>CM054113.1:106360985-107703208 GCA_028673005.1 Tanypteryx hageni | reverse complement strand
ATGTAATTCAAGCATGCTGCCTCTTATCGAGAGTTTTGGGTTATTAAAATTACGTAGCATCTTAAACAGCAAAGTTTACCACACTCTCTGAATTTTCATCGATCCCATTTCCGCCTTGACACGTACGAACGCTAAGGAAAGTATCTTCCGCGATTTATTTTCTCACGAACGCTTGCGGTTTGCGGTATTTGTGGCCGTAGAAGCCAATGAAAACATGTTCTCGAGGAGGAAAAGTTGTATATTAAAAGCATGAATAACGCATGATTTTCTTGAGTTAGTAGATAAGTGCGAATGTACGGCAACTCTTTCCAAAATTTCCTTCTTGATGTCAGATAAACTCCTTCATTGAGCTGGCCGAGAAAACTCGGGCATCCGCCACATTTCAAAATTAATTTGTCCGAGTTAACTCGAGCAAGCCATTTCCGAGCGTATCTTTTATAATTTTTCAGAATAAATTCACATACATCTGCATATGCGTACATGTTATCAGATGGAAAAACAAAAACATTTTGACCTCGTGCCAAGAAACCTGACACTGAAGAGTTAATATCGTGCACAAGATAATTAATGACTGGGTAATAATATGCGTAACTTGACAGGTCTAAGAGCTATCATGGAATATTAATCATAATCGAAATAATACATGCACACATATTACATCAACAGATGCAATTAAAATGTTTCGTCGAGAAATGTTCACGCGAAGCATCCGAGGCCAATCACTAAGGTATAAGCGCCACTCTGCACATCTCTACCCACCGCCTCGCCCCTTCCACCACGCCTTTAATCCATCGGTCTTCAACCACGCCTCCCGCCCATCCAGAAGGGACACTTCTTCGCCCACACCACGCCTCCTCGAGCCGCTTGACCACGTGCCCCTTCTACTTCACCTTCCCTCCGGCTCCCCTATCTCTTGCCCCCCGCTCCAAACCTCTTTTACCCATCCCCCTCTCCTCTCCCCACTGCACCACCCCCTCCGCCCTCCAGACGGGAAGAGGTCCACCTCCAAAACGAGTGGAGGAGACTGTCCCGGCAGGAAAGGAAGACCGCAGCCTTCCCTCCCTCCCCACCCAGCCTTTCCACTTCCCCTCCCATCTTCTCCTTCCCTTCTCAAATCACTCGACCGCTGCCCTCTCCTCCACCCCCTCCCCCGCTATCTCCTCCTATCTCACGACTCCCCGACCCACCCCTCCGTCCGGCCCCGGTCTTCTGCTTATCTCTCCCTCTCCTCCCACGCTCCGCCCTCTCCTCCCCTCCCCGCCTCCTCCGTCTCGCACTGGTCTCGCCGCCTCCTGCCAACGCCAACACTCGGTCATTGCCAAGGGCAACCTCTCCCTTCCCTTCCCCTCCGTTCCCTTCGTGACGATCTCTCTCCTTCCCGTGATGATCTACCCTCATCCCGCGATGATCTGCCCTCATCCCGCGATGATCTCTCCTCTTTCGCTCCTTGGGGCGAAGGGGTGGGCGAAAAGGGGGGAGGGAAAAGGGGGGGCGAAAAGTGGGCGGGCGGGTGGAGGAGAGTGGGGCAGCTTGGGCGGATGCCAAACACTTCCAAATCTTGCGGAAGTGATGGCAATCGCTTGGGAGGCAGACGGCGTCACTTTCGCAGACTGCGCGGGAAAAGCGTCCGTAAGTGTCGTCGGTGCGTCGCCGGCTGGGCGTCTGAGATGGCGGATGGGGTTTGAGGGAGAGAAAAGGGGGCGAAAGCACCGAGACGATGAATCCCGGTACCTGGAATGGATCGCGGGCTGTCCGAAAATGAAGAGCGCCGCGCTACCGAGCAGTAATAAGCAGTCATCTAGCCATGAATCGTTGGTCGTTGACAATCCGCGCAAATGCTTCTTTCGTTGCGACTGCGCTACTTCCATCTACAAGCGCATGTGAAATTATTCGTTCGTTGCACTGCAAATAAGTTTCGCGTTGATGCCATTTACACAGTATTTGGACATTAATAAGAGCGGACCAAAGGAGATCAATTTATTCTGCTGCAGGAAAACCCGAAACCTTAAAAATGACTGGAAGTTGGAACACTTACACGTTCCCTTCCTAGTTTGCCTTTTTACTCCTAACCGTATTTTATAGACGATGGAAGGGATTGATAATTTTCCCCATGTTATTTCTTAAGGTTTGTTCCGTATGATTTTTGCCAACGCTATTGCTTTCTCCAATTCAATGAACTTCCACAAATATTCAGTGTAAATAAACCCTTTTTTAAACCACAGTTAAAAGTATGTGATGTGGGATCCTTCTCAGATTATCGATGCTTCTTCCAAAACTTCGCTTCGTTCTATAACTGCGGGAAAACATAGCAACGCGAAAATCGTGGTTTCATTGGAGTTACCGTTATCTCTGTTTCGCCATTCCACGCGAGACTAGTCCCCGGGGAGATTCCAAGATGGGCCTCCTTCAAAGGTTTGACCGAGGCGGAGAATGGGGTTCCGGGCCTCTATGTCGCTCAACAGGTGACAAAACCCCTAAAAGTCTGCACGACTTTGAACATTTCGTCACTACGTGGTGTTGAAGCGATATAGTGAGGGTTTTGAATTTAAGTATGGATTGAATGGACTAGTAATATATGTTTTAATTATATTTTTAACCGGCAAATACATTGTATTAGTGCATTTATAATTTCTGTGGCAGCGCCTTATTTACTTTGCTACATTATCTTCGGCATGGTTACGGAGCGTAACCCTGGAGAAATGATCTAATTTGCAACTAGTAGTTGCCGACACCGTTAGTAATTTATATTTGAGATTGTTTTATGCGTATATCCAGTCCTATAAATATTTTAGGCATGCAAAATTGTAAACTACTCTACGTTAGTTTGAAAATATATGGTTTTCCTCGTACTGTTATGATATTATGATTGAGATTTCGTATAAATAACGCCAAATTTGCTAAATGTCTGCATATTATATGCAAACATGAGATGACAGTTTCAGCCTTATTTTATTTCGTCCATCGTAAATATTTTAAACTCTGGATTTATTTTCACATTTTTACGACAATCAAGTTTACTCTCCTGACACAATCAACGTATATTAAAGAAAATATGTCCTATTCCAATAATGCGAATTCCATATGTTAAATAAAAACATCTTTAACCTGTTTTTATTAAAAGAATCTCCTAGCCGTGAATACATGGTACTTTTAAACGAATGGTAAACTAATGGATCCGTTTTGTTTTCTCTCTGTCATTGTTTAAAAATACTGTTAAACATAACTGAAGATTTGTCTGATTTTGTATCTCTGCATATACCTTCCTGCGTTAGTCTGCTAGATAAAAATTGTTTAACAACGTTTTTTAATTGTTCCGAAAGCGAAAACCGCCCGTATTCCGATTCAGCTTGTACTCTCCTCGCATACCAAGTAATTTCTCGCCAGCATTTTTCGGAGTGGTTTCTTAAAGACGATTCATTTGGCAGCGCCGAAAGGTGGTTTGCTCTATAACGGCGGCAAAACTCTCCGTCCATCAACCTCTTGTCTCTAATCTCTCTCTCCTCTCGCCCGGCAGTCTCTGCCAATGGTGGACGACGGGGAGCCCTCGCCGCCCCCGATCTCCGCCTCGCCCCTCGAGGACACGGCGCAGATACATGCTCCTCCATCCTCGGCGGACTTCCGCCGCGCCGCCCCAGAAGAGGACCTCCTGGAGGACGAAGAGGAGGAGGCAGGCGGCGACCTGGAGGGAATAGCGGAGGAAGACGAGGAGGAAGAGGAGGCTGCGGCGGAGGAGGAGGGGAGAAGAAGGAAGGAGGAGGAGGAAAGCGAGGAGGAGGAGGCAGCGGCGGCGAAGGGAGCCGAGGAGGAGGGCGGCCAAGCGGGCCTCTCCCAGTCGGATCTCAGCGAATCCTCGTCCATCGGGTCCTCCAATCCCACTTATCGATATGGCAACCAGTTGGGGTACGCGGCCGGGCATTTCGGCTACCCGCAGTACGCGGGGTACGAGGCCCCGAGGGCCACCTCGGTTGCCCCCGCGGAGGACGAGGGGAGCAAGGGCCAGGAGGGAGGCGGGTGGCGAAGCGAGGCGGTGAACGGAGATGCCGGAGGGGAGAACGAGGTAGACGAAGGGGAAGAGGAGGAGGAAGAGCGGAGACATCAACGCGTGCAGGAGCAGCTCGGAGGCGCGGAGATGCCATCTTACGCTCCCGGACACCACCGCACGGCGAGTCTGCCGAAGGCCAACGACGACATAGCCGCGCTCGTCGTGAGCGGGATGGGCGACGCCGACAAGATACGGTGCTCCAAACGACGCTCCCTTCCGATCATCACCCACGCCCCCGCATCGGCTCTCGGAGGCTTCAAAAAGCTGCTGAACGAAGAGGAGGTGGCGGAAGAAGATTATGGCGAAAAGAGAGCGGGAGGGGGAAAGGGAGGAGGGTCGGACGGAGGAGGAGAGGGCGACGGCGAGCTGGAAGTTGGCGATAAAGCGGCGCCGCAGTCGCGAGGTGGATCCGATAATGCTGCCCTCGCGCCGGCCGATCTCGGAACTAACTCTGGAGAGCACGAGAACGAGGCGTTCGTTGAGACGGACTGAGAAAGAAAAAATGAATAACGAGGGTGTTTCTCTGTGCAAAAAATAAGGTTCCCTCAAAATTGACCTCGGAACGAAACTTAGATACGGAATTTGACTCAATCGTTTAGATTGTCCAAAAAAAAGAATGAGAAAAACGGGGGAGAAAAAACGATCCTCACAACCAACACACACAATCACATGGGTGTATGGAAGAAATATTAATCAATGTTTATTAATAGGATGATCTTTACGCGAGTTTTAATTGGAGCTGTTGGGATTCGCGTGGAGTGACGCAAGGATAGCGAGGGTACGGGGGCGAGGGGAAGGAGCCGTGCACTGCTGCTGACGTAGGCTCTGGTAGGGAATGGATGGATGAGAGAGAGAGGGAGAGAAGTTGCTCCCCTCGGGGAGGGAGAGGGGAAGGAGTGGGCGGAGGAGGAGAAAGAGAGGGAGAGTGGGCGTCATGTTGAGCGAAGGACGAGTGAAACTGAATTTGCGGATGCTCGGAGCTCTGTTTCGCGCATATATCAAAATTTCGCTACCGACCGCCATGTTGTAAATACTCCGTAAAAATATATGCATATATTTAAAATCCTGGAGTGGTTTTTTTCTCGTCCGTCTAATAGAGCGTTCCTACTTTTTTCTTAGGGGCCACGAAAGTGATGGAGGGCGATGAGGAGGAAGAGGGGGAGGAAGGAACGAGGGCACAGATGAGAGAGCGGGGCTGATTATTCGGCGCGACGATCGTAAAGTCGACGTCGCGTTCTCAAACCGTCACGCCTCGGTCGTGCTTCCCCCCTCCTCCCTCCGGTAGCCGATGCAGGCGTGCCAGCCTCAAAAAAAAGAGGTGGCGGGGCGGAGGGGGGCGAGGGAGCCGAAATGCATGCGAATTCCCGCCGGAGAGATAAAGACCCGAGGAGATTGTGGGCCGCGTCGTTTCCTTTTCTTCGGATCCGCTCGTTTTCGCCGGTTTTTCACGGCGCGCGCCTCGTCCGCGTACCCTTACAAACGACCGGTTCGCACGGTGACAGTCACCTGTCGTTCATAAGGTCCGCGGATGCATTTGACGCAGATTCTCCCTGCCGCATATTGAACGACGAATCTCTCGCGTATATTTTTTCCCGTCGCCATGTTCGGGTGAATAGCGAAGGTTTGGTTTTGTTTCTGTATCTCGATCCGAGCGGTGGTCTTCGCTCGCCATCTCCCTTCCCCGCTAACTCGTTGGCGTTGATTTGTCAAATTTTGTCGAAAGCGGCGTCCGATTTCGGGTTCGTCGCCACGGGAGACGGGCGGGCGGGAGAAAGGGGCGGCAGTCGGTTGCGTTGGCTAGCTGGAACGTGAACGCCGTTCGGAGGGGCCAAAAAGAGAGACGTGATCCGACGAGGCGGTCGGGAGGTATGTGTTGCGTGCCCTTTTTTTTACGCTCTTTCCATTGCTATGCGACCCATTGGAGACCTCTGCCTCCTCCCGCGTTCCCTAGGCGACCTCCCCCTCCCCCCTCTATTTATCTCTCTGTCCATCCCGTTCACTTACACATTTTCGATATGACGTAAAAACAGGCTCATACCTTATAAAAACGAACATGCTTCGATTTTCATCATTCTTCTCTTGCCAAAATATAGCCTTAGGGTCTCGTTGCCCGAACCACTTTTTGGTCGTAGAAAAGCAGACAGTTGGGTAGCGCGATCACGGAGTCAGGAGAGAGAGGTTTAGGCAGTCCATGTTTACTGAACTAAAAAAATTAGCATCCATCCATCCATCTACTAACTGTGCCATAACCGATTTAGAGTATAATGGCGGTGCATCGCTCGTTAGTCGTATTTAGTCACTCCTTTGTTCTTTCAGACACTCCGGCGAAGTTGGCATCGATAATCTGCTGGATGTCGTAAATATTAAAGGTATGTACTATGTACTCACCCATCTGGAAACGGATATACTTGCTAAAGAATTTTTGACCGTCTGATAGTTATTAATCGTAAACCACGCAGCCATTACGCTTCGCTTCATAAGACGACATTGGTCGTACACTTGTTCCGATTTATACATAATTAGATACACACGCTTACCAACTCATAAGAGGGTGGAAAAATATCTTTATAATTCTAGATGCATTTCATGTAAAAATTGTTGGAAAGTCATTAATCATTATCTTGCAAAAAAAGATGTGTGTAAAATTTTGCAAGTAAATGCGATTCAGTATTTTTTTTGCCAAGTTTATTTTCCCCACCACATAACTCTTTGACGCCGATATGGATTCAACGACCGAATAAAAAATAATAATGCTCCACAAAAAATGCAGAGGAAAAAAAAGTATATATCAACCCCTTCAACAAACGACACGGGGAGTCCGCATCCATAATTCGCGTTTTGGCGATGGTGACGTCACTCCGGCATCCACTCCTCCCAACCGAAGCCCAGACCGATGGATTTTCGTAATGAGAGGAGAGAGAGAGAGAGAGGGTTCGCGGAGTAGGGAGAGGGAGTGGGCGAGGGGAGGGATACGCCCTCTTTTACTCTCGCACTTTATAGCTCGGAATAGGAGAGGAATATTTTTTGGTTGGCGGGAAGCTAATTTCGCTGTCCCCGGAAATCAATACAACGTTCCCAACCAGGCTTTATTAGATCCGGTTTTTGGGGTTGGTGAAGAGGGGAGGGAAACGAGAGAGAGAGGGGAGGGAGGGAGATAGGATGGGGTGATGGAGGAGAGAGAGAGACTAAGTACTTTCGCCGCTGCTGGAACACGGCTTGGGGGGGCGGGAGAGGAGGAAGAGATAGAGGGAGTAGAGAGAGAATGGATGGAGAGGAGAGAGGGGAGGGAGATAGAGGTGGGAGGCTGGTCCGGAGATGGGGGTGCCAGGCGATGCGGAGAGAGGGTCGCAGAGGAGGAAATTAATGAAGAATTGGGAGGGAGATTAAGAAAGTGGGAGGCGAGAGAGGGGGGAGGGAGATAGGGGAAGGGGAGGGAGGGAGAGAGGGGAGAGGGAGCGTCGGTGCAAGGCGTGCGCCCAAAAATAGACGCGGACTGAGTTGTTAAATGTACGCATGCGAAATATTAAAAACTTTGCGTGAAGCGTGCGCCATATCACGGTTCGAGTGGGGTCGCGTCCACCCCACATCGTTCGAACGCGTGGTGGGAAACAGCAGGAGGCGGGAAAGGAGTGTTGAGGAGAGGGAGAGAAAGGAGTAAGGGCGGAAGGAGAGGGGCTGGAGGATTTTTGGCTGTTGGTTTCACGCTGACCTCTGGAGGTAAAAACCTTCGTTTATTATTCTGCTGCATTAGATTTAAGAATACGATGGCAATACTGAGCCACTGATTCGCGCTCGAGCCAAATGGACGTATACGTATTGAAAAACTAATCCCGCACCGCTGGGAATTCAGTTCGTGTCTCCATCCTTACATTCCGATTTGGTTTCGTTGCATGATGTTCACTGACCTGTCATGTGTTGTGAAAGCCCAACGCTTTTGGACCGTCTTAAGGGTCCCCTGATCTTCTTTTCGAGGCGTTCAATTGATAGCATGAACTCGTTAGGGTCGCCCCGACAGAAGCACGATGGAAACGAATTCAAGTGTGCGTGTGTGTCGCGAAAGAGAATCAGAAAGACGGATAGAGAGGAGAAACGTTGTTTCGCGAAGAGTGCGGTAGCCCAGTGTTTCTCAAACTGTAGGTCGCGCCCACCAGGGGGCCGCAAAATTATTTTGGATGCAAGGCGAAGTGTCGAAAAATAAAGTTTTCATGAATAATAAAATTTTATCGGAGTTTTTGGAAAAACGATGTGATAAAAAATATTAATTGTTATATAAAATGAAATTTGCGATGAAGTTTCTTATTTTTACTTTTTACAATTGTAAGGGGGCCGCATGATATTCAAGTGAGTCGCGAAAATTGAAAGTTTGAGAACCGCTGCGGTAGCCGACCGGAACCGTGTCTTCTTCCTCGCGTGACAGAGAGAGAGAAAGAAAGAGGTATTACCCGAATGGACGTGCGAATTTGCATTTTCCAACGCTCGAAGTGCTTTTCATGATCTCGTATCGAAGCTTATAAAATTTAATATGTAGTGTTTTTCCATGAATCTATCGTGAGCTTACGAATGATTTTACTTATTTCTTCCTCGCTTGCTATCGAGAGAAAGATGCATGTAAATAATGTCGATAAATATTTTTTTAACAACAGCAAATAAATGTTGAGATTTAATTCGCATAATTTAAGGTAAAATTGTAAACGTTTCGCAAATAAACAAATTTCGATAAAATCAATCCTTGTAATAAATTATCAATGCAAGCCAAAAATATACACGTTGACGATGATATTGCTAGTGAAATTACATTATGCAATAAGGCCTGAAGATTTGCTGCGGAATAATTTTTTCAATGGTATGGAAGTATTTTGAACTATAAACTCAAATTATACTACCCATTGTGTCCAGCGGCTATTTATATCCTATATATACTTTTAACCCTGTCGTTAATGCAGAATTCTACAAAGTTATCATATATTTTCATACGTATAATGGATATGTGTCATAGATTTCGTATATCTTGGAAAAGAAATCTTTTCAACCAGGATAAAGGTTTGTGACATTGAGTATAGTAAAATCATTGAAAGGCCTTAAAATAAATGAGCCAGAATTTTCAAGAGTGATAGGAGAATACGTTTGTGATCCCAAAGCACTTAAGGAAATGGAATGGCTGAGAAATTGACCACAATTTCATATGAATTTATCTCAAATGTATAAAAATTTGTAATTGTGTCATAATTTGTATAAATAACTTTCATTAATAATAAATATTTTCTTAAGACGAAAAATTCAAAATAAGAATAAATTTTAAAAAATTAAAAATTACTCTTAAATTTACGCAATAAAAAGGAAAATTTTAAGATATTCCAGTAGGAGGTACTTCGAATTTGGGATTCTACACATTTTTTAATCGTAGGGGGTTTCAATTTTGGGATTTGCTAGTGCTCAAAAGTTAATATAAAATTTTGTCATACTTAAATTATTCCGTTCATTTGCATGATTTATTTCAAGTGTGCCATACCACGTTTTTATTGACATTTGATCACTACTGAATCCCAAAGTCAAAACCCCTATGATTAGAAAATTAGTGGAACCCCAAAATGGAAGTACCTCCTACTGGGAAATGTTTAATTTTTCCTTTTTATTGCGCTAGCATAAAAGTTATTTTGAAAACACTAATTTTATTGTTTTTCTAAGGTAATTAAGAAATGACGCCGGGAAATTATAATTGATAAAATGTACCAACACAGATGCAGGACAAATTAATGAACTAAAAACAAGTATTACGAATGGCTTTAATATAAGGTTAATATTTTCAGTTAATATGGAGACAACCTTTTAAACGTGTAAAAAAAAACAAGATAAATTGTGGAAATTCTGAAATTTTATCTTGGATCGGCAACTAATATCCCAAGTATCTGATCCAAAATTGAAAAGGGGTCGCTTAAAAAGGGATCCTCGTGGAATCGACGCCCGTGCCATTACATCCACCGCTGCATTCACTCGCGAGGCATTACTAAACCCTTGGAACGCCGCACCGCTCGCCCCTTCCCTCGCTCCCCCCTTTGCCGGAGGGAAAGAGGCGCCCGGAGGACTCGGCGCGCGCTCTCCCACTTGTTAGCAAGCGAGGCGCGATCGCCCCTTTGGGGGGTGGGAGGGAATTGTTGGTAGGACGAGGACGGCAGTGGCCGCGAAAGGAGGGGCAGAGTGGGGGAGGAGTGGGTCTGATCGCCGGTCAAGTCTCGTGCATGTATGCCACCGGAACGCCACTGAATGCAACTGCAGACGATCACATATCTACTGTCTTTTAATGTAAAATGAATGGGAGCAGCACTGCAAGCTTGTGTCTTTAATGACATTAATCTTAGATCTTCTTATTCCTCGTGCCGTAAATGGCTGCTTTAAGAATGCTTGTGTCTGGTTTTCGCTTATTTTAACTCGATTTCATCTAGTGAATCGATGACACAACAGTAGCGCACCAAAGCGACATCCCTTTCGCGATGATCCCATTAGCGTTGCAGATGTTTTGTCCTCACCGAGATGGAAAAAACGGCAGACTTGGTCTTAATGATCTATAGATACATCATCTTCCTGAAGACACCCGGGTCGTATTGAAATATTAAAAGTGTGGAAAATACAAAGTTTTCATTTTATTTGTTCAACAAGAAATGTTCACTGTCTTCGAATTCGAAAAGTGGATGAAAAATGAATTGAATCTTGTTCGTATTGAGACATTCGTTCGTCTTCTCTTCCTCCACTCTCTTCTCCCTCAAATGCGCACAAATACACGCACACCGACGCGACGAGGTAAGAGTGCGTGAGAAGGGAGACGCTGCTCAATTTCGCATCAGATTCGACTCTCAGTAGTGAGCAGACACAGAGCGAGACACACGCACACACACACACACTTATCTCACTCATTCCCATTATCTCTTTGTTGGAAGAATGTGACCCTTGATTGAGAGTTAAATCCACTGTGTTACGCACTATTCGAAGCTTAAACAACGTTTCGTGTCCAAAAATCACATTTTTAAAATGAGTTGACTTAGTCGGCAACTAGAATACTGGAATGATGTGTTTTTTCAAAAATCGCATGCTATTATCCTCTTCGATTAAATTTCGAAATCTTACTATTTACAGT
This sequence comes from Tanypteryx hageni, assembly GCA_028673005.1. Classification (NCBI taxonomy): domain Eukaryota; kingdom Metazoa; phylum Arthropoda; class Insecta; order Odonata; family Petaluridae; genus Tanypteryx; species Tanypteryx hageni. The sequence goes on along the minus strand of CM054113.1, from coordinate 107,692,037 downwards.
GGATATTTTACACTCACTTGATTCAAAGTGCAGTTTAGTTTTATTTTCTGAGCCATCGAACTTCTGCCTACTGCTTTGTAAGTGAAAGGCTACTATGTGGAACGTCTGTAACGAAACATCTCGTTGTTATACTCAGTGGCGTAGCCAGGATTTGACCAATGGGGGGGGGGGGAGGGGAGGGGTTCAGTTTCAAAGCTATGGGCGGGGGAGTTACCCCGCCGGAGGAGAAAAATTTTTACTTTTACACACGTGCTCCGTAAACCCCTATACAAACTTTTAGAGATTTTTTTGTTACAAATAAATAAACTGTGTTGGATCACAGAAATTTAAAAAATGAAATTCGTGTGGTTTATAATTGATAAATTTAAGTATTTTAAAAACAATATTTCTTATAAGAGGTGTTTCAAACAGAAACAAGTAGTTCTGGAAAGAACTAATCTGCCTACTTTCCTTTTAATACAATTTTAATATATAACAAGTAGGGGTGTTCACAGGTTTCCCGTGATACGGACGTGCTTTTTGTCAAATTCGTCGCAGTATAATCGTATACTAATTAATGTATTAGCTTTGAAAAAAGAAAATTATTTTTCGTTATTTTGTGGTAGTCCTGCTTTTTTAATCCGTTCTAAACATATTCATTTCGTTTTCCCATTCTATACTCGCCCTACACGAAATTTCTTTGAAATCTGTTCTGCCAATACGTTTCAAATTCATATTTACAGAAAATTCTAACCTCGATATTGTGGTAGCCCTGTTTAGTCGACCCGGTTAAAATATAATATATTAGTTATTTATTTATATGAAGGTTAAATATAATATATTTGGTTAAAATCCATTAGTTCAGTTCTCTAGAAATACTTGGCAAGAAATATTATATAACTTTTTACTGTATTAGCCTTAGCTCCGCTTTAAACATCTTGATTTCATTATGATATGTTATACAAATCTTATATACACAATTGAATTGAAATCCGTTTCAAATCCTTAATTACTGTAAGAGTTTAATTTTTAATTGTGGCACCCCTGTTTGGCTGATTCGGTTAAAATATGCTAATATGGTTTTGTACATAAGAGTATATTATAAGTATTAAATTTGGTTAAAATTGATATGGACAATTCAACACAAATACGTGTAAAATATGTTTTTAATTACTTGTATTGTGGCAGCCCTGCTTTATATATCTATACTAAACATATTGATTTTGTTATTTTATGTAGCATGCCTACTTCATACAAAATTTCGTTGAAATCGGCCTGGCCAATTCCTTCCAAATTCATAATTAGCGAAAAGTTTAACTTTTTAAATTTTGGTACCCCAGCTGTGTCGATTCGGTCCAACTGTGTCAATTTGATCATTAATGCATATTCTATGTGCTAAATTTAGTTGAAATCGGTTCACACATGAAGAAGATAATAGGGGGGACGCACACACATACGCACACACGGACACCCGGGCGATATCAGTCTACTTTCCATTTTTTGGAAAATAGGCTAAAAATATTTCAAAACTTTCCTAACAACAATTTTTCTAGTCTACAATTATTTCAGCGTTTTTTTAGCCTACTTTCCAGAGTGGAAATAGGCTTATAGTTTTGTCGTTGTGTCTGTCTGTCCGTCCGTCCCCCATATTAACTTTTGAACCAATTGACCGATTTTCATGAAACTCGGTGGAAATCCCTTGCTACATGGGTCGAGCTCCCGAGGATAGTTTTTTTGCGAAGATTAAAGTCCCGGGTTCGATTCCAGGAACTATTCTTCTCATTTGAAATCTGAAATCAATCGTGCAGGGTAATTTTCTCTGGCACATTCAAATATCTTAGAATAGTAATATCGGAGCGAGTTTTGTAGTATTCTCTGAGAAAAGGAATGAAGATTCTAATTTTTATAGTAGAATTTTGCTTACGATCGTATTTCTTACAATTTCGCGTAAATACTAGCGATTTTGCAGTTATATCACTCATTATGAGTGTTGCCATAGCAACAACTACTGTTGGACTGATTCGGTGTATTCTAATGCGTACACGCGTTATTTTTGCCGCACAAATACGCGTGATCAATTTAATATTCCGTTCGGATGTATTTGTAGTATTTTATAACGCTAAATTATGAAAATGCCCTTAAAACTATTAAAGCCAATATAAGTATTAAATAAATGATTAAATGTAAAGTAGGTATCATAAGTTCTGTTTGGATCATCTTGTTAGTTCATGTTATTATATTTGTATTAAGTAATAAAATATATATATTTAATTTTTTTATTATAAACGATATTATTTTTCTATTAATTCATAATAGTGTTGACGATTTATATTGAAAATTTACATGCACATGACTCCATATGAGACAAATTAGTGTTGCAAAGATAAATTCTCTGTTAGTAAGTTTACCTAGATATGAAGAAAATTTGAAGTTATTATTTTTAAATTACTATTAAAAAATCTGATGTGGCCACCACATGACTTTCTCCATATCTGTAATGTTTTTACAAAAATTCCATATAGGTTACATAATAATAAATATTTTAAGAATCTGCGAGAAAATTTTCGATTTGACAAAGAACAAAAATAAACTCAAACCATAGCCTTCTGATATTGGATATAGCCACAAAGCTCCAACAATTAAGAAAAGAAAAAGGAGTGTTACTAAGACGTAACTAAGCGTCAATTGTTGACAATAGTCGTCGGTAGGTGGCGTGGTGGTGGCAGATAAAAATATAAGATATCTCTTAAACAATGCATTATATGGAAAAATGTTTCAAACAAAGGTTGTAGAAAATTAAATTTCCCTGAGGTTTAGCGGCAGAGACAGGTAACGTACGTAGTATTAAAATTAATATAAATATATTAGGATATAGACTAGATTCACAGATTTCTAAGGCTTCCATAGCAGTTTTAGGGAGATTCGAGCTAAATAACGATACCACATTTTTAACTCAACAGCTGCTGCCTCAGCATCACAGTTTACGTCATTGTGATAAAACCGCACCAACTGTTTCATACTATTTAATTGTACTTCATTGCGGCCAGCTTTAGGGTTCTTAGGCAGTAAGCACAAAATTTTAAAAAATATTTTGATGCTTAAGAAAATGTTCTTCTTACATTTGTAAGGTTATGACAACTTCGCTCGGCCTCCATGTTGGGTCCCGGAACAGACGACTACTACATAAAACTATACGGCGAATTGGTATGAAAGGTTCCCTTTTTTATAGGAAAGTAAATTATTTAAACTTCGTGAGGGTCGAGGTTTGTCGATTATTCTTAAATAGTCATTGGTGTGATGCCAGTCGCAGTAGTTACTCCTTCAGAAACTCATTAGAATAAGTGCATAGCATGAGCATGAGATCGTAATCCGACTACTGACTAGTGGGATCCCTCTAGTCCAGAGGTTCCCAAACTGTTGTTCGCGAACCCATAGGTGGTTCGCGAGAAATCTCAGGGGGTTCGCGGAAAAAAATCCGCAATGGCGTCTGCAGTAACGGGACTGGTTCAATTCAAGAAATATTTATTTCATATACGTTTAGCATAGAATTAAGAGTAAAATATATTTAAATTTTATTTTAAGATTTCTTAAATTAAACAACGAAATTGAGATACGCTTCTACGCGTAAAAAAAAAAACAAATTTATTTTTGTCGGAGAGAGAATTCGAATCTGTGACGAATTAGCAAGAAATTGTTTTCAGACTCACAATCAGATCCAGAATTTTCAGGATTTTTTAACAATAAGAAATTGTTACTGTAACGACAATTTCATTATCGCCGCATTTACGTGTCCATGGCTGTCGTTAGTTTGGCGCGATTATTTTTATTATGTAGTAACACGCAAGCTGTTGAGCAAACGATTACCTTATTAAAGCAAAGTGATAATTTTACATGCCTAAACTTGAATTCTACAACGCGGTCTAGGACAAAATTTGAATGAGAAATTTTTAATCATTGTTTTGTTTAGGTGTAATTTACACGCTAAATTTAAGTATTTTAATGTTCATACCTGAAGGGGAATGTTTAAGCACGTAAACATCCCCCTCGGTTACGCCACTGATATTCAGGTACGGATATATTTATTTTTATGAGGGGGTTCGCGAGGTTTGGATTTTTATGAAAGGGTTTCGCGGGACGAAAAAGTTTGGGAGCCACTGCACTCGTCCAATGATAGGTCGCGCTTGTCGGCATTCTCACCCGCAATAGATGTGTTAATACTAATACCTGTTGCATAGATGTACAGCGCTCTGTTTTTGTCTCATATTTACACGGCTTTCTTTGTTACTATTTCGTTAATTATTTTTATTAATAAGTTCAATTTTTTCTCACTGAATGTCATAGTTGAATAAAAACAGGCAAAAAATAATAAATATTTTTTCTTGCAATTCAAATTTAAAAGTTTCACATTTTTCAATAATCAATAACAAGAAAGTTAAAAATAATAAATAAGTAATAAAAATAATTATTCGATTTTCTCATGGGAGGTTTAGAACTCCATAACCATAACTCCAAAACATAACTCCTTAACCCCCCTCCCCCCCTTGGCTACGCCTCTCATTGTACTGCTATAGATGCATGAAAATAAGGATACGATATTGGATAGAAAGACAAGCGTTTATGATCCAATGAGCGGCGTTGTTTCATCAAGTTAAATTATTAAAAAGGAATCTATATATAAAACCTCTCGAAAGAATGTAAATTTACTAAATTCGGTGTTTCAAAATTCTGCCAAACGAAAAAAGTGAATTTAAAAGAACTATTCAAAGCAAATCTTCTATCTCTAGAGAGAGAGAGAGAGAGAGAGAGAGGATCGCTTTAAAATACCTAATATTGTATTCACCTTTATCTCAAGCTGATATTTTTCTGATCAGATATAATCGTATTATGAAATTTTCATGACCGTGTTTGCTCATTTTTCGAGAATAGTTTTTAAAATGTTCATACTTCATTTTACTTTTAATGTGTAACACTTTTCTGGTTCGCGTAAGTATGCAATGTTAAAGACAAAAAAATTAAATTCTATTGCTTGGGTTATTTCCTAAACTTCAGTAAAGGTTGACTTTCACATTGAATCGGGCTTTCTTGAAGATAGTGAATAAGTGAAATAGGTATTTGGAGAAATAAATCACCGTACTTTAGAGATGGAATATAAAATGTGGTGGCATCGGATAAATCAACAAGAGTTTTCACGAGAGAATGAGATGCTGATTTAGTTGATGTCGGAGCACTGAGTGCAAAAATCTTTAAATAGTGCGCCATATTCACTGCCTTCAATTGCCTTGCTACATTTCCTAAAAACAATCAAAACAGGGAGAATAACAATTATATTGACAATTTGGAAGGCGAAATAATCAATGCGCAGATATGCGTGAGACGTAAAAAGTTACTTACAGTAATGCGATTTTGCATCTGTTTTCCAGACATAATCTTCTCGATGCGCGATTCAATTTTCAAGGATGAGATCGTGTTCGGGGGTTAGACGATTGCGGTTTCGCGTCTTTATTGCTGTCAAAGTTGAGAATCCTTGCTCGCACATATACCTATGTTGTTAGAAAAGTGCCGCAATCGCTTCATCAGCTAATTCCCCAAACTCTGGCCGGAGAATGTGCCAAAAATTATATATTTTCTCTTATTGAAACTTGTTAGCATATAATGTGCGATCGGTAGACAGTTTGATTAATTTCTTTTTCATACATAATGAAAGAGAAGCGTCAGATATGGCTTTCTCGCTGAAAATATTTACAAACCAATAATTTGTGTTGTCAGAATTTTCTTTTTCTGGAAAGTACTTTGTAATATTATTAATTAGATAGCCCAAACGTCCCTTGATAATTGCGAACTCTGCACAACCAAGTTCTAATTCTTTTTCAGCTTTGATAGAGTAACTGGAATGGTGAGATATCTCCTTTTCAACTCAAGCGACCGACATTGTAAGCTTCTTATGAAATCCTTTTACCATATCTTGTGATTTGAAAATGTTTCTGTTAAAACCCTGTTTGAATATTTTATTAATAATAATAATAATAAATACTTATTTTCCAAGATACCATACAATTTGTAGGTATAGGAATCGTCAATGGTACAAATATATTGATTTACAATAATACGATAAAAAAATTGATTCAACTTGTATTGAATAAATCGGCAAGATAAGCCAGCCAGCATAGCCAAGTGTCGTCTTGAAAAACCTTGCCATATCAGATTTCATTTCTGAAAGGAATCGTTCACCTTCACGTCTTAATTCAAACAAATGAGCCAGAACTCGTCCACGTGATAACCACCATACCTCTGTCTGAAGTAGCAACGCTGTGTGAGTGGATGCCATTTCTTCGCACATAACTTGGAAAAGACGAGAATTTAAGGTACGACTATTAATGAAGTTTACGACTTTTACTGCATCGCACAATGTTTCATGAAGGTGAGCACTCATTTCCTTAGACACTAATGCCCGTTTTTGGAAGAACCCATTTAATATTGGGATTAAGTTTTTGAACGGCCACTTATTCTGCCTGTCATTGCAGCACCATCAGAAGAAATGCTGACACAGCATTCCCACTTTAGTCCACTTTCGTTCTGTATAAAATTATCCAGTAAATCAAACAGTGCTTCTCCAGTAGTATATTCCTTTACAACTTTATAAGCTAACATTTAATTCCTAATACCTGATTCGACATTGTAATATCGTACATAAATTATCATCTGAGAATCGTTTGACACATCTGTTGACTCGTCTAACTGCAAAGCAAACCTTTCACCAGCCTTGATATCATGCATACTTTGCTGTACATTATCATCTGCCATTTTTTGTATACGTCGGGAAATAGTGTCGCCTAATTTGGGAATTGATTTGATAGCAGCCACAGCCTCACATCCCAACATATTTTCTGCTATTATTTAAGCTCTCAGTGGCTGTGTGATCCTTTCTTTCCTTTGGTGTAAGTAGAGGTAATTCATATGAACTTTTTAATGCTCTCATTGAAGCTTGTGCGTACTATGTTATCCTACCTACACATTGAACTAGACTTGCAGCTTTTCGCCTGAAATAATCTATTGGTTTGTCTTTAAATCCTGCGTGGTTATGTAGCAAATGACGCTGCAAAACAGAATGCTTCAGTCTACTGTTGGTAAGTGTCGTGTTACAAATTACCAAACTTGCAAAGGAGGCGTGGATTGATTTCAAGCAAATCCAAATTGAATGTAAGATTCGTCATAAAACCTACATTTAGTTTTAGTAGTCCCTTTATTTCTTTCATTCTCATCTCTTTGAGAAGTAGCAGACACAGAGGCATTCTCATTCTCTTCCTGTTTAGTTACATTGATACTCCCTGCATTGGACCTATCAAACTCGGAACGTTTAACACTATCTGTATTACTACGATCAGTACGTTTCCTTTTTAAAACAAACTTATCCATTTTGGGACATCATATATCAGTGAAATTAATATATAATGAATAACTGGCACTTTATGTTCAAGTCAATGAAGTTGAGTCAGGAGGGTTCAATTACCACATAGATAGATAAATGTCTTTATTCGGGCGAAATTTAGACCATAAGGTCTACTGTTACATTTTACCTTTCGTCAGTGTTAAGTTACATTATATTTTAAAAAAGGACGACCAAAGCAACACTGAAATTCTGAGTCGTTTAATGCTGCCTCAGGTGACGTATCCACAGTAGCGCTACCAGTCAAATCGTAAATATCTTTGAAGTGGCTTGTTTTTGTAAATAGTCCTCTGCTTATATTACTGCCTGATATTTCAAACAGACAATTACGATTCTCTCCTTCGCTGCATGTGTCAACAAATGTACATGCATGAATGAAAACGCTTAGCTAGCAGATCCAAAGAACCATATACGGGCAGAGAGGAGATACGTCATAAACATCGTCATATCACTTCTCGAAATACCGTCTCAGCATTGGTTAACCCTAAAGATATTTAATTAAATTTCACCCATCAGGTCGAATGACTTTTAAATAAATCAGCGATTTATGTATCTCCCTCTCCCCGTATTCACCACCCAACCCTTTGCCTACAATGTTAAAACTTTGTATGCTAGACCGTGTTTTGTACTCATCCTCACTCACTTTACATCCATTTTAAGCTAATTGTTTTTACATTCCCCCTCTCTCGCAAAAATTTACCCGGGTCTGCATCGACGCACTGTTGGCACTCTCAGCACATTTGTCACTCTGTACCCCCTGGAAGAGATTTTGTACCCCCAGTTGAGAACCACTGCCATATAGCATAATTGGAAGTTGGTTAAATAAAATCCAACATTTTTAGCCCTTTTGAGGTATTCTGTCAAGGAACACACCCTGTGTCTTTCTAATTTTCTCTGTCCATTTCTCTCCCTCTCTCACTCTCCTTCTCTATCTATCTTTCTATTTCTCTTGCACCTAACAGGATGGCACGACTCTTATGTTCATTTTTGCCATGGAGAAATAAACGACATTTGACTCGTCTAAAATCACACCATCTTTTCCTGTTGGTTTTGTGACCGTTAATCCCCTAAAATTATGGTGTTACTAAATTCTAAAATAGAGATAGGTTGGACAGAATAGTGCAGTGATTTCCAAACTGGGGACGTTATGGGCAGGTTAGGGAGGAGGGGGCGCAAATAGTTTGACATACCCATATTTACTGTCTGTTTAAAAAGTGGCCAGGACGTATCGTTGGAGTCAATGTTTTTCTTAAGGCGGTTATATTAATGGTAATTGTAGGCCCAGTTGATATCGTTTTTCAACTACTAAACGCGATACAGAGAGAGGGCGTAAAACAGCTTTCTTAGGTCAAGGGTAGGCTGACCATACCCCAACAAGGCGAAAACGGGACATTTCCCATGAAGAAAAAGGGACAAAACGGGACAATTTTTTCGCCCGATTATTTTTAAAAGGGTGGTTTATATCACTCCAATAAATACATGATTTGAAGGAATTGGAGTAATTCTGTAGATTGGAAATGTATCTCTAGTTATTTATTTATCTTAAGTAGAGAGAAAATACCCATACTTCGTGCGTTCATATGGTCTCAGCAGTATACGTTGAAATGCGTTCACTACGTTTTTAATTCCAAAAAGCTCATTTTTGAAATGAAAAATTATTCACCGCTACCTCAACAGTTTTTTCAAGGAAAGAGTAATCTTAATAGGAATTAAATTTATTATGAAAACGTTTGCTTTCCTTTTTAGCTCTCAATTTTAATATAATAGTGAACTACTTCTTTTATGTTTGTTTATATATATATATATATATATTTATTTATTTTATTTCATATGTTCTAAAGGTTAATATAATTACGAAATATTTTAGTGTATAAAAATTAATCGTAAATTTGACATTATTTTTTTAAAGTTGAACGATATGTTTCAACTAAAAAGACAGAAACACTACTCAGTCTTTACAAGTCTATTAAAAGGAAAAAGACAATTTTTAAATAATTATTTTACTTACGATACAGATAGGGTTTTTAAATTAAATATTACCGTTAGATAAGATCTTTTGGTCTCATTTCGGTAGCAATATATATAATAGAATCAAACAGTGAAGAACCAATTTATTTAAAAATTGGATAAATAAAATGCTAATTCTAGGGACCATTTTGATAGAATTAAATATTTGCTTTATTGACTAAAAATAAAAATCGAAGGATAAGAACTGCATAAAACCTCCCTTTTCTAAGTTCTTCATTCTTGTTTATTTACCATAGAAAAACTTACATTTCTTGCATTTCAGTAATACAGAAAGTATAATTATATTTATACAGTTTAAACAAGGAACAACTAAAGCAAAAATTATTAAAAATCTTTACTTATTATCAATGTTTAGTAGTTAAGCTAATTTATATTTTTCTGCCGAGCTTATTTTCTTTAACAAATTTTTATCTTTTACAATTTTGTCATAGAAATCACTACACGTCATGTCAAAGTTCACACGCACGATTAGCATTGCTTTCATAGTATCAGTGCTTGTTCTCGATTTTTCATTCGACCAAATTTTGTTCATGAGAGAGAATATTCTTTCAACTGAGGCTGTTGTTCCTGGAAGACATAACACCAATTCGACGATTTTTTTAAATCTTCATAGGCTACAGATAGTCGATTCATTTCCAAAAATATTTTGACCCATTTATTTGAGGTAGATATATGTTCTGAGTTCCAAATTCCTATCTTTCTAGTTATGATGGATTTCATACAAACCCATTGGTCAAATAATTGGGTTTTATCTACTCCTATGCGACTGAAATGATCTTTAATTTCTTCCAAACTGTTATGTATCTCTTTCCACTGAGGTCACTGTTTTAATAATATCCATTCAAACCTATCAGATACCCCAAAGCTCTTTTCCCATTTTTCCAAATATTCTATACTGGTAGAATAAAAATTTGAAATGATTTCATAAAACTCGGATTCATTTATCTTTTCAGATTCCACTTAAGTTGAATTCTTACATCTGTTGTAATAAAAATTTCTTCATTCCTAGCAATAAGGACTTCTTTAAGAAATTTAACACCCAAGGCTACTTCAGCTGCCGACACATGTTTTTTCTATAGATTCTACTGCTTTCTGAAATGTTGAAATTTGATCTCTCGCAAATGATAACCATAATTTTAGGCAGGAATCTTCAAATAGGTTTTTCAAAATCATTGGACACTTTTGTTGTAAACGAAGGTAAGAACGTAACCCATTAAACATTTCTAATATTCTGTCTATCGCAGATCCTAAGGATAAAAATCTTGTGTTTCCATGTTCTAATAACTTAGAATAATCTTCTCCTGCAAATTTACAAAAGTCTTTGAGCTCCTGAACTCCAACTGCATATATGTGAAAGTACTTGTAAACTTTAACCGCTAAGCATTCAACATCAAATGGCAAACAGTCAATAGCACATTGAAGGCAGTTGTGTATAATATGTGCACCGCAACCAATTTCAATAACATTCCTTGCAAGTCCTTTTTCAAGTTTACGCCATATATTATTTTGACTATTTCTGTTACAACCGCCAAAATTGGTGTTTGCATTATCGGCACAAAATCCTACAATATTGTTTTGCAAGCAATACTTATTTATAACGTCAATTAGCAGGTTGCATTGTAAATCGGATGTTTCACCAGGTAAAGAAGCAAACTCGAAGATTTTAGTTATAACACCATTATCTGATAAGAAATACCGAACAACAACAGGAAAAAGTTTGTTCTCTTTTTTGTTTGAAGCATCTAAACTAATAGTTACACTACTGCATTTAATTAAATCAACGGAAACTTGCTCTTATACATAAGGTGACAAAACATTGCAAATAATTGCTTCCGATTTGGTACGGGCAGATGAAAATTTAGGTTGGTAAATCTTTTTGATCAAACTAGACAAACAGTCATTTGTGCTAAAACTCTGATCGTGACGCACTGTATGAAATGCAAAAAGATCTTCACTGGTTGCAATTTTTTCACATGTCGAATCCTCTGGTGAAAAAAATGAGCTGATACTTCTACAAGCCCCTGCAACATTTTCTGCATCTTTATGTCTTCGTAAACCCAGACCTAATTTTGGAGTTTTCCCCTTGGTGTTAATGCACCCCCTGCCACACACCCTTGCGGTGGCTTGCAGGGTAAACTGTAGATGTAGATGTCTTCGGCTTCTCAGGTGTTGATTTATGTCACTCTTGCCTCCATGAGCAACAGAAAAGTGAACACCGCAGATTCCACAGTACACCTTAGAATTGTCATTTACAAAAGTACTGTCCTGTTTAATAAATGTAAACTCCTTTTGCAGGTCATCGTTAAATGAACAAATTCTCTTCGCCATTTTCTTATTATTATGGGTTACTAAAAAATATACATATAAAAAATTATTTTAAAAGCTTGTAAATCTCAGCAAACTTATAAGAAAAGCAATTTACGAAATGAAAGTAAATAATATTTGCTTAATATCGAGCAAGATAAAAAATGATCACTAAGACAATAATGTAATCAAACTAAGCAATTCTATTCAAAAAGTGGTTTTTCATGGCAATTAAATTTTCTGGTTCTCATTTATTACGTGTATGTACATTCTTATAAAAAAGTAAGATGTGCTAATAATTCCAATGAAATTTCATCAGAATAAATTGCCACTAAATAAGCGAATTAGTAGTCTTACCTTTCACAGGAATTTCTTTTGATTTTATCCCACTATCAAAATGTATACAACTACCTCTGCTTGCTTCACTTCATCTAGCACTGATACGATCGGGGAAAAGCTAAGAAGAATGTTACAGCCGAATCAAAGCCTTGCACAGACATTCTTTCTTTAAGGGAATTAGAACGAACCATTAATTCTTTGACAATGTTGATGCGTCGGCCTTGATTTGTTTGAATACCTCGATTAACCCCGCAACAAAGACGCAACTAGCTATTCAGCATAAACATTGAAAGATCCGGAGCTCACGGAAACGGGCAGACAAATAAATCTGTGTACCTGTTCTATAAAGTGACAACTTAGCCTTATTCTCACTTTCCTAAACAGAGAAATATTCTCAGTTAAAATGTAATATTATCCATATTATGATAAAATTGGAAAGACTGAATTTTAATCTCGAAAAGTTTTGAAACGGGACAAAATGACTTTTTTTTGTCGAAAATGACGGGACGGTCTGGAAACGGCCCGAAAACGGGACTGTCCCGGAGAAAACGGGACGTATGGTCAGCCTTGTCAAGGGAGGCTCGGTAATATTTGGAAACCGTTAGATTAGTGAGTGAACTCGCGTAAATACATTTAAATCGCAATTGTGGTTTATAATTGTGTGTCCAGTATCAGCGTTACCTGCGTCAAACCTTCAGACAGAGAATTTCCGCACTACAGGTGCGGTCGCAAGATAATTTATGTGCCACGGGACAAGAAGGAGAATGGAGCAGTTGTCGAAATAAAATGTCGAAAATGTTATCGAATAAAAGTCCTTTGTAGCTCCCGTGTGCATCCGATCAGATCATGCTGTTTCTATTGCACATATCCTTCTCTTTTATCTCTCTTTCCTTCGGGGCAAAACCCGTCTCTGGAGGGCCGAGTGGCAATGCATGTTGCGCCCCCCCCCCCCCCCCCCGCCCCGAATGCCCCCCTCTCCGCCCCCGAAGGAAGCTCTCTCTTCTTTTTTTCGGCTCAATTTCCGTTCGCACGGATCCAGGCGTTCGACGGACGCGGCAACCGTCGAAATTGCTTTCCGGCGGAGGTAATGGAAAGGTTCGTCGTCGCCTCTTCGCGAGTTATCGGTTGAAAAAGCCATTTAGTGATGGCACGGCTTTCGCTAGTCACCGGAGTTGTGGCGGTAGAGGGTGGGAAGGGAGAGGCATGAGACTTGGGGGAGGGGGGGAGGGCAGAACGGGAATAAGAGAACCAAGGACGCCTGTTTCGAAGCCGACACGCGGCGCCACGCCCACGCGCGCCTTCACTTTCCGACGACGCAGCTTGCGCGTTTCGCCGCGTGGTGGCGGATCCGTGGAAATTTTCGAAATTCTCGTTCGGTCTCTCGTGTTCGAATTTGCCGAGCATCGATGCAGTTTTAACATCTTTATTTCATTTTGCTCACATTCTTCGGTGCGTTGCAGAAAATAACGTATTAAAACGCTGCTGGTGTTCTATTTAGATTTGGTTCAGATATTTTCTCCAAGTTTCGGCGGTATTCTGTTTCGAGCCATTATTTAATGCTCTAATTACTTCAGATAAGCCAGTCTTGATAGTTTAAACGATATTTATTTGAGAGAAGTTTAAAAAAATCGGTAGAAAAATAAATATTTTTAATTATCTTTCGCTATCTTTGTATCTTCGCAACGATAGAGGCCAGAATGCCAACTCTATTTAGGTTTCATTAAATCTATTTAGTATGAACCTCAGGATAACAATGCCATTATCTTTTAAATCGTTTCTTGCGATAATTCATTGTATTTTATGTCATACGTACCGACTAAATGGTATCTCTGTCGACATGGAATTTTTGTTCGGAGCGACGATTTTACTTATAGATAAATCGATCGTAGCTTTAACGAGTTTTATTTTATGGTATGGGTATAATTGACTAGGAAAGTAATTTCAGGTCATTTGGATTTCCAGTTAAATGTGAAAAGCTAGCTGCGTTTAAACACCGAATATTAAGTGTAATATTTTACTATTTTCTACTTTCCGTTAACAATAATACAAACAACAAGTATAAATTAATCGATACTACCTCTAAGAAATGGAAATTAAAGAGAGTACATCAAAATCAAAGTGATTCCATAAATAAAGACTCTGGTATCTCAACATTAATATAAATGTAATTTAAGTAAAATCTTTCATAAAAATCGCAAGTTTTTCACGTAGCGTGCGTTCTTGCACTAACGCGTCGCGAGAAACGATTTATATTAGACCGACAGGCAGAAACCTAAATATTTTGTCGTGTTATGTGCCAGTTCTTCTATCTCTGAAGGTCTCGTTTAGGCGAAGAGGATACGCAGTCAACGATTCTGTTTTGTTTATCAACGAGCAAAAAGAGCAACAGCCATGGAAACCCCAATATGTTCGAAGGTATCGCGGGAAAACACATCACATTTTCGTATTTTTTAAACAATCAGTAACCACGTAAAAATTTTCCGCAAAATTCAGTGCGCCTATCTTTAAATAAATATGTATTAGGGCGTTAATTCAGTCAATATACATTCGTAATGTTCCGCCAACGATGAGTTGACTTCACTTTGCTTAGTTGTTTCCGTCGCATAATAAAATAAGGTGATTTGAAACTACCCCAGATACGAATGTCTCTCGTTTACCACAATGCCTTCCTTCCGTTGACGGGGGAAGAGTGCAAGTGATGAGCATCGTGACAGGTTGTAAGGGAGGGAGAGAGAGAAGGAAGCGATGGCCCAAATGAACTCATATCGAAGAGATGTATTTTCGACAAATTCCCCTTGAAATATATAATGGAGCTGAGTAGATAGATTCTCCGCAAGATAGGTTGCACGATTGCGTTGAAAGTATTCTAACTTAGCATGGAAGAAATAGGTCGGTGGACAAAGGATATACTCCGTCCTAAACGACATCGTTTCACAGCGAAATGGCACTAATTTGACTCATCCAGACTCCATCTCCGATGACAACGATGCCTAATAAGTAGGGTATGGATTTTTCGGGTTTCACCCGATTTTTACCAGATTTTAACCCTCCGATTGCATTTTTAAAAGTTCGGGTAAAACCCGAAAAACCCGAAATTATTAGTTTTCTTTAAACAATTTTTTTTATATATTTGGTCACGGAATTTCTATTCTTGCGCTTGTAGGCACCGCAGCACTTGAGTGCAGTCCGAGATGCTCGTAATCAGTCTGTTTATTCTCTTTGTAAACAATTTATTCGTAAGCTTACTTTGTAACACAATCTTAATCTCCTTGGTTTGCTCGCGCAACTAATAGTCAAGGACGTCCCCTAAGCTAGTCGCTGCTAAATCTTCGATGGGATAAGGAAAAAAGAGCCCAAGTGTCTGTTAGTTGAAAACACTACGAAAGAAAAATCATTTCACTAATATCTGTGCAGCCTGCGAGGTGTTCCTCTCCACCTGGAGGCGTTTAACACAAGATATCACAATCTGAAACTTACTAAAAGTATAGTAAAAAGTTTTGATTGTTGATGAAACTTTTAAATTTTTAAACAAGATTTTTATTTTAAAATAATTTTATCCGAGTTACAGAATAATAAAACCCAAAAATTAACCGAGTTAGAACTTTTTTTAAAACCTCGAAAAATCTGTAACTTATTTATACCCGATTTTAACCCAAATGAAAAGGAAAATAATAAAACCCGATATTTACCCTTCGAATGAAATTTTTTTAAACCAGAAAAATCCATACCCTACTAATAAGCTGTCAGATTGCATCAGTCAGATCTCGAGAGCCGAACACATTGCGTGATTGCGAAAATAAACCCTTTTCGCGATGCATTCCGCGTGATTGCGCTAAAGCGCATCGTCGTAACCGACGCTCCCCCTCCCTCACTCCCCTATTCGAAAATTCAAATTAATTTCGCGATTCGATCCTCCGCTCCGCTCGCGAGGATTTTGGGGTCCGGGGACATCGGACGTGGTCGCTTGGTCCTCCCGCGGATTCGGCGGCTCGTCAATCGACGCAGCGTGGTAGTAAATAAAAATGATTCGCCTCTCGAGATGTACCCACCGATCGAGGCAAATGGAGATATAAAGAGATACAGAGAGAGATAAAGATAGAGGGAAAGATAAAGAGAGAGAGAGAGAACGGCTCTCATTTCGCGCCTCGAAGCGAAATAGACCGATGTCTGCGGCGCGATGATTCCCGGTTCGGTCGTGTGGAAAAACCTCGCCATGTTTCGGCAGATTCGCACCGAAAAATCGTGCGAATAAGTTGGGATTTATCAGCCGCTGCACCGTTCGTTATCGGGAAGGTAAGTAAGAGATAGTCTATGCGACTCTTTTTCCTGGTTCGGGAGATAACGGGTCCTCTTTTTTTCAGCGCTAGTGATTTATGGAATTCGTCCATTTTGTTAGACAAACGCTTTCGCGACCTCGGGCGGAGATCGCGGTGGAAACTCGTCCTCCCTCTCCTACTCCCCTCCCTCACCCCGCTCTCCGTCCTCCTCCTCCCTCCTAACCTCCTCGTCCTCCCCCTCCCTCCTAACCGCCTCCTCCACCTCCTGCCTCTCGTTTTTATGCGGTGCTTGCGTGGCCACGTCGGGAATTCACCAACAGTTAAAACTGCGTCGAACGAGGAACGTGACTTTTCCGAAAAATCACGGATTCGATTTTAGCCGCTCGGGTTTTTTCGATGAGATTCGTGCGTCCGACAGTTTTTAAACATTGTTGACAGATCTTAATTTTTTTTTAATTTCAAATTTCAAATCCTTTTACGACCTACCATTGTGCCGCGGCTCACCGGTTGTGTAAAACTGCAATAAAGATACAATTTTCTCCTTTTATCCTAGGACTATTTTTTTGTAAATAAACCTCTAAAATTGGCAAACAACCGCCTCGTCTGCGAGGCAAACGCCTCGAGCGCATCAATGCTCTTCCTCCCTCTACTCATCTCTCGGAGGTTCTTTCTCCCGCTCTTCCAACCTGGCAAGACATCCTTCTTTACTCTCACGCGGGAATTGCGATGTCTTTTCTTCCGAAATTCCCGCCCTCCTATGCAAACATCCATCCATGGCCGCAACCGCCATCCTCGCATACATCAAAGTGTTCGCACACCCACCCGGCCACGCGTTCATCCACCGAGTATTCATCCATCCACACCAACAGATTCATCCATCCGTGCATCTACAAATCCGTTAACCCTCACATGCAAACATGCGATCATTAATCCGTATGTCCGTCAATCCAGACATGCGTCTTGCATCCTCTCTCATCCACCTCGCCCTATGCCTTTC
This sequence comes from Tanypteryx hageni, assembly GCA_028673005.1. Classification (NCBI taxonomy): domain Eukaryota; kingdom Metazoa; phylum Arthropoda; class Insecta; order Odonata; family Petaluridae; genus Tanypteryx; species Tanypteryx hageni. The sequence goes on along the minus strand of CM054113.1, from coordinate 107,674,669 downwards.
ACCACCCCCCACCATCACCCGCCGCATCCCCGCCGCCACCCCATCCTCCAATCATTCGCCGCTCGCCATTCCCTTTCAACTTTCTATTACTTTGCTTTTCGTGTTTTTTTCTCACTTCTCGTCAATTTTTCGTGTCCGCGTTTCTGCCGATTTTTTTGTCCGATATTTCCTTCCCCGGTTACCTCTCATCCCCCCTCTCTTATTTTCCGCTTTCCTTTTTTATTATTTTTATATTCTCTATTGAAGGGAAAATATGAAAAAAGTCAAACAGATTCAGCCGGAAATTTTAAAAGGCTCTGTTCTATTGAGAAATTTCGTCTTAAATCACTAAAAATTCGCGTCCTCTCTCTCTCTCGTTAGCTGTCGCTGCGACAAATTGCGCGTGACCGAATGGCTATAATTTGCGATAATTTTGTTGGTTATTTATCGCTCCTCTAGCTTGAGTTTCCATTATGTGACCAAATCCCAGTGTTGCCGAAAAGTCGCCGGACTCGAAGGAATTATTGCTAAAGAATTTCGCTAAATACAATATAGTGGATTTTTATGACAAAAAAGTTTTTATCAACCACTTATTAATTTAATGGTCTCCAAATTTAATGATTAGCCATAGTTAAATTAATAACTATCTTAAATAACCTGAGTTGTCATTGAGTGAAGCCGTAACTTAATCGAATGAAAATTACAACTATTGGTGACTTTGGCAAACAAAAATCCGCTTATGCGTTCGGTCCGTCTGTCTGTCTGACGCACTAACTCCTCCTAAACGAAAGACTTCGTTTTTTTGTTAATCGGTTCAGTATTCTGTTTCGTTATATATTTCAAACTAATCATACTACTATGCATAAATTTAAACATTCTGTATTAAAAATTTAAAAAACGCCATTTACTGTCTGCTTCAGCAGTTCTTTCCTTGTTTATATTTGGCCTGTAAGAGGGTGAAGGTGGACCCGTATGCGCCCACTCACTTTATTTTATAAAACACTAATTCCGTCAAACAGCTTATCAGAATTTATCTTTCGGTTATTCATTATTAAATTTCATGCTTCGGAAAAAATGTGCTTGGTCTTCAAAGCTGAAACAGTTTCACTATGGAGATAATGTGGCCAATTTAAAAAAATCGACGAATAGTCAGAAAACACATTTTTAAATATTTAACTGCGGTATTTATGCATGCATTAATCTCATTTTTTATGTAATGAATTTAATTCTAAATTATCTTTAACAGTAATTTACGAAGATCGAATCTAAAACATATTCGGTCCTTTCGTTGATAAAAAATAGTCGATCAAAATTTAATGCAAATTTAATGCCATGCAAACATTTTATTCCAGTTTTGGAGAAGTGTCGATATGCTGCTGCGCGCGGTTACGGAGATAATAATTGATGCATATTATACAGTTTAATATGAAGATTAATTTTATGGAGATGGAGCTAAAGAATTTATTTTCGTCCGAAATTTATCAAATGAAAATACGCGCTCGTCCGTCGTCCAGCTATAAAGGCTTCACATCCATCAAATTAATCTTCCGTGCGCGACTAAAAAAAATTTCGATTTTTATTTGCGGTAGAAATAGATCGCGGTACGGCTTGGACTGAAATGCATAGATGTAGGCCTGTTTTGGGTGGTTTAAAATGTTTCAGTTGCAGTTTATCCGCTTTTTTCGGATTATCCCCTCAAAGTTTCAATAAAGGTGATTAGGAGATCTAGTTTTCAGTAGGATCCAGTTACAATTCACGGGCTTTTATTTTAAATCTCCCCTTAATGTTTCAATAAAGGACTCGTGTTAAAATCCGCGAATGAAGCCTTCACTTTGTGGAATTCCATGATAAGTGAAAAGGAGAGAACCGCTCGTAAAATAATTCCACTTAGCTTCTTAAGCTTCTCTTGCCACAACTTTGAGGCGAAATTTCAAATAAAAGCACCCAAATTGCAACTGGAACCTACTGAAAGCTATCCAACCACCCAACCTTTTCCTGTTCAAGTCGCGTGGAGAACTCTTTTATGTTCCAATTGAAAATCGTAACACTTTTTAGATTCGCACGTGGGGCCAAGTTAGCGGTTTTGACACCAATCTGGCCGGCGGACCGGATTGTTAAATGAAATTTTCGAATAAGAACTAGAGAATTATTAAGCTTCACCTCATCCCGTAATACCGAGATACCTTACTTCCACATGATAAGTTACATTCAAACATGGGGTAATATTATAACACGCAAATAGTACGTTTCTCGGCCGTATGAGCAAATCGCCTTACCTAAAACAATATCATTTCTCACCTTATCTGCTGTATTCCAACATTTGCTGAAGACATTAATGGCGGATATGTGAACGTATCTTTACACATATTATCCGTACGGAATTGCTGAGATTTATTCCCGGTTATTTAAATCCATTGCTCACTGAGCTTGCGTGTCAACTGCCTTTCAATTTTTCATTGGGGATTTTTAAGTACTTGACTAATGAATTAGCTTTAACGAGAATTCCATAAGTATTTTCATCACTTAAAAGGCTAATAATCATCATATATATTATATACCTATTTATATTATATTATTTTGATGCCGCTTTCCCAGTAAACCAAGCAATAATGGGAAAATTAACAGTCTTTGATTAGATGAATATTTTTGGATTGCCTATGAGCATCATAAGGTTTTAATATTGGAGAGTATTGCACTCGATAATTTAACGTCCAGTAATATTTTTGTTTCTGCAGCAATAACTTCATTTTATTTTAGGTTATTATAAGAAAAATATTTCTCGAGAGGTTTACAGGATTTGACGGCATTTTATGTCTACCGTATTTACGTCCACGTCCATGTTCTCCGCATTACAGTGTGTATTTGTATTGTTTTAGTCTTTCAGATTAAATGGGCATTTTATTACACACGAAAATTCTACTAGCCAGGTACTATTGAAGTAGATAGATTTCTTTTGTTATTCGGAGGTCACGAGACGGGGATATCGGCTTCAGACTTCGCATCAAAAATTTTAATATTAGTGTTATTATTTATAGATTGCAATCTATGTACTACTATTTCAAAACTAATTTACTTATGACAAATTTTTATCTTTTAACATTAAAATAACCTTCCAATCACATGACACCATTGCGCTTCGAGCGAGGGAAAGAAAAACTTCAGAAAAAATAATTGCCGATGTATTAAAATGTTTCACTCTTGGTAAATTGTCTTGAATATCTTAGATTCAGTATTTATAAAAATTATTAATTGTGCATTATAATGTCGGATGAAAATTTTGTATAAAGAAGAATGGAGGGAACAATTATTTTTTACAAAATAGGACAGAGGGCAATCCCAGTTCTTATATAAAGGCTATTCAAAATAATCGGAAATAAAAATCTTTTTCGAACGAGAACTTAAAACAGGGCGTTAAACTGAGAATATAAGAACAGCGATCAAAATGACCGCTTGGCGCTTTTAGGTCTACGAGCTAATATCCCAGAAACCAATTAAGTGAGGCCATAAACGTCATTTTTGGGAGTAAATCTTCATGAATGAATAAAAGTCACAAAATAGGAACTTTCTGCGACTATTAATTTGATCAGGGAGATCATTTGAAATAAAAAAAAAACGGTCAGATTGACCGCTCCGGCGCTTCTAGTGTTAAGGTATGTATACTGATATCACTCAGATGATTCATAATTCTTAATTCAAAGGGTTTCACTGTAAAACAGACTTTGGAACTTCTGCCTAATTTTCTCCTTTATGGTTGCTGTGACAGGAGGAGATTTTGATACCGAAAACTCAATGGGATTTAGTTGTTGCTTTGTTTGTCAATGTTACCTAACCAATCTATTGACGAGTACTTGTACAACTGGCAAAAGTACTTCTTATTATCTCCTCCTATTATGGTAGAGCAGCTTTTATAACAAAATACGTCGAGCTATTCCAAATTCGCTTGACAACTTTAAATGAGTGTAATGAAAATTATCTTTTAACATCCACCAAGAACGCTATGCTACGAAATAAGCGTAGTTTCAATACGTGAATTAACGGAATATTTCGGAAACGCATTAAGAACAAGTTGGGTAAATCAAATCTTTTATAAATATGAATAGTAAAGCTTACGGTTGAGTGAAAAGTAAAGACAAGGCCGTCACGTGAGGCGACCGCCTCATGCAGCACTTTTCTAGGAGTGGCACTATAGCAGTGTAGCCGGCGATCTGCACATGTTGCATCACGAACTGTAGCGGTATTTTGTCTTTTTGCTTCAGTTGGCAGATTTCCAAGCAACGGCCTTGAGTAAAGTGTACATTATACATAATGAGATATTTGTAAAGAAAGGAGTGGATGATATGCAGTATCACGGGAAAAATTGTTAAGGAGCAGGAAATATGCGATACGGAGAGCTTAAACAAGTAGAGAGAAGAATTTTCCATAGATATAAACGTAATCTGGAACGAAGCGGCTCGAGAAAAGATGCGAAGAGAAAATAAAAAATACGGTAGAGCGCCCATTGAGTGGGCGAGGGAAGAGCTTTAAAGTCTCCAAGGAGCTGAATCGGAGAAGAGGAGGGAAAGCTTAATATTAAACTAAGGTCGATTAATCGCATTCGATCGTTCGCGAGAAAAATATAAGTCGAAGAAGAGGATTTCTCACAAAATCTTTGCCCCCAAATGCCCATATTATAACGCTCGCAGCTACTTTAAGTTCTCTGTAGGTAGAAGTTGCTAACGTAAAAGTTATTATTAGATCTCTCTGGCTGTCTTCGGATGAAATTGCTTTTCTAAAGTGAAATGTAAAGTAAATGAAAATTCTAAATGTATATTTTGGGGGCATGTGGTGCAATATGAGTAATTTGTGTGGTGTAGCGGAGTTGCGAGTTTTGGTGCCGTTTTTGCTCAGGACATAATGTAGGTCAAAATATAGCCCTGAACAACCCAAAAATATTTTCAACATGAGCTAAACATGTTAAATAGTAATAAAAATATAATTACATACAGATTTAATATAAATGATAAACACTCAAAATAACCACAAATGTTTACTTTATATGCGAAATTTCGCCAACGTCAGCACTTTGAAGCATCAAAAATGGACGATTCACCGACGGAGACTGCGCTGATTCCATTAGTGTTCCTCGCTCGTTTATGCTGCCCCTTAGCTCTCTCGACAGTGAACATAAAAGTAAATGTATTTACTAGAAATATTAAATATACACACAATCAGCGTGTAAAGCTTTCTCAATTTTTTGTTGTGATTTGATTTATTTTTATTCATTGCAATAAGCGAATTATATAATCGAATCACTCAAAATTCAACCATTGATTGCTTTTTAAATCTTTATGCCTTATATCTTTGAAAACATTAAATTTTGTTGTTCAAATAACAGAATTGCTTGCGGCATTTTCCGACTTACCGCATCACGATTCACTTATTTTTCTATTCCAAAGAAAAGGAATTTGTGATCAATCCATTGTCATAACAAGAAGGTAGATTTAAACATCAGTAAAGATACTATCTAAAAACTATAAAACCAAAATTTTTATAATATTATACGTTTATAGCCAATATCCTCCATCAAGGTGTTAGATAATTAATGTATGTCAACTGAACCAATGACTAAAACATTCCATTGTCTATTAATTACAAATAAATGTGTGATCTTCTTTAAAAGTCAAGTTATCAGTTTAGAATACCTTCAAGCAGAAGTGAAAGCGAGTAAACTTACCGTGGAGCTCATCAGTTTGTTATTTACAGCTAAAAAATTACGTCATTTACCATAAATTAAGGGCATTTGCAGTATTTTCAAACAAGTACGAGGTGTTAAGTGTGTTCACTGCCTCAACCGGCCAGACTATCTAATTTGTGGTAACCTTAGCGGACGCCAAAGAAGGGAAAAGTTTCTGGGAAATTTTCATGAAAATCATGTGTTCCTTTTCTTTTGATGTCTATTATTAAAATAAGCAAATCCGACAATATTTCCAAAAGTTTCCTTTTTAGTTACTAAAAATAAACAATATATTTTCATAAGTCACATGTGTATATGAAACTCCTTATTCAAATTAGATGGAAAGGATCTCCTGTTCGATTGAAAAACAATTGTTTTTTTTCTTTTTCTTTTTCTAAATATTCGTTTTTCATTACTTACAGCAAACAGTTTACAATTCTGCAGTAGCATTGCTGTGTTTCACACATCCCACAGTTGTTATCATATCTGATAAATTTTCGAAGAGAAGACGTTTCAGTTTTTATGCGTTCTTTGCACGAAGTGCACGAAATGAACGCATATAGGGAAGGCCGTTTCCGTCCGTCCACCCGTCCGTCAGTCCGTCCATCCGTCCGTCCGCATGTTAAAACTCGGTAACCGCTGGACGTATTTAGATGAAATTTGATATTGGGGAGTTTTGTTAAAATTGGTTGGCTGATTCCAATTTTGATTTAAATCAGACAGTAATTACGACTCCTTTGCATTAAGACCTACAATGCTCATTTGTTTCAACTCGGGAACCGCTGGACGTATTTTGTTGAAACTTGGTATTGGGGAGTTTTGCTAAAATTGGTGGATCAATTCCAATTTTGGTTAAGATCGGACAATAATAAGGACAACTTTACATAAGGACTTACATGTATTTAATAAGGTACCTCGCTAGCTTCTCGTTAAATACTCGTCTGAGCGAAAAATATTAAGAACATTGTGAAATCTCAAAGAACGCATTTGGAAACTCTGTGTACTCCGACATGAAGTACACCTTTCCAATCTTGTTCGATTCACTAGTGATCAAAAGTTAATGTAAAATTTTTATGGCATTCATCTGTTCATTTCCACGATTTGTTTCAAGTGTGCCATGAAACTTTTATTACAGCTTTTGATCATCAGTGATTCCCAAAATTGAAACCCCCTACGACTGGAAAATTTGTAAAACCCTAAAATCGAAGTACGTCCTACTGGATTTAAAAAATCATTTTTAGTGCGTTAATATAAAATTTATTTTTTAAATTTAATTGTTCATATTTGTATCTTTGCTTCAGCATTTCACTCTCGAAATCACACGACATGAGCCCTCCCGTGTTGTGTCTTAAGGAATTGGCAAAGGAGGATCGATTTGTGTTATGTTCACGGCAAATAGACTATATAAACTAAGTGCAATGACCATAAACGTGAAAATTATAATTTCTTGGAACGCCTTGGGCTAATGTGTGAAGACTGGTTAGACCATAACGATTCAGATCAAGAAGCCTCATTAGAACAAAATTAATTCTAAAAAATCATATAACAGAGTTCTTCTTTTGTTTGTAAAATTATTAATGTACTTTTCTATTGAAAATGTTCATCGCTTAAGGGAAAATTAGCAGATACTGATAAAATATCATTTAACTGAAGTTAATTTAAAATATATTGTTTCAGTTATAATTCGTTTGTTTATTTTTACTTAAAATGCTAATGCAATTACACATTTCTGCAGCGAAAAAATATATCACTCTAGGAGTATGAAAACATATAACATCGCAGGAATTATCCATGGCGACTGCGATTTGTCACATTCCGCGACACCACCGGAATAATTTTCACTCCGACTACACGCACCGACAGGGATCCCTTTAAACAAATAACTTTTCACATTACCCAGAATTGAACTGCTTTTACTTTTGTCACTCCCTCCATTAATTTAAAGCCCAGTTAAAACGATCGCAATCAAATTCCCAGAAAAAAAACCCGCAAAGGACATTTTTTGCCCGTGGGGAAGAAAACGAAATTGTTCGGAAATGCCTAAGGAACGGAAACGCGGAGAAATTTTCCGTTTTTTTCGTGCTCTTTTACGGAAACAAACGTCGAAGGAAATTTTCCCAGGCTCTAGTGGGAGCTAACTGTTTCGCACTCCGCCATCCAATTCCATCGTTCGGCTGCGAAAACTTGAGCATTTAAATCGCTTCGAAAGGGACTATCCCACTCGTCCTGCTCAACGGCCGACGATTGCGCCCTCCTTCCCCCTACAAGCGGTTCTCATTCAGAGCAGCCAATTTCCCACGCCGCCCCTCCTTAACCCCCTCCCCCATCCCAACCCCAACCTCCCCCACCTCCTCCTCCTCTCGTCCCGAGGGAGAGAGCGGAAGGAACCTAAAGAGGTGAGGTCAACATCTAACGCTCCAAACGGTATCCCCGATTCAGGACGGAGAAAAACAGAGGGAGAGTAGAACCTTTAAGGTCCCTTACATGTTCTCTCGATTCCCTCGCCTCGCCTCACATCCACCTTTGCACTCTCTCTCTCTCTCTCTCTCTCTCTTCAGATCTCTCTCTCTTCAGATCTCTCTCTCCTCAGATCTATCTATCTCTCTCCTCAGATATTCTCTGTCTCTCTCTCCCATTCACGATCTCCCCTTTCCCCTTCCTCCAGTCATCCCATCGGTTGACCCTCTCCCCCTCTTACTCCAGACTCAAAACCACCGTCTCGCTCCTATATTCGTCCTCTTGATTCTATCCATCTTGCCCTCATCGTCCACCTCTCCATTTGTTCTTCTTCATCCAACCTCCTCATCCTCCCTCCTCTCTCCCTCCTCCTCTCTCCCTCCCTCCTCCTCTCTCCCTCCTCCTCTCTCCCTCCTCCTCTCTCCCTCCTCCTCTCTCCCTCCTCCTCCTCTCTCCCTCCTCCTCCTCTCTCCCTCCTCCTCTCTCCCTCCTCCTCTCTCCCTCCTCTTTCCCTCCTCTCTCCCTCCTCTCTCCCTCCTCTCTCCCTCCTCCTCTCTCCCTCCTCCTCTCTCCCACCTCCACTCCCTCTGCTGCTTCCCTCCATTTCGAAAGCTCGCCTTTTCCGTGACCGAAACACAGACGAAGGAGATGAGATTTGCGGGATGAGAGAGGATGAGGGGGGAAGGAGAGGCAGAGGGGGGAGGGAGGGAGGCTGTGTCAGAATGGCTGGGAGCGGAAGCAAGTGGTAGAGTAGTAGATGCCGAAGTGTATTCATTCGGGAGTTTGGATCCGGTCGGGACCCGCCCATCGGACGCACGATGAATTGGCCACCAAGGGGATAGCCAGAAAGGAGGGGAGAAAAGTTGCGAGGAGGGAGAGGTAGGGGAGTGGAGATGGCTCGAGAGAATGGGGAGGAATGCGTGGATGTGGGGAAGTGGAGGGGGAGGAGGCGGATAACGAAAGGAAGAGCAGGGGACAGCGATAGAAAGGAAGATAAGGAGGGAAAGGAAAGATGGGGAAAAGGAGGAAGGGATGGCTATGAAGGAGGATCAGGAAATGGGGTTAAGGCACAGGAAGGAATAGAGAGGGGAGGTGAGAAGGCGAAAGAGGGAGGAAGGGAATATGGAAAGAAATGAGTTGGAGTGGAGCAGCGATGAAGAGGGAGGAGGAGAGAAAAGGTAAGGTAGGGAGGAGTGGGCGGAATGTAGGAGATGCGCGGATGTTAAGAATAGAGGCGAAAGGCGTGATGCAAACAAAAAATGGAAGCGAACAAGAGAGGGAGAGCGGATAAGGGAGAGAGAATGAAAGTAATGGGAGCAATGGTGGGGAAAGCGTGAGGACGAGAAAATGAAAGAGGAAGAATGAGGATAATGAGAGGAGAAGAGAGGAGTTGGAGGGGAGGAGGTGGAGGGGAGGAGGTGGAGGGGAGGAGGTAGAGGGGAGGAGGTGGAGGGGTGGAGGGAGTGGAAAGGGAAAACAAGGAGAGAATGAGATGTTTCGGCTTCAAATGAACGCCAACCGGGACGATATGATGCGAAAAAAACTCGGATGAATCCCTTCCGCTGCTGACTGCACGCTCGCACGCGTTCAAATCTCTCTCTCCCTTTCACCCCTCTCCTTGCCCCTCTCCATCCCTTTCTCACTCTCCTTTCTCGTGTTCACTCTCTCTATATATCTCTCTCTATCACTCTCTCTCTCTCTCTCCTTGCCTCTCTGTTTATCCCTCTCTCTCCTCTTTGTTCTCTCTTTCCCTCTCTCTCTGTTTATCCCTCTATCTCTGCTTATTCCTCCATCTCTCCTCTCGCTTTCCTCTCTTTCCCTCTCTCTCCTTCCTTCTCTCTCTCTTTATCCCTACCTCCTCTCTCTTTCCTTTCTCTTTCCCTCTCCTTCCCTCTCTCTTTATCTCTCTGTCTCCTGTCTTTCCTCTCTCTCTCTCTCTTTCCCTCTCTGTCCTTCCCTCTCTCTCTCACCTTCCCTCTCTCTCACTCGCGTGCGCTGTCTTTGGCATCACCTCTCTCGTTTTCGCATTCGGAGTGAAAGGTACACGGCGAGAATAATTGATTTGTGATGCGAGCATACGTAATTCGCGAAAATGTTATCTTTTAGAGATGGAAATGTCCGAAAGCATAACAAAATCAGGTCCTCTCATTTGCGACATGTATTTTTCTAATAAGGGGTAAAAATTCTGTCCTTGTGTCAATGTCTGAAGTTAAAACAATATTTTTGTACGACATGTCATTTGGAATTTAAATTAATCGACGTAAATTGCATTTCCGAAGTGAAAATCACGGGAAATTAAATTTAAACGATTTTTCCTTATTAGAGAGAGAAATTTTATGCGAAAATATTCGCTAAAATTTACATCCTCTTACCAAATAAAAACGAGAAATAAATTTATAGGATCGAATATGTCCAACATTGAAGTCGTCGTCAAATTGTGTCTTTCCAACACATCAATTGAAATGACCGAGTGTTTCCATTCATTTCCAACGTATTTTTCCGTAATGCTTCGAAGAAAAGAAAATGACAAGATAGAATAAAATCAGAATATCGGAAAGAGAATGTTTTTTATCGAGTTTCAATCGAAGAACTTTTTTTAAACAAACCACTGCGCTTGTTAGCATCGAATCGTTCGATTCTTTTGCGTTGTATATTAATTGCACGTAAAATTTTTCGCTCCGACGAATTTCTCGTGAGTGTGCCGAACAGCTAACTGGCTATTTCATAAGCCCGAAGGGGTGATGATAAAGTCGAAGAATATTTAAAAACATCACCATGACACCGGCGGGATTCGACGCATGAGTCGTTCGTCCGGAAGAAAGAGAATTAACCAATCATCAGCAGAGGGATATGTTGTAGTCGCGCTGAATATCGATCATGGGCGAAACACACCACTTTCGCTCGGTAAAATTAGGTAGGTGGGGTGCGCCGGTGTGGGAAGGGGTGCGCTGGTGGGGGAAGGGGTGCGCTGGTGGGAGAGGGGTGAACGCGGGGAAGCGAGGGAGAGGGAGGAGGGGGGGAGGGGGAAAGAGAGAATCGCGTTTTCATTCGGGCACACTCTCACCGATCGCGAGTTTTACTATCGCCGCATTAAAGGGATGCGATTCACAGCGCTTCTTCTTATCTCTCCGTTTTCCTAACGAGAAAGAGAGATAGAACGGGAAGGCGCATTGGCTCCTTGTTTGATGAAATTCTGGAAAGAATAAACATTCTAAGCTAGGTTAAAAACAGAAAAAATGTTTATTTCTGTTGTTCCTCGGAGTGAATATGCAAAAATGACTTCTTGCCATAAACATCCCTAAAAATAACGATAACTTGCAAGTAGTTTTGTGCTCAGTTGTTTTTTATATTTGCAATTAAATATTTCAAACGCTTTGCGACATTAAGTCACTAAAAAGCCTCAACGGGCTATAAAACATCCATTAATAAGCGAAAATCTACAGCAAATTGCAAAATTCTTTAAATCAATATATTAGTGCGTCAGAATAAGCCCAGTTTCATATTTTGAATGTATTCCGAGTCAAATAAAGCTAATCGCATTTTCATCTCGTTACTATAGAAACTCGTCATCACGGTTTTTCGTTCCCTCCGCCATGACAGTCGCCTCTCCTTCCCCCTTCACGAAGCAATTCCATGCACCCGTTTCCCTCCGCAAGCCGAAATTCGATCACGCCAACCGGAAGTGCTGCCACTTTTTCCCCTAGCGAGCACAAGTCGAGTTAGCGACGCGGCTTAGAGAGCGTCGGTCGGAGGGGGGGGGGGGTGGAGAGGCACGGGCGCGAGGGGAAGGGAGGGGAAATGTGAAAGGGAATGCGAAATGAGTAGGAGAGTGGAAGTAGAGTAAGGGCGAAAGGGAGAGTGGGAGGGGGGCGGAGAGAGGGGGGAGACGCTATCAGAGCGTGGGTGCCGGTGGCGTTGCCTAGGAAACTACGCAAGGGTTGCACGCGGATCCTCGTGATGAAGAGGGAGGGCGCGAGAGTGCGCCGTGAAGGTGCGCGGTGGCAAAGGGGGAGGGGGGAGGAAGCGGGAAAGGCGAGGGGGGATCGGGGGGATGGGGCGTAATGGGGGAATACGGTGGGCAGCGTAAACTGGCGCCCCAATGTGGGTGGGCTCGTGACTAATACGAGTAGTAGTCCCTGTGAAGGCAGGGAGTCGCGGGGGGCGGCGTGTGTGAATATAGGTGCGCGGGTGGGAGAGGAGAAGGGGAGGGGGAGGTTGGGATAAAGTGAGGCAGAGGGAGTGTTTAGTGGGGCGAGGAGGACTAGGGACCGGCCAGGTGGAAGGGGCGGGAGGGCAGCGAAAAGGGGGGGGCGGAGGGGAGGGGTGAATTGGGGAAGGATGCAGAAGTTGGGGATAGGGAAGAAGGCATGGCTGCATGAGGTGCACGGAAGGGGGGTGGGGGAGGAGAATGGGAGGAGCGGAGGAATGGAGATGGAGTGGGATAGAGGGAGAATGAAGCAGTTAAAGGGATCTGAAAGAGGGAGAGAATAGTGAGTGGAGATACTTATATTTCTGCGTCGGGTATAAGACATGGGCGATTCCAAAAAGTCAAAAAATCCGGTGGAGTGAACCATATGCGATTCACGCTACAAAATGTATGTCCAAAACGGAGGAGATTTGCCGATCTCTGATTTTTGGTAGAGGTAGGAATAGGACTCGGTGGGGAGTTTCTTACGCGATCGAGGGGCGTTGTTGAGCGAATTAAGGGCGCAAGAGTGGGAGTTTGCGAGTTTTTGAGATTTTCTAGAGAAATGGCTGACTCGCTAAAAACATGGCTGCAACAAAGAGTCGTAAAATGCGATTTTGGTGCTTTGGGACGCGGTGGCGATAAATTTCGGGGTTAATGCATAAAAAGTGAAATTGTGTTTGCGTAGCAAATCCGCGCAATCAATTCTCGACCGTGATACGCGCTCCACGCAAAGGATTAAAATCGATAGATGGCGTATTGTTCCGCAGAGAATGTTTTCCGACATAATTAGCATTTTTACATGGGCTCGGGCTTACTCATTTGCGCCTGGACATGGAGAGGGCTGAAAAAACGTTGCGGAACTGGTTTCGAACCGATATCTCTCGGAAAACGAGATAAGGAAGTTTCAAGCGACTATCAGAGATGAACGCAAAATATTTAGCATATTATTAGAGCAGTCGATTGCAACGACTGGACGGAGCGAATGTGAAGCGGGAGCTTTTGGACAGATGAACGTGTGGCTGGTAGATTTTTTTAGATACCGGAAAATGAGCATTTATGTTGCAGAAAGTTGATGATAAATGAAAAATAAACTCCTTAACCGTAAGTTTTTGAACTTAAGGTTAAGGAGTTAGATAATTTCGCATTAGTCTCCACCTTTACCTTCACTCTGCAGAAAGTTAGTTTCTGAAATAATCGAAATCTACCGATCGTCTTCACACGCATGTAGTGTTCGTGTCTCGGTTTGTCCTTTCATTATTCGAAAAACGGTTGTTTCATTATTGATCAAACTTCCAATGGGTGATCGGCGGTTTATTTAACAAAAGTATTGAGTATAAAATGACGTCGCGTTCGTTTCGAGTGTAATAAAATTAAAAACCACACAATCCTCGGAACGGGCGAATGAATTATAAATCTGCTAATCGTCAAATTCATGCTTCGTGAGAAATCGTAGCGAAACCAAACATATCGTTCTTTGATAGTCTCGCGAAATAAAGGAAATTTTGGTCAAATGTCCTGCGTGGAAAGAATAGCAATGGACATATTTACACGCGTTGAATGGCAATTCCGATTCCTCCCATGATGCACCATCGCTGCAACGTGGAAAACGAGACTTCGCTCGTCTTTTCCAGCGACAGATAACGCCGACCGAAGGCATCTGCGACCCTTACCTCACGTCGACCCCTCATCCGGTTCCCTCGCAAAAATCCCTTTCGCGCGCTCTTTGCCCACGCACCCACCCACGCGCGCACGCACGCACGCGTGCCCGCGAAACACGCCCCCGCTCCCCTTGGCGACGACGAACCGCTCCGAGACGGCTTCTCATCTCCCGCTCTTCATATATCTCTATGGTTCTATCGATCTTCCAGAAACATTTCCAAGGAACGCTTCCCTCCTCCTTAATATAATGCCCCGCGTCATTCATTTTTGTTTTCCCCGCGTCCGTTTCGGAATCGGCTCTCGAGGAAGCTTTTTCCCTTTCTCCGCGATATTTCGAAGCGATTCTCGATTCGAAATTCTCAGTGCTGCTACTACTGCGATCCCGCGCCTCACGCCACTTCCTCCTCCGCACCATAAGCTTCTTCCTCCCTACCCTATACTCCCACGTAGCTCTCCACCTTTACCCTTCTTCCTGTCTCCTCTCTCTCTCTTACTATGCCTTTCATCTTCCCTTTTTCCTCCCTCCGATCCCACCCTTGCTTTCACGATCCTCTTTCTCCTCCCTCCTCACTTTTCCTCCTCACTCCTCTCCTATTTACTATCCTTCTTTCCTGTCATTTCCTTCCGAGCCCATTATCGTTTTCGCGCTCTCCCCTTCACCCTCCGATCACACAGTCGTTTCCACCTCCACCTCCTCCTCCCCACCATACCCTGGGGCGCATTGTTTTCAGATGCTCTTGCCGATTGGGTTTGTGTGTTTTGAGGGGCAACGGATATTTAAGGAGAGTTTATGGCGAAGAGATATAGGAGAAAGAAGAGGGAGGGAGGGAAAGAGAGCGGGAGAGAGAGAGAGAGTGGGTTGGAGGAAGGAGAGTTGAGGGAGGGAGACAGACAGAGGAGGGAGAGATGAAAGAGGGAGAAAAGGATGCAAGGAGAATAGGAGAAATAAGGAGGGAGGCCAAGTTGACAAGCGGGTGTGTGGGAGAGATGGAGGGAGAAAGGGAGGGAGAAAGGAAGAGAGAAAAGAAGGGAGAAAAGAAGGGAGAGAGGGAGGAGATGAGACGAGGGATATAAGGGAGATGGAGGTAGGAGGAGGAAAAAGGGATTATTTGACGAGATAACAGCGAGGGGGAGAGGGGATTGGAAGGAGGAGTGGGCGGTTTAGGAATAAACGCAGGAAATGGCGGACGGGACGAAGAGAACGAGGAGGAGAGTAAAAGGAAGAACGATGGTGTGATGGCAAGGTGCGAAATACTGACTAATAAAAGAGGAAATTATGGAGGGCGAGAAGGTAAGGTGGAGAGGGAGGAGAGGTGGAGAGGGAGGAGAGGTGGAGGTTGGGAGAGAAAGGAGTGAATTAGAAAGAGATGAGAGTGGCGGAGTGAGAGAAAGTGAAAGAGAGCGAGGGTGGAGAGGTGAGAGGGAAAAGTGCGGGAGGTGAGTTGACCGCGAGGGAGGGAGTAGATGAGATACAGGAGATGAGAATGAGAGCGCGATGGAGGGAGAGAGGGAAGAGGAGGAAGGGGGAGAGAGTTAGTTGGAGAGATAGGATGAAGTCGGGAGGTGTTAGCGAGTGAGAGAGTGGAACGCACGACTCGAGGAGGACAAAGGATCTTGAATGGATGAGAGCGAGAGGAAAAGGAGGAGGGGGAATAGGAGGAGGAGGGGGGAATATGAGGAGGAGGGTGAATAGGAGGAGGAGGGGGAATAGGAGGAGGAAGGAGGAATAGGAGGAGGGGGGAATAGGAAGAGGAGGGGGGAATAGGAGGCGGGGGAATAGGAGGAGGAGGGGGGAATAGGGGGAGGGGGAATAGGAGGAGGAGGGGGGAGGGCGGGGGAATGGATGGAAAATGACTGTCGGATTGGTGGAGGTAAGGGAGACGTTTTATGCTCGTATGGGTGTACTCTGTGGCCATTCATGCGGAGAAGTTGGAGTGGCCATCTTTTCTTATCTCTCTCGTGGAAGCAAATGTGCGATCTCCTCCTCCTCGGAGGGAGGAGGGAAGGGAGAGTGAAAGAGAGAGTGAGGAGGAGGTTTAAGGAGAGCAGAGGGAGGTTGGGGGAGGAGGGGGGGAGGGGGTAGGGGAGGTGGATGGGGAGGGGGGATGGAGGAAAAGGAGGGGTATTGCACGACGTTTGAAATCGGGGTGATGAGTCGATCGCAATTGTTGACGTGAGCGCCAAGAGACGAGAGTTGAATGGCAGTCGCGGGAACTAAGCGGCAGGCATCTTCGGCGTAATTCGGGCGAGAGGTAAGAGGAGCATCCGTCTTTCCTCCTCCGATTCGATACTTTAGGTTACAAAAAAATAATAACAAAGCTCTGTCGCGCGAATCTTATGAGCGGAAAAAAATCATATCCCGTGGTCTCATGCATTCGCGTATTGATCGGTCAACTCACTCGCCCTTTACTCTCCCGATTCACCCGTTCGAGACTCGAAGGTTACCGCTTTCGCCATCGCTCGGGGGCGCAGGTGCCCCCCTCCCTCCCCCTGTCTTCCCCGCCCTTCCATCCGCCTCCGCATCATCCTTCCACGTGCGGATTTACGACCCCTCGCTCGATTTTCCCGGAATACGCGAAATCTATACCACATTCGGCCAGGTATCGATCTCGGGTCTTTTATGTTCGAGCCGAGTCTCGCCCGCCTCCTATGCAGTGCGTATGGGTGTAGAAGAGGGAGGGGGCTCTCTCGGTGTCGCGGCGGTAGGGGGCGGCGAGAGAGAGAGAGGGGTCGTCGTTTCGAGAAGCGGAAGAGGGAAAGAGAGGGAGAAGGGGGATAGGAGGGGTCGGCGTTCCGGAAAGGGGTGCACGAGGTGGCCTTTATGCGTAGTGGAGGGTAGGCGATGCACGGAGGTATAGAGAGAGAAAGGGAGAGAGAGAGGATGTCTGCGCAGAGTCCGCCCCGGGGCTGCCTCGTATCTGCGCACTACGTGAAAATCCATCCCCAGTCCTAGTCCCGGACACAAAACTCCCTCCCCCGTCCCCCTCTTCACAATTCCACCTACGCACTACCCCTATTCCGAACCCCCCATCCCACACGTTATCGCTGCCCACGCCGCCCCCACCCATCGCGGCCCCCGTAGGCCTCGAGCGCCCCCCCCCCTCCCCCCGGTCCCCTTCCGCGAGTCCTCCACGGCAGATTAGAGGCGCTCTAGAGATGAGGGGGGAAGGAGAGAGAAGAAGGGGGGTGGAGATAGGGAGGGGGAAAGGCGAAGGGGGTGGAGAGGGGGAAGTGAGAGAGGGGGAGGGAAGCAGGGTGAGAGTGGGGAGAAAGGAGAAAGGTAGAGAGAGAGAGATAGAGGAAAAAGGAATGGAGAGAGAGATAGAGGAGAAAGGGAGAAGGATAAAGTTGCATGCGGAGAAATATGAATCTAAAATGGTTGGTGGTGCGCGAGGGATGAGGGGGGAGGAGGCGGAGGAGGGAGAGGGAGGATTTTCCTTCTTGCAACCTCTCGCCTTCGCCGGAGGAAGGAATTACGCCGCTTCTTTGAGATTCTTTGCCGTAATGTTGTTCCCGAAAGAACCCATTGATTTCCTCGGTTGCCGATTTCCGCCTCGAAACTCATAACATTAGTCGCCATGGTTACACGTTTCGGGAATGAGATGTCGGGAGGAGGAAAACACAGACCACCGTGCAAATGAAAAGGGCCTTCTTCCTTCGGAGGTTCATACTCGAGGACCAATCGGCTTCGAGATTCGTATCTCTCCAGGTGGAAAGGGCAACTCTCTTCCTTTTTTCTATACGGCGATATAACCGATGCTATTTTCGGTAAAAGCGTTTTGAATTGGGCGATTTTTTCCGATTGAAATTACAGATTTGAATTATATTTTTCGAAGGAATGCCACTCTGGGAAAACGGTTCTTCTAGTGGAATTTGCCAAATAGGGTGATAATTCGATGCAATTGACCTTTATTCTCAAAGAATATATTGGGCTGCATACAGAGACGTAACTGGAAAAATTTTAGAAAACACCTAGTTATGTAGAATATTATATTTCCTGCGTTTTAATAGAAAACAGTGACATTTTATTACGAATAAATTTAACAATTAAGTAATAATTTTATACTTATTGATAGGAGTTTAGTTTAAGGTTAATAGGAAAGCGAGCATCACTACCTTCGGACCAGTTGCTCGACGTAGGACGAATGCCGAAATCAAAGGAAGAAGGCGATTAATTGATTACTTTAGCGGCATTAATAGTTAATAATGGTTCTCGGCCTTTGAAAAATATAGCGACAAATTCCGACTCGCGAAGTGTATTTTTTTTTAAACATGCGAACGTATGTGTGGGCGATGGAACTGGAGATACTTCACTGATTAACGATGGAGAGAATAGAGCCATTTCCTCCTTTTTTCTCCTTCTCTCCACATCCCTGCTTCGGCCGAACGCCTCCCCATCACTCCCCCACCCCTCCCCCCCGCCCCGCCTCGCTTCGCCTCTCCATTTCCGCCCCGCTCGCCCGCCGTTTTGAGAATCCAATCTAATCGCTCGATTCGTTTGAGCATTTCGAGAATTTATCGGAATCGTTCGCTATCTTCGGATTGTCGTCAGAGATCGAGCGCATACACCGCGCGTGTTAAGGGGGCGGGGAATGTGACGCGCGCGCGTGTGTGTATGCGTGTGTGTGAGGGAGAGAGGGAGGCGACATTTTCACTTATTTTGCTGCACGCCCGCCAACAACAACAACGAAAAATAAAAAAAAAACTCGGTTTCCGCTCCAGACAAATTGCATCTCGCCGCGTTGCGATAAATATGTTTAAACCGAATCGATTATAATTCGATAACTCGTCTCTTTCGGCGGCCATTTTGGCTGCTTCCGATGTAATGCAATTCCCGAATCCGAAGAAAAGTCGCGGCGCAGAAATTCGATTTCATCCGGAATTCTTTAGTTCCTCCGAAATACAGTCACGCTCGAATAGAAGCGCACGCTCCGGTCCATCTCCGTGCCCTAGTGCACACCTTGGCGCTTCTGGGGAATTCCTTCTCTTCTTCCATTAAATAAAGAAAAATCCAAAAGTATTTCGCTTGTTTCGCGGATTTGAGTTTCATCGTTCGTTGCTTTCGGATGAACGGTCCTTTCGCTCGCCAAAAGTTCTCCCGGTCATTCCATTCCGCCGCGATGATGTTCTCCTCCTCTCGCTTTGCATCGCTACTCTCCTCCACTCGTCTTGAGCACCCTGTCCCTCGGGGATACACATTCGCTCCATTCGCCTCTTTTTTCGCCTGGCGGAAAACGGAGCATCATTTTCCGTCGGAATTCCTTTCCCGTAATTTCGAGTTTTGCCAAATAATTTTTGCGTTTTCGAAAGCCATCTTTATTAATGGATTTGTTTCGGTTTCAAATAACAAGTTTTGCTTTTTTTAATTCGAGGTTAATTCCAAGTTACAAACAACGCGGGGTTTCCTTCGTGATGTTTATGAATAATGGATGATTTTTCTGGCAAATCGAAAAGTTTTGATTGAACTACGTCGGAGACCTATAATATGACGCAGAACAAATTAATAAAGTGGAATTGATGGCTTTGCTGAAATCGATAACTCTCTTTCTCTCTCTTCTTCAATCTTGCAACTACTTATCCTTCGCTCGAATTGTGGATTCTTTCAAAGCCATTAAACCCTTTCTTCCTCTGAAAAATAAAATAAACATTACTAAAGAGTATTTTTTTATTATGACACTTTTGCTAATTTCCATTATATTTTGTGGAAATTAGCAAAGGTGTTATTAAAAATGCTCAAGTATTGTTTATTTTATTTGATTATGGGATTCCACGATTAACTTTACTTTTTTCTTCTGCCTTGTTACTTCTTCGCCTGACTTGTTTTTTTTTTAAGCCTGGCAACTTTTCTTCGCTCATCATTTCTTCTTTTTTGAATTCTGAACAAACATTTTTCATCTGCACAAATGCTCTTGGCGAGTAAGCTCTTATTGTTCTCAGCAGTGAGCTACCTAACTAATAACTCTAAATTAAAAATCAATGGTACTCGATAAAATTCGAGCGGTTTGCGAAGCATCTATGTCCATCATTTATTCCTTTTCCTTAAGAGCGACTTGCGCCAGTATTCATTGAATAGCTATTTCTCACGTTATTGGCAATCCGGACGCGACGAGTGATATTTCATGGTATGCTGGTGATGATTATCCACGTGCAAAACATTCCGGCATTTCAACTGATAATTAATTTCTTATTTCTTTTCCCTCTATTTTTCAATTCTATTCAATGACACTTATAAATACTCACTAAACGTTGGCCATTCATTAAATAAGCTATTTAATTGTCCTAAATTCTTACCGACTTTTCATTCAAATAAATCAAAATTCGAGTTCTATAATATTTTTGAGCTAAAATTACAGAAATGACTTGCTCGTTGTAGATTTCCCTTGAACTTTTTGAATTGTACTTGATATTTCAATAATTACTTTTTACACTTTCAGGATTTTAGAATAACGTAAAATTTGCCTTTAATAGATCTTGTTTTGATGTTGAAAACTGGCTTCACTTTCTGTTATTCTGTATACGTGTTTCGAAGCAAAACCGCTTCGTGTGTGCTTTCAATCGAGGAGTGAAAATAAAACAATTTCGATGCATTGTTTCCACCTATAGCTTATGTTAGCTAGTTAAATAAATAGAAGCCATTAAATTTTGGGGTTTGTCTTAATTAGGAAGTAAAACATTTTCACCATTTAATCTTAATCGCGTTGTGCTCTACATAACATTAGTTTATGTATCACAAATAATCCTAATTGATATGATATCAGATAACTCATGCAAAAAAACCAGCTATGTTTTCTTCATGGAAATGCCAGCCAAAACATCGTATAACGCATAAACGTATTGCATTACTATACGTATAACGAAAGAGAGACCCTTACTAAGGTTAATTAATAATAAAAATACAATCGCGTGAGATAAATGTTTCATTGAAATATTTTAAGCTTCCTGACTCATCGAACGATGGGAAGTGAAAGTCGAGAATAATCTCTCTTTTTAAAACCATATAGCACAGTCATTGACCCAAGCAGAAAATTATAGTTATGTACCCGCGACTTAGCAAGTTTTTTTACACATTTAATGCTAACATTATTAAGTACAGAATTAGAACGTAGTAATATTAATACTACAGGTTATTTATTGATTAAAGCTTGAGAAAGTGGAGATGTGAGAGGAATTGAAATAATGAAGCATGGAAGATGAGGATTTCTGTATTTACTTTAATTTAACAAGAAAAGAATATTAATTAAAACTATCTATCACTCTTAATAAAAATTCACCTATCACTCTTTATAATACCTATTTTTTGACGGGTAATTCTTCTGGTCACTAAAATCTCTGGTTGCGGCATTTTTAAAACTCTCATCAAGAGAGTACATACTTCTTTCCCAACTCCCTCCCTTCGATTTCACGCCATTTCATGCTTTCCCTCTATTTCCTCACTTTCTTATTACGCATGATTACCAACTTTACCTCCAGTGTTATTAGGTGCTCGAACTTTTCATCGATATATTTATTCTTTGTAATGGATACACCTAATTAAATCTTATGCTAAAAGTTATATCAACTCAGTCAAGTTTCATTCAAGAGCGTACACATAATACATCAATGGTACAGTATCGCGTCAATTTAATCACGGATCGCAATATACTGAGCAATTTTTGCGTTGGATTTAGAGATCGAACGCATTTTTGCCCTTTCCAGTTAACCCCATATTTCTGCCTTCACTTTAATGCTCTGGTCACCCTTGCGAACTCCTCCCGACCGCCAATCGCCGCCTCTGCGCGCTAACACCCGCTCCCCCATAGCTTTTTCTCTCCATCCTCCTGGTCCCGTCTCTCTCTCTCTCTCTCTTTCCTCCTCCTTCTTCCTCCTTTACCCCCTCGCTTGATCCTCCCCCTCTCTCACTTGGTGCCAACTCGTAGTTCTCGTCTCCTTTCAGTCATTCCGGCTCTTAGTTCTCAATCCCTTTTTCCGACGTGCTTACACCCTGTAACGCTGTCGCCGTCGGTTTGTCCCCCCGCCTCCCCCTCCCCCTGCTTCTCCTTCATGCATTTAGACTCTCCCATTCCCTCCTATTAACTTCTCTCTCGCCCGCCCCTTGCTTCCTTCTCCTTTGATTCTGCTCCAGTTGACAAATATTTATCGCGTGAATGGAGTTAATATTCTTGTTCGGTCGAGTGTCCTTGATTATACTTTTATATCCAGGTTCTTTCTAATCCAAAAGTATATAAAAAATTGACTAAACTTACTACATCTGAGCTATCTACTTTTGTTATTCTTAATATTCCCTTGGCCATCGATATCGAATGAGTAAAATGGCTCCTTACAACTTAGGTAACAACCTTTTATGTTATAAATATATACCTATAAAATTCTATCGATGGAATTTGGATCATAATATGAGTGATATTTAATTTATGTTTTACTTTCATAATATACTGTAAAGAAATAAATTAGGAACTAAAAAAACTTATGAGGTAAAATGATTTTATTATAGTTAAATTTAAAGCAAGCTGTAAAATAAAAAATAATTTTCGGGCACTCAGAACTTGTTATTAGAATATTATCTCAGGAGTTATTTTTATTCCTAATTTATTTGTAAAGTTACAGTTTTTATAAAAATTATGCAAAATCTGATTTTAAATTAATTTTATGAAGTTGTTTTGAAAAAACATCTATTCAAGTATGAAGATTAGACAGCAATTTTGTAAACAATTTGTATGGAAAAGTAAATACTTTATCATTCAACACCTCGCAAAGGTGATCAATGTTAATTTTATGGTTAGGTCGACAATCGTACATTAGAAATCCAACAAGTAGTTTTTGAGAAAATTGTCCTAAGAGATTTTACTAGAAAGAAATAAATAGACAAAGTTTAAGTGAATTAAAACATTTCCATACTAATAATGATTAAGTTAGGATTTTTTCTGTCCATCAGTACCCGCGGCAATTAAAAAAAATAATTCAAAATACATTAGATTCAGACTACAAAAGTAGTTTATTCTTCTTGAGAAGAGAATTGGAACTCGTGTCAAAATTTCTCGAAAATGTTTTTAAAATCGCGGAAAACTAGGATACAAAAATATAATACACTAGCTGAAAGTACCCGGCGATGCCCGGGCTACGCCAGACGTCTTCACCGAATAAAATTGTGTCATATGCAGGCCCGGACATAGAGACCCAGGGCCCCTAGGCAGTTAACAGAGTCGGGGGCCCCTTTTTGGTAATTTAGCAAAAAACAAACTTTACTTTTATTTTTTATTTATTTAGCATACTTTGACTTTAGAAAATAGACAAGCAGACTTAGAAATGAAATAGACAAGTACCAACTATACTTTTTTACACATTATAATTTTTATATGTACATATAATTACAAGATTACATTGCCATACTCTCTTCTCTGCAAAGGAAAGGATGACCTCACTATAGTCCACAGACTGCGTTATTTCTGACTCTATGTACAGCACAGAGAGTGTTCCTGTACTATCATTCACTAATCATTTCCGGAATATTCTATCTTATGGGATTATTCTGTAAAATTTTAAGACACTATGCACTAGAAAATTCTATCACATTCTTTAGCTTCCGTCGCCAACATTACTCGTATCGTAACCTTAACTAACCTCAGCAAATTCGCGTGAAAGATAAAACCTTTGAGCCGCAAAATTGAAATTGATACAACTTTCTAACACACACTTTCAACGCGAACTGACAAGTAGTGACAAGTTATAGAATGAAGTCAGGTGCGATGCAAAACAAACAAAGAACACAAACACAGTGTTGCCACTTGACTTGTCAAAAAATTAACTATGGTCAATTATTTTCTATTTCGTTCGGAAAAATTGACATATTATTTTCCGTGTCCTGTGTCCTCAATGTGTACCATTTTGGCCCCTAGTCGGGGCCCCCGCCGAGGTTGGGGCCCTAGGCAGCTGCCTAGTTTGCCTAGGCAGAAGTTCGCCGCTGGTCATATGGTAACACAATCAATTCAACTTTTGCGCATTTTTTCATGTTCATAAAAACAATACTTTCCCCTATACTACATATGGAGAAAGTAAAAATCTTGTCACATACAGACTGACAGACATACAGACATCATCGCGAAAATAGTCAAAACGTGTTCAGGGTATATTTCCGTCAAATCTCAAATTCGAATTTTTTCTTGAAAACAATACTTTCTCTATATTACGTATATGGAGAAAGTAAAAACTAATTCTGAGATATCTCTGATACTTATAAATTGGGTCGAGAGTGTCCATGGGAACGGGAGCATATGTAAGAGTAATAGGATTTCGAGTTCAAAAATGCAATCGGTTGACAAGGCGACTTCTCCTTAAAAACGCTAAATTTTGTCAAAATGTGATATTAGAACGTTAAATTCGAGAGATTTCGATTCTAAGGCGATAAAAGACGATAAGAAAAAGAAATTATTGTCCTTTTTCTTTAATTCAGTCTTAGTCCGGAGATCGAGGGTCAAATATGTGAATTTTAATAAGCAAAATAAAATAAGCTTGCAGGTCGAAATATCGATTTCTCCATGTTATCTTATGGGGAATGGAAATCATTCTCAGGAATCGAACCCGGGTGGATTTTGGAAAAATTTTATTCGTAAATGGCTTTTGCTTTAAGAATCAAACATTCCCACCAAATGGCAATCTTCTAGCTAATCGGAAAGTTTGTTAACAATAGCATTACAGTTCCGCTTTCCCACCCACCGACGACGACGACGAAGTCATTTTTACTTTCTCCATACGTAGTATAGGGGAAAGTATTGTTTTCATGAAAAAATCGACTTCGATATTACAACGGAAATACACGTTTTGACCATTTTCTCGATGATGTCTGTGTATGTGATAACTTTTTTGTGGGTGCTCTAACTCAAAAACTATTAATTAAGTCAATGCGAAATTTTATATTTAACATTTTTATAAAAGTCACAGGAACTGATTAGTTTTTGGTAAAATCGGTCAACCGGAAGTGGGCGTTTACTCTTGTCACTTATCCGTTATTTTGAAATATTTGCTTTAATATTTGATGTATTAAAAATATACTGGAATAAAAGTTGTATGAAATTTAATTTTCTACAACCTTTGTTTGAAACATTTTCCCACATAATGCATTGTTTAAGAGATATCTTATATTTTTAGCTGCCACCTACCGACGACTATATTTAATAATTGACGCTCAGTTACATCTTAGTAACGCTCCTTTTTATTTTCTTAATTTTTGGAGATTCCTGGCTATATCCAATATCAGAAGGCTACGGTATGAGTCTATTTCTGTTCTTTGTAAAGTTTTTAAAAATTTCTCGCAGTTCCTTAAAATATTCATTATCATTTAACCTATTTGGAATTTTTAGAAATATTTCATGTATGGAGAAAGTCATGTGGTGGCCACATCAGATTTTTATATAATAGATATCCTTTTACGAACCCTTTAACTCTCAGCTGCAATTTAAACCCAAGTAATATAGGATGTGTGAAATTTTATTCACCAAGTGGATAGACGGGGTCAGACCCTTGGACCGTCATTAGTGGGCGAGATCCTTCAAGTCCTCGGCTCTGCAAACCCTTCCTCGACTCCTGAGCTCACCCTTCCCAGCGGGATATCCTCTTACCGCAGGGATGATTAAGCACGAATTTATCAAAAAAAATTAAATACATTTGCATCTCTGTTTAACACTGTACGTAATTTCCCGACTATACACGTCTTTTAAACGACTTTCTACGGCAAATATTAAGGTAGTTGATATTTTTCGCTCAGAGTTACCAACCCAGTAGTTTGTTCCCCCCGGTTTCTTCCGCATTTCAATGCTCTTATATATCACGAGGCGACATGACACCATTATGTTCCCATTCCAACCACTATGAGTTTTAATTTCGTCTCGCTTGATTTTTGCGCTTAAAATATAAAAAATGTGACACCAAATTTTTGCAGGCCCCTGCTATACCAAACAATAGATTTTAAAGATCAATGATCAAGTCCAACCAACTTATTACCGAATTTATCGAAACCTCCATATGTTCCAGTTTATGGTCTGCTGGAAAATCCCGTGTGAGAGAGGATGGAAATACATACACTGAATATAAAGGGGGAAACGAGAGAGCCACATTACAAATACGAGAAGAAAATCTGCACGAAGGGCATACCTATCCATTCGGATCGGGACTATATTTGCTGGGCGGAAAGTTGGAATAGATATTTTTCTTTCTGTAGGGTTGGCTTGGATATTGAAGTATCTAATATCTGTTATTGTTAGGAGAACGAGACGTCGCCACGAGACATCGGCACGAGACAATCAGACGACTGATATATTGTTTTAGGGAGCTTTTGTCCGCATGATTGGAGGAGAATTCGTCTTAAATTGGAGGTCCAGGACACATAAATATAGATGAGAGCGCTTTTGGCCGTCGAAAATAAAACCGTGGGCGACTGACTAACAAGACTAAATGGGTATTCGGCGGAATTGATAGGACGACACGCAACACATTGCTATGCGTGGTTAAAAACCGAAATTCACTATCTCTGGAAAGTGTAATTTACCGATTCGTAGCCAAAGGATCGGTTCTGAAGACCGATATATGGCGAGGATACTCGGGGCTAACAGACTTGGGATATCACCACCATAAAGTGAATCATTCTAAGAATTCTGTGAATCCAGAAGACACCAGCAGTCAAAATATCGAATGTTACTGGTCGGTGATAGAGAGAGATATAAGAAGGGTAGGAAGAATGTCGCCAGTTTCTTTGGAGGCATATCTCATAGAATACATGTGGATAAGCAAGCATGCTACGAAGGTAGGGCTATTCTTTGATTTCATTGACGCTATAAGCAGTACCGTAGCAAGGGCAGTGCGAGCGGTGCGCCCGCACCATGCGCCAAGTCGAAGGGGGCGCCATTCGACATGATTAATTAAATTATTTTTATATATTAAAACATAATTATTTATTATAAAACATTCAAGACCTTTTATAGATCAGATACGAGGCGAAGAATCATCCAATCTATAGATGATGGTTTAGGAAATTCATCAGACATCGTAAAAAAATATCTATTATAGACGCACTGCATATGACAATGGGCGCCAAATAAAGCTACTGACATCTGTATTGTCAATTGCTATAGAAAATTATGATTAATGTGCTGTGATGAAGTTCAACAGTGTCAAGATTCGGACATAGTGGGGGAGCCTGATGGCATAGGGGAACATGAGTTTAATGAGTGGGTGGAAATAGATAGTGACATACAAGTTAGTGCAGCCTTAACAGACGAAGATATAGCAAAGTCTGTCACCAATAATCACCCCAAGGAGGAAGGTAATGAGGAAAATGACGATGAACCTGAACGAATCCCAGTTAGCAAACGGCAAACTCGTGAAGCTATTGACATCCTGAGGAGAGCATTGGAAGAAGGTGGTGCAATTGACTGTGACTACAGACTGTTGTACAGCCTTGAAAACACACTCAGTAGACTCTGTAGTGACAAAAATAAAATAAATAACTATTTTAAATAATAACTGTTTTACAAAATGTGAGTGCAATAGTATGGTCACATATTATATATGGGCAATGGCAGTGCATACGTAATAATCATTTTCTCCGCAAAAGTTTTTCTTCATAATAAATAATAAAGTGGGTTATATATAGTGTATACTACATATTATAATTTTTCAGCCCTGTAATATTTCTTTGATTTTTGGTTAACAGAATCGATGCTTAATAGAATCAAAATACAATTTCCAAACGTGATTACATGAAGCGGCGCCTACTATATATATTATTTTTTAAATTTATTTTAATAATTCAAATATAATGGTTTAAAATGTAAAAAAGGTAGTTTCCATTCTTTAATAAAGTTTTAGCCCAAATAGTTCGTTAAAATTCATATTCATATATAATATGCAGGTACAAAAAAATGGGCCCTACTAAAAATAAATCAGGTATGCATAATGTGAAGCAGAAGAAATTACGCATGGAAAGAGACCGTGAATTGTCGAATCGATGACAAAAGTGTTTCTCTACAGCTGTGTCATCGGAGGCAAAAAAATCTACAACATTGAAGCTAAAGGAAACTGATGAAGCTACTAATGCCAGGGTAGCAGAAACAAATAGAGCCAATGTTGTGATAGCAGAAACTGATGCATTAAAATGATAACAAACTGTACTTGACATAGACAAAATTGTGATATCAGAAGTAAAAAAATAAAATAAAAAATAAATATTTTAAGAAACCGCGAGAAAAATTTAGGTTTTACAAAGAACAGAAATAAACTCAGAACATGGCCTTCTGATATTGGATATAGCCACAAAGCTCCAACACTTAAGAAAATAAAAAGGAGCGTTACTAAGACGTAACCAAGCGTAAATTGTTACCAATAGTCGTCGGTGGGTGTCGTGATGCTGGCAGCTAAAAATATAATTTTTAAGATATCTCTTAAACAATGCATTATATGGAAAAATGTTTAAATCAAAGGCTGTAGAAAATTAAATTTTCTACAACTTTTATTCCAGTACATTTGTACATATATTAAATATTAAAGCAAATAATTAAAAATAATTAGTGACAAGAGTCAACACCCACTTCCGGTTGACCGATTTTTACCAAAAACTAACCAACTCTTGTGAGTTTAATAAAAATGTTAAATATAAAATTTCGCGTTGACCCGATTAATAAATAGTTTTTGAGTTAGAGCAACTACAAAAAATTGTCACATGCACACATTCACACACACACACAGATATCATCAAGAAAAATGGTCAAAACGTGATCAGGGGACCTCAAAACGTGTATTTCCGTTTAAATCTCGAAATCGATTTTTTCATGAAAACAATATCTACTTTCCCCTATACTACGTATGGAGAAAGTAAAAATGCAATTTGCTTTTCATGCTTGTTATTTTCAACTAAAAAGTTCTGGATTTACGGATTTTTCCAAGGGTATTTGTGATTGGAGACATTTGAGTCCAAGAACACCAGACCACGTAAATTGACCACAACATAGAAATTGCTATATGTCCTGGAAGGATCTATAAAAAATATTATTTGAAGTAAAGGCGATTGATGACAATTTACAAAAGGCAATATTAGTAGAAACAGAAAAGTGGTTTAAAATTATTGTAGTTGAGGTTATAATGTGCTGTGCCAAAATTAATCTTGCCCTTAGAAATACATCTGATACAATAGGACACCCTAACTGTGAAATATTTTTAAACACTATAGAAATGATAAGTCACTATCATCCACTTATTTCAGAACACATTGCAAATATTAATTCAAGGAAACAGTCGGTAACATATTTTTCGCCTTAAATTCAAATGACATAATGAAATTATGCGGGGATATGTACGACAGGAAATGTTTTGCAGAATAAAAGAGGCAAAATATTATTCAATTTTGTTTGACTGCACAACTGATGTGTCTCATAAGGCAGAAATGACTGAGATCATTAGGTACATAAGAATACTAAATGAGAAATGTTCAATTGAAGAAAGTTTCATAGATTTTGTCAAAACTCATGAAAAAACCGGCCACGGGCTTGCTAAAGAAATACTGGAAAAACTAACATCTGATGGATTACAACTTAAAGACTGCAGAGAACAGGATTATAATAATGGCGCCAATATAGCAGGAAAATACCGTACATAAGCAAAATAAATGAATCTGCAAAATTAGTTCCATGTGCAGCACATACCCTTAATCTTGCTGCTGAACCATCACCAACCATTATAACATTTTTTGGTGTAGCAGATTTTTGCATACTTTTCTGACTCAACGTCAAGATGGGAAAAACTTATTTCAATCCTAAGTGTATCTTTAAAAGGACAGGGTGCAATTCGATGGTCTTCTAAAAAACGGGCAGTGACTCCGCTTAATCAGCAAATTCACCAAGTATACCGAATTTTGGAAGAAATTTCTCTGGATTCAAATTTGAATTCTGATGCAGTGTCGGGTGCGCAAAACCTAATTAAACAAATTAAATTAAACAAACATATTTATTTGTTTGCTAGATTTTTGGTGTAATATTCTTACTTACATTGATCGCGTGAATGTTTGTTTGCAAACTAAAAGTTTGACAGTTAATGGAGCTGCGAAGATGTTACATGGTCTAATGTCATATACAGCCGAAATGCGAAATAAAGAGCTTGAACATATTTTGAAAAAGCCAAAAATACGGCGGAGCAGATGGAAATCGAAGCAAATTTTGCAGAAAGAAGGAAGCAAAAAGTAAAACGCATGGCATCAGAGAAAGCTGAAGATAAAGGGTACTAACTGACTTATAAAGAATTCGTAAGAGAATGCAACAATGTCTTCGGAAGCATTTTTACTCAAATTCAATGGCGATTCAAATCCATGACTAAAGTATCTTCGGATTTTGATTTTCTGACTGGCAATTCGTTGTCTACCATGTCTGTAGAACAACTAAAAATATCTGCAGCAGATCTTGCACTAAAATTTGCAGAAGATTTCGATGCTGCGGAATATTATTTAGAGATAGAAATTTTTAAATTTCTGTCAAATTCGTTATTAGAAAATTTAGTGTCAGCTTCTTTTCATTTGATTTATTACAATTAATTCATTCTTATGGTCTTGAAGATGCTTATTCAAATATAGATATTTCCCTTCGTATATTCCTCACACTACCCGCGACTGCATCATTTGAGCGTAGCTTTAGTAGGTTGAAAATAATAAAATCATATTTAAGATCTACCATGGGCAATGAAAGATTGACAAATTTAGCATCAATTTCAATTGAACATGAAATAGCAAAATCTCTAAATTATGATGTTTTAATTCGAGATTTCGTATCACTAAAAGCAAGAAAAGCTATAGTCTGTTAGGACATAAATTAGTATGTGCTAAGTGCAATATAATTTTCTTATTTATTTTGGATGTTCAGAATTATAATGTTTTGATTTAATTTTGTTTGGTTTTCTATGTTATGAAATGGTTCTGTCTACGTGTATTTTGCACCAATGGAGCGAATTTTCATGAAACTTTGTATGAGACTCGTGCTGCCAAGATCCACTTCCGGGCTATATTTTATTTGGCGAAGTTGAAGTCCTGGATTCGATTCCAGGAACGTTTTTCCCCTATTTGTTTCACATAGGAAATTTCAAATTCATCGTGCAGAGATGTTTTCTTTAATACATTAAAATAATTAAAATAAGATAAAACTCCTTCAACCTTAAAAATGTTTAAAGTTCGCGAGCCCAATTCATTTCGCCCACTAAGTGGGCATCTTTCTACGACAGTGACACGAGGTCAAGAACTAGCCATAAGTTTACATTGAGCTTCCAATCACATTAAAATAACTTAAAATTGTGATATCGGAGCGAGGTTTGTAGCGTTCTAAGGGAAAAGGAATGTAGATTCTAATTCTTATCACCGAAATTAGATAATTAATCGTATTTTCTTGAATTTATACTAAAACAACGTTTTTGCGTTTTAAATCGCATTTTATCGGATTGTTGCCATAGAGACGATTATTACCGAGCTCGGCATTAACATAGACGAGTGAACACATGGGTTATTTTCTTTTCCGCTCGACTACTCTTCAGCAATAAACAGTAGATCCAGACATTTTATTTAAAAAAATACATTCCAAATATAATGTCAGGAAGAGATTTTGACATTGTTTTTAGTATTTAAACTTCTATAACGCACTATTAATTTCTTTTCCAATTTTCTCTATCATTGATAAACTATGAATTACAAGTGGTATTTATGGTATGAGAATTCCTTGGAATGACTAACACATACTGAAACATTTCCTGTCAGTATAATTAATCAATTTGGGACGTCAACTTTGGGAAACCAGCCTGCATTAGGCCTCGTTTGGACTCCTTGTTTTATTATTATTTGTTACTTTTTGTTTATTTTTTCTAATTGAATAAACATTTTCTTTAGATTTAGTGTAGCTTTTTTAAAATTATATACTTCCTGATATGTTTTGTTACCTTTTTTATCTGTCAATAAGAAACGCCGGCCTACGTATGACAGCTGAATGTTATAAACATAAAAAAAATTTGGCCCATCCTATTATAGTGGTGCCTTATTTAGGTTCCGCACCGTGCACCAAATTACTTTGCTACGGCACTGGCTAAGTTTTTCTAGCCGAATGAAGTATAGTTGAAATGATTTTGTAGAATATTTTGCTTGACAAGACTCCTTAAAAGCCGCTAGATGTTATTTATTTATAGTCCGTGTTAATTGCGCTCCGAAAAGTCTCTTTTCATAGCCGCCTGTGAATCCTTTAGGTGGTTTTGAATTGTCCTTCGGTATGCCAATCACGGCCATTTAAATGCGGCAGGAAACTGCGGGAAATAAACTACTGGGTTGGTAACTCTGAGGGAAAAATATCAACTTCCTTAATATTTGCCGTAGGCGTGTATAGTCGGGAAACTACGTACAGTGTTAAACAGAGATGCATTCTCATCAGAAATGAATTTAAAAAGTTTTGATAAATTCGTGCTTAATCATCCCTGCAGTCGGGGGATATCCCGCTGGGAAGGATGAGTTCAGGAGTCGAAGAAGGTTTCGCGGAGCCGAGGACTTGAAGGATCTCGCCCACTAATGACGGTCCAAGGTACTGACCGCCGCAAATTCCCCGTCTATCTACATTTAACCCACCAAGTTGTTATTATTTAAACCAAATAACATTTAAATAAAATGTTGATACAAGTGGGAAAAAATATGGAGTAATGGAGGCAATGAGAAGTGACCGTAGAGAGATTATGTCATCGAGCTGCCGAACGTAGGACATGAGAATAAGAAAGAGAAAAAGCAAGGAAAAAAGAGAAAATTGTATTGTATAATCTGGTTGCAGGGACACCGTGATCTGACGCGGATTTTTTTTGTTTTTAATTATTTATTAATTTATACACACAGAGGTACCAGGAAATCCCCCTTGAAATCTATACAGCTTTCCGTCCATATCCTCCCTCGCTGTTTAAGAAAAAGTGACCCATATATATTAAGAAAAAAATATTTTTCGTCTTGCACTGATTTCCTGTTTATTAATGATTTATCCATAAAGGATTCTTCTGTGATTTTTTCAAAGCGAAAGAGCGGAAAGTAATGATGTAAAAAGACAAAAATGGTCACTGCTGAGGTAACCTTGAGTAGACATAGCGGCGAACAGCGAGATATACCACTTCTCCGTAATTTAAGAGGAATCGAATCGTTTACGCTAATAACGTCGATATATTTGGTTCTTTTAAATAATTCAATTTTATTTCTTAACATTATTTATGGTAGAATATCTATGAACGTGATAAACCGTGTCGTTCTAATAAAATATTTAGAGAACATTCTCACATATCAACATGTGAAAAAATTGCAGTTTACGGGATTCTTTCGCGATGTTATTGCTACTTCATGTAAAAGTCGTTTTGTCGCAGTACCCGTTATGAGGCTCGGCTGGATTTATCAACCTCCGGCATTTCGAAATATTTCTTGCTCTCATAGCCTCACTCCTCTATTCTTTTCTCGATCATTCTCTCATGTTTCCTCGGACGTTTCTAATCTCCATGGCCTCTCATCCTTATCTTGTTTCAAAGAGTCGCATGTAAATGCTGCCGGCTTTATTACTGCTATTATAAGTTTCCCGTTGCCGTACCCACGCCCATCCAATTAACTTAAAATATACATGAACTCATAACAGTAAGTAGGCGTTTTAATGAATTTTATGAATATAGGCTGGGGCAAAAATTCGGGGGCGGCGTTGGAAGTAGCCATTGAAATGAACTTCCTCGCCAACGAAAAGATTTTATAACGCGTTTTATATGCATTAATTGCTGAGATTGTTTTGACTGTATTTAAATGAGAAGAAAAATAAACTCCATTATTTCGGCAGTAATTAAGCACACGTGCCGAATTTGTGACATGGCTCTAACCTTTTGAAAAGTGGAACTTCATAAGGTCATACGTCGACTCTCTTCGGAAATTCGCTTATAATTCTCATTTGGAAACAATGGAAAAACAACACGTCCATATCGAGCACAGATCACCGTCAACGAATAAGTTGAACAGAAACTAATAATTTTGTTATTCAAATATAGTATGCTTTGTTTAAAATAAAATAAGATTTAACTATTGGTCTTTCATCAAAGAAATATTTTTTATTGAATCTATTAGTCGTTAACAGCCGGCTATAACAGGGAGCCGGCATCTCAAGAGATTTCGAAAACAGGAAATTCAAAAATAAACAAAATGTCACCCAATTCTCATCCTTACTAGGTTTTCCAAAAAAGGATATTTTAAACCGACTACAGACGTAGCATATTTCTCTGAGTACCCAAGATACGCAATTCAAATTTGAAGTAGCCGTTTTCGATGACAATTAATCGGTCGCCGTATCCACAAAATATTGAATTTTTACACCTATTGAGGATGATTCAATACTCGATTGAATTCAAGCTAAGTAATTCATTTTCGAACCTTTATATTTGTCCAGTACTACTGTCAAAAATGCATTTCCGAAAAATCGATGCGCACGCAATTTAATCGAATTTTTATGCGTTCTGGCGGTCGCAATTGGACGTCAACCTTTTCTAATCGCGGTCGCTTGACATCGTTGCGGTGAGATTTCTTTTAGGGGGAAGAGAGACTCGCAAAGTGGGAGTTCGTCATTCAAGGATTCGCGGACAGACACCTTGCCTCCCTTTAAGGGTTCGCACTTGGGTCGGTTTCACAAAGGAGCCGCAATCCACATTTAAGGGTAGCTCTCCGCGGGGATGTGCGGAAGAGTAGGCCGGGAGACGCCACGCACAGGGGCGAGAGGAGGAGCGGGGGCGAGGCAGGGGTGCGGGGACGATAGATGCCCACTCCATTTCCGAACGACCCCCCTCGGTCGCCGACGCCGCCAGGGCCCACATGCCCCACGCCCCAAACGCCTCCCCTGCGACCTTCTCCCTTCCGTCCCCCTCCTCCCACTCCCCATTCCCCCGTCGCACCATCCATTCTCCCCCCTCTCTCCCTAAGTGGGTAGATGTGGAGGCGCGGCGAGAGGACGGAGGGGTGGGTGGGAGGAGGGAGGGCGGGGAGAGGTCTGAGGACGGACAGGTGGATGGGGCGTGGCGGGGTAGTGGGTCAGGTGGGCAGGAAAATCGGTCGGGGAGGTTGGACGGGGGGTTGTATCGCCGCCGACAGATGGGGTGGCGGTCGGGGTGGTCGGGGACGCGTCGAGCAGAATCGTTCCGAGGGTGAGAGGGGCTCGCCCGAGCGTTCGGGACGCGGTCGGGGTGTGGATCTTTGGGCGTGGTGAAATTGCAGGTTGCCACGAGGGAGGCGGAGGGGCGATGTGGCCGCATGCCTCCTCCCGCTTACGGGGGCAGCGGAAAGAAAGTTCGGACCGGGAGGCGAGTGACGGCCGGATTCGGCGGCGAAGGTTCTGAGGGAGTGACGCGTGACGGACACGACTCGGGGGCATTCGAGCTGGTTGTTGTTGTCTGAAGGCTTTTTTGGGCTCTCAGGAAAACGGAAAAAAGATGGTGTTATTCGTCGCGAAAACGATTGCTTAAGAGATTATGAGTAAAATAGGGGAAAATGTAGACGTTTTACTTTGCTAATTTATTTTATATTGCCACACATCATACAAACACATACATTCTTATATTTGTATATATGCAATCATGTGTGAGTGTATATGCATCTACATATATGTGTTGATGTAAACGAGCTTTATTGCCTGTAATCTACTGGAAGGTTGAAATACTATAATGTATAAATTCAAAGAATTATCAAGCTCCTCTTATGGGCTCTCCTGATAAGTTCGTCGAAATGAAACGAAACCTTTTTCCCAGATGTCTACTATTTTACTGAAGATACGTTCCTACAGGCAATATTATGTGGCAAAACATGAAAAAGCGCATCCAAAAATGGACCAATCATATTTACCCAATATTATGCTTATTTTTAACGAAGAAAATTATTCACATTCTGGAAAGGTGTTGACAGCACGCCAATCGACTGTTAGGTAACTTTTGCCTTATCTTAAACCTCTATGATATGCTCTAAATTAATAAATAAACAAATACTGTGAAATATTTTTACTTTGTTAAAACAATCCTCACCTGTTACATGTTTCAAAATGACAATATTGTCAACAGATGTACATAGATTCATTGCATTGTACTGCAGTGATGCTAGATATGAAATGTTCGTTAGGAAAA
This sequence comes from Tanypteryx hageni, assembly GCA_028673005.1. Classification (NCBI taxonomy): domain Eukaryota; kingdom Metazoa; phylum Arthropoda; class Insecta; order Odonata; family Petaluridae; genus Tanypteryx; species Tanypteryx hageni. The sequence goes on along the minus strand of CM054113.1, from coordinate 107,638,505 downwards.
AACTTCGTTGATTGATTTTCTATATCAATTGTTTTCTTCCTTATTTATTAATTACGTATTACCTGAAAAATCTTCTTATGAATTAGAACTCCTGCACGCCTTTTTATTTTGTGCCATATAGGGTTAATTTTCAAAGAGAAACAATGTTTTACTCGAAAATGCAAAAACTAACTTAAAAACAATTTATTTATAACTCGTGCAATTATATGGTATGTGCGAAGCTCGTAGAGATGGATTTTTAAACATAAACAATTATACAACGAATGAAAATTTTGATGCGCGCACTTAATATTGTATACATCAAAAGAACATGATCATGTAAAATATTAAAAATTTAAATTGCAATCAAATGATAAAAAAACGAATTGTTCGTTTTCCATAAGGGCGTAAAATGTACTTATTAGTCGAAATTTTTACTATGAAAGCTCAAGTGAGTTAACAGAGGCTTAAGTAGCCATGGCATATAAAAATTCCCATTGTTAAGAAGTCCGCACGCAACGCAAGAAGTGAACGAAAACAGTGGTCTTGCCTGACCGCCCGCATCTTCCAACCAATAATTACGAAATTCGGTATGGGAGATCTTCATTAAAAGTTGTCTAGCCAATATTTTATTTTGATTCTTAGAATAACTCTTAAGTAGAAGACTCGAAACCAATTTTTACATGTTTTTCGTTGATGACGAACGTGCAGTTTACAAGTGGTTGCTAACAAGATATTTTCTAATATTTTGCCTTTCTTCAAAGTGGGAGTTTTCAAGATTTCAACGCAAATCCCAACAAATATTTTTTTAACTGTTGATGTGGAAAAGAAAGAATTTGGAAACTGTGATCCAACTCGAGATACGCCCATTCTGTTTTCGTATAGAAACTAAAATGAATTTCCGCGATAACTAAATAACTTCATACCGCCAACTCCAACTGTCCCAAGCTGATTCATGTCTCTTCTTACAGAGAATAGTAGTGAGCATGGGGTCCGAAAACACGCCTTTAAAATGAGATTTCTGGAATTTGTGAATTTTACCGCCGATTTCGGTTAAATTTCAGATTAGAAGTTCATCTAAAAGTCCTTAGAGTTTAGATAGAGTAGTCGCTCACTCAGCGAGTTAGACCCAAACTGCTTTACAGAAATATTATGATATTCAGAGACAAAATATGTGTCATACCTTGGAAAGAATAAGTAATTTTCGAAGTTGAATTTATGAATGAAAAGATCTTTGAATGTTAATGGATATGACAGAGAAGATATATTAATGTCCTCTGAAAATTTTAAGTAGTATACGTTAAAGTTCGACCAATGAGAGTTAAGCTGTTTGCGTGTGAATGTTTATATATGAACAGAATAATTTCAATCCAGGCTGTTAGCTGACGTATAAGATAGTAAAGTATTGTCCAACAAGATTTCGAGCTTCAACACACTTATGGCGAACGAATCATCATATTCGCCACACAATACCAAATATATGAAATGTTAATAAGAAAAACGCTTAACCTTTTCAATAGGTTTAAGGTTATATTATTTAGTATTAACTATTATTTTTTTAATATTATTTATACAGAAAAATTGTAAGTAGTAGCATTAATGTACTGAAAAAATAGATATTATTATTACTATTTTAAACGTTCAGTGTGAGACTTGGTGTCCTTTCATCGATCTCTTGAATGTTAACAGAAACTTTCTTCTTTATTTCTTTCCCTATCAAGACATCTGTCAGCTGAGACCTATTCCTTCCTCTTTCTCTTTTTCCTTCCAATTTTCCATCTAGCACATCTTTAATCTTGCTCCTCTGTTCTCAGGTAATGTCCGATTCAGTTCGCTTTCGTCTTTCTTATTCTCTGTGTAATTGCTTGCTTTTGTCCTATACTACTTACTATTACCTCGCTTTTCATCTTAGCCATCCATTTCAGCATCAGCTTTCTACCCCGCATATTTTACTCTCCTTACAATCCTTCTTCCATTCTTGAAATCATCTGTGCCTTGTTGCGCTTCTTGCATTAGCCTTTCACCATATATGTAGAATAGGATTGGCGATTGGCAACAACTTTGTCTTACTCTTTTCCCGATGTATGCTCCGCTGGTATCATCCTTCTCCAATCTGACCTTCACTACCTGATTCAAGAGCAGATTCCTGATAAGTCTCCTGCATTACCAATCTACATCTATATCCTTTAATAACCTCAAAACATAATCCAATTTACTCTATCAAAAAACTTCTGCCAGTCGACGAAACATGAGCAGCAATATTTGCTGTACTCTATTGCCCTTTCTGATAGGATTCTCATTATACCGATTTCCTATTTGGTTCCTCGTCCTTTTCTGAAACCGAATTTATTTTCTCTTGGCATTTCTTCAACCTTCTTCTTTAGCATTTTAGAGTGAATTCTTGTGATGATCTTCGACACGTGAGATAATAGGCTTATCGTTCTGTAGTCTTTACAATGTATTGCCTTAGACTTCTTTAAAGGGAGATGTTACATCTATAAAATCCTGAGGACCCTCTAATAAAGAAAAAGATATATATATAAAGAGAATCAATTCGCCTTAGGTCTGTGGCCGATTCGCTACATGTGGCGAAAGGGTTGGACAACGGTAAGATATATATATATATTTAATTATGATTTAATGACCGCCATAGAGCATGAAAAATGGGAAACATTCCAAGTCTCGCAATATGCTTGACTTCCCTCGTAAACACAATCGTGAGTGTAGAATGCCGTGTGTGAAATCACCAATAATATTGAATCCCAGCTTCCGTTGCGTGGGAAGAAGCTTAAGAAATATTTATTTGCGCATCGTCTTAGGAAATGCTTCTGTCGTGGAAATGCTGCGCCGTAAAAACCTCAAATATATACATTGTGCGGCGGTTGTTGGACGTAGTAACTCCTCGCCGTTCGCGCAACGCGTTTGATCAAAATCCGAGGCAGATGAAGAGCAAGAAACACGAACTCCCAAAATTATCCCACAGTAATCGATTCACCAACCACCCAAGTCCAAATTGATTGCTGCAAAAGGCAATACCTAAAATCTCTAGAAAAGCGTATCTAATCCTAGCCTTTATTGGCGAACTTTGAAATGACCATTTAAGAAACATAAAGGTACATTAAAGTAAGTAAGTACATTAAATTAACGCTAACTAACACTACGGCAGACTAAGTTCAACTAACACTAGCTTTATTTCTCATAATCTCATTAAACACTTTAATTTTTATGTTTTTGATGATTTGTGTTATTTTAGACGATATATTTAATATGTGACACTTTTCCTAGACTTGAGATATACTTTATATATTAAATCATTACAGTAAACTTTTAGTGATTTTAGAAACACATAGTAACGGTTTGATTTTGCAGTTTCGGGAACCAGTTCCCAGTATTTCCATGACTTACCTTTCACGGTTTTATGATTCGCGGTGATTTCCCGGAACTCAACCCACAAGAATGGTGAGGGATCGCCGTATAACATTTTTTGAAGTAAGGTGAGCTGACTTGCAGCATTGTCACTTTTAATAAAAGATTGTTTGAAACTCTCATCTCGCCTGAAAATTAAATGTTGCCTTTGGCTATGTCTCGGCAAAAATGCCTTCTGCTAACTCGAATTCTAATGGAAACAAACATGAAAGTAGTGTAATATTTGGAAAAACTAAGTTAACAGCAAGCTTTTATGGTATGACATTTTCTTAGGGATAATTATCGAGGTTTTTGTCCATAAACTAATATGTTTTATATTAAAAAGTATTGGAGAAAATACTTCTATGAGGCCTCTGCGAATTGCCTACATCAGTGGCGTGCAACCTATGGCCCGCAACTCCATTTCAGGTGGCCCGCGGAGCCTCCAAACAATTTGCCCTTTCGAATTTTATTAACCCATCAGCTTACCTAATCATTAGGGAGGAAGATATTTATCGAAATGTGAAAAATATGTCTTTCGAATTGAAATTAAACCTACCATAAGTACTTACATTGTCTATATATTGATAGTATGTTTTTAATAAATTTCGTGGCACTTCGCAAATTTTTCCGTGTTTGTGTGGCCCGCGATTAAAAAAGGTTGAGCATCACTGGCCTAAATTCACGTGCGTAAGAATCCACGGGTTAAATATATAATCAATTAAATTTTAAAAATATTTCTGAAATCTATAATAATAAAAGGCGGCGTGTGTCTGTGCGTGCGTGTGTGGACACCATTTCTTGAAAACCAAGAAACTTAGGGACTAAAAACTTAGCGCACATATTAAAGAGATCTTGAGATGTGCACCTCGGAGCCAGGATTTTGATTTCTTGTGGAGAGGGGGAGGAGGGGATACAAGTCATACACTGACTAGAGGCCTGTGTTAATTTTCTGTAAAATTAAACAATTTATTTTTAATTTTCTTGGCAAAATATCAAATTTTAATTTGTTCATGATTGAACTAACACTGGAAGCCATTTGTAAGATATCAGTACCTATGTAGATATTGTCGTATATCTGAAAATGATAGAATACATATATCATTTCTGACATGCATGTATTCATTCATCGCTTAATTCATTCGATTTTGAGCTTGGTTATAGACAACGATATTATTAGTATAGGAGAGCGGCAGCGAGTCACCATAGCAATTAAAGAGGAATATCGGTCACTTATCTTGAGAGTTCTTTGACTTTGAATGAAAATATTAGCGAGTGAAATGAGCATGAAAATTTCGAAACTGTAAACCTGGGGCAAAGCCCTGGTAATTAGCTAGTTGAAATATAAATCTACAGATGGAAAATCTCAGACTGAATATTTTCAAAAATCAGTGTTGAATGGCTGATCTTAACTCTTTCGGGTATTAATCGGAAAATAATAAAGAAAATATGGCAGTTGCAAAAGAGCAAAATATGAGGAAGCAATACAATAAAAATCTAAATCGAGTTCTTCCCTACAGGCGTATATACATATTTTCATCTTGTAATGTACTAATTCACCAGGCACAATAAATAGCAGAGAATGAGAAATAGCCGTGCAAAAAGATTGAAGGATTTTTGACCTGAAGGAATGTCTCCTCTAAAAGTTAACTGGTTTAAATCCTGTTTTATAAGAAGGAAAGTTTAAGAAGAGGTTTTTTTTAATCTTCTGTTGCCACAAGCGCATTTCTATAATGGCGTCCGAATTCGTATTTTTTTCATTGAAGAAAGAAAGAGAGAAGTAAATTATTTTAATTTGGGTCGAGATATAGACCGCGTAGCCCTTTCTTACTTTCAAATTGGAATCAGAATAAAGGACTTGCTGTTAAATTGATGCCACGTCGATCGATTTAAGCGCGTTTAAAAGATATTTACGCCCTTTGTCCTATCCGAATAAAATCACTCTTAATGCATAGAAAAAAATAAAAAGTTTTGAAACCACACCCTTCTGCCGCGGGATAACGCGGACGATGAAATGGAAGCAAAGTTGAAGAACCGCTAGGATTGTGAATGATTGAATTTTTATGCAGGAAATGGGGATTAGAATCGAAGCTGGCAATAAAAGGTAGTTTTGAATGTTTATTGGAAGCACAAAAGCAGACGCTTCAACCGCAATGAGCGCTGATGGGTGTCGGTCGCCCTCGAAGGAATTTAGGCTCAAAAGGGGTGATCATATGATTTTTTTAATTATGCCGAAGCGAATCGAAGAAATCTGACTTTTTCGCCGATGAATATTCCTTTTTTTTCCCTCCATAAATGCAAAAACACTTAATTTTCACCTCATTTCTAAATTTTCCGAAGCAAAGAATGATAGATGAAACCTGAAAGCTTAAATTTTATGGCTGTATTCCCTGGTCATTTGCTTAAAACGAATCGATTTCCCTTTCCTCAGATAAACCAGACGTTTTAATTAGAAATCTATGTGGTGGTCTACTTACCATTTGATGCTAGTTTGTAATAATATGCATGTTATACGGCGCTGGCCATGTGACTTATTTATTAAATGAATGTAAGGACTAAGAACAATGTTTCTGTTGTTTGTTGTTTACTGTTTATTTCTGAAATGAAGATTTTTTCGGATTTCTTCGTCAATCCATATAACATCGTGATAATCTCGAAACTAACGCTACCGCAACTAAATAGAAACCTTTTCATGAGTAGCAAGACGAGACTATTAATCTCCATCTCCTCTGACCGGCGAATTTTCAAATTTACAGATAATCTTAGTCAGATGAATTTCGTCAGCTGAACATGTTTGCCAGAATTTGTCATCCGTTAAAGTAAACGTACCTTAAAGAAAAATCCTCCTTCTGCCAACAGATTGGATTGTTACTCGACTAGAGCTCGCATTAATTGGAATGTCGGAAGCGTATCGCTCGATAACGATCTCGCCGCTTTTAGCTCGAGAAATTTTGTTGCCCGTAAACAGAAAATTTCAGGTTTTTTGCCGGCTGACGGGCCCTTCACGGTACGCCGAAGAAAGCATAACACGATTTCACATAATGGAAATACAATGAAATGGTCGCGCCTCCGTAACATTTACTCCATAAACGGTCCTTCGCTCCCAAATATTCGAAGGGTCTATTTGTATACGTATTTATCGATATCTCATAAACGGCAGCTCGCGACTTTTTCTTAACGAGATGAACACCAGTAGCAATGGTGATAGCGTACGCCCATGCCCGTGGCAGCAATCGACCCTGCGAATCTAACATTGGGGTCAAAACACCTCTCTCTCTCTCTCTTTCATTCCTCGTTTTTTGTGATCGGTTTTCTTTTTCCTCTCTCCTCGATTTTTTAATTTTTAATTCTTATTTTTGTTTTCCGAATGCCTTTTGTCTTTTCAACAATTCCGCCTTTGCAATTTCCCTCTACTCTATTGTTTAGCTTTCCCTAGATAATTTGAAGCTTTCACTTCTATTTTTTAAGTCATTTTGGGTTTTTTAATCGATTTTAATTATCTTTGGGTCATTAACTCTTTTCCTTACTATTACCATTCATTATTAAATATGTTTACTAACATCAACATTCTATTTTTCTATTCCTCCTCTGTTTCATTGTAATTGTGCAGATATGAGTTATTTTGATTCTAAAAAGAATCTCAAAGAATCAACAATCGGTAAATTATAACTAAAGTTCGCTACTTTGCAGCTGAAATGTGAATCTGATTAACGCAATTGCTGAAGGAGTGACTTATTTCTCCTGTCGGATTCAAGATATAAAGACAGGATGATCTCGAAAATTCTTTTTGAATTTTCTCATTTTTGAAGTTGCTGGGCGAAATAAGTTTTTTCTGAGAAATTCAGTGGATTTTTAACTATTTTTAGCTGTTCTTTTGATCTAAAAAAGCTGTATACCTTTCATATTATCGCTTAATTCAACTTTAATGAAATTTCCGTAACCACGAAAACGTGAAACTCGATTCTCGTTTAATATTACGTTTCGTTTGAAAATTTGATTATTGAAAACACTTATTATAATTACGGTTAAACCGCTACTGCTGATTCCGTCTTTTACGCGGTTTCATATAACAGCACATTTTTCGTGTTCTAAGTCCATTAGGATGAACGTAGGGTATTCACACTAGTTGTAGAAAAAACTACCCCTTCTGTTTCCAGTATTTTTTCATGGCAAGTAAATGAAATATCCTTCTACTATGTTCGCTATATAAAATGTTAAGCTTGTACATGTTATCTCCAATTAATTTTTATGTGATTGATTAGAGGCATTTTGTCGCCGCAAACAAAATTATTTTCCATACTGAATATCCCATATAAATAAATATATGTGAATTATATGTCAAATTCCCGTCGCCTTGAAACGATCGAATAACCCATAAACGCGTCCCTAATGCATAGTAACCGCCGACAGAGATGAGTACCTAATCTCTCGCCGATTGTAATATGCAACTTAGAATCAGTGATCGTTATACTTCCACCGACAACTTAAGAATGCGCTTATTGTTTCTCTATCCGTTTTTTGGCGGTAGACTTTCATTTGATTGATACAAGTCAAAAGCTTAACACGCTTATTCAAATTTGGAACTTAATAACCGATATGACGTTTTTCATTCTTCTGATATTTATAAGGGTAATTTTTTCGAATTCTGGTTCATTTTTTGAGTTATTCTGCTAACGATCCTGAATTGATAGGATTAGTCCCGATTTCATGCAGCTTTCAATATGATTGATAAACGATCTCAACTTCATGTACATTCATAGGCGAATCTCAAGTCAAAAAAGCTGTACTAACATAATTTGCAAATAAAATTAACTTATGAAAAACAGGCCAGACTAAAGAGAGGCCTCATAGTACACTCAATTTATATATTTCTGGCGGTCATTTCTAAGCACTATTTTGTGCTGGTGGACTAATTATTTCCAGTGAACTTGCTTATAAAATCAATTTTGATGCCGCGCGCAGATCTCAGAACTCGGGCAAAAGAAAATTTTCCCCTAAGAATCTAATCTCTTCACGCTCTAACGCACTAACTAAAACGGAAAAACACATTACGCTTAAAATTAGAAAAGATTTGAAATATTGATAATTTACGATGAGAATAAGCTATAAATTCAGTTTTTTTGTGGCATGAGGAGTTGCCAGACAGTGTTTGGAGATCGTGGAGCGTGAACGCGGGCGTGGGACGAGAGAGAGAGCTTGTTTTCGGGAAAATGTTTGGGGAGAGAGAGAAAGAGAGAAGCGACCCGTATTGCAGTTGCCGTAATGAATAATGCATGGGACCTTATCGTTGAGATAAGGAATCGCCAAATTTATTTATGATTTCATCCGGTTCTCATATAACAATGTGCCGAAAACGGCCGCTTATATTCTATCACAAGTTTAAATTTATTATTTTTCAAGAACCTTTTGAACTGCAACTAAACTTATCCTACGTGCTGGATATTTGAAAACCATACTCGATAAAATGAAAAGGCATGAATTATTTTTAATTTTTAAGCATTATTTTCTTTTCTTTAATTATTACTATTAATACGTAAATCAACAATAGAAGTAAGTGACTCCATATTTTTTTGGTCAATGTATCTCGCGATTAATACGTATTTAAAAAAGAGAGGGAAGATGCACACATCATGCGTGCATATATGCGAGGCAGAGGCGTTCTTTACAATTTATGCAATCGTGTCAAAAAGGATAAATATTAATAATGGCTTAGTATAATGTCTAAAAACTGAAAAATGATATGCCAGTAATGATTCGCCGATTTATTTCCTAATCGGTTGTAATTAATAAAACAAACGAAAATTATTTAAAACATACCTTACTCAAATAGTAGTAATATAATCTTTATGTTCACGTTCATTCCTTTGTAAATTACCCATTTCTTTTCACTTGCAAACGCTGTGTATTCGTCAAGAAAATAGACGTATTTACGTTCATATCTTCGAGTAGCTTATCCATTTCCCTTCATTTACCAAATGTTGCCTGTGCACGAAAGACAATTAAATGTGATTAGTTATTTACAGCAGATATTGTTTACTTTAGTTGTAACGAAGATTGTTTTCGTTGATAACAATAAAAAACGCGGGAAACTTTTTCCAAGTTCAAAGTGAATAACGACATTCCTCGTTTTATTTTCTTGAAATCGGCTACTCTTTCGATAAAAATGTCCTTAACAAAACATGCCATTTGACTAGTTGTACAGATTTTGTTTACAGACTTTTTTGTTATAATTAATGTTTTACGAGATATAAAGAAAAGTTCATTTTTTGTCACCAGTAAAGTGGCACTCCCGATTAGGCTTATTTTCTTTAGCCTTATGCCCTAAATACCAAAATTTATGAACATCTAACCAATAGTTTAGCAGATAAAACATATGGACGGACAAACGGACGGACGGACACGACCTGACCATAAGGCGTTTTTTTTTTTACTTTTGGTAAATAACGCCTAAAAATGACAATACACAGCAGTACTATATTTACGGAAGAACATGTAAGTTGTGAATATTTAGATTTTGGTAAAGGCAAGGAGATGGAACAAATGGGGAGATAACCAGTGAGGATTTAGAAGTTGTGTATACTAATGTACTAATGCATCTTCCCAGCTGATTCAACTCTTGCCTACGCGCAATGGGTATCTAAGAGGTAGTGCAATGAATAGCTGGATAGCAAGGGAGAAGAGAAACCCGGTGCCGGCATTAGCCTACTCTTAACGAAGAACACCAAGGGGGCCAACGGCTTAACGTCCCTTCCCAAAGACGGAACAGCTAAATTTGCGCGGTCTTCTCAAACCACACAAACAGGGGGTCGGGCGTTCTTGGAAAAAAAATCCTACTTGCGCAGGATCCGTTTCCGCTGCCTTTTCAAGCAGCAGGCGAGTAGCAGCCAGGAAGTTGTGTGTATTGTAGTGTTACTTATATCCAGTGCAGGCCCAAGCTACGGGCAAGCCGGGCGGCTGCCCGGGGCGCCAAAGTTTTGGGGGCGTTATCCCTATCATTTATCTATGCATTACTTGCATGTGAATAAAGATTGGATGCCAATTTATATCGAGGAACAGGATAGAATCATGATGGCATTCCTTTTCATTTTTTATTATCAATTATTTTTACAGAGCGATGAATAAATTAACATGTAAATATCTCAACAAACATTAACGGAGGGGGGCGCTGGAGTGCTATCTCGCCCAGAGTTACTTTTTAAGAATACTTTTTGTGAGGATTGTTTGCATGAAAAAGTTATGGCACACAAGTTAGACAAAATTATTTTTAAAAATAAAACCAGTACCTATAGCAAATTAAAAAGGAACTGCACAAGTAGATTCCAAAAGCGCTTTTTTTATAATACTAACGTAAATTTTTGAAATCTTTGACTTCCTCTCCCTCCTTTCGGACAAAACGTAAAACCCAAAATCAAACAAAAGTTATTTAAACTATACCTCACCGCAGTTAAGCAGTTGTAATATTATCTTTATCTCTTTTCGAAAGTAAACTGTACGTATTTACACTTCACTTTTATTGTTGCGGCAACGTAAACAAAATGAAACTTGAGCATAGTAACAGACCAATATAGATAGTTCATAAGGAGTCCTTAACAATCCTGCTAATAGACAAACGTACAAAATCAATAGGATTTATGTTTGTCACCAGTCAAAAGTATTCTGAAAATCTTAGCTTCCCAGCTCTTATCGTTGCTTGAAAAATTTGCTCAAGGACGGACAAAGTGAAAACATTAAAAACAAGTGAGGGAAGAATTGCAGAGCAAATTACATAAAGCGCCCTTTAGGATTATGACGTCATCATGAGATTACATCTTTGATTGAGATCGACGGCCTCATAATCATATATAGTCTGTAAATTCCCTTTAAAAGCATTATATCAATGCTGTGTAATAATATGTTTCCCATTTAAAAGCAGTGGGCTCGTTGCCTTGGCAGTTGATATTTCCCATTGTAAAAAGTCAGAAACTTTTCCTCTTTTTTGGATTAAAAACAATTGTTTGCTCTCACTCGACATGGATTTGAATTCTCTTTTCAAAAAATATAAACCTCAGTCTTTTAGCTACAGAACTGCTCATTTCCCGAGCTCCTATCTTCATTTTAATTAATTTAAAATGCAAATTTATAATTCCCTGCATTCTTTTCTTATGGAGATATAAATGACCAAGCGGGTTGGAATAAGACACCGGTTACTCCCCAATAGCTGATCGTAGATTCAGAAAATTTTTACCGTGTTTAGCCCTGATATAGACCGCCGTATTCTGAAAATTTCGTTTCTCCAAGTAGCAGAATTCCAGAGATATTGCCCGAACAAACGGACGGACAGACAAACCGAATACATAAGTATTTTTTTTATAGAAAAACATGAAAAGCGCTAATGGTGTAGGTGATATTAGTCCGATAAAGAGGATGGCTTGTGTGGGTTCTTTCGGATATATGTTTCATGATACAGGGCGCGAATTCAGGAGGTCAAACTTAAGCAGTTTCCTGTCAACATAGGTCGGCAAACGCATCCTAGCCAAACTAGTGCTTCTTTGTGTTGTCGATGATGCTGTCATAAATGAAGACCAATATCAGTCGAACGAGGCGCTTATCTATATCCAAGTGTTCTAAGATACTTCTGGATCTCTACACACGCTTCTGCGCGTCTCATTAAAGATTGGCGTACACGCTGGAAAATGCCTGAATAAACCCGAACTGTTTCACTAAAGTCTTGCCCATGCTGTCATTGTAGCTCGGCTTTCATCAATCCACGTTGATAGGAACTTTTTGCATCAGATTGACGACCTGAATTCGTTCCCTACGACGCATGACGTAGCGACGTATACCTCACTCTCTAACAGGTATGTGAAACTGGCGACCGCATGCGACTCTTTACGTGCATTACTGCGGCCCGAATGTGAATTTTTTCTCTCAACTTAATCGTTCGAGATTTCATGTATTTACTTAATTTTTGTGAAAAGTAGACATGATTTTTTCTTAGTTTTAGAAGTACGATAGAACGCGTTTTCTAAATTATTGTATTTTTGCAAATCAGAAGTCAAATCTTCTACACAAATCTACTTTTTCCAACTCTGGCCCTCGTTAAACTAATGCAATCCTAATGCGGTCCTTACATAATTACCATTGCTTTAATGCGGCCCTGATGCCTCGTCGAGTTTGAATATAATGTTTTAGGGTTCAAATGGAAAATTGACGTTACAGTTATAATTAATCGAATCATGGCGTGACTTCGTAGACGTAGGCGATATTATTCATATTAAATGATAAACTTTGTACTTTTGTACAGTTTTTATATGAATAATGACGTTACAGGTTCACTCTTTGAATATATATATATATATAGATTCGTTGAGAGAACTTCAAATATTGTGCAGTGGAATAGAAATCCCTGTCGCCCCCACATCACCAATAACTGATTCCTTTCCAACTCATCCCTTCCCCTCCTACCACCACCCCTCCTGCGCCATTTGCCTATCATCATCATATGTAGTCTGTTCGTAGACAGGTCCGTGATTATTAATGTTAAACCTAGTTCTCCATATACTCCTATTTTCCGCTGACCTCTTCATATCTTGATAACTCTCTTTCCCTTTCAAATCGTCTATTAGCTGAAACCTTTTCCTACCTCTTTCCCTTTTTCCATCTAGTTTTCCTTCTAACGCGTTTTTAATCATACTATTTCTCCTCAGGTAATGTACAACCCAGTTTGCCTTCCTCTTTCTAATAGTCTGTATAATCATTCGCTTCTCTCCTACTCTTCGTAGCACTTCATCGTTTTTCATCCTATCTGTCCATTTTATCTTCAGCATTCTCCTCCAAGTCCACATTTCAAAGCTTTCCAAGTATTTGATGTCATTTTTCCTTAGCGTCCATGTTTCTGCTCCGTACATAGCTATACTCCATACATAGCATTTTCCTATATACATATACAAAAGTCACAAATTTTATAATTTCCCGATGCTGCAGTAATATTGCAAAACCGGTCGTATTGCATGATATTGCGTGGACATTGTGTTTGTTTCTTTTTGAATAATAATGTCTTTACAAATTTACCTGATTTTGTTGAATTTAATTCATAAATACTCTTGGGCTGCGTTTTTTGCTATTTGTTCTTTCAAGGCTATAAAATATTTTATCAAACGTGGAAAGAGTTGAACTGCAAGTTACAAGCCGTTTTGTGTGATGCTCGTTGTCCAATTTTTTGAAGCGTCTCTTTCAAGTTTTCAGTTTACTTTATAATATATAAACACGTGCTTATGAACAGGATTTAGTGTAGCTCAGGGAGGCGATTTCAGAACATCAGAGTGACACAAATGGGAGATGACCAACTTCTTAGCATTATTGTTGGATAAAGAATCAAACCCCGAGAATTTGGTTGCCCTACCTTCAGTTCAGTTCAAAATATTGGAACCTTTTGTCAAAGAGCTAAAACACATCTTCTGATATCAAAGACTTCTCGTGAAACTTCGCTTCACAATATACGAACCACTTGCATCTCCAAGCACACGAAGGAAAATGAAGGAATCGATTTTTGGTCAACCGAGAAGGGAAAGTCTATAATCGCTACGTAGATAAAGCACGTGCAAAGGGAGCTTTCTTTTAAGCGTTAGAATAAGGTTTAAGCAGGTAAAAATATCGACGAAAGACTTGACTTTGCTTTTGCCTTTAAAACACCATGGGAAATATTGATCCAAGCTAGCTTTAGCCAATCCATCAGAAAGTGTTTCGGAAAAAATAGCGGAAAAATCTGTGTAATTGCAATTTGAAAGGATCTTTTCGAATGAGTATTACATGAAAGTTCTTTTTCTAAATCAAGATTTACTAGTAACCTTGATATGCGTAGTAGTATGTGGCGTGTAAACGCGTTCACAGCGACAGCCCCACGTTTCAGCTGCGTGTCGAGCCGATGGTCACCTCCGATTTAAAGACTTGCAGACAATTCAGGATGAAATTATCGGAAACTTGTTTGCCGTTTTGTATGGCGATCCGTTTATTAATCATGCAGTGGTCTCTCGTGGAAAATTTCAATTTTTCTAGTTTTTGTTTTTCCCAGTTGTGGTTTTTCCAACGGTTTCTTCTTCCTGTCCTGTCTCTTTTCATTTCCAATAATCCTAACTGTGCATTGCCCTTATATAGCATTTTATTTTATAGTTTTATTCTTTCTTCCTGTTTGTAATTGATAATGGGTTATATGGAAGAATCTTGCTCTAATAAAGACGTTTATCTATCTATCTATTTATCCCTCCGCATACTCTCCTAGAATAATATTGGGAACCTTTTTGCATTAAAAAATTTCATCCCATTTTACTATTTCGTCTTGTTCAGTAGATGTTTGTGTGGTAATACAATGTATTACGCGATAATAATACGGGTTACTTCCCTTGCGCTACGTTACAATGAATTGATTTTGGAAGTTATTAAGTCAATATAAACGTTTGTGTTTGTTTTCTACATTTTGGATTTTTTCTGAACTCGTACTTCCAAAGGCTTTCGTGGACACAGTAGTGTTTTCCCTGCCGTATTAATCGACTTGGCTGTGTAAATGATAGTATCTAAAATTTCTTGAACTTGGTCCATCGTATGATAAATATAACACAGCCTCATTACCACCTACAAATCTAAAAATTAAAACATTGAAAAGTATAAATATTGGGATATTTCGAAACTTTTTCTGTGAACTGGCGCTACCAAAATCAATGCAAAATCCGCGCGATCACTCTCGAGCTAAGCGTTTTACACTTCAATTACACTCTTTGTTTCCTGTTTTAGCAACTTATAAGATTAAAGTATATTTATATTTAAAGTTATTCCAACTAATAATATAGCCTAAATGGATAACTGTTATATTGCTAATGCTTTAACAATACATGGAGAACGTGAGAGATGAACAGGAAATAGTTTAGAGTCGAACGAATAAAGGATTGAATCAAAATGCTCTTCGAATCACTCTCAATAAACGTATAGCTAACGCCTCAAATGGTAATACAAAAATCAGCGTAGAAAGAAAATATCCATTTTAATGATCGTTAGAAATGTGGCGCGAGCTAGTTAATTAGATTCATCTGCGACCCAAAGAATGATTTTTATTGTTTTCACGGAGAGAATTATAACTTTCTTCAAACAAACCCAACATTTCGTCTATACTTGAAAGAACCTCTCGTATTACAGATATGTTTCCATCTAAATCTGTATTTACCTCGGTCTCTTCGCACGATATTGCTAACCATGGGCCCGCCGAACCATTTAATACATTTTTATTTGTAATTGTAGGCTTAAATTAGTACATCGACCGAATTAATATAGAAGATGATGCAATGTAAACTTTAATGAGGTAACATGTGATTTTTAAATAGACATGCTCATAAGATCAACTACGAAGCAAAGGATATTAGCTATTAATGATAGAATTCACCTTAACACTTTAATATTTTGTGTGAATTTATTTCGTATCCATTCAAATGACTATCATGATCTTATGAGAAATTCGCTGTACATAAAGGCCCGTTCGTTAAACAACTAGGCTGACTTCCCTGCAGACGAACTTCGCTCATTGAAATGTAGCAGACATAGGCACGGCAGAAAATACAGCCGCTAAACGTCTAAAAATTTTGGGGCCCCCACAATCCAATTACGAAAAGTAAGACTCAGAGGAGTGTCGCCCTGCCCCCCCCCCCCTCCCTCCCCTCCCAATACAGATTGCACGTGCTGCGGGGGCCTTCACTACGCCCATGGTTGGAGAGTTTGTTGGATAAATCAGTTGGAAACATATACGTCCATGATTGCAAAGGATGCTAGACTAGTAATTTGTCCACACAAACTATTTTAAGTGTCGCCGTTGGCACAGAATACGCGCGCGAGGACGTCTCCGAGAAAGTTTTGTCGTTGGATGCCCTTAACTTCTCTTCGGCGTATTTAGAAGTCTCCATAAAAAATTTCTCATTTCAGCGCATCAGAAAATCTGGCGAACGACCTTTAGGGGCGAAAAACGCTCTCGGCGACACCACGATTGCCGTGCGCGGGGAATTGCCTCGCTATAGAGTCGCCGCTCGAACGGGAGGAACGGTTCTGACACACAACGCCTCTTCAACATGCTGTAGAATTAATAATGCGTTGGGTGCGGTCGCCAGTGGACCCAAAGCATAAAATCCTTTCACAAAAATACGCCATTATACATACCGGAAAAGGTGGATGAGAACGATGGTGATTCGATAAACTGAGAAATAAAACCATTTGAGATGCTTATCAGCAAGAAAACGTTAGGTTTTTCGAGAAGGAAAGAAACGAAGCTACGCCAACTGTAAAAACTACAGAATGAGAAGCATGGTACTGAACTGTGACCTCGAATACTGAAGAATTAGGATGCGTAGATGCTAAAACCAGCTGTGTTGGGAATAAGAAGAATAATTATGAGTCTTTGAATACCAGAGGTTACTGTCACAAGTCGCGTGGGAAAAAAGATCTTGGATTTTCTAATCGGAAATGGAACAGCTAAATAGAGTTACAAAGGTGTTGAAATTACATATTATGCATGTTCGCATAAAGCTGAAACTAAATTTGGACATTTTAGGAGAAAAATTCTGTACTTGACCGGGAGTCGAACCCGGGTCTCCCCACTTGCCGAATAGGTGCTTCAACCAACTAAGCTATCAAGCCTTACAGAATTTTTTCTCCTTCTAAAATGTCAAAATGTAGCTAAATAGAGTTTATTAATAATGGAGAGAAAGGTAAAAGGATGATATACCCTTTGAATCCGTTCGAACCACAATTTGGAATTTACTAATCAATTATCGAGCTCGTCTTTTGGCTGAAAATAAATCTCAGAACGAACACTTGAATAATAAAAATTGAAAAAATGAGTATGTACTTGTCTTAGGTATCTCTAAAAGCTTGTTATGGCTATTGGAGATACCAAAGACTTAATTTCTCAATTTTTGATACTTAAGTGCTTATTCTGGAATTCACGGTTTGGATGATTACATAACATCTCGAATTTTCCGAAAAGTAGAGAGTAAACAAGCGTTCCTATAATTATTATCCTTTTCCAATTATTATTATCCTATTGGAGTGAAAATAATTGTAAAAACATTTTGTGGCTGGATGGATAAAAGAGAGTGAAATACATTAGGTGACGATACGGTCCATGCAGTCAATGTTCCAGACGAATGAATTACAACCTGAAACCTTCTTTCTGTAACCATTAATAATTTACAATTAACGTCGTATTCTATTGTATTAAGATTGATTCTGTTACTGCACGTGCTTCGTGGATGGAACGTTTAATAATAACCAATGAATCGAAGTATATCCGCTGTTAAGTCTATCGTCCAACCAGACAAACGGATCTTCTGAAGTTTCTTTCTCATACATGGGTACGTTACCAATCATGCCCGCCGATACATAAAAAAACGAATAATATCGATTGCTTCCACCCAGCGAAAGCTATGCACGTGCATTTTGTTTGCGCATCCGTTCCGATGATTCTCTAGAAGTTCAAATAATAAATGGCCGCGCGTATGGTTACACGATTAATCAATACAGACGCTGGGGATGGATATAGACCTCGATAATGGGATTTATGCG
The DNA here is from genome assembly GCA_028673005.1 of Tanypteryx hageni. Taxonomy (NCBI): domain Eukaryota; kingdom Metazoa; phylum Arthropoda; class Insecta; order Odonata; family Petaluridae; genus Tanypteryx; species Tanypteryx hageni. Next base: position 107,620,544 of record CM054113.1, on the reverse strand, counting down.
ATATGAGTTGAGCAAAAATGTCCGTTTAATCCTTCATAAAGTTTAGATGGAATGAAACTTCCACTTTTTCCATTAGAATTTATACTTTTAATTTTTATTCTTAATTCAACAATTAGCGACTCCATCTTTATATCTTCCGTCTTATTGTTACCAAATATTTCTACTTTACCTTGTAAATTGTACTTCGCGCCCTAATTTCTAAAAATAAAATAAAATCTATTGCCTTAAAAATTCTATTTATATTTAATATCACGTATTAGGCAATGCATCCCTCGGGTTATGCTAATATAATGCGAATATATAATAAAGAGAATGAAGATATAAGGTCGGGTATTTTCACACCACGCGATCATAGTCAGTGAGAAGAGGATCATCCAAAAAGAATAGAACGAAAAACGGTTTAACATAGACTCGCCTAAAATGAAAGAGAAATGGCAGACTGTTGGTGAAATTCATCGAAACGGGCCACCAGTAAACTTGGGTTTTCTCCTCTTATACGTATTAAAAGGGAACATGTGGGTATAAAGATACCAATAAATTACTTTTATTAAATCGTGGACGAACATTTCACCACCGGAAGAGATGGACTTTGAAAATACGCGGACAATTTGCGAGAGCAAAAAAGGAATTTAAAATAATATTATCGAAGAGCGCGTTGCAGGACAAGAAGCGAATTTAATTTCTGAACATACGGAAGAAATGGGAAAGTTTTGAACAAACAAAATATGAGAAACCCAGAGCCATGATTCGAACGAAAGAACTAGTGGATGGCAGAGATGGAGTTCATAAATTAGTGACTGCATTCGAAAATAAAAATCAGTGATTATAATGACTGCTCTGTTCCGTTCACGAAGCGAAAATTTCCTCGATTATTCGATATCAACAACGGATTAGTTAGAATTTCTCCATCGATAGAAAGGGCGCGCAAAGCATTCTAAATACATAGATTCACCAACTTTGGGTTAAGGTCAAAGAAACATATGACGTCTGACATTTCTCGAATCTATGGTACCCGTAACGACGAAAAGCGACGCGAGGGAGGGTATCGGTAGGGGGGGAGGGGGGAAAGGGAGGAGGCCGAAATTTCTTCTCGCCCACCAATCGCACGCGCGAATAAAGCCAAGGGGGACATTTTCCCTGCTCTTGAATAGTTTCACACCGGGAGCGTTGACAACGAAACCTAAAACTCAAGGCAGTGCAGGGAAAACCACGCCTCCGCCACGGCTCAAGTGGAAGGTGGCGGTGGGAGAGGGGTAGAGAGAGAGCGAGGGGGAATGGAGAGAGGCCGGGTGAGGAAAGTGCGGGAGGAGAGTGGAGGAGGAGACGCCTGGAGAAAAGATAAGGGGAGGAGAGGGGATAAAAGGTGAGTGGAGAAGAGAGAAAATAGAAGTAAAGAGAAGATGAAGATAGGATGGGCTATAGAAGAGGTGGGAAGAGGAAATATAGAGGAGATGGCGAGAGATGGAAGGGGAGAAGAGACTATGGAGAAGAGGAGGAAAGAGGGTCAAGGAGGGAAAGGGGTCTTGAGCTGCTTAAGCGGGGAACGAGGGGAGGATTTTTCGGGGAGAAGGGAGGCGCAAATTCCGGAGGTTGTGGGGAGAGAGGGAAGGAAGTGAGGGGCGCAATGTGGTGAGATGGGTGTGTGTGTTTATACATTTATATGTGTTCATCTGTATATATGTGTGTGTTCCTGTGCACACTGCCAGAGAAAGGGAGAGTGGGAGAGAGTGCAAGGGAAAGGGAAAGGAACCCGAAGATTGAATGCAGCTGAGAGAATGTGAGAAAATGAAATATACCTTTGCATCCCAACATCGATAAAACGACCTTCAGAACTCACATTATAAAATTTTCTTTCTTTTATTAATCCATGCACATTTAAAGACAATTTACGGAATAATAATTGGACATGAGATCGCTTTCCTGTTTTGTCTAATTGTCAACCCTATTTCAAAATGGAAACTTTTCTACGAAATGGTTGCCCGACGCGCTTTTACTGAAAACTTTGCGATTTAAATATCCCAATAAATTATACGATTATAAGACAATGTTGTTGTTTATTCTTTGGCGCAGAGAATATGCTGAACGGTTTTTAAAAAAAATATTTGGCGGAAATCCCTGATTTTAAATGTTTATATAAATGCATTTTTCCAGAAGAAATAAAATAAAATATTTACATTAACTCCAGAAATTAATGTTACTAAAAAGTAAAAGCAAAGAACGAGCTGCATATTAAGCTAGTGGAATTGGAAAATAAATAACTTTTTTTCATCTACTTTTACCTCAAATTCGATCCAAATTATCTTCATGCATAAGTTCGAACCTTTTTGTTAACGCGTACATTGCACGCACAGCAACGAGTCGCTCCCGGATTCGGACGTAGAATGTTTTCGTGCAAACTGGCAAACGTTATAAAAAGAGTCCATTATGCGATATAATCTACGGAAAATTGACCGAAAATAGATACGAAAGCTGATTTAAAATCGAAAGGTTTTAGCAAAGAAAGCGAAGCACGCGGCTGGTTCATTTTGCAAATGGCCGAAAACGTGATCGCGGAATGAAGACGAAATAGAATACGGCGTAGGAGATTGCTGCGCAAAAATCTCCCTCAATGGCAGCAGCGAGAAAGAGAGAGAGAAAGATATTCGGAGAATAAAAAAGCAAGCCGTGCGCCGCGGAGTGAAAAGCAATGGACGAGAGAAAGCACAATATGTCATGGAAAAAAGCAAAGCGAGAGAAGCAGCACAGCACAGATGAGGGGATAGATAGAGGGTGCGGGAAAAAGAGAGAGAGGGGGGGGGTGGAAGGCGGGTGGTGGATAGGGGAGGGGGAGCGCCGAAAGTGAAAACGAGAGGGCGTTATTGATACGCGTCGCAATGAGGGTTTAGCGTCACGGCGGCCATATTTGCAAGGCACTCCCGAATCCCCGCTCTCTTTTAGCCTTTTGCAACCCAACCCCGGATTTTACGGCAGTGCGCAGTGCATGGCAAGGGGTGCGTGGGTACTCGAGGAAAAAAATGTACGAGCGAGGAGGAAAGGCGTGAGGGAGGGAAGGATAGGATGAGAAAGGAAGAGAGTGAAAGGGAGAGTGGAGGGAGAGGAGGAGTGGGGAGTGAGGAGGAGTACGTCGAGAATTGCAGTTTTTGCGAGCGACCCGCGGAGAATCTTCCATCCGTCGACCACCGTTCGGCGATTCGCCGAAAATCGGACGCCTTTCGAGATATCGCTCGGGCGGAAGATCGTTTCCTTCTCGCGACGGGTTCGAATCGGCGGGCCCGCGGAGCAAAGGCCGAGTGGGAAAGCGTTCTCTTTAAGAATCGGCGCGCGAGCCTCTCGGCTACCTGGCGGTGAAAGGAGAGAAGAGCAGTGGGGGAGGAGGGCATTGAGAGAGGGAGGAAGGGGAATATGGAGAGGCATAAAGCGTTACTGGATGCTCAAAAACTCCCAAAATCCCGGGTTTCTTCCCCCCTCTTTTCCGAACCTCCTTCCAGCCCTCATACAACAGACGCTTCCCTCCCTCCCTCCTTCAATCTCTCTCTCTCTCTCTCTCCTACCCTCGTGGCGGGCCATCCTCCTTCGCCGTTTCGTCATGGCCCCTCTCTCGTAGTTTCGTAATGATCCGACAGAGTGCTCCCCTCGTGGCGCATCCTGGCGGCAGCAGCGGGCGTTATTGCGGGAGAGGGAGTCGCATCTAATGCCACTCCGGGGCGGAGGGAGGATAGGGTTGTTTTTTGGGGATAGGGGGCGGGGGTGTGCCGCTCAGAGAGGGGAGCGTTCATTTGGGGGCACGGCGGGCGGGGAGAGCGGGAAGGGGGGCGGAGGAGGGAGAAGATGGCGTTTAGCGTGCCACGTCACGCGGCCGCATTCCCCAGTCGCCAAAAGTTGGCGCGGATAACGCGTTTGAGGTGACCGGCGGTCATCCCGCGCAGGGGACACCTTTTACAGTTAACTCGGAGATCGCGCGAAAAATACTTGGCCAAAATCCTATCGCAAATATGCATATACTTATATAACTTAGAGAAGGTTTTTTTGGGTTGCCATTTCTCTCACTCGCTTTGCGAATAAGGTTATGCCTCGGCGACCTTTCCTCTAATGTTCGGCTGAGAGAAAGGGAGATAGAGAGAGGGCCAGAAGGAGAGAGAAGGTCCTCGCACATTCCCTCCGTGTTCGCGATTCGATGAAGGAAAGCGAGGTATGCGATCTGAGACCGAGAGAGCCGTGTCAGAGTCGAATGTTTCGAGAACGAGAAAACAATTGACGCCAAATTAGCGAAGCCGAGATCGCCTTTTTGGAGTCCGCGAACATAATGCACCCTTGGCTTTTTCTGTGATAAAATTTTGTTTGTTTTGCATGATCACGTGAAGGAATCTGATGATCACATGCAGACGCCAGATGGCGGGCATTAAGTCGAAGGCGAGGGAGAGAGAGAGAGAAAGAAAGAGAAAAGGGAAGTCACGTTTGAAATCGTGTTTTTACATTGCCTATATCAGACTCAGCACGCGTACTAGAAGAGAATCTGACTACGGGATTAATGAATCGATTAACTTTCCCATTTCGAATTATTCCCATAACGGACTGACGCGTCCGTTATGTCTTTCGTGCCACACGGGACAATCCAGGGTCATTTTTAGCCACGGATGAACAAAGCCTGTTTGTCTCCATTCCACAGTAAGGAGATGATCTCTCATAATTCCGTAATTGATGACTGTTATATTTCCTTCGAAGAACTTAGGAATACTATGTGATCTGTTACGAATTCATTCACTGATGTTATTGCAGTTATGAAGTGATTAGTCATCACTTTCAAAGTTAAATAACTATGCCTTTGCACCCCGAATTTCCCAGTAATATAATAATAATAATGTGATGTTATGATTGCATACTCTCGTAATGTCGAGATTTTAATTATTTTTCTGAAATATATTTCATAAAGAAGTTAATCACTCGGAGAAATCTTGGCAGTGAATTCACACACCAACCACAAATTTGTTTCCTAAGTGTGTGTGTGTGTGTATATGTATATATATATGTATATATATATATATATATATATATATATATATATATATATATATATATATATATATATATAGGTTAAAGTCGGTGCAAGAATCTTCCATATCCAATTCTTATCCAAGAGAATCTGTTTAATCGACTCATTATTTATTATTATTTCAACATTTCCACGTATTATTCACAATAATAACAGTATGTTTCAATCTCCAAACTCATTAGAGCAATTAAAATTCTGACAGGCGCTGAGTTATCCATCGAAAACTACGGTTTGACATGTTCACTCGATAGTTATTAGTTTGCGAAATACGTCGGCGGAGGGCGCTAGATTTTGGGAGAACTCGCCACGCTGGCAGCTAAGCAGACGGCAATGGCTAACGCGCACTTCGGGTATATCTCCTAGCAACCGCCAGGTTCCAACTTGCAAAACCAAAAAATCCTTCGACTCGCCAAGTCCGCCCAATCACGTTTTAAGACCGGGCAATGCCTATGCAACCCCGCTCTATCGTTGCATTCAAAATCACCGAAACATCCTAAAAGAGTTCTCGCATGCTTTTATTATTTCCCGAAAATCGATCGAGAAAATATTCGTATGCCAAAAATTCACATCGACGAAAGTGCATAAATATACGCGAAACGGAACGCGTTTTCGAATTCGTCTCGTTTTTGAATTCGTCTCGTTTTTGGGTGCTAAAAATCCTGACATTTTTATCCCCGGCCATTACAACCCTTAAGGCGTGCCGATGAAGGCTTGAGCCACATCATCCCTTGAGGGCGCACCGGAGAAATGCCAATGACCTTCTCTCTCTTTGGAAAAATTTCAGGGACTAAACCGGTCCAACTGCCTCCATCCACTTATACGGAGCTCTCAAACCCACGGCCGCCTCCAAATATTGTTGCGTTGCTAGGGAAGTGCACTTTGCTCTCTCTCTCTACGTTTCGCAATATTGCCAACCCGACGCATTTGCTCCGTCGATTTTTCGTAAACCGCTGCCACTTCGCAGGAATCGTGAGGCATCCATCGTTTGGGGTTCTTCTTCCGCTGGCGTCACGCGTTCGTCATCCAGGTAAGGTCGGATTCGCCTTTCTCGATTCCATTTATTTTCGCCCGGAGCGCGACAGATTTTCGCGCTAAACGTAAATTGCCCTCGAAAACATTGCGTCATATTCTTATTCGAGCGCAAATCATTTGAATTCTTTTTAGAGAAAAAATCGAGATAGAAATCTTCAGAAAGTACGGGAAATTTAAAAAAAAATAAGAACCACCTACTTTCATCGCACGCAACATTACCTGCATGATAATGCTCACGCGTTACCCAAGAGCGGAGGACGGCCACTCCGCGATTTCGACAAAATACGAGAATAATTCCCTCGCCTTGGCAGCATGCGTTCATCTCCTTTGGAGATCAAATTCCTCCGGAGATCCGAATATTTTTGTTTTTTTTTAATGTATGAACGCCGAGGAATTAATTTAAAAGGGAGGTAATTATTGCTACGGTAATCTAAAGATCGCGCGTAATCGATGCATCGAAGAGAACGCATCGGACCAAGCCGGCAGCACATGAAGAGAGAGAGGGTGGTCCTCCCTTGGGCTAATAAAGCGCTATGGCCCCACTTCTCCTCTCTGTTCCTCATCGTTCGGCTCATTCCGATTCAGACTGAAAGCGGCGCTTTTCCGCCTCTGTTTACACGTGACCCCTCCCACCCCAGACCCCCCCTCCCCCATACCTCCCCCTCGCCCCCGTCTCAGACCCTCCTTTTCCGACACTCCCCCTCTTTGGATCCCTTCCCAACCATCCCATCTGCCCCTCGACTCCCTTTCAGACCTTCGTCCCTCCTCGCTCCTTACCCCTCGCCCCTCCCACCCACCCCACCCCATGCGGCTTCGAGTGCATCGCAGCAGACTTCGAAGAGGACGCTCCGCTGACTCCCCCATTAAGAGGATCCGGTGCCCGTGGAATTTCGCGAAAATAATTAGGTACCAGCATAAAACTTAACGTGTTTAATACCTCCGAAACAGGAAAAAAAGACTATCCGGACACTGAGACAGCTCCATTCTAGCCATTAAAAAGGGCGTCCGCCCTCATGATTTCATTCTGTTAAAAATACTTTTAGGTTCGCACGAATTGAAAAGAGTGGAGTGCAGAAGCGAAGGAATGTGCGAAGGAGGCGGGTGTTGTCCCACGTTTTGGGTGGGGGAGGGCGGGATTAACGGTCTCAAATTTGCATGATGCGGCGGTCGGCGTTCAAATTTTTTTCTGGATGAGGACGTCCCACCGGCAATCGCTTCCTAGAAATGGGAACGAAAAGATGTCAAACGAAAAATATTTCGCATTTCCGCGATTTCCCGAAACGAGGAATCGCTCGATTTTTTTTATTATTTTGGTTAAAGAAAGCGTTTCCGCGTGATCATTTCTTTTTTATTTACTTTGCGATCAGATATCGACCTCGGATCCGATTTCTAAAAAATGCAGTTATTCAGTTATCATACTTTTACGATTTTAAATAATGTAATTCGCGCAAGGTGTAAAAAAAGACGATTGCGAACGGTCGCGGTCGAGTTCGAATTGCGATCATCACATTTGGAGCATTTCGATCAACGTTTTCCGTCATTCTTCCTTCCCGCCAAGCAATATCTGTTAGTTCCTGTGAATTTATGTATTTGATGTAATGATAAATATTATTCAGGTTGGTCATTTGTATTTCTTACATTCAAAATTAGATTTATTTGGGTCATTTCCTGTTAGCAATCAATACTTTGTCTATTCAATGCTCGCCCGTCCAGCAAATACTTTCGAACAACGATTATTTCTTTCAGAGTAAAGTAAAAGACCCAAAATATTCCTAGCAGTGGGGTCTCTCTCCTACTGAATTTTACGTCCCCTGCCCTTTCTCCCCCCACTCCAAAGACTTTTATATATTCGTGGAAAGTAGATGCTATTATTAATCATTCCCCATCGATATGATTACAACATTCGTCACGACACTCACGCACGCAACGTAACTCATTCTCCCGGAAGAAAATTCATCTTCACTGTAGCAAAAGAACTTATCTACAGCATCCTTTTCATAGTTAACAATAATTTATTTCCTATACGTCGTTTTGTTAACATTAGGTTCTGGAAATGTTTTAAACACGACTTGTAGTCGCTTTGTCTCTTCTTGTTGCTGTAGAATTTCAACATATCTTCATTCGAATTCATTTAGAACGAGATAAAAATAAGGTTAAAACTAATCTGATTAGTAGCCTCGAGAATAAATTTTAAAGGAGAATATAATCCGCTCGGCTTATGAAATGAAGTGTTGATTAAGGGATGTGGGGCCAGCCCAAAATGATAGGATTGAAACGTTTACGGGAATGCCCTCTGCTTTCCTTCGACCCATCCACGTGTGGCACGGTGCAGCTGCGAGGAAAAAAAGATTTGCCAAACACAATATGGCGGCCATTGAGAGTGACCGGCGAAAGACCAAAACCTGATTCTGCCAATTGACTCTCGTAATGTCAGCCATTGTATCTGCAGTGACTTAATTGCCGTGAAAATACGCACTAAATTTCAAGTCCAGTACTATTCTTTCGATTGTTTTTATAACAAAATCGAAGATATTTGAATGTCTATGTTGTAAAGGTTCCAGAAATGCAGAGAATTAAATGAATTGAATTTATTTCTCATTTCCACGACATACCATTTTTTAATATGTTTTCATTCTTTTTCGGACTTAGTTTTTTATTAAATGGTATTTTATCAATTTTCATATGAATATTTTGTCAAAAATGAAGCTTTGACTTGGCGTGATCAAACTAGAAGTTTAATAATATTATACAAATCTCAATAATAATTTTTTTTAAATTGTCGCAATTGATTTAATGTTTCTATTACAAACTCTGAAGATTAACATTTCTGCAATTTTGTGATTAGATTCTAAAATTAAATTCTAGCGGCCCATGACAAATGGAGAAGCCTCCTAATAACTACAAAAACTATCCCATATTAAAATTTGTTTGTGCTAAAATCAGTGTTATGTTTTCCTCTTTTTTTTGTTGCTCAAGTGGAAGAAGTACCAGTTTAAGTTCTTATACATATGAATACCAACGTAAAATCGCTGATTAATTAAAAAATAATGGAAAGTCTTCTAAAATTTTGCGGATAAATCGACTCTTTGTATCTCTCAACAATTCTGTCTTGATATGATGGCTATTTTGCTGTTATATTTAAAGAATTCCTAATAAGACGCTAGACATATAGATTCAATCCCAATTTGTGTAAAATCTATCAACAGCGCAGGCTTTTCTTACAATCAACTTAAGATCATTAAAAAAATCACTTGTAACTGCGTAAACACAAAAAGCTCAAGTTTAATTTCATTTCTGAAAATGTTGTAGTTACATATATAACACTTCAATTGTTTTTGTCTTTTCTAGCGACCGTTTCAATTTTAAATTCTACTCCCATCTAATTAGAGGGAAATAACGAAAAAAGATTTGGACATAATAAATATTGAACATAATATAATCTTCAAGGTATTGGTCCTCGACTATAATTAGTAACTACGCACTCCTTACTGTTACTATTATTATATTATACTAAAATGATAATATTTTAACTTTATGGCTATTTTTGTTTCACAGTTAAAATAACCTCAAAATTACTTTTAGATTCAGTCAACATTTCTTATCCTCATCTTCAAACTAAGTAGTTTAAATGGTATGAATGTAGAATGTAATGGTGCAGTATTTATTTTTACTAGTACAACTATTTCAGAAACAAACATTTTCAAATCGTATCACCATAATAACTAAGCATTAAGTGTATTGTTGTTAATGAATAACTGGGGATCGAAAAATTGCTGTAATTACTCCGTTAAAAGAATCCTGAAAAAAATTCGACGGACACAGTAGCAAAAGATTAATTCTAAACGGCCGTCTTTCTGCAAAAGAAGTTGATTATAAAGATGAATTGTCGAACTCGCCCTGCGATTTGTTTCCGATTCATTCAACGTGATTCTTTTAAGAAAAAAAGCGGATGATTAAATCAGATGCTTATAGCACGGCAGTGATTCAATTCAATCGCTTTATGCCAAAAGGGGCCACCATTATCATCAACTTTCCGCTAAAACGAAGCTAATCAAAGTTAGTTTATTCATAACCATTTCATAAGTTGAAATTTGTTAAAGTTTTCCTTATCGTAATAATGATTTTGGAGAATTGTACAATTTACATCATTCATGACAGCGAAAATCCATTGCGGGGTACACATCTAAATTAGGAGATAACGTTGGGTTATTTAAAGAGCTAAATAACGCATTAAATTAGTATAATTTTGAAATTTATTTTTTTCATTGATATAAGACAGACTTCCTTAAATAATGTTTACATAAATCAGTTTTAGTTAAAGAAAATTTCATAATTACAATAGTGCGTAGCACACAAATGCGCACACGGCGTAAGCCTCCATTCAGTGCAATCTCTACGTGTGCTTTGGCACGACTTTATTCCGAAAACACGGGCTTTCATGCGGTTTCTTTAACGGGCCATCCTCCGACCACGTTGGCTCAGTTGGAATGTCACATGGCCATCGAATAAGTTCCACGCAATTGGATCCCGATTAACGCCATAAAGCATGTCTCCCATGCGAACTACTTTCGCTTGCCGAGGGCGTTTTTGGGACACTCTTATCTAATCTAAGGATTTCATTTGTGGACACGTATAAATCTCTAACAATTGTTTCTATCTCTCACCAATCCATAACAATAGGTGCAATTAAGATCCTAGATAAGCGAAGAGTCTTATATTTGCTGCTCGACTGTTGTGACTAAAATAAAGAAAGAATAGCTTAATGAGGCTTCTAAATGATTTATATAGGGGAAATTGACCTTCAAACAAAAAATAGTACTTTTCTAGGTCATTACCTCATCAATCGTTAACCTGTTCACTTCATTCAGTATTGGTTCCATAGCTTTCAGTATATGATTTCTCGATGAAAACCTTCACCAAACGTACGTTTGTTTCAAGTCTTCGGTAAGTTTGACTTGTCAAAAGCCTTCTCTCGAATGAAAAGATTCTACATGTAGAACATCGCTCTTCCCAACAAAATCCGCATAACTATCGAAAATATGTACAAAGAATTTATAATGGACTATTGTCATTCATCGCGTCATTTTAGAAGTGGTGTCTTGATTTAACAAAGCGGTTGATATCTTTATGCATTGCGATCTTCTCTGATCCCACCATTTTGTTCACGATTTGATCACAAGACGGTTGCTGTTTTCTATAGAATTTCCACTCGGCTAAACATTATGTCCAAATCCACACTAACCATGGTAGCTCACATAAATGTCGCATAACTGACGGCATGTACTGTGTGGTACTACACCGGTCTCATATTAGTATATAGCGCAGAAAACTGGTTAACAACGGGTTTCCTCGCTGGTAAATATAGGGTACTTCCTAATCCACGTAACAGAAAAATCTCAATGCATGCATTGAGAGCTCATGTACTGACATTCGCAAGGTACGATGTATCAAATGCATAAATGAATTCAGCATGTGGACTCAAAAATGAAATAATAGCGATATCTCTGGTTTTTAGACATGCAAACGCGATATTTTTTATGAAATGACCAGTTTCATACGAATTTTTAGTTATCAAACGGACTTCGTCATTTCGGTAACTGCATCCTTGCTTCCAAAAAAGAGCGTCTTTTACGTCACCCAGGTTAAGCTTTACAGAAACGGTATTTATTCTGTTAGATACAAATGGAAGAAAAGCTGCAGGATTCGCGAGGCTTGCGCGAAGCATTCTCGTTGAAAGAAGATTTTATTACATCATTGAAGGGAAATTTTCGTGAAAGAAAGGTCTCAAGAGTCCAACAGCCACACAACGTTACGTTCTATAGCGTTCCTCTAGGTACGAAAGCCATAATTGAGGTTATGCGTCCTTCGTTTGCAAGTAACGTTTCCACATACATCCACAATTATCTTTTAGCGCGCTAGTGAAGATATTGACTACACACATTCTCAAATCGCAATAAAAATAAAAATACTCTGACAAATAAAGAGCCTTGGCTTACGAGGATGATGCCGAAGTGTCCCACCTTGATAATCGAGCGCCTATAAGGAGAGTAACTGTAGAAGCAAAATGCCAACGGTGGAACAATTTTGACGGTTTCACAAGAAATAAATTGGCCACTTTTCGTTTATTAAACAACTAAACTCTTAGCATTTAGTGAAATTCAATGTTCCCGTTTGAGAAGAGCATTTAGTACAAAGACAACTTGATTTCTCAGTATCGTTAACATAATATTCACGAGCCACTAATGAGAAAAAAATAAAGATTGTATTTCTGTTAAATGCTGGTTTAAAATACTGATTTTGAATTTAATTTCACTTAATAATTCGTATTCTTTAACCTATTTTCAAAACTTCATGCAGTTTTACGAAAACACCAAGGTCATACCACTACTAAGAATACTAACTTTCACGAAATGTTTAAAAACATGCGTATATATATATATATATATATATATATATATATATATATATATATATATATATATATATATATATATATATATATATACTATGGACATAATTAAGAAACTAAACTGGCTGCAGATAAATATGCCACTAAAATGTTGAAGCACTTTTATCACGGTAAGAAAGATTCTTCTGATTAGAATTTTATTCTTTATGTGCTGGGCATTGAAAACGACAGAAAGCTCTCTGGAAGGAAGGCGTTTTAATATTTATTATGCATTTCTAATTTTTCGTACGAAATAGACGTCTATAAGAGGTTTTCCTTCCAAAATTTTGCAACACATGAACAGTTCCGTGGCCATGGAGGATGAGGAAAATAACCTTCCGCTCACTCTAAGCAGAATAATTAAGTCGCTCCGATACACTGGAAGGCTAGTTGTATTTATAACGAGATAAAAATATTCTCGAATATTTCACAGAATTATTATCGCTTAAAGACGCGAGGTAATTTGAACGCAACACTATGTGTTATCAAGCGTTTGAAAAACTCCAACTACTCGTTTCGGTAACCAAGTTACCATAATCAATAGCTACCCAACCCATCAATCCAAAGGAAGAATTGAGTGGCGCGTGGCAGCTTTGCTAGCCGGATTGCGTTTGTTCTAATCCTGCCAAAATTACATAAGGGAATGTAAGTTGTTAAGGTGATGTATAAGGGAAGTTTGGCCGAAAGGTGTATTCTAGAATGCATAAATGTTGTGCCTGTGAAACCCGCTTCTTTTTTTACGATAGTTTTATATAAATCCGCTCGGTAGTTTTCACGGCACAACTGTTTGCTTCGCCATTTTCATCAGACCATAGTAGGCGTAGAGTATCACAAATTTTCACTTTTTTGGGCAGACTATTTAATCATGTCACAATGCACTCGATATAAAGACGGTATCTTCGCTTTCGTTGAGACTTCTCGTTGAATTGGAGAGTCAATAAGAGAATTGGATTAATTGCCGGCAAAGAAATATGGCGTAGGTTACGTGCGCTGCAATGAGTGGAAAAAGGCGAATTTTGCATGGCGCGAGAACGTTGGGGATCTTCGTGGGCTGGCCACAGGAGGCTCCACTCTCGCGCCGCTGGTTTGGCGACAGGAGAGAGGGGTGGAGAGGGGGAGAGGGGGGCCTTTCTAGCCTTCGGTGACATAAGTGCGAATCTTTCGGCGTCGTCCTTATCTGCGCGTGCGTTTTCCTGCCTAGATAAATGCATAACCGGCGAATAAACCTCGCTTTCGGGAGTAAATGTGGAAGTCTGGCAGACGAAAAATAAAATGGCCAGTACTGGGCATCTTTCCCTCCTCGCACAGTTTATCACAACGGGTGGCGTGTTGCGACTGGATAACACAAGTGCCAAACATCAAACTTGGGTACATGAGAGCGATTTGAATGTAAACTGATGACGTAGGGTGTGATAGTTCGTTTCTCAAAGATTAATACGACGCTGCTGTTTGATCTTGAGGATTTTTAGTTTCTTCGGAAATTATGGAGATTACTGTAGATCAAAACATGTTGGTGACAGAATATTTTAAAACGCATCGCTAGAATTTATCTATAAAACAAATCAAATGGTTTTTTGACCGCAGTTTACAGCTGACAAATTGTATCAAGCAAGTCATAAGTTTTAACAGTCATTAATTATGTTAAAACCCCCTCTAATGTCTTGATTTATATATATATACATATATAATTGTCTGGTGTAAAAACCCCAATCAATTTTAAAGCAAGAGGATGCCACTACAACGTTAGTTAAGTAACAGTTTTCATGTTGTTTAAAAATTTATCCTACCAATATCATGAAAGATATTCTGTTATTAATCATGGTTCCAAAGGTTTATGGTTTATGCATTTGTAATTGAAAATTCTAAATAGTTGCCGCGTACAGGGTTATTTTATAGCTCGTATAATATCCAAGTAACCACATAAGCATAGTCATTAATTTAAAAATTACAATGTAATAATAAAAATTGTACGTATCTACAGAATGGAATTATCATTTTCAGATATAATAATTAAGCATATAGAAGGTAATTTATTTCTGGGTTAATATTGCATCTTTTAAAAGAATTTCATTTCTTTTTCTTTTTTCATGTTATCTTTTCTTTATCATCTGATGATAACGGCCTGTGAGATGCATCAAAGATATTTCATATTTAGTAAAATTTCTTAATTTTATATCGCAAATTTATCGCTGAAACCAGAAATCGTAATAGCTATTAAACGGAATGAAACAAACATCAAAAGACTCATTTAGGTCGGAAGAAAGAACAATTGGGGAAAATCTCAGAGATATAAAAAGAAATTTGGTCGGGATGCTCAAAATAAAAAAATCTGTTCATTAAGTTTTAAGTATTCCAGATGCATTATTATTTGCTTGGATTCTTAAGAATTTAAAATAATATATTAATTGACTTTATTACTTGTTGTAGATTTGTAAATTCTCATAAAATATGTTTTTTTCTTTTTTGATTGATGAACAATGTCAACGTTAATTGCTTCGGAAAAAATCTTATTTTAACGCTACGTTTCAGATGCATATTAAATCCTATTGAGTCTCAGATTTTGCATCTTTTGGATGTCTTTACCTTAATTAACAATATTCTATATTCTAGTAGCATGCAATGTAATTTAATATTAAAATTCGTAAATCTATAATAAAAACAAATACATTTACATCTTACCACAACATTTTTATACTAATAGCTGCAATTACATTTCACGCAAGCACAAATTTTGGAAAATATACATGGATTTGGCTTGGATGTATCTTGACTTGAATCATGTGATCTATAAATGAATTTTTAATAATTTTGATTTAAATTTCATTGCTTTAAGATGACATTTCTTTCCGTTTGCAGCATGAAATAACTTTATGATAAATAAATTTATATTTTTAAAATCAAATTTTCATTGTACTCTCGATATTAGACTTAATTATTTTAACTATGACGATGTTAGAGAATAATCACGCACCCTGTGTTCTTCGAGTGCTACTCTAACTTGGGCATTGTTGAAGAAATCAAATTTTATGGCGGTTCGTTTTAAATCTATTTCATAATCTTAAATTATCAATTTTATAGTTTTTCAAAATGTCGAAGTCAACGATCCAAAGTTCCTCACCTCACATAATGACAGTGTTTTATTTTAACTACTATACAACGCGATAACAGACGCTGCGATTGGACATTGATCGGCTAGTTATTCGAGCTTTAGCGTCCTTTTTGAGCGGCCATCTTGAAAAATAAAAAGCCAGATACCGCTTGCTTGTCCGAGGGGTGGGAGGAACCACTCTTCAGGGCCCCGTAACGGAGAAAGGTAACTTTTTGAAATAGCCATTCGGCAATGCTAGGCCAAACTGCAGCATTAATCAACGACCCGGCGACTTTTTTTAATGTAAAAAAACAACGAAATAAATCTCATACCCTCATTTCGCATGTTCTTACGATTACGATCATCGCTCTGCATCGTTCGACACAAAAACGGGAACGGAGGAGTTTAGGTCGCGATAGCAATTTCCTTTATTTACTCGTTCCTCTCTCTCTCTCTTTCGCTTGGGAGATCAGGACGTGCCGCACCCCTAAGCACCCCACTCCGCCCCACCCTGCTTCGCTTAACGGCCACCCTCCATCCCCTACCACCTCCCCTCCCCCTTCTCTTACCCCCGCCTCCCGAATTCGCTCGAAACCTGTCGACGAGAACCAAACTGTGCGCCCATCGAGTTATTCCGCGTTCCTTCTCACCGGCGAACGCCGAGCCAATGCAAGAGATCGCCACCCGTCCCACATTTCGGGAGAAAGAGGGACGGGCTGCTCTCACCATCGGGTCCCGAACGGTCAAATTTCATCCTCTCTAGCGCGGAGAC
The DNA here is from genome assembly GCA_028673005.1 of Tanypteryx hageni. Lineage (NCBI taxonomy): Eukaryota > Metazoa > Arthropoda > Insecta > Odonata > Petaluridae > Tanypteryx > Tanypteryx hageni. The sequence continues at coordinate 107,604,154 of CM054113.1, read as the reverse complement.
CTCTTCGCGAATCCTCGAGGCGACTGCAAAAAAAAAAAAATCGCGATCGCCGAGGAATTTATCGCCCGAGTACGCCGGACTGTTTTCGGTCGGCCGTTGTATGTGCCGTACCGGAACACCTATCGCCGAGCTAATCTCTGCATTTCCAAAAATATTTGCTTCGCGTCTAGCACCCTTCCCAACTCCGCAAAGCCGGCAAGAAAATTGGCAACTCTGCTTAGGAAGGACACTTTTAAAAAAGCTCGTAATTTTCACCGCTAGAAATTGACGAATAAACTGGTGCGAACGGATTGGCTGCAGCAGGATGTCGCGAAACAAGGGACGTAACCGAAAGGCGTTTCACATTTCTCATTGGTTCGCGCCCAAAAACTCGCCCGGAGTTGGAGCGTGGCCGCCTTCGCCCGCAGTGGCGCTGCCATCGCAGCCTTCTCAATCTCCATCCGAAGCATAGGCGTCGGCCGTAAACTGCAGAGTGTGTCTGTAACAGCCCTCCTCGCGGCCCGGGAAAGCGAGGTTTATGTTTATGAATAATAAAGACCGAGGCAGGGAGAAGGGGGGAGAAGGCGATTCGCTTCTTCCTACGTCGTATTATCCCCCAAATGAAGAGAGCGCCTCTCTCTCTCTCTCTTCCCTATCCTTCCCCTCTCCCATCTCTGCTCCTCATAGCCTCCATCCGCCCCTCCTTTCTCGACCCCTTCCTCCATCTCTCTAGCCTCACTATCTCTCTCTCTCTCTCTCCTTCCCCTCCTTCCCCGTCATACCTCCCTCCGCCTTTCCCCCCTCTTCCCTCCCCCACCTCTCTCTTTCTCTACCCTTCCCCTCTAGCCCTGCGTGGGTTTTGCGAAAAGGCAGCCCTTTATAGCTCCACGGGTGCGTGCACTCTTTTCGGCGATAAGGCGGCCAAGCGAGCGAAACAACTGGTTCTGTGGGGTGAGGCCGATGCAAAGTCTGCCTCTTAATTGCTGGGATTCTCGTTAGATATTCGGACCGAGTTGAATCGAGTTCGCACGGCCATTGTGCCGGTTATGATTTGGGAGCGGGGGGATTCCATTCCGCCCAACCCCCCTCCCCCCCCTTCCCCCGCCGTGCCTCCTCCCCCGCCCTTCGCGTTGCTAGGTGCTCACTTTGGAAAGAGGAGGGCGTAATTTCCGATCGGTCGGTGCACCTCAAATCGATTGCCCAAACTAGCGCTCCTCGGAGGAAAAAGCACCGTACGGTGAACCGGTGTAGAGGAAGAAAGAGATGGGATGGGAGGAAAGAAGGAAAGAGGGGTTCTCTCTCTCTCTCCACCTCGAGGTGTGCTCCCTCCTTGGGGGGGAATTGGCGGTCCTTCAAGTGCGAGGGAGGACCGGCGTGAGGCTCAGCCGGGCTTTCTTCGCGCGTTTCCGCCGCGAGTGGAAAAAAATGACCGCCGTGACACTACTCTCCGGCGACGAACGGCGGCGGCGAACGAGCGAGCGGGCGAGCGAGCGTGACCTCCGGCGAAAAATGGGAAGGAGGCGATCTGGCCTCGTCCCGCCCAAACGCCGATTCGCGCCGCTAAAAGTTCTCGCTATCCTAATGCGAACTAATCCGATGTGCAGGAATTGAAAACTTGTTAAATGAAACGCATCCATTAGTCGATGGAGGAGTCTCGGAGGGAGGCTTCCGTATCATACGCGCCGTCGCTGGGAACATCTCGCCATTAATAAAGTCGTTTGTCTGTCTGTCCGTTTGTCTGTCTGCCTGTTTGTATTTCTGTCTGTTTGTATGTCTGTCTCCCGCCAGCTGAGGTCGCGGGTTAAACTCTGGTTATCTTGCGTCCGTCAAAACCGATCTCTTTTGATCTCGAAGCTCGCAGTCTAAAGTTGCGCATGTGATGCATTTAAGCAAGCGGTATAAAACGAAATAAAAGTCTCCCAGGATATGAGTACCTGATTAAATCTAGTCCGCGAAGCGATAATTCGTGGTTTAATGTTGCAATCGTATCGTGATAGCGCTCCAGTGTTTGCCTCGGCGAGCGAGCATTCCCATCGCATGCCGGCGCGAATGGCCCATTTCTAACGGGAAAAGTTTTGGCCGTGGATTCGCCAAACATGGTCCGCACTCCGTCTATCTAATCTCTCTCTCTCTCTGTCCCTCTCTCTCTCTCGCAAGAGACGTCGATCGTTGCATTTACCGATAATTTCCTTCTCTACGGAATTGATTCGGGAGCAATGCTGCGTTGGTAGAAGACTGTCCTTACAAAAATCGGAGGCTTAGCAAAATGGCTGCCGTCCGCCGTACCTATTTTTCGAAGAGGTTCACCGTTCGCGTTTAGATTGGGAGTCGAACGCTTAAGAGGTCGACCGGCTCATAGCCCAAATCGGCCTCCTCCACGTCCTCCCCATAGCCTCTTCGGAATTTTTCCCCATGATCACTATGTCATCATGGATCCGTTATCTTTTGGCTAAAAATTGTCTATTTATCGGTAGAATTTTGCTTATTCCGATCACTTTCCGCACCGATGTCGTCATCGCGCTTTTTTATATCAACAGTTGTTATCGGAATAATCTGCCGTAGTTCTGGTCGTTGAATGACACCAGAAAAAGAAGCAATGGAGTCGAGGCCGATTTAAATCAGGAAAGCCCTACTTTTTAAAATAGGCTTTTCGATATTTATTTTTTATGGTTATTTAGTAAGTTAAGCTTCATCTATAAAAACTGTAATATCTCGTTAATATTTGATTTAAAGTTCATGGATTGTAAACAAGAAGAATTCAATAAAAAGATCTGTCATAATGACCAAGTTAATAGAGTTTTACTTTAAATCCCAGTCTCACATTGATAGTAACTGTTTAAATTTCACTTTATAGTACATTAAATGTGACTCTATTGAAAGATCTATATTTTTGGGAGAGAATAAAGTATATTTCCTTCGAACGAGCACTTTGCTTGAACCGATTCGTATTTATTTTCGACAGTGGCAGATCCGAATAGGGCATAGGTTCATATCATTGTACAAAAATGGGTTCGTAATTTAGTTCAATGGAAGAATAGGGCTACCCCATCCACCTTCTCTAGGTCCACCGCTATCTTTCGTCGATAAATCGTTGTTATTTACAAAATAAAGCGTTTGTGGCGCTCTCTTTCTCCCTGCTTTTCCAATACCGAATCACTCTTAAATTTTCAAAATACTTCAGTTACTTGGCGCCAAAGCGCACATTTCCCAAAGAATTAAATCGAGTCGGCGACAGCCACATCCAACTGACGTGAAACACGCCATGGTGCGACTTTCGTGATACGGCCGTCCAAATAATAAATCAGACGAAGTCCTTAAAAACGTGCTTTACGACGCTAAAGCTTCACAAGTCGCCAAATCCAAACCAACGAATTGCTAGCATTTTTCAAGATGGACGTTCGAGAGGGCGCGAATTCAGAAGTTTCCCCAATGGTGGGGGGAGGGGGGGGGGGGAGAAGAGAAGGGATGGAGGGGGCTCGTGCGTGCACCTGCTCTAAAGCGTGCCTCCAATTCAGCAGCCGGTGCAGGGCCGGCCACGCCCGAGCCTTCGCGCCTTCTCTGCTCATTGGTGCTGCCCTTAAAGATGCATCCAACGGAAAGGAGCTGCCATCTACTCTCTCGCCGACGTTCGCGATTTGAAAACATTCGATCAACTGATTTAAAGGGTGGAAAGGGATTCACCAAAGCTGAATGTCCACGAGGGGTCTGGTGCCAGAACGAGAAGGGAAAAATGCGCGGGCAAGATGAATAGAAAGATTAGAATTGCTTGCATCGCATTTTGCATATCGCCCATTCCATCGCTTAGCTATTCTTATAATTCGTTTCGGCGATTTCGTGAATTTCGCTTGTCATTTTAGTGGCCGCGAAATATAATTTGTAAGTATCACTAGAGCGTGTGTCGCGAGATTATTTAATTGTATCGCGAAAATGTTTGCTACACAAATCAATCAAACTGCAGGAAAAGTTGTCAGAAGTTATTTACTCCCCCCTCTCAAGTACATTAGTCCTCATGTAAGCTGCAACCACGTGTCGCGAAAATCTGATATTCCAGCTGCACGTGTAGAAAACTAGTATAGTCAGTGCCGTAACTAGGGCGGGGCAAGCGGAGCATCTGCCGCGGGCGCAACTAAAGAAGGGGCGAAAAAATTGTTAATGGCAAGTTGTGCGAGGTTGCATGGCACAAGGACAGGGGTGATTTCACTACTAGTTCCAGACATTACACATAGCAGAAACTATAAATTTCGATGATGTTATTGATGAGTTTGCTCCATTAAAATCACGTAGAATAACTCTTTAATATTAAAATATTTATACTTTCTGTATTTAAATGATGTATGTATGTAGGTATATTTATAATTATGTATTTAAATTATGTACATTTATAGAATTACATCATTTATAGTTTATTTATATTTATTAATCGTTCAGCCAAAATTCGTATAGTAAAAAATATAGGTATTAGAGAATTTTTTATGGAGGGGGCGCATATTTGGTTTTTTGCCCCGGGTGCTAGAATAGCTAGTTACGGCGCTGAGTATAGTGAACACTTATCCCGGTTGTGGGGGGATCTGCTCCCCAAGTGGGGTGGAGGGACGCCATATTTAATCGCTCTTCGATTGCGTTGCATGCGCATGAGACCGCTTTCGAAAGCACTTGCAGTTTTTGGCAAATGCAATTAGGCTCCATCGGGGAGTTTAAGATAGCTGTACTGTTGGCCGCTGCGAACTGTTTGTCACGGCAGTTGTTTTGCGTTCGGAGGTTAAAGGCGGTGGAACCGAAAACGCGCTAATTTTGTGAAAGGCTCGATCCGAACGTCATCCCGAGTGCAGCGAAAGAAGGTGTTTTGGTTGTTTTCCCCTTCGCTTGGGCTCCGTGTAGTGAGATCGATTCTCCTTCTTCGCCGCAGTTGCAATCGCGAGGTAAGGAACCGGATTCAGAAACTCGCAGGACCGTGCAGCGAAAAACACAAAAAAATAAACAAAAGCGTTAAATGCACGTTGCCGGTTTTTTCGGCTGGCGCCCCCCGTTAAGGGCTTTGGGCGTGTTGACCTCGGATGGCCTCACTTTGGGTAAATTGACGTGGCACCCGTAAAAGAATAATATATGTAAGATTTAAACATTTCAAGGAGAGTGAGTGGTTTTCTTAAGATTTCTATCGTGATTAGCATGGCTTTTCGTTGTTTTCTCAGGAGATTTTTTTTTAACCGAGTTTATGTGTGAAATGAATTTTGCTAGAAGACACAGTCATGCGCCGAAGCATGTCATTAATGGACGATTTTCTGCACGCATCACAAAAATTGCTTATAAAATCAGTTGAAATTATCTGAAATGATCTGGAAGTAATTTCAGCGAAGACATTTAATTAGAAAATGCGTATGATAAAGTCTAACGGCGGCAATCGAGGAGCCTAAAGAATATCAATAAAATTCTTCCTGGAACTTATTCGCGATACATTTCATAAATCCTGAAATTGTCCGCCAAGACGTCCAATGCAAGGATATTCTAAATCTTTTCGTAGGAGTTAACTTATTTTGATCAAAAGGCATTAATGTTAAAATTTTAATGCACGAAAAAGTGAGTAGATTAAGGTATGGATTTGTTTATAGCCGTCTGGGCGTCAATTACAGCTTATCACGTTTTTCGTTATTTACATTTCAAAACCTAGGCTTTTACTATTTATCCTAAATCTAAGATCACGTTTGCCAAAAGTTTTGAAAACGCCGCATGAAATTGACAGTTAAAGTTGTAAATACGTCAGTATATCAAATATGAAAATGATTTTCTTATTTATAATTAGATTGGCTACATTATTTTATTTTAATGTAAGATAGCAAAGTCAAATTAATTTGGTTCGCTTCTAAAGGAAACGATCGGTGAAATTATTTATTTACATACACATACATTACAATTCTATCTTCCGGTATGTTCTAGGCATACCCAAACCGATCCGGGCTATCCAGTCTATTATTTGTATATGCTAAAGAAAAAAAATCTTCAAAATCTATTAGATGTATACGTTTAAGTTGTTATAAAAATGTCAAAAACCTACATCTAAATGCTAAAATGTGATACACTTATCTACGCATGTACAAAAGCGTTATTCAGTGTTACATTTCTGTTGTATTAACATACAAACTTTAAGTATTTAATGGACGTGCACAGTTACGTGCCCGAACTTGTATTCTAAAACCTTTGAGGTGGATCATTATTCTCCTTAACTGTGACTGGCTTCTTGAGATTGAAATATATTATTAGCAAGGCATATCATCTACAAGTCAATATTTATGCTTGGCATAAGTTGATTGAGATTAAATATGCATAATTATTTTATATCATTCTTCTCAATGACCTCAATTTCATAGCAGTTATCTTGACAGAAACGCTCAAGATACTATTTATGAGCCTTAATTTATTATGATTGCTTTGTAGCGTATGGCGCTTAAGCTCTTAATTATTGTAATAGAATTTTAAATTTTTCTTGTGGACCTATAAATTATGAAGTTTTCCAGTGACGAATTTTCACTTGCATTTTATTCTGTTAAGAATCTAATTACTAAAGTGATCCTATGGCCTAGCTTTCGTCTATGTGAAAATATACGCGAAACGCCAAATAAATATCTAACATTCTCAATAGCTTCAACTTCCTAAGTTTTAATTCGAAATGCAAATGAGAATCTCTCTTTTATCATATATGAAATTTGTCGCTTTTCCTATGTATCCTATGTATAAATCCTTCTCTCATAAGCATATCCTTCCTCATTGAAAGTCACAATTTAAATACAGTTATGTACAATATATACAATAGTAGTTTTCATGTATATGACTAATAAGCTGTTATTGTCACTGACTCCTCCATCAAAGTGTGTATTTTGTTCACTCACTCTCCGCTTCATTTTCTTCCCCACTTTCGATCCTACTTTCAAGCTCTCAGCTAAACATCATACACATAAGAACGCAACTTCAATTTCTTACTTGCCCTACTGTAATAAAGAACGCCCCTCTGTGCCACATACCTTACCGTCTAAAAAATCAATATATTCGCTGTGATTCACATTCTTTATTAACGCGAGTCAATCGAGGCAAAGGGCTCATTTCGAATGAGGTCTTCATCAGGAAAAAATGTATACGCACGTTCATTGAACAAAAAACTTAACCAAGATAACGTCATCTGCAATCTAAGGCTAAGCAAAATTCTGTTTTAAAATTGATTAAAACAAATTTTAAATAGAGATGTTTAACAAAAGGAAGTATGGCTATTGGCAAACCTATATGGAGATATATGCGGCGAACTATTAAAATTCAGATGTTCTAAAACTTCCTTACCCGATGCGTTGATCACTCGCTCCGTGTGAGAAATCGAACGAAGAGGCCTTTAACGCTTATCATCATTTTAATTTATTGTTGATAGTTGGTGCATGAGTAGTGAAATGATATTGCATCTATTTTACCAGTGGACAGGGCCGATTGTATGTTTTTTATGGGGATGTGCGAAGGAAAACTTGGCCGCCCCTACTTCTTACTTAACCAAATACAGATAACCCTCGATTTACGCGTGTTCAGTTTAAGCTTTATCCCACATATGCCCGATACAGTTTATTTAATACTTCTTAGCTATAAAGCACAAATTTAAATAATTTTATAAGTGGAATAATCTAGTAGAGACCCGAAGGCCGCCCACCAGAACCCTCCGCCCGAGTACGGTGGCACTCGCCGCACCCGCCTAGGACCTGCCCTGCCAATAGACCAGTATGGGGACCTAACGGGCGGATCCAGAAACTTCCCAAGGGGAGGACGATTGCTCCCCTCCGCCTCTTGTATCCATCTTTGCCGACGGCCCTATATTTTGATAATCCCTACCCCTATCAGATTCTTTCTTTTCCTTGCCATGCAGGCTTAATCTGCGGTGTAGGAACAAGGTATTTTGCGCGGAATGAATTTCAGAATGTGCCCAGTGGACGGCAATGGGGTCGCATCCGCCATTGGGACCTAATCGATTTGGCGGGCATCTAATTTATATTGGACCAGGATCTAGGTTTTACGAAAATTATCATTAAACCAGATTTAATGTTTTATTTACTTTATTATATTTGCAGAAATAACAAATGTTATAAGCAAGACAGTACTGATTCGTAAATTAAATGAATATTGGACGCTCAGGTGGTTTACTTTTTGAAATATCGAGGAATAGTTACGAAAAACTTTAAATCAAAGCACATTTTTCTTTTCTTTCGAATTTTTATTTCTTATGCTACAAATCGAAAACGTTAAATGCAGTCATTTTCCATACTATTAAATGACTTCGATGAATTTAAGAGAAAATCTAAACTTGGTGGATAAAGATATCAATAAACACTAAATAATAAATGAGAATATTACGAGCGATGGCATAAACTTCAAACAAATGAGGAATAAGTTTGAAATTTGTATTGTTTCCATTTAAAATATTAATTTCATAATTTGACGCGCGCATATACACATCTAAAAAGGCCTGTTACAATCAGTGTGCATGATGGTATTCTAGCAAAGGAATTGGAGCTGCATTCAGTCAAAGCATACAATACATTGCAATGTTATAGAATTAGCCGCAATATCTGATTGATATTTGAATTTATCCGTATATGTTGGACATTTTAGATTCGTTGCTCAACGTCAAATAATGGTTACTTTAAATAAACAGTTCAGTTAAGATTAAATTGATAAGGTAACCAAAAGAAAAATACGAAATGACGCTTTTATTACAAAAGCGTTACTGTCATTCGACTGATTACGCGCGGTATAAGTGTGTTATGCGAATCCATCTTACGGGAATCCAGTTTTAAACCCATTCAGGAACAACGTTTCAGAGCAATTCCCGTAAATATCTCACTGATTCACATGCGCGTACGAAAGAGGTCGAAGGAAATCAAATATAAGGGCAAAAATTATAAAAACTACTGCTCGCTGCACTCAAACTTGTGGTGGTATATGTGCGGCGGAGGGGGTTGGGTGCCTTAATTGCCGAGAGAAGAGTGCGGTGATATAGGGTGTTCCACGTTGGGGTTTAAAAGGGTTGGGGAAGAGGATTGTGGCAGTGGCGTATCAGAGCCAGTGTGCATCAGTGGATGAGCCTAGGTAATAACGAGGCTAGTGGAAGTCTTTGGGAAGGATGGAATGCTTGCCGAAGTGATGGCGGTGGACTCGGACTCGGTAAAAAATTGAATAAAAGTGAGATCCTTTGATGTTTGGCGTTCGAATATTTTTGCGGATGACCTAAGATGAGAAGCGACTCATTCAAGCTCTCCAGGGTGACGTTTGCCCGTTCAACGCGCGAAAATCCAGCACCCTTACTCCGAGCAAACTGCGTTAATGCGAAACATAATGCGTTTTTCCGAATCGTGGGTAGTATCAGGGACCCTGTTATTTTGTGAATCCGTGTTAAGCGAACGAGGATTAGGTGTAAGTTATTTCTATCTTATGGATTTTCTGAGAAAGCGCTTAAAATACAGCGATGTTAAAATGCCGTGGAAAATCAAAAAACCAACATAGTGCGAATTGGTCGCCGATGATACCATATAATAAATATTCTTACAAAGTAGTTATTATTAGAGAAAATGGATAAGAAAAACTTTTTTTCTCTAGCCGGCAAAAGTGAATTGACGATTTCGTTAACTACTTTATCTATACCATGATTGAATGAAAGTTAAAACTCCAGCCAAAAACAAGTTGTTGTTCTTGGCTGGAGTTTTAACTTTCATTCAGTTTACGCCAAAAAGTTTTTTGAGCCATCTTTGAATATACCATGATTAATTAATCCAGATATGTCTTTCAGTTACAAAGCAGCCATACTCACTAGTTATTATTCTAATTACAACTATCGACAAATTATCGCCGAGAACAGCTGGTGTTTTAGCTTGAATACGAATCTGGTTTACCTTATCGTGCTATGGCCTCGGTAATTGCCTATATAATCTATTAGGAATCAAGGCAAAATGTTAACCTTATAATACATTTTTTTGTTTTTTTTTTTAATTGGTCATGTGTGGTTGGCGATTTATAGACGGAATTGCGCATTATGCCTTCATTCTTACGATATATTCAGTTTCAAATTATTCAGTGGCTGCATTATGATATTAGTTATCTATAAGTAATTATACAGAATCATTCAAACCCGTTATAAGAAGTTGTAAAGATTTTAGTATCCTACATATTACCCTCGTCGCAGACTTTATGAAAAAACTCGTGATAGTTGTTTCCGAATTCATATGTAATCCTTTGTTGTCGTGGTAAAATTGTCTTCAGTTTTCATACGACAACTCCTTAATTTCTCAAATCTCAAATGCTTGTCTTTCTGATCCCGATTTTCTCGGCTGCTACGAAAATGACGGCTAAATTAAAACGCCTATTCCCTTTCGCCGCGAAAATAATTGTTTTCTAATGTTTAATTCGCTTCAAAATAAACCTTTCCTTTTAAAAATCGTATAGCCATCAAAAATTATTTCCTAAACCAATTCATATGCTAATATTCTGACTGTATTAAACAGAAATTTCATCGTGGCTGCAAATATATGTGGTGAATAAATGGTTTCTAGCAGGCTATTTGTTAAATAATTCATCCATTCGCCCAAAATTTAGAGGCAGCGTTACATTATTAATTAATTAAAATCATTTAAGTTGCTAAAAATGTTCACGGGTGTTCCGTTAGTCATCATACATGTGCGTATCCTGATCATTTTAGATCTTTTTGGGTGAAATTGAATACTTAAGAGTTCATTCATTTCTTAAGATATTGTTGCAAAAATTTCGGAGCCTTTATAAGTACAAGAGTATTTTGCATTGAAAAAATATGTCTTCTTGTGGGATAAACGAGTTATGTAACTTTAACTCCCTTTCTTTCCTCCCCTTGTTCCTCCTTCCCCTTTAATCCCCTTTCCACCACCCCGTTGCAGATGAGTGGACGCCATCTCGTCCTCTGTCCGGTTAGGCCAGTCATAAAATGAACAAATAAATACACTTCATATACATGTGCGCATGCATATATATATATATATATATATATATATATATATATATATATATATATATATATATATCAGAAAATTATAATCTCCAGCGGACGTAGAAAATTTGCTTATATGTCGCCCGGGCACCGTGGCAAAAACTATACTCTTTCCAAAAAATAAACTTTTTGAAGTTTCGAGTTTCGCAACCAATTATTGCGACGTTATACCTTCAATTTGTTTTTTTTTAAACACGTTCTATTTTTCAAAACTTTCGCCTGCTTGATATTTGGACGTGGGAATGGCTTCCTTTCCTTAGGGAGGACTCTCGAGAGATCGACCCTCTCTCGGTTCATTGTTACGTCACATCCTCCCTTAACTCTCTCTACCCATGACTTCTAGCGAGGAATTTAAGCATCCGGGGTAGGATACCAGTTTGGTAATTTAAAAGTATCATAGCCGTATAAAGGACAGCAAACGTTTTCAAATGAATGCTTAAACGTGGAGAATGGAGGAAATGGACGCGTCACACTCATACATTTTCTGATCTAAGAAGTTTGATTCTTCCTGTCACTGTGGGATGTGGGAGTAAACCTACGTTCATGTCTAATCTAATCACATCACACGGTTCTTTTTTCGCGGAAGATGTAAATCCTGTGAACATTTTTTTTATCCGCTCCAATCGCCTGGCATTTCTCGAATATGCCTTATATTTTAATTTGGCATTACAATATATGAAAAAATTGCATTTAAAAACAAATATATTTTCCTCGAGAAAGTCTGTCTAACAACACTTCAGTATTTTCCTATTAAATTTTCTCTTTTTCGCTATGTCAAAAGTCTTCAAACTCGGTTCGACGAAGGTATATAAGAGACGAGAGATATGGGCCTTGGAATAAAATCACCAGTGCACTCGGTCCGAATGCAAGGTGCGTTGTAAGATCAATAACAGCTGTTCTCGTAGGAAGCGTTACCGAAAGGAACTTTCATTGCGAAGCGTAATCCGAAAAAAGAGAAAACGGAATATGTATTGAATTAATAATACAAAGAGTTAGAGAAAAATATTTTCGTTATTAAAAAAACTTCGTTTTTTTCTCGAGACAGTGTTATGAAAACCTACGTTGGGTTCCAATTTTAATGGATTTCTACGGCTAACTTACGCCGTTGTTAATGACGTAAAGGTGTATTTTTGTAAAGCAAGTGAGGAAATAAATGAATTTCAAAATACTTATTTGCTAGAAATCAAAGTCGCTGCTTATGTTCTTTTGACTGCTGACTGATCTGAGGGAGTCAGATCAACATATTTCGTTCTGAAATACTGATGTCATCATAATATTCTGTCATACGGGAATATTGTTACATTTTTAAATTTTTTTAATGTGTTTGAGAATGCATGCAACGTACATTAAAACTTTCACCAGCTTTCGTAATCTTAAATTTTTGGTGAACAATCTGTGCCATCGATGAGAAGATAAAAGTTCTGAGAATTCTTTTACTGTTGGCTGTGAAATATCTATATTACTAATAGCGTTAAAATGGGATTATGTGTGGATTCATTGCCTGGGATGTGTGGAACGATGATCTTTGTAACGTATTTTGACAATTTTCCCGATTAGGTAGAAGACTGAAATTTGGATATCACAAGGCAATGGCAAAAAATATCCAGAAAAGATCCATGTTCGACCCCAGTAGATAATTTCTATTTCCTATAAGATAACACGTAAAAATCGATTTTTATAGGCTTTTACACTTTTGCAAATTAAAATTATAAAGAATGGACCTGCGATCTTTGGACCTGGGCAGTTTTAAAGAAAATAAATATCGTTTCTTATTCTTATCGTCGCGTTTCGCCTACGATTTGAAATCGTTCAAGTTATACGTTTAAATCATATTATTGTAAAAATTTAAGTTTTTTAACGATATGTTGCCTTGCAGGTCGTGTCATTGTTAAACCTCGAGATTGTATTGATGTCTCAATCCTTATACTACATATATGTGTAAGGAAAGCGTGCTTTGAATGCGTTAATACGAGAGAGAGGAAGAAAGAAAGCAAGAGAGAGACAGAGGGGGAGAAAAGGAGTGGGGAACAGGGAGAGATAGATATGTAACGGTCTTTATTAGGGCGAGATTGATACTAGGAAGTCTATTTTTCCAGAGGAGGAAAGACGGGGAGAGGGCGGGAGAATGGGAGGGAGGAGGTTTGTGAGAGAGGAAGAGAGAAAAGGAGGAAGAATGGGGTGCGCCTTAAATTTAATACTTAATCCACGCACACCCATCATATTTGACCGGCAATTACGCTAGTATAACTACAAAAAGCATAATCTTTTATTGTTTGCATGCAAAATTTGGTTTGTCATGGTGGAACGCTGGAAATGATGACTTGTTTTTTGCAAATTTGCAAATAATAATTTGACAGTGCATCAGCCATTACACCGAACGCTTTGCAAATCTATCCTCTTGCTATACTCATTTATCCGTCTTGCTTCTCTCTCTCTCTTTCTGACTTTTCAACCCCTTCTTTCCCTCTCCCTCTTTCCCTTCTCCCAATTAGTCTTTCCGTTTCCTTTTTTCCTCCCTTTTTCCCCTCCCTCCTCCTCTTTCTCGCTCCTCCCTTCTTCTCTCTGCTCCTCTCCTCTCATCTCTCTCAACCCTTCTACACCTATATGTCGTTCCGACACTTCCCTCTTCCGCAGGTGATTAACGGTACCCGATTCGAGACCCGAAAGACCCCGATCAAGTGCCCCTTATAAGTCCTTCCATCCCGTTCGTCCTCATGGCGCACCATTCCTCCCCTTCTCCCTTACCCACGCCCCTCCCCACCCCACCTCCCCACACAGGATCGATGCTTTATCGCTCATCCTCCTCTTTATTCCACCTCTTTTTCCCTCTCTCTGCCGTTCGCCAGAAATGAGAGAAAGAAGCGAATGAAACGAACCCCTCCTGCTCGTGGGAATGAACCCCCGCATTTATAGCGCTTCTGATGAGCATGTGTTTTCCTCATTCAAAATATTTGCCGGCCAATAACGTCATTAAGTCCATCCGAGTATGATTTTTCTCTTGCCTAGAACTATAAGTACATGGATTGGCAAACTTTTCACGGTAACGTAAGATTTTTGCTAGAGGAGTTACGTAGATGGGATCGATTGCGTGAAAACTAAGTCTAAGCAGATTTTCGAGTTCAAAATTCAGCATATTTTATGTAAAATATTTTGGATTCGCCCTTTTTAGGGACGGAATTTTTTTCATAGCTTCGCGACTGGACGATTTGCGTTCGCCTCTAGGATATGGCCCGCATGATGTGCATTGCTCATACCCGACGTGGCATTTTTAAAAATTATTTTTATCGCACTTTCTATTTTCATTTTGTGTTTTATACAGTTGCCTAGCTTCGCTTTCTTCATATTGTTTTTCAGACTGTATTTGAAAAAGATAAACCGTATTTTCAGCGCATAAGGTTTTTCATCGATCAAATGTTTTTTTTTTCATAGTTTTAGTACCCGTTTAGTTGGAGAAATTAGTTTTTTATGTATTGATTTATGTCATGAAAGCCATTTAAAGGTTCTTTAGCATGAATTTAGATTTATTACTTGCAGAATACCGGTTGAAAATGACATAGCCGCCGAAAACAGAGCCTCAGCCTTGAGATCTACGAGACATGAACGCTCTTGTTTTCCTGAACCGATTTTGAGGTTTCAACATTTATCTTATCTATCCGAATAGAGGCCGACCTCGATTCTATGGTTACTCCTAATTTTTTTATTTTTCTAGTAAAACATTCGTTAAGCAGTAATTCAAGCCATGTCTGAAAAAGCGGTTGATTCAATAATTTTTATTTACTACATTATTTCTTATTCTAATATTTAGTAAAGTGTCAGCTGCAAAAATAATGGTGATTTTTTTATAAAACTTTTAATCATGCGAGAGTGACTCCTGCTACGGTTACTAATGCGCATATGGTAACTAGTATCGCTTCAAACTACGCCATTTTCTTTGTTTGCGATCCTAGGCCGAGGTACAATTTTCAAGCTCTTCGGAGAGGATAAAAACCGGCCTGCATTCGAGTAAATACAGTACTTCAAATGTGTTAAAATGAAAAATTATTTATTTATAAATGAAGTAATCGAAGTGTTTCGTTGCTTAATTTGGGCGCAATTACATCATTGCTTTTTCTCTCAGGTGCTAGCAGTACATATAGAAGTTTTAGTGAAAAACAATATGACGCTTTAATTTCATTTCGATATCATTTTAGCTTCACTTTCAAAAAGAATGAATTGACCGTTCAATAAATGATAAACGGCGGCAATCGATGCTTTATTTTTGTATCGATAGTGCATTGTTTCCTTAAAAGGAATCGAAGGCACAAATTTAACCTAACGGTGCCTTGAAAATGCTATACTGTGTGCGGTATGGATCGCTTAGGTTTCCCGGGAATAAAATTAACCGCCAATTCCAAATGGGATGCGCATATTTCCGAAGAAATATGCGTATTTTTCGGTGCGAGGTGGTGTAAGGACAGCGTGGCGTGATGGAGTGCGGCCGTGCAACCACACAAGGCTCAAGGTCATTGGGGACGAGGAGAGTGGGTAAGCTTCTTACGGAACGAAAAATTCCTCCTCAAACGATGTTACTTGGCGCCATTGCTTTTTTCAATGCTCAAGAATTGGCAACTATGCTGGGATTATTTCCTTATGTTATGCATTTTTTCAACGCTTCATGGGTGTTTTAATTTCTATATATTCCAAATTGCGCCTTTTTTTAGCAAGGAGGCCTCCTGAAAATGTTATCATATGCGAACGATAAACCCCCTATAAATCCATAAAACGCTAAATGTTAGTAGTGAGAGCGCATTAATTGCAAATTCGCGGCATTTACTACAGTATTCAGTCCAGAAAGGATGTTTTATAGCAAAAGATTGTTATTTTTGCCTGCAGAAAAAAATCTTCACGTTTTTTAATGATTCCTTTGATTGCTTTACGGACTGCTCTTAATCTAAATTGATCCTAGCTTACCTTCCAGCTGCTTCAATCTGATGAAGTTTGGTTTTTTCCTAATTGCTCGTTTTATACTTGACTAAACCACAAAAAAGCACCAATAGCCTCAGGAGATTCTCCTTAAAGGGGTGTCTTTGCTCATTTTCTCCATCAGACAATTCCAATCCGTCGGCTTCTCACGACGAACGGTCGTTTCGATTTAGCTACTATTTTCATTTTCCGTGCGCGGATGGATTAATTTATACATTTACTCGTGATGTGATTTTGATGAAAAACAAAATTTAATCCAATGAGTTAATATGTAATGGGATGATACTCTTAAATAATTATGCGTATTAACATTTTATTCGAAATATAAATATTCTCGGCACTTCTTCAACTAGAATTGCAACGAAAGATTTAAATGAAATCTCTCTTTCTGAATATTAATTTAATTTTATTACAACGTTTATTTATATGAAACTCAAGCATTTTGAATCCAAGAAATGGAAAAGGCGAACATAAATTACTTCCTGAACCTAGTGTCCAAATTTCACCAGACTCGTATTATTCGGAACGGGTGACTTGTGTGTCTTGGTATGATTCGGATTAAAGACGAAATGGCCTTTCTTTTTATGGGATGTGGTTAAGATAAGGAGGTTTCAGAGTTTTTTTATGTTTATGATCGGAAAGCATACCAAAATTCGATTTTACGGCCAAATTCTCATTCTTATGTTTTATCTTGGCTGAAATTTATGTCCAAGCCAACCAACGTATACTTTTCATGACGATTCTTGACTTCATTATGCAACACGGCGCATTTTGCCGTTTCGCGGTTTTATCAAAGATAGATTGTTAAATGTGGTTTTCACCTGCCTAACTCTATGGCTATATATGGTCTTCGTTACCAACAGAATATATTACATTGTTAACGTTAACTACTAGCGGTATTTTTTATGTTAAGGCAACTAATGCAACGCGAAACAAGCTCCGCTAACCTTACCTACTCAACCATTTCTTCAGAGCAATCTTTCGCAACTTAACTTTGTTTGGTTTTAAGCCAATTCAAACTTTAAACTCGTTAATTCATAATCTAGAATATTTTTCGATTATTGTGAGCTAATATTTTCGTACTACTCAATGATAATGGAAATTTTTCTCAGTCCCTTTTAGAGTGACTTTTTTATAGCTTTCTTTTTTGAAATGCCAATTGATTTTTTCAGTTTCTTGTAAAAAATAATTCAGGTTCTTAGAAATTACCCGAAAAAAAAAGTTGAAAAGTAGTTTACTGCCGATGGTAATAGAGTAATTTTAATAAGTAGTAACTCAATGGCTAAGAAGCATACGTATCGATTCTTTGAATAGCTATCATGAAATTGTCTATCAAGTTTCATATCAGAGCTATTATTTATTGAGAATTTTCCGTAAAAGACGCGTAATTTAAAAATTTTATTGTTAAACAAGAGATTTTGAAAATGTAATGACAATGGAAATCTTGCATCTATCATTCAAATGACGTTATGCTTAGTTTGAAATTCGACATTATGCTTTTTTTCATAATAAATTATTTCCATCAAATCAAAGAACGATTGAAGGAACCTTCTTTTCCACGCCATCCTTTTTTTAGGTTCGGCGTATTTTTACATGCGCTCTATGTATAAATTCCTTTATTTATCATGTTTTCCGCATTTTTCCTTATACAATTCCTCTAAAATATTTTATGCCTCAGCTTATCTTCTGATGCGATCCTTTCTTTTAACGAAAGAAATCAAATTTATTTTCTCTTATAATATTTCCAGATATATATAGGGTAATTTTTCCTTTTGCATAACTATATTTCGTATCTTTTCTCCACGCTCAAATAATACGTACCTCAAATATTTGCCCTCTTTATACCCGACATTCCTGTTCTCCCAACGATATGGCTACACATCCTAGGCAAAGCCTTAATTAAAGCACTTATTGTACGTAATATACTATTCCTCCTCCTGACCGAATGAGCGTACATACAATCAAATTTCTCTTTTTAATTTGAGTTTCACCATCTTGAAATATGTAGTTATATTAAACATGAAGAAATTCATTCCCATTTTAAGTTTTAATTATTGATGAATTAAACACCAGTATTAATATGCGAATGAAACTAACAACCTGAATATATTTCTAAAGTCATTCTTCAGTATATTGATTTGTTTTTCATTGTGATGTTATCGATGAAAGATTGTTTTTCTGTAGTTATATTTCATGCAACGAGGCAGAACCTTTGAAAATCCTGTGTAGTCTGCAAGCAAATCGAAGCCTTTCAAACATTGCCCTTGAACAAAACTGCATTACTAAGGGCGTACGGCGAAATAGGAACGTAAGGATTAGATCGAAGATTCGCTAAAGATATTGAACTCCACATTCCATCTAAAATTTCCGAGAGGCATACTTACTGTCAGTATCATATTTGCAATCCAAAGTATGGAATCGACTTGATAAGCTATTTTCCTCCAATAGTCATAAAAAGGTCGGAAAAACGAATTGGCCATTTTGGACACCAAACAGCCGTCTTCAGCGATTGTTACCGGAATTCGCATCAGGTTTTTATCAACCTTTTTATGATTTTTTGGAAGAGTATAGTTTTTAGCTAGATTTCAGCTATGAGGTGAACTCAAAAATCGACTAATAAGATCAGAGTGATGCATGTTTGGATTTTTACTATGATTTCCCTCAGAATAAGATTTTCAACTAAGTATTATACAGATATTATCTCCTCCTTTCCATCCACTACGGTCTGATCATCATCATAAGGAGTGTGTGTGCATAAGAGTGTGAATACATAATTTCTTCATAATTTGGCATCGGAGTGACATCTTATTTTAAAAAAACTGAAACAGTCGTGAAATATAGCCAGTGATCTATAACGGGGATTTTGCTTCCTAAACGAGGGATATATGACACAGGTACCAGATAAAAGCTTCGGACTGAATTCTAATGAACATAATCCAAACTCTTTGTAGAAACAATTCTTTGTTTTTCTGGCGGATCAGCCTCTTGGGCTATTATCACCAGGGGCGGATACAGGGCTAGGCGACCGCATAGGGCAGGGCTGGCGAACCTTATCTAGCTCGCGTGCCGAAATTAACTTAATAAGGGAAAATTTTCCTCTTCGCGTGCCAGTATCATAAAAAATGTATTCTGGGCCTATTCTTACAATGTAGCATATAGTATGTCTTTTACTACGCTGGAAGAAATTTATATTATTTGATTCAAAGGATATATTGAAAACGAAGGACGAAATATAGTTTTTTATCGAATTATTAGAGCGAATCCCACATCTTCTAGACTTTACAAATAATATTAAATGCTAACGAAAAATAAGGTCCATTTATGGATAATGTTATCTTTAGTGGAGGTGGTACTCTAAAAACATTAGGTATCTCATGAAAAATCGTTATACGTGAAACGATTTAATAAATGACATGAATGAAGTAATGAAGAAGATGTATGACATGAACGGACTGATCTGAGGCATCAACCTCCGTTTGTAAAATTCCAGTTAAATACTTAGTATCGGATGTTAACGATATAATAAAAATGTCAGATACTAAATTCTGTGAGGATGCCAGGGGCAGATTGGGCCGCCAGAACACAGAGCATAATCCCTGTGGGCCGATGACAACTTTGGGACGGTTCCTTCTCGGGCCAAGATGTTTTCTTTTCAAACTCGAAAGATATTAGATTTTCACGCGCGTCTGCATGTAGGTCATTTCGGCGTCACCACACAAAACACACAATTCCTTATCGTTCTTTTCAATTGCACCATACCTTTCAGTCCACCAATCCTTAAAAATCCTTTCGCTTCTTTCACCAGAAAATTTTGCTTTTTTATTCCTCGATTCTGCCATTATTCAAAGATAAAAATTTAAAGCGATATAAACTGCTATTCACAAAAAACAAAAATTACCTCAATTCACTTGAAAATCCGAAGCTCCAACAACTAATAAAATAAAAAGGAGCGTAAAGTGTTTACAATAGTCGCCGATAGGTGGTGTAGTTGTGCCAGTTAAAAAATTTCGTTTTAAAAATATCTCTTCAACAATGCATTATATGAGAAAAAATCATAATATAACTGATGGTACCTCTTGTAAACGAAGCCTCTCTTTCGCATCGTTTCAATACGTACATTTATTAGATTTCCGGGATCACTTTTGCCATGTCGCTATATTAGCGAGTAGCACATTTCATTTCTTATTTCATTTTGTGGCGTGCCAACCAAAATCGTTCCGCATGCCTCCCTTGACACGCGTGCCATAGGTTTGCCAGCCCCAGCCTAGGGCCTCGCTCCTCATAGGGGCCTCGCCCCTAAAAGCGAATTAGGAAAGAAACGCGTTGATGGTGATGCGAGAGTAATCGCGCTCGAAACACCGTCTAGAAAACATTCGCGGATGTTTATTTGGAGAATAGCGACGAGCGATTAAATTAAACAGATCTGGAGAGAGGAAGAAAGAAACACTGAGCGTGTGCAGTCACGCACGGAATGCAGTCGAGAAGAGAGTAATGAGAAATTGAAAGCCTCTTGTGTCAAGGTTAAAAGGCTAAATGGTTTTGCGGATGTGTTAGAGAACAAGTCGAAAGATGCAAAGAAATAGACCTCAACTAGCCCCGTCTCTCACTTGGAAATCCAAAATCAAAACAGAAATTTAATTCCACCGCTCTTTTCTGGACTTAAATTGTACGTCGGACGGCGGGATATGAATTTCTCGTAAGATGTATCGTACAATATACGTCGGACGGCATTGAGTTAATAAGACCAGATTAATATTAGAAGTGAAAGAAATGTTTACAGAGTTTGAAAAGTCCCAGCACAAAGAACTAGTCATGTATTTTAGATGTTGAAGACGATCTTGTAAAAGAGAACTAACTGGCGTGTTCGGGGACTCGATCAGTCGGACTTCGCTCCTCATAGCTGGTTCGTAGTTCCCGTGAATCGCCAATAGCTAAGTGGCGTTATCGCAGGGCGTTTTTTGTATTTGTGAATCATAATCATAATTAACATCGTTATTTTAATCTAACTAAAATATTTAGTTTAACGTTATTACATTAAGAAGAATAATTAACCCTATTTAAGTATTAAAATTTCAGGAAGAGATCGGGATAAAGATAGAAAATTTGAATCAAAGGGAAAAAGCGTGCTCTTTTGGAAGAATCTCAACGAAAGTGTAAAGGATCTGTGAAGAAAATTTTCAAGGAGTGCAGTGAACAAACTGATTCTATGTAGTTGTAGTGTTGGTGAGAAAAATGAAAACCTTATTGGTGTTAGCTGTGAAAGTAGAAACGAAAATCTTGAAGACCCCAACATAACTGCGCAAACTGGAGCTGAAACAGGTGTAATTATTCAAAATCGCCCAAAATGGTGTGATGACTATGATAGTAGCGCTCTGTCAACTTCTTCATCGGAAGAATTGGTTGCTGTTGGGGAATGGTCTAGTGTATTCGCCAATTATAGTGATCCTGGTGAGTAGATTTTCCCTACGACCCATAAGCAAAAGAGCAATATTTTTCGGAAAGGTACTGACATTAGCCTACTTTCTACGACAAGCGCCAAGGGGGTCAACTGCTTAACGTTCCTTCCGAAGGACGAAGCGCTGTCTAGCGCGTTCTCCTCGAACCACGCAAGCAGGGTACGGGGGGCGATTTCAGATCGAATTTGAACCCGAGACCGCTGCGTGGAAGGCCAATGCTCTAGCCACTCCACCTCCGCAACCCCCTTAATAGAAACAATTGATCGTAGTTAAGAGGGGGGTGTAAGGTATGTTAAGAGAAAGTGAAGAAGGACGCATCCCTATTGGAATGAACCATTCATGGAATAAAGGTATCCTTAAATTTCCCAAGGTGTACAATAAGATCCGAAAATAAAACGAAAATGACTACGGAAATTGAAGCAACTGCTTGTGTAACGAAGTGGAGACGTGACATGCATAGCCATAGATCAGATGGCAGGTAAAGAAAGATGGTGCTATTTACTTTACATTTTATGTAAGATATAATTTGCTGCTTAATTTTATGGTGCCATTGGCGCCTTTTCAATTGCCGTTGTGCATCAAGGGATATTAAGCGATGATTATAGATATATCATTTCGAACAGTGACGCGGATATTTTTCACCGTAAAGAAGTTTTCCTTTCAATAACATGGTTCGCCAGAGAACCGGTTCGCCTTCATATATTTTCTTCGAAAGCATTCAAAATTGTTTCTTTGCTTGAAGTATCCTTATCGAAATAACTGGGCAAATCGCGAGGTCTTTGGAGAAAGAATCTTGTGAATGTCGTTGCGATTACTGTTTATTCGTAACCGTTTTAGACATCACCAAAATTAAAATAAGGTCGTAATTAATTTACTCTACATAGAACATGCCTGTAAATTTCGTTATCGTACTGTTACGCTTAGATTTTTAAACTAACACGCTATTAGTTTTATTGAATTGTTCTAAGTTTTCGATTGCAATTAATAACACTGGCATTAGAATTTTTTTATAGCTACGAAAGATATAAATTTCCTCACGTCCTTGATGAGGACGCTCTTGACTAGTCTATTTCTTTGAAATATTAAAATGAATATCGTATGTCTTTATTTTTTGTTAGAATGCACGTTGCAATTTTTCTTTGATCTAAAACATTTATCAAAATAAGAGCGCAACTATCCATACATGTGCAGTTAGCGCTAATACTTCAGTAATAATTAATACATAACGAAAGAAAGCTATACAGACGATATAACTGATAATTAATCACTAAGACATATTTCCTACTAAGATAATCTATTGTGTGATGATCCAATATACGTACTTCAAACACACTAGGCCACGTTAGAATTATGAACGTAATTGAATGAACAAATAGTAATCGTATAATGTTTAATATCAATAAGTAGCCTTGAAATAACACTAAGCTTATGGTCAAACATTTCTCTTAACTATTCTTCTGTTCGATAAAAAAATACACCTTTATGACTAATCTTCTTTTAATTTCCTCATGATAAGTTTATAAAATATTTACATATTATGTATATTTCTAATTAAGCATTAAAAATATAAACGGATATTCAAAGCGTTTACTAAAGAAGATAATCTCTCATATAGATAGTAGTTCATGGAGGTCAATGCTAGCGGTTAAGATACATAGTTTGGTTGGGATCCTCACAACATGAAGGTTGCGATTTCGATCCTTATTGATATGGAATTTTGGATTTAAAAACAAATTTTTTAGTTTGTGTTATGGCTGAAATGAATGATTTAAGCAACTCTTTTAGCCGTATTATGGTTGAGTAAACCAGATGCATATTTCAGATTCAAATTAACCGTCTGTAGGCATCGTCGATTCTATTTTAATATTAATTGCTATTTTAAAATGACTGTTGGCTGCATATGATAAAACAGGGAATACAAAGTAACTGATGTAGACTTAGTTATTTTATTTTAAATTTTTCCCATACGCTACTTTGCTATTTTTCAGTACAAAGAAAAAGAATTTAACAACGTTTTACAAAAATCTGCAGAAATTCAGCGTGATAGATAATTTTATCATTATAAAAATTAAACTGTTATATTAGATAATATTTTAGGATCCAGCGTCATTTCATGGATTTAAACTAAAGTTTAATAAAAAATTTAACTCGTTTCCTTAAGTATATTCGTCACGCTTCCAATAAACAACCGGCAATCGTCCGCGCCGCTTTCATTGAGAATAGAAACAAGAATGTTTGATCGGAAGTGGTATAATTGGACTGTAACATCGCTCGAGTAAACTTTCGATAATAATCCACGTTTCTTCAGAAGAGAAAATCCAAAATAATCTAAGGAAGTTCCTCCCATTTGTGCGGAGAACTTACAGGACATTCATCCCAAAAATAAGACAGAAAGCTTTGCAAACGTGCGAATTCCATTCACCGCCAACTCCTTCAGCTCTCTCTGTGTCTCTTTCTCTCCATTTATCTCAATTTTTACTCTATCTTTCATTTCCTTCCTTCTCTATATATCGCCATACAATATAATACCTCCTCTGCTTTCGTATATACACTGCCCACCTTTTCCTTTCCTTTATCCCCATCTCTCTCTCCCTACTTTCTCGCTTTCATCCCGTTTTTATCTCTTCTCCCGTTCATTCTTCTCTTCTTCCTTCCGTCCACGTGTTTTTTTCACGACGTTGTCGATGGCCTTAAAGGAAAACCCTTCTGCGAGGGCGACAGTGGTGAACTTGAAGGGTGACAGGAAGGGTTTTACGGAGAAGCAGAGGGATGGAAAACGAGAGAAAGAGAGAGATAGAGGCTGGGAATAAAGGAGGCTACGTGTGGAAGAGGGGGGAGAGAAGGGAATAGGAACCTACCTTACCCAAGACGGCGCCACGAGGCCCGAGGGCAGGGCAAAAGCTTCAGCGGCCGCGGGGCGTAGGGTGGAGGCGGGGGAGGGGGGATGCGGAATAAAAATAAGAAAAGCGAATTGTTGGGTAGGGTGGGCGGTAGGTGCGCTCACCGTTTCAATGGCCCGCCAGCCACTCTCTTTCTCTCTCTCTCTCCCACTCCTCTCTCTCTCTCTCTCTTCCCACCTCCCCTCTCCTTCTCTCTCTCTTCCCCATCCCATCGCCGCGTCTCGTTTCACGCCGTGACCCTGGCGTCTCCGTCGCCCTGCACACCAACCGAGTAGTCGGAGTTGCAGACCACTTAGGATATTCGCCCGAGCTGCATTTTTTTTATTTATTTTCCGCTGGCGGAGCGGAGCTTAGGCCCCGCTAGGAGGGAGGGGCGCGGAGGGGGAGTAGGGGAGGGGTAGGGCGCGAAGGGAAAGTGAAAGGAGAAGAGGGAGGGAAGTTTTGAAGAGGGCGGGAAGGGGGGTGGCGTGCGAGGAAGGAAAGGGTGCGATGGGGTCCGTTCGATTCATTCGAGGTGGAATGAGAGAGAGAGAGAGATAGCGGAAGGCGAATTTGGAGGGGATCGCCTTGTGGCTTGGAAGGTGATTGGAATGGGAGCGCGCGTGTGAGAGGGGGAGGGGGTGCGGGAGGAGGGGGTTGGGGGAGAGCATGGGGAGGGACGCATCCTTTTCAGTCATGCCCTTCCCTGCATTCCCGATTCCTTCCCCTCGACCCCCATTACGTTGCATCGAAGCCTTTTCAAGAACCATAGGATGGACGCAGATTTCCTTTTCCGCAAGAACTTTCGGACTTTTTTCCAATCTTTTAGGTAGTAACGTTTATTCGTGAAACTTACGAGAGCAGAAATAGTTAAACAAAATTCAGCCGAGGATGGGTTGGTACATGTTTTTATTTAAGTTGAAATTTTTATTTTCATATTAATTTATTTTTTCTCAAGTAAATCTTTAAAACTATCTCGTAATTTTTGCTCATTATTATTTCATTACAATCTTTGCATGTTTACACCAAAAACCTCGTTATTCGCATAGAAACTAAGATGGCGATTCATTTTTACTCATCGCAATCTTTTGTCAATTCATCTCATCTTCTACAAATTTTTACCCGAAGTTACTGTTTTTTTTTACATTTATCGCTTTTCGCGTTCGAAGAGACCTGCGCTTGTTAAAACTTGAAACGGTTTCTTCCAAAGCTTTCGGAGACGCGACGGCCACCGTGTTTAAGGACCTGCGGGAGGGCGCCCGGCATTAACGCTTTATTTTTTTTCTTCGGCACAAACCGCATTGTGCAGCTCCGCCCCGTACATCCCAAGGTGCCATTAAGGGCTCGTCACGTGAGCGCGCGAGGATAAAATCGAGGGGCCTCCACGCGCCGTCCACATCCGACGCAACACACTCCGCCCCTCTTCCTCCTCCTCCTCTCTTAAGCACCGCCGGCGCCTCCTAACCCAACCCAACCCCTCCTTTGCTGCACCCGCTGCTTCCCCTCCCCGCTCAGGTGATCCTCCCCTCGGCCATCAATGAGGACGGCGCCGCCTCCCCCTTCTTCCCTCGCCCTCGCTTCCCCATTGATCTCGTGCTCCTCCTTTTTCCCTCCTGCTCACTCCATCCCTCTCCTCACTCCGCTTCCCCCTCCATCCCTTCGGCTCCCGCGACCGGAAAGGGAGGTGTGGCCCTCGCTAACGCTTACTTCGTGGACGTCATCGTCGGGAGCATAAGGCCCACCCCGCCGAGGATCCTCCTCCCCCGCACTCTCTCCCTCCCTCCCTGCTGCCTATTTCTCCCACTCCATCCCCATGAAAGTGAGAGAAAGAGAGAGAGCACCATTGCAGCCGTGGCGGAGGCGTTCTCGGTCGCTGTGCGCCGCGGTTCCTGATCGATAGCGGTTTATGTGTATGCGTGTGTTCACGTAGGGAGGGTTGCCGGAGGGGTGGAAGGGGCGTTGGAGATATGGAAGGGGAGAGATAGAGAGGGAGGGGGTGGGGGACGGAGTGTGCGGAGAGTGGAAAGGGGGAGGGGGTGGTACTGATGAGGGTATGTATTATGGGAGGAACGCGGTGTTTTTTTCCGCTTTAGTTTTTTATACACAATGGTGGACTAGCACAGAGGGAAAGAGGGTTCGTGCGGCGTCGAGGGGAGCGAAATGGTTCTTTCGGCGGAGGCGGGGAGTGGGGGGAGGGGTGGCGGAGGGCGAGGGACAGGGGGTGGCGATGGCGGAGGGTGAGTAGGTGGCGGGAGAGAGTACGCGGAGGAGGCGGGGGGGGGCGTGAGGGAGGCTGCGCGTGGGCGTAGCGGCGGGGAGGGGAGGCTAGCGTGCCGCCGGAGGGGAGTTACTCTCACTCTCCGCCATCTTCACTTTCACTTTCGACGCGTCCCTCTCTCTCTCTCTCCCCCTCCCTTTCCCTTTCGTTACCCTTTCTCTCTCTCTCTCTCTACTAACTCTCTCTTTCCACCGCCCCCGCGGACGACCCTGCAGGCCACATCCGCCGCTCCCTCCACGCCTCACGCCGCGCCCTCGCGTGCACCATCCTGCCCCGTAGCGGCTCGCATTTGAAACTCCTCCGCTCGCTCGTTGCAGCAGCACGGAGGGCTGCCACCGTGCACGACGCCCCCTCCGCCGCCTCCTCCGCCGCCCCCTCCGCCCCCCCCCTCCGCCGCCCCCTCCGCCGCCCCCTCCGCCGCCCCCTCCGCCGCCCCCGCGCCTCGTCTCCCCCCCTTCTCCCTTCACTCTCCTTACCGCCACCTTAAAAACCAAATCCTTCTCTACGCTCTCGCTTTCCGATGGCCTTAGTAGACTCTATATTCCTCGAGGCGGCCGCCTTACTTTTCTATGCGTCGCTCTTACTTCCTTTGTAGTGTAGTTTTCGTGGTTCCCTGCAGCCTTCCTCCTCCCCTCCCACCCTCTCCCCTCCTCCCACTCCTCTTAACTCTTTAACACATCCCTCCCCGCCACGGAGGAGAGGAGGGGTCGCGAGAAAGACAGAGAGAGAGAGAAATCGGCGCTCGAGAAAGTTTGACGCTTGAAGATGGGGCGGGACACGTCTTCTTTTCGCGCGCCGTTCGGTGGAACAGGAGGGCGAGGTGGAGGATGAGGAGGTGGAGTAGGAGAGTGAAAGGCCTCGCGAATTGCCAAGGTCCTACTCGCCGAGCCAGACGCCGCTTATTTATTCCTCTTGTATTGTTTGCCTATTTCTTTTTCGGCAATTATCTTCAAGGTCGTTGCGTTTGGCGTTTGGCGTACAGGGAGAAAGCAAACAGGGAATGACGACTCGGGTGGACATTATGAGCGCATCTCCTTTATTTCTAAGCGGAAAACCCAAATAAACAGGGAATCTCGTCCCTCTTCTCTTTCTCCCTCTCTCCCTCTCCCTTCCTCCAATCTGCCTCTCTCTCTACCTTTCTTTCCCTCGCGAGGAACCTGGAAAAATACGGCACGGAAAGCGCATTAGGCACATGAACCTTAATGTGGCTTAAAGAGGAGAGAGTGCGTGCGAGAGAAAGAAAGGGGAAGAGAGAGGCGATTGACGCATTGCCGCTCTCTCGTGTAGGCCTCAGGGATTGCTTTCTTAACATTCCTCCTCCCGCAACACGCCTCCGTTCTTCCCCTCCCCTCTTTTCTCACCTCCCACCACTTCCTTCTCTCCCTTTCACTCTTTCTCTTTCGCGAGGAAGAAAGGAGTCTCGTCGAAACGAAGTTGCCGCCGGTCTTTTCGGGAGCGTGGGGACAGTCCGTTCCAATGCACGCGGCGATTTAGGTCCGAGGAGGTGGTGGATATTGGGGGGAAGGGGGAACGATGCGGGGCGGAGGGGTGGGGGGAAGGAGAGAGATGTAGAGAGGAGGATGATGGGACCCGTTCCCACAAGGCCCTATGCGTCTCCCATTAAAAAAAATAAAATAAAAACACCGGTTTGCCGAACGATTCTTTCGGACCGCCGCCTCGCCTCAGCGTCTCGAAAAAAGCTTATGCACGTACGGCGAGGACGCCGAAAAAAAATCGTGCGAAAATTTTGGAGAAAACGATTATCTACGACTGAGAAAACATTTTGCGACTCGCTTAGAAGGGAGGAATAGGGGGAGAGGGGCGACGAAGGGCCAGGGAGGGCGTCTAAAGTTTTTCCTAAAAAAAAATGTTTTTTTTAGAAAGTCGCCAGATGCTAATAATTGATAAACGGACCCCAAAGAACTTTCCACGCCCGCCACGGGCACCGAAAGGTCCTATGAAGGCAGCCCGGGCGAGAGAGCCGCACGCCCGCCCGCCGAAAAAAAGAAACGGGCTTTTAAAACTGCCCCAACAGGTCAGGTGAGTCGCAGGGCTGCAGGGAGGGAGCCAGCGAGCAATGAGAGGGAAGGAGGGATACTGCTAGAGGCCCCTCTCCCTCCCTCCTTCCTATCCTCCTCTCTCTCCCTCCCTCACTCCTCCCCACTCTCCCCCTCCACCCCCCCTCTCTCTCCCTCCTGTGGTTCTGCGGGAGTAGGAGGGAGGGAGGATAGTGGAGAGGGGGGAGAAGGCAGCGTATGTGTTGGGAGTGTGGGACGTAGGGAACGCTCGAGAGTGAGACGGAGGGAGAGGGGAGGGGCGAGAGAGAGAGGCATAGGAGAGAGAGAAGGGATGGGGGAGGGAGGGGAGGGACTCGAGGAAAAAAATGCGCGAATATAATAAGGAGGAGGTGAGGCGGCGAGGAGTGGATTGGGCGAAGGGCAGACGAGGGGAGGTAGAGAGAGAGAGAGGGAGGGAGGGGTAGAAGAGTAGTCAGGGGAGAGTCTTGTAATATGTAGCGTGCACCTATTTCCCTAGCCGAGGCGGTGGGTCGGTATGCAAATTAAGACAAAAGCCGAGACACGAAGATTCGTCAGGGCCTGTGAAGTGTCCGCGGGAGGGACGAGGGGACTGAGAGCGAGAGAGAGGGAGGTCGTAGAGAGGAGTGCGGAGGTCGGGAGAGGGAGAGAGAGAGAGAGAGAGAGGTAGAGCGATGGTCGGGGTGTGGGGTGGGAAGAGTTTGGCGGGCGGCGAAGAGCGAGGGGGCGAAGAGAAGGGTTGTACGGGATCGGGGGAAAAGGGGGGGGGGTGGGGAGGAGGGCGAGCGGAGGGTTATAGCGAGGGAGGTAAGGGAGGAGGGGAGGGATGGCGAGGGGGTAAGAGGAGGGAGGATGAGGGGGTAAGAGGCAGGCGGGGAGGGCAGGCTGGGTACGTTTGACTTGCGACGTTCGATAAAAAAAATATAACTTGTTCTGTGTCTGTGCTTGCTGCCACAGAACAAAGGGGCTAGGCATAGGAGGGGGCGAGTGAGAGAGAGAGAGAGAGGGGAGGAAGAGAGAGAGAGGAGCAGTTTTATTTTTTCGCGGGCGGCCGCGGAGTTGGATGGTTTGTTGCGAGATGCGTTCGTATTATCATTAGGAAGAGCAGGAGGTGAAAGACGCAGCCTCTGCTCCCGGATTCTGGCAATTTCTTCTCGGACGAGGTGAGTCGCTCCCCCGTCACTTTCCCCGAGCCGTTAAGCGTTCCACGTGAAAGTTCGTTCTTTTTAGGATCGGAAGGTGCGGTATCGTCTCTCTCTCTCTCTTTCGAAACTTCTCCTCCCCCGCCCCGAGGTTTTTTTTCCCTTCGGACTGCGTCTCCCCTTGTTAACTTTTTTGTTCCCTCCGAAAATAAAGGTGAACGTTGGCCGGCGTGTTGTAGTTTCGCGAATAACAAATTTTCGGACTTGAAGATTTGGAGCGGCTGAGACGGAAACTTCCTCTAAAATTACGCGATGGCGAAGAGAAAGAGAGAGTGCGTGTGTGTGTGTGTGCGCGCGGATGTGGTGTGTGTGTGTGTGTGTGCGTGCGCGCGCGCGTGTGCATGTGTGCGTGTGTGTGTGTGTGTGTGTGTGTGTGTGTGTGTGGCAACGTGGACCGGCTTTTGTGCGAGCAGAACTGAGGATGACCGAAAGTGAAGGTAGCTAGGTGCTGTTCGCGTTCCGCGTAGTATGCTGCTCTGGCAGTGCTTTATGCAGGGGGTTGTATCGCTGAGAGAATTCAACGAGGGGGCTGCTGCGGTATTGATTTTTCGGGGACTATTTGTAATGGAGAGCAGCTTTGAGTTGAGTGCGAAGGGGGAAAGCGAAGGGGCGGGGGGGGGAGTGCGCGGGAGGGGGAGATGAAGGGGGAGAGAGGGAGTACTTGGCCGAAGGAACTGTTTCGGGTTGGAGTTTTTCGGTCGCAAGCCCTTGCTAGTTTTGAGGACTTCATTCTTTTGAAGCGTCGAATCGCGAGTTTAGACGACACTTTATTATTATTCCGTCGCAAAAAAAACTTGCGAGCGCTCTATTATTGTTGCTGCTTTCGATTTTAGATAAACAATCGAAGAACAATACGGGATAAATAACACGGTACTGGCAAATTAATATTAGGACGTTATCTTTCTTCACCGTGCGACTCTTATTGCGGATTATACATCAAATTTGTCTGGTGATGTGCTAATGCTTTTGTTTATTTCATAACAATATTTTTGTTTATGATAAAAAAATGACGAATGCGTCAGATAAATAAAAGATTGCGTCGTTTGGATTGTATCGAATGCAGGTATAAAATTAAAAGGCTGAAAAACGCGTGACTGAGCGATGCAAAGTCCAAACGGCAACGCTATCTCATTTATCTAAAGCTTCTTCCATAGCACTTAGGTATTATGGACTGTGCGAAAATTTCAAGTTACTACTACTATTACAAGCTCAGTTTGATTAAAACAGCTCTGTTTTTCATTGTGGTGTATGGTTGCTTTCACTTTTGTTAAAACTCAGTCTCGATGTTTTTCCCGATGATTTATTTATTTTGGTTTCACTCTCAGTAAACAATTTCATGTGATTTACTTCTTAGTCTTTCAAATTATAATAACTCAGATGAGCAGGACAAGAGAATGGTTTGAAATTGGCTTATTCTGATATATCCGTATCGACCGATAAAAAAATGAAAAAAAACAGCGCTGATTCATAAAATAGTAACTATTGACCTCCAGCTTGCCAAATGAAAACTAAATGGTTCATGCGCAGTCGGAGGCCCCCACTCAGGCACTCAGGGGGAAATGGGGAGAACGAATGTAATGATTTTTTTTTAGTTTTCAGATTGGCTCGTAGCGGAGTACATCTCCAGATTAAGGCGTTTAGGGAAAAATCATACAGATATAACTGTAGCTTCTGAGTTGTTTAAATTATAGTTCTGCTGAAGGTATCTTTCAGAAATAACTGAATAGATTATAAAAATTTATTTCCCGATATGACATTCTTGATCGGGACAGGCTAGTGCGCACACGCTCTACGCTTTGCCGGATACGCTAAGGTTGGTACGAAATTACTCCGTCAGATGTCTCATCGGTGTTGATAAAGCGTTATTCGTTCTGCGTCTTTTTTCTCAAACGTTTGCTTTTATCATATGTGGTCTTTTTTGTTCAGTGTTGTGAACCACATCTCCAAGCTAAACAGAAGGTAACTTTACATTTTGAAGTTATAATCAAAGTTGTGCTAGGTGGCCGTTTTAAATAGCTCGCAGAAATATCAGTGAAGTTTTAGAGGTAAATTCACTTCGTTCGGATACCCGCTTTAAGCCTCCCGTCTCGACGCGGCAAAGCATCGCGTATGTGGCCGCTGAAATGAAATAAGCTGTAAAGTATTATTTTTATGCTACTCATTTTCGGTGTGAACTGTAGGTTTATATACGCAACTGATATTTCCGGCAGAAGAATAGTCAGTTGTTTGTCATTCATCCTGTACTGTTTTATTTCGGTGTTTCGATGACATTAGGCAATGTCATTGTCAATTACTGACAGTTTTGCGGATAAACTATATGAAGTTGCTAGATATTTTGTCAACGTGTTGAGGAAAATCAGTGTGTAGTACTCCATTTTTATTTTTAAAGTGAAATTTTTGGCACTGTACCCGACAACCCGAATTTGTGATTTTTTTTACCTGTGTCGGCATTCATGGCGATCTTTTAAGAATGCAATTTTCCGCCATCTTTGCGTGCTGTATTAAGATTTTAATATTTTTTTTCGTCGCTCATATAAAGTGCGTGGAAACACTTCGAGGGATTGTTTCCCGAGGATCATATTTATGAAACATTTCGTTTAATATCCGATGTTATGCGTGTCTGACTACGAAGAAGCTGATGAGATACCACCGAAGTTTGGCAAATATTTTTTTGTTGAAGCATTGAAAGTAAAAGTTTTGCGATGCCGGTCGTTTTAAATTAAAATGCTTCAATCTTTATGCTGGATTTAACGTAAATGTAACGTTAAATATTTGTTGTTTTGCGTCATTGAGGTGCTTGGGTAGATTTTAATGTCAGTTTTCTAAAGATGAGGTATTTTAAAGTGAATATCATAAACTCTTCATTTCAGTCGCTCAAGGTGGATTTTGGAAGATGGTAGACACCCAACACTTTTGTTTGCGGTGGAATAACTACCAGAGTAGTATAACCTCAGCATTTGAAAACTTAAGGGACGATGAAGACTTCGTTGACGTGACCCTTGCATGTGAAGGGAAAAGTCTTAAGGCCCATAGGGTTGTGCTGTCAGCTTGCAGTCCATATTTTCGGGAACTTTTGAAGGTAAGTTATCATTCACGATCATAATTATTTTGTCATAATATCATATCCTTTTGGTAAGCAGACAGGATCTATTCAAACTGTATTGGATTGCATTTATATAGATCATATACATTGCTTACCAGTCTTCTGTAAGGAAACTATTTACCTACCGTGTAACTAAAATGGCATTGTTACAAATTGTATGTCTAATTACCAAATCTTAGTCAAAGTCTTTGTTATTAAGCCATGTCCATTCACTTGATCGAAAATGCACACAAAGTCATAGTTTTGCCTAATTTCACAGAATCTTTGAGAAATGGAAAGAAAAGTTTTAACGATTGCCAAGTGAGTTTTAAATGCTAGATTTTTAAAACTTTTATTTAGGAATTGACTTGATATGGTAACCTTTTTCTCTCATCTTACGATAATCGTGTTATGATACACATATGTTAGATCCGGAAGCGTTTATTAATAAACACTGAAAATGATCTTACAATGTAACTTGCATGCACAAATCATTCATAAAAAATATATATTTTTGTTAGTAAATTCATCGCCCAATATATAGTTTTTTGTTATGACGATTACATTTTTGGTGAATCAGTTTATATGTATATCTTTGTAGACAGTTGTACATACCTTTTACTCTACGTTACTATGGACGAAACATTCTTGTTTGAGATGAAATTTAATTTGAATTAGCTTGGCAATCTCCTGGGAGACTGACTTTATTTATTTCTTTGTATGCTTGGAAGGGATAAAATGAAAGGAATTAATTTTGGCATTTCAAAACGAGTGAACATTTTTGTAAAGAAAATAAAATTCATTGTTCTAATTTATCCAAGGTTTGTTGTGGTCTATATGTTTTTAATTAGATTATTTTCTTCTATAAGAATGTAACTATTAGAAAACATTAAAAATCAACTATAATAAGGCCTATCGAGCAGATCTTATAACATTAGTCAGTCCTCTTTTTGTAACATGAGGTTTGAATTTATTAGGAGTGAAAGTTGAAATGTTATGGTAAGCAAATTTTAGTAGATTATCAAGTATAAATCTGGGTAGGCAGATAAAATACCAATGCTTAATCACTTTTTCAAAAATGTTGGCTTTAAGGTGAGAAAATGATCATTTATGGGGTTTCCATTTTTATTATTTGAAATCCGAGTTCTGGGTAGATTGTTTTATTAACAGCTGTTTTATTTTTTATCTATAAAATAACTAAAATAGTTATTTTATTATATAAACATGGTAAAAGATAATATTTGGCCTTATTGATGAAAAATTTTGAATTTAGTAGATGTTGGAATTTAGCTGAATATGTTTATGGCAGAACATTTTTATATATAGGGTTAATTATCTACTTATTACTTTTTCATGCGTTTTACAAACAAATATTTAAGCAATATGGGAATATTATAATACTGTTGTGTTGAATAGCATGCATCCTTATCATTAACACTCTCTTTAAAAGGTGGCATAAAATAATTCTGAATAAAAGTTCAATTCATCTCATCTATGGGGGTCTTCCTAAAAGTCTTGGAGCTAGAATTAAAATTTTTCCAGTGATCGGTGATTGTAATCCTCCAAATCCTAGTGGCAGTGTTGTGGTGCATGATTACGTTATCTGAATTATAAAGTCATAAATTAATTGTAATTCATATGATGGAAGGACATAAGCTGTTTTGAAATGATCATGTTTAGTTACAGAAAATCATTTTACACACATAACAAAATTATTTTACAAAAAGTACTTGTATTAGTCTAATTATTTTCCTTGAAAGTTTAAAGATTAGGAAAATTAGAAGTAAATCTAATTTTATTTCTTCTCGTCTGTGATATATTACTACTGATACTTATTTTTGAATAATGAAGAGTAAACCAGTATTGACTTCCCTTATATTTTTTGAGGTGATATTACTGAGTTTTAATAGTTTGAAGTATTGCTCCAAAATATATATGCTTCCATATCCATCAAGTGACAAATTTAAACTAAATATAAATTCTGCATACTATAGTGTTTATGCGATTAGAATTTTTCTTTACCTAGTCTATGAGAATATATAGAGGTTTCTTAATTCTTTTCCAACCAAGAAAAAATATTTTGCACTTATGAAACAACGATATTATTTCTTTATAAAAACATATTTCACTGACATTAAAATCTCAAGTGATTGTTATAAAGCATTAAAAGACATGTGATAGGTTTAAACAATAATTTACATTCAGAAATCTTTGTACTTGATCAGTTATTCACCTGTAATATTCTCTTCTTATGATTTATAACCAGTTTGTAACACTGTGACATTTTAAACTTTAAACCATTATATAGTCCATTAATGTGAGATTTATTTTTCAAGTAAAAAATCCTGTTTAGCTGAAGCAGGAACAGGTTAATCTCCCCTTGTATTATGGCGTGTTTTCTCTTGATGCACCTATTTTGTATTTTTCATTATATGTTTTTTCATTGTCATTTTTGTATATGTTCATGCGATGAAATATAAAAAGAACTATGTTATTATCAAGCCACCAGTCTACCCATTAGGTAAATGTCTATCAAGTTTTAGGTCCTCTTTTTGTTTTTAATGGTATGAAGAAAGGTATGTCACATTCAATTATTCCCAGTGAAACTCTTACAATCGTTTCAAGTAAAATGATCAGAAGATTAGTGTGACTTTTTTTACAAATTTGTGGGTTTTATTGCCAATTCCTGCTCTTCCGTGATATATGTTATTTTTTATTCTATAGCAAATTATTGAACAGTCATCCTTTGTGAGTTATTCAAGAGTGTAAATTTAGGGACGTATTTGTGTGAGATGTGAACATTTGATATGACATGTATATGTTATGAAATACCTTGTTCTTTGTTCAATTTTCTTTAATAATTTTTATTAAATCAGTTTTTATTATCTCTTGATAAGTATAATGTTAAAATAAGTAGCTTACCATATAATCAGTTCTTGAAACAACTTGACAAATATGTACAATAGATTGATGATTTAATGCAGGTAATAGTAAAATTTAAAGTTCTCATCTGTATAGAAATATAACCTGAGAAGAATATATATCATTAAAACTCAAATATCGTATGATTTTATCAAATGGAGTACTATTGTAAACCTTTATTTCTACTTTCACCACCCATTAACATATGCACAGGAAAAGGTCTATTTTCATGCATTATATGTAAATGAATTTGGTGAAATGGTATTGTGTTCTTTAATTTTGTCGTTGTCATTCCACTATACTCCTAAGCTTATATTTACATGCTTAATGTTATAATTTTCCCTTTTTCATTTTTATATTAAGGTACACTTTCCAGTCTCATAACTACACTTCTGTAAAAGAAGTTCAGAAACAAATTGTTTTATAGATTTTGGAAATAACCATAGAAGCTACTAAACAATTTAACCTAATTTGTGTATTGTTGCTATCTTGCATCCTGGAAAGTTATTATGATATGCATAGATGTTATTTTAAAATTTAGTGAAAGTTTTGGGAATTATCTACATTGATTTGTTTGATTGTCACAAAAAGTGTTTCTGGTAATTAGGTTTGCAAAATTTTCCCACTTCCTCATTATATAAATAATTTCTTGTTCAACCTCCAAACTCTTTAAGTATAACGGTTTTTCCTTTTGCACCACAATTAATATGTATGATTAATGTTAAGCAATATTAAAATGTGCCCCATTAATGTAGATGACTTGTCTCTATCTTACATAAATATGAATATTCAGAGAAACAGATATATATATATATATATATATATATATATATATATATATATATATATATATATATGGAGTAAGTTTGTCTAGCTTATTGTTTTAATAATCTTATATTTTTTATTATGTTCGACAAATTGTTTTCTGCTAGAAAGTTGGGTAAAAGTTTGAGAGCCTATGATCTGAAACATTTACGTTAAACAACCTTTATTTATTTCTACCCCAACCTATTACTAAACACTTATATTCTGATGGCTCCACAGAGCACACCCTGCAAGCACCCTGTGATAGTTCTACAAGATGTGGCATTTGCTGACCTGCATGCTCTTGTTGAGTTCATCTACCATGGAGAGGTTAATGTCCATCAGAGGAGTCTCACCTCCTTCCTAAAGACCGCTGAAGTTCTCAGAGTTAGTGGGCTTACTCAACAGGCCGATTACAGAGATGAGGTAATTACTTCTTGTTCTTTGGATGAACAAATCTCCATCCTAATTTTTTTTGTAAAAACTTTCAGTTGGATGCATTTTGAGCTGGTATGTTTGACATGAGTTGAATAAGTGTTGTTTTATTATTATACTGTTGAATGACAGGAACATTTGCCGAATTTTCATGTAACACGCATTTCAGTTTGTTTTCTCATGGTTTGTTTTAGCGACAATTAACCAACTTTCCAGAGTGAGTCATAGGCTTATGAGCATTTTATATTTTCCTTATTGCTGAGACTTTTTTTCCATCCACTATCACTACATACGTTTTTGACTCTCCTACTTCCTCACTGTTTTGGTATCTATCCTTCAAATCACCCATTTATTAGCATTTGGGTTTATTAGGGATCATTAGCTTAAACTTTAGAATTTGAGTTTAGTTTTTGTTTTCCAGCTAAATTGATACAACTTGCAGCATTAATAAATTCCTGTTGTCATTTTTATAATTTACCCATTTATCTAAATAGTAGAGCACCATCATCAGTTCAATATTCAGAGGTTTTCAATTCTTTATTTCTGGCAAAGTGCTTGTAGTGCCATGTTTTTATTTGAATTTTGTTGTTTTTTTTAGAAAACTGCTGCAGTATTTCTTCTGGAATACTTTGCTGTGATAGACACTAACTACAGAAGTAATGTCAAAAATTGGAACTTTGTACTTCAGCTAATTTTTACCTTCAACTTGCAACTTTTAGCCAGGCACAGTTGTGGATAGAGATGTTGAAAAAAATTGTTCACTGCAAAGTAGGTAATCGTTAGATGTTATTCTTCATAAGAATCTTAGTTTCACAGAAAATTAATAAAAAAGTTTTCATGTACGTTACACTTAAAAACTAATGGAGCATTATTGAGAAAATGATAACAGCAGTAAAAGTTTTTATGTTAAAAATGACATTTCAAATTCATTAATGTTGTAATGTCTTAGCAATTAAGAGATAGGCTAAAATTAATTACATATGAAATAGCTAATGATTGTGGGGTCCAAAAAGCAGAAAATAATAGGTTTTAAACTTAAAATGTGCTATCTGTCCATAGTATTATCATTCATTTCCTTTATTTTCTTTCACTTTGTTTATAACTTGTGAATTTCTAGCCATCATAAATGTCGCAGCATGATTTGCCTACAGTGTTCATAATTAACTTGTTATGCATTTCTCTTTTATTCTCTCTCTCTCTGTCAAAGGGCTCCACAAGAAATCACCAGGGCTTCCCCCCAGAAAAGTTGGAGGAATCGATCTTCTCTCCCCCATCTCCCATCCACTCTCACCCTCTCCACAGTCATACTCAAAGAAGAACAGCAAATCAGCGCCGTGATGCCGACCACTCTTCAGCGGGTGACTTCGATAAGTATGATCACTCTGGAGTCCCAGCTAAGAGGTTGAAACCAGAAGAATGTGTAGCAGTCGGCAGTAGTGCGGATGGGGAGACGGGGGTGGGAGCGAAGCTTTCGCGAAACTCTCCGGTGGGAGAAGAGGGCATCAAGACAGAGCCAGCGGAAGGCTCAGGGCCAGCCGGGGTTGGAGCGGTAGGGGGTGGGGATGGGGAGGGAGTAGGGGAAGAGGACGAAGATGAGGACGATGACAATAGCACCAACTCAGTTGAAGGTACACCTCTGGAAAATCCAATGGTACCTTCAGGGAACCAGTTGTCCTCGTCAGAAGACCACGATGGTGGGCCAGGAGGAGGCAGTTTGGTGCCTAATCCTTACTACCATCTTCCAATGGTACCTGATAATAAGGGTCCCTTGTACCCTCCACCGTCACAGCAGCCACAGTCTTCGTTTCGTTTTGACATTACTCCATGCATGTCAGATCCAGGGAACTTAACAGGTTTGTTTTCACTGCTGAGCCTCTTAAGTGGAAATTACTATGTAAAAAGTGCAATATTAATTTTAAACTATATCTCTTTAAGAAGTTAGCTACCCATCTAAAATTAGAAGACTGGTCATGCTCTTTCATTTTCGAATTAAAATCCAGTGGTGAACTAGGATTAAATGCACTCTCTTACTGTGACTGAGAATATGTATTCTTTCTGTTTTATCCTCTTCTTTGCTTAACCTTTAAACACCAGATTTATTTTAGGATATTTTTGTTCATTTTATGGAGAACTATTTTTAATAAAATGTTCAAACAAAAAGCATTTTATAAGTAAAAAGAATGACGAATTGCATGTTTTTGTTTTTTAGCAGAAAGAAACATGTTGAAA
This sequence comes from Tanypteryx hageni, assembly GCA_028673005.1. NCBI lineage: Eukaryota > Metazoa > Arthropoda > Insecta > Odonata > Petaluridae > Tanypteryx > Tanypteryx hageni. Next base: position 107,564,855 of record CM054113.1, on the reverse strand, counting down.
AATATTATATATATCCATGAGCGATCACATTTTGCATGCCTGTACGAGCACGTTCAGTGTTTAAAGGTTAAGTGAAGGGGTATTTTGACTTCATTAGAATCATATCATCACTTCTATCATTCATTCAGAAAAGGTAGCATTTATACATAAAAAATAGAGGGATAAATGTAGGCTTAGTTCAACAAGCAAAAACTCTGTTCATAAGATTCTATTGTGCATGTTAATTAGAATGGTCAAGGCTCCTATCCTGACAAGTTTTTATTTGGAGAATAGATGAGAAATGGATCAGAAGTAATTATTTTTTCTCATTTATAACTGATTCTCCACCTCTCATTGATGATTAATTTATTGAATGTACCCCCACACAGGCTGCATTGGCTTTAATATGAGATAGCTCTGAATATAAGACAATCCATCTATAATTTAATTTTTATCTACTCCATGCTTCCACAGACACGCTTCAAAGAACGCATTGCATGTTTCAAATAGGGTAGCTTTTAAAAATTGAGCATTGGTAAACAATTTCAATAAATGGGCCACTAAATAACTAGAAATGATTTGTAACTATAACAACCAAAAATCGAAAATTAAATGCACTAGAAAGCTTACACATATTCAAAAATAAAACCAAGTCCATTAACAATGATCTCAGCCTGATTCCATGCTCTCCACTATAGTTTCTGGTAGAACATAACTCCAATTTCTTAGGAAGATCTTCGGGAATAACCCAAGTCATCCTCCCCAGCAATAAACTTCTTGCTTTTGAAGGTTTCAAATTTTGGACCCCTAAGAATGCACATCTTTAACACAACCACAAATCTCTCTTCCCTCTAACACATCTATAAAAACAATAAAAATACTGCCAAGTGTTCTTCTTTAGAATGTACTCTTGGTGAATCGCCACTGATGATGGCTTCATTTTAGTCGAAATGCACTTACAGTTTTTATAACCTTGTTATGGCTATTAGAGATACCTAAGTACTTATTTTTTCAAGTACTTATTCTTGAATTTGTTTTCAGCCATATAAGACAATCTCGATAATTCTCAAATGGATTTAAACCAATACTAAAATCCTCCATTAACTTACAAGAAGTGCTTCTGGCATGAAAATGCTGCACTTCAATTTTCTTTTCAATCTCTTTGTTTGTACATTTTCTTTCGCCTTGGCAAATTTTCATGGTTCATTGTAGTTATGCATTTATTCAGCGTGTTTTACAATTGTGGTTTAGCATTTGACTCATATTCTAGTGCATTCATTTTGATATTTTTGATGCCATAGAACCACCCTTATCAATATAACCATATTTTACGGCAAAAGTTTAGTTTTTTTTTAATGAAATGATGCAATATACGAAATTTATATCGGAAATCTGAGAGGACCTGTTTATTGGTATTGTTTTACATGTTGACTGCATCTCATGCAAGATTACACTACTAGTATCCAATTTCTGAGCTAAGTTGTTACATGGTTGTAAGATTTAAAGATATTTGCTGTTGCTGAAGAGAATATCATACTCTTTTAAGTAAAAACATTGACCTTCCAGAATTATTTCTTGTTATCCAAATATAAGACTAGTATTGGTTTTTCAAATGCTATAATTTGAACAATCCCCATATAGGTAAATACTAGTAAATGACACATTGTTTCACACAAACATTGCTAAAAATCTTGAAACTTATATTTCGCTAATCAACACAATGAAAAACCTTATGTAAACTTCCTCTCAAAATATATTTATTACAACTGTTTCAATTTAATATTAAGTTGAAATGTGGAAAGAATTTCTCCTTAACAATAAATTACAAATAAATAATGTAATTTAGTGTCAAGAAGAACTTCTTTCCACATCAGCATCATCCTATAATTATAGATAGCCATTTTCACTAAGTTGAACATTAACTTATTGACAACATATAGTTATTCGCTCGTGTATGCCCAATAATATGTAAAACTATATCATTAAAAATGTATTTATAAGGAGAATATCATTGACATATCCATGGTTGTAGATAAAATGATACCTTTAATAAATCTTTTTGTTATAATCAAAAGATTTTCTTTAGAATTTAAGTATATGTAGAACTAAGGACTATATAGAGATACATTAAATATATTTTGTTTGGTTCTGAATGAAAAGCCTTGTGCTCATCTATTTTAACTACTACTGCACCATTATCAATTGTTCTTTACAGTGGTTTACTTATAACTTCATCTAATTTGAACAATATAGGTGTTCATATATCTCTTTTAACATTTTTTGATGTATTGATGACCATTTGAAAAAGAACATTTCAGACAAACCTAATCTCTTCTATATATTTCTGCCTTGTTATGTACAGACAGCTCACAACTTATTTTGGGATGTCCTGCAAGAACTTTACATATTTCATTTTTATGTGATCAACAATGTTAAAATAGGAGATGCATTCAAAGACCAGATTTAAACTGATAAATCTGCAAAGTAATAAATATGGGTTTACATTTTCGGGCATGCTAATAAAAATAATGCCTTAAAAAAAGTATCAAAACAGAATAAGCCTGCAATATAAATTAAAATAAATATGTAACTCATCCCTTGTTTTATTGTAGACATATAAGTGAAAACTATGGCACATACACCTTTTCTATTGTATTTCACAATTACATTTTATAAGTACGGAGAGTATGATATCCTTTTATATGCAGTCACAACATGTAATATATGTTCACTAATATGTTAAATAGTATACCTTAAAATGAAATCATAGTATCAGATTTTGAGCTTAATTTAAGCTCGGTGGCAATATGTGATATGCCGCATTTTCATTGATGTCTCAACATGCCAATTTTGAGAAAGTGAAGTCTAAAATGCTAACGTTTTGAACAAGTATTCTTCTATCGCAGACTTTATTTGATACTAGAATAATACATAAATTATTGAAGCAATAACTTTACATAAAGCCATTTTATTTTACTAAACATCGATTGAAACTGCAGAAAATTAAATGAAACTTAATGGAAAGCATACTATTGTGGATACTCAATACATATTACCTTTGTATCTGAAGTGAGATATTGTTGGTGTATCTCATATAAAAAATCTGATGTGGCCACCACATGACTTTCTCCATATCTGTAATATTTCTAAAAATTCCAAATAGGTTAGATAATAATAAATATTTTAAGAAACAGAAAATTTTAGACTAAAAAGAACAGAAATAAACTCAAACCATAGCCTTCTGATATTGGATATAGCCACAAAGCTCCAACAATTAAGAAAAGAAATTGGAGTATTACTAAGATATAACTAAGCGTCAATTGTTAACAATAGTCATCAGTAGGTGGCGTGGTGGTGGCAGCTAAAATATAAGATATCTCTTAAACAATGCATTATATGGAAAAATGTTTCAAACGAAGGTTGTAGAAAATTAAATTTCCTACAACTTTTATTCCAATACATTTTTACATTTATCAAATATTAAAGCAAATATTTCAAAATAACAGATGTGACAAGAGTAAACATCCACTTCCGGCCGAGCGATTTTTACCAAAAACTAATCTGATCATCTTACCTTTATAAAAATTTTAAATGTAAAATTTTGCGTTGCTCTGTTTCATAGTTTTTGAGTTAGAGCACCCACAAAAAGCTATCACATGCACACACACACACAGACATCATCGAGAAAATGGTCAAAACGTGTTTAGAGGATCTCAAAACATATATTTCCATTGAAATCTCGAAGTTGATTTTTTTCATGAATATGGAGAAAGTAAAAATAGAAGAACAATTCAGTAAAACTTCCTCAAATGTGGCTTCCCACAGTGTAGGTTCACTTTTATGTGGTACCCTAACATGCGACGAACTTCTCTGAACACAGTGGCATGGTTCACTTTTATGTGATTTGATGTTGAACTGCCAAATTGCAGAACATTACCAAAACTGCAGATTTCAATTAGATTTAAGCAGTTTTCTTTATTATATTTCAGTTGCTCCCCAGCTGGTCTGGTGTGGGTCAAATTGCTATGCTATCTAGAAAATGCTGATTATATTTGTTTTTCTACAGTAGTTTTCCTTAGCCACTAATACCTTCCTTGATTATGGAGACAAACCTATAGTGATAGATTTCATATTATGTTCAGATTTCAAGCTACAGCTGTGTAACAGATTCATAGAGAGACAATGGTGAATGTGGCCCAGGCTATATGCATTAAATAAAGAAGTCATGCAGCGCTCATAAACTATTACACAAAAAATTATATAAAAGTAAATAGCTTATATAAAAAAGGACAATTGAATTTATAAATATAGTATTGCATATGGTAAAATCTCATGTTTTTATACTGCACAACTATTTGTACAATGAATATATTGGTGTGCTGTATAAAAAACCTGAGATTTTTCTATATTTAGTAATGGCATTCTTAAATAATAAATCTAGATAATTTACGTTGCAAATCACAATAAAAACCAATGAATGGTAATAATATGACATAGAGGTCATGTGAGCATTGCGAATTTACTGTAGATTTCCCAATCAATAAATTAGCTACATACATATTGAGGCATTTCCATGTTTTCTTCAAAATTTGGATCGTATGGAACCTTGATTTATTTGAAGATTTCATAAAAACATGTTAAGTAGAAGAAGTGGGTAGATGTATACAGCAGGTATTGTCTTACTATTTTACTTTAAATGTAACTGTTTTTCTGAGTAATCATGGTGCTCTGCAGCATTAATCTATGTATTATATATTAAGCTTACAAAGAATTATAAACAATATTATTATTTCATTTGTCAAACATTATTTTTAAGGTATATTTTTTTATCTTAGAACCTAAATCCATTTTTCCCATAGGTTTATTGAGTCTTACCAGTATGGATTCTCACAACACAGTGTCCAAGAACAGGGCTTCTCAAACTCACATCGGTGCGCAGGCTGCATGAAGGCCCTCCACCGAATCCATGGGCCGCTTTAAGGCACCATAACAGTATGCGGGCTGTAAACTTTCCCAGTCCTCACACCGTTTCATATTCTTTGGACATTAATTTTCCCTTTCCCCAAGGAAGAAATTGCCCGACTCTATAATGCAGCCTTAAACTCATTCATTACAAAAATGCTAGTTTCTGTGTCGAGGATTAGGTTCTTTTGACATGCAAAACACACGATGGCAGCAGGAAGAATGTACTTACTGTGTTTCCTTGATTCTAAGACACTTGATTTAATAATAGCTTTTCGAAAAAAATAATACTACAGATGCCATTTAATGTAAGATGCACCCTGATTTCAGAGACATTAAAAAGTGCATCTTAGAATCGAGGAAATACGTAGTACCCCACCTGTGCAGAATTTTTATAAATCTAAATGAGCAATCAACTGCATATATTTAAAAAAGCTGATTTAACATACTTTTTAAATTTCTTAGATTTACATGAAATATTTTATAAGAAATACATTTGAGTTTTGGCCACCTTGCAGGCTGCGAGTTTGAGACCCCTGTTCTATAACAGAACCCCTGTGTTGGAGGAAGTTTAACTGCATCTCATTAAGATGTCAAAAAAAAATTTTTCCTAGACATTGATCAAAATTGCTCAAATTAGAATTACTTATCTTTTTTGTCAGAAATGGGATGTTTCCTGAGTGTTTATCCCCAAAGTTGGTTTTTACTTCGGCTCAAAGTGGCATCATTTATTTGCTGTCATTATTGAGCTAAAGAATTCTAAGGTATTCAGTTTTTATTGTGTTCTTACCTACTTAAGAAAATCTGTTACCTTTATTTGTAATAATTGCTAATGTAGGTAATGTGAAATAATTACTGCAATTGACTCTATGAAGATAGTTTAATAACAGTAAAGCTAGAAAAAGTTTGAATTTTTGTTTTACTTGGCAAATTGCTGTATTTAACCACCTGCTGCTCAGATTTAAATAACCGTAGCATTGGCAAATGATTTGCATTTTTTAATTGTATTTTTAAATTTAAATCATCCAAGCTTAAGAATAATATGACTTCATGAAATCTAATATAAATTAAATCACCTTAAAAATTTGAAACTTTCTGAAATAAAATCAAGTAACCCATTGGCATTGAGATGAAATGTATATTGTAAACAGAAGATCATATTTATTTATGGTTTAGTCAGTGCTGTTAAATAATACAATTGCTTTATCTACAGTGATTTAAAGTCAACATTTTAAAATGTCACTTATAAAATTTTGTGGTTGGTGTATATTTAATCAAATTAGAATATTATATCTTTTATGAACCATTATTGTTATCTAATTTTTATTACTTTGGCGTACTAAAGAGAGCTATAATTGAGATATCATCAGCTTTGACATTATTTTTGCTGCCCTTCAGTGAAAAGTTGTTTTTGATCTCTGTAATATTTGATAATAGTGTCTTTTAATTGATGGAGTCAGTTGTATTTAAAATGATTCTTCTTTTGACTTCAGGGATAGGCAACCAGAATATGAAGGGGATGTCGGTGGATGGATCGGCTGGAACTTCAACTCAAGGTAAGGAGAATTTGTTTTCTTTAAAGCGTGGATGAGAAAATCTGATTTTTGAGTGTTTTTTCTTTTAACACATCTTTGATGTTTTGTATCTCCATAGCATCCTGATTTTTGCATATGAAACCTATATATTCCAGATTTTTTCCTCCAAGTCACCCTTAAAAAATTTTAATTTTCTTTCCATATAATTTTTCTTTTTAATTCCATTCATTTAAATAGAATTTTTTGCTTGGTCTTGCTCTGTTCTTTATTTCAACAGATATCTGCTTTCACTATTCTATTGGATGAGTTATATTACCATTTTATCCTGTAAACATGCTAAACATGTTGAGGACTGCTTTGGACAATTTATCTCATTAATCTCACTTTTTTATAGTGCCTATTTGCAAATTCTGAAGGTTTTTTGGAGCAAAATTTTTATTTCCTTGTTTTAATTTGTTAATGCCATCTTAACAAAAAAGTTACGGTAGTATAAATGAAGGAGCCTTTAATCAGATTATCTCATCCATTATTTTAATTTTAGACAAGTTAAGGTATGCTATGTGAAAATGAATTTGAAATATTCCTTAGTAATATACAAAAGAGCAAAAATACAATTTCATTATATTTTCCTTTGAGCATACCTGAACTTGTCCATAGTTGTCTGTAGCATTATTAAATTAATAGATAACTGTAGCTTGTGGAGAGTTTATAGTGTTGCAGTCAAGTGCTAAACATTATGTTCAATGAATGGAAAGGGGAAAGGAAACCATGGAATGCCATTTTTTTTCTTTATTTTTATGGATTGCTGTGAGACTTAATTTGTTTGAGGTAACTGTGGAAAAGAAGCAGTTATGCAGGATAGGTAGTCAGTTTCTGTAAATGTCAAGGTAGTCATATAGATTTAGTCCAATAAATCAGGGCATTAAAATTTGAGGCTGATAACTTCAGGGGCACTTTTCTAATAGTTAAACGTTTGAAGGTCTGTGGGAGGAAGAGAGGAGAGGAAGTGACATTGCCTCTTTTTTAAGTAATTGAATTTTAGAAGTCCCAATTACATGGAATCCCTGACTTTATGCAATGATTTCCTCCTAGCAAACCTTTAACACTATATTAGGAGACAGTGATTCCTCCTTTATCCTGTATAAATCTTTTAACACAAAACACTCCCAAAAGCTATTTAATTGGTCATTAGTAGTTATTTGATTGTGTCTATTATTTCTGCCGTCCTGTTGAGTGATGCATAATGTAAATATATGATGTGACTTGAGTAGTGAAAATGGTATTTTTGGTGTGTTTAGTTTTAAAAATTGCTAATTAGAAGCTGGCATCCCAAGTAAAAGATTTGCTCTTTGTTGTCATTTTGTCATAATTTCATGACAGTTGTATTTTTCATGTTAGTTTTGAAAGGTTACTGTGAACTGCTGTATAAAAATCTGTATCAATATTGGTCACCAATGTGCCTCACCATATTAGCCTCATCTCGAAAATATGGGAAGTGTGTGTTGAGATTACCACGTGCTTGCAAAGTTTTGGAGCAGAGCAGTGTGTTAGGAAAAAAAAAGGGGCTGCCCTCCTCCTCAGAAGCATCCTGAGCCCCTTATTTTCTGTCCCCTCGTTGCAGAGGAGGGGCCAAAGCGACAGGAAGAGCAAACACTACATCCGCTTCACCTACATCAAGCACTCCAACAAGAATTCACTCCAATCCACCGACAGCATCAAGGCCAGGCTCAGCCCTATTGTTACCTGTGCAACAAGAGCTTTACTCGGATCTGGTCTCTCAACCGTCATATGGCTGACACGCACTGTAATGTGGTGCGCAGTTTTGAGTGTGAGGTGTGCCACCGAGTGTACAGGTCCAAAAACAGCCTCGTCAGCCATCGCTCTCAGTACCACACCAGTGGAGCAGGAAAGGGAACGGTGTCGCTCTGCGAAGAAGGGTGAGAGAGGAGAGAAGTTGAAAGCGAGACGGCGAGAAATGATTCATGGACATGAAGGGGAGGGTTGCAAGGGGATGTTGAATTGTAACATCTTCAAGAGCTCAACGATTTTTAGGATACTGTGACATCCTATATTCTTCCAAGTGAAAATTAAAGCACCAGTATGAAGTGTGCCTACATGTTACCTGCTTCGTTACTCAAGAGAGTGTCCTTGATTGAGAATGTCATGCTTCATGGTGTATGCAAAGCAGGGAAGCACATTGCATTACTAGTCAAGCCAACAATAAGCAGACTTAGAGAAAGACAGAGTTTTGAAAACTATTTAGAATAAAATTTGTCAGTTAAATGTAACTTTTTGTTGTTAAGTGTTTTTGTATTGCCTTAAGTTCAAATGCTAAAAATAATAACCAGCTATATGATGTTCATTAAATTGCAGATGAGCTTAGATGCATTTTGCTCTTCAAATTTGCTTCTAATTTTTCCCATCCTTGCAAGGTCCAGTAATATGGAGCGTGATACTGGTTTTTTAAACTAGATTTTCTCGGTTTTGCACCTGAACTTGCTTGAGGATGATTATCAATCTGTAATTAGATTCCACTCAGGAAATTCTCGTCATTGATATTTATATGCAGGATTCACTTGTCTTTACATTTACGAGACTATCTATCCAAGTTCTTTTCATCCCTTGAGTTACATTGGCACTCTTCTCTGGCCCACTTCCTTCTCGTCTTCCTCCCAGTTTAAGGGTGGGATTAGTTTTTTTAAAGTCCCTATTGGTATGAGAAAGACTAGTGGTAATGACATGTTGTCCTTCAAATGCACGGGATGATGCACCCTTGCAGGTGTCATGTCCCTCTGTGGTGTACAGGATCAACATGTCTCCTGCCACTCATTGGCTGAAGGCTAGCATCTCGCTCTGTTGTGTTTCCTTGCAGCAGAGGAGTGTGGGGTGAAGGAGGAAGTGGAGGAAGGTGCCGAGAGGGTTGGGTTAAGGGTTTTACATTTCGAAGAGGAGGCAGTCGATCCCGAACCGAAGAGGCATTGGCACACTGTTGGAGATCCACTTGACCATGGAGCTCTACCGACCTGCAAATTGTGCCACAAGTCCTTCTCACGGTTATGGTCCCTTCAACGTCATGTAGAAGATGTGCATGGAAAGCGTGAGGGCAGGGCATTCGTCTGCAACCTCTGTTTCCGTCATTATGGGACACGAAGTTCACTAATTTCGCATCGCTCTCAGTATCATGGAACTCAGGGTAGACCCTGAATGGATGGATCTTGTTGGAAGTGCAACTACTGAAATTTTTGAGTGTAATCATCAAGAATAGATACATTTACCCACCGAATTCAAATGTTGTTTTCATCCGTCCGCCATCAGGAAACTGAAGGTCCCTTTGGGGTATATCAATCATGGACAATCTTTACATTTAATGGTGCTTTGCTCTTCCCATGAGGCTTATGTCAATTTTGAAAAGTATTCTATTTTTAAATTAATACATTTATTGTAATTGATTTAACTACTTTTTGAGAAAGCAGTTATTGTTTGCTTATTAATTAAAGCAATAGAATGTGACTTAACACTTTGTTGCTTTACATTGATAGTGTTGGAATTGTAATTTTGTACATCATGTTGTTATTGTAAGCAACCACGTCAGAATAATTTAGGATCCTGTGGTGTATTAAATGGTTCTTGCTGAATCGAGTGTACTCTCCCAAGCTGGAGATGAAACTCTGTAAACACCCTCATTAGCAATCATCACTCTTTTAAGCTAAACCAAAGTGAAAGCATTTATGAACCAAGCCTTCACGCTTAAGATGAAATAATTTTCCATTTCTGTATATTGGTTGCATCATGCACCAAAATTAAATGAAGCTATGCCAAAATTTCTTGGATTAGAGCAGACATTGCACAATGTTTAACAGTAAATTTCAACCTTAGGCCCCAGTTTTTATGTTTGAACTTATAGTTGAAGTTCGTGGAAAACTTGGAAATATTTTTCAAGTTAAATAATTTGTCAAGTTTGAAAGTTTATTTAGATTCAGCATATTAATCGTGTAGAATTCTTTTTCATGGATTCATTTTCATTCTTGTTAAAAAAATTCTTTGAGTTTTGTTTTATGTCACCTAAGCTATCATTCTTGGTTCTCGTGCATTGTATTAATTGTCTATGTATGTCTGCAATGCAGTTCACTATTTTAATTGATGACCCAATCAGTATAAGATTTTGTAGTTTTGATTTAAATTAGCATTGGGATTATACCTTTTGGTTGGAACAGCAATCCAGAACTTTACTTTTTCATAAGCACTGCCTTTAGTTTTTTCAAACATTTTTTGGATGTCTCTGTATATGTGTGATATATCCTATTGCTTAAGATATATGTATTTAATATGTAAATATATATATTTACGAATGTTGTTCTGTGATTTTGTGGACTATCGGGTTTAGAAAATCCCTCAATGAAAAACATAGTTGCTATTCCATCGCTTATTATGTCTGTTTACTTGTTCTGTTAACAGTTTTTAATAAAAATACTGAAGTTACTTGTTCCACTATTTCATATATGGCCTCTTTACACCATCAGTCATCCACAAAAATATATAATCCCAATTAATCCCTTAAAATACGTTTAAATAGTTAATAAATAACTATTGTCATTATTTGTCATTGTGTTATAATTTCAAAAAGTTTAAGAGCACCAAAACATTTGTTGTTTTTGAATTGCTCTATTATGTTGATGTAATTCCTAGGATTTTACAAAAGATGTCTTTTTCTATTTCTTTGTACTTACCTATTTGGATGCAAGTTCTGATACCCCCTTCATTGAGTCTGGAGCAATGTCAGTAGTTTCTGTCATCTATTTTATAACCCACTGTTGTTTAAAAGTATATTCTTTTAACTGGAATGCAGTTTATATCAATTTAATTTCATGAATCTTCTGGATGTTTTATTTAAAGAAAAATATACTATTTCAGTTGATAGGAAATGTGTCCTTGTGATCTAATGGTGTTTTATAATGGCTTTTTTATGGTATTTTCTTCTGTTGACATTTCCTATTTATCCCACTTCTAAAAATATGTGATTCATCAAAAATATATTCTTTGAAAGTGAATATTTCATGAAAAATTCTTTCAGAAAATTATAGCATTGCTTCCACTTTTTACTATGCAGAAAATTTCTCTTTTTGTCAGTTTCAATTAGTCAGTTACTTGTAAAGTATTTTCATCTTAAATGCATTCTACTCCACTCGGAGCATTCACAGCATCATTTCTTTTGTCTGTCCTTTGCTGCTATCTTATATGCTCCTGGAATATTTATTTTTTCTGTAAAAATATCATTATTTATTCTAAGATATTGTTATCCACACACTTTTCTGACTTTTTCCTATAGATATGGGCATATTTTTCAGTATTTCAAAAAAATTTACTTCTGAATACTTGGAGGACAGCTTTTGTAGACCTGCTGAAATGATGAAGCATTGAGGAAATGTTTCCCTCAGTCTGTTCTTCTGTAATGCCATCATATTGGTAATACTCACTTCAAATATTTCCTTGTTCCTTGTTTACTCTGCCTTTCAACCTCACAATTTCATTTCTAACATACTATTCTTTCCTCTTTTTGGTATAAAACATTCCTCGGTCAAAGGTCAAATTATTTTTGAAACAAGAATGGTCCTTTGGGATCCATTAAAACATTATTCTACCTTTTTCTCAGCATTACGTATTTGAGGAAAAATCAGCTTAAAATTGAAAGAATTAATGGTTTAGAGTAAATTGGATATAAATTATGTATGTTTTATGTGAGTTAGATTTGGTTTTATGGTTTCGCATTGCTAGTGACTCATTCTTGATTGCGTACTGGTATTTGTATCACTAGACACTGCAATGATTTTTATCAGATTCTTTGATTATGTAGATGATGTAAAAGGGGCATTGTCATTGGATAAAAAAGAAATTGAACTGATTATTCAATTTTCATTAGTTTTGGATAACTGCAGCCTTGGAAGAAAAGATATGAAATTTTATGCTTTTTGTTTGTGATTCATAAATTGCCAAATTCACTTCCCAAAAATAATGTCAATTAAAATTTAAACTATAAATTAACAATATGAGCTATACTTGATCTGCTCATTAATATTATATTGTGCTTATGTTGGAAATAAATTTCATTATATTGCTTTCTCCTTTTACAAAAACTTTTTAAGTTTCACTTGCTAAGAATATAGTATAAGGGCAGTCCATCTTAATGACAAGTGGATTGTCTTCGTTGTTTATTGTAAACAATTAGGCATTTAGACTGTAATAACCACTTCACAACTTGTCCTAGTAGGAGGTGGTTCATTTTTGTTGTAGTTTTATTTCTTGAAGGGGTATTGTTGCTTCTAATGCACTTCTTTGCAAAGCAGATAGTTCAGTTAAGCAGCAGAAAATCTCAGAAAAGCACTTAAAGTAAAACATTGAGTCTCATTTATTCTGAAATTACTCTAACAGAATCACAGAATTTAAAAGCCAATGGAGTGCTACAATTACATGTTCATTGTTAGACAAAGAGAAATGGATAATTTTCAACTCTATAATATTCATCTTATAAAGTTGGATATTGCATATCAGACTTTTTGAGACTGGAAATCCAATATGGAACGAGTCATTAGAAGTAGTTGACCTCAGTCCAGTTTCATCATTATGTATATTATTATTCTTTCCAAAACATAGCTGAGTAGTAAAATTGCTCTTCAGTTAAAAATTATGAATTAAAATTTAATTCTTTTATTTTTAGTGAGAGTTAATTTTGAAAGAAGCCATTCTTAGTTTTGCAAAACCTTCTGAATCATCTTTTGTTAGAATTATTGGATAGTAAGTACATTAATGGAGGGACTTGAAAAGTTGAGGTTTACGTGTATGTGTTTTTTATTAAAATATGAGAAATAGTTAATTAGATCTCTTTCTTTAATTATCAAGTTCATTGAATAATATTATATTCTACAGATTTAAATGGCAGTTCCTATTTCTTTTAGTTTGGCATTGGTGATATTCCTTACATTTCTATGTTTACTCTGAGTTGCATAAATATGAACTTCCATTCAGTCAAATTAAAAAATTAGCATTCAGATCTTTAACATGTAATTATCTCCTACATAAAATCTTTCCCGTTTTACATTTTGACTGTGATAAAGGAGGTATGGGCATATATTTATTTATGAAAAATCAATTTGGTTCTTGTTTGTCATGTCTAATCAGTTATTCAAAAAGAAAATTTCATAATCAAAATAGATATGATTAAAATTAACATTCATAACTTATTTACCATAATTAATAGTGCAATTCAGCATGCCAGTGCTGTTTTATAATGTGCATTTATAAAGAGCCACTTTTCCTTAAAACTTGATCAATAAGAAGAAACTGTAAAAATGTTTTAAATTTCTATTTATAATTGGGCATCAGTTTTTAAAGTCCATGCAATTTGATCCCAAGGATTTCTGATCAGAAACATAAGCCATAACAATCGGCCATATCTTTAAGAAACCTAAGATATTTTCAGCAGTTTTAGGTGTTATCCTGTTTCAGGTATTATTTTAATGAAAAATAAATTTTTAGCATTAGAAATTACAGCTTATATCTTTAATTTAACTTCTTGAAGAGCATAGCGCTATTCTAGTTATGTTTCAGTTTGGGAGATTGACACAAAGCAGAAATGATTACTCACTTTTGTCCATTTTATTCCTCCATCAATCCTTTGCAGACCAAGTAAAATGATGAATTCATTTTGGCATACTGTGTATTTTTAGGAAAATTATATAACTTTTAAAAATATTATGAAAAATGCAGTCGAACTAATTTATGGCTCAAAATGAAATGAAAATGAAATCGTCAGTTTTTATAATTCAATCAGCCTGAAGATCTTAGTTCCTCATTTCTCTAATGATAATTTTAAAGATAATTTAAATCACATGAGCAGTTAATGTGGTTTTTTGTGCCTTGAGATTTGCCTTGCAGCTAACCTTTTTCTTTCTCTGACTGCTGCTGATTTTTTCTGCATGCTGTTTTGAAAAAAGTTATTGATACTTTTTGGATGTCAGGGATGGCACTTAACAAAAAATTGAAAGTGAAGGTTAATTCATAAAATTGTAAGTTTAGAAAAGAAATTATTAGATACCAGATAAATGTATTTTATAAGCATAGCGGTAAATGTTCCTAAGTAGCCTCTTTTCTGCAATTGCCTCACTCATGGAACACAAGTCTTAAGTGTTGTGTGTGTTGTGCTCCCCTAGTTATGCCACACCATTTATATTCATCAAAGCATGCACTTTTTTGATCAGTATTATTCACATGGTAAAAAAATGTTTGGGAAACAGAAAAGGTTAAAATACTTTATCATGGCTAAACAAAAATGCTGTTGCTTCTTTTGATAGAAGTTATGCTCATGTGACCCTAATGGCATCATGACCAATTTTTGAAGGTAGAAAACACTCCCTATAAAAATGTCAATTGAATGTAATTTACGTGCCAAGTAGCTTTTATTGAAGAGTTTAATAATGTTCAGTTGAGAATTCAGGATTTAACCATCAGTTTTTAGTAAATCAACTTTTTAATATGATGCTGGATGAGTTGGATGATAAATAAATGGAAACTATTGTAAATTACTGCTGTTAAGCAAAGATACCAATGCTGGTGTTTCATTTGTAAGATTTTATTGGGTTTTAAACTGTATGAAGAAGGAAGATGAAGACAACATATTATATTTTTTGTAAAATGATATCCTAAAATTATATATTTGAGTTAAAGGTTATAATCATGTATAAAATTGTATATTTTATTGAGTCTATAGCTACGAGTTTGTAAAATAACTATTTGTCTCTCAATACCTGGCATGTGTA
Source organism: Tanypteryx hageni (assembly GCA_028673005.1). Classification (NCBI taxonomy): domain Eukaryota; kingdom Metazoa; phylum Arthropoda; class Insecta; order Odonata; family Petaluridae; genus Tanypteryx; species Tanypteryx hageni. The sequence continues at coordinate 107,549,569 of CM054113.1, read as the reverse complement.
CAGAATGTAGTTTATCTCATTGAAGGATGTTTAATTGTGGCATACTAAACGTTGGTTGAATTGCAGTGCATTGAGATCAAAGCTAAAATGGTTTTACGGGCAGTGAAGTCACTGGTATAGCTGTATGTTTGTTGCATTGATATTGTTTGTGAAAATAGAAAAGTAGCGGAAAAAGAAATGCATCTGACCCCTGAAGAGATTAGATTGATTCTCTGATTGCCTTGTAAACTTTATATGAGTGTAGGGATGAAATTGATGAATGCCATGGATGGAAACTCGGTAACCGTAGCTTCGTCTTCTCTCCTCCTCCCTCTTTCCCATTCTCCATTCCTTCTGAACCTCCAATTCTTCCTCCTTCTCCCTTAAATCCTCTTTTGACCCCTCCGCACCCCTGTCCCTCTATCTGTCTCTCTTCTCCGTCAGGTGGCCTCCTCCTCGTCCCCTCCCAACACCAACAGGTGGCGCCATCGCCACCCGCCGCTTCAGGAGTGTCGGGGGGCTACGGGGGCTCCCCACATTTCCGTTGCGAGCCGTGCGGAAAAAATCTGACCTCTCCTCAGAGACTTCGACGGCACATTCAGAATGTTCACGCCAACCCAACTCGAGCCCCGGTTTGCAACATTTGTAACAAGGTGTACAGCACACTGAATAGCCTGAGGAACCACAAGAGCATCTATCACCGAGCGGCAAGGGGAAGGGGGGGTCGTGGTGGAGGGGGGGTGGTAGGAATGGGAGCGCCAGGTGTGGAGGGAGGAGGGAGTGTAGATGAAGACAAGCCAGTTTATTGAACAGTTTGCCGTTTGTGAAATTATGATTTTGTCTCGTTATTTTTAAGCATCTTTGAAAACCACTCTTGATTTGACAGTTGTGACAAGGAATAATTTTCAATGTTGATTGCTGGTCCTTTTAAGGCTAGGGAAGTTGAAAACATCTGAAAATTGCACTTAATGGTACTGACTTACCACCGAATTTTTTGTATAGTTTTTAATCTCATTTTTTAATTGTGAAAGCTATACTTATGATATCCACGTGGCTCTCTCGCTGCCTATGGTAACTGTACTGTTTTCATAATTAGCTTATTCTCTTGTCGCTTCATTATTTGCTACATGAAAATTTTAATTCCTTGTGAGTTATATTTTTAAATCAATTTTGGTGATATGTAACTTAAATGCTGTACAATTCAAGCTAAGCCAGAGTTCCCTAAATCAGCTTGAAGCCATGTGCGCTAGAAGTTTCAGTTATTTAATAGTTCTGTTCTGATGCCCTTGTGTAATGTGCAACAAGCAAGAGTGCTACAGGAAGTTAACAGGTGAATTTGCTTGTTTTTTCTCGATGCCAAGTGAGCAGAGACAAAGGGGTTGGGTGCTCACAGTCGGACTTATTTTCTATTGGGTGGGGATTGAAAACGGGTGGGAAGTGAAAAAACTTTGCTCACTCTAAAGTGCAAAAATTTGTGCGGGTAGGGCTTTGAGGAGGTGGAGGGCCAAGAAGTGCCTTTAGTCAAGCGCTCATCCTCTTAAATTGAGGAGGGGGACTTTAGTGCTTGGTGCTTTGAGAGGGGTTTGAGCTATTAACTGTTCCTAAATGGAAAGAAGGCTGGTCAAGGTGGCCTTTGTATTTCCTGTGGGAGAGTGACTGATGATTGTAAATTAATGGTGTGGGATTCCAACCACAGACTTTGTGTAAATGGAATGGTGATTAGAAATTAAATTTATATTTTCTTTTTTAAATGAAAACAAGATGAGAATTTCCGACATCTACATGCTTTTTACCATTTCATAGTCAGCTAAACATAATGTAGTTTCTTCCGCAAATATATAGTTATGGTGTTTTAATTAAATGGTATCTGCTTGTAACTAAACATTCCAATTCTGTTCTGAGTTAGAACAAAATTGGTTTGTGATGTTTTATACACTAATATAACGTAGTAATAATAAATAATGGATTCATCTCCCAAACTGTACCTCTAATATGAAAGCTGTATGATGAGTAGTTGCTTGTGATAAAAAGCAAATAAAATTAATTTTGAATATTACTTTTAAGCGCTTATGTTTTCTAACACCAGCTCTCAATCCTATCATTGTAGGACATTGGTTGTGGCCATTAAAGTGAATACAATCCTTCGGAAATTCATTTGAGATTTTTTTAAAAAGTTGAATCCAGTTGATTTCTTTTCATTCAGTTTCTGAGTGGTATGACTTTGTCAGGAAATCACATTTAAACCATCACAGAAGCCAGTTTTGTCAGGATCTCATTTGTTGGTGTTGATAATGAATTACTTTGAAATATTAATCAAGGCTTGGCAGACTTATAAGTTAAGCAATTCATGGCTGTGGCAGCAAGAGTGGGAGAGAGAAAGAGAGAGAAAGAAAGGATAGATGATATGGGATGCTGTTTGAACCATTAGTTGTGGTAATGGTGGTGTTGCTGAATGATACAAAATGCATTGATGGTAGGAAAAAGAGGCATTCGAAAGGGATCGGAGAGAGAAAATGAGGAGGGAATCGAGTGTGTCCTTCCTTGAAAATATGAAAAAGAAATAGTTAAAAGTTCGGTTGTTTATGTGTGGCTCATGTTTTTGGGACCATCATCCTCCCTTTTTTGGCCACCTATTAATGCATGCCCCTTCTTGTCTCCCCCCCATTTCCTCTCTTCTATCCCTCCTCTCTCTCTCTCTCTCTCTCTCTCTCCGTCTCTTCCTGCCGTCGGTCTAGGGATGCCGAGCCCGCGGCAGGATGTGCACCCACCACCACCTCACCTCATAGCGTGCACGCTTAAGGGCGAGAGCACCCCCTGCCAAACTCCCGTCACTCCTAACACCTCCTCCCCTCCAAAGGCCCCTGCCGGCCAGTGGCCCGGTCTGGAAGTGCAGTCGCTCCACGTATTGGAAGCGTGGTCCGGGAGGAGAAGGATGCCCATGGGGGGGCGCGAGGGCCCTAGGGGAGGGGGGGAAGGGCTGGCGTGCAATGTGTGCGGCAAGGTGCTGGCGACGGCGGCAACCCTCCGCCGCCACAAAGAGCAGCAACACGAGCAGCCCCTCCACGCAGCCGTCTGCCCAGTCTGTCACAAAGTGTTCCGAACCATAAACAGCCTGCACAACCATCGCAGTGTGTATCACCGTCAAAACAGGCCCCGTCCAACTCGTGTGTGAAGGAATGCTCTCGAAAGCATTGCGCAATTGCTCTCTTCGGTGGAAGTACACAGGAATGACGGAGAGGTGCACGTTTGGCTGTGGATTGTGATCAGTATAGAAACTTGTGATATAATGTATGCATGTTGGTGAGGGGGCATCAGTATTTGTTGTTCCATCTATGGTAACTGCCAAATTTTTAAGGGATTAAAAAAGTGACGTGGTGTAAACCAAGTACAGTATTGTTGATAAAAGGCTGCTGATCGCCAACCTGCCACTGGATGCACTTTGTACATTTAGGGGTTTATTGAATAATTTCCTGTTCTTTTAGAATTGGAGTGAAAGCTTGCTTTAAATTTGATCCAATAAGAAATTCGCTTTTATGATGAATTTCTGAGGAATTTGGATGCTATTGCTGAGACTTTTAAAACACTGCCTGTGCTAAGTAACAATTCACAAAGACACTCCTCTACATAAATGACGAAGTCTGTAATAGAATTGCCAGTCCTTGTGAAAGCCTTCTAGATAAAAATATATTGGTTGTTTGTTTTTGTAAAAAATACAGATGAATATGTAAATCATTATTGTTCAATAGTTTTACACTGTACAACTGCTGCTTGTTTTTACTGAATACATATTGGTGTTTATTTTATAGGACTTCAACTTAACACTATGTGAATATTTATTTGCTTGTGATCACAGGTGTTTGGAGTTCCCTACTTACTTGGTTTAGAGAAAAGTTGTATTCTTTCATAAATCCTGTTTTTAAGTATTCATATAATTGTTGCATTTATTTTTTGCTTCTGATGGTACATGTTTCAGCTATGATATATGCTGCCTTATTAAGCTATTTTAGTTCACTTGTTGCTATTCCATATGCTGAAGCCTGAAATCATTTGCAATATGCCTTTGCCTGACTTGGAAGATGGTTCAGATTTTAGCTCTTTATTAAAGGTTGCTCCCTTTTTCCTTTTTTGAAGTCCTAGAATCATGTTGGCCATTTTATTTGACTTTCCATCTTGAATAATGGTCAAAAAATGGAATATTTCGCCCACAAAATTTATGAATTTGGTTTCTATTGCATACATATCACTTTAAATAATAATTTGGCACAGTGTTTGCCAGTAGTGTATTTCTGGTGAAATCTCTGCTGTCCGTTGAAATTTTTGTGAGAGACCCATTCTGAAATTGGTAATTTATTCATTGTTTATTCAGCAGAAGATGAATTCATAATTGTGGTTTTTATTGCTAAAAGTGTGCTTTTGCATTGATCAAAATACTGGAACAAATATTTTCGAGAGCTTGTGGCCTTAGTTTGTGTTGCAACTGTGGCAGTGATGTAATTATGGAATATATGTGAATTACAACATGCTTTTATACAAGAGGTTTTGACAGGTGTGAAATGCTAAGTGCCTACCAACAGTTACTTTTGGCTAGTACTGATAATTCTCATCAGTAAATTTTGTAAACACTTGTATTATGTATGTTGCTGGTTGTGAGGATTTAATTTATTATAAATCACTGCTCATCTCAGTTTTCCGCAAATGTTGTAACCATTTTTATGTATTGAACTACTGGAAAATGTAGCCAATCACACAGTAAGCAGTATTAGCAAATAAAATTGTTTCATCTTGCTGTCTATTTGGTTTATATTTTATATGACTTATAAAAAATACTCAAAAGATTCCTTACCCAAGCTGAAATGGTAATGGTTGCCTTGTATTGAGAGACTATTAGATTTTATTTCTGCATTGTTATGAGGCTTTGGAACTGTAAAGGGTTTTGTAAAGTAGTGCATCAATGTGTGACACTTCTCTCTGTACTCCTCTTGTTAAAACTTCATCCATGATTTCACTGCAGCTTAATTAAATCATCTATCATTACCATCAGATCATGAACACAGTCGGATTACATGATTAGCCTAAAATTATTTTGCTATTTATAAGTTTACCTAAAGCATGAATTACCTTTTTTCCCTTTCCTTACTATGGTTGATGAAGTTTTCATTTTATTTACTTACTAAAGTGGTATGATAAATATAATTTTGCAGCATGCTCTTTCTGTAGTGTATATGGGGCTTTCTCATATGTTTAGAATAGTATAAGTTCTGATTATTATGCGTTTAGTTTATATACTTTATCACATTTTCTTGCATTGAATATGCTTTAAATGTGCTGCAAGAGGCCACTAGTTATGGTTACCTGCCAAATGTGTGTGTAAATAAAGTTGATAGTGTATTTTAAGAATTACTCTATCACTGAGAATCCATTCTTAATTGCTTGTAAAAAATTAAATAAAATTTTAATGTTTTTGTTAAGACTCATGTTTTTTAATCAAACTAAACTTAGGGGAATGTGTGTTTATGTAGCTGCATTCATTCATTTGCTAAGTTATCCTTGGAAAAACTATTGTTTTCATAATTATATTCATTCAAATGAAGTGAAACTACATTATTATTATTTACCTTAGCCCAATTTGAGGTCTTATGGTTTGTAGTGCAAAAAAATTATTTTATTTGAAGGATAAATAGTTGACATTAATTTATTCTTTCATTTGGTTTGCTTTTTATTTATTAAACCTTTCCTGTGATTTTTTTACATTCATAATGTCATAATACTTTTCTCATAGAATTCTAATGAATTTCTTTCTGCTGATATTCATTTAAAGTTCTTTTGTGTCTTCATATAAAAACATTGCCCATATATTTGCTTCTTTGCTACCCAAAATTGAATGATTAATTTTTTGAATTAACAGTTGATGGAAAATAAAACACTTTTGATGGTAGGAAATACTATTCCATTTGAGGGAATACTTGTGATCCCCTCTATTCAGTCCAAGATTTCATTTCCACTCCTTGCAATTTTTCCAGCAGGTAACCTTCAACCTTCCGCTATTGCACGCATTTTTTCGTCCTCTCTCCTCGTTTGCAGGCCCCTCATCGGCTGCTGCTGCAGCAGCAGCGGCGGCAGCCGCCATGGCCTCTGCCGCCACTGCCACCAACAATAGTACCACCCCAAAACGACAGTTTTTCTGCCTACTGTGTGGCAAGATGCTGTGCTCAAAGGCGAGCCTCAAGCGTCACGTCGCAGATAAGCATGAGGAGAAGATGGAGGAGTTTCGATGTGCCGTCTGTGAACGCACTTACTGCTCGCGAAATTCCCTCATGACCCACATCTACACCTACCATAAGAGCCGGCCGAGTGGTGGCGGAGGAGCAGGGGCGGGAGGAGGGGGAGGGCCAATGGGAGGGGTAGGGGGAAGTGTGGATTTGGATGGGGGAACTGCCCCCATGAACTAGTGGCTCAGGGAAGAGAGTGGCTGCACATGTGTGCCTTCATTGGTCAGTGGTTTGTGCTCTATAGTTTCACCTACTCCCTCCAACACGCTCACTTGTTTTGTTGACAATTAAATGATTAGCTATGTATGTTCTGCCTATTCTTTGTATTCTGCTCTGAAAGCTGCTGTTTTGCTTTTTTGTAAGGAATGTATTGGCACATGAGTCATCCAAAAACCATCACCATTTACCATCACAATATGTTTCTCATAATTTTTCAAGGAGTTTTGGCTCTTGCGTCCTTTCTATCTCTTTCTTGGTGTAATTTTCTACATGATAGCTTATGACACATTGATCTACTTGTGTTAGTTATTTCTTTTTTAAATGTGTAAGAATTATTGGGAAGTGTGGCATGCACAAATTGAGTGTTTTGTAATTTTTCTCAGATTCTCAAAATTTACCTTCTCTGCAGTTGGTTGAGGGTTTTAATGACTAACAAAAATTACTTCAACGTGCTGTTTTTGGTGATACAAATGTGCTTTAATTATTTTGTGATTTATTTAGCCCTTTTAAAATGGTTTGGTACATGTAAAATTTGTTTTAAACCATTGGCAACTATATTTACTTTTAGTGGGTGGAATATGGTGAAGGAATCTGTAAATTTAATGGTTGTAACTCAAAAAATTCTAAATTTAGCCATACGTCAGTAGTTGTGGAAATTTGCAATGAAATTCATTGGTTGTGTTTGTTTGTCTGTAAGTTCAACTTGAATTTACATTTTAATCTGGTGGTATCCTTCTGTATTGATTGTGTCCTATCTATTGCATTTGACGGCTCTCACTAATTTTCCTCTTTTGATTGTTTCTATCATTAATGTTGGTTTAGTTACTGTCATCGTGCTAGACCTACTTTGAGAAATGATATTTGTATTTTTTTGGTTATGTACCTAATCTTGTGAAAATCATTGGCAGTAAGGAAACTTTTTTCTTTAGGTTTTATCTTTAATTAGTGTTATACAGATGGCCTTGATTAAGGTTGTGCACAATGTTTGATTTTCTTTTTGAATGAGACATTGTTGTCTTTTTTGGAATGCTTTAAATCTTCCAAAATTTTCTTTCTATTAATATCATTGAGTTTTTGTTACCTGATCAATTTTAATTGTTGTAAATTAGTGCTTTGTGAAAATTGTAAGTTTTAATCAGAATTATTTCAAATTCCCATCTTTGTTTTTAAGCGCCTGTAGAATTTTTTCAAAATATGAAAGATGTTTGTTTAGAATCTTTAGTAATTCTGTGTGGCACATCTGATGTCATTACTTTTGGATTAACAGAAATCATTATTTTCACCCATAACAATAAGGAAAATAGGTGAAACATTGGTATCATTATGTTATATTCCTCTCAAATATACTCATTGTATGTTTTCACAAATTTATAGCTTCTTGCTAACAGTATTTGCATACTAGAAGTTAAAGCATGAAATTAGCTTACACTTCCATATCGTCCATTCCTTTCTATCATACTTGCAGGCATGCACGGGATACCACAACAGCATCATCATCAAGTTCATTTCTTCCATCATGAGCAGCAGCGCTCGCAACATCAGATAACTGATGTTGCAGTGGCCCCTTCCAAATCCCAGAGTTTGCTCACACCTGCCACAGGGACTACCCAGCTGATGTCGGGTGGTAGTGGCAGATCAATGGAAGGATTAACAAGTCCGAGAGCAAGTGAGAGGGAGCTCAAGGACTGCACCATGCCCCCTCCCCCAACGAATGGCATGAATGAGCCCCAGGAGTGCCCTTACTGTCACCGCAACTTCAGCTGTTATTACTCACTCAAGAGGCATTTTAAAGACCGGCACCAGCCTTCTGACACCCTTCACCGTTGTGAGTTCTGCCACCGATCGTATCGCACCAAGAACTCCCTTACAACGCACAAGAGCCTTCAGCATCGTGGAACGAATATGCTGCGAAGGTTGTGGAAGAGTAAACAATTAGAGGGAATGGCACCCGTGCTGCCAAAGCATCTTGTTGAGAACCCCAGGGAGCCTGGAATATCCAGCCAGTAACCAAGCCTAAGAGTTATACGTTGATATTTAAACGATGTAAATGTAAGAAGATTTGATGATAGATCATTGGTGGAGCAGATATTTGGCTCATATTATGCCAAGCTGCTTCTGAACATATGATGTGGTTATACCAAGATGTTTAGCGTTGATAGAAGTGGATTTGGTTGAATTGAAAGATGTTAATGTTGGTTTTTCTATGCAAAACCTTATGCTGTAAAATGGCTCTAAGACTTTCTGGGTGTTAGGAGTATTAAATACTGGTTGCCTGCTTTGGTGAAGATTAATGTTGTGGTTATCCTAAATTTGTGTGCACGAAATTGGTATGTTACGTTGACTGTGAGTGTGAAAGTGTTATTGAGAGATATTGAGCATGTTTTTAAGGTGCATTTATTTGCTTATGCATTCTCTCATGCTCTGAATTTTGAATGTGTGTGTTGTGTCATTGTATGAAAGGCTGAGCTGTATTTAAAAGGCTTGACTTCAGTTTCCTTCTGCAGGGCTCAATATGGGTTAGGGGCTTGTTACATAAGCTTTTATTTTTTATTTGATCCGACTTTATTGCATGCAACAAACAATTTTTTTTATAGCCATAACAGTTTCAACTGATTTAAGTTGGCTGGTTCATGGAACCCTGAATTAATTTCCCTTGCTGCATGCCTTGCTTCTTTGCTGCTGCTATGGTGGGAACCTCTCATATATTTTGCCTTTTGCTTCCTCAGTATATTATTCTTTTTTGAACACTTTTAAAAGTAATGAATGAATTTTTTAAATTTAGTATCATTTTAGTTTCTTTTAATTTTCACCTTGATAGGAAACTTGACAGTGTAGTCTTGAAGCATTTACTATAATGCATGTCTATGGAATATTTAAGTAATTGTTTCCATAAAATTGATACATCATGCTATTTATGGGCTAATATTGGTTGTCAGACCTTTCTACAACTTAAGTAAGAAAAATTGCATCTGTGTCCTTCTAGGGATGGCATTTCATTACAATGATCAGTCATTTGCATTGATATTGATATGGCCAAAAGCCTTGAAAAATTGCTCTCAGGCCTCATAATCTTGTCTGAAAGTAACCTGATATTTTGTCGGTATACATGCTCTTAATAGACATTTGTAAGTTAATAGTGTTGACATGAAGCCATTAAAGTTGTGCCTTACTTATCAGGCCACAGTTTTGAGGAGAGAGAGTTCATGAGGTGAGGCTTTTTGTTTTAAGTCAATATTTCACCTGATACATCACATTTTGGGACCTCAAGGAAAGGATTTAATCCTCGTCATTTTTTAAATTTTAAAATAAAAAAAACATGATAACATCCCTAGAGTCAACACAGTTGATGCTGCTAAATCAGTAGTCACTTGTTTCAAATGAAGTACAAGCTTGGACGTCCAAGCTTAGTGGGAACATGGGAATGTTTTTGTTGGTCAAGACTTAATCGTGGGGTGGGAATGTAAAAGGAAGAGCTGCCTATGGACCATACTTGGCTGGGCAGATCAAAGCAACCATCCAGCCATCCAATTTCAATGTGCCTAAAATTTTTTTTTCTAAATTCATATATTTATTTTTAAAATATTACTTTATAATGTGAAGATGCCTTTAAAAGACTTAAGGTACTAAAATTGACCAGCTTCTCAAAAAAATACCAAGAAGTGCTTCATGGCAATAATGAAGCTGTGGGATTTTTCCCCACACCCCACCCCCTAATGTTTCCCACTAAAAGTATTTTTAACATTGTGTATTCTTTAGAAATACAGTTTAACACCATTTGTTCATCAAAAATGTGAACCAGGTGGAACCAACAAAAGGGTGTAGGGGTATGTGTAGACTCGATGCGTGTGGATTCCCCTTGTTCATTTTCTCCAGCCTCATTTGCTTACATGTTTTGGTCACAGAGGCATTTGCCTTCAAGGATTGTCCAAACTTCTTTGTCCAGCGAATCAATATACAAGGATAGTTATGTTCAGTATTGTCCATGTACAAATCATGGTGAATAGGATGATGGATTTCACTAATATTAGAAGTATAAGAGAGAAACAGTACACGGGCATAACTCTGTTTTCACGGGTTTTATGGTTCTTGGACAACCTTTAAGCACAAAAAAACTCATGGAGATATCTTACTTAATATATAGGACCTCAGTTTTTGCTACACATTCAGGTTTGAGAACTCAGATGACATTACACAAGTACAAATATAATCGTAGTATAGATGATCTAATAAGCTGAATAATGCTCTCGGACTTATTGTGTAAAATAAAAAATTAATATAGTACATGTTTTTGTGACGTAATATTACACATCACTTATATCATCAGAGAGTTTTTCATATGTATTTTATGTACAGAAATATTGGTCCCTAGAGTACATCACATCTTTTTTACAAGTTTTCATTCCAATCAATATGAAGTGATTTTTTATTACTCGTACTTTGTGGTAGCTGCAATTTTTTATTCATCAAGGAATTTTATGCCTTGATAGTGATTATATGAATGTCTAAAATGTAATGTTCTCCAAAGTTGTTTAGGTGTTTTTTTTAAACTTTGCAGTTGTTAATTATTGTGAGTGTGTGTCTTGGATGCATACCCTTATTTCAGTGCCAAGGAACTTCACAATACCGTCTTCTTCTATCACACGATGCATCTGTTTTTTAACATATATTTTAACAGGAACTTTGCGGGTGTTTGACGAACTGACCTCCCATTATCCAAATAATAAGTAACTTTGCAGAAACTTATATACCCACATTAAGTATTCAGGTATCATAAAGCAGTCTAGATTACCAGGTTGACCATATATTATTATAGCAGTTAACTGTAGTAGATATGTATGCCACATAATGGTTGAACACTTCAGGTTTGTCAGCACATCAGTTTAAATAATATAAATAAATATATATATTATATATACACACATCTTAATAATAATACATATTCAATTTTACATTGTCTGTTACAACAACCATCATGCAACAACAAAAGAAACGAGTGTGAGTGAGTGTGACCCCGTGAATTTGTAAATGAGCTACAAATATTGCATTGACAACTGAAAAATTGTCCAATGCCAAGGTTGATTTTTATAAAATATATATTCGTATAATTCAAGGAAACTGATGCAAATGCCTTACGAATTTGGTTTATATTGTTTTTGTTGTTGTGATTTTGCACCAAAGAAGTTTCATTTACTGTTTGTAGATGGATCTTGGTTTTTATAAAGTAAATTTGTATGGAATTGGTTTTTTATGTGTTGGAAAGTATTTGTTTACTATTTCAGCAACTAATTCCATATTTAAGTATGAGAAAAGATGTTGTGGTTTAAAAAGAAAGTATATTTATTATTATTGGAAAGCTTGGCTTTCAATTTAAGTAGATGAGTGATTAGCAGTTATAAACTGCATATATTGCTCAGATTTTCGATAAATTTCCAGGTGCAATTGTTAGTGAGAATTGTTAAAATTTTCAACACCATGGGTAAATATTTTCATCTTCAGGAATACATCTTATACAACAGAGCAGTTACTGCTTTTTCCAATTTTTGTCTAAATAAAAAGAGGGATAATTTTACAGTTGGTGTGTTTTTTAAAAAATGTCATAGGATGGCCACTCATGCATAATATACAAATAATATGTAATTCATCAAATTTAATGAGCTTTGTCATGGAACAATGGAGTTTTAATGATGGTTGTTTCCTCAGAGGGTTTTACATATCAATGTACATGTAATTTGGAGTTTGTTGACAGGGAGGAGTGAAGAAGATAAGTCATTCTCAATAATTTCATGTTGTGCAGAGGGTAGTGGAAAATGTCTTGAAAATAAGATCTGTAGCTGATTGGATTTTATGTTTTTTGCTTGTAGATTTTTGAAGCTAAAGAAACTATCACATGTATCTATTAACAGAACAAGTGAAAGATGCCTTTTACAGGATTGAGTGGAACCAATTCAGCTTCTCTGAGTGCTATAGAACACAGTTATATTTGATAAGTACAAGTGTCATGTGAATCTGTTCAATTGCTAAACTCAGACTGATCAACCAATTTTTAAATGATAATAATACCTCTGTGAAGTCAGGAGAAGATTTAATGCCATATGTTAATACATTCCATCAGGGGACAAACATATTATTTTAACCAAATGAAAAACTGCATATTTTATTAATCTCAGGATGAGTGCAATGTTAATTTTGCACTTCAAGAAAAATTATCTTGTATCTTTGGTACAATTGTAGCCAACTATTCATGCATTGTTCGTGCAATTTAATTTTATCAGGAATATATCAGGTTGTTTCTTGTATTGCTTGTTCCACATAAAGGTGCAATAGCAATAACATAACTATGATAAACAATATTTTAAAATATGTACACCTCTTCTTTGAAATCAAATCAGTCAGATATGTATGTTTACTGTACTGTTTGTTCAATATAATGTAATGAAGAAATACCTCCTGATGCAAGTATGAGGCAGAAGGATAACCCTCCTCAGCACTCATTTCTTGGTACTTGTATATCATGTTATTGTAGTGGGTGTTTTGTTTGTGTAATGTATCCAGCTTATCAACTTTTGTTCCTAAAGTGACATTGGAGGCTCTTGACTCAGGGTTACTCTTTAGATTCACTTTGTAAAAAATCTCTCTCAACTGGTCTTTTGTTTCGTGACATGTTCTTGTTATTTTTCATTCATTAAAGAGATTTTTCCATAATTTCTCGAGATTTCATAAGCACTGACATGGGCTGGTGGTCAGTCTGAATGTAAACAGAGTGTTAAGTAATGGAGCATCCATCGCATGTGCTATAACTGAGTTCTAATATATGCACTGTTGTCTGTACAGTTCTGTTGTTTATGTATTAGAATATAAGCCCCTCTTTATTCCTTTGTGGATTCTCCTGCATATCTGATACTTTTGGCATTTAAAAATATTTCATCAGTATGGTACTCAGTGAAAAGTCATAGCATTTAAAAACATTTTTAATCCATCTTTTTTAATATGCAGAAAAATTATCAAAACTTGTGAAAGAATGAAACAAAATCAATTTTATGACAATATTTTATTTTTGTAGTATGAGCTTTGTACATACAAAAATGCCTTTGTTTTTCTTAAGGAAATTTTGTATTCCTTTTTGGTGAAAATTTGGCAAAGTTGTATTTCTTTTTTGGTGTCTCATAGATTGCAGTTAAAAAAGAATGTATTCATATCCCTATCAACTTTGAGGTATTTTGAGATTTCCATACAAGAGTGTCTGCTAGAGAACAAGTTACACACCTACCTCAGAGCCCTCGACTAATTTGTTATGTTCCAGTTTCTCTTCCCCGATTGAAAAAACCTCTGTCTCAATGATTTTTACATACAATCTTAATCTTATTGTTGAAAAGTGGATTTTTAACTACTGAATAGAACTTTGTGTCTTTGCAAAAAATTGGTGTGGAGTTTGCCTTCCTTTTTGAGCTGATCGGATGGAAGTAGGCGTTGTTATCGTTCAGGTGGTATTCAGGGCAAATGTGTCCCTAACTGCTCCTTTTTCAAATCAGTGTAATGGCTTAATAGTTCGTGAAATAAATCTGTTCATCTCAAAAAAAATATTTGCTGTCATTTTTGGTTAAATTCTGTGACCGATATTGAAGCTTCCTATTCCCATTTCCTTGATTTGTTAACAAAATGTTTTAGAAATGGTGCGTTAAATTTATGTCAACTAAATTATTTTAAAGTGTGGATATCCCAAAATTAAAGTTTATGGCTAATATTACCCAATGAGTGCCTTGTTGTAATTGAAAATGTTTGATCTCATTAATTTTCTTAAGCAGTTTGCTTTGGTAGGGTTTCAGCATAGATAATAATTTAATTAAAAGAGAGATATCTATGAAATTGTGCAGATCTGCAAAATTGATTTTCATCTTGTTAATTTATCCATGCAGAACAACAACTTTGCCATGTAGTGTTTCCTTGACCTGCGATAGAAAATTTTTTCGGCTTGTGATACATCTTAGCAAATAACTTCCTTACAATTCCCCTAACAAGAATCTTCTGTCTAGGTTGTTCATAAATCCAGTCTTAAAGTCAATGCATCCTAGTAGAAAACCATAGTATTTCATCCCTTTTATATGTTTTAGCTATTTTTGCAATGAATGGTCAGTTTTGTTATCTAGCTTAATATTAATGGGTGCTTTGAAAAACCACTTCCGAGTACCCAGTTTGTCGTATTTTTTCTTTCTGTTTTTGTTTGAGGGATGTGATTTTTATAATGTCACTTTTTAATAAAATACAGGAAAAAAGGAGTTTTTACTGTGGATGTACCTACTGTAATTATTTTACCCAGATGTAAGTCTTTTAATTGGTACAAGTGCATTGGCCACTTGGCTCTTATTGTTAATATGGACATTCTTTAATTCAAAGATTCTTCTTGTGGTCCATTTCAGATTTGCCCATGGAACATGTTACTATTGATCTCCCAGCGACCATACAGGCCGTTCTTCCTCCACATGTTAATATGCATCCTGCTAGCAGCCAAGAGTTAGTATGTCATTTGTGCAACAAGACACTCTGCTCCAGGTCCAGCCTCAGGCGCCATATGGAAGATAAACATGTGGTCACTGGGACCGAGTTTCGATGTGTACCTTGCAATCGTGCATACAGTTCTAGAAATAGCTTAATGAAGCATCGATATACCTACCACAAAAACCAAGTAGGCAACTTGTTACCTGAAGTGGTTGATGTTGAAAAGGGAGGATCTGTAATAAGCCTGGTTACAATAGGAGGCCCATATGTCGTTCAAAAACCTTCAATCACCAGCTCAGAACCAGTGGTCACCCAACCCTCTTCACCATGCAATTCATCGTCCAGCCTTTATCAAAGCTCTGTGGATAATTTGAGAGTCCACTTGCAGCCTTCTCATACTCAGTCAAATGAATTCAATAACACTGTGAACAATACCAAAAAGAATGACACACTTTAACTGAAACTGCAAACAATTTTATGCTATCTAAATAATTTGTTTACAGTTAATATTACACATATTTATTTGGCTTGCAATGCTTAAATATGATTTAATTTCAAAATACTGCTTATCCAAACAATTCTAATTAGCCATAAAAGAGGATGTTTTTAATGCGATGGAGTACCATTCTACTCAGTTTCTATCAAGGTTTTTTGTAATGGTTTATTTGTTTACAGCCTTTTTAATTTATGTTTGTTAGAGCCAATTCTACTGTAGTTTGCCATTTCATTATGTCTAGTTTTTTAGGAAAATTTAAATATAATTTGAAATATAAATGCGTAAAATGAAATGGATATAAGCCTACGTTAGATGAATCAAAATTAATATCTTATTGTACACCAGTCATTTTAAAATGCTTTCAATGAAGTATATACTAGTAGTTGTCATCATACTCTTATACTAAATGTGTTTATCTTGAAAAATGAAATGGTCCATTTTTTTCGGTGTTCTAATCTTATCTTTTTCTAAATTACGTGAAATTCGTTAATACTTTTGTTTAATTTCAAATTCTCAGGATTGATTTATATTACATATACCTGAATATAAGACAATCTCCATAATAGAACTTACTATTTACAGAAAAAATATTCCAATCATGAACAACTAGTGATGCCTACACCTAAACCCAGAAAATGCTTTCCTCATGTAAATATTGCACTTGAGTTTTTCTTTCTGTCTTTATCAATATTGTGAATTCACTTTACTTATGCAGTATTGTTCCCCTGCAGTGCCTTGATGTAAATAAACAAAAACTCCTTCACCTTTTACGGTAAAGGAGTTTTAGTTTATTTACTATTGTATTGTTTCATCCTGTGTTGCACCCACTTATTATATAGTGTCTTTATGTAAAAACATTGCATAGTTATTTCATGTTGTGTGATTATCAGTTGGTTGTTTATCAAGCACTAATATAGGAAAAATCTTCATCTTATATTCAGGTAAATTGTGTAACTGTTATCCCTTACAGATACTTTCTCTTGGACTGAGTTTTTTTGTTTTATAATCTGATTGCTCTATGATTATGAAATTCATATCAAGATAACCACAAGGAGATATTTTGTAATGAATACCTTTTTTCCTCCTAATTTTGCTTTTACTCCAGGCTTTAAAATATGTTATTTAGATTAGTTCCTCTATTTATTTGGAATGGCTTCTAAATTGACTGATATTGTACCCATATACAAGGTGTATGCTACTGCAGAGTAATATATATTTATACAAACAGGTTTTTCACTAAGCCTTTACAAAACTGTTCTGATTTGAACAAGCAACTGTCGTATTCTTTACTTGTAGCTTTTTATATTAATTTTCCTCCATAAAACAGTCTTTGAGTTTAATATCTGCATTATCAAGCTTGGTTGTTTCAGCTCTATTAGTATTATAAATTTGGTTATGTTATGTTCAATGAAGGTTGTTTACTTTGACATTATTTCCAGTTCATGTAAACAGTAAAAAAAAACCAATGACCTGTCACAGAGTGATTGTGTGTTGCTTTTGCATAGTAATACATGAATTAAATGTTAAATGGAATAATCACAGAGCGTTAAAGTGAACCATAAGAATGACTGACTTTTTGAGCATAAGTCTTAAATATTTGCCCAGTTACAATGTTAATGAATCAAGACAAATCGAGGAGAAAATGAATGTATTTTTTGTTTCAAAATCGGATGGGATATTTGTGTGAAAGGGGAGTTCTTTTTTATACAATGCAGTTAATTAGGTAAAGATCTTGACGAGTTCCTGATTGCAATTTTACTCAAGCCCAATTATGTAGAAGGAACAGTTATAGTGTTGTAATAGTGGCTGACAGTGTTCCTTCATAGTGAAGAGTAATGCTCAGTGAAACAATGGAGATATTGTTGCTCTTTATCGTGTATTTCCGTCAGTTTTTTTTAAGATTAAAATTAAATGCGAATTTTTAGTTCATTAATTAAGTAACGCAACGCTGTGATATTATTCAGCAAATTTTAAGTGTTTTTGACTAGTCCGCGATTGTTGCTTTTAAATATTTTTGTGGTTGAAGTCGGACATTCCACAAAATGTGTATTGTACCAACAGACGGTTAACATATTTTCCGAAACGCCTTCGAATAGGCGTCGTCAGTACTACACAATTTTTATAAACTGTGACCAGAATGATTGTTATTTATAGTCAGGATAATTCCAATAGTTACAAAACAATTGAAAAAATCATAAAAGTTACAAACAGTCGTCTTAAACGTTGGTCTATCGATCTATTTTTAGAATGGATCAACACGATTGAGAAGGAATTTCCAATCATTCCAATTGTTTCTCTTAAAGCTTTAACCTTGCATATGGGCGTTTACAGTAGGGTGATCAAACATCCCAAATTTGGAGGGACAGTCCCTCTTTTTCATCACTCGTTCCGCTTTGTTAAATGTCCCGTTTTTTTTTAAATCATTATTTATATTCCAAATTGTCATTTAAACCGCCCCGAAACCATCAATGGTCACACCAAGCTATCTTATGTCTATTACATGCATCTAAGGCTGATCCATCAATAAATGCACCATAAACACAGCGCCGTAGCTAGGTTCTCCTTCGCCCAGGGGCAAGCCACAGAGATGCGCCCCCCCCCCCTCCCTTTGCTCCCTGAACAATTTTCCAGACAAATGTAATTTGGGGAATGTGATGGAAACCCAAGAATACTATACTAGCATTTTAATTCGGTATATATTATTATTGTTTATAAACAGAAACGTTAATTGTCGGCCCATGAGTTTATGCCCCTTCAGCCCTGCGCTCGGTGGCAACTGCTCCCATCTGCTCCCCCCTCGCTATACCACTGCACAAACAGTAGTAATATGTCTCTCCTTATAGTCGGTAAATATTTTTGAAAGTATCCCTTCTTAGCTTCCTGAAAAGTTGGTCACCTTAGTGTACAGAAACCTTTCTGGAAGGGAGGAGGTAGCTTGAGGCGTGTGCTGAGGTGTCTTTACCAGGCATCAGTATTAGCGTTTCTCAAACTTTATACATCTGCGATCCCCTCTTAAGACAGCCGATCTTTCCCTATTATGGCAGCCGACCTTATCGTGATTCCCTCAATGCCATCCATCTAACAATAAATCTAATTGAAATATTCAGAGAAAATTGGGACTGTTATCGGCGTAAATAACAAAATAAGATTATGAAATTAAAATTGACGAAAAAAATAAACTTTTGTATACACTCTTCGCGACCCTCTTAGAGCTGCAACCTACAGTTTTAGAACCGCTGCTCTGTATAAACCGTTGCACTTCCGTAATATTTATTGTTATTTTACCTAATTTATACTTATATTTTTTTAATATTTGCCAATCAATCCATGGGAGCAACTGTGGGTAATGAAACCTCTTTCCGAGGTTTGTGAGCGAATTTCTTTTTTTTTAAGGAAAAACGGAAAAAGTCATTCTCAGCTCACATTGTGTGACCACGTAATGCACAGCCAGCTGAAATAAATTTGAAATGACTTGAAACTAAATACTCATGTTAGATAAATGGTTTTATTTTAGCGTATGTTGCTTTTTATTATGAGTTCATAAAATTCTCCCTGTTATCTCGTTTTCTACTAGATCGCGAGACACCAAGTATATAAAGTAGTGCCCTAGGTTTTATGCATATCGAAAAATAAACTACTATTCATGGATTCCCATGCGTCATATAATATTTCGTCCGAGTCAAATGATAATGCCAGTATTCAGATAGTAAGACAGTGTTGATGCTCAGGGATAGACCAAAAAACTCCTGTCCTAACTTTAATAATTACAAAAATAATAATTTTAGCTGGGTAACAAATGCTATACTTTAGTTCAAGAACGCAGGAAGTTTTATCCGGGAATTTTAAGGTTTTGGTCTGTACCTTCAGAAGGCTTAAAGTGTTGTATCACTTAGTTAGTCATAGTTAGCTAATAAATTGAGTTGTAATTAGGGTTGCTAGGTGGTTTCTCCGAAAATAACCGTACACAGACGTCGAAGGTGCGAAGCGCTTCAGAAAATATTGTCCGGTATTGCATTTTTTCCCGGACAGAGTGCCCAAATACCGGACAGTCTTGTTCAAAACCGAACACATGGAATCCCTAGTTGTAATGTCAAGGAGAATTTTTTTGTTTTATTTGCTTCTTGGTTTTTAGATCTGGAGTGAACTGCGCAAGTTTAAGGATGTTTTCCTACTCTCAGATGTTACTCTAACAGTTATTTCAGGTATTCCTAATGTGAGACAATTTCAGAAAGCACGAAGGCATAAAATCGCGCGAGACGCATGACTCGGACGTTGACGAAACGGGATAGTCAGAGGAAGGACAGCCTGGAGGTAGAAACAGTACTTTGTTACTCTCCTAAAGATACGATTGCTTATATATTTATTGGAATTTGCGCGTAAAAGCGGTCTCGTGAATCTGGCGAAACCTTCATGATAATTTAATCTCTGAAGACAAGTTGGTGCGTCTGACAGCCTTTTTCATCTCA
The DNA here is from genome assembly GCA_028673005.1 of Tanypteryx hageni. NCBI lineage: Eukaryota > Metazoa > Arthropoda > Insecta > Odonata > Petaluridae > Tanypteryx > Tanypteryx hageni. The sequence continues at coordinate 107,529,647 of CM054113.1, read as the reverse complement.
TTGTGGTCAAAGGGTTATGAATTTTCGTCAGGCTGATAGCGGAAAATTATCAAATACGCCGAGACACTGCGTCCTTTTGAAATTTCGTAGTATTTTTTATACAAAAGATAGCGATTAGGGTGGAGTTGAATTCAAACTCGCTACAAAAACGAGGACTACCTTTGAGTAATATGAGTAGCTAAAATTACAATAATCATATTGGAAGCGCATTTTGTAAATAATGGCATTCTTGCATCGATTAAACTTCTAATGCTGATTTAATTAATAGTCAAGCGTTATGTTCACGTTTAGATATGTGACCAATTACAGAAATGTGCCTGTAGAGTCCATTTAAATCTTTTTCGATAGTTTTATATTGCACTTTGCCCGCTTCGCTATTAAATTTCTCTCTAATGGGCGCTATTTGGTTTGTTACTTCACGACTGTACTCTCCCAGTTTCACGGAAGAAGTACGTCCCTTCGCGAAAATTTCGTAGTCTCCCCTTAAACAACCATACTAAAAATTGACTCGGGTTTCCCTCTCCTGCGGTAGCGGACCTGGCGGTGCAGTAGTTACGCCACTGAGGACACACCGGAACTTGGAGGCCATGGCTAGCAAAGAAACGTTTGTATTTATCCCACCACCTGACCAGTATATCCCTAAGCTTCCGCACCTCCTAATGCATTGACGTTCCCGCCTTCCGATGGGACTTTTTTCGATATTATTTATTTATAACGACCAGCTGTTTCCCTATTGCCTACGCGCAATGGGTATCTAAGGGGTAGTGCAATGGTCAGTTTCAAAAGTTTAGGAAGAAAGGTGACTTCCCCTTATTTTTTCGATATTAGACAGTAGTTCATCTACGTCGGTGTCTTTTGCCTAAACTGAATTTGATGCAATTTCGTCTTTTAACTTGCTATGTACCTTGTAATCGCAGATAAATAAAAAAGACGGATACACTGTATAATCGTGTTCATTTAAGGAAGTGGATGATTTTTCTCCTTGGTTCATGGTACTCGTAACCCTGTCAACACTAAATAATCGCTTTTAGCCAAGCGTGAAGAATATGCTGCCATCTTCAGGAATTAATGATTAGATCCATTTCAAGCGTCATTTGTGACTGTATGCCGATTGGAAGGGTTCCTAGTAAGAAACCGGTTGATTTCTAGTGAGACCATGCTGTCCTTAATTTATCAATGGAACCCTCGGAAACGAGGCATGGCGGGGAACTTCCGATACACGCTTTAGACGTGGATTTCTGGGCTCTGTGAGTAATAGGTACATTTACACAACAGAATAACATAGTTCAGAAGTAGAGCAGGCTTGTGATTCCGGTGATCCACACGGATGCTCGTAGGGGGAGGCACTTTCAGAAAGATTTTTCGTTAGTTTGTGTTCGATTTGGTAAAAGTTGGCTGGCAATGGATATCGCCGAACGAGTGTCTATTTCGATTGCATTTCTTTGTTATTGTTATTCTAATGTTTACTATTTTTTAAAAGTAGGTAGCACTAACTTTATTGGTATGCGCGCTAAAAATACTTCCATTAAATGTTTCTTTGAAGTAGGAACCATAGTGGATCCTTGCGCGGAGCGCCAAAATACCTGAAGTTGTTCCTGTTGATAAATATATGTATTAACAATTGAAACATATGCCAAAAAATAATACATACTATTCATTCTTATGGGAAACAGATAAGTGGGTGTAATTTGAAATAATATAAATTACAAACAATTTTATAAACTTTGTACTATTTTTACAAATTCAAGTTACAAGATCAATTTCGTCATCATCAGGTGCCGAATTCCTTGGTCGCAATGGTTATAACGGGTCAGCAACCTATGGCACGCGTGCAAAAAATGTGGCACGCGAAGTGATTTTTCGTGGCACTATATTTCAGAGAAGAATAACAAAAAGTGTGAGTTTTGAAAAAAATATTTACCTTCATTTCAATTGTATTTTTAGTAGTAATTATACCGCATTGTTTTCTAGATGCCTTATAATTTAATAATCCCTTTTTGTAAGCGTTATTGACAAAATGAAGTTAAGGGTGGCACCTGAGGAGTGTCACTGATTCGAAATATTGATAAAGAGTGGCACGCAATAGAAAAACGTTGCCGAGCCCTGGGCAGCGGAGGGAGCCCCTCTCTATTCTTGTTTTACTCAGCGCCATCGCATATTTGCCGCCCCTCAAGTTTACTCCTCCCCCTCGTTCCCCAAACCTTTCAAACCCTTCTCGAGCCCTTCAAACCCTCCCGACGCCGATGACTCATTGTCATTTCCTTCTAGGAAAGGTCGTCGACCTTATCTACAGGGCGGGCCACATTCGCATTTGTGAATGCTTCGGAGGGCCGCATTGGCAGTCAAGAGAGCCTCGACGGGCCGGATGAGTAAATAAATCAGAAGTTATCTAGAGCTTCTGTGGTGTCATCAAGTCTACATAATTTACTACCTTTAAAACTTCAGATAAGGTTTTGAAACCGTCATTTCGCTGAAACAATATGGAATTGCCCATGTGAAACCCGATCACATTTTCATTACTGATTCGCGGGCCAAATAAATCGCTCTTGGGGGCTGCACGTGGCCCGTGGGCCTTATGTTGCCAACCTCTGCTCTAGGACATTCAACCATTCCTTTCCTCTCTAAGCCTACCCTGCTGCAGTGTGCAGGAGAGGAACCTGTTGGCAGAAAAGGAAGCCACAATAGCGAAGTTGTATAATTAGTTAGCGACATCGAACTCCAAAGCCAAAGCACTTATTAGTAAAAATGTCATTTTAAAGGACCGAGTTGAATGGGTTGAAATAGGAAAAAGGCGAAAAAGGGTGGATAGAGCAAAGCCGGAGAAGGTGACCAAGGTGTAAGCAGGACCGGCGCGTGCCTATTGGCCGCCCGTGCGCGGAAACAAGTTGGCCGCCCCCTTCACTCCCTCTCCCCGCCCCATAAGTACACATCTCGGTACCTCTCTCCATTACCCAGGGGCGGATTAATGATTTTGCCGCCCCTTGGCACTGAAACAATTGCCGCCTCCCTATGAATGTGCTTTAGTTTTTTTTACAAATTCGTTTGAACTAAAATGAATCTAAATGTCATTAAAATAATTGAACATTTACAAGTTTTATTATAAATAAAATTACAAGTATATCAAATAGTTATTTTTATTTTATGTAGATGCAATAAAATAAATGAAAATATGTAAGTATGTAGTTACATTTGTTACATGTAATTGCCGTTATAAGGGGTTCCAAATTTTTCCACCTTACCTCTAAAATTTCTTTACCACTGCTACAATCCTCTTCAACACATTTCTCCAATAAATAATTTCTTCTTTCATTTTGAATTTTGAATTCGCATCAATTCTTCCGGATATCTCTCCTCTTTTCACCATTTTCAGTACAGATCCCTCCAAATAATCGACATGGGGCACAAAACACGACTCCTTTGCTCTTAGAATATACAAGATATTGCCGTGGCATTACTTCGCCGTTTAAAAGATATCGTTCAAACACATTTTTTGTTAGAACACGCATTTTATCAGTATATTGTCTTTTTGAGTTAGTAAAATCACTATCGATACTTTGTTTAATACCATGCGTTGATAAATACTCAATTGTAGCAACATTCAATATCCATTGGGCCGGGTCGTCACTTATGGTAGATATTTCAATGTCGGATTGACGTGATTCGCAAATCTCTGCAGTATTGTCAAAGATATCCAGATCAACATGATTCCCGTTAGTCTCTGATATGCTATTATTTGGAGCATTTTCTTCAACACTAACCGCTTCCGGAATTTCTTCATTAGTTTCAATATGTACTTTAATCACATCAATATTTTCAATATAAACACCAATATTTTCACCTTTTACTTCACTACTACTTTCAACTATTTTTTCTGTCTCACTGTCGGTACTAACTGATACAACAAAGGAATCTAATTTGAGCATTTTTGCTATCATTTCACTTTCCTTTTCTTTCTTTTGTATAGCATTTTTTGTACTGAGAACAGCTTAATTTCTTCCTTCCGGTGATATTATTAACGTTTAGGACTGTCGCGAGTATGTTTAGTAAATGGCAATATTATGTATCTAATGATAAAATAATAGATACGGTATCAAATCATATACAGCGTACAGACAGCTTAAATAGGTACAATGTTCGAATTAGACTGCGATAAAACTGAAACTGCTCCTTGGACACGTGATAGACACGGGTCGAAACGAATGCACATCGGTCAAGTTCGCTGCCAAGAGGGGTAGTATCTTTGCTGCCAAGAATGCTGTGCGTCCGTGTGTTCTCAACAGTTCCGACAGACAGTGGGTTTGTGCAAAAATGCCGCGATTACAAAAATGCTGCTATTATAAATTTGCCGCCCCTGCAAATTTGTCGCCATTGCCATTACCATCAGCGGATTTTCAATTCCTCTTCCGAGTGTTCGTGCTGAATATTCTGTATAGCAGGGATGCTCAAGACGTCGATCGCCAACTCGTTTTAGGTAGATTGCGTAATGGATTCATCGTCTTCCCCATATAATAGAACAGATGTCCCGCCACCTCCGCTCGACTAAATTTCTAACAAAAAATGTAAATTCTACGATTCACTGCATAACAAAAAGGGCTCTTGCCAAATTCCAATAGGATCGTCCACCGAAAATATAAAACGAGAAATAGTTTAGTTTTCTCTCGTTAGGAGATAGAAAAAATTTATCAGACTAGATCACGACCGAAAATATGACCATAGTGACCTCCAAGTTTGGAACTTCTGCCTAATCCAGCTCTTTACTAAGCCTTTTGTCTTACTAACCGCGGTATAAAAAAACCGATGAGACAGAAACCTTACTCCCGAGGTTGGCGGAGAAAATCTGTATAATGTTGTGTTATATTTGCCAGTAGATTTTCAACTGAGATATAAATTAAATTACTATGCATAATATAGTTGATAAAAGCAATAACATAAAGAATAGGATTATACGTATTTATTTATAATCACACCAATAGTAATAACAAAAACTTTATAGATTTATTTACAAACTCTTATAGGACAGCACATGCACAAGTTTTGCATTCTGAAAAACAAACAGAATATGTCATTTGCTTTAAAACAGTGTAAAATTAATACTATAAAAACAACTTCAAAAATAAATTTATTTGATCATCAAGACATATCAGCTATAAAGAAAATGAGCAAATTTTTGTGATACATTTCAAAATAATAATATATATAAAATGGAAATTTTGACAGTCTTTACATAAAATCTGGCTATTACTTCAGAATTTTTTTTAATTAGCTGGTGTGTCTAATTTCTCTGCGATCTCATGTTCAATTGAAATGGTTGCCAATTAATTTTTTATTAAGTCTTTCTTGAGCCATTGTTGACCTAAAATAATTTTTTCCAATTTTAAATTTAGAAAATGAGCTTTCAACTCCCGCTTCTGACACTGATAATGTTAATAGAATTCTTAATACGACAAAGATATTTGGAAACACTATATGCAAATCATTTTCCAAAAAATAATTTAAAACTTCCAACGGAACCATATTAGATCGCACCATATCTTACAACATATCAATTCCATTCATCAGATCTACTGCATCAATGCCACTTTAACTTTTGTCAATATTAGAAAGTGTTGTCTGTAAAATTTCACAATTTCTTCTTTTTTCATTACTGCTGACGTATTTCAAATCGGAAAAATTATGCAGAAAATCAAACGCTTCGTTATGCTGCTGTAGTATCTCACATCTTTCACTCAGTGATTTTAGGGTTGTCGAAAATTGAAAAATAAAAATTTACTTTGAAATCTCTTTGTAGATCTCTAATATGTCCATCAACATGCTCATAATTAAATTGTCTAGCCTTTCTCCTGAAACGTATAGCATTTGTTTCCGGGAAGTCTGGTTCCACCTCAATAGTTGCAGCTAAATCTTTGCTTTGACTTACGTACTCTTTAAACCTTTTATCTGAACGCTTTTCTTTTAAAAAATCGATTAAATGTTTTAAAAGATTAATGCAAGTTTTGATGGTTAGCTTCGACTTCCTCGGTCTCGGTGGCGGCGGGGTACGGGTGAACCACCCCTCAATTTGTCGGAGGAAGCGCCTAAACCAGTGTTTCTCAACCGGGGTGACGCGTCACCCCAGGGTGACGAGTGGGTTTTCGATTTTTTTTTTAAGGTAAGGTTATTACATCTAATATGCTTTAATTAACTCCCTTTTCCAATGCGCTTCATTGTCTTGCTCGAGTCCCAGTGGTGTACGTTCAATCTTATTTAACATATTTTTATATGCAGGTATGATAATGTTTTCCGTCACCAGTTTTGATTTCAATCCGTCTTACACCTTCCAGAAGAAATCTCAAACTCAGAATTTATTTGAGAACATTAGAGTGATTTTTTTGTCGGTAGTTAAAGTTTATTAATTCGTAGTATTTAATTTATGAGTATCCCTTTCCATTGCTTCTTGCAGTTTTCCGAGAATTATTAATCGGGGATATATTTTACTCTCATTAAAATGGACAAATTTGTAGTGAAGAAAACGAAATTATATGAAACAGTGACGACAATACATTCAAATGCGTCTCCTAAGATATCTTTTAAAATCAAACGTAGACAATACAGTGACTCTTACCTAGGTTTGGGTTTTACCTGGTCCGGAGATGAGGATAATCCAATACCTATGTGCATTATCTGCGGATACAAGTTATGCTATGACTCTATGGTTCCTAGAAGATTAAAGCGGCATTTCTTATCAAAACATGAGCACTTGCAAGACAAAAGCATAGAATATTTTAAAAGAATTTTGAAAGATCAAAGTAAACAGTCAACAAGTTTTGTGAAAAAATTTTCAACTTCTGATAAAGCCCTAGAAGCAAGTTATATTGTGTATGAGTTAATCGCGAAACAAAAAAAGCCTCATACAGTTGGAGATACTTTAATAATTCCTGCCTGTAAAGAAATTGTTAGAATTATGTTAGGTGATGATGCTGCCAAAGAAATAGATAAAATACCTCTTTATAATGATACGATTAGGAGACGTATTAGTGATATGTCAAATGATATAGAAAAACATGTCACAGAAATGGTAAGTGATAGACGTTTCGCTATTCAAGTCGACGAGTCTACTGACATAAGCGGTAAATGTCATGTAAGTACTGGCTTTTATTCGTTTTGTTAATGAAACTGAAATAATAGAACAATTTCTTTGCTGCAGAGAAATCCAGGTAAGTACAAAGGGACAAGACACTTTGCAAGATGTGTAAGACTATTCTTAAACCAGCGGTTTGAAGGTCGCTGGATCGGCCGGAGAGGGCCACAAACTTAGCCGCCAAGGTCGCCAGGTTTGGCCCCTTCAAATTATTACTTATGGGGCCATATGAAAAGCCTTGTTTATGAAACGAAAGCGCAAACTATACAAGAAGTGTCATACCGCATCAACGATGCTGCAGCGCAGATCAAAATGAATGGCGTTATGCTTCGCACCAGTGGCGTAGCCAGGCAGGGTGCATGTGCACCCCCCCAAACTGCTCCAGACAATATGATATTTTCATTGCGTTAACCATCGTAGTAATAATGTTAATTAAAACGCGATCGTAGTATCAATATTAATCAATAGTTCTTTAAAATTCAATAAATTATTTGTCTGAGTATTAATTTATATATTTTTATTATTAAAAAATAGTATGGTGCACCCTCCAAACCAAATTTCTGGCTACGCCACTGCTTCGCACAGCAACAAGTTCTCTTTTAAAGAGAGGAAGAACCTGCCTAAGAGAAGGTGGTGGTGGCCACTTTGAGCAATTATTGTAACAAGTAATTGCTTGAATAAACATTGTAAAACAGCAAACTTGCTTCTTATTTCCATCAACAACTTCAAATGTCCATTACTCCCTTATTATTGAGAATATGCAAAATGATTATTCTTTATTTTCGACTTGTAATGACTTCCCCTAAACGTAGGTGAAGTATCGACCTCGCATTGCGGGACACCGTGTTTACTACAGACGAAGATTTAACAAAAACATTTCTCGATAAACTAAGCATTCTCCAGATTCCAGTTTATGATATGAGAGCTCAAGGTAATGACATTGGGGCGAGCATGAAGGGTAAAAGGGCTGGAGTACAAAGTAGGATTTTGAAAATTAATCCACGCTCAACATTTATACCTTGTGCTTGTCATTCCCTAAATCATAAACGATGCTGCATATGACTCAGGAAAGACGACTAGTTTCTTTCATTTAGTTCAGCAAATATGTCTTTTCTCGTCTTCGGCAAGTCGTTGGGGTGTACTGAAAAAGCACATAACTTAACTTTGAAACTAGTGTGTGAAACGAGTTGGAAAGGTTGCATTTCTGCCATTAAATCTCTCCGATTCCATACTGAAGACATCTATGATGCGCTTGTAGAAATTTATTTTGATAAGAACTATGATAATGTAACAAAGTGCGAGGCCAAAGCTCTGACAAAGCAAATTTCTTCTTTAAATTTATATGTAGCTTATTAGTGGGGTATGATATCCTCTCCAAGGTGAATGTGATCTCAAAAATAATGCAGAGACCGCAATTAAACATATCAGCGTTCAATAACTTGCTGAAATAATTTATAGATTTTTGAGAGATTCTCGCTCAGATGAATGTTTCTTGAAAGTTTTAGATTGGATATGGAGCAATGCAAAACCCAAATGCCTGTCTTCGCTCATTCGGCTGCGCATCCATGTTTTTAGTCGTCAAAGAGCAGAAAAGCTCCGTTCAGAGCTAGCGACACTTATAGGGAGAGTTAGTAAAATTTTCAGTAACATTTTGCAGGTTTGGATAGATTTCTTCGTCTCACAAACTGAAAACATCGCATGCATGCAAGTCAATTTTAAATGGTTGCACGTAGATTCACGTTCCCATTTGGTTCTCCACATAATTAATTCGCTTTGAAAAACAGTGAATGAATTTGAAACACTCAATTTTTTCGACAAAGCAGAATATTTTTCCCACAATGATGTTACAAAATCGTCTTCATTCAAATAAAGTAATTTTTCGGCAATATATTCCCTAAATAGAATGATTTCAGTGTGTCATCACAAAAACGGCTTCGAAAATCAGCTAAGAGAGTGTTGATCATAGGGACATGTATGTACATTGTGGCGATAGTATTCCTCAGCGGTTTCAGAACTGGAAATTCTTGCATATCGTCCAGTTGCATGCCGGGGCTTCATTAGTTCGAATTCCAAGGTATCACCCAATTCATTAGCACATTTCCAAATCCTACGAAATACTTCGTCAGCCCTTTTCCTTTCTAAATCTAATAAACATACAAGGTCTTCAATGCATTTTATAGCTGAACTCAGGTCTAGGGATTCTTTTTGGAGTGACTTTCTAACCGGAAGGGTTAGTGAAAATATATGAGTAACGCATTGCATTGAAACAACGAATTCGCTGGTCATGAGGGCATTAAGGAATAAACCTGCCTTTGTTGAAGATGTGATATCATGCCAACTACTGATACTTTTTAATACCTCTGTCATTGAAAAAAATTATTATCAATTATTGAATGTACATCATGCCTTTCTACCCAGCGTGTATCACACAAGCTACTTAACAGTTTCCCCATATCTCTCTTTAAAACAAAACTTCTCTTAGCAGATGCACGAAAGAAATTTATTACCTGACCCATTACTCCAAAATATTTTCTAATAGATAGAATTTCGGAGAATTTCGACAAACTCAAGATAAATGAATGGCTTTGACAGGTAACACTAACCGCATGCGGAGCAACCTTACGAATTTCTGAGACAGTGCCACGCTGCTCGGAAGCCATGACACGTCAGCTGTCGGTACAGATCCCAACACAGTTTTCCACTTTAAATTATTTTTTAATAAAAACTGGACCACTGATTTTTCTATCATATTTTCACTCAATTTTGGTACGATTTCTTCACAAATGCCTGATCCGAAACTTATTGCATGCAAGTCTACAAAACCCAGGAAATCTTCTCTTATTTTATTCTCATAAACATACCTAAATATAATGCTTAACTGCGACACTAGAGATATATCGGTTGTTTCATCAATTAAAATGGAATAATACTTTCCTTAACTCACAAAGCCTTGGATCTTTTTCAAAATTTCATCGCCGCACTGAATGACTTAGTTCTGAGTCGTTTTTGAGATGTAAGTAGCATTTGCGCTAGAGGATTTAAGATGATTTTCAAGATCCTTATCTCCTCCTCGGATATGTAATTTTAATATAGCGCGAAAGTACCCTTCGTTAGTTATGCTTTCATTGCCGTCAGGCACGTCTGACAAACAACCGTCATTTCTATGGCCTCGAAATGATATATTTTGTCGACCTAGAGTGATCATCGTATCAATAATGGGCAAAAGGCGCTTTCGATTATCTTGAACTTGTTTCAATTGGGCTGAAATCAACATGTTTTGAACTTCAAATTGGGACTTTCCAAAATTCCTTAAAAAATCTTTTGCCGACTCTACAGCGCGTTTGTGATATACATTGCCTTGGTGTTTTTCAAGAATATCATCTTTCCCCTAAAGTTTAGAAAATACAGTAATTGGCTTTGATACCAAAACCCCACTCTCATATTTACAATTAATCGCACCAACCGTTCTGGGAGCAAACAAGGTACAATATTTGCAGTAAATGCCCCTCTTTTTTGGAGAATAAACTAGCCAGGCATATTTATCCAAGTAAGATTGATTAAGGTATCTTTTTTCAACTTTGCCTATCTTTCGATGTTCAGAAAACGGAAAGACGTAATGTTTTGGCGGGGATTTTCTAAAAGTTCTTTATTTGTTAAATTATCTAATAATATTGCTTCATCCAAGTAAATACCGATATCGTTTTTTTACCCTAACACTACTATAATGTTCGATATCGACGGAATGAGCCGATGAAATAACAACTGCTGTCTTCATTAGCGAAGATCTCTCTCTTTAAGGAGTTTGTTGGTTGTGAAGTAGAAGCTGCCTCTTCTTGATTGCTCGAATTTATCTTAGGTTCTGTTTCTGAAGAATTAAGATAAAAATGCAACGTTTTCTGGCGTTTTTGTCTATTTGATGTCATTTTTATCAATGGATATCTGTAAATGCTTAAATAATAAATCAGGTTAACGATAAAGTAAATTTAAAGATATTAGTGTAGTGTAGTGAGACCAAACGTATATGAGAAAGTTTGTGCAATGTATATTGCGCCGTTTATTTTAATTTTATTATTGATATGGCGAACAATTCCATTAGTGAAAGATTCGAGCAACTAAAAACGCATGATAACAATTATGAATTTCTTTACGACATTTTCAAATTAAAGCATCAGGAACGAACCCAAATATTAAAGTATTGTAAAGATCTACAAGGAATCGTAACTTACCGTGATAGCGCAAATATTGATGGAATTGAGCTAAGGAAATAATTAATTTGGCTGCATTTTAAAGTCCGATATGCCTCCTTTTGAAGTTCTTTCTTATTTAAAAATGACATGTTGGCCATGTTCTCTAATATTTCCGTTTGTTTGTGGATTATTTTAACATTTCCAATCAAATAAGCTCCCGCAGAACCTTCTTTTTTTAAACTGAAAACCATAAAAACTATTTACGTTCGTCAATGAGTCAGGAAAGATTGGTTGGATTCAGTGGCGGCTCGTAGCTAAAATTAGTGGGGGTGCTGCTCCAGAAAATTTTTAACCTTTGTTTTAAAATTGTGTAAAAGGAAAAAACATGTATAAAAAGAAAATTTATTCAGGAACTTGATAAAATCTTAACAAAAAAAACCAAACATTTTTTACTTATTTTAACTTAAATTGTTACAGTTCAAGCTTGATCTATTCATTTAAAAATGAAATCCATAAAAGAACCGAAAAAAATGAATCAAATAGAATAGTTGGAAGCAGAATAATAATCTAAATCTACAATCTACAACATTCAAGAATATGGTACACGGTTTTTAAGCACAACACACGCTGAGTAAAAAAAACTTCCTTCCACCATCACGCCAGAGCCGGCACTGCGAGAGCAACAGTGGACAGTGCTCTCTCTACCTGGCAGTCCCGCCTTCCTCCCCACCCCCCTCCTATGTGCGCATGCGCACAACAGTCAAACACCACGTCGCTGGCACTGTGAAGCGCACAGTTCCATACAAAGATTTTTGTATCTTTTTCATGAACTGGGGGATGGCTAATGAAGTACTGACATTAAGCTTAAGGAATATATATTGTACTACAAAAATAAAGAAAGAATTAAAGAAAAAAGGACTCATTATATTAAATGTTATCGATAATATCAAGTGGAAATAGGGGGTGCTGCAGTTCCGCAGTGCCTATACACGAGCCGCCACTGGTTGGATTATCTCTTATGTCCATTGAAATCTATATTTTCCAATCCCTTTACTATGACGATTTGGATAGAGAATTTGCCTAAATGAAATCAAGGAGAATAAATTTTAAGTAGGAATTGGATTTATGGATTTTTATTTCCGTGTTATATGTTGCCAACAGCTGTTACTCTAATACTCTGTTATTATATTTTTTAAATGCGAGAATTTGACGTAAAACTGATTTTTCTCTTTACGTACATAGACGGATAAGCGTCTTCATTGGGCGAGATTGAGACTAAAAAGTCTCTTCTTCTTTCAAACCCTTACATTTAACCTATATTTATGATCTGCGGAAGACACCTCGTTTTTGAGAAATTCTTTCCCTATCTTGTTGAAATAGGACGATTTGGCAGTCGTCAATGCCGGATTAACCATGGTGGTGGTGCAGTTGCACCAGGGCCCCGTGAGTAGAGGGACCCCACGGAGGCCCCGGACACTGTGTGCGGGATTGTGTGTGGTTGTCTATGAAAAGTTGTGCGCCAGGGCCCCCAATTATCTTAATGCGGTCTTGGCAGTCCTGCATACAATTTTGTTATGGAGTACAGGTCAGGTAATTGATAAATGAATAAAAAGGTTTCACGTTTACTATGTCATACCTTTAATTATTTCATTGCGTTAGATAGACCAGTATAAAAATAGCATAATAATTAAAGAATATTTACCGTTTCAGCGTCTAAAATCATACTTTTAATTTTTATGTGGGATTTTAATAAAATTGGGGTACCAGGATTGGAAATTTTGAATCTTAGGATTAAAAATCTGCCAGGATTGGCATTCTTGACCACAAAGTTACGGATTTATAACGTCAGTCAATTATATATTCTACTAACTGTTAATATTGTTTATATCGTTTCTGGGTATCATTTGGTGTTAAGTATAAGTTTTTTCTGTCCGCGAAGATATTATGGCGAGGCTATTTAAGGCGGTTTTCGGTAAGCTTGCTCCAGGCGCCAAATTACCACGGAACGGCCATGCCTACTAACGGTCGTTTTTCTATGGAATCATAGAGAGGTTCCACTGATTTTTAAATTGAGACATTTAATATTTCTGAAATTGTATACACGAACATTTTTTCGGGGCCCCTTACTTCAAGGGGCCCCTGGCGCGCGCGACCTCCCCTAAATCCGCCGCTGTGTACTTCCTAATTAGTATATGATTTACGTATATTTTATGGGTGAGATAATTATTACATTTTGCTATGCTATTTTTTTACATTAGATATCCTTAATATCGTATCTCTTTGAAAGATCTCGCATATTTCCCCAGGGATATGCGTACTTTAGATTGAATGCAGCTTATTTAAAAATGTGTTTATCTTATATATTCTCATTTTGGTTATATTTTTATAAGTAAAGCAACCTTTCTTTTTCAATGGCTAAAAATTAAAAATATTAAACAAAATGCTCTGATTGAAAAATGAGGTAGTATTTCTGTTGCAAGAATTTTTACTGAACGCATCCGAAATTTCCTGTTTCCCTAAGCCAAATAAGTACGCTAAACTAACGTAAGTGACACTTCTGTCGCTATGCATGAATGGCAGCATTGAATATTGTTCACTTGTGTCTTTTTGAGACATCTTAATATTACGCAAAAAATGTCCGTAAAAATGTTGGGTTGTCCGTAATTTTTTTCCATATTGTCCGTAAAAATCATTTTCACTGGTTGACAACCCTGGTGAGAAGGGAGGGTTGGGGAATAAGGGAAAGAGACCTGAGAAAAATTGTGCCAAAGCCCTCGAGCCCCTTAATCCGGCCTTGGTCATACCTTGGGAGGCATTATACTGTTAAAGGAAGGAGATGTGGTTCGCCGTCTTTTAACAGCTCATATTGAAGTTAGCCAACGCTGCCCGGAATCATACGCAAGTTAGATATTTAAAATTATTTTGCTATCGATCGTTGTCTATGATTATTTCGACCAATTTTAAAAGACTAATAGCTAATAAGGGGATAAATGTACGGATTGCTATACTATGTAATTTCCATATTCCCCCTTCCTTATGAGTAATGTTAAAATTTTCAGGTTTTTATTGCATCCGTTTTCAAATACACATTTAACTATTTAAACATTCAACGGAGTAACCCTTACAAAGTAACGCAATTTGCCGGTGTGAATATCTTTAAAGATCAATTAACATGATCAGTGGCGTAGCGGACACCCCCGCGTGGTGGGGGGGGGCATTTTAATAGAAATTGTAAAGAATAGAAGGTATGGGCATATTATTAGAAGAAACGTTTGTTTTACAGAGGTAATCGCAGAAAGCAAAACGACGGTAAGGTAAGGGGGAGGGGAGAGACGATCGCATAATTCGAAAAAGTGACTCTTCTTGTGAAAAAGGTTGCCGATTCCTGCATTAGACAAATAAATGATTCGCGTACTTAGTTTCCTGGCCTGCTCTTTACTCGGCATCGTTGACACGTTTTCCCTCACACCGATTTCACGAACAACCCTCAGGGCCTAAATCCTACCCTAACGTTGTTGAGGCACACCTGCTGTGATCCTCCTCTTGTTCTTGGTGTTTTCAGTGAACCTTTTCCTTCAATCACAAATCGCACCAACCTCCTAGAACAATGAAGCGCCGATTATTTTTCCCTTTTGCGTTTGCCGATTCATCGTTTAATTACAATTGTTTTATGTTTCAATTGATTCATTTATCAGTGTTTTGATAAAAAGTCGAAGTTAAGCCGCGGGTAACGTCGCAAACCACGAAACTGACCGCAGTTGACAAGGTCAGCTTTGGCTTAAGAGCAATTTGATATTTTCCTTCCAAAATTTTGGGTCTCTGCCCTTAGCGACCTCTTAGGGTCGGCGGAAGGTACTAATCATATTCTTCGTCAAGACCGTTGGGGCATAGGAAGCAGCGATTTCTGTTAGTATTAATGTTATAGGTATGTCGACAGCCGTATTTAAATATTTTTAGTTTTTATTTACTTGGTTACATTTTTACAAGACTTAATGCAAACAATTATCGCTATTTGTTGAATTTTTATGAAAGGTTTTGGCTAGTAAGAATGCTATAATAATGTTCAATATTACTCCTTGAACTTTTTCAGTTGTGTAAACTTCATTGTGCCCATGATACTGCTGTTCTGTGATGAAGTTCATGTTTGGGGTGGTCATCTTAAGAAA
The DNA here is from genome assembly GCA_028673005.1 of Tanypteryx hageni. NCBI lineage: Eukaryota > Metazoa > Arthropoda > Insecta > Odonata > Petaluridae > Tanypteryx > Tanypteryx hageni. The sequence goes on along the minus strand of CM054113.1, from coordinate 107,514,177 downwards.
AGTATTTCTAGCACCCTAGAGAGTGATATCCCACCGCTGAAGGATTTTTATCTGTAAAGGTAAGGAAACTGAACTAAATTCTCTTTTCGATGTAAATTGGGTGAACTGTAATTCGTGGAAGACATGGCATCTGATGGAATTTACTATTGAATATGGGAGTTATAGTGTAAATGGGTGTGGATGTCCTTACAAGGTTCCTCATTGTGCTTACTTGCTTTACACTGTGTTAGGTAAAAATCATTATTATTGGCATCTCTCTTTTCTTTCGAGACTGAAGTGTTTATGGTGGACCTGCAACTATTTTTTATATCGCAGTATTTTGTGAGCTCTTAAAGTATAACAGTGCATTTGCTTATTTGGCAGCATTTAATCTCGCTTATGTAGATTTTGATTATTTTGCCACAATATCGAATCACTTGAAGCAAAGCTAAGTAAAGAGAAACTTGCTTGCAGTTACAGCTGGATTTACTTGAATACCTTCCAAACATTACACCAACCTTTTGCACTTTGCTTGTTAGTAGTTTAGATTTATGGTCTCCTCTTACCCATTGAGCCAAGTGAATAAAAACTTAGTAAATGCTAAAAGAAAGCACCAGAAGCAATTGATAAAAGAATAAGCTTTATTTTGAGCAGATAAAAGTTTGCTTTGATTAATTGGCATTTACTGTATAGTTTTAAGCAAATGTTTAAATATTATGCAAATGAACACCTTTTATCTGACCATCAATCAGATTGACTGTAATATCTCAATAAATATGGAAGACGGTACCAAAATTTTCAGTCTAAGCTTTTCTTACCTTGTGCTCAACATATTAATGTCTTTGTTTAGTTACCATAAGCTTGTAGTGGTTAGGTTGAAGTATATTGAATAAATAAATAATTTATATTACATAAAAACGTTTCTAATATAAATTTAATGAATAAAAGCTTTGTGATTCTTCTCTCACTTGTTATATTTGTTTAGTGATATGGCCAAGTTTATGATTTCAGGAAAAGTAAAAAACATGAAAAAAGATGAATGTCAATAACTAATGATTACAAAAATTTATTGCACCATTTTACTTAATAACATGGGAAATGTATGATTTCTGATTCGATTTTGTTGTTGTTTCAGAAGCGTGATGCCAAGAAATAGTTACCTGACCACTCTGGACATGCAGTCTACTGCTCAGCTGACATCCTGGATCTTCTTGGATGTGTTCTCTTTTGTGAAGCCAAGGAAGAATAGGGGTGAGTGTAATCACTTTTTGTTACGAATTAGAAGGAATGAGCTTCCCACTTTACATGTAGTATTTATCAGGTTGATTGTTGTATTTGATATTCCTGTTCGTATTCCAAGGTGTCAAGTGACATTTCAATGTGTCCTTTTGATCTATTTATTCATGCAGAGGCAATAGTTTTTGGAATGCAAAACATTTTACCATATGTTTGGGAGCAGGCATTTTACCTAATCAAACTAATAGAAAATTTTACAGTTTTGATCACTTGGTGCAGTATATAGCATTAATATTTATGCTGCATTAATAGAAGTTAGGCAAAGTATTGGTAAATGCAGCTAGTAATACGTTCACTAAATGAAATGCAACATGTTACTTATTTTTGAGGAAAGATGTTTGCTAGTAGTCAATTGCAATATAATTTGATGACCATGAATATGCAAGTGTGCAGTATAAAATAGGGTATATATTAGATTTGTGTGATATAAATTGAGAAGATTTTAACGAAATACTTTTGAGACAATGTCTATTACAGCATTTATACTCTTATTTCATCCTGCACTTTTTTCTCCATGAAAAGTTAATCACAAAAATGGATTTTTTAAGATTCTTGTTTTGAGATAAGTTACTGCAATTATTGTGAATAATATAATCACACAATAGAAATTGTTTAGTTCTCTACTCAGCCAAGGAAGCAGTGATAACTTAGGACTTAGGCTATTAGCAACTAAAATATTGAATAGCAAATATTAGAATCATTATTTTGAATCTTAGATGGCTATAAACGGTTAGTGGTTCATCTATATATGCTTATGCAGTATACTCTTGAGTTACAAACTAATGATGTATATTTGAAGAAGATGAGTAGTAAAAAAATTTCCAAAATTGTCCTAAAGATAAATAACACTAAATCATATTCTAAATTAATTTGGCATTTTTTTGAGAAATCATGATTTATTTTCTACTTTAAGTCAACCTGTTAAAGTAATCTTGAATTTCATCAAATACAAAATGTCTGATCTCCATTTATTCCTAATGCTGTGAAAATTGAATATGAAGCCTGTTGTTTTACATTACTGTAAATTTTAACTAGTGATACAGGCTGCTCAGTTTATCTCGGGTGATAGTTGATGAAGCCTTGCGAGATGTTACTCAAATGATTGGCAAAATCTTCCATACTAAATTTTTCTGAGACTCATTTGTTTCTACACTCCAAGTTAAACTTATTAGTTAAATATGTATCATATATTTACAAATTTAGTAGGTCATGCACCCAGGGCTGATTCTGGCTCCTTGGCTGCCTGCATGCAGCAAATATTTGTATTTTTAAATGGAAATAACTTTTACTAAAAAAAATTGAAAAACTTTTAGTTTTTATTAGTAATATGAACACAATGACACAAATTTAAATTAAATTTTTATTGAAACCAAAACAAAACTGCATAAAAATATAAATAAATATATAAAAAAATTGCACTTTAAATTTTTTATTAAAATTGCACCCTTCTTGCTTTCTTATTGGCTAATTTATCAATGATGTTAGCTAACTCTAAAATTTCACACAATTCACTTTCGATTGATAGGAATCCCAAATCACTTAGCCTCTCTTGACTCATAGAAGATCTTAGTTTTTATTAGCTTTAATTTTGGGAAACTTCTTTCACCATATGCTACAGTAATCGGTATTGTCAAAAAAATTCTCAGTGCTATAAACAGATTTGGAAATGATGATTTTAAATTATTTTTTACAATATATTCCAAGTTTTTCAATGGGTCTATTATGTCATTTTGTAGTATTCTGTATGACATTAACTCATTAAACAACTCAATACCATCAATATTCTTGGAAATCATATTTTTTTTAACAACTTGAAGAGCAAAATCTAAATCAAAACAAGCTCTTTTTATTTTGTCTTCAGACATTTCACGAAATTCACATAGAAATCGAAATAAATTATTACATTCATTTAGAGTTTGAAACCTTTCTTGGATGGCAGTTAAAGCTGTTTCTACAATTGTTAGATAAAATTCTATTCTAAACATTTCTTTTGGATTTGAAATAGATTCATCAACACCTTCATAACTAAAATGACGAACTTTGGTTCTACTTCATGTGGTTGGAAATTCTGCTTCTACATTTACTTCTGCAGCTAAAGCTTCGGCATCACTGATGTATTTATTGAAAGCCTCATTGGATCTAATGTCATTTAAAAATTTGATCAATTCGTCCAAAACTTTAACACATTCATTTATATTGGATTGTGGGCATTGCAAGATTTTGCTTACAATATCTACTTTTGATAAAATATCATTCCATATTATTACAGAGCATATAAACTTAAAATACGCAACTTGATTTAATAATACATTAGCTGTATGTTTCATTTTCATGTCTCTGGAATTGTCTTCTAGTATGTCATTTAAACTTTTAATAACCTCATTTAACTGCAATCTGAGAGGTCGAACTGCTTTTATTCTACTCTCCCATCTTGTATCACTTAAAGATTTTAATGTTAATCTGGAGATTTTAGTATATCCCATCTGTAAGGGGATACAGAAAAAAGTGTGTATAATTCTTTAACAATGCTAAAAAAATTAAAGTTTTCAAATGTTATCTTACCAGCATCATTTACGACTAAATTTAGTTAATGAGCAGCACAAGGTACAAACAAAGCTCTCTGATTTATGTTTTTAATTCTATTTTGTAGGACAATATGTCTGCCGTGCACGTTTGATCCGTTATCATAACCCTGTCCACGCATATTTTGAATATCTAAATCATATCTTTTAAAATTTCATTTAAAAGGTAATTAGATAAACCTTCCCCGGTGGTGTCTAATATTGGATAAAACCCTAGAAACAATTCCTGAACAACAACATCACAAGTGCTGATATTGACAATTCTAATAACAAATGCTATCTGTTCAGTGTGGCTGATGTCTGGCATACAATTGAGGATTACAGAAAAATATTTAGCCTGTTTTGCAAAATTCTTAATTTTTGCTTTTATACCACTCGCTAATACAGGTATAATTTCGTTTTGAAACATATGACCTATATAATGAGGCATATGACTTTTATGATAGTATTGAGATTTTCTTATATTATTAATATGATCTGAAATAATTGGATCAAATTTTGCTAACATTTCTACAGCCTTCAAGAAATTCCCATTATTTGCCTGATATAATTTATCATTTTCACCCCTAAAAGCTAAACATTGGCCTGCTAAAAACTGTACAATTGATATCATTCTTTCAATAGTGGCTCGCCATCGTCTTTTTTCAGTGTCAATATAACGTTGTTGTTCTTTAACAATTGTACAGTTCTTGTTCAATTGTGTTTTTAATTCAATTCATTTTTTACAGTTTTGCATATGTTCCATACTTATTTCGTGTCTTGATAAATGCTAGGCTAAATGCCGCCAATTAGAAAATCCCAAACTATCTGTTAGTTTGTTTTGTTATAGACCAAACAATTTACAGCAAAAGCAAAAGAAAAGTCTTATAAAATGACTGGTTTAACAAAAAATAATATTATAAGATTTGAAAATGATTTTGATGACAATTCTATTTATAAAAATATAGTTAGAAATAAAAAAAAAACTGGTGATATCAATGGATACATTCACAATTTTTTATAAGTATATTTTAGTTATCATTTCTCAACCTTAAAGTCATGACTGATATTCCTAAAATATGCAAAGGCAGTAAAGATTTTTACCAAATCAAATTTTATGACTATCGTGATGAACTTTTACAGGGAAATAAAATGTCCATTAACAGAGTTAGTGATCTCAAATCTTAAAGAAAAGACTACACTACTTAGTAAAGACTTGTTTAAAAAAATTCTTATCACTACAAAATTATTTGAATAAAACTCAAAAAGAATTTACCATACAAAATGAATACATTCATTAAATTAATTTAAAAAATATATACATACCTTCTTATTTGTAGATGGAAACTCTCCGGTTGCAAAACTTCCTTTTATCACTAGGTAAAGAATAGTGTTTACAGTAAATATTGATGCCACTTTTTGAGCAAAAGAAAATAAATAAATTATTCCCAATCAGGGGCATACCTAAAGTATTTGGCACCCAGGGGATCTCCCATAAATAATTTTAAAATTTAAACACACAGAAAAATATATTATGTTTGCAAGTAGATTTTTAAACAGTACAGTACTGTCATAAGCAAATTGGAAATAAGAAAAATGCAAGACATTAAAAATTCAGTGAACAGGTAATACTGCATTTTATTTTATACAAAAAACACAGGAAATCCAGTCTCAACGCTCAGCCTATTCTTCAAAGGTAAATAGAGAGGATTCACAGTCTCTGCTTTCGAGCCTTAATTTCTGCAAATTGATCAATGACCTCATCCAAATTCATCTCCTTTGCATATTCATATTTGATCCATTACCTTAGAACGAATCTCCAATTCTTGAAGAAAGCAATCAAGACATTCAAACAGCCCTTTTTACTTCCTCTGACAATGTGAGACCAGCATCCTTTGCCACCTCTCCTGGCATCCTTTTTCGGAGCTTTATTCTCCCTCTTCTCTCCATAGAAATGTCTATTTCCTCACACTTTGTAGTTGCATAATGAATGGCTCACTCTAGAACTTCATTGCACTGATCTTCAAGAAACAGTTTTAGAGCTTGGAGCTTCACAATGCACTTTTCAAGGCTGATTCCAACTGTTTGCAAATACTTTTGTGTAAGATTAATTTCTTCCAGGACTTCACACCAGAAAGAAAGGTCACTCAAAAAAGGGAAATCACATAGAGCAGACAGCAAAATCTGAGCTGATCCTCTTGCATCCACATCTTCTTTGGAATCGCACAGTACTTCAAGGGTTGAGGTAAACTTTTCAAAATTTGCCTTCACTGGGTTCACAGTGACATAATGAGCACTCCATCTTGTCTGGAAAACTCTTTTGACTGTCATGCCCACATTCTCCATCAGCATTTCTCATCGATAAGGTGAGACTGAAAAAAAGGAATAGACTCTCTCCAAGGTTCCAAAAAAAGTCACACATGAAGAAATGCTTCCAAATGAGTGCACTCCGCAAAGGTTCAGAGAATAATTTGCACAAGGCACAAATGAAGCCTTGGGATTAATCTCTCTGATCTTTGACTGAACACCACCATGAATCCCAGCCATAGTTGCAGCGTTGTCTTATCCTTGACCACGGCACAGGTTTATGTCCAGACCATCTCTCTGCAGATGTTTCAGGATATCCTCTGTGAACTCAGCAGCAGTCTTTCCGGCAATAGGGAAGCCCAAGAATGATTCCTTTACTTCAACTTTGTCACATTCAATATGGACGTATCTGATCACTTCACATATGTGATCTGTGTGGGACACACCAGGAGTGCTGTCAAAAAGAAACCAAAATACTTTGCTTTCTTGATATCAGCCTCTTTGACGTAATTCCCCAAAAGGCAAATGAACTCATTCTGAATTTTTGAAGATAAATACAAAGCCACTCTCCTCCCAGATGGAATAGAATGCTTAATCCTTATAAAATGCTCTTTCAAAACTGGATCATAGTTTGACAGCAACTCTACTAATTCCATGAAGTTTTCTTTGTTTGCTGATGGCATGTTCTCTTTGTGACCACGAAAAGGAAGATTCTGGTGAGCCAGAAACAAGGTTACGTCCAAGAGGCAATGTAAAATATCCCTCCATTTCTTTCTCTTCTTGTCCATTGCTGCTTGGTGGACTTAATCGATGTTTTTTTGAAGCTTCAACCCTGTTCCCAAGGTCTTCCATTTCTCCAGACATGAGAGATGCTTCTCAGAAGCCTTATGGTCAGACATCTTTGAGTAAGTCTTCGTTTTTCTCTCGCTGAAGAAGGGCATGTGTTGCCTGAAAGCTCCAAATTACAAGCCTTCCTCTATCGCTGTGGACGTCCACCACCATATGGTAAGTGTTCACTGGCTCCTTCCTATCCCTCTCAACCTCTCGTTGCATTTATTTTATATATATATATATATATATATATATATATATATATATATATATATATATATATATATATATTAACTTAAGGAAATGAAAAGGTAGTGATGAGGGTGGCAACAAGGTGTTGAAGGAAGCCCAGCAGACACTTACCAAGTCGGGGACCAAGTTGGCAGGCTGCTGGGTGCATCGAAGAGACACGTTAAACACACGAACACAAAAAAACAAAAAGACACGCAAGCTTATCTGGACTATGTCCTCCTTCAGTGATAGAGTAACTGAGAGTGGCACACTGGGCGGGGAATGACAGGGTGATGTGGGGAGGTTCATGATCGGAGGAGGCGGGGAGTAGGAAGGGTGGATAGCCAATAAGGAGGGAGTGTGATGAGGTAAAGTGTGAATAGCTACAAAGTAACAGAGGAGACATTGTAAGGGGCTAATAGGGTTAGCGGAGGTTGAGGCCAGGCAGGGAGAAAGAGTCAAGAAGATGTATATGTGCTAGTTCCCAGTGTCGGAGAAGGGGGGCAGGAGTGTCATTGGGTAAGGCACGAATAACCCTTACATTGTAGCAACTATTGAAGGGGACATTGGCATGTAATCAGGGGGAGGGAACTCCCATGTTAAAATCGTGGTCTTCGCTGGCTAGTACAAAAAGTTCCTGCAGGCACCGAAGCTGGCGCTGCTGTTGCATTGTGACGTATGACGTCATTTTTGCAGCCAATCAAAGCGGAGAACAGGCAGCTAGCAGACGAATTTCAGCAGCCAATGGCAGCTTCGTACAGACGGCGAGCGCACTTTTCAAAAATCTTACACCAATTTAATTTGATTAATTATTTTTCAATAAATGACGCTAATTTATTTATTTAGCAAATCAAACCTTTTTACAAATAACGTAACCAGAGGAGTAATGGGTGAGAATAGAAAGAAGAACAATTTAAATTTAAATAGTTTTATTGCAGAAGAAATATTGTACATATTTACATATAACAGATATGAAATGGAATTGAACCACATAGATCAATTATTGTTCAATAAATATAGGAAACATGCACACATTGAAAAAATATTACAGTAGAATGTTTGTAACAGATGAAAGAATAATTTTGAAGCAAGGCAGATCATGCTTAAAAGAGCAACATATGAAAGCTGCAGAAGCTAGCCACCAGACAAACATCATAACAGTAATAAAGAAACAGTGACATAATGAGCCTATCAAATAAAGCGGGGTTCCCTGCCCTTGCAACCCATTCTCGGTACCTGGAATGATAACATTACAGAATTATTAACACTTCAACATATGCATCAAATACAACTTTACTCCTAAAGAGCCTAAAGTGAAGATATGCATCACATGAAAACAAGCCATAGTGAAGTATCTCGTTAAATGGTTTCTATTATTAAAGTTGAAAATGCTGAGATACATATCTAACTACAGTAATAACTCGATATGCGAATAATCGGTACACTAAATATCGGCTCAACAAAGTGTTGACCTTTTTACTACAGGTAGTCCACGATGTACTCACCGTATCTCGAAACGATAGGTTTCAAGTTAAAAATTGCAATCCCATAACAATAATAATTTTTATTCATCCCAGGACATATACATATATGTATAGGATGTCAAATTGGCTATACTTATTATGCAATAGATATAAGGCCACAGCCTTTTTTAGGAATAAACAAACACATCCGAGAGAACGTTCTCAGCCACTTATTAAAGGATCAAAAATAACAACTAAGCTGAGTTGGGCGGTAGAACAAGGTTCGTGTGTTCCAAATTGCAATCTGGATATAATTTCACATACGTAAACACAACCATAGTAAGATTAATCTCAAAAAGAAACGTAACTCATTCTTTACTTTTCTCGGTACGTAATATTATTACACAATATGTAGTACTGTACGTCATAAAATATAGAAGTACATTAATTAATCGATATATTGTTTCAATACACGAAAGCAACTCACGGAGCGCTTCTACTTCGTATATCGAGGTATTACTGCATATAATTTTGTCGACTTTCAAAAAAATTTTTACAAATATAGCTAATAGTACTTACGTAGATTCTGTGCGAGGAAACGAATGTAATTTCAACTTTAGATCTCCGCTCGTTCCCCTCGTATGTTTGCAGTTTAGTGCGTAGCACTTAGGTGAATGCACTATCTTCTCTGCTTGATTCATTTTTGCAAGCTAGTGGAAACGTTGCAACGTACAGAAAATAACTTAATTAACACACACAAAGAGTCACATGTATCACCAGCATATATGAAGTTGTTAACCATTCATTAATATACTCCTCTAGTCAAAACATCCCTACCTGTACTAAAAATAACTCTCCCAAGATTTCCCGTAATGGCGGATAAACTTACAGTTACGCAGTTACCTAGTTCAACCGTTACAACTTCTCAACATGATCATATGATCACTTCAAATTCGGCTTGGCGCTCACTCATTGGCTGCCTTGCCATTCAAAGTAGAGCGACGACAGCGCTCAAGAACGCCAACAGGAACTTGATCTGATGAGAACCAAATCGCCCCATAAGAGTTCCCTCCCCCTGATGTAATGCAACTGGGAGGGGGCATCTGAGAGAGACGCTATTCCGGTGACCGTTCATGCGGATATTTAACAGATTGCTGGTGAGGCCTATGTAAAATGCGAGGCAAAGAGTGCAGGTAAGGAGGTAAATGACGTTACGGATGGTGCAGTTGCTTCTAGAGGTGATGGGGTAGGTGATATTGGTGGAGGAACTCGAGAAAGAAGATGAGGATAGGTGGATAGGGCAAGTAAGGCAGCGAGGTTTACCGCAGGGGTGAGACCCTATGGCAAGAGGCATGGTAGAAGTGGGAAGTTTCTTCATCCACAAGATATTTCCCAAATTGGGGGGCCGGCGGAAGGAGAGGAGCAAAAAGGTTGGTAAAGAGGGACTGGTGGGAGGAAGAGGTAAGAATTGGGTGGGCAGCAAGGAGGATTGTTTTGAGGGCTTCGTGGATACTAGGAAGGAAAAGTGTAGTAAGAGTGAGTGGAGGGGTAGATGCAGGGACAGTAGGTGTGTGTGGAAGGGATCCATAGTGGGTAGGTGTCATCGCCCTATGGATCTGTTTGCGGACCAAGACTGGAGGGTAGCCACGTTTGAGAAGAGCGTCCTCAAGGACAGAGTAGTACTGTAGAAGGGATGCTCTATCAGAACAAAGCCTCCATCCTCATCGAGCAAGGGCATAGGGGATAGAGGATTTGGTATGAAGGGGATGGCAGCTATCAAAGTGGAGGTATTGGAGGCTGTTGGTGGGTTTGATATGAACACAGGTGCGGATTTTGCTGTCTTGAAGGTAAAGATCGACATCCAAGAATGTGATGTGGGAGGTAGAGGATTGGTGGGCGAAAGAGAGTGAAGGATGGAAGGAGAGGCGTAAGAGAAAGGAAAGGTGAGAGTCAGGTCCATGCGTCCAAATGAGGAAGACATCGTCGATGTATCTCAGCCACAAAAGTGGTTTGAGTGGTACGTATAGGAGTCCTGCCGATACTGCATACCCTCTGTTCAGAGGAAAAAGGCTTTGGATTATATATATATATATATATATATATATATATATATATATATATATACACACACACTGTGTACCCTCCGTTCAGAAAGAGGCTTTGGATTTTCCTCTGAATAGAGGGTACACAGTATTGGCAGGGCTCCTATAAATATTATTACAAACACAAGCAGTGATTTTTCAGGAGTACTTAGGTAGAAAGGTATACACACTCATGCACATATACATTAAAAACTTCTGTGTTCTAGATTCACTCCTCATGGTGCTCTTCACCCTTCACAAACTCTCTCCACCTGTCCCGATCTCTCGCTTCTTCTTTCAGTGTGGCAGCGCTACTTTTCGTCAGACAATTACTAGACTTTGTGTATTCCTTCAGTATCCTTTTGACTACAAAATGAGAAAGGTTTTACAATTCCATGAGCTGTCATAGTGTTTAAAATCAGAGCGATAGAAGCAGTGGTCATCCCTGGCATACTGAATTCACCAAGTGCCCGGTCTTGTAAGTCAATATGGGTTTATCTTCCTTTTTCGATCAGATGTGGCAGTTTTCAAAATATATCGAGTTTATTAGTGAAAATTCTTTAGCTCGTATTTCATGGTGGAAATAGGCAGTTTTTTTCACACTAACGAATTTAGCAGGGATAAATGCCTAAGTCCTATATTTTTCTAATCCTAACAACCCAAGACAGCCAAGAAGAAGGGCTTTGAAGGAATTATCATTTTCATTAATGAAACCATCTTAGTGAAAGTGCTGAAATAAAGTCTCTGCCGATAGATGCAAAACCATTCCTTTCAAAATATTGAGACCGCATTGAAAGAGAAATTACATACCAGGCCTCAGCAAGAAATAATGGTGGAAGATGTGCATTGTGCGGTAGAGGAGAAAATATAAACACCACCATTAAATACGATTCTTATATTCAATTTTCTTGCAAGAAACATCATGGTGACATTTTTTGTGATAAATGTAATTTGATTAATAATGGTAATTTTTTAACAAATAATAATAAATGTTTGTTATAATAATTAATTATGGTTAATCGGAATTCAATGCTTGTTTAGTAAAGAATTACGACTGTGAGTCATTGTTAAAGGAAATAAAATATCATTTTGAAAAAATCGAACCATTCATTCTTTCAAACACCAGAGTTGTATTTTGAAAAATACGTCATGGACAGAATACATGGGTAGCCCAGTCGTGTTACAAACAAGGGCATGCCGGCTCGAGGGTTAAATTTTTTTCTTGGGCAAATTTTTCATTTGGTTTGAAAACTTGTACTGGTATTTCAACTTTGCTCTGGCACCCCCCTCCTGGCTGTCACCTGGGGACCGCCCCCCTCGCACCCCCCTTAGTACACCACTGTTTCCAAGGAAAGCTAACCTGCTATAACTAGATGAAACACTCTTCAAATGCTTAATAATTCAGATCATCCTAAAGATATTTTTGAAATGATGGACGTATTGTAACTGATGCGAACTAACTACTCTTGTCCTATCTTACAGATGTAAAATACGAGGGAAAGAGAGGGTTGAAAACAGTTGTGTTACAATATATGCCCCGTTCTCAATGAGACCAATGGCGTGACAATTACTTAGAAGCACTAAAGGAACCAAAAAGATGCATTGTTCGTGCTCAAAAAGATGCCACTACCAATAATCTGATAATTTTGAATGTGCCTGGGTGCACATGGAAACATAGTAAACAGCAGGAGGGAGGTCATTCCTTGGACCTCCTTACCCTGTGAATATAACGGGAGGAAGTGTGAGAAGGTTCAAGCTGGGAAAAACGGAGAAGTGGGCAAATTTAAGAGAATTGGAAAAGACCAAAACAACTGCGAATGGCCCCATGGATAATATTTTACAACCACTCAGCCCAGAGATTGCGTCTATTAAACTCTTGGAGGCCACCATCGCATGTGCATAGTTATATAGCTTTATTAAACGAAAAAGCAACTGAGGCCAATGCAGCATCACTCGGTGGCCCCGGCACAATCACATCGGCCCAGTTAACTCTAGGGGCTGCCACCGCATGGCGCCCTAAGGCTTTCTTTATTTTTCTACCTGCACCAGGCATGTATTTTGGTTCTTTTTAGCCACTACTCGGCTCCTTTTGTTAATACGTGCATAGGAACACCTTAAGACTAGATAATTCACCCAATGTTATAAAATTGTGACATTTAGAGAAAAAAACAAGATTTGCATTCCCACCATTGATGTTACCACCAATTACGCATGATTATGGAACGTTATGGGCAAAATGTCAGTTATTTTAAATCAACACATCCCCAGTTCACTCTGTACGTTTATAAACATATCCTGGTGTAAATGAAGTGAGTAGCCGGGGCGGCCACCTGCGTGCACACACTCACAGCACACCTGCCAGAACTGGTCCTGCATGCATCAATTATTTGCCTAGATGGCATGTCTTAGCTGGGAGTTTATATATCACTGTTAAATAAGCAAATGGAAAATGCCTTTTGTGAAAGTTGTGTAAATAGCAGTTTTGTAGTACATATTAAGTACAAGAATAATCAACAGTATAATGTATATGCTTAAATAAATCATGCAACTCCCTTTATCACTTGAAATCAATAGATCATATATATAACTCATGTAGCTAAAAGAGTAGACTAGGCCAGATTTGTGATTCATACAAAGTGACTCAGGTTTTTGATTCTGTGACTTTTTTTTAATGTGAATCCAGGGATATTCAGGAGATAGAGTGGTATTCTAAAGGAGAAAGCCTAATTTGAGAGGCATGGGAAATGGTATTATGAAGTATTAAGCCTTTGAGTGCCAAGCCCCCATTGGCAATTGCTTGAAGCCATTTTTCAGTCTTACAAAAAATTTGTATCTTTTCCAAATTTCAAGACTTGGGCTAATATTTGTCACTTATGTAGAAAACACTATATTTAGTGTATATATTTCAATACATTGCCAATTTAGAAATATGCTAAAGCCCAGATTATCAGTGTTGATTGGGACTTGGATTGACAGGGATAATTGATGAACGTCGATAATCCACATTTTTGGAGGCCAAATTTTTATATAAAGCCTTTTAAATAAAGTAAAAATTTATGCAGGTAAAACAGGTCACATGCCATGTCCCTCCAAATGAAGACCAGATCTATGAAGGAATCTGTTGCATTATTATTCATTAAGATTCTGTAAACATAAAATAAAAGGTACAACATAAAATAAACCTACAGATGGGCTAGAAAATTTGCACAAAGTAAAACAAGCTCTCAATAAGTGATGCCAGAGTTACAGTTTGTCAAAAATGTTCCAATCCTTTGATTGTATCTGACCAGTGGCGGCTCGTAGCTAAAATTAGTGGGGGTGCTGCTCCGGAAAATTTTTAAGCACAACACACGCTGAGTAAAAAAAAACTTCCTTCCACCATCACGCCAGAGCCAGCACTGCGAGAGCAACAGTGCTCTCTCTACCTGGCAGTCCCGCCTTCCTCCCCACCTCCCCTCCTATGTGCGCATGCGCACAACAGTCAAACACCACGTCACTGGCACTGTGAAGCGCACAGTTCCATACAAAGATTTTTGTATCTTTTTCATAAACTGGGGGATGGCTACTGAAGTACTGACATTAAGCTTAAGGAATATATATTGTACTACAAAAATAAAGAAAGAATTAAAGAAAAAAGGACTCATTATATTAAATGTTATCGATAATATCAAGTGGAAATAGGGGGTGCTGCAGTTCCGCAGTGCCTATACACGAGCCGCCACTGTATCTGACCTTAGTTTAACCTAGTGTTAGTTGATGCAAAATGTTTCAACAGAAAATATTCACTTTAATACGACAAATATTTTTACTACTGCTGCTTATTAATTTATAAAGGAACTTAAATAATTAACGGGTTAGATTATTTGCATAATAATTAAAAAGTTTCAATTAAAGCCAGAAACGGTTATTAGGGTGAAAATATGAACTATGTTACAAAAGCATTAATTTGCCCTTAGAGTAATTTCACATCGCTGTGAATTTAAGATGATCCTTTATTTATAAAAATCACACTAAAATAAAATGTTAGGCAAATCAATTTATACTTCATTTTTTTGTCAAAGAATACTGTCAACTTTCTTTGTTTCTTTTACTGAAATATCTTTTGTTTTATTGATCTGACATATTAACCGAGTTTAAATAAAGAAGTACTTGTCCCCTTCATTTTTCAAACTAACTTTAGATTTCCAGGTCATCCATATAAACCACACATGAATAATTGAGACTCTACTGTAATTTTACACGTAAATAAAATCATTGGAAAAGTTTTATTTAAAAAAATAAATAAATAGCCAAATTCCCAGCAATGTACTTCTGAGAAATGCAGTGTTTTTTATTTCCCTGATTGATAGGTAACTGGAAAATATCTCATATGCTGAATAAATAAGATACAAGTCCTTTTTTTCAAAGCAAGTTATATAATGAAATTTTTTTAAAGCAATGCCAGTTTTAAAATAAAATATTTTACCAAGTATTGATTTTTATAATCTAAACTATCATATTACAATGAATAGTATTATTTTAAACTCTTGCATTCATCTTACATGAAATAATTATTCTTATAGAGTTAGATAAATGTTTTTGAAGTTCTGATATTAATGCAACCACAATTAACATTGGCATAAGATTAAAATATGTATTGTAATGATGCTGTATTTGCACAGTTTTAGAAACAATGGAGTGGTTATTCTATGCTAAAAGCTCATGTCTCCATAACAAACTTTTCCATCAACATCAACATATTGCTAGGATTTGGAGAGAAACATTAAATTAAAAAGTTATTTTTAATTAAAAATATGTACTAGTCTAAAATGTGCTTTACGATTCACTTACTGTAAAAATCTTTGCAAGTTAAATCTTGGACCAACTATTTTACGATGTTACATAAATAAATATAGTTGTCTGGCACTAAATGGGTTAAATGCAAATACAAGGCAGGTATTCTAAAGGAGAGAGCATAAATTCAGTTTGGTTGAGGCTTGCTCAGAGGAGCTATTGAAATCTTAATGTAAGGTTCTTTCCTTTTATGTATTGTGGAAAGCTCATTCTCTTTTTTTTGTATTATCAATAAATCTAGGGTAGTCATTCCGATTCCAATTTGAGAGTTATATATTATTATATATTTATGATGTTGCTTGAGATAATTTGGATGAATTAACTCTTTCATGGCCATTGTGTGATATACTTTTCACTAAATTACTCCTAACATTATAATTACCATATTTTGTAAGCTATAATGTATTCTGAACATTTCAGGACCTGGAAAAATACATTCTAGTATTTCTCACATTTTTATTTATGCTAAACGATAATTTTGGTGAATACATCGAGAGTTTGCCTTTTTCTCAGATTTTCTAATTTGGGATTCTTAAATGTTATAATAAACTGCTTAATTATATCAAAATGTCCTATGAAATGCTCTAGTTTCTTAACAATTCTACATATATCAATTTAAAAAAATATTTTGTAATGCTTGTTTGTTCGAATATTTAAGTTAACACATTTTAATGAAAATATTCATATTTATTGGTCACTTTTAATAATGAAAATGATTTGATTTGCTGAACTTACCTAATATTATCAATATGACCATGAAAGACTTAAGTCATTGAAGGGGCAGTGTACTCTGTGAATAATGCCAGCAATGTTGAGTTATACAATGCAATTTCTACTGCCATGGTAGATAAATTTGTCGAATCATGAAATTTTATGCATTTACCGTATTTACTTGGACATAACTAGCTTATCTAATATTCAAACAAGTACAGTAGTGACACTTTTCTATGAACCTATGAAATTTTCTCTTAATTTGCCTATCAATTTTATATTGTATCATCACTCATCTGAATTTCATATAAGAACAAATAAATATTCGTAATTCTGTATAGCATCTCTTTTTCCATTGATCACTCAATTATTATTGGTTTAGAATTTTTTTATGCAAGATTATTCTGCATGATCTATCGAATGTGGTGCACGCTCATTCTTTGCTGATAGGAAAATTAAATTCCATCATTTCATTTGACTTCATGGCATGCAATTATAAGAATTTATAAAATGCTATAATAGGAGAATATCTTAGGTAAATATGGTATAATGTTAAGCACATATCTTTTGGCTAAAAATGCTGTACCCTTCTAAAGTTGCATTTTATTAATAATGGACTTGACAGAGTGAAATATTGCAGTCAACTTTTGAAGTTGTGTTAAAATTTTATTTCCTGTCATGGTTTTAAGAATTTTTTTCTTTGATTTTATATCGGGATTAATTTCATTCAAAAATTGGATTTCCTAGAATTTGTTTTATGGGTGTAGTAATTGCATTGCATAATTTCTTTTTCAATACTGCTGGTATTATTATTGTCTTCTATTCTTAGAGTTTGCTGCTCACAAGTTGAATTAATTGGCTCCAATTCTCTCTCGACCACAGTAGGCATTAGCACTACTACTGTAGTAGTAAATGGGTTTTTTTATTTTAAAACAAGGTTGAAATTAATTACCAGGTGAAATGAAGAAATTGAGTCTTCAGCAATGGAGAAACCAGAAGAGATGTAGCAGCAAACAGAAAACAACAACGTGGCATGAAATTCAGCTGGAGCAGTGATCCAGGGGGTGAATGGGAGAATTTTTCAGCAAAAAAAGTGCCTAAAAAATCACCCTAAGTCCAACATACCTAAAAGAGTGGCCGGGACAATACCATGGACTTATTCATAGGAAATTGAAAATCAGAGGTTCAGTTTATATTCTTTTATTGCATTGCTATGACATGTACAAAAAGAACAATAAAGAAACTTTTCTCCATTTTGATGTCTTCTTTCATCCATTGGACTTGGAATTTTTACTGGACTTGGAATTTTTACTGGACTTGGAATTTTTACTGGACTTGGAATTTTTACTGTACTTGGAATTTTTACTGTACTTGGAATTTTTACTGTACTTGGAATTTTTACTGTACTTGGAATTTTTACTGTACTTGGAATTTTTACTGTACTTGGAATTTTTACTGTACTTGGAATTTTTACTGTACTTGGAATTTTTACTGTACTTGGAATTTTTACTGTACTTGGAATTTTTACTGTACTTGGAATTTTTACTGTACTTGGAATTTTTACTGTACTTGGAATTTTTACTGTACTTGGAATTTTTACTGGAGTCCAGAAATCACATTTACAATAAATGACAATAACCACAACAATAATTTCTTGCATGTGTTTCTTCTAGAACAGGATGAGGGGAAAAATCCCTCATCCCTTTATCCCCTCCAAACATGGGTATGAGAGTAAAGCAGAGTCTGTACAGTGCTAAAAAAAAAGGGATGAAGGAATGTTAGACCCAGTTGCTGCTAATTCGTTTGTTCATAAAATAGAAAATGGCAGTAATTAAAATGGGAAGAATTGTTACATTTGGATTTTAAAACTTGTCATAATTCCCAATTGCTCTCAATCAACTAATAATTGGAAAAGATGAAGATAATTACAAAAAAAATATCTAGCAAATTTGGTGGATGGAATTTTAAAAGAAGTTATTAAGTTAAAGTTGACTAGCTCCCTCTCAACACATTGCAAGAAAATTTGATTAAAATTCCATTCTTTGCAGGATATCAGAATTTAAAACTACTTGAAATTTTGCCAACTTTAATCTCAAAATCTATTTTGATAACTTAGCATATCCCAAAGTTAACTTTGCTAAGTATAAACGGCATTTTTTCCCACACTGCTTGAACACATCTACCAAAATAAGTTTGAAATTAATAAGCATGACAAACTTTCCCAGAAAATTTTAATAAGGGAATATTGAAAATTCTTATCTAAAATACTATAACAATCTTTTGACGATTGCACCTACTGATATTAAATTGTAATTTTTTCCACCATCCAATTTGCCTAACACTATTCACAATGGAAATGTGAATACAATGCCACCTCAAAAGTCTATTTAACGTGAAATTTTGTCATGTAGAATATTTTTAAAAATATTAAATTCCAAATATAATTTTGGAGAAGCTACTTGACTTTTTATATGGTCTTCTGTAATCCTATGAAACTTGTTACAATATTAGACTCCTATTAATGGTAAGTCAAATTCATGTTTAATAAAAAGTTCAAATTATAGAAGGATGCTAGGTAACTTTTATACACAAAATTAAAATGATTACTCAAATTATTGATTTGATAAAATATGAGCTGCTTAAGTTCCAACAGAAAATTAATGTCTTATATTGTGAGAAATAAAATACCCGCGCATACAAAATAATCGAGTCTACAATGCCAGGGTACAAAATGTTTTTGAGGTGGCACTGTATTTACATTTCTTTAAAATGTGTATAATGAATTAAATGATTGAGTAATCATAAATTAGGAAAGGCCGTTTAATCCAAATGTAACACTTCTTAATGAATACTCCTCCTCATCCCATTTATCACTACTGTCTGCCATTCTGAACAAAACACAATTTTCAACCACTAGGAAAAATCATTCCCTCACCCCATATCTCCCAGCCAAATATCCTCTTTACTCTCATACCCAAATGCATATATACTGGGTACACAGCAGGGCTCTTCATCATGACTCTACTCTGTCCAACAGCATGCACATCCACTTTCTCTGCTCAACCTGTTCCATTCTGGATCTGCATCAAGTGCAAGCACCTTAAAGAAAAAATTAAAAATGTAAATTTAATACAGAAATACCGAGAAAAAATTGTTTATTTTGACTGAATTTTGCAAAAAAATCTTTGAAAAAGAATATTATTTCTCGGAAATCTTTGGATGACAATTCTTTCAAGAATTGTACTATGTTGATCTAATAAAATTGTTGAAATTTATGGAGACAGTAATAGTACTCCGACATTAATTGAAGCTTTAAATGGCCACCATCACTAGATTTCCCTTATCTGTTGAGTGTTGGTTATACTATTAAAAGTTGAAAATATTGGCAAATTTATGTTTGCAGATTGACTTTAAATATAGTTAACTTCAATCCATTTTTCTTTTACATAACTTTTGAATTCAACATTGAAAATATTTTTTATTTCAACTTATTTTGTACTCTTTGGTCATTGTTCTAAATTAATTCCAGTAAATTTTTACTGCTAATAAGCATAAATAGAAGTGAATCCATTAATTAATTAAATATTTCAAGTCACCCAACTTAACCAATTAATTTTGTCAAAGAAAGTAACTCTCACATCATTCCACATTTGAGGTAAGTGGCAAAGTGAGGAAGAATTTCAGCAATTATATTATCATTTCAATATAAGGAGTCTTAAGAAAATTGAGGGACCCAGTGCAAAGTTAGCGAGTGACCTCTTATGATTAAAAAAAATTTAATAGTAAATTTTAATAAATAAAATTCTACTCATTATGAATGTTTGATATTTTGCCAATTTAAAAAACTGCAATTCACATGTATAATTAACCCTTCAGTGACAGAGGTGATTTAAATTCTAGTCTACCCACGGACGGAGGACATTTAAACAAAAGTTGGGATTTTGATGTATGGAGACAATTATTTCTTTTTTTTCTATTCAATGGATTTGTATGCAATTTTTATATAATTACAATAATACTATTGTTATTATACCTGTTTATTTTTCATTGTGATATTCTTATCAAGTATTACCATATTGCTCAGCGAATAGAATAGCATTTCATAAAACAAGAATGATTAGCGTAATAGTATTTCTTTTAGGTATGCAAGATTTGTTTTGTTGCTTCCAACTCCATTCTAATAGCATGGTCAAGATATTCGTAAACAGACTTCAGATGGTTTGTTATCTCTTCTTCTTCGTTCTCATTACTGTGCAGTCACATCTCCGAGCGGCCCTTCCCTCTGTTTACAAATAGCACCAGATGGACCTACAGCGTGAACGAGGGTGACGAATGTTTAAAAAACTAGTCCGCATTTTCTTTCCTCTCGCACGATCTTTTTGCCGAAAGAAAGCTTGTCTTAGGATGAACTGAATTTTTTAAATCTGTAAATGTCCCTTTGGCTCTATTATTTGAGAAATACTATGAATTGATTACAAACATTATGACTATGACCGTAAAACTATAGAGATTATAACTATTTTAATTACCTTAGTAATTTAATTTTGTGTGGTGTCTCTAAAAGGAAACGCGTTGCCTCTCGCATTTATTTATTGTTCCGCATACCTATTAGTTTCTTCTGCTATTATTTTTATCCGATCTTTGGCATAAAATAGTTCAAAACATTCAACAATATAAATCACACATTTAGTAACATTCTGAGCTCTGCAGTTTCCAATAAATACCTCCTGTTGTTCAATAAAATTTTCCATGCTCTCCCAGTGAAATTCTTGGACCATTTTATTTTCATCTTCACTATCTGGCTGATTTACGAGTTCATCTGCAACTGCAACATCATCAATATAACTAAAACCACTATCATATTCTCTATCACTACTATGTGAGATGTCATTGGATTCCTCCAACATTTTTTGCAACTCTTCATCACTGAAACCCAGTGTACATCTACTAGCCATTTCTACACAGGGAAAAGAAAAATATCTCAAATGTTTTAAGAATATATTCCTAAAAACAGATATGTAAAGTAGAAGTATTCATTAAGAACTTTTTAATAAATTTCAAGCTTTACCATCCGTGCAATGTGGATGTGTAACACAAAATGGAACCAAGGGACTGGAATGTTTCTCTATGTTTGCACAGCCATAATTCCATTTCTTTTAACGAAATAATAAGATTGTCTTTCAGATGCACTTAGAAAGGTCTCAACTAATAGATCTGGGCAATCATGCTTTGTTTGTTTGGTTTCTTTGTAACCAGCACCATATCTTTTCGTGGCCATACTCTCATATCTGTCAGATCGTGACTGATGCTTGAAAGGGTCTTGAAAACCTCGAGGTTATAAGGTCCTTTTGCCATCAGCATCTTTCTTGTTTACAAAGGGAGAGACTAATGAAGTTTTTGGGATGGTATATTTTGCTTTTATTTTAGAGATTTGAGTCACTTCATTCACGTTTTGAACATTCATTCTTGGTAGATTTTTTCCTAAACATTTGTCTTATTTTTTCATATTGTTTTTCCTTAGAAATGTCATAAAAATTTATAAAAGAATGATGGATTTACTTTTAGGAAGAAACTTGGATACAGAAAAAATAAATTAGAATAGAGTGGGCGTGTGGTGAAAAAATAGGAAACATAAAAACTTCGCCTGTCCTCACGTCAATCGGTCGAGTACACATCTTCGCTGCATAATAAATTTGATGTTTCATAATTATTGCATTATTGTGTGTCTGTGGCAGTCATAATTCTTCAGAAAATAAACGTAGGAGCAGGGCTCAAAAAAAAAAATACAACTAAAACCTATTTCCCACTCGGAGAAATCTACTCGCTCATCATTCGTTTCGTGGTTGGTTAGGTTAAAAGTCTACTCGCCATTGTCCTCCTTTAACTCACCCATGGCGAGTGGGCGAGCATATTTCCGGAGACCTGTATAGGAGCTTCAAAATTTGGCAGCAGCTTCAGGTTAATCATGAAAGTTTCAGTGCCAAAAATAATTCAAATCAGCCCATGGAGGCTAGAGGGGTCACCATGGAATAGTATGACGACCAGATTTCGACAAAATAAAAAGCAAGAGATAAAAATGAAACAACACAAATGCTGTTTCTGTAATAGAGAAATATCTTAACCAGTTAAATACATTGTTGGAACTTTAAATCAGTATTTCTGAAACTTTTTAATATTAAAGACAGGGCCATGCCCAGTGGTTGTTCACGTTGTTCAAAAAACACAGGCAGCCAAATCAAAGGCAGCCCAAAAGTATCAAACTAAAATTATTTTGAATTTATCCTGTATTCAAGCTGCAACAGTCTAATGTATTTATTTATAAAAGGCAGCCACATTTCATGCTACATTGTAATTATTTTCAGTTTGATTGCAAGTTACAATAAAATTAGCAGGGACAAACATGTGTGCTGTATAAATACATTGCAATTAATGGACTTCATACCACACCCTTACTGATAGTTGTCCATTTTGTGAGTCAAAGTATTTTTCGAAGCCACATCTTATCGTGCGATTTAGATCCTAATACGATTATTTCAACCAGTGGATCCATTTGGATAAGGCACAATATATTTGAGTAATTATTCATCTTTAGCAGTGGAGATGAAAAATCACGGCAAGCAATATAAAATATTGTAGATTAAATATTATAATCTATCATTTACTCATCTATTAAAATGTTTGTTTGCAAGAATATAAAGTGTTTCATGATTCTAAGCTATATTCAACAAAGACTATTGGAAAATAACAACTTTCTCATCTAAAATCTGATTAAATATTTTTCTTTATTAAATTTATAATTTTCTATTATTTCAAATTTCAAATATGTACTCATATTTTAACCATTGTTTTAATATGTCAACTCATAGAACTAAAAGGCTATCTGGTCATCAACACTTGAAAAAAATTGGCTAAGGAGGAAGAGAAAAAGAAAATATGCAGTTCTTTAATAAAACATTTGAAATGTGATTCTGTACAAGGATCTTTCAGTCATAGTGTATCACAAGAAATTGATTTAGATAATATCCAGTTAGTTTCTGAAAACATCAGTGAGCAGGAAATGAATGAAGCTGAGACAGAAAAAATGAAGACGTGGTTAAAATCCGAGATCATTAAAAATGTGAAGATTCAGGAGACATGACTGCAAACATTGAAGTAGAAGAAAATATGGTCAAATTATATTGAAAAAAGTCAATACTGCTGATAGGGATAATTTCAACAAAAATAACTGATATAGGTACATGGCCTGAAAATTTATCTAACAAATCAATTGCCTGCATAATTGAAAAAGGCCTGCGCAAATTAAAAACTGATTTTCCAGGAAATGAATCTGATAAGGGGAGGACCAGACATCGATGTCACAAACTGAGACCAACTTTTGCTGGTGGATAGAAGCATAAAAATAAGCAGACACATGTCTCGGCTTTTGACTTCATAGACCCTAGTTCGCAAGAAATCGGGGATCAAAGTTTATTGAAGATTACTGCGTCCCTTCTAAGGTCTTCATGGGGAGCTGATTAATGCATAGGCAGGCTAGCTGAGTGGTTAAGGTGCTGGACTACGAAGCTGATGATTCTTGTTTTGTGGTTTGAACCCCAATACTGGCATTTATTTATTTATTTTTTTTAAATCTATTAAAATGAAGTACTATTTGATATAAGTTTTATTCTGTTTTGAAATAATGTCTTGGATTATTATTTTTAGAAAAACAAATTAGGCTCGGTGAGCATGTGCATGGGAAAAACTTCCTTTTGCTTACGTAATGCATATTCATTAACAGTTATTTAAACTTATAAATTAATTACAAAGCAGTACCATTGCCAATGCATTTCCAGAATCTGACATTGATTCAGATCACAGCCTTCTAATAGTCGACGTAAGTAGAAAGCTCAAACAAATAAGAAAAATGAGAAGAGAAAGACAGACTTGGGACCTAGAAAAACTGAAAGAAAGGCAGGATGAAGTCAGCATGAAGTTGGAAGATTACATGATAAATTTGGAAAACAAACCAAAGAATGTGGATATAGAATGGGAAGAAAGTAAAACCAGTATCAAGGATACCTAGGATAAAGAGATTGAAAAACAAGAGAAAAAAAATCAGAAAACCATGGATCACGAAGGAAATGCTGGAGAAAATGGATGACAGATGAAAATGGAAAAACTTTAACAGTGAAGAAGGTAGTATAAACAATGAGTTGAGAAGTGTAACGGATAAAGCAAGAGAAAATTGGATAAAAGATAAATGTGATGAAATAGAACAAATGGAGAAGTTAGGACGGTACGATATGATGTATGCTAAGGCATTGGAATTAGAAGATAAGAAGTCGAATGGAATTCGTGGTAAAGGAATTATGAATACGGACGGGAAGATAATCTCAGAAACAAAGGATGTAGCACAGGTATGGGAAGAATACATTAAGGAACTATTCAGCAAGCAGGCAGGATCAGCAAAAAATAGAACTGGAAGATGAGGAAAAGATTGAAGAAGACAACTTAGGACCAACTTTTATGGAGAGCAAAGTAGCGATCAAAAAATTAATAAGATTTACGACACAGGAGAATGGCCTTGGGATTTCCTAGAAGTAACAATGATCCCTCTAAAGTAGCCAAAGGCAATGCAGTGGTAAGACTACAGAACGATAAGCCTTCTGTCACACACTTGGAAGATCATCACGAGGATTCTTAATAAAAGGCTGCAGAAAAAGGCAGAAGAAATGCTAGGGGAAGATCAATTCGGTTTCAGAAAAGGACGGGGAACTATAGATGCAATAGGGGTAGTTAGACTAATATCAGAAAGGGCAATAGAGTACAGTCAAGATATCTGCATATGTTTTGTAGACTGGTAGAAGGGCTTTGATAGAGTAAAATTGGGTAATGTTGATGTAGATATTAAAGGATATAGGTGTAGACTGGAAAGACAGGAGACTGATCAGGAATCTGTGTGTGAATCAAGTTGTAAACGTCAGGTTGGAGAATGTGGACACCTGCAGAGTAAATATCGGTAGAGGAGTAAGACAGGGCTGCTGCCTATCACCAACCCTATTCAATATATATATGGAGAAAGCCTAATGCAAGAAGCGTTAGAAGGCACAGGAGATTTCAAAATTGGAGGAAGGATTATAAGAACAGTAAAATATGTGGATGATCAAGTACTTGTAGCAAGAAAGGAAGAGGAACTCCAGAAAATAAATAGACTAGTAATAACAGGTAGAAAATACAGTATGGAAATAAATACAGAAAAATCCAAGGGCATTTGAATATCGGGCCAAGAATCTGAACGCAAGTATTGAAAGAAAGCCATTAGAACAAGTTTCAGACTATAAATATCTTGGAAGCATCATAATAAAGAGAAGCAAAATGTACGGATGAGATCAGAACTAGAGTAGGAAAAGCAAAAGTGGCTTTCAGAAGAAAGAAACACCTACTTATGGAGAATATAAGGGAAGATATCTGCAAGAAGTTCATAAAATGCTATGTATGGAGTATAGATTTGTATGAGGCAGAAACATGGACGCTAAGGAAAAATGACATCAAATACTTGGAAAGCTTTGAAATGTGGACTTGGAGGAGAATGCTGAAGATAAAATGGACAGATAGGATGAAAAATGATGAAGTGCTACAAAGAGTAGGAAAGAAGTGAATGATTATACAGACTATTAGAAAGAGGAAGGCAAACTGGTGGACATTACTTGAAGAGAGAGAGTATGATTAAAGACATGTTAGAAGGAAAACTAGATGGAAAAAGGGAAAGAGGTATGAAAAGGTTTCAGCTGATAGACGATTTGAAAGGGAAAGAGTTAGACTTCAACAGGAAAGTAACTTTGATACATGCATCTGAAACAATAACAGAATCAAATAAAAAACCTTGCACAATGTAATTTCATGCTGAATAATATCCACAGTTCCAGTGCATTATATAATGTCCCCACTTTCCACATGCTAAACCATTCCACTAATACTCAAAACTGAAATTCTATTACAACTCAAGTTATTATTCAATTTAAAATTAAAGAAATGGAGAATTATTTTTCCTAAGGTGCTTAGTTAAATTTAATATTTCTTCAAAACCATCTGACTGCCATTTATTGACCACATAACTAAAGAGCAACTGAATATATCGCGACTTTTAATGAGTTTCCCAATCGACAATTACATTCCATAATTATTGTTTTTAATTCTGTAAAAATTGCATACACAAAGCATGTACAATTGCCAGGAGCCGTCATAGAAAGACATTTAAAAAAATGAAATGCTCTCACGATAAGAAAATGTCACCTCTAGCTTTCGGGAACAAAATCTGCATGCTAAAAAAATCACAATCTAATGAAGCACAAGTATGCTACCATGCCAGTGTTATAGCGAGGTGAGCAGAGGGGGGCAGTTGTCCCCGGACGTAGGTCTGAAGGGGCGCAAACTCATGGACCGAAAATTAACATTTGTTAATATATGCCCAAGTAAAATACTAGTATAGTATGCTTGGGTTTCCATCACATTCCCCACATTACATTTGTCTGGAAAATTGTACAGGGAACAAAGGTAGGGGGACGCAACTCTGCAACTTGCCCCCGGGCGATGTAGAATTTAGTTACGCCACTGTACCAGGCATCGGTATTTGACACAACCGGTCTCTAAGCAGAAATGGAATCGCAGGATAACCACGGCGGCCTATAACGCAATCAAATTCCACTTTCACATGCTTACAGATCCATTCGACCACTCCAGTGTTTTATGAACTTGGATCTCCTAGACCCGTTATAACACTAAATACGTTTTTCGACCCACCAAAATTTTACCTCGGAAAATAATGTAAATGCAATTAAAAATTTCTAAGGTTCTATTTAAAATTAAAACAGTACTATCAAATAACCTTTAAATCCCATTTGTCGATTTTGATTAATTTTAAAAGGATTTAGCCGAAATATCGTGTCAATATATCTTGGATGGACCTTAATTGAGCGTTTCGCGTACCAACGTTACGCCGCTGCCATAAATTTGAAAAACCCTGGACTGATCGCCATTTATGTGTCAACTTTCTCCATCTGAAGTACACGTGATCTTTGAAACATTACAACACGAAAATACAATTGCGTCAATTCAAAATAACTCTCTTAATTGACACTTAACTAAGGTAATGAACAAATTAACATTTATGTCGAGTTAAAAGGCGCACTTTACGATAAGTAAAAACTAAGAGTTAATCCAGCATTGATTATCGCTAAAAATAAATTAATTCCGAACGAACCTATTACATAAATCCGATATTAATTCCAAATAAGTATGTCGAAAGATTTCCTTACCTACCAGTTCATGCCACAGCCCAACGACCTCAAAACATCTAACTGCACGACGAATGACGACGAAATGAGCTAATCTCACTATTTGTCAGCTGACAAAACCGAATACATAAATGTATGTGTGATGTACGATACAATCGCAACGTATACGATATCGAGATTAATAAAGAAGCATCTAAAAAGTTTTCCAACCTTACGGAAATATAGGCAAGTATAGCATAACAGAAATCCTCGTTTATATTTGTATAGTAAGGTGGAAAAGGCGCGCCGTTGCTGACAACACAGTAAGAAAGGTATATCTCACGATACGCTTTTTCGCAAGACGTTTATTTCGATTTTACGCTCATAATACTTTGACTCTCTCAATCTGCTCGCTAAATTTGGGCATACTCTCTTATAAAACCGACCGAAGAGCCTTGCTCCGGCCATTGCAAAGGACAAACTCTAACAAGGAATAACAACATTTTTTAATTTTATTTAAAATGATTCAATAAACGAGTTCGATGCTATCGCGCCATCTTCTGGGCTACATGAAAAGATTTCCAGTTCGATACATATGAGGAAAAAAATCATCAATTTTCAAATAGCCAACCATAAAATTATCAAAATATGCAGTGATTTTAAAAATTCTTTTCAGAAAGGTTTACAATATTTTGTCAGTTTTCTGTAAGTAAAATGATCTCTCTTGTGTACGAATTTTCCGGGCATTCTGTACTAATTCTATGTATACAACTTGATTGTATGTTTACATAAACATTAATGTTAAATAAAGTAATAAAATTTCTCCGTAGATATCGAGTTCAGAAGGGTGAATGCAATACGCAATATGTTGTTCATCGTTAATAAATTCTCACGATGCTTAAATGTTTATCGAATTTACCTTTGAAAACTATTTCGAGGTTAATAATTGTTTTTCAGTTCAGTTTTTATAGTCCAAAATGACACAGATAAAGGAGGATTTACTTTACATAGGTACTGCATACATACATGGAAATACCCTCGGTTTTTACTCAATTTTAGGAACGCGTCTACTTTTTACAACTTTATCCTTGTAAAAATGTGTTTTTCAATTCGCTCAGTTTTAGGTACTCATCCCGAGTGTATTGCGAGTTTTACGAACCCGTTAACGATATTGGGGAAAAAAAGAAGCATCGACATCTGTATCCAACCTTTCGAAAATATAATGAAAAATGCCATGTAGCTAAGTGCTATTTATCATAAATCCTTGTTTAAACCTGACTGGTTAGTGTGGAAAAGGAACTGTGGTAAAGAAAAGTAAAGAATAGTGATGTAACTAGCCTCAGAATTGATAGTAGTCCAATTTACTTAGTACAAATTATGGGAAATATAGGATACCTATTTAAATGCGTAATTTCAAGTATATTGTAATTTATCATTATAAAAATTCAACAGATATATTGCTATCTAGATGGGAGAGAAACATTTTTTTCTTGATTCCTCATCAATCGAAAGCCGAAAAAGAAACGGAATATGAAGAAACCTATATATATATATATATATATATATATATATATATATATATATATATACAGTGGCAGATTAACGTTAGGGCGAAAGGCCAGTTGCCCCAGGCATGAGAGGCCCCAAGACTCCATAATAAATTTTATGCTGTGCATTGACACAGACTCATACTTCTTACCATGCTTAATTATAAAGAATAAAACAATGATTTATATTTAACAGCTTCTTATTTTAATGTGTACTATACATTAATATTTTAATATATTGGAGGAGGCCCCTTGTGACTGTGTTGCTCCAGGGTCCCACATTTTCTTAATCAACCCCTGGATAATGCTGATGTAAATGATTATGATCAACGTTAAGAACACAGTGAAAATACTGTAAATTCTTATTTGATGCTACGTTTTTCAATGAATAAAAACTTAGTCCTAAATGGGTTGAAAAAGGTCCATCTGCATGTCAAACAAGAAATTGTGGTTTTCTCAAATTAGTGTGTATATTGTTGGATATGGAATTGCCAAGACGAGAAATTTAACTCAGACTATCTGTAAGTGGCAGTAATTCAATGTGGAGGTTGTAGATCATGCCTGACTAATCTATTTGTTTTCACAGGGAAGAGCATATTGTTTTGTAGGTAAATTGTTTCATATACTGATTCTGCATTTTTCACAACTGGATTTAATAACTGGGATCTGTGACAGAGCAGGAAAATAGAAAATGCATGATGATAAGCTGTATACTGCCAATCTTAAGGAACAGAATGAATTTGCTTCGTATGTGCCATTTGCAGGACATTATATAAACTTAGTTGTTCGGCCTTGGTAGAGGGGTGGTTAGCGTGACTGACTCCCAATGCTAGGGTTGTGGGTTCAAATTCTGCCAAGGGCATGGTTGTATGTGTTCGTCTTTGTTAACGTTATTACACTCATTGTAAAAGGCCGTTAATGGCTGTTTATGAGCTAATATAAAATAAAATGGGGGGTAATTACCCCCTCCCCTGCCAAAGGGAGATGATCAATATTCATTTAAATATGATCTCAATTAATATTTTATATTATAGTCATTCTAGAATTAGTTTGCAAATATCTAAGATGGATATAATATACCCTGGGTATATATTATAATGAGACAGCATTATCTCTATTAATAAAAGGCAATGTGTGTGTGGACAGCATGATTTTTATCCTCATAAAGTTTACATAATTATTGTGTTGCACACCCATTTATTGTAGTTTTCACGGCTATTATGTTACAGCTATTATAACTAACTATTTTACTAATTTATAACGTTTTATATGGAATCTCATTTACTTACTATGTTCAAAAGTACCTCCTGACTTTGTGACTTCATATGATGTTTTTGATGTAATGCTTGTATATTATTACTATTAAATTTTCTGGTGTAAAAGATGCATGAACATTTTAAGCAAATATTCAGAAAAATATTTCATTACATGTATTGCCACAAACAAATTCATTATACTAAGATAGCCAAGTAAAATGAAATTTATTCATCATAGAACTACATGTATCTTCTAAAGACACATCAAACGTTGACTAAGAAATAGGGATGAGCTAAACTGATATTTACCGGTACCTAATATCTTGGTATCTGTTACGAGGCAGTATCTGTTCCAAATACCTGTTACTGATATATCAGTTTACGGAGCTGGTTCTGGTACTACCTACCGGAGAATGCTCCTTCCGATACCAGGATAATTTATAATGCTTCTAGAACTGTTGGTTCGCGTACTTATTTTACGTATTTACAAAAACTTGATGATCATTTATTAATTTAAATAAGCTTCAATAAAGGAGTAATGAAAATACTTAGGGATAATAAAAATTTTATTGTGCTACATGCATCAGATACAATAAGTGAAAATCCCCTAAATACATTAATTTCAATTAAATGAATCTTTCACTTTTTAAACATAAACACATAGTTCTTCCATATCATATAAGTAATATCTAAACAAATTTTCACGATTTATGTGCTACGATGTTGAAATTTTTTATACTTATAGGTAGGATTTGTAAAAAAAAACAAAATATGGATTATAGAAATTTTTACATTATAATTTGTTTGACTTTCAAAAATTCTTAAAATTTAAACAAATAGGTAAATATTTAGATACTATGGGTCAAGCTAGGGAGCTGAAACTTTCAGGTCGTTTAGACATTACCCTATATATACGAATAAACATTTCAATATCTCCATAAAATTGTTAACTCTTCAGATGCAGATGCCTTTAAACCATTGGCTTAATAATAGCCGTCGGTAGGTGGCGCAGTGGTGGTAGCTAAGAATGTAAGATATCTCTTAAACAATGCATTATATAGAAAAATATTTCAAACAGGTTGTAGAAATTTAAATTTCCTACAACGTTTATTCCAGTGCATTTTTACATTTATCAAATATTAAAGCAAATATTTCAAAATTACGAATAAGTGACAAGAGTAACACCCACTTTCGGTTGACCGATTTTTACCAAAATCTAATCAGCTCTTCTTCCTTTACAAAAGATGTCAAATACAGTGGCGGCTCGTGTATAGGCACTGCAGAACTGCAGCAGCCCCTATTTCCACTTGATATTATCGATAACATTTAATATAATGAGTCCTTTTTTCTTTAATTCTTTCTTTATTTTTGTAGTACAATATATATTCCTTAAGCTTAAATTCAGTACTTCAGTAGCCATCCCCCAGTTTATGAAAAAGGTACAAAAATCTTTGTATGGAACTGTGCGCTTCACAGTGCCAGCGACGTGGTGTTTGACTGTTGTGCGCATGCGCACATAGGAGGGGGGTGGGGAGGAAGGCGGGACTGCCAGGTAGAGAGAGCACTGTTGCTCTCGCAGTGCCGGCTCTGGCGTGATGGTGGAAGGAAGTTTTTTTTACTCAGCAAGTGTTGTGCTTAAAAACCGTGTACCATATTCTTGAATGTGATAAAGTGTAGAAGAGTGTAGAATTAGATTATTATTCTGCTTCCAGCTATTCTATTTGATTCATTTTTTTTCAGTTCTTTTATTTAACAGAAAACTTTAACCATGGCCTTGCATCTCCAAGAAATAAGTTCTGTGACTCTAAGTGAAATTAGTGAAATTACGAAACTGATAAAAATCCTCTTGACAATTCCCATGACTACATCAGAGGCAGAGCGCTGCTTTTCAACATTGAAAAGAATAAAAACTTTTTTAAGAAGCACTATGAATTCGGAAAGACTAAATGCGCTTGCAGTACTTTCAATGGAGAAAAATTTCCTCAATTGTCATCCAGAGATCAAGGAGAAAATTATTGAACTTTTTGCACAAATTAAAACAAGACGAATGGATTTCATTTTTAAATGAATAGATCAAGCTTGAACTGTAACAATTTAAGTTAAAGTAAGTACAAAATGTTTGATTTTTTTTGTTAAGATTTTATCAAGTTCCTGAATAAATTTTCTTTTTATACATGTTTTTTTCCTTTTACACAATTTTATAACAAAGGCTAAAAATTTTCTGGAGCAGCACCCCCACTAATTTTAGCTACGAGCCGCCACTGGTCAAATATAAAATTTCATGTTGATCTGATTAATAGTTTTTGAGTAAGAGCGCCCACAAATCCATCAACTGATATTAAATGGTATCCGAGTATTGAGAACAGACTGCTATTTTGGATAATAGGTATATCCTCGCCCTTTAAACGGCATCTGTTAGTGGTGGGGCGAGGGTGACGGCTTGGCGGGGAGGGGAAATCCTCACCCCCACTCCTGTGATGAGTCCTCTTCCCCGTGGCGTGAGAGCACAAATTGTTTGTTGTCCCTCTCTAGCCCTTGCAGGTAGATAGAGAGTGCGCTGTGGTCAGTGGCGGATCCAAGGGATGGGCGATCGCCCTCCCCTTGGACGAGCCCATTGCCATCCACTGGGTACATTCTTAAATTATTCCGTGCAACATTCCTTTATTCTACACTGAAGATTAAGTCTGTATGACAAGGAAAAGAAAGGTTCTGATGGGGATAGGGATTTTCAAAATGTATGGTCGTCGGCAGAGGCGGAATCAAGTGGGGCGATCGCCCTCCCCTTGGGAAGTTTCTGGATCTGCCAAGATATTCGGTACCGGTAAATATCAGTTTAGCTCATCCCTAGTATTAAGGATTGACTGGTATCGAGTATGAAAGCAAACAGATATGGTCCAATGATCTGTTTCAACCTATACCTATTATTTCTTAACTGATATTCCAATAACAGATATTTTGGAAATAGATATCACTGATATCTGTTCCTGACCAGTATCTGTTACTAAATACCAGGTTGATCTATATTGCTCACCCCTACTAAGAAACATATATGAACATAAGACACTAATGTGATATTACACCATCAGTATTAGGAATCATCTCACTTTCACTGAAGTCTTTATATCTTAAGTTCAGTGTTTACTTTTGAGATGTTTGAAATTTTTTATATTACAACTCCTATGCCAATGCTACAATCATTTTCTAAAACTACTGCTATGATCATCATCTTTATTTACCTCGATGATGCTTAGTTTGAAATTTAATACTTTTCATTAGTACAGATAGGGTTAGCCCGAGGAATTTTGTGCATCCCAGGTGAGATAGCTTTCCAGCACTCCTCTCCATAAATCTTTATTAAGATATTTTCAAAGTATATTTTAATTTATTCATCGATTATGTAAAACTTATTGATAATGAAAAAATAAAAGGAATACCATCAATGATCCAGTCTGTTCCTCGATATAAATTGGTATCCAATATTTATTCACTTGCAAGTAATCCATAGATAATTGGAATAGTGCCCGGTTCACCCATACCTCAGGCTGGCCCTGAGTACAGGTATCCCTTGGTTAGCAAAAGTTTGTACAACAAATTCTCAAACTTGTAAATTAGGGAAGAATTTCTTTTTCCTAATAGAGAAATTTAAAATTACTAAATTATTATTTTAAAAAATCTGATATGGCCACCACATGACTTTCTTCATATCTGTAATATTTCTAAAAATTGCAAATAGGTTAGATAATAATAAATATTTTAAGAAACTGCGAGAAAAATTTAGACTACAAAGAACAGAAATAAACTCAAACTATAGCCTTCTGATATTGGGTATAGCCACAAAGCTCCAACATTTAAGAAAAGAAAAAGCGTTACTAAGACGTAACTAAGCGTCAATTGTTAACATTGCAACATGAATTCTAATGAGATATTTCCATTATTGCACTTTATTACATGTCTGCTCACAATGATTATAATTTCAGTGCATTAGTGATGTTAGTCTTATGTTTTAGTTCCTAATTAGCCCGTTGAATAGCGTGATTATTGCCACAGAACATTAGAATTCCAATAGGTCATAAATATTTTATAAATATCTAGGATAAATACCACTATGTGTATTGAGACCACAATGGCTACAAGAGGAAGAAGATATGCCAAGACTCTTGGATTGCAGGTTTCCGCAGCATACAGCATTGTTAGAAGGCACACTATGCCGTCTCATCTGAAAATGCCTTCTAACATATGTCTACACTATTAGCTATAAGCTTCAGGAGATTCAATATACAAAAATGGATGGAAACCGAGCAGCAGAACGTCATTTCGGTCCACGTCTCACAGAAAAAATTATCCGTGAATGGGGAAAACAAGAGGAGAAACTGAATGTGACAGGAAAAGAGAAACATGAGTCTTTGTAAGCTTGTTCCTAAATGGCCACAATTAGAGAAGGAAGTGAAAAAATAGATAGTAGAGCAGATGAAGTTCATTGCTGTATTGATCAAAATGGCTATGTACGAGGCCAAAATAGTTGCCAAAGAAAAAGGACTAGTTGAGTGTTTGTATCATTATTGCATATGCATTCCATCTATTAGGAATCACAATCTCATCCTGTAAGTATTACTGAAAAGGTGTGTCTATACATGTGACCTGTGCAGCGCACTCCAACAGCCTAATTAATAAGACTGCTGAGTGAATGTAGGGCACATTTACCTATTCAAGTTTCTAATCAATTATTTTTGTTTTATATCATACCTATTTACTTTCACAAATTAAGTTTATCTAAACTTTATATGTATTTATCTGTTAGCATGCCATAATATTTTCTTTTAGTCTTGTCAGGTACAGACTTAATCATATCTAGAAATGATACATGACATGCGTGGCCCTTTCAAAATGTTAATGTGATCCAATATGCTTTTTTCCTAAAAAATCAGGATGCATCTTATAGCCCAAAAAATACAGTACTTTTTAACTTGTTAAACTTCTTAAATTCACATCTAATATAATTGAATTAATAAAAAACAAGTGTCTCTTTCAAATAAAAAATAAGGTTAGGAGGCTTCCAACAAAGACCCTTAGCTAGGGCTCCTAAAAATTTGTTATTCTTCTGACTGTCTCAAAACAGTTTGACAAAATCTGATGAAATCTTGTATTTAAATTTTGTTGCAGTTGTCACACATTTGTGGGGCACAAAGAACATGTTTTCATCCAAACTCGCACCAAAGTCATTCATTGCACATAGCTTTATCCTTCCTTATCGTACCTGCTATTTTATGATGGCTTACACTTTCTTCATCTTCATGAGCTGACGTTGGCATATATACCTGGATTATCAGCATGTCCACTGGGACTGCTTTTAGCTTTATTGCCATCAGTCTATCGTTCGTTGCTATTATCTTTGTCACGCTTTTCATCATATCTTTCCTAAGTACCAGAGCTACTCCCCTTTCCCCACTATTTCCTCCAGAATAAACTACCGTGAATTCTTCTGAGTCGAACTGTCCTTCTCCCTCCCATCTAGTTTCGCTTAGTCCTATAATGTCAACTCTATTTCTTCTTTCAAGTTCTCTAGCTTTCCTGCTTTTCTCATAGTTCTTACGTTCCAAGTCCCTATTCGTAAATTACTTTCGACAAATGTTTTCCTCAAGGCAGTCCCCGCCCGGAGATCCGATTGGAGGACTATTTTACCTCCGGATTGTTTTACCTCGAGAGAACTCATATTGTCCAACCATATAATCATTACTACGGATTGTAATGTGGTAGTTTCCCTCTTGCTTTCCACACCGCAGTACTGTAGCTGTTCAAATTGTCCTGATCACGCCTACAGCTGTATTGGATATAGACCCAAACAATTTGTTTTCGGCTCTATACCATACTGACAGTACTGCTGCCTACTGCCAGGCACTGATGATAGTTTTTTTAAAATAAAACCTCCATTCGAGGGGTTTGAACCCCGAAACTTGGCAATAGAAAGCCGACATGCTAACCACTACACCATCAGTATATACATTTACTTTATGACAACATAATAAAATACAACTTACCTGTCATTTATTCGCAGGAATCGATGCAGCTGTGCACTGGGTCTTCTACCGTCACAGCCGTTGACTGCACACCTTACAACCATTATCTTTCACTTTCGCTGTCAGCGAACTAAATGCGAAACATTAACGGCTTCAAAAATGGCTACCCTGGGAATCCCCTGGTGCCCATTCAGTGTAGCCAACCAACGTGTTACCAACTCCCAGCTATAAATTTCCACTAAAATTTCTTGAATTCAACTTTTAGTTCTTGTTACCGTTGATAGATGGCAGTAAAACACTATACCAGGCTTTGCTATCCAAGTTACTCGCCCCTGGCCCCAACGGTTGATATTCAAGTGCGGGAGATAGTAAGAGATGGGGAGAAAAGCATGCAGCACACATGCGTTCCACGTCTTGTGACTGAGCCAGCTAGGCAGTGGGAGTGGGAGAACTTCCCGCCAGACTCGCCACCCACCCCTCCCGTAAATTCTCTTACCGACTGGAGTATTGTGCTGCTTAATGACAAATTAAACTTATTCAAGACTGAAAAATGAAATGGCTCCATGACCCTATGCCAGCGGCCGCCACTCTTAAGTCGAATGTGAGAATTTGGAGGAGCAAAAAAGAGAAGCATTTATACTTATTGGTATTTTTTACGGAAAAGATCCGTGAAAACAAAAAGGTCTATACAGTCTAAAAGAAATTTTCCTCGTACGCCCTTGTGAAATGGGGGTTGGCTTACATTCAATTATATACGGTACCTTAATTTTCCTTTCCTGTGCACAAAGCCCATTCCTGCACACATTTGAGTTTTGAGGCAGCAGATATGAAAACATTAAAAATTAAAAAAAAATTACTGCACTTTTAGTCTCAATAATATACTTTTTCTCTCTCTCCAACTATTACATTTATCTTAATCAAAAAATCCAATCAAGCACAATAAATAAAAATGAAGATTATAATGATTGGGGCTCAGGCAGGAAATAAATGTAATGGGTTCAATTGCAGTCATTCATCCAATTTTCTTTGAATAACGCTGAATAAAAAATTTTTTTAAGGCCCAAGGTTTTATTCTGGAATTCCTTGGAATAATTAACCAAGATGGTACAAAAATGCTTATCCAAATTAACGATTGGACTTAGCTACGCGCTCCAATTCATCTTTCTTCTTGATGGCATAGGAATTAGATGAACCTTTCGCCGCATTTATGAGCTCATCAGCAAGGCATTCAGCAATGGTTTTAATATTCCTGAAAGCGGCTTCTCTAGCTCCCGTGCAAAGTAACCAGATGGCCTGAAAGAAACAATTTTGATTTTAACCAACAGATCAGGCCACAAATTAACTAACCAGTCTGATTTAAAGTGTGCCAATAAATTCCAGAAAATCTTCACTGCAACACAACCAATTTTTCAATACTTCAAGAGTATCACACAGAGTCATCAGTAAAGCATCATTTTCAACCTGACCCTTTTCTATTTTTATGAAATTAAGTACACACAAAGTATCCAGTGGAGATATGTAGAATACGAAGTTTCAGCTTCATATAACTAATGGTTTTAGAAATATGGATGTTCAAAATTATGAAAAAAAACAAAATTGCTGCATAAAGGAAAATAAAATCAATTATAACCTTCTTCATAATTGAGCTAGAAGATTGAATTTGCTCGTTTGAAAGCTATTGAAAGAAGCTATCTTTTGATATATATATTGGAAGGAATTCAATCAAAAGTAAAATTTATATTATTATAAAATTACCTCTGATCTTGCATTTATTCAAATGTCATCAAAAAATTTGGGAAAAAATATATTTTATTGCTTCCATGCTAGAACACTAACTCCTAGAATATTAGGGTGGCATGCCCATGGCATCAGAAGATATTAATTATTATTTATATGGGAGCATTGCAAATTTCTGGACTCATCTTTCATCAACATCTTTTCATTTTAAAACAAGTAATTATATATACAAATAAAACAAACAATATTTTTTAAATATTTAATCAGTTTAAACTTGCCATTTATGACCTACCATGTAGCATGAACATTCAGTGGAAGAGACAGATTTTGACTAATGACTATTAACTTTATTAGGACCAATGACTTCAGCTTATTGTGACCATTGACTCAAGTTTATTGTGATCAGTGGCTCTTAAGTTTATTGTGAACAATAAGGGTTAAATTTGTTGTGTGACAATTGACCTAATTTTATTATAGGCAATTAATGTTCAGTTTATTATAACCAACCACACATATATCTTCTGGATGTGTCTTTTATCAACATGGCAAGTGATATCAGTATATAATCACATGAAGACATAGATCAGGGGTCGGCAACCTTTTCACCTATGAGGGCACAATTTATATTACTGAGGACATGAAGGGCGCATGAGCAAGATCAGTTGATGTCTCTCTGTATCAGTGGTCGGTAACCTCTTTATTTATGAGGGCGCAACTTTAATTATTGGGGGCGTGAAGTGAAGTAACAATAGTAGATGTGTACCAATATTTATTAAAATGATATTTTTGTATATATAAGAGAAAAACTATTAAAGAATTTATTATAAAAACTTGAAAAAATAAATCAATGTGAAACTTGGGATTGCATATCTTCAGCCAACTTGCTATGATTTGGCACAACTCGAGATACTTGATCTTAGGCAGTTGTCAAAATTGTAATCGGTGAGTCTCGATCACTACTTGGATTTCAAGTGTTTCATGCTTGAAAAAATGGACTCGCAAGTGTATGTTGAAGCACAGTAAGAATATATTTTTAGGGCACATTTTCTTAATAATGGATAGCAATTTTCATCAACTAAATTCCAAAAGTTTTCATGTGTCCTTAAAATAATATCATTCTGCATATTTATTATTTCCATTTCTAAGTCCTCGGTGTTAACGATATTAAAGTAAGTTCAAATATTAACAGACATATCACTGTCCATAAAATTGAACGGATTAGCAAAGAATGTTATTATGGGTTCTACTTCAGAAAACTGACGAAACCTAAAATTAAATTCCTTCAGGAGAGTTTCAATGTGTTGTGAAAATGGTTCAGTGATTCAGTCAGACTCTCAATAATATATTTTAAATTCGGGAAATGTGATAATGAATTTCTCTCTAGGTGAGACTTCCACAATGCCAATTTACATTTGAATGCATCTACTGCACTTATCATTTTTGCAATATGTTGATTTTTCCCTTGCATCTCCATATTCAGTTTGTTCAATTTTATAGTTATATCAACAAGAAATCCATCAACCAAGCTTTGTCATCCAACTGTGCATAATATTCTATTTTTGATGTGAAAAATTCCTTTACCTCCTTTATGTGATTTATAAACCTCAAGTATTTTGCCTCTGCTGAGCCATCTAACTTTGGTATGTAAAAGGAGATCATAGAATTCAGCATCTTCACCTTGTAAAAGCAGTTTAAACAATCGGTGTTGCATTGGTACAGCTCTTATGGAATTTATTATTTTTGTTACTGTTTTCATGACATGTTGAAAATGAAGAACTTTTGCGCATAACATTTCTTGGTGTATAATGCAGTGATATGAAATAAATTTTGGAAAGAGGGGGGTCTTCTTTACATAGCGCAATAAATCCATTTTTACAACCTGTCATCGAAGGTGCACCATCTGTAGTAATTGTGGTCAACTTCATTAATGGTATATTACTTTCTTGGACATATTTTTTAAAAGCTGAAAAAATTTCTTCACCTCTTGTTCGTCCCTTTAATGGAAGAATTTTGAAGAAATTCTTCCTTCCCTGAAAAATCATTAAACACCATCTTCACAACCATAGCCATAGAAGTATCTGATATGTCTGTTGACTCATCCAGTTGCAACGAAAAGAAAATACATTTTTGTAAATCATTTGCCAACTCATTCTCCATATTGGTTGCAATAACATCAATTTTTCTTGTAACTGTTCTTGCTGATAACTGAATCGTGTTAATTGCTGAGGTAATTTCATTTTTATTTTTAAAATCTTCGAAAAGTGAGTCAGCAATTGCTAACATGGCTTCTTTTACAATCTCGCCATTCAAAAGGATTTTCCTCTTGGCCAACAAATGCGAAATTTTAAGTGATGCAATCATTGCTCTTTTTGATTGCTGCACTGGTCTGGTAAAAATGCTCTGCCGTTTAGTTAACCCTTTCACGACCGGAACGCCCGAAAACGCCCGTAATTATGGCTGCTGTGATCGGCCGGACCGCCCGAATACGCCCGAAAAAGACTCTTTCGAAATTACCTCCAAAAACTCGGATTGGTCGACGTATCTCGTTGAAATGGCTTGTTTCTCATGTTAACAAAAGAATAACGAAATCAACTAGATTGTTGGCGTCCTTTTTGGAGTTTGCGTACACGTGTTTTTTCGAAGTTTTTTATCAACATTTTTTCGGTTTTCTTCGCGAGTCAAGTCACCCCAAATGGCTGACGATAACTCAAATTATGCCAATTTGAATTGGAGTTTGAATTCTGACGATTCAAGCGATGAATTCTTGGGATTTGACGTGGAAGACGATAGTTTCGGTGTAACTTCAGGCAATGCTCGACGAGGTTTGGAAGGCGAGTCAGACATCGAAGTGTCTGATTTTTCAGATGATGATAGTTTATCCGGAGATGAAACGCAAAATATTTTGTCTGATGAGGGAGATTCCGTAAATATTCAGTGGAGCGAGTCTTTGGAGCCTGTACGAATTGAGGAATTTACCAAAAAGTGTGGTCCAACTGTGGAGATGGATGCTGATGCTGAACCGATCGAATTCTTCCAGCTGCTTGTGAAACCAGAATTCCTCGAAACTGTGGTCCAGGAAACAAATAAGTATGCTGAATTTCGCCAAAAAACGGTGAAAGATAGTGATTGGATTCCAGCCAGTGCATCAGACCTTAATTCATTCCTTGGAGTTAGTGTTATGATGGGAATAAATGTGCTTCCAGAAGTGAATCATTATTGGAGCAATGACGATTCGTTAGGTAACGCATTCATAAAACGAATTATGTCCAGAAACAGGTACAAATCTTTGTTAAAATATTTGCACCTAAATGACTCCGAAAAGCAGCCCGATAAAACTGGTAGTTATGATAAACTATACAAAGTGCGTCCTCTCTTGACCCACCTGTCAGAAACATTTCTGAATAATTTTGTTCTCCCATGTCATGTGAGTGTCGACGAGGCCATGGTCAAATTCAAAGGCAGGCTTAGTTTCCTGCAATATATGCCAATGAAGCCTGTGAAAAGGGGTATGAAAATTTGGATGTCAGCATGCCCTAAGACTGGATATTCATTTACTTTTAATGTTTACACTGGTAAAGCCGAGGCTAAAAGTGCAGAAGGGTTGGGGTATGACACAGTGATGAGACTAACAGAGACAAGGAAAGGGGAATATC
The DNA here is from genome assembly GCA_028673005.1 of Tanypteryx hageni. Taxonomy (NCBI): domain Eukaryota; kingdom Metazoa; phylum Arthropoda; class Insecta; order Odonata; family Petaluridae; genus Tanypteryx; species Tanypteryx hageni. The sequence goes on along the minus strand of CM054113.1, from coordinate 107,472,425 downwards.
GTCATCTTTATTTTGACAATTTTTTCAATAGCGTGAAGCTGCAAATGGACTTGTTGAGAGACAAAACGTATAGTTGTGGAACCATGAGGGCGAATAGGAAAGGGTATCCCTTGAAAAATATTTTTAAAATGAAAAGGGGTGAGTGTGTTCACAAGCAGAGTGGTAATTTGGTGGTTTCTGTTTGGCAGGACAAAAGGACTGTTCACCTATTATCTACAAATTCTGACCCTAACATGGTGCAGATTTCAAGAAAAGGGAAAGGTCGAGGCCAAGAAACTGTCATGAAGCCTGTCTCAGGAACTAACTACAACAAGTTCATGGGAGGTGTTGATTTAGCGGACCAAAAAAGGTCCTATTATGAGCTTGGAAGGACTGGGTGCAAGTGGTGGAGATATTTGTTTTGGTGGTTCATTAATGTTGCAATTGTTAATTGCCATGTATTGTACTGTTTGTGTCAAGAGTCAAAACAAAAAAAGCCCATGACTCATTTTCAATTTCGGCACCTCCTTGCCAAGCAACTGTGTGGTGGGGTTCCTAGTAAGAGGAGCATTCCTCAAAAGAGAAAATTAGAGAAGTTACTTGAAAAAGAGAATGCAGCAAGTCATTCTCTAGTAAAAATGCCAGGTAGAAAAAGAGTATGTGTGCAGTGTTTAAATGAAGGACAGAAGGCACCAAAGGGAGGGAGCATTCAAAGCTCTTATGGGTGCATGCAATGCAATGTAAATTTATGTAAATCTTCTGGTTGCATGCTAAAATACCATAATGCTATTTCTTTAAAATAAATAAATTGTTTTTTCTTTAAATGTCTTTTTTAGTCAATAAATAGCCTTTTAAGTGAATGTTGTATTGTTTTACTAAATCTGACCCTAATTTTGGCAGCCATCTTGGATTTCTCTGGACTTTGGGGGTCAGACTGACTACAGCATCTCCGGTCTTGAAAGGGTTAAAATAGATTTCATATCAGAAATTTTATTTTTCCTGATCTCAGAGTTTAACGGATAACTAGTTTTAAAATTTCCGTGGACCGTATTATAATGTCTTTCAACTTTACTTTTCTCTGACACTGTGACACAAGCATTGCAAAATAAACAAACACACTTTCCTTTCAAATCAATAAAACAGAATTGTTCTTCCAATCAACATTGAAGTAATATGTCCTTTGCCTATTATTACTCATAATGGGGATGGAATTTTCTACAAATGAATTAATAAACACAACACACTGAATATCGGGAAAATATCAGAAATATTGTGAACTGTTGGTCAATTTAAATTGATTTATGTTTAACCAATGAAGAGGGAAATGAGCTATCACTGGCTGATATTGTAAGAGATGAAGAAAAATCTCCCAAACCCTGTACTTTGTATACTAAGCGAAGAACGGAACTCCGAAACCAACGACTCACAACAATAACTCGAGCCAAGTTATGCTACAAGACGGAGGACAGAACTCAGAAACCAACGAATTTCAACAATAACTTGAGGCAAGTTATGCTACAAGACGGAGGACAGAACTCCGAAACCAATGACTTTTGACAAGAACTTGGGAGTTTTACGCGACATAGGGAAATAGTTTTTCCATATTGAGTGTCTACCTCCAAATAGCCTGAACCGGCTAACAGAGCTATAGTACACGACGGGTTGAGAACAAGGATCTCAGTTAGCCTTGCACCCATTATAGCGATTGAAGGCGACAGGACACCACCTAGCATAAACTAGAGGCGGAAAATTCCCTATCTTTTCGTACGAGAACGTTTGTATGAATTGTCAGCACAGGCACGGCAATCACACAAACACGATAGCAGCTTCTCCTACTCTCGGCGAGTAATCTCCGAAAAATGCTGTGAAGGATGTATTTATACTAAGGCAGGGTAAGGAGAAGGGAAAGGGATGTGGATAAACAAGAGAGGAGTCATTATGAAAAGAACTCTCTTAATGACAACAATGTCTTTATCCAACAATGTATGAGCCCATTCTGTTCGCTTATAAGTCCTGACCATAACGATGTTATTTTGTAACAGACATACGATTCGGCTCGGTGTGATGTAAGATTAAGATGTTGGTTACAAAGTTCTATTTTTCACCTTGTTCTGCAACTTATTGGTCTTCTGAGAGTTTTCCGTAATTGTTTAACTTGAGTTCTCTTTTTGGCTGGCAGGCGACACACAAATGGCTTGCGGGCGCCATGACGCCCGCGGTCGCTGAGCTCTGACATAGTGCATACAGCATTGTGAAATACTCCTTAAAGTATAAGGTTGATATTACTGAGTGCTGAATTTAAATAAGAAAGAACAATAGGCCTAATACTGATTAGTGCAGGTTTGTGTGAATGCAAGAGACAGTTCTACCTAAATTGACCTTTGAAAGAAATTGTATTTAGTCAGGGAAGAATAGGCATATAATACTGTTATGTTTAAAAATGGACTTTGAAAAGTAAGTGTATTGTTATAACCCATTTCGTCAAACTGGACACTCAACACTCAGAAAAAATTTACGAAATGTACAACCATAGATGGTTCAGAAATTAAATGGAACAATTTCAACAGAACAGAAAATGTAGTGGCTGTCGAAAAAAAATATCATCGAAGTCTTCAACTCCTGATTCACTACCACCACCATCACAACAAACGTCAAAACAATGTTGTAATGAATCTGATGTTGAGGAGCATGATAATGATGACCAAACTATTGCAGCAAAGGTTGCTATCAGTGCTTTGAATGAAAGTCTGCAATCACTAGGCGAGTATCCAGTAAAACGGGGTATCACGTCATAACAGCGCATGAATAACAGTGAACGTCATAACAGCGAACGTCAAAACAGCGAAAACAAAAACGGCGAACGTCAAAACAGCGAAAAATTGGAATGTAAAAAAACAGCAAACGTCAAAATGGCTAACAGTTTAGCAAAAGTCAGTATTGTAGCTGTTATAGGTAATAAATAATTGCAGGTTATTAAATTTTAAATAGCCGGAAATGTTAAACCAGAAAAGTATAGTTATAAGTGAATATTTCAAAAGTGCGCTGAATTTAATGGAATTACTAAAATTAACATAAGAAACGAATTCTACATCCTATAGAAAAGTTTACCAGATTTTTTAGTGGTAGTAGGTCAGTTTAAAAGAACGACATTTGCTAGTTTTTTATTGGTTTCATTATCAAAAACTTTTTAAAGATTTATTATTATGGCTCCAAATTCGTTTAAAAAATCCATTCGTATTACTTAGATCTAAAGTACTTTAGTTATACATAATGGGCGACTATGAATCAGAATGCACGAAAGAAATAGAAAATATGTAGTTAATGAATAAGGACATCTATTTACATTAAAAGTCAAAACTAATACATTTTCAAATTACTGTTAAAACATTAAAAAAGATACTTGAAAGTACGTTTTTTTTAAGGTATGTCAAAAACTGTAAGAAAAATATTACAAAAGATAATGAATTCAAAAAGCCTTATGCTTGAAGATGAAAATTTTGGGCGATTCCTTTCAAGAAATCTAATCTATCTCGATTGTGGTAATCCTTTACGAGACCTTCGATACGTTTGTATGTATCTCGGTAAATTATTCGACTTTTCGATGTTCCTAAAAATTCGAAAATTAGAATTTCTATCTCAAATCCATTGAATTTTAAAGATTTTGGAAGGACTTTATTACTTACATTTCTGAAATATTCGCATATAATTATAATATACTGTATTTTCCCCCTGCCACACGCCATTGGCGGATTGCAGAGCATATATGTAAATGTATTTTGCTATATTTAGTTCAGCCATTTTCACGTTCGCTGTTTTGTTCGTTCGCCGTTTTTGTTTTCGCTGTTTTGACGTGGAACCGTAAAACGGAAGAGGCTACAAGAAAAAAGTACCCCCAGGAAAAGCTTTAAAGAATCAGCAATGTACTCAAGAAAACATATGTATCCCAGCAAGGCAACAAAGAAGTGGATATAAGTAAACCATCTGCTGACTCTGAAATAATAAATCAGTTAAAACAGAAATTTAATGTTGTGGAAAACAATAGTAAGAAGATCCAAATACTAACTGCTGCCAAATAGTTCGAGTATATGAAAAATTGAAACTGAATTTGGTGCCTCAAATTATATGGTACGAAAAGCAAAGGAACTAGTGAAAAAACATGGGATATTATGTACACCTAATCCAAGACCAGGAAAGATCCTGAGTGATGATATTGCTAACTTAGTTAAGGAATTCTACAGCTGTGATAATGTAAGCCATTGTATGCCAGGAAAAAAGGATTTTATTTCAGTTAAAGAAAATGGCAAGAGTACACAAACAAAAGCATTTAGTATTGTGTAACCTAAAGGAAGCATATAAGTCATTCAAAAATAAACATCTACAGCTACATATAGGTTTGTCCAAGTTTTGTGAACTGAGGTCCAAGAATTGTGTCTTAGCTGGTGCCAGTGGGACTCGTGTATTTGTTGTATTCATCAGAATGTCAAACTAATGTTGTTGAGATGTAAACTAAAAGAGTTAACACAAAACGAAGAAACACTTCTTATCAGCACTTCCTTTCATGGGTTATATGTAATCCCCCATTACCAGCACGTTACCTAGAATTATGCAAGAATTGCCCAGGCACATCACAATTGAAAGACCATATTTCAAAACTGTTTTACTTGAATTGTATTGATGACATAACTTACAAACTATGGGTGTCTACAGATAGAACAACACTTAAGACTATTTCCAGCTCTTGTGATGAGTTTCTAGATTCATTGGATGCAAAATATTCATATTCAGATGATTCAAAAGATGAGTCACTTTCTCCAGAACCAAATGAAATGGAAATTCAGGACATCCGAGGTTTTGTGACATGTATGTATAGTTGTCACTGGTGGGTGGGTTATGTTTTACAAGTTAATGAAGAGACAGAAGAAATCAGGATAAGCTTTTTGCATCCTCATGGGCCTTGTCCTTCCTTCAGCTACCCCTCAAAGCCAAATATAATTACAGCGATGAAGAAAGACATTCTTACTAAAGTTGGTCTTCGAACGCCTACTGGACGGACTTACAACTTACTTCCTGAAGATGTGCAAACTGTTACAGTGCTAAATAGGTAGGCTATTCAGTTAATGCAATTTGTGATAACTACCGGTATGTTTTGTTAATGTTGTCCTAGCATAATGATATCCACAACAAACCAGAATATAAATGTGCATTATTTTTAAAATTCATTATCACATGATGCCTTTAATGTGCCACTTTGATATTTCACAGACTGATATAGTACACTGAGTGTAAATAAAAGTATTTTTTCTGACAAAATCTAAGGCATATTTTGAGAAGTTCAAAGGTCAAGGTCATTTATAATGTTTCCCCAAAAAATGTAAATTCCCAAAGTACACATAATTAGAAAGTAGATTTCAAGAGCTTTTCAACCATGCACCATTGCTTAGCATGGTTGTTATGGAACCAAAGATAGTTATAAATATATGTTCATCCACGTATGACATTTGGCCAAAAATTTGCAACTTCTGAACCAAATAACTCACAAAATAATCGAGCTAAACTACTGATATTTGGTATACAACCTCTTCTCATGATAGCCTATAATGCTAAAAGTTTCAACAAAATCAGAAGAGGTGAGGTTGTGAGCTGTGTTGATCTGACATGGAATCACCGCACAATACTTCAGTGTAAATTATAGTTTGAAGTTACTGATTAAATGTATAAGAGAGATTGAGCTACAACAAAATCAGGATTAACACAATTTTTTATAACACACAAATTTAAAATTCCAGCACAATACTGTATTTACTCGCATATAAGCCGCACCTTCTTTTCCAAAATTTTCATTCGAAAAAATGAAGGTGCGGCTTATACGCGAATACGAAGCAAAAAAATTTCAAAATAGGATATTCTGAAAAAAATATTCAATTTCCACTTTGTTATTTTTGGTTAGAAGCTGTTGGATATATCTTGTGATTTCCTCTAGAATGCAGTATAGACAATCAACATCGGAGCGATATTTTCAACACACAGTATCTTTTCGCAATGTTTAATGTGGCCGTCTTGCCTGATTATTACTTCTAGACTCTTGCAGAGCTTACAATGTAGTCGCAAGGTATTTGACTGGTCAGACACAACTTCAGCACAAACACGTGCTCACAAATGAGTGTTATCGAGTAAATACAGTATTTTTACAGTAATATGGTATAAATTACCATATTGTCCCAAATATAAAGTGACCTCAAATATAACGCGACCCAAAAAACCTTCCTCCAATTTAACACAAGTTTTTCTTTCATCCATTCCTTCGGCACGCGAAAGATAATATCTGACGGTAAGTATACCTTTTGCATCATTTTACAATTTAAAATTACCTAAGGAGTCAGTTTTCGCCCATCGGCTGTGACTGCAAGCATAACAGTTATCCTTGATTTCTCATTTCCAGTGGATTTTAACAACACCGTTTTAGCTATGACTATTTTAAAATTCATGTGATAACTTTCTTGGATTCCTCTGTTAACCTGGGATTTGGAAGAACCTTTCTCAACATGATCAACACCCTTTTTGTCACCCATTTAAAAATAATGAATGGCTAAAAACTCGCTAAGGTAGTTACAAAGAATACACACTTACAGCTTCAATTCAATGAATATCGAGGGGTTCAGTTGCTGATTGAACTCGATCTATTCTTGCCTCAAAAACTTTTCAAGTACAATGTAACGTACGGCTAATGTGTCTACATTGTAACAAGTATCTCGTATCTTGTGAACAGAATGTATGGTGATTTTTCGAAACATGACTAGTACTCTAATATAATGGTACTTTTAAAATTTCATTTTTTGGAAAAAACCACATTATATTCGGGACAATACAGTACAGTATTTTTTTCTGCTTAATTTTTCTTCGCTTGCTTACTTATTAGAAGCAGGTGAGAAGAACGAGTAAAATTAAGCATTTCTTGAGTTGGATCCAGGCAAAATCAGCTGAGAAAGGATAATTGACTTTCTAAAAACTTTTTTCCATTTTTGATGTTGAAAAACCCTGGATGTGGCTTATGTGCGGTTGCGGCTTATATGCGAGTAAATAGAGAATAAAAAATTAATTCAAGGACTGAACTGGTAAAGACAAAAGCAAGAACAATTTCAGAAATATCACCATACAAAGAATTAAGACCTAACAAGGGCATCTGTACATAAAAACTCCAAAGATAACTAATTAGCTGTAAATTTATTTAATGTCAAACACACAAAATTTATATATTTCGAAAAAGGTGGTTTTCAAATTCCTTAAAAATTTTGCTTCATGACATCATGTTCCTCCTACTGAGAAATCATGCCCATCAGTAATAGAAAGTCGGGGAAAATCAGTTGTGCATTTCAGCCACAAACCAACCTATTTTCCAATGAGATTCCAGCTATAATTAAAACTCAACAATTCTTTGAATATTTCTTCTATGACTGTATCTAGAATGAGATTACTTTTCATGCAGATATCATTTGAACTCATTTTATAGCTGCCTAACCAGTGTTGCTCAACCACCGGTCCACAGCATTACATTTTCTAATAAAAGTTCTATAATGGGCAGCACTGATTAATGAGGCTTGAGTTTTCAGTTGTCGAAGTGTAAAGTTGTCACATAGTTGTTAGTTAAAAATTGATGTTACTGGTCCTTAGTGGAATATTCAGAAAATACGCTGGTCCATGACAAAATTTAGGTTAATACACCAGCTCACAATAAACTTGCAGTTAAGAACAACTTGTCTAACCCAAAGGTCTCCGACTCAAATCGTGCATAGGCTGCATGATTGCGCTGCACTAAATGCATGACACTAATTGATATAGGTCTAACAAGGGGAGGGTCAGACATTCGGGTCACCGAATCTTTTCAAAATCTGCATGCATGTAGTGCACAGTAAGGACTATTGAGTGTGCAAGCAATAGGGCGCACCTCTCACACATTCTCGAGAAAATCAACTGACAATATTGACACGCTAAACTTATACGGGCAAACCAAGTTCCCATTCTTTTAACTTCTACACTTCCTTCTTTATGTAAAATTTCGCATACTTCAACTGATAATAATGAATGAATGTAAAGAATACCCATAAGTAAAATAACAACAAATGAATTTGTAAATAAGTTGAACACATTTTATACTGAATTTTCATTTATTAACAAAATGCACTTTTTCTTTGTCAAAAGAAAGTGTTACATAATAACTAATTATTAAATATCTGTGCACTCGCTGCCACATTAATCATTGGAAGCATTCGTAACAGTGCATGTTGCAGGGTGATATTCGTCATACAGACACAGGAAACAGAAATTCAAATGTCATTGAGCCCAACGAATAAAAGCAGCCCACACAAGGGGTTTTCAGAACATCTACTGGAAAGCAAGCCTCGTTGAGGTTTAGGAAAATGTCTCTTTTGACAGACAATTTTGAGGCAAACTACGCGCAACGTAACATTTCCGAAAATATCGACGCAGATAACTGACTATGCACAATTGAATGAGTTCTGATAGCATCTTCAGGAGATGCTATTTCACGACCGTTTTCAATCAAATACGAACAATTTTGAAGGCGCTTGATGAAATTTTTAACCTGCCTATAGAAATAAACATTGCACGGCTGGCCAAGGGGTGTACATTTCGGTGGAATTACTTTAACCGTGCATGTACCAAGACCTTCATCATCGCAACAGATTTTGTCGTACAAAGCTGGATTTGTTTGACCTCCCCCTCCAAAAGAGACTACTATCAGCAAGAACTTTTCTTTCTGAACGTAAGGAATCCAAGTTTTTTTAAAATAAGAGTAAAGTTGTGTAGTCAGTTTTCCAGATTTTGAACATGTTACAACGATGTTTTGAAAATCTTGTGTTAGTTTATCGACCTTTTCTTGAACCCTTGGGCCAAACTTTCCCATTTGTTGTATTAATTTACCAGACATAGTAATCGCGTATAGTGCTGTGTACAAGTGTGTTATCTTATTTAAACACTGTTTTTTATCAAGAACAGTTTTCGATCCTTTCTTGGCAAGAGTTGTCACATGTTGACTGGTACTGGCACCCTGTTTGGTTTGTATTAATTATAAAATCCTTCTGAAAATGTGGGATAACTGCCCTCGCCTGCGTTCGAAACTTGTCTGCAGCTGCTAACGTTTCCTTCAAAGTCACAGATTCCCTTTCACTGATGAATCTTGTGATCTTCCTCTGCCGAATTCTGTGCTTTTGTTTGAATCGTTTTACCATGCGTCTGATGCTTTGAAGATGAAGTTTTCTGATTGAAATTGACTTGCAGCACCCATAGCCCACTGCTGTAAATTTCTTGTCGTCACCTGCAAAGGCATATGCACTGTTTATTATTGTATTGTATGTAAAGAATTAGTGTATAAGTAGCCTATTTCTTCTGCATTGTTCTGCAAATATCTACATATACTGAGTGTTTTTTAAATTTACTTTTGACCACGTTAAATTGCATGTAATTGTAAAAACAATATTGTACGAACTATTTGTTTTTTTACTTTATAATGCTTGGATTGTGGACCATAGTGCATGCAGAGTTATAATTTTTTTAGATAAATAAATGAAAATTACAATTACCTGCTGAACATTGCTTCGAGCTTCCACAAAGCGATCGTAGGTCCAAGAATCGATGATAGAATATTTGTCGACTGTTGTTCCTCCAGCTTTTATATTTTCTTCCCACCTCTTTAAATAGTCCATTCTTTTTAAACAACGACATCCTTTTTTCTAAAGAGTTTTTAGACTCCATTCAGGGTGTTCTCTAGCGAGGTTCACGACTTTAATTTTAATTTCCAGTGGAATGAATTCGGCTTCTTTTTTCTGCTTCTCCTTTGGCACATAATCTTCATCTTCTGTATAATCATCTTCAACCTCATGGAAGAGACCATCTATTTCGTAGAAAAGGATGAGCTCCTCGTCACTCAAGTTTCTTTTCCCCTAACATTTCGACAGTACAGTGATACAGCTCTTCTCCCATCACCATAGCAGCTTCAGAAATCATTGAAGATGGTTCCGGAACAACAAGGTCGTTTCCCAGAAGAAGATGCTCACAATATAAGAACATCTTTCAATCGAAGTTTTGCCGTTTTACTGTGAAGCGAATCTTCATCACACTCACTTTCCAAAGGAGTTGAAGAACCAGGAACTGGCTCCATTTTTGTAATAACAAAATCAGAAACAAACTCGCTCCCCTTACAATTAAATAATACTCTCTCTCTCTCACAAAAGCTAACTGATGAATGAGGCCTGTAACAGTACTTTCCTGGGAAGGGTAGGTCCCAATTAATTTAATTAATGTGGCAATGAGTGCGCAGATATTTAACAATTAGTTATTATGTTACACTTTCTTTTGACAAAGAAAAAGGGCATTTTGTTAATACTTTACTTATGGGTATTCTTTACATTCATTCATTATCATCAGTTGAAGTATGCGAAATTATACATAAAGAAGGAAGTGTTGAAGTTAAAAGATTTAAAAATAATAAAAAGAATGCAAAAAGACAAATAAAAGTGAAAAATTAGAAAAACTCATTTAAAATACAAAAATTATATAACCAGAACGCTAACCATTACACCAGGGTGGCTTCTGAATGGGAACTTGGTTCGCCCGTATAAGTTTAGCACACCAATGTTGTCGGTTGATTTTCTTGAGAACGCTTGAGGTGTGCCCTATTGCTTGCACACTTGCCGTGTACTACATGTGTGCAGATTTTGAAAAGATTCGGTGACCCAAACGTCTGCCCCTCCCCTTGTAAATGTGATAGATTAATACCATACAAGGTTATTTGAAAAATTCTAAATGTTACTTCAGCTTATGATAACAGACAAGTACCTGGTTGACTCTTCTAAGAGGTGAGACATCCACAGCTTGCCGTCTGACAGTACCAGCCCTCCCAATACGCGTTGAGTCTTCACGGGGGCCAGAATTGATGATAGCAGACACTAGTACTTGAAGAGGATTCTAAAAAAAAAGGATCAAGTTAATTTGAAATTATTAAGTTAATGCAAAAACGGTTTGTTTTCAATAAATATTCAACACAAAATATTTGTAAAATAAAATAACGAATAAGAAATTCTAGTTGCATTTGCCACCAGGCTGTTATAATTTTACCAATAGAAATACAACATTCTAGTCAGGTAGAAATATGAACTCTTCAACACAATTTACATCCAATTATAAATTAAATCCTTTTACTGGAACTAATGTTGTATACCATAAAAGAAAACCCTAAGTTGTCATGAAAAATACACCATTCCACTATAATTTTTTCTAGATGCTAGTAATATATTAAAATAACAATAATAAATATACAATCACAAGCTCAATGGTCCAAACCTCTTAGCACGTCTAACATCTGCTGAAAAAACCATTTCTTCAAAAATATATTTGTAAACATGATCACTCGTGTGAGCGAGTGTTACAGTAATATTTTTTCATTGCTAAGAACCTGATTTTCAGAGATTATGATCAAGATGTAAAAGGTGTGCTTTTCACCTGTAGATTTAAATTTATATGCTATTTCAAACAAAGTGAGCCTTTACCTCTCCTGTCAGTAAGTGAATGATTTCAAAGGCATGCTTTACTATGCGGACAGCCATGAGTTTCTTTCCATTGTTCCGCCCGTGCATCATAAGTGAATTTGTTAGTCGCTCAACAATTGGACACTGAGCTTTCCTAAATCTTTTAGCAGCATAACGACCAGCAGAATGCGGAAGGTATTTGGCATTCTTTTCCTTCACTGCTATGTAATCCTGAAATTAAAAAAGATAAAACATTCCTTTAGATGAATTAAGATTTAAATTACACTATTAATGTTCTATTCTTAATCGAATTTACGAGTCGGGCTTATGAATTGTTCTAAAGGTAACTCTTGGGGTACAAAGCCGGTACATGAGAATTTCATCAACAAAGACCTCCGTTGGCTATTTCCAGATGTCAGATGTTAACGAAGGTTGAGTGAATATTACTTACGATTAGATTGTTAAACATTAACCTGCTTGGCATCATTAAATTCAACAAAAATTATATTTTCACAATGCAAATACCATTTGAACAATAGCATTTCCTTAAAAACATAGTATTATAACTACAATTGATTGCAAGTTAAGTCGATAAAGGCTACTTTTTTTATCACACACATGCAAAGACATATCTGCAACTTCGACATCATCACAACTCCATCGGCCGAAAAGCTTGATTTCAGGTAGTTCTGCTGGCTGAGCTACAGGCATGGGGAGCGGAGCTTCGACTTCTATCGGCTCGGCTTCCGGATCCATCTCAAAATTTTCATCTGCCATTGTCTAATGAATGAAACAAAATATTTTTACCAACAACTTTTAGAAAGAAATGAATCCGCAACGTTAACATATGAAATAGCACCCTCCATACAAAACACGTACTACAAACTTAAAACACGTGTTACAACTATCCAAAACATGTTATATTTTCATGCTAACCATTAATTTCGTTATTATGTAGGAATTATATATTTGTTATTAATGCAAAAAAATGTAATAAATAATCTCCGAAACATATATTCTAAAATAATACCAAACACTTACTCGGCCGTAGTTTAACCCTACTTCGTGGTAAAACTTTGCCGGAAGAGGGTTTACAAAAGTAGAACGAAGGATAATACGCCACCTACTACTTCCGCTTTTTAATGGTAACTATGATTTCGTTTCGCATTTGAGAATGTTCACCTATCAGCTATTAACTCAAGTTCAAAATTAAATAAGTTGATTCCTGTATTTTAACATACAGTCAGCCTTTCTTGCAAAACTCTTTCTTTACGGAATAAGAATTCTTTAATCGCAGAGGTTATCGTCCTAAAATAGTTCATGAACGTCATCAATGTTATCAGCTGATAGTTAAATCCGTATGCTTTGTTTGGAAACGAAAGGAAAGTTTCACAAACGATTTGACCTTCAGACCTGTTATTCCCCCTTTATATATGCATTGATTATTATTTATTTCTAAAACGAATGTTTGCGGATTATAGCGAGTATTGGCAATTAAATTTTTAATGTAATAGTTGATTCGTCGGCTACCAAAAGGTAATCATTCTCAGAAGAAGCCGCAGAATTTCGTCACCCATTCTACCACGCTACAGCAATGGCTGTATTAATACGGAGATTATCTTCTATAAGGCATCTAATTAATGCCCATAAGACAGTAAATCCCGCATTTCAAGCAAGATTAATGTCACAATATTATCCTATAAACGAGGAAATTTTTGGTCTCACAGCGGAACAGCAGCAGGTAATTTCAAAAGTACGGAAATCGTTGTTTTGAAGGGAATCAAATTTGTGTTTACCATTTTACGATTTTTGATAGCTTCGGCAAACTGTGTTCAACTTCGCTCAGAAAGAATTGGCTCCATTTGCTGCTGAAATAGACAAGAAGAACGAGTTCAGCAATCTAAGGGTAATCGCTCAACAAGTTGCGTATTCCTGTTTTTGAACTATAATTGAATCCTAAATGAAACTTGTCTTTTCCAGTCGTTTTGGAAGAAAATGGGCGATTTAGGACTCCTAGGGATAACCATATCCAGCAAATATGGAGGGACCGATGGCTCCTATTTAGATCACGTTATTGTAATGGAAGAGATATCGAGAGCATGTGCCGCTATTGGCTTGAGTTACGGAGCCCATTCTAATCTTTGCGTAAATCAGATTCATCGAAATGGAAATGAAGAACAAAAGTCGAAGTATTTACCGAAGGTAAAAACCATTTGAAAGCTTTATACATATATGAGGCTGAGTATCCTACCTTTATGAATGTAGAAATTTTGTGATGTCTCCCAGAATCTAACGAAAGAGTTTTATGATCAATGTAAATTAAATTCTTAATTTATTCATATTTAGATTTTTCGTATTTGCAATATTTGTTGCAATGAAGTAGTTAAAGCGATAAATTTAGAATTGTTTTAATGAAGGGATATAGTTAATAAAATTTATAATTCTATTTTCAAATGAAAATATTTTACAATTAATGTGATCAACTTAAGATTGTATTTTAGCATTGTTATGTATTTATGATTTGTTCGTTTGTAATCCCATAGGTAAATTAATATTGCTGAGAATTTTCTTAATACAAAATGCTTTACTAAGAAATGAATTGAGTCCATATCATCCATTGACATATTTCGACACTGAAGCTACTAAATAAGTCACTCTCAGGTCCAAAGTAATTTCATGTATTTTATCTTAAGAAAAATAAATACATTGTGATTCATTCACATAGTAGAAATTATAAATTGTTATAATTTAAAACAACTTGATAGAATGTTGAAATTATTTTGTGATATTATAGTCTGTCTTTAAACTGATTTAATACTATAAAACTAATAATATTTATTGATACAGAGATCCACCAGGATATAGGACAAGTCATCATGCAATAAGAAAAAAACATTAAATAAATGAATTAACAAATGCCTGTTGAGCAGTGTTGGATATAAAATGTGAACACAAGTATTGTGAGTTTAACAATGAAAGAAAAATTCATAGAAGGTATCCTTTTTCCAGAGTATATTCATTTTTTAGTCGTACAGAATATTCTTGAAGGATCAGTATTTGCAAGATTATCTGACATCATTACCAAACGACTGAATTTGGCTTAATGATGGTGAAATAAAGTATCTTATCATTAAAAGTAGCTTAATTTAAGCTAAGACTCTCTCTTATAAAATGATGCTAAGAAGAAACTGCTGAAGAAGGCAGTCATGTTTGTAGCTTTTTTGTCAGCTGGTTAAAAATGAATAAAGGGAGACAAAATGTATCTACTGTTGTTACTGCCATTAAAATTTTGGACCTGATTATGGCCATCCAGTTTATATTTTGAATAATGTATTAAATATTATGTAGTTAAAGAATTATAATATGCGCTCTAAGTCAGAGGTGGGCAGATATTTTTACTTGCATTGGTAGTTGAAAGTAGTTTAAGAGTTAAGAGGCTGCATGAAAAATTATCAGAAATTACATAGTGTCATCTCTGTATAAATGTTATGTGATTACAAAACTTGAGCATTAAAACAGTCAAAAATATTTTTAGTTAATATAGCATCATCAAACTTTTGGTGAAAAATTTAAGATCACATTTGCACAATTTTTGCATGGGCTGAATGAAATAATCATGAAGGTAAAATGTCGAGTGCCAAAGGAACAGGCAAGAGTTACATACTTTGTTATGGCTTATTGGGACTGATGAACAATTAGATGTCACCTGTAGTTTAAGGCTTATTTTTAGGTAAAATTATAGTCTTTTGAAAAGTGACTGAATCAGGGAC
Source organism: Tanypteryx hageni (assembly GCA_028673005.1). Classification (NCBI taxonomy): domain Eukaryota; kingdom Metazoa; phylum Arthropoda; class Insecta; order Odonata; family Petaluridae; genus Tanypteryx; species Tanypteryx hageni. The sequence goes on along the minus strand of CM054113.1, from coordinate 107,457,136 downwards.
CTCATAAGGTTCTGAATGATAGAAGATACGTCCAGGTTTAGGCTGCCGCCTGGACTCAAGGCACCCTTAATCCCTCCATTCTTTAACTATCTACATTTTTTGCACATACACTCTACCTCTCCCCTCCATTATCAGTTGGAAATGTACACCTTTTATACATATACAAGCTAATTACTCTGGCTTTGCCTCAGGTTTACAGTTTCGAATTTTTCATGCTTATTTCATTTGCTAATATTTTCATTCAAACTCAACATACTCTCGAGATGTGACCAATGCTCCCCCATAATTGGTATGAACAAATTAAATATAGATCCAAATATTTTTTCTAAGAATATTCAAAATAAGTTGGGTAATTTTACAAAAAATTAATGCGGATCACTAGTCAAGGTTGGATGGCACCCCCTCCCCAAAAAATCAAAATTCTGGCTCCAAGGTGAACATCCTCAAGGTCTTTTTAGTATGTGTACCAAGTTTTAGGTGTCTTTAAGTTTCTTGGTTTCCAAGAAATGCTTTAGGGCATGATTTTTTATGTCACCCACATCCCCTTCCCCACCAAAAATCGAAATTCCAGCTCTTAGATGCAAATCCTCAAGGTCTCATTAGTAAGTGTGCCAAGTTTTAAGTCTCTTAAGTTTCTTGATTTGCGAGAAATGCTGTACACAGATAGACAAACCACATTTTATTATAATAGATTTTTGTATGCATGAATATGTATACACGGCAGGGAGGTATAGTCAAGTGTCATTTTGATTAACATAAGTGAGATAATGTAGCATATTTTATGCAAACTTGTGGTACCCACAAAAAATTTTGCGAAGTCAGTCAGAAATCTGCCTGTTTAAAAGGAATAATAGCCAATTTCTCCTTCTAAAATTAGAACATATTTTGAATGTCATGTTTGTTTTTATAATTTATATGTGCAATTTTAATTCTCTCTCATATGTAAAAGGTCACATTCCAGTATTGAAATAAAGAAAAGATTTTTTCTTGCTTAATTGTTAAAAATGTCTACAGCCCACATGCAGTTTACTGAATAATAATAATCTTTAATTATTAATGTTGCAATCTATTAAGTGTGACATTACGACAACTATAATTTCGATGCTTCATAAACAGCATGAAGTGGATAACACAATTATTTTGTCTATTTGAAGGCTTAATAAATGCTAATTCAATTGGAGGCAACAATTTGGGTTGCTTTGGCAAGACCCGGAAAGAGTACAAAAAGCCATATAATTTCAAAAAGAAATGCGTGTTTCTGAGAAATTATTCCATGTAACATCAAAACATCACAAGAATAAGATATTTTATAGTTTTAGCTGTCAAATAAAGAAAAACAGAGACATTCATTCCATATTTATGTATTTTAATGAATGAAAGAAATAAACCTTGCACCTTGAAAAATCGAAACTCCTGTGTAAACTTATGGAAAAATATAATCGTCACCCGGAGTCGAATCTGGGAGACTTCTGCAAATGAAAATAGTTTTCCCAAGGTCTCCTAGTTGGCAGAAACAAAATTGCACTTACAGCATTTCTCTATGACAAACTGTTCAAGAGATAAAAGGGGGGATGGACAGACATTGAGTAATTATATAGAAAGATAATTTTTTTCACTGTATTGATTTACTGTGAAATATTCTCATTCATTTCATGTAGTATTTTATAATCAAATGGTGTTTTGTGCCATTTGTATGTGTAATACCTCTTAATTATCTGATTGCTAATTTTTTGTTACTGATTAGTTTTTTTTATTTCAAGTGGCAGAAATGATCATAAAGTTTTCTTGAAATTCATACCTCTAGCTTTCATCTGGTGAGCATATGGGAGCATTGGCAATGTCAGAACCTGAATCTGGTTCCGACGTGGTTTCCATGAAATTAAAGGCTGAAAAAGTGAAGGACTACTATGTGTTAAATGGGAACAAATTTTGGATCACAAATGGACCTGATGCTGATGTTTTGGTTGTGAGTTGTATTTATTTAATGGTGTAGAGCAGAGGTCGGCAACCTTTTCACCTATGAGGGTGCAATCTAAATTACTGGAGAAGTGAAGGGTGCATTAAGCAATAACAGTCTATATGGGCCAATATTTTTTAATACAATGAAAGAATGGATACGGTAAGGTGGGGAAAACAGACACCTGTAAGACTAAGTGACATGTAGTGTGTAATTAAATTGAAATTTATAATAAATTAAATATGAAAAATAAATCAATGTGAAACTTGGCACTCTAAATCTTCATCCAACTTGTAATTTGGCACGTAACTCAAGTTTCCTGTTCTTAGGCAGTTGTCTAAATTGTAATCGGTGAGCCTGGATCAATATTTGGATTTCAAAGAGAGTGTTGAAGCACATTAGGAATACATTATAAGGGCATATTTTCTTACAAAATGATATCTATTTTCGTCAACTAAATTCCAAAAGTTTTCATCATTCTGATGTGATTTTAAAATAATATCATTTTGTATATTTATTATTTCCAATTCTGTCTTAGGTTTTAATGGCGTTAAAGTAAGTTGCAATAGTAACCGACATATCATTGTCCATAAAAGTGAATGGATTAACCAAAAATGTCACAATTGGTTCCAATTCAGAAAACATATGGAACCTAGAATTAAACTCTTCCAGGAGCGCTTCAATGTGTTGTGCAAATGGTGCAACAGTGACATTTTTATCAGTCAGATTTTCAATAATATTTTTTAAATTCAGGAAATGTGCTAGTGAATTTCTCTGTAGATGAGACATCCATAATGATAATTTACCTTTGAATGCATTTACTGTACTTATCATTTTAGCAATATGATGATATTTTCCCTGCATTTCAAAATTCAGTTCATTCAATTTTACAGTTATATCAGTAAGAAAGCCAAAATCAATCAACCAAGCTTTGTCATCTAACTGTGCATAATATTCATTTTTTGACAAAAGAAATTCTTTATCTCATTTAATCTCCTTTATCAGATTTAGAAATCTCATAAGAATTTTTCCTCTGCTGAGCCATCTCACTTCGGTATGTAAAAGGAGATCACCAAATTCTGCTTCTTAATCTTGTGAAAGCAATTTAAACCAGCAGTGTTGCATTGCTACAGCTCTTATGGAATTAACTATTTTTGTTACAGTTTTTCATAACATTGAAAACTAAGAACTTTTGCACAATATTCCTGATGTATAATGCAATGATAGGAAACAAATTTCGGAAATACAGAATCTTCTTTACATAGCCCAGTAAACCCATTTATACTACCTTTCATTGCAGGTGCACCATCCATAGTAATAGCGGTCAACTTCTGTAATGGTATATTACTTTCTTGGACATTTTTTGAAGATTGCAAAAATATCTTCACCCCTTGTTCGTCCTTTTAATGGGAGAACTTGAAGGAATTCTTCCTTGGCAGAAAAATCATTAAACACCATCTTCAAAACAATGGCTAATTGAGAAGTGTCTGATGTCTGTTGACTCATCTAGTTGCAACGAGAAAAAAATACATTTTCATAAATCACTTGCCAATTCTGACTCCATATTGGTTGCAATAACTTCAATTCTTTTCAAAACTTCTTGTTGATAATTGAATCGTGATTATCACTGAAATGATTTAGTTTTTATTTTTAAAATCTTTGAAAAGTAAGTCAGCAGCTGTCAGCATGGCTTCTTTCACAATTGAACCATCTTCAAAAGGTTTTTTTTCGAGTAAAAATGTTTTGTTGTTTAGTTAAACTAAATTTCATATCAGAAATTCTTTTTTTTCTTATCTCCGAGTTTATTGGAAAACTAGTATTAAAATTTCCGTGGGCCGTAGTAAAGTGTCTTTTAACATTACTTTGGAAGTGTGACACTAAATTACATAATAAACATACACACTTTCCTTTATAATCAGGTAAACAAAATTGTTCTTCCCAATCAACATTGAAATAGTATGTCCTTTGCCTCTTATTACTTGTCATGGGGATAAAATTTGCACAAAAAATATTATAAAAAGACAGAGAACAGAACTCCAGAACCAACAAATTACAATATTAACCTGTCCCAAGTTGTGTTATAAGATGGAGAATATAAGTCCAACACTAAAATATTACAATATTAATTTGTGCCAAGTTGTATTATAAGACAGAACGGAACTCCAGAACAAACAAATTATAATATTAACTTGTGCCAAGTTGTGTTACAAGATGGAGAATGTGAGGAGTTATTTTGGAATGAATGCCGTTAATGATCACAATGTCGTTATTCAACAATATATGTTCCCAGACCTTTCGCTCTTATGTTCAGGTCTGGAAGATGGTTATTTTGTAATAGAAATAGAATTCGGCTCAAGTTATTGTTATAACCTTTTGGTTCAGGAGTTTCTTCTCCATTTTGTAACACAACTTACTGATTTTCGGAGAGTTTTCTTTGTTTGTTTAACTAATATTCTCTTTTCGGTCGGTGGGTGACAGATAAATTTCTCACGGGCACCATGGTTCCCACGGTCACTGCGTTGCCAACCTCTGCCATAGAGAATTAAGATGCTTTTATAGTTATTGAAATTTGAATTAAAGTTATAGATTAAGATCACTAGCTTACATTTCTAGGTGTATGCCAAAACAAATCCATCTGCCCCTAAACCTCAACATGGTGTTTCAACATTTATAGTGGAACGTGGAATGGAAGGTTTTCGAACTGCTCAAAAATTGGATAAGCTAGGAATGAGAGGTTCAAATACAGGGGAGCTAATTTTTGAAGACTGCAAAGTGCCTGGTATGCTGCTACTATTGTTCTTTTTAATGCGAGTACACCAAAATCCTATTTTTATGTAATACTGTTTTTCCGGAAATGCCAGTTTTATGGAATGAAAAAAAAACTAGGGGGTAGAATTTAATTTTGGCACATAGTTTCAAAATTGGCCCTTATGCTGTGCTGGCACTTGAACATAAAATATTTTTGCAATGATTTTGTTTTATGTATTGTACACCCAGTCCCCAACTAACATGATAGATGCATTCTTAAAATATTTTGTGTAAGTTGAAATCGTGTTAGTCAGACAAATTTCTCATAAGAAATAATCTAAATAGGGGAATTCATTCCGGCATCCTAATCTGATTGAAATCTTTAATTTTATTCCTTTATTATGACTATACTTTGGTTAATGCTTTTATTTGTTTATGTATATTTCATATATGTAGCTCATTTTTACAGAAAAGAAACAATGATAAAGGTAGAAACAAAAAAGGCTAAATCCGGCATTAGCACGGATGGTTCATAGCATTGCTTCGTTAAGACCTGTATCACGATCGATATCACGTGTTCATTCATTATCCTCATAGCACTTAAGTACATCTAGTATTTGCTCAAGCAGTATCACTTTTCTGAGATTCTTACTCCCATCACCACCTTTCTGGACCTTACTACTCATGATTTCACTTTGAGGGTGAGTGAATGTACTGTAAAGCTATACGAATTAATCATGTAAATCATGAGATCACTTGAGTTCCAAGATGAGCATGTTAGCAGCACGACAAAGACTGATTGAGAAGAAGCACACTGACTTGTGGGATGCTCGAAGGCGGGGAAAGCTGCACGAGCAAGTATGCACAGTGCACAATGTCACTCACTGGTGAGAATTTGGTGATATAATTTCCCCTCCAACAGAAAGCAGAGCTCCTTCTCCATCCTCTCACATTATCATCACGTGCTAGGTTAAAACTTCTTGAAAGATTTAGAATGAGTACTTTCTCCAGCGACGTCAAAGAAATAATAAGAACTCCCACCTATATCGGTAGAATGGACCATCCTCATAAAATAAGAGAGATAGCCTGTAGGACGGATAGATACAAAGGCTCATTTTTCCCTAGAACGATAGCTGAGCAGAATAAAACTTGCGATCAAAAGTAACCTGGATACTGGCTGCTACTCACCTGCTGCTCGAAAGGGCAGTGGGCATGAATCCTGCGAAAGTAGGATTTTCTCCAAGATCACCCAGCCTCTTGTTAGGGGTTTGAGGAGACTTGTGCAGTCAGTATTCCATCCTTCGGAAGGGACGTTAAGCTGTTGGCCCCATTGGTGCTCTTCATTAAGAGCAGGCTAAAAGCCAGCAACATGTTTCTCTTCTTTCTTGCTATCCGGCTATTCATCGCATTACCTTTTAGATACCCATTGCACATAGGCAAGAGGTGAATCGGCAGGGAATATAATATAATGTAAAGTGACATTCTAGCTCTTGCTTCCCAATTGCTCTCTCTCTCTCTCTCTCTCCCTCAACTAAGCATCCCACAAGAGCTGGCCAAACATGTCTAAACTTTTTTCCGTTTCTGCTTTCTAGACCTTTCCACAAATGTAGAGAAGTCGTGGAGAAATCGCGTTAAACTGACCGACCAGTCGTGTTAGCCAAAATCCAGCCCTACTTTAAAAACCATGTTAAACCAAAATCGTGTTATTTGGGGATTGGGTGTATTTAAAAAAATCTATCATAATTAAAAAATCGTTACTTTCCAGGGTTACTCATATTTTTGTTTATTTCACAATAATTCTATGGGTACATTACCAAATACCAGTTTTATGGAAAATCCTTTTATATGGAATGATCTTGGTCCCAACCTACTCTGTAAAAACAGGATTTTGGTATAATATTGAGTTGGTTTTTATTTGAGCATAATTCTGCTGAGTAATCACCAGGATTGTGAATACTTATTAGTTCAGTTATGATAAAAGAGAATTTCGTTTAAAAGTGTTTTGGTTAAAACCTGGGTCAAAGTGCAATATACCCTTCCCTTCCCCCTTCGAAATAAATACTTTTAGCAATGGTAACTATGCTATTGTTTATTTATTTCATTTTTATATTTCTGTTTTAACGAGTTTCTTTCTATTCAATTACAACCTTTCAGGCTAAATTGTTCTGGGTTGTGTAGTTCTATAGAAATATAGGGTCGCTTGAGCAACCCCTAAAAACCATGCCATAATGAAAATATCATTTTTAGCAGATGAATATAAGAAATTTTAATTTGAAATGCTTCTAATCAAATTTATTTAGGATTGATATGGTAATTTAAGAAATAAATGTCCGTTTGTGGCACTATTTTGAGGGAGGGATATATTGCAATTTCTCCAAAACCTGGCTGTGAATTGAAAAATACATCATTGTTAGATCTGAAATATTCTAGAAACAAACACCAATCGAGTTATGAAATATACATGCAATTTTTTCTGTGAAAGTAATCTCTAATCCAGAATATAATTTTCATACCATTAAGTGTTTCTCCAAATTAGTTATTGATTAAGATACAGTGATTTAAGTTGCAAAGTCCTGCCAAAGTAAATGTAAATTTTATTGCAATACTTCTACATCAAAGGAATTTCATTGAATGCTCACCAAATTAAGGAGTTCCATTGTTATGTACTGTGTATATAACTGCATAAAAAAGCCTATTTGGAGGCTGATTATAATGGGAGTGATATTTGATTAAACTTTTATGATGAATTTTATTTTGATGTACATTTATTTATTTTGTCATTGCAGCAAAAAATCTATTGGGCCAAGAAAACAAGGGCATTTATGTACTTTTTAGTGGACTGGATTTAGAAAGACTAGTTCTTGCTGGAGGACCTCTGGGGTAATATTCTTTTTTATCTTGATTGATCAGCCCTGTACATTTAATCATGATAAGAAACTAAATGTTCAGTATATTTAAATTTTAGTAATTCAATCAATTTCATTTGCTTTGGAAATTACATATTTGTTTTTATATAACTTTTAGTTAATGAAATCAGTGGCTGTAAATTTGAATGAAAGCAGAAGTTACAAAGGCATATATGATCTTTAAGGATAGGTATTGATGTAAATATTTCAAAAAGCATTAAAAATCTCAACACAGAAGCATTTCTACACCTTAAGGAATGAAAAGTATAAAAAGTTTAAAAGAGAAGAAGAGCAGGAATACATATGCCTTGAGAGAACCTATTTGCAAATAAAATATGCCCTACATTGTTGCAGAAAATTTATAATGCTATATGGCAAAGAAAAGAAATTACTTTGTAATTTCTCACATTCAATGTATACAAGGAAAGTATTTTGAAAATGAACAAGAAGTCCAAACCAGGACTAATGCAGGCTGGTTTCCCAAAGTTGACATCCCGATTTGATTACTTATATTGACAGGAAATGTTTCAGTATGTGTTAGTAATTCCAAGGAATTCTCATACCATAAATACCATTTGTAATTCATAGTTTATCAATGATAGAGAAAAATTGGAAAACAAATTAATAGAGCATTATCAGGTTTAAAATACTAAAAGCAATGTCATAATCTCTTTCCGACATATTTTGCACATTTTTTTAAATAAACGAATTTAATAAATGTTACTGTTTATATGCTAATATGTATGGATCAACTGTCCATTGCTGAAGGGTATTCGAGTGAAAAAGAAAATAACCCATTTGCTCACTCGTCTATGCTCAAGCCAAGTTTGGTAATAATCATCTTCCTGGCAAGTCCGATTTAAAACACTATGTTTTAGTAGAAATTTAAGAAAATATGATCAATTATCAAAATTCTGTGATAAGAATTAGAATCTACATTCTTTTCTCCTTAGAACAGTATAATCCTCGCTCTGATATCATAATTTTAAGATATCTTAAAGTATTATAGAAAACATTTCTGCACTATGGGTTTGAGACTTCCTCTGTAAAACAAATAGGGAAAAAATCGTTCCTGGAATCGAACCCAGGACTTCAATCTTCGCCAAATAAAATATAGCCCAGAGGTAGGCCCTGGAAGCATGAGCCTCAAACCAAGTTTCATGAAAATTGATCCATTGATGCTAAAGTTGTTAGTGGGGGAAACACACATATAAACAGGTCCATTTCATAAGGCTATGTTTCCTTTGGAAACCAGCTTAAAAAATTTGATTTCATGATTTTGATGCATATGTGCATTTTAGGTGCTTGTTTGTCTGAAGGAGTGGTCTTTGCAATTTTGTCTGTCTGTAATGTTCTCTCTCATAATTACATGGCTCTAGGAGCTAAACAGTTTAACAGGATCAGTTGAAATCTATACAAATTTATGTAGGATATCATCCCATCACATTATTGTATGGACTAAAAGCGTACAGGTATGAAAAAGTTTGTGCCATTTTTTAAGGATAAAATGTTAATAATACCAATTATATTGCCAGATTTCTTATTATTTGTACAATGCCTTTCCTAAATTGGTAATACATATTGTCTATATAAAAAACAAATTAAATGCAAAAAGTTAATTTTGTCTCTTGAAAAACAACAGCTCTTTTTATTATTTTTACAGGCTAAATGCGATTGAGATTGGTTCAAATGTTATCCTTTTTCATAACACTTTTCTTGAACTAATAATCCATTCAATGGGTAGAGAATTCTTGCTTTAAAATTATTCTAGTATATTCCTTGAATTCTGTTTTTAGATAGTAAGATAGGTAAAGATAGAATTTTCTCTCCTATAGATGATGATACAATAGAGTTCTTCTTGAATTATATCAGAATTAGTGCTTCTTTAACATGTGTTTCTTTTCAAGTTATTGAACTGGGTACTTTCACAGCCATTTTCCACCATCTAATGCAGTATTTTTCAAAATACTTACCAAGGAACATAAGAAGCTTGGCCACAGTGCTCATGACGGAGAGGTGATCGTTTTTTAAATAAACAACTGAAGGAATTGAAACAAAGAAAAAAGTGCTTCTATTATATAAAACTTTTCTGCTAGCATCTCAAGACTTATTGAAAGTTCATTAAAACTCTTGTTAGAAGATTTTCTTGTTTTGGGAATATTATAAGGGCCAGGTCCTTACTTTCGCTGGGACACAACATGAAAGGAGTTTGAAATTTCTTGTGTGGTAAGGTGTATTTTATACTTTCAGGATAATGCAGGCTTGCTGTGATACAGCTTTTGAATATGTTCATGTGAGGAAGCAATTTGGGCAAAGAATAGGAGAATTTCAATTTATACAGGTGAGGTCATATATATTGTAGCTTTTTAATTAATGAATGATACTGTATTTACTCGTGTACCACATGTGCCTTTTTCCCGTAAATGTCGGTAAGAAAAAGGGATTGCATGTCTTATATGAGGATTTCTTAACAAGTTATATAAATTGCGAGTATCTATAGTAAATTCACTGAAACATGCTTTCATATACGTTTGTACTCTCAGAAGACCAAGAATTTGATGAAGTATTTTGCTGATTGAGATAACATTATATTTTTATAATATTAAAGCTGTACCTTTGAAGTGAGTTTTAAGTTTATTATTGTTACTCAAAATATGCAGTTCTGTCATTAAAAGTTTACTATCAATTTCTACCTATACTTTTGCCAGAATAAGTTGCCATCTGGTATCTGTGTTTACCAAATTTTTCATGAACTCTTGATGCTCCTTTAACATAAGAGGGGCAACTACTAAGGAGGAGCTTCTTGCTAGCATTGGTATAAAGAGATCACCCAATAAATTGCATCATGCAGGTAGTTGGGAGAAGATGCTTAGCTTGGGTGGATCTTGTTTCAGTGAGGGAGATTCGTTGAAGAGGCTGACCTTTTCCTAAATCCCAGATGCCAACTTATTCTGGCACAAATTTACTCTTCTCTCTCTGAACTGGCCCAAAAATAGGGGTTTGTGTGGTACACAAGTAAATACAGGGTTATCAAAAAAGAATTCCAGGGTTTAAAGTTTTTATAGATTTGTAAATTTGTGTCTTGTAACAATGGCGTTTGTGCTAGAATGTGTAAAAACTCTCCAAGTTTGATGTCATACCTTAATAGGTCTCGATGTGATCACCATTTGTCGCCCTACAAACATCTAAGCGGTATTCCATTTCTGTTCACGCACGTTGCAGCATGCGCATTGTGGACGATCAGTGACTTTATTTTCATGTTGTAGTTGAGTCTTGTGCACATACAATTATGTGTATCCAGCACATTTTGGATGGTGGTCTTTGGTACATTAAGTTCCACACTCTGACATGCAATCGATTTTCTGGGACTCTGTACACAGGACACTGTTGCATTACACAGTCTCTTCGGATGTTTGTGGTCTTCCTGTTGATTTCTTCTTTTCAACACTTCCCATTTCTTTAAATTGGTTAAACCACCAAGTAATTGTTTTGTCAGCAGGTGCTTCTGTTCCATACATACGTCGAAATTCATGTTGAACAGCTACAGTTGATTTAAACTCAGTAAGCCATAACACGTACTGCGCTTTTTCCTGCACAGACGCCATCTTACTGGCTGAATACCACAATGCAATGCGGCATGCAGCACTAGCAACACTACTGCCTAATGGCAAAGTTGGGAATCAAACTTGGAGAGTTTTTACACATTCTAGCACAAATGCCATTGTTACATGATACGAATTTACACATCTATGAAATATTGAAATCCCGGAATTCTTTTTCGAAGACCCTGACAGTAATTCAATTTTGAACCTGTAGCTACTCATTTAATACAATGTGTGAGATTTGTGCAATATTATCTGTTAAATAGAAATTAACTCCTTAACCGTAAAATTCAAAATAAGAAACACAATGAAAAGGGGGGGAGGAAAGGCAAAAGACAATAAAAGTTATGAACTTACAGGTTTAGGGGTTGTTACTCCACGCCAGGGACCTGATGTCACTCACACATTCACTCACTCAATCGCACAAGCACTAATCCTAAAGGTGGAAAAGGAAACGGGACCGGGTTTGCGAGAAATTATTCTGTGCCAGGGACCCAAAAAATCACACCATTGCTAGAAGGTTTGTGAGTCAGTACGACCGCGACAGGGACCTACTAAGCAACCACAGACACACGTACATGCCAAGAGGTAAAGGGAAAAAATAAAGGAGGAAGGAAAGGGGAAATAATACTAAGTTTAGAGATCTTGTGTGCGTGTATTCGAGTGCTTGCATGCGTGATTGTTTCGTCTGTTAGGTCCCTGTCGCTGCCGGAAGGCACATAAACCTACAGGCTGCTGTGTGCGATACTAGGTCCCTGGCGTGGTTTAATCTCCCGTAAACCTAGTATTATTTCCCCTTTCCTTCCCCCTTTATTTTTTCCCTTTACCTCTTGGCATGTACGTGTGTCTGTGGTTGCTTAGTAGGTCCCTGTCGCGGTTGTACTGGCTCACAAACCTTCTAGAAACGGTGTGATTTTTTGGGTCTCTGGCGCAGAGTAATTTCTCGCAAACCCGGTCCCGTTTCCTTTTCCACCTTTAGGATTATTGTTTTTGCGATTGAGTGAGTGAGTGAATGTGTGAGTGACATCAGGTCCCTGGTGTGGAGTAACAACCCCTAAACCTGTAAGTTCATAACTTTTGTTGTCTTTTGCCTTTCCTTCCCCCCTTTTCATTGTGTCTCTAATTTTGAATTTGACAGTTAAGGAGTTAATTTCTATTTAACATCAATTTTGACGTAGTCTCAATTTTTACGTATTTATCAGTATTATCTGTTAATGTTATTAAATTATAGACTCTTATTGGATATTGTTTAGTGTGTTTTAATGGACAAAGTTCTTTCAAATGCCATCTTTGATGATTAACTTATGCATAGGTTTTACTTGCAGTATTAATAGACAATAAGATATTTATGTTGTAAAAAATTAATTTATTTTGTTTCCAAATTATATAGTGCATCCATAACAAACTACTAAAAATTATATTATTAGGGTAAAATTGCTGACATGTACTCAACCCTGAGTGCCTGTCGCTCCTACCTCTACAATGTTGCCAGAGCATGTGACAGAGGCAGTGTAAGCAGGAAGGATTGTGCTGGAGTGATTCTATACATTGCTGAGAAAACCACACAAACTGCCCTTGATGCAATGCAGTGTTTGGGTAACTTTATCTTATCAAATTATCTGATTATTGTTTACAAGATTTGATCATGGTCATCAACATTTTTAATAGCACAAAGATGTAGTGGCGATTAATGATGAATGCATCATTATTTCATATTAATATGTATATCCCAAAAATATGAAGTATGTATTTACAAAAAATTGCTAATAATGCATTAAATGTCATATATATTGAAGATTTTATTTGCTGCCTTAATTTAAATTCTTACATCATAATTTACATCATTATGGTTTTGCATTTTCAGGTGGTAATGGTTACATAAATGACTATCCCACTGGTCGTTATCTACGAGATGCAAAGTTATATGAAATTGGAGCTGGAACAAGTGAAGTTAGAAGACTTGTTATAGGAAGAGCTCTTAATGAAGAATATAAATAAATGCATTTTGGCATTAGCCTTTCTATTTCCAATTATGGAAAGTTATCAACAGCTTGTATATCTAAAATTGGCTCAATGAAGTATTTAATTGATGGGTACATCTTCAAAAATACTCGCCCATATATTATTTTTTTAATTATATACTTATAAAAGTGTATTTTTTAATCACTGAACTATATATCTGTAAATGTTCTTAATACCTCAGGCTTTAATCTCAATATTAGCTGTATTGGAGAATTTGCTATGCTGTTGCCTTATAGTCACTTAAGCATTGTGCAAGATTTAAAAAAATAGACAAGTGTTAATATTAGTTGTCCAAGTTTCGCTGCTTTTAAGCCTACAATGTGATGCATAAATTATTCATGCTATCTAAAAAGGAGGAAATTGTCCTGTAATAAACTTGGTTTCACTTGATGACATAGGTACATCTTAGTATGATGAAAATAAATAATTTTATAATTAAATAATTTACCAGTATCTTCTATATCTCTCTATATAATAGAAGGAATTGTTTTTGTAAGATGCTTTTCTTAAGCCAGTGCGCAACTCTATCGCACAGCTCCTCCCCACTCCTGGGTCTGAGTCCAGCCCATAAAACGACTTTGTATGAGAATTTAATGTTGTGGAAAGAAGGTTGAAACATTGTCTCAAATCGATATTTAACTGCTACATTGCGGGAAATTGACTTCCTTGGTTTTAAAATCACGAGTGAAATGCATTTGACCGCAAAGTAGGCAGGGGGTGGAGCTACCCTAGTTATTACTAAAATGAAACAACTATTCACAAATGATCAAATGTGACACTTTTTCCTATCTTTCAAGCCTGAGTTGATAAGTGAAATTATTTTATTGATTGAAAGTTGTCTAATTGTACAAAAACACATAATTATTCCTGACTCAAAAAAGAGTCATAAGGTTCATAGCAGGAGACAAAGCAAGAGATCATTGCAAACCTCGATTTAAAAAACTAGGGATATTACCTCTCCCTTGTTTATATATCATGCATCTATTATTATTTGTAAAAAAATATCAAAATCTTTTTCAACTCAACTCCTCAGTACACAATCATAATGTTAAGAATGCAACTAACTAAGACTATAACCAAGGGAAAATTATGTAAGCTTTGTATATACGGGCAGCTAAAAATATAACGCTTAACAAAGCTGGTTTTTGGGTTCCTCCGCCTTGCTCTAAAAAGCAGTTTTGAAGCCTCAAAAAAATACCCCGAAGAAATGAGATGCAGAAAATAATTAAAAACCTACCCTTGCCTCCCAACCTGTGAAGAAAGAGGCTTCCTTGGAAGTAAACACTGACACAAATTCGTTTGCAAATCCTCAACAAGGATAGTTTATGATGCTTAAATGAATAGACGAGATGTTTGCACCAAGATGGTCAATAGGTGTCAGCTTTTTGGTTCCTCTGTAAAATGTGTGAATTATGAAGGAAGGAACGGAATTATCCGATGGGACAAGTGCCAAAGATTTTTCCCAAGGGAGAAGGACCCAGTGTTTGACACAACAAAACAATCTCGTAAGAGAGTTTAAAGCAAGTGATTGTTTGACATACATACATACATACCCCACTACAGAAGGAGTGTCCTCAATGACTGATGTAGTGATTCATAATCGTAATATTATTCTTTTTCAAGGATGTACCCCCAGGGAGAGGGTCTGGACCTCCGCTCCCCCCCCTCCCCTCGGTGTACAGCCATTTGTGGAATCTGCGATAACCACGCAACAAACTTGCTACGTTGACTCTTGCTATGCTGCCACTTGCTGCATTGAGTTATGAGAACTAAAAACATATGCAGTTTTTTCTGTTAGATGGTGCTGGCGTTATTTTTGTGACGTCACATTTTTCAAACCCCTCCCTACTCCCCATCATCACACAAGTCGGACCCCCCTCCCCCCCACGGTGCGTGACATCATATATGATCCCTAATATTAAACATACCTTGAAGTATTCCCCCGTGTATGTTGCCTGAGGCAAAAAGACAAAATGCTTGGTTCACGATACAGGTGCAGATTGGTGGCATCAGTGGCACACACAGACTTTTTTCTAGGAGGGGGTCCAAACTATTTGGCAGGCATAGAAAAAGTTTAAGGTTACCGTTTATTATTTATTTAATTTACACAACTTGCATTTAAAAATGAATTCCCTTTCTAAATAGTACATTATTATTGTAACACACAATTAAAATAAATATATTACAGTGTAATATCTAAAATTTTCCGAGTATATTATTACAGTGAAATATAGACTAAAAGTCCAGGGTTATCAGCAGAAGTAAACATATTTTAACTTCAAAAATATAAGCAAAAATAACATAAATAACAAACCAAATATACAATTTGATTTTATTTCAAAGACCTATTTTGTATCCCAAACAGCGAAATCCAATAGTTTAGGTCATGCGCTTAATTTTTTTTAAATACCAGTATTTTCAGAGGAATACACAAAATATGATTCTTAGGAGCGGTTTACATCGTTTTTCCCTTGTCGTTTAAATTTACTGAAAATCGGGAACATAAGAAGAAAATATATTCAAAACATTCGATTTCTAATAATCTAATTTTTAATTGTTTTATATTAAATCTACATTACCCTTTAAAATGAAAAATACTCTCGCAATTATTAACTGGGTTCACTGAGTTTGATAATATTCAAAATTACAAATGAAAGAAAACAGAAAAGTCATTTAATGGGACACAGTGGTCAGGTTAACTACTCGAATCTGCTGGTCTGGGAAGACGGTGATCAGATTAGAGGGGACAGGTCAGAGTAGTCATCTCAGAGAAAATAATTGCACTCTTGAAAATGTTCCACTAAATAGGAGTCACTTTGAGAGGTGGTTCGCCTTTGGAGGCCTTACTGAATTTGATTAAAAATAACATTTCTTGCCTCAAATGGTAAAATCCAATCGTCTCGGTTTCTTGCTTAATTCATCCAAAACATCTTCTGGAGACACCTGTAAACTGTTGGTATTTAATAATGCAAGACCATTAAGTCTATCACTTTTCATGGTGTTTCTTAGATAAGTTTTTAGCCTCCTCAAAGTAGAGAATGATCTTTCGTTGGTACAGGTGCTAATGGGAAGTGTACATAGTATTTGTAGGAGCAGTTTGATACGAGGATACAACTCTCTGTCACAATAAATGAACCCTTCAATAGCAGAAAATAATTCGTTCCATATAAAATGTTTCCATAGTTTAAGTTCACCAAGCATGCTTTCCTTATTGTCACAAAAAAGATCATCACTGTTCAAATAAAATTCTGCTAACATGAGAAAATCACTTTCCGTTTCATCATCGTAATTTTGAGTCGGTAAGCATCCAAATTTAGCTAAAATGTTACTATGTTTTTCAAGTCTTTGTTTTATTTGGCTTATTACATTGTTTAGAAAGGGTAAGAATATAGCCCGTCTGTAGTACTCCTCAGCGGATTTAGTTGAAATATTGTTGCGGTACACTGATAGCTTCGTGAGGCATCTTGGAATTTTAATCTCTTCCTCACCTCTTACAAATTCCCGAAGCTTTATGGCCATTTCAAAAATCTCTTTGAAAACTGATTCAGAATTAACGTTTAAACTTTCAAGTCCTTCAAGGTAATGACCTTCTTCAAATCAACATTAACTGTTTGTAAATATTCACTCAACCTTTTAGTAAGAGTAAATACCTTATTTATAGTCAGCAAAGAAATGATGAAATCAGCTTTAGAAATCGATACATTTAAAAGAGAAGCTTGAACGGAAACATCGTTATCATTCCACTCTGTCATTTCATTCAGTGATGCTTGTATAGCATTAAATAATTCAACCATAACTAGTATCGAATCATGTCTTTCAATCCATCTCGTGCCACACATTTGAACTAATTTTCGTTTTCTAGAAAGAAGGACAGTGTTTTTCAATATTTCTTATTAAAACATTTTGCCTCAATGGAGTGTGAAAAAAATTATAGCTTTTACCCACTATTCCCGCACAGTTTCTGATATTGGGTAAATTAGAAGAATCTGAAATCGCTAGGTTTAAATTGTGTGAGCTATAATGCAGAGGGGAAGTGTTTATTAATATGAGCTTGAACTCCTTGGAACTGTCCACTCATTGCATCATATCCTTGGCCTCTGAGAAATTTTAAATTAATTTTGAAATATTGCAAAGAATCTATCAAATGTGTGGCAAGACTTTGTCCTGTTCTACTGACAACCAGTATAAATTGCATAAACTGTTCTTGGACAGTGCCATTTTCAATGAATCGAGCAGCAAGAGCAAACTGTTCTATCCCAGCAACATCAGTAGTTTCATCTGCTATTATACTGAAACACTCTTATTGATGCAATTTGCAATATCCCTTAAAATTATATCATTTATGGAAGAAATGATTTCATTTTGTGTTCTCCAGCTAACATAGGAATTTCTTCCACAACTTTTTAAATGATTCCTTAAAATTTCATCTCCTGCTTCCACACACAATCTAAGTAATGCTCTAAAATTTCTCTCATTTTTTTCAGGGGTTTCTTCAACATTTAAAGGACCATAATCTAAATGTCCTCGTAAGGGGATCCCCTGCTTCCTGCAAAATAAGACAGTTTTTATTTTTGAGCCAAGTATTTCCCTGTTTTTTGCTACTTCCGCTGCTTTGTTTTTATCTAATATCAAATCAACCGGGATTACTTTTTTCTCATCAATTTTCTTTAAATTTTTAAATATTTCCAAGCTTTGTGTATGATATGACAATTTGCCATGCTTCTTAAAATATTCTAAGGCATGGTTCCATTTGTTGAAAGCTTCTGAAACAAATTTACCCAGATTTTGCTCCCTATGCTCTCCTACTCTAAATGGAGAAAATAGCACAATATTTGCAGAATTGACCATCCATTAATTCCGAATAACATACCTAATGCCATTTTTCAAGCCAATGTGCTTGGCACCTTAAATTTTTGCCTTTAATATTCTTGACAGGAAATTTATATTTAGCATCTGGTCACCATAAACTATTAAAAACTTCCAGGAATTTCTTACCAGAAAAATATTCTTTCAATTTCAAAAAGTTTGCTATATCATTAGGGTTACCTTTATTGTCCACATCTGTCTCTGGAATACATCCAGTAACCAGAGCGAATGACGAACACAGCTCTTTTTCTTGCAATGATGCACTATCGATGAGGTTACTATGTTCGCTGAAATTAATTTTCTCACCATCTTTTTGTTCACTATACACATTTCCCCGCGACTTCTTCACAAATGATAATATTGAAATTTGTTTTCTTTTACAACTCATATTTATCTATGTAAGGGGTAAACCAAAGAGTTTTGAAATGACAGTTTATCACTTTTTCATTTGCACTAGAATGTGTGAGTAGCCCATCTTACGTCTATAAGCAGTGCTTTACTTGGATAAAAATAAGTGCCGGTACTCTCCGTAACAGCAGCAAACTATCTAATTAGAAATGAAATAATGTTTTCCATTCTTCCGAAAAATGCACTTTTCCACAGTAAGAGATACACTCATCACTACACTTCCTCACTCATCGAGACTTCTTTTCCAACTAACCAACTTCTCCAAATTGGAGACTCCAATTGTATTCTTTTGAGAGTCTCAGCTGCAGTTTTTCGTCCCCTTCTTAATGGAAATAGGATATTTTACACAAACGGCCATTCTCCTGGTCGCCTGGACCTCCTCCCACACAGCAGGGATCCAGGAAGTCTCCAAAAGACCAAATGGAGAACATAAAACCCAGAAAGGGATGATCATTTCTCAACTGAAACCCCTTCTCATGGAAATAGGATATTTACAGCAAAAAGATTTTGTCTTGACCAACGGTCACTTTAAACACTTGCCACCGATATTTTCTTGGAAATGGAACTTTCCCTTCTCCCTTCCTTCTCTCTTTCCATCTTCCCCATATTCACGCACTCATTCCTGGAGCAAAAGCATTCCTGAGAACACTTTAAACGTCTTACTGCCTTCACCCTCATCTCAGGATAAAATATGCCCCTATGGGGGAGGTTCAGACCCGGTGGACCCCCCTATGTGTGTTCCCCTGGGTGGCATTGTTATAATGGCACCATGACATGCTTTCTTAATTTTGTTTCTCTCTCCCTCTGTCTCTCTCCTCTCTCTCATATTAAAGCATTCAAAGCACACATTCCGCACGTATATAGTATAAGGATTAAGGCGACAATACAATCTTGAGGTTTAACAATGACATGGTTGGCAAGGCAACATAATGTTAAAAAGCTTAAATTTTTCAAATAAATATGATTTAAATGTAGAACTTGAGTGATTTTGTATCGTAGGCAAATGCGATGATAAGAATAAGAAATATTTATTTTTATTTAGAATGGTCTAGGTCCGAAGATCATCAGTCAATTCTTTCTAATTATAATTTGCAAAAGTGTAAAAGCCTTAAGTCCAAAAATCGATTTTTACATGTTATCTTATGCGAAATAGAAATTATCTACTGGACTCAAGCCCGGGTCTTTTTTTAGGATTTTGTTTCGTAAATGGCTTTTACTATAAGAGACAAACATCCCTACCAAATTTCAATCTTCTATCAACTCGGAAAGCGCATTACAGTCAGTCAGTGGTGCAGTATGGTGCAGACGGAGTAAGAGAAATATATATATATATATATATATAAGATTAGGTATTTACATCAGATGTTTACTTTAGTTGCCACGAAGATTGTTTTCGTTGACAACAAATGAAAAACACGGGAAAATTTTCTGTTCAGCATGAATTACGACTTTCTCGTTTGATCTTATGGATATCAGCTACTCCTTCATTAAAAATGTACTGAACAAAATATATGAGATTTTACTAGTTCTACAATTTTGTTTGAAAACTTTTTTGTTTTAAGTTATATTTTACGAGATATAAAGAAAAGTTCATTTTTTTGTCACTTGTAATGTGGCACTCCCGATTAGGCTATGGGAACAATTTATATCATTTACTTATTTTCTTTGCCCTTATATCCTAAACACCAAATGTCATGAACATCCGCCCAATAGTTTCGCAGATGAAACACGTGGACAGACGGACACAACCTGACCATAAGGTGTTCTTTGTTTACTTTTAATAAAGAACACCTAAACATGATCAAGAGGGTTGGTTTTTTGATTGACTTATTTACCAATATTAGCAAAAAGACTGCTCTAATGATATGTCGCACTTAAAGCTACCAGAATTAACTTGCAAATTAACAAAGTGGATATGACCCATGATGTCATTTCATTATCAGAAACTTTGTTAATAGAGGTAGAAATAACATAGGAGGCATAGGGATGCGTTTCTGGACTTCAGAGGAGGGGAGATACAGTGAAACATCATTAAGTACTGACAAAAATATCAAATATGCCTAAAAACATGAAATATGCTAATTAGTTTAAAAATAAATTAAATTATTTAATAAGTGTAAATAGGTCCTACTGAAGTCATCCAAATTGGCAGTGGTGGGAGTTGAGATGGCAGGAACTACATGGGAAGCAGGTAAGTTAGTGCCATCCAGCAAATAATACATGTTGTTGACTTTCTCAATACCCACTTCCTAGGCCATTTGTGTGATGTCAATAATAATAAAATTTTACTCTTTTTAATTGCGTTTCATGAAATTTCTGAAGATTTTAAAAAAAATTTTGCAAAAATAATGTTGACTTCCTCATAAAGGAGCTTTCTTCCCGTAAGAATCATTATCCAAGGTATTATTGTAGTTTCTCTTTTGACATTGTAGAACTAAACAACACAGAAGCTACTACTGTTGCAGAAACATTTCTGAATGTTCTGTGTAGTCATGTGTTCAAATTTAAGTTTTTATGCTGGGGTTTCTTTTGGATGTGATAGTGCTTCTAATATGCATGGAAAACATGCTGACATCGATAAGAAAATTGTAGACAAGTTCCATGATTTAATGGTTTGACAATGTAGCAATCATCACTTGGATGATGGTTGTAGATGATGTCGCAGCAGTGTGCCATATTAAAATATTTTTTGTCAAATTATATTGTTTATTGTGAACCCCTAAAAATGGCTGAACTTGAATCTATTGAGCTAGAGTTGAGTATTAGGCTAAATTCAATAGGATGTATTTTGGGTAACTGCTGTGTTTTTTCAAACAAACATTCCATTAGGGTTGTTTGGAAGAATTATCAAAATGCAAAATAACTTTCATGAAGTAATTGTTCAAAATCATACCGAAAGAGAACAAGCACAGTACAGAGAATGCAAGAAGAAATTAATTGACATAAATTTTATGCTTAATATGGGACTCATGTTCAATGTCTTGACAGAATTTGAACATCATTTACACAAATTAGAAGACACACAACCAGGGGTTCATCATATCATTTACCTGAAATAACGTAAATAAGTAAAGATGGAGACTACGGCGAAATTGATGTTAAATAGAAATAACTCCTTGACCATAAAATTCAAAATTAGAGACACACGATGAAAAAGGGGGGATGAGGAAAGGCAGGAAAATGCAAAAGACAATAAAAATTATAAACTTACAGGTTTAGGGGTTGTTACTCCACGCCAGGGACCTAATGTCACTCACACATTCACTCACTCAATCGCGCAAACACTAATCCTAAAGGTGGAAAAGGAAACGGGACCGGGTTTTCGAGAAATTACTTTGCGCCAGGGACCCAAAAAATCACACCGTTGTTAGAAGGTTTGTGAGTCAGTACGACCACGACAGGGACCTACTAAGCAACCACAAACACACGCACACACACACACTGAAATAACGTGTTTCAATCAATAGAATGTAATCTAAGAGACTGTTACAAAGCTACTCAAAATTCAGCCATTAAGTTATTTTATAATAGTCCAAGAAGTTAATTAGCCAAAAAAATAAATATATAAAGCCAATAAATTAGGATACCAATTAAAGGCTGATTCACATTATACATAACGTCGTTTCAACACACACCGTGTTTGACATGTCAATGTCATATCTGTCAGTGCTGAATGTAATAGAGTTTTGTTTAATTTCATAAGAGAGAATGTTTGTTCACACGTGATAAATATCCATAACAAATTTTACTTGTATTTTTTACTGGAAAGGAAAGCACCACCTGAGTTAAATCCTGCTGGGCTACACAAAATGTGTCGGCGGGCCAAATTTGGCCCACAAGCCATCTGTTGTGTACTCCTGAGGTAGAAGATTGAAATTTGGTAGGAATGTTTGATTCATATAGTAAGAGACATTTACGAAAAAACAAAAAGAGCCGGAGTCGACTCCAGTAGATAGTATATATTTCCTATAAGATAACACGTAAAAATAAATTTAGCGACGTGCAAGCTTTCATTCTTTTGCTCATAAAAATTAGAAAAACTAACCCTCTATCTTCAAACTATTTTAAAGGAAAATGATCATAATTTTATATTGTTATCGTCGATTGTCCCCCTCAGTCCGCATACGTTCGAATTTAACGTTTAAATGACTTATTTTGGCAAAATTTTGCGATTTTATGAAGATTTGCCGTGACAACTATGCCGTTGTCGAAATAGATACCCCATTATTGTCTCAGTATGAGATTTTAAGTTAAATAATAAATTCCTTACCGTCATATTGACGTGCTTTTATACTAGTAAATAATATATTACTTCCCGTCATATTGACGAGCTTTTAGACTAGTATAATACACATTCTTTATGTTTAACGTCAACGATTATTTTGAGATTTTAATCATTCTTAGTCAATGCTAAATTGTCAGAAAACTAACAAATCTGATCAAATAATACGCTTTCAAATTTACCACGTAAAATCTGAAGTGACAGAATCGTGATTTCGATTGTATCGCAAAAGTGTTTACATTATTATTTGATGCGGCAAAGCTCATGTTTGGGTATGTGGATAACAGGTATTTTGTAGTAGTTTGCCTCTTAAAATGAGTTTGGAAGCTCTCCATACTGCGTTAAACGCGATACATGTTTTACGGTCGAGCGTTGGCCATGTCTTTGAAACATTAGGAAACGGTATTCGAGCTGACCACGGTGAGGAGGGTAAAGAAACCAAGTTCATTCTTGAATTACACGAACTTCTCACCAAAGTTAATAGTAATCTTCGGTAGGTAATCTTTTACTTATAGATAGACATTTTAAGTTCGTTCGGTTTGTCCAGTGAACATTAACTTAGAATCTTGTTCATTGAATCCTTATTTATTCAGACGCATCATCCATCAAAGATTACAATGCTACTGTTCTATGAATGTTTAAATTGACATAAAACTGAGTAACGATTGACAGTCAAAGTATTGCACGTATTGAACTGTAAAATCCTTATTGTATTTCAGAGATGTTGAACAATCAGTGAATTTACTATCTCCACCACCTGGACCATTTAATTTAGGAAATACATCATTTTTAAGTCAAGAAACTACGCAAGACAGGCAGGCTTTATATCCTCAGTTAGTGGAGAGTTATAAGTGGACTGATAAGGCATGTATTTGTAATTATTTACCACAGTTGCTCAGTTTTGGAAGTCTGGTCGAATATGCATTAATAATCTTAGTTTTAGGTTCATGAGTATGGAAACCTCGCAGTTGCATTACTCAGTCAAAACTCGTTGAAAAGGTCATATATAAATACAAGTTTCAGCGCTAAAAGAAGGAGAACACAAACTAGCAGTCATAATGTTCCTCCACAGTAAGTTATTAAGATTTCATAATTCAATTTAAAAAAATTGTCATTCTTTCCACTAATTTTATTTTTTATTTAGGGCAGTTGATTCAGTCATTGCTACGATTGATAGATTATTCAATGATATGCATGTCAAAGTTTCAAGACCTTTTGCAACCAATGCTGTTCTTCAGGTTTGTATTTTGATGAATTTTCTTTGATAGAATCTTTTAGTAATATGAATATTACATCCTATTGTTTTCAATTTCTATGCCAATGCTGATATTTAATAACTCGGTTGATATAATTAATGAATTTTGTTTTGATTGCATTTTTTATTCCTGTAATTTCAGATAACTTTAGGGAGAATATTAAAAGCTGTGGTAGCCTTCAAAGGACTCATGATTGAATGGGTTTTAGTAAAGGGTCACAATGAAGAATTCTCCACAGAAGTGGGGGGTGGAGGTGTTGGTGGACAACTAGATCTCTGGAGTGAATCCAGATATTGTGTTTTTAGAAAAGTGACTGAAAATGCAAATGCAGCAATGTTGCACTTCTATTCCCCTACTCTTCCAGAGCTGGCTGTTAGATCTTTCATGGTAGGCTGTAATAAAATCATCATCTTCCTAAACAGGGTTGGTCAAATATGCCCATCATGATACATATTAACAATTGGTACTTATCTGTTTGACCCCTCACTCGAGTTTTCTACTTTTCATTTCGCTCCGTGATGTTCCTTTTTCGCTTGGGTTGGTAACACTAACTAAACTAAATTTGGACATGCAAGAATTATGTGGAGCAGTACTCCATTGGAACACAGTTGGGCCAGGGAAGATAAATTAGAACATGAACCCCGCCAAAATGGGTTAGGTAAGTTGGTCAAAGTGTTTTTGGTTCCTCCTCACGTTCACTGTGTTCTCCCCTTGAATTGGGAAGCGTTCATCTTAATATATACTAGTCGTGTTACCAACCCAAGCAAAAAAAGGAACATCGTGGAGCAAAATGAAAAAGTAGAAAAACTCGAATGGGGGTCAAACTGATAAGTACCCAACAATTTTGGTCCCCTAATCCAGAAATCAGTTTTATCTAATAATTTCATAGTACATACGAAAAGTTACCTGAATGCCTCAAACATGGATAAATTTGTACAAGCCTTTTCCTATCATTGGAAAATTGTTAAAGTAATGAATTAATTTTTTCAAACTATTTAATCAAAAAAAGATATACAATATGTAGATTATTTTGTCTTGATCTATGGTTTTAATGGAAGATGTTCTATAGTATGAAAGAAAATTGAAAATGATAGTGACGATAAAAATATTTATTTATAATAGAATTTGGTATGCTTTATGGATGATTTTAATTAAAGAAATAATTAAATTATATTCAAAATTAATTTTACTTTTAAAGATCTTTAAAAAAGCTAAAATAACCAAGTTTTGATTAATTAATTCAAATTTAAGCTATTTTCTGTAAAAAGCGAGATAATTTTATTTACATTCATTATGCTCCAGGGGCTTCAATGACTAATTCTATTCTAAAGGTGTATTGTCTCTCACAGACGTGGTTCCACAGCTTCAACACTCTCTTCAGCGACACATGCAAAAGGTGTGGAAATCACCTTCATAGTGGCCTTCCTCCAACTTGGCGAGACTTTAGAACATTGGAGCCATTCCATGAAGACTGTAAACCATAGACTTGACCATATTTATTTAAGTTTTATTTTTTCCACTTGAAAGATGCTCTCAAGTTAAAGAAGACATTTCAGGAAAGTAAGGTGATTAAAAATTACTATAAATATATATTTGATTTGAAAAGGGAACATTCTATTGATTTTGTGAAGTAAAAAAAATCACATTCACATTTTATATATCAGTTTCCTTTTGTTTTTCCTGGGGCAATGATGAATGAAAATAAATTGATAAGTGCTGAATAAGCAACATTGTTATTCGTTTACTGGAACTAAAGAAAGTATACCTATTGACTTTGAGATCACATTTTGTATACTAAAATATAAATTGTTTTTTATATTTCGATTTCATGTTTTTACATTTATTCTTTGTTAATAATATTTACTCGATCACCATTTATAAGCAGTTATTACTTTGTGATAGTTTAATCCTAAAAAATCCAACTTTCTCTCTCCATTTATTATAATATAAAAACCATTCCAATTCAATGGTGGATCATTTAAAACTTGTGAATAGACATAAATGGTCTACTTGATCTCTTTAGCTACTAAGGTAAAAATTTTATTTGCAGAATTGTGTTCTCCAAATGATAATACCGGCAATAAATATTTTATTTCATTTAAGTGAATTATCAAACTCAACGAATGGCTTTTATCAAGTAAATGATACATTTAACACCTGTGGCAATCAAGTTCAGTAATCTGTACACAAATTTCTAATACAAAATATCCATCCTCAAGGGCAAATTAATTATTGAACTGAATATATTATTTGATCTTTTTATGACAGCTGTAGTTACTTGCATCATTTCAGCCTTTGCTTTTTAAATGTTGCTGTGTCTACTTGTTTAAATTAGTTAACAATGAAGTTGGCCCCTTATCAAGTTTTGAGAGCCATTATTATGTTTTACACCCTACTGTTTCATCTCTTCCTATGTGCAATGGGTATCTAAGAATATCAATGAATAGCCGGATAGCAAGGGAAGAGAGGAACCTGGTGCCGACTGTTAGCCTGGTCTTAACAAAGAGCACCAAGGGGATCACTGGGTTAACATCCCTTCTGAAGGACAGAGTGTTGATTTGAGCACACACCTCTTTTTCTCATTGGTTCATTCTCGTCTCTTTAGTTCCAACACACAAATAGGGGGCCAGGCATCCTCAGAAAAAATCCTACAGGATTCGAACCAGGTGCCGCTTTAACATCTATCAGGTCATGGTGGGGCCAACATTCTAACCACTACACCACCAGCTCCCCTTAGAGACATTAAAAAATTAAGGGACGTTTTACCTCTACAGACAGAACAAATAATATTTATGAATTTATAAAACATTCCACTTTCCAAATGAGATTTATAGACAATGAAAGTTTACTCTCACAAATAAAATACATGTGAATAGAAGCATTCTGTACTGTAAAAGATTATAAAATTGAAACCAACAGTACATATTACAAGGATGAATGCAGCAATAGCTCAAAAGAAATTATATAAATTTATTCTAGTTAACACTTTAATAAAAGAATTATTTATAACAAAGACCCTCCTTGAAAAAGGCACTAAAATGCAGTAGCATATTCACCATATATTAGATATGCTACTTTCTTGAAGTTTGGAAAGCCTAGCACTCCTCCTGCTTGGCATTTCAGTAGGTTCTTTTACTTTCAGGGTTTTACATTCATTATTTTTTAACCCCTTTTTCTGACACACTCCTCTGGTATTCTCAACATTTAATTTACTCTTTTCATCAGTTGAGGCCTTCAATTTCTTTGATTCCTTTTTCTTTTTAGCTCTCAGTATCGACCTTGATAAATGAAAATTAAGTTAAGCCAATTTCTGAGAAAATTATCGTTTACGTCAATTATTAAGGGATTAGGTATGGATGATAAATGGCAGAACTTTTGTAAGTATTGAGTTAAAAAAGTCACAGCTACTGTTAATACTGAATATACTCATTTATAAGTCAACTCGCCACCTTTTTATAAAACTTTTGTGTATTCGGGTATGTCATCTGGTGTATAAGCTGACCCTAGTTTTTGAGATGTAATAGAATGACATTCTTGAGTTTACCTAGTGTGTATTGATCCATTTGATTCAATAATACAATATAATTCAATACATTTACAATAAGTAAAACAATGTAACAAGCTATTTAATTTCATTATTTGTAACAATATATTCTGAAATACAGAAATTTTTTCTGATCACCAAAGTCAAAAAAATCTGATGTGACCACCACATGACTTTCTCCATACCTGTAATATTTCTAAGAATTCCAAATAGGATAAATGATAATAAATATCTTAAGGAACTGCGAGAAAAATTCAAAGACAACAAAGAACTGAAATAAACTCAAACCATAGCCTTCTGATATTGGATGTAGCCAGGAAGCTCCAACAATTAAGAAAATAAAAAGGAGCGTTACTATGACAACTAAGCATAAAACGTTTACAATAGTAGCCGCCAGGTGGTGTGGTTGTGGCAGCTAAAAAATTAGTTTTTAAGATATCTATTAAACAATGCAATGCAACTATAGGGGAAAATGTTTCAAACACAGGTTGTAGAAAATTAAATTTCCTACAACATTCCAGTACTTTTTTACATAAATCAAATATTAAAGTAAATTTAAAAAACTGATGTGACAAGAGTAAACACCCACTTCCGGTTGACTTATTTTTACTAAAAACTAATCAGTTCTTTTGCCTTTAGCAAAAATGTCAAACATAAAATTTTGCGTTAACCTGATTAATAGTTTTTGAGTTATATCACCCACAAAAAAACTGTCACATACACCGATAAAATGGTCAAAACGTGTTCAGGGGATATTTTCATTTAAATCTCAAAATCGATTTTTCTCATGAAAACAATACTTTCCCCTATACTACATATGGAGAAAGTAATAATAATTAAAACATCATATAAAAAATAAATATTTTCTATTGATTGAATTAATTTCTATACATTTATCTTTGCAATAATCTTGGCATTTAATTCATGTATAGTTTACTACACTTATTTTTGTAGGGCATAGAATTACCACTTGAGACCCATTCAACAGCTTGGTTCATTCAATGTGTGATGTCATGTTCTTATGTCGTTATTTTCCCAAACATCAGCAGAATTTCAGTTCTGATTTCTTAGTGTAGCCTTCAAGTTAACTTATAGTATTCCGTGGTATTTGCTTTCATATAGTAGTTAAGAAATACTATTATGAACCCTTAGTTATAAAAGTATGGATTCCAAAAGATGCAGTTACACAGCAAAGTTCAAAATCAAAGTCATCAAATTTGCAGAGGGAAAGAGTTTAATGAATCTGAAAAGAATGCTAAGAATTGGAGAAAGATTTCTACCCAGTTGAGATGGAGCCCTAAAAATTAATGTGCAAACAGATGCTAGAAAAAGAAGTGGAAAATGTGTTCTTGAAAATAGCCAATATGGAGCGACCGTTTCCCCTGGATCCATTCAAATTTTGGCCTTGAAGAAAGTAAAGAATTTTAGTATTACAGATTTTAATGCAAGCTCTAGTTGGTGTAAAAAATTCATGAAGAGAGACAATTTTGTACTGCGACAGAAGGCAAAAATATCAGTGTCAACTGGCAGAACTTGACAACAAGATCATGGTGTTTCACAAATTTGTTATCAGACATTGGCAAAATAACAGATACAGGTTGGCCTGTATTAGAAATATGGATGAAACATCCATGAATTATGATATGCCATCAAGTCAGTCTGTGAACAAAGCTGGAGTATGTTTTCTTTGAATTAATTCAAAATGTAGTAGCTCCTTCTATTGAATACATCGATATTTGCTTCACAAAAGTTTAAAAACTGCCAAACCAATAAAATCATGGGTATTACTTGTGTATAAGCCGACCCTCTACTTTTTCACTAAAAATTTGATCATAAAAACTCTATCCATGAGTACTATATACAGTACTTACACATTATTTTAAAGTCCTTATGATGGTAAATAATAATAATAATATATTTAACACAAACAGGTTTTCCCCAAATATATGTTATAATAAATTATGACAAGATTCGAAACCGCAACCCTTGCAAATAACTTACCATAACTTAGTCATCTACTGTCTATATTTTTGCTGTGTAACATAGATGGAAAGAGTACCACAGCAAACAACTGTATTTAAATTAGGGACTCCTTAATGCATAACAGCATTAAGGAGTCTAACCCTCCGATATTTACAGGAGAGTTTTAGCACAGCATGGTGAAAAGTGTATAAGTCAAAGAAAAGTATACGAATGGGTGGAAAGGTTCAAAAGTGACAGAACAGGTTTGCTTGATGAAGAACCTTTGGTCCATCCAACAAGTTCAAGAACAGCAATGTTGTGTTGATCGAGTTAATACTCTTATACAAGAAAACAGTCAGGTTACTGCTGTTGCCGAAATGTTAGACATCACATGTAGATTTGCATATTCGATCATGCACAATGACCTGAAATATTGCCAAGTTTGTTATTCACAGTAAACACAGAGGATTGCTGTCAAAAGGTGTTCTTTTGCATCATGACAATGCTCGACCTCATTCAACCGCTGCAACCATTTAAACAATTCGAGAGCTTAAATTTGAAATTCTTCCTCACCCACCCTACAGTCCGAACCTCGCCCCAAGTGACTGTCACCTTTTTGATCCTCTGCATACTTGACTGCAGGAAAAACTTAAAACTTTCTTCTCAGGTGGCATTAAGAAGCTTGTGGAATGATTTAACAAGTGTCTGGTAAAGCAAAGGGACTACATTGGAAAATGATACTAAAAGTTTGTACATTTTACATTTCTAGATATAATAAAAAATAAATTGCCTTAACTTTTTGATTTACCCTCATATCTTGGTACTATTTTGACTATGTAGTTCTCACTGTCAATCCTAAATTACCATTATTTGGTGATCATGGCACTATCAGAAACATTCTGGAAAATTTTATCATAAACTGTTTGGATGTAGAAAAAAATGAGAATCTTGACAATGTATAAAAAAGGAGCTTAAAATTAAAATCTTAAAAGACAAAACATACCAAACTTTACTATTTAAAATTTAACTTAAACATTGAAAAATTAAATATAAACTATAATATGTATATATGCTCACCTGCCTGAATCAAATTTGTTTATAAGATGAACAGATGTCTCGTCCGAGGATATGATTTCATAATTCTGTACAGATCGATTTTTATTTGAGTGCGCCATATTCTTAGCAAATACATTTTCATGGATTTGAGGCCTATAAATAAAGTAAAAGAGAAGTCTATCTTGAAAATTTTTAATATTACCTACTAAAATAAGCAAGCCATGTCACGATACAAATTTTATGTGGCCATTCTGGGTGTGACTTTGCTGCCGTAACAAGCTCTGACCTTACCCATCCAGAGAGCTTTCTTTGCAGTCAGTATAGTGATTGATTCAGTTGATGATTTTTGCCTTGCCCTCGCGATTTCGCGGTACTTGAAGAAAATGAAGAGAATCAAGTATTCAGTACACCCACTTAAATGCAACCCTAGTCGTTTGGTCAATTTCACACTTTATTTCAAGCATTGAGGATAAATTTTTTCTTATTTCGGGGTATCATACTCTTTTTTTGACGAATTGTGTGCTTTTGTGAGAGAAGACAACAAGAAACAAAATACAAGCTTTGGAAACCACATTTCAGCAGAAGAAAGAATTGCTGTTAATCTCAGACAAAGAATTATTTAAACGTTACTAAATAATTAAGACATTTATTTCTTCTAATCTAATATTTACAAATTTTCGTACCCACTAAAGGGTGCTTTTGGACTTCCAAAATAAAGCACTCTGTGTCAAACATTTTGCAACATGTGATAGGAAAAGCCATTCTTACACTGTGGTCATGGAGGTGGATAGAGCAGCAAAGTCGCCCAGTATGGACATGTGCTTTTAAAACTATGGGGAGTGACATTGCTGCTGCAACAGAAAGTCACTCATCCCAGCAACAAAAAGATGCTGTTGCCGAATGTTCAAGGCCTAGTATGGCTGCTTGCATAAGAAATAATGTATTACAAGTCAGCGCTGCTCAAAAATAGCCTTAGGATTCAGTTAAAAACGTAACATTGTAAAATCTCATAATGCAATTAAAAATATTAACAACCCATAATCAAACCTTAATTTTTATGAATAGCACAATTTGTTCAATGTATTTAAGGAACAAAATAGTTTTGATTTAGGTGAGTAAATTTCATAAAATTATGCTAAATGTGAAATTGTCATAACTTATGAACCAGCAAAACTGCTAAGTTAACTACTGCACTATATTCCTATCGCTTTAAATTTTAAAATAAAACATATATATCCAGTCAGACTCTGATTTAGCACTCTCCCTATAGGGGGTGAGTCAAAAGTCCTTAGAAACTTTGGGGGCATGTTTGGGAGACAAAACAATAAAAAAATTTCCTATGAACATGGGGTCGGAAATGCTTCCTTACTGATATATCACTGCATTGCTGTTCAGATGTCACTCTACTGACCTTGGTGACATCATATGCCCATCTAATGACTCAGAAAGTAGATAACAGGTTCTGAGTGTTGTTATTAGGTCATCACCACATTGTGGTTACAAATCTATCCAGGTTTCAGTGAATGAAAGCCTGTGATTTAGTAAACAAGTGCCTTTGTCAGCTAGGATGTTTTAGAATTTGTATTCATCAGTATGGAATTTACGTTTGAAGAATGAAGTGACATCCATTTAACATACGGTGAAATGTTATGCAATGCAAGCGCTGCACGTCGCCGTTATGCAGAAAAATTCCCAACAGACGCCATCAGAACCTACATTCGTTGCTGTGGATCATTGTGCCCAAACTCGTCACAGGCCCACCACGGTCACTAGTTGTGGAGGAAGATGTTCTGGATGCAGTCGAAGCAAATCAACATTCCAGTACTCGCTGGATAGCTGCTAGGTGTCACACTTCGCAGTCTACCGTTTCACAAATTTTACGTAGATAACAGCTACGTGCTTTCCACTAACAGCCAATACAATCACTTCTCCTGCCTGATCGTCCTGCTCGTCTACAATTCTGTCAGTGGTTCTTAGTCCAGCTGACGATGGATCCTGTGTTCAACATTGTCGTGCTATTCAAAGACAAAGCTCTTCTGTAAGGCGTGCTTCCAGCACGCCTTACAGAAGAGCTTTTGTGTGATTCCTGGACAACAATTTGCCACTGCTTCTCAAAATGTACTGCTTGATATCCGCAGACAAATGTGGCACATGCACAATGAGATCCCGGTACACTTCAGCTGCATAGTCAGATGTTATCTGGATGCACAATACCCACAAAGGTGGATTGGATGAGGAGGCTCTGTGGCATGGCCAACGCAGTCTCCGGACCTGAACCCCTTGGACTTTTACGTGTGGGGTCACTTGAAGTCCGTGGTTTATGCAACACCAGTTAACACAGAGCAGGAGCTATGGCAATGTGTGCAGGATGCTTGTGACATGGTTACAACAAGTCCTGGTATGTTCGAGTGTGTTTGTCAGTCCACTGTTTGTTGTACTCGGGCATGTATGTTGGTGGAAGGATCGAATTTTGAACACCTGTTGTAAAATCACAAAGTAGATGTATCGTAATAAAGAATTTGTAACAGGAATGTGTTCTTCATTTAGTTGCAATATCTCAGTAAAGAAGCATTTCCGACCCCATATTCATAAGAACTTTATTTATTGTATTGGTCTTCCAAACACGACCTATTGTTTTGATCTTCCAAACACGCCCCCAAAGTTTCCAAAGAAACTTTTGACTGATCCTATAGTGCCACCCCTGCATACTGCCCATGAATCATTGTCAACAGAGCTTCCATCTTATGATTACATGGAACAAGCACCATGATTTACTGCCACTCCCACTTAAGCCCCAATGTCAATGGTGGACAACTGGTGGCATTAAATCGGGGTTTGACTGTGCTATCTTCACATTTGAGAACTAGGAAATAATAGCTAGTGTCCTCATCAAGCTACTAATGTGCTCTACTGGTCTACTATGATCTAGGAATATGATTGCCTCTCTATCATTTGTATACTTGATTGCATATTTTAATATTGTTGGATTGCTTTTATTACAGTAACTCAGAGTAAATGCATTAGGATTCTTTCAATCTCAACTCCCATACCATCTCCAATTAGAACACATTAATAGAAGTAACACATAAGATGCAAATACTATTTATGAACTACAGAGAGTACAAGATATAAAACACAATCAATCTAAAAAAATTACATCTGGTGTAAAAAGGATTTTTAATTTTACTGTAGGAAATGAATTTTATTTAACCAGCAAAATTAGTCAAGGAATATTATTGTTTATTGAAGAAACTGCATTTATTCTGTGAATAGTTACCGTATTAACACAAAAGGAAGATGTTTTTTTCCAAAAATTTCAGCAATAAAATTAGGGATCGTCTTAAAATTGAGTACAAAATTTTAAACACGGCACAGGGCACCCCAATGCAGATTCTATATCCAAGAAAACGCATTTATTTATACATACACATTACATTACATTTAAGTTATTAATACAATATATTTATTCATATTCTTGAAGTTCACAATGTGTAAACGAGTGGTTTTCCACCTCATAGGTACTGGTGGAAGGAGTGTGGTGGCAAACCTACATCAGAAGTTGTAATCAGCTGGGTAGAAAATTTCATATGTACAGCATTGAAAATGGCTACGCTAAGATTGCAGGTGTTTTACACGTACCTTGTTACAATTTAAACATATTTGTTACTTTTTGATTGGTGCACCAGTGGCGGACAAGTACACTTGCAGTTTGAAGAGCATAACCTCGATGAGAGTACATGATTGGTACAAACTTTGTCAAGTTTTAACATGAAGTGAGGACTACCATAAATACCCGCATATAATGTGCTTTTTTTTCGAAATATTTGAGTTAAAAATTAGGATGCATGTTATGTGAGGGTACATAATCTTCCTATTTTCATTTGATCCCATATTTCCACAATTTCGGCACATTAATTACTGCCCAGGCATCCTTATAATTTTATTGGTGATTTTTACGAAAAGTAAGATAGATAATAGTTTAAATTTATTAACTAATTCTATAAACATACATTAATTAGATATGAAAAGAATGAATTCAGTATTTATTCATTTTAAAAGCCAAGAAATTCTATGTCACTGGACCATTCTTCTTCGATGTTGTTATCAGAATTGTCATCTTACGCATGACGCCACCCTACACCAGTGCCCGGCCTGGTGGTGAGGTACTGGTACTACTTACAATTAGGAACAATGGCAGCTGATGCCTTTGAGTAAGCTGGGAGTTGATGCTTCTTGTAGAACTAAATGAAGTTATTGTTCCCTACTTTTCTCTCAGCATTCATACGTGGTTTATTCTTGATTCTTCGAGTCTGTAGTTAATTATGGTTATTTGCTATCGTTTTTACATGCTCCACAGTGTTCTAATAAGGTTAAAACTGAAGGTTGGGTGAACCAGTCCACCTCAGGTGTGACTAAAACGTATGTAAAAAACTTCGACATAGGATTATCATCATTCCTTCAATTTATTAGCTCAAACAATGTCATATGCCATACTATGAAATTAATATAATTGAATTATTGTGTATATCCTAATATCACCTTGTAAGTAAACAGAGTATGTAATGATTGAGTTAGCTGACATTCTTTTGGAACGTTATTCGAAAATTTCATTTCGCACTTTCGTTATGTTACCAATACATAATACCAATAATTCGATCATTGCTTTAGACCATGTTACACCATCTACTTTATTCTGGAACGGTAACGCTAAAAAAAATCTGTTCATGCTATATGCGGGTATATAGAAAAATTATAGATTACGAGGCTGAAAACCCCCCTGCGCGTTATACGAGGGTGCGCATTATATGCGGGTATTTACAGTAGTTATTATTTTTAGAAGTTTTAAATAAGTTACCCCAAATCTTACGACTGAAATGACATCATGTAGAGAAGAAAGGCACCTCTGTAAAAGGGAATGGTATGAGACAAAGTTTTGATAGAAATTTTAAGATAATGATGGTGCATTATGCTGAAGATCCTAAAAATTGTGATGCTGGGAGCAAATACAACATGATGGAGGCAAATATGCGAAGGTGGAAGTAAGGAAAACAAACTGAAAGGTGCTAACTGAACACGGAAATCATGTAGTGGATCTAATCAAGGTGGATTCCATGAATTAGAAGAAGCTAAAATTTATGCATGCTTGAAGAACTGACGGAAAACCAGTGTCGTAGGAAATAATTAAACTGAAAGCTCATGAATTAGCACAATCACTAAACATTCCATGGCAAGAATTCAAGGCTAGTAATGGTTGGCGCAACCAAGAACTTCTCTTTGCCAACGTCTATGTTCTGACTACACAAATGAACTTATTGCTTTCCAGAAGCATGTAATTGTGTTGCAGAAAATTCCTTCTGAGTCAAATGGGTAATGCAGATGAGATCTATTTATTTTGACATGCCATCCAATTACACAGTTAACAAGAAAGGCACCCAAAAAAGTCATAAAAATTTCAGGGAATGAAAAAATGTGTATTACTGTAATACTGGCAGTGTTAGTGGATGGCACAAGGTTACCACTATATGTTATTTAAAAAATTAGTATTATAAATTTTTTCCTGAATAAACCTTGTTTTTTATTGTGGCTGTCTTAAATTCAAAGTCATCTTCCTTTTAGGTTAATATGGTAATTGGAAGATTTAAAAATAAAATTTAGTTCTTTCAGCTTGACTACGAAAATTTTAGTCATAAAGTGTTTTCTTATTTTCCAGTTTTATTTCATGTCTAAATATTGATGCTTCACTGTTGGCATTGATCTTGGCATGAAGTCTGACTGAGTAAACAATAATGGTCAGATGCCATTTAAACAATAATTTCAAATGACATGGTGAGGAAAGAAAACTTACTTGGTGTCTTTGAGTATTGAAGTCCATGTAAAAAGAATTTTTAATCGTTCATTAAAAAACTTCTCACAAACTTTCTTGGAAAGCCGTTTCACTTTTCTTCCACCACGCCCAAGATTAGGAGGTCGCCAACATGGCTGAGCAATCATCTTCTCCTCTCGAGTTCTTTCATATTCCTTTAGTCTGCTCTTTGCAGCATATGCAGTGCGATACCCAATTAAAGTGCAGATTGATGGAGGGATGTACCCCATGATTTGGATTGATGGTATCTCATCAGGAAAGTAAAGTGGAAGCCACTCTCCATCATATCTGCTCACAAGATCATTAGATGTCATGGTTTTTGAAGTGATAGTAGACCCATTCAGCCATAGTTCTTTTGTTGAAGTGCTTGCTGCTCCACAAACATCCATGTCTTTCTTCATTTTTTCATCATAATTTTTTTTTAATGAAAGCAAAAAAAATTTGTCTGCTGAATCGAGACTATCATCATCTTCAATGACCTTACCAGGAAATGGAAAGGCCAATCGTACATTAAAAACATGAAGTAAAAGTCCTGTTATATGCTTTCTCCGTTGGTGACAGTCTTCATCCAAGTTATCTAGACAATGGGATGTTACAAATTATTTTAATTTACCCATTTTATTTCAAGAGCTTTAACATTTACTATTAGTTCACTTGTAGCCTGAATTTACTTTTCCTCCTGCCACTCCTGAGGATGCAGTTGCTCAGTGTATGTTCCATTAATTTCATTTCAGCTGCAGTCAGTGGTTTCCTGGAGCCAGCCTTACGTCCACATCTCTTTGGGTTCACCATGTTGAGCTTTTTTTTTAGTATTAGGAGATTATCTTCTCTGAATCCCTAAGCATGATGAAAGTAGTTATGAGCAGCATATGTTAATGAAACATTTTAGTTGTATAGCAATAGTTTTTCTTGTGTGAAACTATTATTGCTAAGAATTACTTTGATATTTTGCAGTAAACAAGGAAAAAACTATTTATATAAAAAAACTGCATTTATTTTGAACATGCTCCACAAAAAAACACCATTAGAGCCAAATGATATATTGTTGCCGAGAATTATAATAATAAATAAAAATTTTCCAGTAAAATTTCCAATTTCGATTCACTACAGACAATTTGGTGACAGTAAATTAAGAAATTTCTTACTTCTTCTGCCATATATCGTTTTTTAAGAGAAGATTTCAAGATGCTCTGGACCTGAGACCAAATGTTTGACTGACGGTTACAGTAATCTCCTGCATATCTACTTGGAGCATACTCGAGCTGGAAATGATCAAAAAAGTCAAAATAATTTATTACAATTACATTCAGCAACTATTTATAAATAATTTAAATAAGTTCAAAGGAATTCAGGTGCATAATTTGTTTTCCATTAATTTTCACAAAAATTAAACTCTGCTCTAAAGTTATTTTGTTAAGCATTAACAGAATGAATCATTACTGAAAAATCAGTGACGTCCATATATTCAGGTATGCATTTTCCAGTTTGCATCTTAGCTTTGATAACTTAATGTTTCTCCAGCTTATTTAATGATAGTGAGATAAATATAGCCTAATCTCGAAAGAAATATGGAAAATATATTAAGTCCAAGAGGTAACCTAAGAGGAAAAGAGTAGTAATTAACTTACTGTTTGCCTACATCACCTCTTGAATCAGTCCTTCAACTCTCTCAAAAAAGTAATCTTAGTACTCTTGAGAATGAATACCCATAAATGTTTTAAGTAATTTCATGTCAGTTAAATATCTGGCATCAGAGCTATCTAATTCCAGAAAGAATTATGAAGCTTACCTTATGGCTGAAATCAAAATTAAAAAGCAATATTTCTCCAATTGCCATATAAAAGTTAGATAAAGCAGATGTGCACGTTGGCTACAAAGCAGCCATCATTAGTGGCGATTCACTGATAGTGCCATTTTTATGGTAGCGATCAGTTCACCATGACATACTCATTAGAGAATCCTTCATCAACTCCAAACCAAAATAGATGTTTCCTACAACAAAGTCTAGTACAGGGAGTTATACATTTCCTCGCATTTGCATAGCTGAAGTTTTGGGGAAAAAAATGTAAAAATTCCTGGCACTTACATTGTTTAAGTAAAAATCCTCTATGTTTAAGCTGTTTCCTTTATCTGTCGAACAGTAAACCTATGTGCCAGCAAATGGATAGGGTAAGTTGCCGAATGTGCCACCAGTGGCACGCTTACTTTCGGGGTGATATCGCAGTTGATTTCCTTTTTACAGGCCAAAGTTTATGTTCTCGTGCTTCTAAGTGATGCAGTTTTGTCCCACTTGCAGTGGGTCTTCCCCAGAGAAAAGTTAAGAGTGGAAAGAGAAGACGCACTTTCCTCGACGAGTGGCCTGATGAGAGCAATTCAAAACTGCCGATGCCACGTTTTTGCATGATGTCAGTAGGACCCAGCTGTTTAGGACTCGCGAGGTCAAGAAGGTGAAATAATAGCTTCTTCCTCCACCTCCAAATGAGGCCACTACCCTCACAGTTATTCACCTTCCTTTCCCCTTTACAACACCCTCACAACATAACCCATGTTCCTTCTTGGCAATATTTCTTTTCAACTCATAAACATCCATGTCAGAATCGATAACAATTTTCTCATCCCTCTCATAATTACACATTTTATGCTTTAGTGCCATTTGTATAAATAAGAAGGAACCTAAATATAAAGATAAAAATATAAGGAAAAGTTGAAGTAATTAGTAGAATTACTGGGGAAAAATGTTAAGATTCTCACCAACAAAAATACTCATAGTCAACTAACACAGTTTGGATATAAAAAAAAATAAAGAAGACAATAACGCTAAAAGCTTTAGAGTTCGATCTCCCAACCACTGATAGTGTTATTGATAACCATTGAACCATTAAGTTGCATAGGTGAAGTATATGTTCTTACGGTTCCTAACCCTCCTATTTTATATTCTTATGGGGGAAAAATCCCCATTACAAGTGGTTTTGATATATGTTGCACTTTTGTGGTCCCTAACCCCAACGTATAACAGGGACTCCCCTGTACTACATTATGTACTAAAGTTAGTAGTAGTAAGGAATATTCTCTCTTATTCATAAGCTCAGGGAGGAATGACAATCTTTTAAATTATGGAGGAAATGGTTAACCCATGCCATCGTCTCAACAGTGTACATATTTTGGTGTGAAAAGCAAGTATATCTGCCAGATTATGCAATGATAATTCGCCATATTTTATTTTTGTTTTATTTTGGTCATTATCTAACAATAGATTAATAGAAAATAAAATTTATAAATATCTACTAAAAATAGCTGATAAGTTACTCACTGGTAAATCTGGATATTTCGCCATCCACCTTTTAATAGTCAAATATCGATGGCGAACTTGGGTCCTGAAACGTCCACTGAATTTTGATGCAATTTTACTCCAAGATTTTGTTCCATATCTGTCGACAAGCTCCATCAACAGCTTATCCTCATCCCTTACATGATAGCAACATTAAAAATTAATCAGTTTACATCTACTTAACTAACAGAGCTAAATACTTATGAGTTTGTATCTTAAATTCACGACTCACTTAGTCCAGCTGCCAATTGGGCCCACCTTCTGCAAACTGCCAATGAAACGATCACGGATTTGGATTGAAGTGCGGCCAGGCAGAAAGCGAGATATGCGAGGAAAATTCTTTCCATATCGCTGAACTCCAGCCACGATAAGACAATCTTCCTCAGGTGTGAAGCGACCTTTGCGGATCACAGGGTCAATTGAATAAGTCCAACGGTTATAAACCTGAACTTTAGTCCGACCTTTCATGCGGAGAGCAACCTATTTAGGTCAATAAAAAATAATATTAAATTTCTTTTAAGGATGCATTTTTATGGTTCAAGTTGTTTGATCTTAAATTTTAGAGTGTGCAATTGCATGGTCTAAAAAATATCAGAATTTTGAGGTAATAATTCCAAAATGCTCAATAACTAGTTAAACTAGCAACATTTCACTCCCCAGCATATTCATGTTTTGTTGAAATAAATCAATTTGGCTGAAGAATTAGTTTTGCAGATTTTTGCTTTTCTCAAAGATTCTCAGTATTTGATTTTAAAACAGCAAAAGATCAAAGTACTATATAGCTTATTAAACTCACATTCCAAAAACTAGGTATTTTAAAAATGATTCCCACTGTCTTCTGATTGAAGCCACCTTCTACTTTTAAAATAATCCTCTGCCAGCCCAGACACCCCTGTTGATATAACCCTCATTTCTGCTAATGTATAGTTACTCTGCTCTATGCTTCGGAAATGAAAAATGATAATTAAAGTAAATAATAAATCTTTCTTTCTTGCTCAGTATTTTATTTGTATATTTTTCGATTTTAGCACTAATGTAATAGTGACAGAAAAAATTATTATAAGCTTCCCATGTAATCTCAAGGACTTGAGAGGTTTTAATGTAGTTGCAAAAATGAGAATGGATTTGGATTCAGGAGAAACTTCATTCTTATTTTATCTATATATTAAGTGCATTTTGTCAGTGTGCCAGAAAAGACTGATGACACTTCACATCTATAATATGCAAAGGTCTCAGATCACCACACTGTGACAAATTAGCATTATGTTTTGTCCCTGAATGTTTATTAGACAACACTGATCCATGGCCTGGTAATTGTTATTGAAATTTCATTAAAAGTATTTATACTTCTTTTCTTGATTGCAAATATCACCTAAAACATTAAAATTGAAAAAAAACTGAGTATCTAATATAAGCCATTGAAAAATTATATAGAAAATATTAGTCTTGCAATTTTACTATACTGGCATCTCATGGCAGTAATAAGAACCAGCAAAACCTAAAATGCGGGACCGTCAGAGATAGTTTAAGTGTTCATCACCAGGAGGCACTGTAGTATCTTGACATGCATTTTTAAAAATTATACCCATGCACATTATTGATTTCCATTGCATTACATTAATGTTGTAAAAAAAACAAAATAAAAAAGTACAAATATTTAATAGCAGCATTTGTCGCAAAACATAATTTGGACAGAAAATTTTGATAGTAAATATTTATGTCGACCATATTTCTATTACTGCCATCTCAGGGCTGAACATGGAACTGGTATAACCTTAAATGCAGGATCGTTGGAGATAGTTGGAAAGTTCTTCACCAGGGTATTTTGGAATACATTTCTAACAATAACCTACCCATTGCATTAATTTACCATGCCTGGTGGAAGTAAGTACATATCTTATTGATGCTGCAAGCAACGCTGTACTAAGCAGCTAGTAGGCATTAACTCCAGATATACATGAAAGGAAAACTATTAAATCAAGTCATACTCACAGATGGAAATAAGAAAGGTTACCACACAATGACTAATGCTTTAGTAATAGGAGGATATAAAGTAGATATAAATGAGTAGGAATCAAATGTTAAATCTTCAATATAGTACAGCCTCCAAGAAGTTTCTGTGCACTTGACATGAAAAACATTTTTATTAACTTTTACAGTATTTTCTTTTGGCAATTGTTCACAACATTATTTGCTGTTCTCTCCCTCAACAATTTTATAATCCAATGCACAGTGACTTTTTGGACATTGTTTACAAAAATACTAAATAAGCACTTCAATAACTCAGGTAACATAATCAGTAGAAGATAAGGGTTTTTGGAAACTGAGTTTGCATTATATATACCGCTATTCTACAAAGCAAAGAGTAAGTATAATCAGGAACTTTATCAGTTCTGATCAGGAAAACAAATAATTATTTATGTATGGCAATCTAAAAGGCAACCAAAGAATAAGAATGTTGAAACTGTGAATTAAGTTGCTATTTAACTGTAATTATGCAAC
The DNA here is from genome assembly GCA_028673005.1 of Tanypteryx hageni. Taxonomy (NCBI): domain Eukaryota; kingdom Metazoa; phylum Arthropoda; class Insecta; order Odonata; family Petaluridae; genus Tanypteryx; species Tanypteryx hageni. Next base: position 107,414,834 of record CM054113.1, on the reverse strand, counting down.
AATTTTTTGACAAATCCAAACAATTCAACTACATTTCCTATCCTTTTCAAGTCTTAAAAAAACATGTTGAACAAGAACCAAACAAAGATGGGGTGACTGCACCAATTCACAGGAAAATTAAAAACAATTGAAGAAAATGTTTTTATTTCATTAATTCTCTTACTTTTTAAATTTGGTTAACTTTGGTGAATTAGAGGGATTGAACTGTTTTATTTGATACACCAAGTCAAAACTGGATTGACACATTTAAATTTATTTGATCAACCCTACCTGAACCAGTTGAATAGCAAGAATGACATAATAAGAACATAGCTGATATTTTAAACAACAGCATCAATCTCAGATAATTGATGCAAATTGATGTAAATTTTACTTTATTAATTTTTATTTAACTTTATTCATCAGGAAAAACCCAAAATGTCTAAAATAATGATAATTTTCACTCAAGCTATCCCATGCAAAAAATTTTAAATACAAGTTTTAGAAAAGATGAAATTATTCCCATTGTAATACTTTTCCCATAACTCAAATTCATTATATAATTAACCAAATTTTTCTCTCTAAATTTACATAAGTTATTGTTTATAATGCATTTATACTTAATATTGTATCTAATTTAACTACTGGAATAATGAAAAATAGCAAACCCTTGTCCAATACAGATTTGATTATACACAAATAAATGTGACACATTTTCCCAACAAGTAAAAAATTCAATTATATGTGGTCCTGAATTGCACATGCACTGCTTCTTAGGTACTTATATAATGTGAAAAACCTTGTGGCCTGTGGAAGACTTGATTTTCTCCATAGGGTATTAAATTTGCCCAATGCAATTTTTCCAGATATCACCTTTTCCAAGAATGTAACCTTCACATAGTTCAAGAGACTCTGCAGTTTAATAAATGAAATGAATATTTCAGATCAAACTTACCATCCTCAGTGCAAATTCAGAAGGTTATTATCAAACTATTATTCAAAAGATTATTATAGCTTTAATGAAACTGATCTATGTCTCTTCAACAGCAATAAAAAGAGTTGGGAAAAAAGATACGTATTTCAATTACAAAGCATTATCAGTGGTGATTTCCTGATAGTAGAAACTACTTGCATTGAGCCCACACTGTCTTAGAGCTGATATGTGGATTTGGTTTTCCCAACTCAGGGCAATGTCAACCATAACAATATTCCTAATAAAACAACTTTTATGAGTGTGGAAGTTAACTAAAACATTAATTGTAATCAAGCTCTTACCTGATGATGGTGCAATTTTACATTTCTCAAAAACTTTATAATGGATGAAAAATGAAAGCAAATCTACCTTAGACCAGGGAATATACTCTCCAATACGACATTCTTCGATAATGCAACTTAGAGTATTATCTTCTTCTTTAGTCCATTTGCTTTTTCTCAAATTCTTATTTAGATTCCTCTGATATTGCACAAAGCATTGAAAGCCAGAGCGATTTGTATTTAATTCCAATGCAATTTGATCCCAATCCTCCATATTATGTTTCTTCACAATCTCCTGATGAAAGAAACCTAGCTGCATGAAAGCAATTCATTATCAGAAAGCTAAATCTCATTAGAAAAGGGCTTACAGCAAATTTTTCATTTTCCTCCTCAGTCCATATATTTCTGCAGATATATGGATGGAGACAGAGCTCCCACATAGCTTGAAGTTCTTCTGAGCCTCGCTGTCCATCAAACTGTTACATTGTATGAAAGAACAAAATCAGCAGGAATGTATAAAAAATAACTCCCATTGCTATTCACACTACTCACATCAACCACTGATATACGGAGCCAATCTAATTCTTTGGTGTTGCTTTTTAATAAATTTTCTGTAGTATTACTCTCAATATGCAAATCTCTTTCATCTATATTTTCCAATTCCATGTTTAACTCTGCTTTCTCTTCTGAAGTCAATGACTCCATTTTTAATTTTTTCATGATACTGTCTCTGGCAGTTTTGAATTCTTTTCTCTTAATTTCTATAACATTATTTCTTACAGCTTCTTCCAGTTTAGACTGCTCATTGCTCTTCCCTAGAAAAGATTTTATCGACTCATTAGATTTTGAAGTGAGTAAAAAATGATTAACGGAAATATAAAAAATATTAATCAACAGAAACATACATCTCCGAACAGGAGGTAATTCATGGTAGTTTATTTCATTTTTTGAAAGTTTTGTGTAGAAATCTTCATTTCCAGGGCATGGGAAAAAGGATTTGTCCTTAAAATAAGGAGAACCAAAAAGATGATACCAGTTCTTCCTGGGTAGTGGTTTATCTTTGGTGTCATTCAGTTCCTTTTCTCGTCTATCAATGCTCACCTAAATATAATAACTTCATAAATATCAACAAGTTCCAGTCAAGTTTTTTTTAAATATTGTTTGGTGGCATATAATATTCCATTAAGGGGAAGACAAACTCTTGAAGGAGGTTGCAAACTGCTATTGGCCACATACTTTGTTTATAGATTACACTTAAACATAATGTCTCTCATTCAGTTTTAAAAATTATTTCAAATCACATTGTGATTGAAATTATTTTAGAAGTGCTTTCCGAATGCCAATAAATCAGATTTTAAAATGCTAAGATACTAAATATGTTTAATCAATAATGAGTAAAACTCTGATATAAGGGATAAAAATGAAGTCGAGGAAAAAGAAAAGAAAAAATGTGGTGTGGGAGAGAAACTAATGGCTTGTTTCAAGATAAATAACTTTTTATGAATGACGTATTTAGGTTATAAAAATAATAGGTTAACCTATGCATGACAGGTCCACCTTTTTATGAAACACTACTATTGCATGTAATCAGGATTTCCTGAATGTGATAAACAAACTACAACTAAAAAATGTCTAGCTTCAAGCAGAAATTTGTTGAAATGAGCAATTTCTTGATCTGTTTGTGTTTCTCAGGAAAGCCCCCCTTTCTGCGAAGCATTTGGCGGGACATTTAATGAAATAACTTGAGAACGGTCAGCAGAATTTGAATTATTTTTTCGCGATATACTGGATCTACCTCTTGCATTATTTAGGTAAGTCATCTTCTATCATAAGATCACGGGTTCAATTCCAGGAGGGTTTATTTTCTCCATTTAATTAACACGGGTGTGTAGCATATTAGTCATTTGCATATTAAAATTAATTAGAATCATCGTAGGAATTCGGTACATGAAACAAAGAACGACATTTCATTTCCGAATACGACTCGAATCGGTCCACAGATCATTACCTTCTTCTCTTTGGTTTGATGAATAGCATTCAGAATTCTTCTGGACAATTCATCCAGCACAGCAGTATACATTTTATCCAACTTTGCTATGTTTTCTTGAAGAAATTTTTCATCAGGATCTTCAAACTGAGAATTATATTCATCGCAGAATAATTCATCATCACTGTTACTGGTTTCACTGATGTTGACTAAAACGTTCATAGATAAATGGGCGTAAATATATCTCAAACAAGGACTAAAACAATTATTCAGGCAAATAAGTAGGTAAAACTAATTACCAAGGTTACTGCTTGTAGCATGTTCTCTAGAGTTGTACATTTAGAATAAATTGCTGTTTCCTCAAGCAGTCTGTCTTCAAGATACGCGTCAACGAATAAGAATTCAGACTATCGACGACTCACGGCGGACGTGTGTTAAGTTTGTATTCTCTTTATAAAGATTAAGGAGGCCCCCTTTCGGATAGTCGGTGAAATTTGATCCTCTACAGTCGTTTAATTGTATCAGACTCGCAACAAAAGGTTAAAATGTAGAGCAAAAGCGATCTACGGCAAATACAAGGTAGTTGTTTGAAATTTAGAAAGAAAATTCCTTTGCCTCTTCGGTGAGGGGAATGAAGATAATCTTTTATATGAGAAGAACGTAGCGATTCGAATTTTTTAAGGAAAATTAATTAGCACAAGAAAATTATATATCACAACTGTAAAACGTGAGAGTTCGGAAACTTAAGACTTTAACTAGTGTTTGTGCTCGAGAAATTCCCTATCTATCAAATTCTCATTTCTCGAGAAGTTTTTTCTCCAAAATTCGAGAATCTCGAGTCTCGAAAAAATGTTCTCAAGATTCTCGAGAAATCTTTTCGTTTTAAACCTTGAAGCATTTTACATTTTTCAGCCTATTTTCCGTAGGATATCTGTTTGTGTGACCAAATTTGTGATAAGTTTATAATGACGTAGCAGTACAATTTCTAGCAGTTTATATATTTTCAGTCTCACAGCTTCGTTTGTTTTGCGTTGTGATTGTTTACTTATCTGGCACCATTCTCGGCGTTGTTATTACGCTGTTTATACACATTGATTCTTTGTGTCTGTTGTGAACAGAATATAGTCAACCATTTGGACACGGCCACTCATTCTGTTCGATGCGTTTTTGCGAAAATGGGCGGCCAGATATCACCCGTCTCTTCCCATTAACAAACTCAACTCGTTTGTTTTCACCCTCCTTTGGACGCTCGCCTTCTATGAATTTAACAATAGGATTCTTCTTAAGACGTCTATTTTCCCCGATAGCACTCCCCCAATTCAGACGCAGTCATTATCTGAGGGACATGGTTTAAAATTTTAATCAAAGAGCTATGAGCTCACGACCAATGTTTTGCTTACAGAGAGTGTAAATAGACTTGCTATGAACAATTGGCTCATATTTCATACAGACAATGCAGTTTCTCTTATGAGATTCCGGGATCTTTGGCCAGGGATGAAAAGATAAGCCTTTCCGGTGTGGATTTTCACATGCAGTTAAACTTGTGAAAGGCGGGATCTGTATAAGGCGGAATCAGGGGGAGCGAACTCCCATGTTAAAATCGTGGTCTTAGCTGGCTAGTACAAAAAGTTCGGGCAGGCACCGAAGCTGGCGCGGCTGTTCCGTTGTGACGTATGACGTCATTTTTGCAGCCAATTGAAGCGGAGAACAGGCAGCTAGCAGACGAATCCTACCAAAGCCGGAAATCTAGAATGCGTACTGCATAATGATAACCATACTTCATAGGAATGACCCTCTGTAAGGACTTCTTCTAGTAAGTTTTGTATCAAAATGTGTAAACTTGAAACTGTGAAAGGCGGAAGGAAAAATCACTGCGGTTTGAGGTCCTCTGGTCCGGGCGTCGGTTTGTTTGCCATTCTATTCGTCACGTACGGTATACCTCTATTATTTGAAGAATTCTTCCGGGAACACTTGAGCCTTAAGTATCTCATAAGCATTGTTTATGATTGAAATACCGATAAAATTCAATTAAAAAGTGAAAAAATGGTATTTATTTCGAAATTCATTCCATGTAATGTTAAATAAAATTACTATCATTAGAAAATTTCAAGTATTTTATATGTAACAATAGTAGTAGTTATTACCTCAATATTATATAATTTTAGGTATATTTCTTTGTAAGTGTATATTGCTTACAAATTTTTCCAATAATACTTAAATTATTTTCTTACCTACATCGTGTGAAATATAAATTCAAGTTTCTAATAACCGACGAATGAATTTAATTCAGAATATAGAAACAATAACTTTCATTTTAGGATTTACGTGATTTCTACTCATGTTTTCTGAAATGAAAAATAGAATAAAATTCTTCGTCAGTAAGATCGCCAGAAGATTTTTCAATGAGACAGGCAATGGGCAATAAGACCCATTGCTTTCTCATTTGTCCTATACAATCAGCGGCGGAGTTATGTTCCGTGGGACCCTGCCCGCAGTCCTTTTTTGGGGGACCCATTCTTTCACTAGGGAAAAAGAAGAGTGGCAACAACGCATCACACACAATATATTATTAACAGTCACAGCTCTGTTTTTATCGGCAGAGATGAAATCAAAAGTTATAATAATTGTCGTTTTTTATTGAATTCCACAGAGTTGAATAAAGGTCCACGAAGTCGAAATAAGTTTTATTAATTTTGGAACTAGGGACCACCTCAGCCCCACGGGGCCCTACTTCTGCGCGTACTGCGTATACCTATAAATCCGCCTTTGTATGCAATCTACTTGTAAAAGGAAAATATAGTTCACTTTTGTATGAGAAATATTAATTTAAAAATATTTGTGCATCCTTACTTCCCAATAATACTTTTTAAGAAAAAGATATTTAATAAAAATTCTCATACGGTAATTTTTTCATCCTCGAGAAGGAAAGATAAATTCTCGAATTCTCGAGAAAAAAATATCGCGAAAAAAGAAAAATCTCGAGAAGAGAAAAAGTCGAGAAATCACAATCACTAACTTTAACCCGGGAACAAGCGCGCGGGGTGACTGAGTCACCCCACCAATGTTTACACTGCATTCATCCACTCGTGACGCATTTAGATAATCAGTACCTTTCTTCCGAACTCTCTTGAGCATATTTATATCACTTTTAAGTCTCAATAGCATTTAGTCCGTGAAACCATTTTTAAAAAAAATCTTTCTGGGGTGACTCAATCACCCCGCGCCCTTCCACTTTACATTTCTTATTGCTAGCAAGGCAGGCCAAGTGGGGGGTGCAGCGGATGCAAGGCATCCGGGTCCCCGATTTTTTGGGGCTCCCAAATGTTGAGTATAAATAATATATTTACATCTTTAAACAAATTTTGCTTTTTTATTAAATTAATTATCATTGCATATATTGCCTTAAATTACCGTAGGATTTTTCGGAAAATTATGTAATCCTAATGAGACTGGAATTTAGTTTGGATTCTTTTGCTTATCTAAACGACTATGCAGATGTAGAGTAAGAGAGAGGGGGATGTGGGGAGGGAGATAGGAAGGAAGGGATATAGAATGGAAGGTACATAGAGAGTAAGTGAAGTGAGGTATAGAATTAGAAAAGGACGGGAGGAAAGAATTTAAGAAGGAGACGGAGAAAAAGAGGGAGAGCTATGGATTGTGACAGGAGGGAATGAGAGAGGGGGAGGTGGGAGAAAAAGGAGGTAGAGAGAGGGAGGGAGAGAGTGAGAGGGAAGGAAGGAGAGAGGAAGGGAGGGAGACAGAGGGAGGGAAAGAGGGACGGCAAGAGGGAGGGAGGGAGGGAATATTATTATTTATCCGTCATATGATGGGCAATACACTAGTTCTATAATCTATAATAATACAGCTACTTGTGCCTCACTCACTCACTCATTCACTCACTCACTGACATCTAGAAGGGATAGAAATCTGAAATATGGTATGTTGGTAGGTCGAGTGACAACCGACGAGAAAAATCGCAAATCACAAAAATGTTTACATTTAAGGGATAATTTTAACCCCAATGTTCCATTTCAATATCCCATAAGAAAAGCATGGGCTTTCTAAAAATGCATTTTTAAATTGAGATACGAATTTGGGAAATGAACAGTTGTCTATCTGAAAAAACGGAGTTTTAATTTTTGAAATCAGAATTTAAAAACCTACCAAATTATATCTGCTTTTAATGGGAAAAAAGTGTGAATCTTTTCCTCTTTTCAACAATGAAAATCTTTTGATACTATGGCAACGACCTCAATGCTTTTAAAGGGATCTGATATTATATGTTACGATTGCAGTGATTTAATGCTTTTAATGGAAATTAATGCCGTCATAACGAATTAGAGTTGAAGTTCCATAATTCGAATCTCAAAGAAAAGTAATAATTATTCGAGTAATAGAAAATTAAAGTTATGGAAATATATTTTTAAATATTTGTATATATACAGTGGAACTTCTATAACTCGAATCTCAAAGGAAAGCAAAAATTATTCGAGTTATTGAAAATTCAAATCACTTAAATATATTTTCTCATTTTTCTTTGAGTTAACATAAAGTTTATTCTCATAAGCATATAAGTTAATTTACTCTAAATTTCAATATATTGCATATTATGAAAACATCATCACCAATATTTTCTTTCGATAATATGTAATATTTTACTGTATCCAAAACACTAATTGCATCACTGACTGTGATTTAGGGTATCATGGATAATTGAAATTCTCACGTACTACTTAAAGCACAAACATGACGATTAAATTTGGGTTATCGACTGTAGGAAGGAGCGAATAGGTTTGTTTTTCTCCAGGGCTATAAGGGATCACAATTCGAGAAGCAACCCTGATAGCAGTGACGGTAAAACGTGAAAAGTATTTTAATGTTGTGTTTCGTAGTTTTTCTAGAAATTTGAACTCTTTTCAATTGTTAAATATAATGGCGCCATACCTATTTCTCGATATTTTTTATCCAAATACATGCTAAAGGCATGGATGATGATGCCATAATCTTAGTACAAAATATCCTAATTTTTCCATAAATTTTAATGCATAGGATATTGTCTTAATGATGATTATTCTTATTGCTCATGCAGTGCGATCTGAGTCACTAAACTTGAAATACGACATGAGCTGATTGCCAAACAATTTGGAAATTAGGGATAGTTGCCTTAATTTCACGGAAAATTATAAATATACTGCTATTACTCATGGAATTTATTATTTAATACATATAGGCTCCACGCGACTAAAGTGCTGTTGCCCTGGAGATCGCGTTGGTTTATTTAAGAGTTTAGATCTTGATGTATGGTGATTTTTTGAAGCGCTTGCAGTTTGCAAACACTGACTACTTGTATAACAATAAAGCCAATAGTGCCTCACTTATAGACATAAAACTCTTAGGTACTTCTAGAAGGGCGAGAAATCTGAAATTTGGCATGCAGGTAGGTCGATTGGCACAACCGTCAAGAAAAATCTAAAAATCACAAAAAAGTTAATAGTTAAGGGGTCTTTGTAACCTCAATGTTCTATTTCAATAACCCCATAAGAAAAGTATGGGATTCAGTGCATGGCTTTCTAAAAATGCATTTTTAAATTACTTAAAATTGGGATACGAATTCGGGAAAAAACAGTTGTCTAGCTGAAAGAATGGAGTTCTTAATTTTTCAAGGCAGAATTCAAACAAACTTGGTTTTCATCTAAATTCAAAACTGAGCTGGAACAACCATACTTCAGGGGTGTGCAACAAACTGTCTAGAGCTTTGTTTTTACTTAGGAAACTTAAGTCTATGATTTCTACTGAATATATAAGAAATATCTATTTCGCCTTCTTTCAGTGTCACTTAAACTATGGGCTTAGATTATGGGGCCATGTACCTGGCATGAAGCATATTTTTACACCACAAAAGAAGGCCATTAGAATTATAGCTAATGCTGCATTATGTGATCACTGTCGGCCACTATTTGTACAATATAAAATAATGACTGTGTATAGTTTGTATATATATGCAAATTTGGTAAATGTTAAAGAAAATTTAAACACACTAACAACTAGATCAGATATTCATCACTACAATACTAGGACTAAATATAAACTTGACATTATTCATTGTCGGTTGTCTAAATCCCAGAACTGTCATAAATATCTAAGCATGAAGCTATTCAATAAAATACCTAATGCTGCAAGAAATGTAAATAGATTTAAATCTGTGCTGTACACATGGCTTTTGACCAAGGCTTTATACTCAATTGTTGAATATTTTCATTATGACCTCAATGACATGGTGTTTTGATTACTGTTTCTGTATGTGACTGCTTTTATAAACTGATATATTTTGTTATTTATGTCCTTTTTTATTATTAGTTGATATTATGAATTTTCGTACTATAAATTGATTACATGTATTTCTCTCTTATTATTTTTATTATATCTTATTTTTTTACCTACTCATGATAATTATTGTGGTCTGTAACCATTTAATGATAAATAAAAATTATTATTATTATTATTACATACTGAATTAGCATAAATATCTGCATTAAATCGAAAAAAAGTGTGAATTTTTCTTAATTTCAACAATGGAAATGTATAAAAACCATGACAACAACCTCATCGCTTTTAAAGGGACCTTTAATGCTTTTAATGGAAATTAAAGATGTTTTAAAGCTTTTAATGGAAATTAATGCCGTCATAATGAATTATAGTGGAACTTCCATATCTCGAATCTCAAGGGAAAGCAAAATTATTCGAGTTATAGAAAAATCAAGTTACAGAAATATATTTTCTCATTTTTCTTTAATTGAGTTAACATCAAGTTTATTCCCTTAAGCATATAAGTTAACTTATTCTAATTTTCAATATCACGTATATTATGAAAACATTATCACCTATATTTTCTTCCGATAATGTGTAAGGTTTTATTGTATCCAAAACACTAATTGCATCATGCACTTTGATTGAGGGTATCATAAATAATCAGAATTCTAACAATACTGAAAGAACAGACACAATCATTAAATGGGATATTGACTGTAGGAAGGAGTGGATATGTTCATTTTTCTCTAGGAATATCAGGGATCACAATCGTAGAAGCAACACTGATAGAAGTGACATTAGGGACTGCCTGATGCACTGCACCTTCAAAATCCTTTGGAGTTACTTTCAATATGGGCTGAAATGCTTGCAGAATGCAAGCACCAACTACTTGTAGTACAATAAAAAGAAGACCACCTTTTACATGTAAGAAATTTATTAATATCATAAAAAACATTTAGAAATTAAGTATTTTTAACTGTTTTTTTAAGACTTAATTTTCTAATACTACTAATTTGCATGGGTAATTATTTTATATGTAATTTTATCCCCATGGCAAGGGGACCTCTGCATGTTATCTTCCTGCTATGATGCACCAAAATGTGCTTCTATGGCTATAGTTGCTCTTTCCTGGCATCCTTCTTTCTTTGTCTTTTTTCAACAAATTTGACCCAACCATTTCTTTCAGCTTGAACCTATCACTCTAATTAAGTTTCTCTCTTCTCCTACTGCAATGGTTCCCAAACTGTGTGCTGTGACTCACTGGTGTGCCACAGTAGACTTTTAGGGGTGCTGCACAAAACTTTGTTTAGTAAATAAATCAACAATTTGCATGTGTTGGTAGGTAACTAGGACATTAATTTCTATTCTAATAAATAGATTATGTAGGAGCATGAACAAATGGTTGCAATTTAAGGCTGCAATACCCATATCTAAAAAATATATAGAACTTGTCACAACACTGGGATGCTGTGAAGTCCTCTTTATCTTTGAAAATGTGCCAATAATCTAAAAGGTTTGGGAATCACTGCCCTACTGTATTAAAAAATTCCACATTTGTTTTTCTCTCATTCAGCTCATTTTCTCCAGTCTAAACCATACATCTAAAAAGCTTATAACATGACCACATGTTATTTTTTCATAGTCAATGTCTTACATTCATATAATGCTATACTTCATATCAAAGTTGTCAATAATTTTTTGTAATATCTTTATTCAAACTCTATCATCAGCTAATGTCATTGCATAATTGTTTCCTTTGTTTGTCTTATTATTTTCCTGATCTCTTTTGTACTTCTGCCATTCTGAGTTAGAATTATACCTAAATAAATAAAATATTCCACTTGCTATAGCCTTTTCCCATCCAAGATAACTTTGATATGTGACTTCCCTCTCCAGACAAATCTTATGTCTTTTGTTTACTTTATATTACTCATTTGTTTATTTATGTGTATTTCTGGCTAATCAACCTCCTGGATTATTATAGCCATAACTCCTTCCACACCAAACACAAACACACATGCTTGCAAGGGAAGAGGGAAACCTGGTGCCAGCATTAGCCTAATCTTTACAAAGAGTACCAAGGGGGGCAGCTGCTTAATGTCCATTCTGAAGGACAGAGTGCTGACTTGTGCAGTCTCCTCAAACCACACAAATAGGGAACGGGATCATCCCAGGTTGAAAAATCCTTGCTTCCTCCAGATTCAAACCTGGGACTGCTGCATGGAAGGCCAATGCTCTAACCACTCTGCTACTGCCACCCCTTTACTATTTTTTACATTTCATTCAGAATGTCTTTCCTTTTTCATTTAATGAAGCATCTACTAGCCCTTATCTTAATTACATAATGTCTGTTGTCATCTGCAAATTTTATTGATTTGCATGAGTTATCTCTTACTTTTCCTCTTCCCATTCTATTTTTCCATCCTTCAGCATAAATATGAAACTGCTGGAGTGTGTGGGAAACCTTGTCTAAGTTTTCTTTCTAGCAATGACCAATCTGATTCTTCCTCTGCAATCCTTGTCTCTGCAGCCTGATTCATATACAGATTTTTACTTAAATCATTATCTTTCCAATCCACTCCTATTTTCTTCAACACTTCCATTAGCCTTGGCGAGGGTTTGGAATACCATGGTTCTTTAGCTGCATGCAGGTAAATAAAGAATTTTGTGCAGTTCCCTAGACCAATTCTTTCTATCAAATAAAGCACCTGAAACATTATGTTCATTCACAACCTAAATACAAAAAAGAACACATTTATTAAAAATCCAGGCATCCTTTGCTATAGTGTGGTTCACTTAGTGCTGTTTCATTATTCACTAACACATTGTTTTGGTCAAGCTACTCTTGAGATAAGTGACCAATATTCCCCCCTAATTGGTATGAAGAAATTAAATGTAGATTTAAATTTGATATTTTGCAAATAATATTCAAATATTCAAAATAAGTTACATAATTAATAAGTTAAATAATTTTACAAAAACTTAACATGGACCTCTAGTCAGAGTATGAATTGTATGGCACCTCCCTCCCAAAAAAAATCAAAATTCTGGACCAGAGGTGCATATCCTCAAGATATTTTTAGTATGTGTACCAAGTTGTAAGTCTCTAAGTTTCTTGGTTTTTGAGAAATTCTATAGGGTAAGATTTGTATGGCACCCCCCTCCTCCCCCCCAAAAATCAATATTCTGTCACTGAGGTGCACATCCTCAAGGTCTCATTAGTACGTGTACAACTTTTACATCTCTAAGTTTCTTAGTTTTCAAGAAATGCTGTGGGATATGATTTGTATGGCACCCCCCTCCCCCAAAAAGAAAAATTTTGTACCAAGGTGCACATCCTCAAGGTCTCTTTAGTAAGCACACCAAGTTTTTAAGTCTCTAAGTTCCTTGTTTTTTATAAATGCTGTAGGATATGATTTGTATAGCATCCCCCTCCTCCCCATAATAATAAAAATTTGGGCACCGAGGTACACATTCTCAAGATTTCTTCAATATGTGTACCAAGTTTTAAGACTCTTTCTTGGTTTTTGAGAAATGCTGCCCCCCTTCCCTCACACACGCACACACACATGCATGCACTGTTCATTATGCATGTGGGACTAGTGAAACAGGAGGGTAAGAGAAAATATAACAGTGCACCGTTGCCATGGTAACGACTTGCTCTTTATGCTGTCTCATTGGCTAAAGCTCTCTCCCCCCGAAGTGGCACTTGACCAATTCCGAGCAGCTAAGTGCCAACTCTTGCGGGTTCAATTATAGTCATGCTGTTGCATGATAACTTCAAAGAATTTATTACATACTTAGCTGTACATGCAAGTGTGCTAGAGTGGCAGCATGAATTAAATCTATTTATATTAATTATTTTGGGAAAAATTCCATCAGTGTATTTTCAGATGGTGTGCTATTTTTAAAGAATAAATAAAGAGCGCTAAGTGAGGGATGCATGTAATATTCTTGAATATGAAAAAATGATTCTTGTTAATTCAGTTGCCAAGTCTTGGCCTAGGCCATAAAATTCAATCAATGGCCTTTTCAAAATCATCAAGGCATACAAATACCTACATTCTGGCTGTATTCAATGTTTCTCTCTGCTAAAGCACTTATACTCCTATGGCATCTATAGTGCCACATCTTTCCTGACATCTAAACTGATCTTCATCTGTATGATTATTTGCTTTACTTCTAGCCTAATGTTCCAATTCCTGAAATAATTTACCTGCATATGAAAGTAAACTGATTTTTATATAATATTGATATTCAGTTGCTTTATTATTTTTCTTCTAAAGAATCCAAATCAATTGAGTGAATTCCTTGGGTTACTCTCTCTCCTCAGAGTGGTGGATCCAGGGAGGAGTGAAGCAGAACCAAAAAAATATTAGCTTCACATTTACAAATCGACCCAGTAAAACTTGTAAATAGTAATTTCATTATAATCTTATTTTATTTAATTGTTTTGTATCAAATGAAAAAGAATTTATGTGAATAACTTTTCAATTACTATGAAAACATGTATGTAACAGATATCTCGCCACCCTTAAAGACATTTTCTGGATCTGGCACTGCCTCCTCATAGGATTTACCATAATTTATAAAAATTCTCTGTCCCATTATTTACTATTTTTTTAAGATTTCCCTTGGGTGGTTATTGACTTCTACCTCTTTTAACTTAATATCCTTAAGAAACTTAACAATTTCATGCTCCAATCAGGGCCGGATTATGGCCTAGGCACTACAGGCACTGTGCCTAGGGCCTGCTTAAGGGCCCTACAAAAAGTTCAAGCAATAAATATGTTAACAAATTTTTCATAGGTCTACAATTGGGCAAAAGAACTATCGTCCCTTTCTTTACTTTCAATAGAATGCAAATTACACCCCAAATCAAATACTGATGTAATTATTTCAAAATTTACTAACAAAATTGTACAAAACCTTAAATGTAAATGCGCTATTAAATGTAATTTTTTCAAAAAGGTAAACCTAATTTCAAGAATAAATTTTCATGAGAAATCAATAATAATTTCCCTTCGTATATTTTCCCAATTAAACAGCATCCTGTATGTGTGTGTGTGTGTGTGTGTGTGTGTGTGTGTGTGTGTGTGTATATATATATATATATATATATATATATATATATATATATATATATATATATATATATATATATAAATGCAGTGAACACAGAACAATCAGTTTAATTACACATGCAGCAAAGGTTCTACTTAGGGTTATGAACAGGAGACTAATTAGCAAAATGGAAGAAAATGTTGCAGAGGAACAGTTTGGATTTAGAAAGAGTAGAGGTACAAGAGATGCAATAGGATTGATAAGAATGAGTGGAGAGAGATATATAGAAAGGGGTAAAGGAATTAGTCTGTGCTTCATAGATATGGAGAAGGCATTCGACCGAGTGAACTGGGAAAAACTGATGGAAATACTAAAAGCAAAAAAAGTAGACTGGAAAGATAGAAGGTTAATTAAAGAGCTGTATATGAAACAGAAAGCAGCTATGAGGATAAAAGATGCACAGACCGAATGGTATGATTTAGGAAGAGGAGTAAGGCAAGGTTGCTGCTTATCGCCAACCCTGTTCAATATATATGCTGAAGAAATGATTGACAATGGAATAGGGAATGATAAAGGAATTAGTATTGGGGGTAGAATAATAAATTGTATAAGGTTTGCTGATGACATGGTAATTTTGGCAGATGAAACGAGGCATATTCAGGAAATGGTTACAAAGCTAGAAGACAGGATGATGGAATATGGAATGAAAATGAACATAAAGAAAACAAAGGTGATGAGAATAGGGGATAGAGAGATTATGAATGTGTCAATAAAGGATGGAAGAGTAGAGCAAGTAAAACAGTATAGATATTTGGGAAGCATGCTAACTGAAGACTGGAGAAGTGAAAAAGAAATAAGAACAAGAATAGCAATGGCAAAAGAAACATTTAATAAGAAAAAACGGGTACTATGTGGTAAAATGGATTTAAATCTGAAGAAACGTCTTGTGAAGTGCTATGTTTGGAGTGTATTGCTTTATGGGTGTGAAACATGGACGCTAAAGAAAAGAGAGAAAGAAAGACTAGAGGCATTTGAAATGTGGGTGTGGAGGCGGATGGAGAAGGTTAAGTGGACGGATAGGATAAGGAATGAAGCAATACTAACAAGGGTGAATGAGAAGAGAAGATTACTTGAAACAATTCAGAGGAGGAAAAGTAACTGGTTAGGGCATATCTTGAGAGGAGAAGGTTTACTATTGATGGTGTTGGAAGGATCAGTAGAAGGGGAAAGGAAAAGGGGACGTAGAAGAATAAAAATGTTTGACGATCTGAAAGAAAGGGGAGGGTATCAGGAAATGAAAGAAATGGCAAGGAACAGAAATGAGTGGAGACAACGCTGGTGCCAGGGACCTGCCTAGAGGCAGAACACCTCATGATGATGATATATATATATATATATATATATATATATATATATATATATATATATATATATATATATATATACACATATATACACATCTTCATTCTCCTCAACTTATCAACTTTTCCATATGGTAAGCCAGTCTGTTTTGCCTCACCTCCACGGTTTCTCCAAGTCTTCACATTATTCTTTCCACAATAACTCTCGCTTTTGTGATTTTTCATCATTTTATTGTTTAATTCTTCATACATCCTCTTTCTATATTCTCTGTTAACCTGCTTCCATCCTTTGATGATCTCTTCTGTAACCCACACCTTAAAATTGGTCTGTTATCATGCTATTTTGCTATAGCCAGTCTGTTGCTTTTACAAAAGTCTACCATTTTCTATCCCCTTTCATTTTTCCTCTCAAGGCCCAACCATGCTGCAGTTATTGCCTTGCATTGATACAATATTCCAATTTCCCATTACTACCAAGTTCTTTCTAGCTTTTACTTCTCTCATAACTCCCTCTAGTTGATTTTAGAATTCACCCACTTCATTCTCGCTATGGTCACTCATTGGCATATATACTTGGTTTGTTGCATGTTAATAACTCTTTGCTATGGTTTATCGCCGAAAACTAATGCAATACCCCTCTGGCTCTCATTTTCCTCACTATATATTACTTTAAATCTTCAATCCAAGAAACTCCCTTTCAGATAACTTTGTACAACTTAAAGATAATAATAATGTTTTATTCAAGTTTATTACCATGTATGATCATGAAATAAGAAAGAGATGATAATAAAGTGTTTTGCGGTGAAATATTGAATTGCTGTTGTTTGTATGTATTTCTGGCTAATCAATCTCTCAGATTATTATAGCCATAACTCCTTCCACACCAAACACACACATGCCAGGGAGGAGGAAAACCCAGTTCCAGCAATAGCCTAATCTTTACAAAGAGCACTAAGAGGGCCAACTGCTTTACATCCCTTCTGAAGGATGGAGTGCTGACTTGTGTGCTCTCCTCAAACCATACAAGTAGGGCCAACTTAAAGCATTTGGAGGCCATGTGCCCTAAGTTTTTTGAGTCCCCCCTTCCCATTTGTAGAGCACGTCTCATTCATCAAATCTTTGCATTGATTGTAAAATGTTGCAAAGGTTAATACCTATCTGATTTCATAGGGAATAACAATATACAATATTACGCTATTTAGTGAGAGGGTGGCTGGGGTATAAAGAAATACTGGAAAAATTAAAATATTAAATAAACAAAAGTGTAAAGTAAACTCATGATTTCGTATTATATATCAATTAAAAATTCAATGTAAAAAACCAATAGGAACATTTTTTTCTGTTTCTTTCCTCATGTCTAATAGTTCATAAGTACTTTTGACTTTTGAGTCTCTGTTTTATTTCTCCACCCCAAATTTTGAGGTCTCCCTCTAAAGTGAGGTCTTGGGCCAAGGCCCATGTGGCCTCCCTCTTAAGACGACTATGGGGCAGAATGATCCTAGGTTGAACAAGATGGAAAAGTATACTCCATAAATGGAATACACTGAGATTTCAAAGCCGTTCTTTATGGGAAATATGTATGTATAAAGTGGTATTGAAGGATTGGACAGTTCTTGAATTTTTATCTCCGAAACTATAATTCATAACTTTATGCTCCTACAGACTTTTTTGTGGTAAATGCTGTCCTCTAACTGAATAAATGTTTTAATCTATACCTCACAGATCATATAAGAGCTAGGGAGAGAAAAATATGGCATTTAATTGTTGTTTGTGTGTGTGTTTGTGTATTTTTGGCTAATTAACCTTTTGGATTATTATAGCCATAGCTCCTTCCACACCAAACACACACACAAAGGAGGAGAGAAACCCGGTGTCTTCATTATCCTACTCTTAATGAAGAGCACCAAGGGGACCCACGGCCTAACGTCCCTTCCGCAGGACATAAGCTGACTTTGCGCGGTATCCTCAAACCACACAATCAGGGGGCCGGGCGACCTTGGAAAAAATCCTACTTTCGCAGGATTCATGTCCGCTGCCATTTCGAGCAGCAGGCGAGTAGCAGCCAGCGTCCTAACCACTACACCACCAGCACCACCTAATTGTTGCTTGACGGATGCCATTTAACGAGATACAAGTATAAGTTTATTTAAGTAATTATGTAAAATGGAAGTTCTAATTGACGGATACAGTTCAAAATCACAATTGAGCGATACATTTTATTAAGGATCACTCCTACTTAATTTAATTAAAATCCGTCCAGCTGTTTAGGAAATGAAAGTTACGACAGACAGACAGGCGAGACGTGGCCATAAGGCGTTCCGCTACTACCGATTCGCTAGCAAAGAACGCCTAAAATCCCACCTTCGCCGGATTTGAACCTGGGACCGCTGCGTGGAAGTCCAGTGCTCTAACCACTCTGCCACCGCTACCTCCAAAAGTTGAATTGTGCTATTCAAATAATGCCAAAAATATAATAATTATAGTCTGTGAGATATGAATCTTGCTGTTTGCAAATATATCAACCGAAGATATGATCTAGCATCAGATTATCTATTTTATTAAAATACTAGTATGTTAGCAATCAACTGTAAAAGGTTCGGCTAAATCCATGTGCAGTTTTTGCCATGGTGAATCCTAAGCCTTGATTGGAGCACTGTTGAGCCACATTTATTGCGAAAATATTCTCATAAATTTCGGTAATTTTTAAATTATTGAACGAAACCATTTTACAGAAACTTCTGGTTCGGTCATAGTTCAGTAAGTTTGGTTCAGGGCTTCGCAAATTAGCGTGGTTCGATTCCTTTCGGCGGCTCATTTTGGTTAGGTTTGCTGCCCTGAGTGTATGTAACATTATTATCAACATTTAAACTGGATGTATGTAAAAGGACACTGGCGCAAACAATATCTGATGTAAATAGAATATGGTGTTTATTATTTCCATGTTTAAGTATAACAAAATGCTCTAATTTAGCTATCATCGACTTTAAGAAGGAAATAAAACTGGTCTTGGGAAGGCGGAAACGGAAACCACTTTCAAAGGAAGTCGTTATTTTTCCACGAATTTATATCATCGTGAGTAGACAGGACTGAGTTGCCGAGGAGTGCAGTCGACGGAATGATGGTTGCTGAAACTGAAGGTAATTTACTTATAAACTCTTAACTGACGCTGTGGTCGGATAGATCTCTATAAACGATTACATTGGAAGATGTGAAATGCTAAATGGAAAAGTATATTTTTATGGCATAAATTTATAACTGCGTAGCAGCTTGTTTTATGCAATAATTTATTTATTTTTTTACTTCGTAAAAATCACTTATAAATGAAAAAGAAGGACGACTTTAGATAGCTGCGTGTTAGATTTTCTTGAAACTATTTTTGTGCATGGAATTTTGATCAAAATGATAGTCCATATCTGAAATTCATAAGGACAGAAGCCGCTTAATGTGGCTACATATAAGACGCATTATGTACTACCATTCTTCGCGACCCCGTAAGAGGCCACAACTGAACTAATAAAACTACGCCAGTCACTTATACCTCTTATGTTTCCTTTCAGCAGGAGGTGAGGAGGACAGTTCTCCAAATAATGAAACTCGCCTTACAATATACTGGATAGGGTGGGCTTTCTTCGCTGTAACAATACTTGCCTTATTTATCGCGGGAATCTTGGTTTCCATGTATAAGATGGATGTAATGGATACAAGATTTACGGCAGAACGGCATGCGGAGAATATAACGAGGAACGAGTCGCGTCACTCGTCGCTGCGTTTGACTACGACATATACGACGGCGCCTTCCAGCGTCACCACTCCAGACGCCTCAACGACGCAAGTTACCTCCGCCGGTTGAACGATCGCTCTTCTGCAGTCGAGTTTCTTTCCCTCTGTTGGAGGAAGCCTTTTTCCGTCCATCCACCAGCCGATTAGTCTCTACGATGCAGCGCTAAGATCCCGTTTGGACGAATATTATGCTGTCTAAAGCGAGTGAAGTGCCATGGCCTTGTTTAACTACCCCAGCCTTTAAATTGAAGTTGGGAACATGTGTGTAAAAGGAAGATTTTGTGAGTTTACAACACGGTTTATATTCATGGCCGTATTTTTGCAATGACTTACAGCTTCTGACGTAAAATCTTATGTGCAATGCAATACAAGTCTAGACGCAGAAGATTCAAAAAGTTTAAAGCTATTAAGTATCAGTGACCGCCAAATGCAACTAGTTTTTTAAGAGCTTCCAATCTTTTAGGAACTGTCAAACGCGTCTTATTTATGAGTTATTTTTTGCATTATCATACATTTTGACCGTATCTATTTGCTTGCTTGCAATTTCTAGTATTTCTTGTTTTTTCGCATATTTTGTGCTGTACACAAGTAATCAAGTTCTTAAAATTGAAAGATATACTTTATGGAATTGAAATAAACGTCTCAGCTTAAAAAATGTGCAGCACGGATACAAGAACATGAGCTTAGGGTTTAGAGGTTTCATCACAAAGGCCACTCACAAATAGGCTACATGCGGCTTGAGTAACTATAAAAATTAACTAATAATATATAAAAAATTTAAGTGCAGAAACATTCAAAGAATATAATTTTCTTTCCTTAGTTATTTCCATTTTTGTAGCATGAAAAACTTATACTCTAGACAAAATAAAATTAAGGTGGAAAGAAAATCTATATCCGCATTGTTTTTATTCTGATGATAAAGAAAAATACACCAAATTCCTACCTAGGCTTATATACAATTTATTGAAAAAGACACGGACAGCGGTATTCATTTAAGCAATATATATGATTCACTAGGACAGAGTTTCCCAACCGGTGGTTCGCGTACCCATAGAGGTTCGCTAAATAAATCTGACAGGTTAGGGAGAAAAATTGGTATTGGCATCTTTTTCACTTTCTTGGTTCTACAGTTTGCCAATATTTTAATTTCTTTCAAATTAGTTGCATGGTTTTATTTTCAATTTTTTCTTGCGCTTCAAGAATTATATTTGAATTTTACAGCGTACTAACCAGAAACTGATGGCAATCTCAGAGATTCTGATTTTATTGTAAGCGTTGACATATTTTGTGCTATATAAACTTATTATTTTTCATGAATTGAACGCGTTCATAAAGATTTGTTTTTACAAAATTTACTCTATAACGGGTTCGCCGCCAAAACTGTTAGAACTCAAGGGGCTCGCGAAGATAAAAGGTAAATCCAAGGGGTTCGCGACGAGAAATAGGTTAGCTAAAGGGGTTCGTGAGGTGAAAAAGGTTGGGAACCGCTGCACTAGGGAATTATCCAGCTCGTCTTATGGCTGAATACAAATTGAAGAATAAGCACTCAAAAAAATAAGTGTTTATCTTGAGTATCTCCAATAGCCATAACAAGGTTATTGGTTTCCATAACCTTTCTATGGCTATTGGAGATACCCAAGACACGCAGTTATTTTTTCAAGTGTTTATCCTTAAATATGTGTAAGTATATGATAGTTAAAATATATTATTATCAAACGAACTGATATAGTTTTAAGAGAATTGAATTTTTTCTGATTAGAATTTTGTGAATGTATTCATGTATTCATTCCTCTTGAATTTTTAACAAATAAGGCATTAAACTGAAACAAAAAATATAGAGTGCGTTGGCGGAATTGGAAATCGCATAAATTTTGATATTTATTGTGTGCTCATTTCTTCTCAAGAATTCAATTTTTTCTTATTTAAAACAAATGTGAAGCCTGGGAAAATTTTTCTGGTTAACTTATAATTCCTATTATAGCAGTACAAAGAGAGCTTGACTTTTCGAAAGGATTGCATTAATTTTCTGGTTAGAGCCTAGTTGGTGTTTAGGGGCTTATTGACAAACATTAAGATAACCTATTTCTGTTCATATGGCTATTCTCTCTATCTACTACAAAAGTTTTCTCCCTTTCTGACGATCAGGAATGGAGGAGTGGTAAGTGCGCACATCCTGGTAGGATGAGAGGGAAGGGGATTGAGTTGTGAGAATTGCCTCAGCTGGAAGTGCGATGAATGCGATTAGGGGATTCACCATTTGAGCCAAATTTGAGGTTTGGTCAATAACGATCGAGTAGCAAATTTTATGCAAAGCATCTATATTTTTCTGCCGTTTTCGCTCGCCGTTGGAAGTTTGTTGCTCGTTATTCGTTTGTCATTGTTGCAAAACAGATATACCGGAATTAATGTGCGTTCTTTACCATGCGTTTATCAACCTATTTTAAGAGGTGCACGAATGAGATTATGAAAAAGAGAATCATTGTACTAAATATTTGCGGCCTCATTTGCCACTTCTACGAGAAACCAAACTTGCTGTTCATTCTTGCAGACTGTATTCCTTCCGTAATCAATTATCGCAAAATTCAGCGTCTCTGATGCGTTTAAGGCTACTTCTCATCGGTCTCAGAAACAACGCTAGATCACAAAAATGGTTACGGTTTTTAAAGTTCCGTCTACGTAAGAAACTGAAAAAAAACTACATAGTGGTAGTGGATATAATTGACATCTTCATATATATGCCTGAGGGAGTATCGAAGCCACCAGGTGAGCCCACGAGGCGAATGGGTTGGTCGCCGAAGGCCTCAGGGGCGGAGCTCCTACTTTACGAAATAGTAGTTTGTAATTACATACGATATCAAAATAATAATAAGTAAATCTGCGTTAATCTTTCTTAGTGTGTTTCTAAATATTGAGTTTCACGGCTAAGGAGTAAATTTTACTTTACTAAATCGGCGTTGTTTATAATGAAATTTCAATGTTATTTTTGCATCAAACCTTCATTTAATCTTCAGTAGGTCGGCTGATAATGAAATATTGCAATTGCAAATTACAATTATTATAACGAGGCCGTCACATCCATAGTTACGCCACTGTTTCTGAGTGCTCTTATGGAGGCCTGTGAAGAACCAACATGAGTCGATCTACAAGGGTTATAAATGCATTTCTACAAATAATGTTTCATTTATGAATTTACAATAATGAATAGATTTATTCCACTCGGGTGTCAATTTATCTTGATCGAATTTCGTTATCAGATACGTACTTTTTAATACGACCAATAAATTCAATTATAATTCAATTTACGAGAGAGATATTTCATATATAAAATTCCAAATGATGTGAAATATGTTTTGTTAGCAAAATGTAATATGATAGTGCCATTCGTTGAGACAGATAATGTATTTTGGTTTTTGTGGAAATAGATCCAAGTTATCGACCATTACTATATGTTTTATTTAATTTAACATGCAATTGTTTCTTTTATGGAGTTCAACGGAATGACGGCCTCTTCAGTGGATTTTATTAAATGATTAGATTTTGATTTGAAATGTATTCATAGTTGGACGTCTCCTGGAGCCTGAGATATCGTAATTGCAGGATTATCCCATGACACTCATCGCAGGATGAGGTAATTTTGCTGCCGCAGATTACAGTTTTTTCCCCTTTTATCTTATCATTTTCTAAAGAAACGGATGGGATCCGTGACTGACTCACTTTTCAAAATGGATGTTTCGCAAACTCTCGCTCTCAAGTATTTCCCACTTGTGTCGAGCAGTTAAATGGTAAAACTATATCCATTCGTTCGAGAAAAATCCGATAATCTGATGTTTGAGAGAGGCGATAGGAATAATGGCCATGTTCTCAGAAGAAATTGAATCGCAAATACACGGAATAGTGGCCTTTATCTCTTGGGATAAACGCGAGATCGATGTACTCTCTTCTAGAAGACCGAATTCCTGACAATCAAAATGTTTTTTGGATGTTATGAAATCCCATATATTGCACGATATAATACCGAATGAAAAATTAGATAAAAACTTATGATTAGTGTATTCACTAATTTTCGTTTATCATTTTCATTAAAAAATAATATTCCATTTCATTTACTCAAACTAGAAAGAAATTACAAGGATCAAAGAGGCAAAAGAAATAAGCACTGAAATGCTTTTATTTGACTTCGCTTCATGTATTACGTATCCAACTATTCAAAACGAGAATAATATCGAATAATTCGAAAACGGTTGATCCATCCTTTCGGTAATAAATGGGCTGACTCCTAAATTGGCTTTTAGGTAATTGCCGAGTAAAATTACGTCCTGGGTTTGATTCCAGGGCCGTTTCATTCCTCAATTTGAATAACATGGGAAAGGAAATAGCATGTGGGTTATTTGCATTTTAAAATTACTTAAATTGCCATACAATCTCGGGATTAAAATCATGGAACGGCTAAGTTTTATTTTCCAACGGTAGACTTTCATATACGCGTTGAATCAGTCCACAATATAGTTTTGAATTCGAACATTAAGCGGTGAAAATTTTTCGTTGTCAAGGGAAATCGCATTGTTGCCAATTTCCCGGAATTACGTACATTGAAGCGGATTAAACGGAATAAGAAAAAACTTCATGAATATGCCGTAAAAATGACGTGACCAAAAGAGGATCTTGTGTAATAACGGCCCGGGGTTCGATTCTCTTATAGTCTACTCCTTTACTTATTGTTAGTTTCAAAGGTAAAGAGTGCATCCCATCTCATTTTTAAACGTAAAGGAAGAAAAGGGAGTCGAATGATTATAACCACAGAGTAAATAAGCCATTAAGTGCAATATTTAGCAGTTTGTAAAATATATTGAAATATTTAATTTTAATATTCGTTCATTAATTTGTATCCTAATATCTAGCAAATTTCAAAAGAAACGAGTAAAAAAGGAGATTGAAATAGAAGTGGCACGCCAAATACGAGGGTCATTTTTAAAGTAAGAACCGTTTGCGCACCCTACCCGCCCAGGTCATTGACCGGAGACGTCTCAAGGTTGAATGCTCTCTCTAGGGCCCCGGCCACGTCCTCAGTGTGCGCTGAGCATTTGAGTGAGTAGGTTGATTTTTCACAGTGCTTTGTAGAGAATCATGTCTATCACTAATCCCGCCGATTGTGAAGTGCGTTCGGTGATTAGATTTTTGAACGCGAAAAAAATTCGCCCTGCCGAAATCCATCGCCAACTTGTGGAAGTGTATGGGGAAGGTTTAATGAACGAAGGGAATGTGCGAAAATGGTGTCGTCTGTTTAATGGTGGAAGGACAAATGTGCACGATGACGCACGATTTGGACGCCCGTCTGTCATGAGTGAGGACTTGAAAAACAAGGTCGATGCGCACGTTCGTGAAAGCAGGCGCTTCACTATTGAGGAGCTTCATGAGGCTTTTCCAAATGTTTCGCGATCTGTCCTCTATAAGATTGTCACAGTTCACCTCCAATATGGAAAGATTTGTGCCAGGTGGGTTCCAAGAATGCTCACAGACGCACACAAGCAGAAACGCATGGGTGCTGCTCTGTCGTTTATGGAACGCTACCACAGAGATGGTGATGAATTCTTGGACCATATCGCGACGGGAGATGAGACTTGGGTCTCACACTACAAGCCAGAGAGTAAGCGGCAGTCTCTTGAATGGCATCACCCCCACACTCCGACAAAACCACAAAAATTCAAGCAGACACCTTCAACTCTGAAAATCATGGCCACCGTTTTTTGTGACAGGAAAGGCGTTCTTTTGGTTGACTTCTTGCCTCGCGGAGAAACCATCAATGCAATCGCATATTGTGAAACATTGACAAGGCTACGGCGCGCTATCCAAAACCGCCGGCGCGGCCTACTCATGTCAGTAGGGGAGTGTGTCTGCTTCATGACAACGCGCGGCCACATGTTGCACAAAAAACGCAAGCGCTGTTGGAGAAATTTGATTGGGAAATCCTCGACCATCCTCCCTACAGTCCTGACCTGGCACCTTCGGACTTCCATCTTTTCATAAAACTGAAGGAGTTTTTGGGCGGCAAACGGATGGAAACTGATGAAGAAGTGAAAGAAACAGTTGTGGGTTGGTTGGATGGATTGGCGGCCGACTTCTATGATGAGGGGATCGTCAAGCTCGTGCCACGTCTGAACAAATGCCTGGATCTATATGGGGACTATGTAGAAAAATAAAGAAATGTTGTGCGTAGTAGTAGCAATAAAAAATTATTTGGATATATAAAGTTTTTATTTTTTTATGACAAAACGGTTTTTACTTTAAAAATGACCCTCGTAGATTAATTGCACAACATCAATATTATGAGAAAAATAAGCTAACTGAAGCATCGCAGTAAAAGGACAAACGATTGGAGAATATGAGAAATTTACCAAAATTCAAGAATCAAAATAAAAAAACGAAAAAAAAATTATTATAATACGAATTGAAAAAATGTAAATACGAATCATAGCAATAAAGTGAATATTTTGTAAGGTTTAAAATAATTATTTTTAATGTACAAATAAACCAAAGATTAAAGAAAAATAAAATAAGTATAAAATATCAGGTTTAAATTGCTTTTATTTTTTTGCAGTAAAAGGTAAAAAGTAAATTTAAGAGAATCAATTACAATAAATTATTAAATTTATTGCAACAACTTTCATTCTTAATTAAGAGCAATTTAAATTCAATAATTTAATAATTTGACAATAATAAAAAAAAACTGATTTTATTTTTAGAATGAGAGATTTTGTAATAAATTTAAAAATTAATTTCAATTGATGTTTAACAAAATCTCTGATTCTTAAATTAATCTTTTTAACTTTTTAGTGCAGAAAAATAGAAGCAATTTCAATTTGAAATATTTAAAAGGTATTTTATTTCTCATTCAAAACGTCTTTGCTTTTTCCTTCGGAAGTGGGTTTATTTCGCTGCTTTGAGCTTAGGCAACGGCTCTTATTATTGCAGATTTGAGAGCGAATTAAGTTTAAGTTTTAGTAAAAGGAATAAGCTTACCACATAATCACACAGTAACAATGACATTTGGCGTTTCAAATGAGCCAGAGAGCTGTCGTAGTCCGCGAAACCCTTCTTTAGAGAGTCTATACAAGCCCTTGTAAACTTGAAAAAGAATCATCACAGGTCTTCTACCTTTCGATACGTTTTCGACTCTTCTAACCCAATCCGTCCCATCCGAGTTCTTTCACTTCATCTTCTAATACATTCATCCTTCTTTTATTGCATTTAATATACCTTTCTACTTCATATCTTTTTGTCTCTTTTCTAACATCCTCCCTTATAAGATATCTTTTAGAATTTGATCCACCTATTTCTCGTCTTTCCCTTAGTATCCTACTTAAGCTTCCATTTTCCTCTACAATATTTATATCTTCATTTGTTTTTCACTCAGTCCCGCTAATGTTTTCTGGAATTTGCGAATAAAAGAAATTTATTAAAGGAAAATAATTGAATATAAAAAAAAACAAGTTTTATAGATAAAATTTGCATCATAGCTTCTAAACGAAGCATAGAAATGCGTTTTTATTGGTTCTAAAACTATAATTCTCCTCTTTTACGTGTTTTTTCACGTTAAAAGATGAGACGAGGGAGGCAATAGTCAACCATTTTAAATACTCTTCTTACAGTGGTAGAACTAGCTTTACGTTATGCAACATGCATTGGAAAAGAGGTCACCTTAGATTTTTACTTGCGAATAACATAACAAATGTTCTGTTTCATACAAGTGCTTTTCTTTTCCTATATGATATAAAGAGAAAAATTAAATTGAATACTTTAACCGAGAGACAGATAAAATGCATCTTCTACCACTATTTAACGTATTATCGACATCCATTAGATAATGCGAGATAAAGAATTAATGGATTTCTGGAACTATCGACAAGTCACAAATACTCTGATGCAAAGGATACTTCGAGATGTGGAATTAAGAGCGTAGTAACTTAAACGTCGACTTGAGAGATTATAATCAGCGTTAAAGGACCACCAAAAGAGCCTTTAGATTAATTAAAGTGTTAAGAAATAATAAAGTGTTTAAATAAAACCGTATAGCAGGTTGCCTGCAGAAACGGCAATTTTTAAAAATCATTCATCTCCGATATAATACAAAGAATAATTTATATAAAAAAATTTAAAACATTTTCGGGGACGTTTATGTATCATAAGCAACATGTTTCATTAAAGAAAATTCTTGTGCAAATTATCCTATTATAAAAAATGGAAATTAAAAATTAAACAATGGAATACATAACGTGCTACTTAAAATTCTCTCATTCTTTAAATAATTTGCATCTGGACACACAAATTATTCTTCTTTCCCTAATTTCCTTTTTACTTACATTTCATTTTGATAATATAAATCCCAAAAAAGCGATCAAAATTGCTCATCAACTTGACTTCTTTTTCAGACGCAATCAAAATTATAGGTCGCGACCCTCTCTACTTTCATTCAATTGGTTGTCCCCCTCAATAGTTTCATCTAAAACTAAGTAATAGTTCAGTAAAGAATAATTATTTTTACTATTAGGACCACGACAACAGAGTACAGATTTCTTATTTGATTGAAATCAATACAGTAATTATTAATTGTACTTAAAAGAACTATTTAGAGGTATTTCAATGAAAACGAACACAAACACAACAGTTTGTTTTCAGCCCGATTCCCTCAGACGCCTATCTCTGCCCTTTTTAATCAATGCTCATTAATGCTGGTCATTTCATTAAGACGAATCAGTGAAATCACTCACACACAAATACCTTATTTAAAATTGAAGATGATCTATTAGCTTAGTAAATCGCGGATAGACGTGCTCTTTTACGCTCATGACTCTTAAGGAATTACTATTTTTGAGCTAATTTTTAAACGACAAAATTAACGATAACAATCGCAGCTTCAGCTGTAAATTTCATTAGTTTTGGCGATAGAAAACTCTGTGTGAAACAAACATACGGAGCATGACACTTATTTTTAGAAATACTATTTATGTTCTTTTTACAATAAAATTTTAATGTAGAAATATAAATTTAATAGAATTAAATTTTGAGTTTAAAATTTCATCTGTTAAAACGAACTGCGTTCCATTTGGATAATACAATTTAGATGCCATATTAATTTTTGTTATCATGATTAAATTTCAATGAATAGAGAAACATAATAACAAAGATTTAGCTCTTTTTTCAAGTAAGGTCATTCCTTAACATACGTAGGTGAGCTAAGCAACACAAATCATTTTTTGGAGTATGACGTTATACTGGTGCCGATTCTCAGTGAAAGAATGAGCTCGTGCTAGTCAATTGTAGATGAATTTTCTCATCCGAAGATTTGATTAGGAACTCGAGCAAATTCTTCGAATCAATCTATTCTATTTCGAAAACCAATCAGCGCGACAAAGAAGGAAGCATTTTTCACTTCACTGACCAGATAGCTCAGCATGTTACCACACCGAAACGATAACGTAACGCAATTGCATTGCTCGTGGTATAAATACCGAGTCCGCGAGCAAAGAGGAGGCGTACTTTGCCGGTAAAATTCTTATCCTTCAACATGAGGGCAGTCTTGGTCGTCGCCGGTGAGTCTTAAAACCTGTCACATAGATCCCTAGTCATATACGCAACAATAACCAATAGTTATAAAGTAAAAGAAGGCCGTGTGAAATTGTCTCACGCGTGTTGTATACCACTTATTAAAGAATTTCAGGCATATCCTTCAAAGCTGAAAACAAACTTGCTGGATTTTACGCTGCGATTGACGCGTGTTATGAAACGTTTCGCCTCATCACAGCAAATTTTTCTTGCTATATTCCGAGATTCAGTCGTTAGACCAGGGGTGGGCGAAATACGACCCGCGAAGGCATATTGAAAGCGAACAGTGAAATTTAACGCGGATAATTCCTTACTTGTTGGTTGAAAATTATAACAGAAAAAATCTTTACTAGCGAAGTTATAAATAACGCTTTAATTATGTTTATCATCGATTTTAGCTGACAGAATCCCTCGCAATTCCTCGCGTAACTTCCAATGTGAACTTTAATGTGGCCCACCGAAGCAGGCGTGACTGCTATTGCTCGTCCCTAACTTAAACTACCAGCATAATCCTCGCACTTTTGATCATACGGCTTTGGTAAAAAATGTGGGCCAGGATTATAGTATGACCGACCGACTCACACTACAGTCGCGAATTATATATGGAAAAAACTTTACGGGATAAGGATTTTTGGTATCAATATAATAAAATTCACTTTTTAAACATTCTTCTTTACCTAAAATTTGTAATTTCCAGCAACTACGAACACAAAATGCACCGTAATAATGTCAAGATGAACGAATAAAACATTGTTTCATCGTCACGCCGTATATGTGTCAAAGCCGAACTGGTACCATAGAGCCAATAGTTCTGTTTTAGCAGCACCTTCTATCAAGCATTTAGCGCTTCCGACCTATCGCGATCTCCAAATATAAAGAGAAAACAATGAATTTTTAACTAATTTAAAGCGCACATTGAAATACAAGGAAAACGTGAGTTTCGAGGTTTATGTATGGATTAAAATTTTTTGTTTTTCAGATATAAAAATTAGGGCGCGAGAAATATATGAAAGTGAGGAATATGCCAATAAATACGGTAATAACCGTTGAGAATACCAGTGCTCCTAGAACTCCTAGAAATGAGTAGTCGACATTTCTCTCGTTTTTTTTAGCCAAATAATTTATAACGTGAACCCTCAGCACGAAAATAGCTGACCAGAAAAAGTAATCACACTGAGTTGACTGAAAAAGTAACCGCAGAACTGAATTATAAAATTTTGATTGGAATTATATGTCAATTTTTAGGACTTTATGGACAAAAGTGACATTCGGTTTACCATGCAAAAGAATGATTTATACATTGCTTGTGTTTTTAAAATTTCGATTATATTAATGAATTTTTATGGTGACTGAATAATCGATTTTAGGGAAATACTACTTATTGAGTATTATTCTAAGTGGTTCTCATAAAAATGAATATTCAAAATTCTCAATGTTCTCATATCTGATCAAGGAAATCAGAATCACAAAGAAAATTAATTCTTTATTATCAAATATAATATTAATGCTATTTAGAGATTTTAATTGTTAAAATATAATGTTTATTTTAAAATGGCTACCTAATCAATTACCCAAATTCACATTTCCATTAAATCAAAAACATGATCCTTCTGTGCATCAAATTAATATTATGCACATGTAGGAAAGTGATTCTAATTTAATGTGCCATGTTAGCAACATATAACTTTACTAGTTATAAAACAATAGGAATAAAAGTTAAGACAGATCACTTGTGTGTTTATGTTTATAATCAAGTATTTTTTTCATGTATCACTTGGACAATAGCTTTAACATAAATAATGGCACAAAAAGAGTAATTAACATTTCCTAGCATTGATAATTTCTGGGGTCCAAATGTTTTCTATAAAAATATCTATCATATGAAAATGTAATTGCAATGTTTTTTTTTCTTTCAGTGATAGCGGTGGGATGCATCTTTGCAGGTTAGGAGCACATGTAACATATGATTATATGTAATAATGAAATGTATTCTAAGATGAGCAATTTTTATACCACTTTTGCTTTTGTCTTGCAGCCACTGCCAAACAGCTTGATGATGCTTCCACACCAAAACGTAATACATAATCTTCTCATTATATACAATTTTTGCTTAATGTAGAATCAGTTTTTGGATTAATTATGATAATAAATTTTAATTAAAATGATGTTCAAACATTTAAGAATAAAAATTTAAACTCATCCCTCTTATTTTCAGCCACACCATCTGACTGGTTTGAAGTAAGTTCTATATTTCATTGATTTTCAAATTTAAAAAAATATTTTCTATTTATTGTATGGAATGAGCTTATTAACCTAAAAATTCCCTTCATAACTAGTGCCCCGGAGAGGGACCATATCCAAATCCATATGACTGCAGCAAGTACTTCATCTGCATCTCTGATAATGCATGGGCAATGCAATGCCCAGCTAAACTGTGGTTTAACCCTAAGAAAGGCTACTGTGACTTCAGAGGAAATGTGGATTGCAATTCTAAGCCTACTGCTGGCCCTTGAAAGCCAATTACAAAGGCAGTTCCAAAGGCATGCAAGCATAATGCAATGGAAGAAAAAATTACTCCAAATTTAAATGAAGAACAAATTTTATTTCTCTTAAACATCTAAATGAGATATGTTTCTTCATTACATTATAGGATTGTGAAAAATTCATCATTGTAATCTGCTTTGGATCAAACCATTTTATAAATGTAAAAATTATAAAATTAAAAGGCTGAATGCCACACACAGTCTTTTCATTATACACCAGAACTATGGATCCCCAATTTTGCCTAGTTTATAAAACAAATTATTTAGAACTAAAGTTACCATATATTTTACATTTGAAATGATAAATGTTTACTAGTGATTGGCTAAAGTGTTCCATGGTTTTTATGGACACAATGATGTTATTGAGAAATTCTAGAGAGCATATTTTAAGTCTTAAAATGTGATAATATAACAAACTACTTTGTTCAATTATATTGAAAAACCTCCACTTTTTAGGCTGTCAATTTGTTGCCCTAGTTGACCATTTTTAGAAATCATGCTGTGAAATGATAATTTGATTTAATTAATTAATTGATTCAGTTATAGACAGCCATTTTATCCATAAAATGTCACATATCTAAAGGAATAATGATATCATTTTAGCCTTGGAGTCATGAGAGATAGATAGGAAGATCTCTTTGAAGCTATAATGATGGATGATATTTTTTTACTGTGGAATTGCATAAAATACATGTTGGCAACATGTAATATGGTACTTTGGCAGCATATCTATAATTCAACACAAGAAAATTAACTTTCTCAGAAAATTAACATTAAAAATTTAATGAGCTTCTCGTGTAAAGATTGGTGGATTATGTTATTTGTAACATACAAAAAGGCAAACCTCTATAACATTTCTTATCCTTAATAAGGTTGCAATATCTAGCAATATTCTTGCCATTTTCTCATAACTTCTCAGATACTATCCTGAAGATAGTCTTCTTAAGAAATAAAAGTCCATCACTTTACTTTCATACTTCGAGAGAAATATTCTTCTGATATTTTTAAGATTCCTTAGGTTAAGAGTTCTGTAATTGCAGAATAAAATGGTGTCTGAATTCTTAGATAACAAATGAGTTCATTTGAGTGAGTATAAACCACTGTATAATGCATGTTATTCCATTATATTAGGATATAAACAGATAATTAGATGAATATTATAGAATTATTTAATGAGTTAAGATCATGACCGAACTGTATAGTGTGCTAATTTTCCAGCCAATAAGACAATATTTTATAAAACAATTGACTTGCCCCTTATTGGCCAAAGGTTGTGACATCTGCCTAAGGGCAGCTTAAAGCTAAGGGGTGTTGCCTCTAGTATCAAAAACAGTTTGAGTAAAAGTAAGAGAAAATAGGAAAAAATTCATAAAATTTCAAGAATGTTCTAATTAGAGGGAATAATTGTATGAGCAAGGAAATTAATAAACTAGTAAATTTTCTTTAATTTCTTTTTTAAATCCCTTCTTAACTTTTAATATGTAGCTTTCTAAATAGAGAAAAACTGCAGAATGAACTACATAACATTATTTATGAATCGATTAAATTAATAAATTATTTGTATAGCATTCCAAAACATTACTTTGACATTTTAAAATTTTGCATTTTTCTCTTGGTTGTAAATATTGTAGACTGAGAACATCTGACACTAATATTAAAAACATAAGCACAAAAAATCCATGAAAATATTATTTAAATTCATCTTTGATTGCCTGCTGTCAATTTTCCATCCTAATACTTATTACCATGGATAATCTACAGGTGCCTGTTTTTCTAATTAAAAAATGCTTTTTTTCTAATTTTTCTGTGAAGAGAGATTTAAGATGCCATACACCAAGAATTTAAGCAACACACCCAAGTATAAATTTGACATGGAATGTACTGACATGTTATGATATCCAACATGGAAGGTTCATATATAAGCAAATTACCAGATTAATAAATGACAGGAAATCTATCAATTCATATAAATATTTAAAGCTTTCTAATTTTTGTAATTTTATTTTATTTTTGCTAAAATTTTTTATGTGAAACCATTATATTCTTCTGCTCTTTCTTCCCTCTACTAAATCCATTGGCTTTATGTGTTTCTTCTAAAGTAAAATGGATTGCTGGGTCATCCACAATTGATCTGACCCAAATTGCAGATGTCTGCTGAGTATTATTGGTTATGGTCATAACAGCACCATAACTAGCTATTTTAGCACATGGGTCAAGTTACTAAATATACGCCCCCACCCTCTTCAAAAAATAATTTTTTCTAATTTATTTATTTACTATTTGGATTTTTTGCACCCTTTACTTAGTTGCACCCGGGGCAGATGCTCTGCTTGCCCCACCCTAGTTATGACACTGGGCCATATAATCAGTTACAATTATCTGCTGTGGATTGGATATAAAAACAGATTTTTACATAGAACTTACATTTATTAAAAACTGCGCATTACACAATGGACTCGACTCACAAATCATCAACAAAATGACTCAAAAACACAGACACAATATTCAAATTAAATCATGCACCACACTCACGAACCAAAACACAAAGAAAAATACATAAAACTACCATATGCACCGAAACTAACAAAAAATCTCTAACGCATGCTTTCAAAATTTGATATTCACTCGGTTTTGTCAACAAAAATAAATTATCCAACCTACTGATAAAACCGAAAGATAAAATTTTCAATCACCACAAATCAGTCATTTACCAAGTCAATTGCAGTTCGTGTGACAAAATTTACATAGGACAATATAGACGCAAACTGGAAACCCGGTTTAAAGAGCACTAGCACCCTACAAAACCAACAGAATATACAAATCGAGCATTGCAACTCATATTTTTGACACGCCATCTTATCACCACAGAAAACCTATCCTTACTCAAATCAATCGACAAATACAATAAACTCGATGCATACGAAAGCATTTATATACATTTAAACAAAAACACGACCATGAACAACGACTTAGGTCCTATCCCCCACTCCCCCTTTTTCAGTTACTCAGTTAACCGTTCCACATCCTTTCACTTTTCTTCACCTCTCCCCAACGGTCACTTCCTGTATTTATACCTCCTTCACCCTCCTACACCCCACACTATTGAAGATGACAGCTTAGCTGTCGAAACATCGGTGTCTAGTTTCAATTTTTGGTTAGAGTTTACTGCGTTAATGGCTTTTGCATGTTTCTGCGTGTGCATGTGTCTCCTTTTTACTTAGGTCCTGCGACGGTGTTTCTCAGCAACCTGCAACATGAGTGTGGGTATTTTCTTCCTTTTTACGGCGAAAGAGTTGCTGCTTATTTACTATGTCACATCAGAAAACTTTTAGTTGCATTTCAGATAGGGTCAGTCAAATCTTTCACACATATCGCATTAGGGTGGACAATTATGTAGTCTTTGCAGATATAGATTGAATACAAACAGTTGGCAAATGCAGGTGAAATACAAAAATCAGTAGCTATACAGGCTACTACTGCAAACATGAGAGCTAAATTAAAAAAACAATCCCACAGCTAAAGCAGGCCCTTCCTTTACACGAATCATTCAAGTTACTGATATAAAAATTATCATAATAATTAAATTATTCCTCTACAGGTCTAGAGCCCAAGTATACCACCACCCTCACTTAGCGACAATGAATCTTTGTGAGGGTTACTTAAAAAAATAAGCAACAACGAATACAAAATTTAAAAGATAAGTGCTTGTCTTAGATGTCTCCAACAGCCATAAGTTAAAAAAACAGATTCTCTTTTAGAATCAACTTTCGGAAAATCACAACTGAATACGGCTACATTGGAGCCGAAATGCGCATGTGGTTTTTCATAACCTTGTAATGGCAATTGGAGATACGTGAGATAAGTTCTTATTTTTTAATTTTTGAATCTTAAGAGCTTATTTAAAAAATTTATGTTAGTCATTAGATTAGAGCGATAATTCTCTATAGCAGGAGTCGGCAACGTACGGCACGCGAGCCGCATACTGCCTCTGAGAGCACTTACTGCGGCCCGCGAAACTATGACGAAAAAGTGATCGGTAAATTTTAACATAGACAATTTGAAGTTTTAAAAGTAAAATTATGGCCTCAAAACTTTTTCCGATGGAGTTTTAAAGCTTTAAAATTATTTACACTTAATTTTAACCATAGACCATTGAATCTCTGGGTAACTTCCTATGTAAACGCTCGTCCGGCTCGCCAATGCTCTCGTATCTTCCAATGCGGCTCTCCGAAGTATTCGCAATTAGGAATGTGGCCCGCAATGCGGAAAAGGTTACCGACTACTCCTTTATAGAATAGGGCTTCTAATTTCAATATACAGGCACTCCCGGGTTACGTAAGCATCGACTTACGTAAACCCGCACTTACGCAAGCAGTACCATAAATTACTAAAAAAATTCGTTGTGTTTATCTTAAGGTTTACGTTAGCGGGTTTCGTAAGCGAGCGTGAACTAAATCTGTGCGGTAGTCCACTATGCTATCCAGCTACTGTTGCCAATCTAGCGAAGTTTTAGCTAGATCTAACGACTTTGGGTTCAAACTAGCGCCTAAAAAAGGCCACAGCGACTATCTACGAATCTAATGAATCGATTTAACGATCTACCTAACTGTAGCGACTAGCTATAATTGCGGTGTATATCTGCACCCATACGAATGCAAAATAAATTACATTATAATATTAACAGTAAATGATATTAGTGTTTCATTTTCATCTGATGCTATACAACAACACAGGTTCACGTTAGCCACTGCGCTTACATGCCTCTATTTTAACCGATTACTTGTGTCGCACTAATGCAGTATATTATACTTTAAACACATACATTTATACACACATCATACAGTATTCACATATTAGCAAAGAAACGTAATGGTTAACAAAGGCAAGCAAATATAGATGTGAAATTGAGTTATGGAACATAAGCGACCTATACTATATATTTTGCAGAGGTGGGGGGAATTTTCACGCGGCGGGCCGTATTGGCAGTTGCAGGTGTCTCAGCGGGCTGGATAAGGGGCTACATTTAAATTGTCATATCGAATAGCCGAAAATAATCAAAATAAGACAATATTTTAGCAATGGAATGTGAATAGATACCCTGCATTAAGCCAATTTAACTTTGTCTGATTAAAGATCTACAGTACATAATTTTCACAGATCGCTTTCTCAAAATAGCTTCGCGTGCCGAATAAAATGCCTTCTCGGACCGGATCCGGCCCGCGGGCCATAGTTTCTACACCTCTGCTGTACTGTAAACTATCCGTAGTAAATTTCGACTTAGGCAAATTTCGCGTTACGTAACGGGTGCCGGAACGCAATCCTTACGTATATGCCTGTATATTTGGGCTGCAGTTTGGTGCTTTTTCTAAAATTTTGTAAAAGGGGCATCTTTTGCTCGTGATGCACAGAAATTAAGTTATAAATGAATTTACGTAAAAAAGTTAAGGGAAATGTTTTTGTCTGGAACTCAACTCTTAAAAAACAACAAGTTGTAAGCGACTCAATATAATTTTTATTGACTTAATCGCTGACAAATGGATAGCGCGGAATTCAATGGAGACGTCATTTTTTTCTGACTGGTAGCTGAGCTAGAGCAAAATGTCGTTCGTGCACGAGGGTTCCGCCGCGCATCCTGAGAGTATTGAGGTGCAGAGGGGAGGAGAGGGGGGTGACACCGGAAGGGGTTGAGAGAGCGGAGAGAAAGAGGAGGAGTGTAGCGCGGTCGAGGAAAATTCGGGATGGATGTAACATTCGCGGCAAAGTTTGATCTATAGAACAGGAGTAACAAACGTCTGTCGATTCCTGGGCCGAACCAAATTCACTGGCCGAATGTCGAAAACGTACCAAAGGGGCGTGCCGCAGGCCATGCTACTGGCTTTATCAGTCCTCGGACCGTTTCATATTCTCTGGATTGGAGTTTTGGAATTCTCGTTCTCGGGAATTTACTCAATATTTGTAATAATCGATTCCCGGAAATTGTTCGTTTGAATTTTGTGCCGAATCGAAATTTTCCAGAATTGCCTTAATAGCTGGATATTTTTTTTTACAGATATTCCTCCGAATTTCAGACCCAAATATTAAGGTATTAAATTAGTTTTTTTATTTTTTTATTTTATACATGTTGTACCAATAGAATTTCTGATGAATACTAAATATTATTTCACTGAATGATATTTAGTAACTGAGTTATTAGGAGTTTGAGTTAAGGATCAGATTGCATTTATCGCTATTAATTCAATTTTAATGGAACGCTAATACAATGTCAATATGGCTTCTTCTCGCGTAATGGTTTTATGTTGCATGAATCGGAAACTGGGCGCTGAAGCGAACGACCTTCCCCTCCTCCTTCCTTCCCGCCTCCCTCTGCCCCTAATCAACCAAATAGGTGCTCTGACCAAGTGAATTATACATGCATTGTTGTTTAAATCTCTTTCATACATTTTCTACCCTCAGTTTTAACTTTGAGGGAATTGCAATATGGGATACATGAGTAGTTGGCCTCATGTTATCCCCACATCGTCATTGGTTGCGCAAATCAAAGCTATTGGGATTCATTAAAGACTTATGTATTTACGTTGCATCAATAATAAATATCATTTTAAAATGAAAAATGGTGTATGAAATATTAGAAATACTAAATCCTTGTTAAACCCGGGTTATCGGGATTCACGGGATATTTGATAATCTAATTCCCGTTTCCTGGGGGAAAAACATCGCCGGAAGCCCAAAACCCTACTCTGGATATATACACACACACACTCTCTCTGTCTCGCCCCTCCCCTAGTGATGGAGATCGCATCCACCCTTTGAAGGGCGCTCAAAACAATTCAACACGAAAACACTAGATTTGGCAATGGCAAAAACCACCTGGCTGCAGTAAGTATACATTCTCCTATTCTCCCACTATGTTGGGCGTTTAAAACGGAATATTTTTAAAGTGTTGCTTTAATACATTTCTTAAATTATATATAAAGATTTATGTGAAACGTTTTATAAGAAATACATTTCAGTTTGAGCCATATCACAATGCAACTTATTTCGCGGGTCGCA
This sequence comes from Tanypteryx hageni, assembly GCA_028673005.1. Lineage (NCBI taxonomy): Eukaryota > Metazoa > Arthropoda > Insecta > Odonata > Petaluridae > Tanypteryx > Tanypteryx hageni. The sequence continues at coordinate 107,375,907 of CM054113.1, read as the reverse complement.
GTGATGCATGAGGCCCATGGGCCTTGCGTTCGAGAATCCTGACCTAGAACGAATCGAATCACTCAAGGATAAAGCCGTCATTGTTCCTAGAAGGAACGGAGAACAACATTTTAAACGAAAAACCCGCATTAATCCGTTCGCACCGTGTCTAGTCGAGTTCTCGGAATGCCGAAACTCCCTAAATGCGCCGCTAGATAAACTTCGTCTAAAAATGTAAGGGATTGAAATGTTCCTTAGTTAGCAGTATTTATACAATAGAGCTCCAAGATGATTTTTCCCGATATATTTTTACTCGGTGGTCACGATATGAAGGAGATTTCATCGTTTAGTGTCATGAATTTTGTTAAAACAAATCTGTACTCGCAAATGCCCGAGGAACCGAGAAAAATCTAGATAAGAATCCGCTTCGCTATTACCATGAATCCAGGAAGGGCTGACGTGTTAGTCATGGGTAACTAGAGGTGAAGTTCCTAGAGAATTAGGATTAAATTCTTCCTAAACTCTTTGACGACAGATACACATGGGAAAATAAAGAATGACATTAATGAATCTTTATTTTACTGTATCGCATTTTAATAAACAATATAAAAATTTATGAAAATGAAGTTTGACACACAGAATTTATTGCAGCAAGATAGTTTCATAAAAATTTCGACCAATACAGAAAACTACTTTCACCACAGCTTTTCTCGAAGTTGTCGCATTCGTTGTCTCACATAACAATAAAAAAACTCCAACGCGCATGATTCGTAGGTCATTAATTCCGCGTCCCCTTCAAAGACGAAACTTTTTATTTAATTTAATCTCAAACATTGCTTTTGTCTTGCTCGACTCCTCGGGGATGAGGTATGCCTTTCTATTCCTCTCTCTGTCTCTCCCTAGCTCTTTATTCTCTTATTCTCGAAGAAAAAAAGGATCAGTTTTTTTTAATTCTCGACGGCCTTCTGAAAGTGACGTCGGCCGCCGTTGCTGTGAACGCGTCGCTAGTCTCATAAGCCACTAGAGTACGCGTACCATACGAAGCTTTTTTCTCCTTCTCGAACTCTCCCCCTCCCCTCTCCACCTCCCCCCTCCCCTCTCCACCTCCCCCCTCTCCCTCTCCCCTCTCCCTCCCCCCTCTCCCTCCCCCCTCTCCATCCCCCCCTCTCTCTCACTCACTCTCCTTCTGGCAGTCTCTCCTACTCTTTGGAGGTAATAATTACGGGGAATATGAATAAGGACGCAGTGCCCACTTCCCTCCTGGGTTGCCACCACCCTCCTCAGCCTCCCACGCTTCCCTCCCTTTCTGCGCTTAAGAAGCTGGAATCTCCAGTTGAATGGGCCGGATTACAATTTGAGGCGAACAATTAGGCCCTTCCAACACCTTTGAAGGGCGTTCGGGACCACTCAGTCGAATCGACCTTTCCCTGCCATTTATTCTCTCCTCCCTCCATCTCCTCCCCCTATCATTCTCTCTCTCTCCCTCTTGATCCTCCCCTCCCACATCCCCTCCCTCTCTTTACTTCTTCTCTCCTTTCCGCTCTCCTCACCTGATGCATCCTAACTATTATCTAGAAATTCGGCTCTATTCAATGCGTCCTTCTTCAACGAGGACGTGCAGAGAAGGAGATAGCTGAAGAGGCTTTATCTAGCTATTCTCACGGCATTGGTTGTTGGTTTGGTAAATGGAGTTTCTATAGTGATGAGAAAAATTTCGTTTGGTCTAAAATCATAGAATTCGATTATGCAGAGACGTATTTTGTTTTTAATATCCCCATCCTGATTATCTAGTAGTTGCGAGATTTCCATATTCCATAATCTTTCCAGAATGCTCAAGTTAGACAATAGCCCATTGACTATGCGCATCGAAAAAGTAACTGGACACATCGTAAAAATTACTCTATTTCTGATTATTTCGTACTTCGGCTAAAAAAAACTTGACTTATGCATATGTGCGTTTTGCTTACTGGTTATTTTGTGGCATATTAAATTATAACCTTTATATCAGGATCGTATTATTTTTTCTTTATCCACTTAAATAAGAAGCCATCCATTTAAATTTGAATGCCTGACTTAAATTTAAGCACAATTTCAACTTTTGTCTTATAAACAAGAAACCGCTAATGCTCAAGCTAACCAATTTGCACTGTAACTGGATTTAGTGTTTCATTTTTTTGCGCTGAACGCAATCAGATCCACTGTACCAGAATTTTCTTAAACAGCGGAGACATAACTAAATGGAAAATATATTATCGCCAAAAATTAAACGATAAAAATATTTCATCCCTATAACGATGTGTTTTAATATTTCACTGGAATCGGAATCAAAAAAGCACGTAGGTCATGTCGGACATACCCACTTGGCGTCCCGAAAACGGTTATAGCAGGTGTCTCTCGCGCTAGGAAAGAGAGAGGACATTTATAATATTTTTCACCTCGGATAGGCAGGAGTCCTTCCTTCCTCCAACCCCGAGCATACTTCCTCTCCTTCCTCCATTTACTCCGCCTCCCTTTCCCGTTCTCCTCCCCCTAGTTCCCCCACCTCCCTCCAAAACCCTCTCCACGCCAACACATCCTCGGCGCCAATCCCTCCCGTCTACCCCCCCTCCCTTGCCATTTTAGCTCAGCCGAGTGACGTCACTGACGAGCCCCATTTTCTTCAGTCGTGGTGTAATAATCCCTTGTAATTAGAACGGCAAGAGGGAGGAAGAAAATGGCGCTTTTGCCATTAGAGGGAGAATTCCCCTTCTCTGTCACTCTCTCTCTCTCTCCCTCTTTCTCTCTCTCTCTCTCCCCACTCCCTCTCTCTCGCGAGCAAGCGCTGGCAGCCTTAACAATCACGAAAAACAAAAGAAAGAGGTTGGGGCGTGTGGGATGTGTAATGCTTTACCGATAAATATAGGTTGCGGCGTAAAAAGGGTAGTGTGTTCCTTAGCGACGAGTGGTCGCTTGAAAAGTGAGGCGATAAGCTCTTAGGAGAAAAGAGTCGGAGGAAGAAGAAAGGCGTTAGGAAACATATGAAGGTTGCACTTTCGTCAGTGAGAGAGGGATGTATATACATACATATAGTATGTGTGTGTAGCACAATGAATGTCTTTTTAAGTTCATGTTATTCATTATTCCTCTCCTAAATGCTTCGCACAGCTTGTCGTGAAAATTTCACCTAATAATACGAAAGAATAGAACTAAAAATTTTCATGGTGCATAAATTGGATTAATTTATTACTTTGTGACGCAAGAGTATCTGGAATCTTGTTTTTTGGAATTTCCAGTTATCATGTTGAAACATCGGAAGGAATTATATGTTCTTCTAGATAATGTATGAAAAAATGCAATTAAATCCAAGAAAGATAATGAAATTAATTATTACACGGCAAATTGTACAGATTAAAAGATCAAGAAAAAATAAAATACGGCATGACAAATATAAGCGACAGTAACATATAGAGCTAACATGTAAATCGAATATGCTTTGCGAAAAATTAGTTCTTTCAAATTCCATAAATGCTACAATGCAAAGTCGATTCTGCGAGAGATTTGGAGAGAGAGAGATTATGATTTTCCTTGGAGAAATAAAGGAAACATAAAGGGATTCTGAGATAATGAAAACAATTGCGGTTTATTGGAAGGCCAAAACCAGTTCAAACGAATGGAATGAGAATTTTCAATCTCAATAACGAATAACTAGTTAACATTTCCAAATAATGTTGTGAGAAAGGAAAGGAGATAAAAGGGAATTACTCGGTGATTTCAAAATGGAAAGGAAAAGAAAGGAGCCGGAGAAGAGGCGAAATGGAGGGAGAGAGAGATAAAGAGAGACGATACAAGACAATGCACTAGAGGAAAGGAGAGAAGGGGGAAAGGATATGGAGAAAAGTGTAAGAAAGAGAGAATGTAATGGAGAATGTTAGGGGAGGGAGGAGCAGAGGGTGAAGTAAAAAGAGCGAGAGAAAGAGATCTTTGAAGGATTCTTGGGGAGAGAGAGAGAGAGTGCGTTCCCTTGATGGAAAGGACGAAAGGAGGAAGTGAATGGCGAGAGAGAGCGAGAGGAGGAAAGAGATAGAGAGAGAGGGTATGGGAGAGAGAACCACTTCACACTTTCCTCAGCCAATCAATAGGCGAGGCGGATCTACAGAGCCTCGCTCCCACTTCCCGGAGTGTCTAAGTGGAAATGGAGCTTAGAGGAGAAGGAAGCGGAGGAAGAGAAGAAGTGAGAGAGAAGAAAAGGAGAGTGAGAAAGAGAGGGAGACGGGAGTTTGAGGGCGTGGAATGAATATCACACGACGTCGTGATGAATCAGACAGATGCGAAGATAATACTCTGGATATATTAATTTATGAGTGAAATGGATGGCGAACTGGATCAGTTTCTATGCATTCATAAAGCGACCACTGATGAAATTGGAGAAGCTATCCTACGAAAAAAAAATTGCCTAATTTTATTTGGTTTATCAAAACATAGAGAGAATTATTAATTGGTTGTAATCGTTGAGCTTAAATATCGTTGAAAGTATTTTTTAAAAAAGGATGTGAGATCCGTGAGACCGATTAACGAGAAATTGTGGTGACTTCTCTTTTGGAGGGGATGCAAAGCCCAGCGAGTCTAGGGTGAATTATGAGAGTGGATTGATTGCAGTAATTGGTTTGCAATCACCTCTTCGTATATGCCATGAAAATAAGAAAATGAGTGCGGAAGTGCGTATCGAATTGGCTTAAAGAAGCAAATTGAACTTCCCTGGTAATAGCTAGGGACAGGTGTGTATGCCGCGGGCCGCGAGTTTGAGACCCCTGCTCTAGATGGTGATCATGTCGAATTTTTTTGGCATATTAGGAGATGTGAATGAGCAGATTAAATTCGAACTTGCGCCCTATTTATTAGGGCTCCTACCTCTGAACAAAGATTTGGATATTTTTAAGTTTTGGATTGGTGCTAGAGTCCGATACCCTAAATAAAATAAGTTTGCCTTAACATTGCTTCGTATGCCAATAGGTAGCTATGATGTTGAGCATTCATTTAGCCATCTGCATCATTTACAAAAATCAGAAAGTAGTAATATTATTGAATAAACATGGCCACCCAGATGATGCTGTATGTGAATCATACGAGCTAAAATAAAATCCGAATTTAAAAAAATGTTTTTTATTTAAACCAGATTTTACACGAATTTAAAAAATTATGAAACCCGATAATTACCCTCCGGATGAACTTTTTTTAAACCCGAAAAATTCATATCCTGATTATAACCGTTAAGAGACGGATCGATTCACTCATGAAAATGATAAAAAGATTGTGGAGAAATGAACTGGAAATAAAACATTTATCAATCAATTCTTTAAATGGCATTTTCATGCAAAGTGATCGCAATAAAATCCCTAAGCATGTATTAAAATCATAAACGGTTGTCATCGTCGTGTTTCTAAAATATAAAACAAAATTAAATGTCAAGGAATGAGAATATCGGCTGATTACACATTTGCGAGCTAAATTTTTAATTTTTTTTTCATAAAATTAAGATGAGTTGAAAACAAGTGAAGCTGGATCCAGGACCATCGAGAGTGTGGAAATACCGGGGCAAAATCTCCGATGCTTGGAAGAGGATATGTAGTTTAAAAATATTAATAAATTAATTGACCATTTAGCAAGAAATATAAGTGATAAAAATAAATTTTATAGGGTTCATTTTTGCCGTGTTGCCAACACCCACAGCGTTTAACGTAAATGCAAAAATGCAGTATGTATACAGTTAGTATGTAGAAATGTTAATTATTACAGGAGGGAATACGCCAACCCTTCCTCAGGGCCCTGGCTGAAGCCACCTTCGCATTTTAATTCTTTAGCTATAGCTTTAGTTTTTCTTTCCATGTTGGTGGTTTTTACAGGAATATTTCAAACAAAAACAAGCCAATAATATGAAAAATAATTACATGGACACAAAAGAATTGTGTCCATTAAAATATCAGTCACATAAATATAATCGAATTTGAAACCTCTGTCTTGACAGCCAAATATCTCCTAGAACCTACAATATACCCATTAATGTTCTTTCAAATCTGGTTTTCGACGTTCTGCCAACTTAACATAGGTAAAAATAATGCGCCGAGGAAAAGATGACTTAATAGTGCGTAAAACTTAATATTATAAAGATAAGAAACTGTTTAAATTAGAATTTCTATATCTGTTTTCTTCACTTAACTTCATTTTCACTGGATTCTCCCGGCTATCAAACCAAATTTCGAGATCTTATGACATAGATTATTTTCATTGCCTAATTATTTAACGGGACCAAAAGGATATATACTTTTTCTCTTTAACGCAATGCATTAATTATAATTTAAATACTTATGCTCATTTAAAATATTTGAAATCCTTATAAACTAATTAGTAGTTGTCGTAAAGAGAATGCGCAAAATAATTTTGTTGAGTTCTAATGCAGCATTTATTGGCAGCTTTTGAAGATTACTGGTCTAAAGGCATTCTCCAAATGGCTAAACCTCCAATTAAATATTTCTTAAACCACTCGGAAAACTATTATCAACGTCTAAAAAATATGTCGCGATTTTGATTTCCATGGAAACAACTTTAGATCTAACCCACACCCACACTTTTTTTATTCTCACTATCAAACTAAAAGTCGCCTAATTTTCTATTCAAGACGCATCTTGATAAAAAAGAGGAGATCGTAAAAAAACTCTCGTAGACTGTAACCGCGCAACACGGACAGAGAGGGATTCATTAACGAGACATTTATTCCCATCCGAAAAAAATTCAAGGGAGGAGCCTCAAAAATTACTCTTTTAGAAAAATAAAAATTCTCCACGCATATCCACCCAATCTAAGATTTCCCCCTTTTCCTTCTCTCCTTTGCTCCTTTTAACGGAGCCATTGGTTCTGGAAGACCGCCTCTAAGACCCTCTCCCTCCCGATCCTCTTACTCCGTCTAAATCCCGCCCTTTTTCAAACTCTCCCGATTATCCACGGACCATAAAGACCCGTTCTTTCTTTTTTTTAATGAGGACAAAGAATTCCGGGTGACTTATAATGGGAAGGGAGTGTGGCTTCGTTCTTTTATTATTACGATCGAGATCGCGAAGAAGACTTCTCGTCCTGTATTCATGCCGCACGCACCGTTCGAAGCTGTTATTCGATTCCTTCGAGGCGGAGGGAGGAAGTGGGGGCGGGGGGGGGTGAGGGGGGGGGGGTGAGTGGAGAGGCCGAGAGGAGTGGTGTGGTAGGAGGGAGGCGGATGCGTGCCTCCTCCTCTTTGACGCTAAACCTTCATTAATCAACTTCTACACTGCACATTAAACGCAAAATTTCTTTACTTTAAATCTACCGATTTCATTACTACACCGCGAATGCTCTTAACAGAGGAGAAAGAATAAGTGGGGGTGGATGGAATAGCAATGGTGACAGGGAGCATTTGAGGGGAGAAAACATGCAAATAAAAGTGGTTCGCGGAAAATTTTAGCAGAAGACCGTTTCCATCGGTTATGCGTAGAAATTGTCCTGTCGTTGTCTAAAACGAAAAATTTTTCGAGGGCTCGCGTTAAGTTCGTAGGAGCATTTCTCGTCGTTGGAAATCTTGGCGAGGGCGTTAAATCAGTGCTTCTCAACTTTTATTTCCCCACGCGGCATCGCGGCACGCCCAACCACCCCAGATTAATTTCACTTCATACATATTTTTAAAGACAAGAGAAGCGTAAAATAAGTAAAAGTCGTGAATATATTAGATTATGATTGGTCTTAAACTAAAAAAAACCGTTAAATCCCCATTAGATGGTGACTAGAAAAATCAAGTATCCCGGGAAAAAGTCCTGGATTCGACTCCAGGAGACAATTATATTTTCCCATAAGTTTACACGAGATTTTCGACTTCTCAAGGTGTGAGATTTTTTCCTTCATTCATTAAAATACGTAAATATGGACCAATTTTCTCCGTTTTTGCTTTATTCGACGGCTAAAACTATAAAATATCTTATTCTTGCAATTTTTAGATGTTGCACTGTAGAATTTGTCAAAAATACGCATTTTAGGCCTACGCACCAGTTTAAAATCAATGATAAGGAGAATATAGGTTATTATCTCTACCGTAATATTTTGAAAAATTTGTTTGTTTGTGCTTTTATAACGCAACAACTACAGAACGTAGAAGGAAGATGAAGGTGCCATTTTAACCGCAATAAAGAATTAAGCAAAATGGGAGGATCTTTAAAGTGATTTGAACTACATTTTTCATAAAAATGTATTTTTTAATTTTTTCCATTTAAATAACAGGGGAATTAGCATATTGTTGGATTAACATTCTACTTGACAAAAGTTATAAAACAATACCTAATATTATCTAAAAGAAATAATATTTACCTAATATAAAATAAATAGGGAAGAAATAAACACTAAGGTTATTCGAAGAAGGGCAATCACCAAAAAACTACAAATCTGGCAAATTATTTCAAAGGTAAGTGGAAAACAGTTTTAATGTGCAATTTTAAGTGATTTCGTTCGCTAAAAACTTTTTATGTATTCTGCATATTTTCTATATTTAGTTGACAGCGAAATATGATTTTCATTAACATTGAAAATGAGTAAAGTGAAAGGTATCTCACAAGGTAAAACAAGAAAACTTCTTTAACAATTCTTTAATTAAGACCAACATTTATAATTGTTAAGTATTCCTCTCTTGAACATCTATATGTACAATTTGATTTTATTTCAACTGAACATTTGTGTGCATCAATTAAGCCAATTACACTCGGTATTCGGTTTCAAAGTCCGGGATTTCATTTTGTTTCGTAGGTTAAAGTATTTGCGTGACAAATTAGACCCAAAAAATCACCATTTTCATGGGATAACGTATGGGTAAGCTAAATTTGAATATATCTCAAAACGTGTTTCCACCGGTTGCATCCCTAGAGCTTGCGATTCCTGCCCAAGTTTTTAATGTTTTTGAGATTCATGACCACATAATATGCAGTTTCTTACACCGGAACATAATTTGAGTAAAATAACTATTTTAAAAGTGATTCCATCGATTGTTTATTATGATTGTTTGATAAAAATACAATCGCCAAATTTATCGATAAAGGATGCAGGAAAAATTTATTTATTTGGGCAAAATATGGGAAGACAAGAAATATTGCATACCATTAAGCACTACAATAAAAATTAACCTGATTTTAATTCCTCGGTTTTATTCTCAAATCTTCCTCAATATTTTTTGTTTTGACTTAAAAACCCGAGCAACGCCGGGTAATTTCAACTAGTTATTATTATAAAAGCCTATATGGTGGGGGTTGTGTATAACGCTGATGTCATCAATGGCACTTTTTAATGCGTTTTTAACAAACTTCCCGAAGGTTGAAATTTCGCATGAATGTTTGATTCAGATATAAAAATTAAATGACGAAAATAAAATACGAAAAAAGACGCGGGTTCGACTCCAGGGGGGCGATTTCCGTTTCCCGTAAGATAACACGTAAAACCCGACTTTTTAATGTGCAGGCTTTTATTCTTTTGGAAATTAAAATTAGAAAAAAATTACGTACGATCTTCGAAATTAAGCTATGTTTTAGGAAAATTAATGTAGTTCCTTATTCTATTCATCTTCTTCTGCCTACCGTTCAAAATCTCTCATATTAAACATTTAAACCACATATTTTGGGAAAATATTGGCTTTTAAACGAGATGTTGCCTTGTCGACCACGTCATTGTTAAACTTCGAGAATCATTGTTGTCTCAACCCACATACGTGTAATATATACGAGTGCATAGATTGCCTTAAATTACCGTAGGATTTTTCGGAAAAATATGTAATCCTAATGGGACTGGGATTTAGTTTGGATTCTTTTGCTTATCAAAACGACTATGTAGATGTAGAGTAAGAGAGAAGGGGATGTGGGGAGGGAGATAGGAAGTAAGGGATATAGAATGGAAGGTACATAGAGAGTAAGTGAGGTATAGAATTAGAAAAGGACGGGAGGAAAGAATTAAAGAAGGAGACGGAGAAAAAGAGGGAGAGATATGGATTGTAAAAGGAGGGAATCAGAGAGGGGGGAGGTGGGAACAAATAGAGGCAGAGAGAGGGAGGCAGAGAGAGAGAGAGAGGAAGGGAGGGAGACAGAGGGAGGGAATATTACTATTTATCCGTCATATGACATATGCACTAGTTATTAATAAATGAAAAATAACACATTGTGAAGTACAAAAAAACTTGTGTTGGTAATAATTCATGAGTAAAAAATTGAATAAATCGTTGAATTAATTGTATATAAAAATGCATATACTATTTCAATAATAAGAAACAACCTTAAAGCATTAATAACATAAAACTTTGAAAATAATTGCTGTCTATCATTATTTTCCCCTCTAAGATGACTTTTAAACGTTCAGATTTCTGACTGACATAGCAAATATTTTTTTGCACACCATTAGTAATTATTATATCCAAAAGTTGAATAAATACAATGTAATATTAAAGGATAGTAATAAAATCGATCGATAAAATTCAATGCTGCCCCTCGCGCTACTCTAACACTTTACGCGAAACTATGAAATTTGTCCTACTTTAAAGATCTCTTTCATTCTGTAATGATTTTAAGATTTGAACGCGATGACCTTTGAACAGTTAAAAATCTCAAATGATAATTTTTAAACAAAATGCAAATATGAGGTCCGCCATTTTTCTTGAATAAACAATACGTAATAGCCAACCAGCACACACGCCCTGGATTACATGCATAAAAGGAAGTTTTTAGTTAAGCATTTAAGTCGTAAAATGCATACGGGGAGAAAAAATAATTTTGTTTTTGCCACAGCATATGTCATCAAAATTTATTCCTCATCCGAAAATTTCGGAATATTAAAACTTTGAACTAAAACGCGGCCAACGCGCATTTCCTAACTTATCACTCATTATGAGAAGTAGATTACGAATCGATCGATATAAACACTATATCTCCATTGCGTATAATTTTGAAAAGAAATCTATACTATGAAAGGTGACCAGATTTTCAGAATGCTTGAAGACTAATTTTTGGCGAACAAATTCAATGTCATTATTTTTTGTTATGTAATTATATATATCTCAAGAATTATTCGCTCAAAATTTTGACGATTATTTACATCTTTATTTCAGATTTATTTTTATTGCAAGCATTCTTTCTAGTACTTTGACCGTTAATCTTGATTTTTATTTTATCAATGTGTTCAAAATAATTGGAAAAAACGGCTGATTTATGCATTTTGATGTTTTACTTTTAATTCGACTTCCATTTTTTTCTGGATATTTATTTACTGGATAAATATTCAGGAATTCATAAAACATTACTCAATTATTTATTACCAGTACATTTTTGAAAATAAAAAAATTTAAGACCGGCGTCCTTTAAATGAGGAATGTCCTTAATCGAGAACGCCTTTGACCACTGAGGAATAACAAGAGAAACGTTTCCCGACTCGTTGAATTGCAAGGGAATGAACGAATAAAAAACATTCGGAAAGGTACGGCGGAGAAAAATAGATTTTTCTTACATTTCTGCAACGCGAAATACAGGTGAGGAGTGGGTCGTCTGCCTCTCTTGGGCCGCATCCATCCCTCGGCCGTTCCTATGTGACGCGCGAGCCGTCGAGACGGTGGCTCGATCGTTTAACGCTCTGAGGAAGAGCGAGCCGCTGTTTATCCTGGCGCATAAACGAACGATTTGACCAACGCGGGTGAAAATATCCGAAATGAAACTAGGGCTACGTAAAGTGTACCGAAGTCCATGGCGCGAACCGATCAAAATCAGCAGAAAAGGAATAGAAAATAATGCTCCTCACCCTTACCGGGAAGCAGCCATGAAAGGAGGAAACGGCGAATATTACGAAAGGAACGAATGGGGTAAGTCGGAAAATTAGATTTCCTTTTATCTGACGAGAATCGCTCAAATTTTAGCGGCCGTTTCAGAAAGGTCGTTTGTTTTCGCGCTGGAGATAGGAGTAACCGAGAAATTGAAAAATGAGCGAATGGGATTCGGCCAAACACAGGGAACACCAGAAAGCGAGAGAATAATGCACGCGTGCGCCGCTAGAATTGCAAACCGGACTCGGAATGGCGTGGCCATTTTCTCAGTTCGCTTCCAAAAGCTTCGCTTTTCCTCTCAGGTGCTTCAAAAGGCTCTCGCGACGCCACCTCCGGGGCCCAGGAAACACAAAAAGCGACCTCGACTTCATGAACTCGGGTGAAGCATGACGTGGATAAGACGCATGAATGGGTCGAGCGCCGCGGGAAACAAAAGAGGAACTAGAGGCGACCCAAAAGGGGACACCAAGGAGAAAGAGAAAGGGTAAGGGGGAGGGGAGGACGGATAAGGAGGCAGCAAAGGGGCAGGGAACGGGCGAAGGGCTTCAAAGGGTTGGCATTAAAGAGAGAGAGAGATATGCATCCCACGTGACTGGTATCCGGAGAGTCCATTTGGAACGAAACGTCGCTTTAGTGCTGTTGCGGAATAAGTGCGCCAGGGTGAGATGGAGGGAGGAAGGAAGGAAGGAAGGGGGGAGGGGAAGGGGGACGGAGATGTGCGGTGGGAACGTGGATGGGATGAGGGTTTGGGAACGGGAGCTTGGCTAAGGAATAAGCAGAGCACACGAACACACAAGGGGGAGGGGTAGGGTGGGGGCGAAGTCAAGAGCGCAAAGAAACAATGGGATTTAACGCGGTCCGCTCGTGATTTTTTCCTTAGGTCGCCTCTCCCGCGCGAGGAAAGGGGAAGGAATGAGGGGGAGAGGAGAGAGAGAGAGGGGAGCGGAGAGAGAGAGAGGAGGAGGGAGAGGGAAGAGAGGGGTGCGCGGCGTATGAATATTCCGTCGTGGGGATGTATTAGAAGAAGCATGTTTCGAGGGTTCTTTTATGGCTGTGGGGAGGAGGGCGAATATTACTCCGATTGTCTTACTATATAAGAGTCCGTCGCTAATCGCGAACCATGCAGATGATAATAAAACCAACTAATACAAACGAACGCGCTTCTCTGGAAGGAATGAATGCGGAGAGAAGGCGAACGATTCGACACGAGCCATTAAATTCGTTCGTAATTTCTCTCGCGAAGGTGCATTTCCTCAAAGACCTTTGGGAAGGGATTATATCCTTATACCCAACTGAGAGTATGAAAAATGTATGCAATGTTTCAATCATTAGCGTGCGTTTGAATAAATCTGCTTCTCATCCTGGCTTAATGCATGTTATTTCATAAATATTCAATAAGCTTATGATTCTGGAATACTGTGGAAGTAAAACTTCCATTGAGCTGATTTTCCCATTTTAATTTTCCCATTTTAATATGAGAACATTTCTTCCTCTTTTGACTTTTAACATTAAAAATAGAGCTCTCTCCACGTCAGAATACTTTAATTTTTAGAGTCACTTAGTCTCTGCCTTAACGTAATTAGTTAATTAGAACATGAAACTTGACTTTCATAGGCTTGAAATTTTCTTAGTTTAACAGTCATCCATTTAAAGCTAACGGATGTTTTTGAGTCCAAATCAGTGCAAATGGAATTTTATTTTTTACATAAAAAGCAAAAAAAATCGAGAATAGTGTCCGAAAAATGAGAAAACCAGTACAAACTTATCAACTTATAAATTAAAAAAATACTTAAATTAGCTTGTATATATAACCCATGATTCAAGTTCAATCAATCAATGAAGATTTTGAACTACTTAAATAGGTATGAACCAGTGTTTAACTATGGGGGATAGAAATCGAGTTGTCAAAATATCGAATAGAGATGTAATTAAGATAAATATGAAATAAGAAAATATAATATTTGTTAATTAACACAGAAGGTTAATCAGTAAAACCAAGACCGGAGCAGCGAGTTTTGCATAATCAAAATCAGTACAGTACTGAATATATCAGCATGGTTGGTCTTTTTACTTATGGTAAATTAATTTTCACTGTGTATCTTCAGATTGGGTTTAAAACTACTTTGATCTGATCTTGTCGCTTGTTATGAAATACTTAAAAAGATCAAGTAATTTGGTTTTGAATGTTGACATATCATGTCGAGATAAAAAATTTTGATACCACAGTTTGGTTGGATGTGGGATTACAGACTGATGAGTGAGGAAGAGACGTGTTTGACGGTCTTAATCCTTTGTTTATATGCTTAGATAAAAGTGCTATTCACGGAAAAAGCTATGCAGCAGACAGTCCCACCACTTTATTCGTTTTAAGGGCTTTGAGGCTAAAAACAGCTCGTTGTCTTTCTAAATGAGCTGAAATATGAGCTAGTTGTTTATGTTGGGTCTGAAGTGAGACTATAATTAATCTCCTAATGAGCTTAAATTTCTTTTACCTCGTTAAAAATATTGCAGGCTGTGGAATAAATTAGAACGGGATAAATAACTGTTCACTCGTGGTTTTCTTAGTGATAAGTTGTATTTTTGCGTAGCTCTTAAAGTTTTCCCTCTTTTTTGAATATTCATGCGTTCGTTTCTTCATTACTTTTGTGTATTGTTATACAGAGCTTAAATAACTCTAGAAACAAAGGTTGATATTGTTCAACGGTTAGATATGAGAGAGTGATGCGTCATTTGGTCGTTTATATAGCGCGAACGAATCAAGTATAAGAACAATTAATAAAAACGCCTACAAAATTAGATTTTATACCCAAGGGGTTAGGAACACAACCAATCGTTCGCTGTGCAAAGCTAGGTTCACATAACTAGGATTGGTAGGATTCGATTTAAATCGATAAATATCGAATTAAAAAAATTAAATTCGACGAAAATGAACTGTCGTCGATAAGTGTCGATTTTCACCACTATGAAATTTATGCGTCATAATTTTAAAACTTTGTTATCCGCTCTCAAACTTAACATTTTAACACCAAACATCCAAAACGGTAGAGACAGTCTGTATTTATCATAACAAATGGACACACATCATTCGGAATTTGTTTTCTAATGTTGCTTGCTACTGTCTTAAGGGCACATACTGAGCAGTCGCAGGATCCAAAGGTAATGGACAAAATATCATGATCGGTTTATTGTGCTCTTTCTTTGCCCTCGACCAGATCCGATAATACATACGCACTTTGGATTCCATTTACCGAAAAGTCGGGGGACGTCTATTGCGTCCTCTGCGCGACATTATTTGCCGACCTCCTCCAAGAGGAGAAATGAAAGTTTTCCCCGGACTGAAAAATGAGTACCAATCGTCAGATGGCCTAATGGCATTGCCAAAATCACCCTATCATAAAATTTATATAATCCATCTGAGAGTGTCCCGCGTGCTTAGTTTCTTTTGCATTGCTGTCGATGGAGCATCGTTCCATATACGCACTCTGGGCTTTTTTCCGCATTCATAATAGTTTATTACTCAACAAGGTGATATATTTTTCATAGAAATATTCATTCTTGCATTAGGTTGTGCATTATACTCACGTCACATTAATTTCTCACTAATGATCACGATTTCGTGAATAAGGGGCACGAATTAACGAGTAGAATATACACACTTGCAGATTTATTGCGAAAAATTAACTGTTCCAGATTGGTGGCCTAAGTCAAAAACAACACATTCATCAAAATATAGATAACAACAAACAAAGAAGCATAAAAGAAGCCTTCTTTTTATTTATACACTTTTAGTTAAATTTAATTAGAAGGAATTCAATTTATAACACTTTTCTGGATAAAAATTGATGGAATGTATTGAAATAAACGTCGATATAAGATATCACTTTTTAAGAAATATAAACGTCGATGTTTGTATTTCTGGCTAATAAACCTCTCGGATTATTATAGCCAAAATATAAACATCGAAAACAAAAATGCCTAATTAAATTAATAAATGTAGGGGTCGCTTTTTAAGAAATATTAACGTCGAGAACTACAAAACCTAGTAGAATGTATTAAAGTAAACGTCAATATTGGTCGCCGATTTTTAGGAAAAATAAACGTCGATTTTTAAGGAAAATAAACGTCGAAAACTACCAAGACTATAGTAGTAGTAATTTTAATCGTCGATATTCGTTGAAAATCTCTCGGGAAAATAAACGTTGAATTCTACCAAGCCTACATATAACACGGATTTACATTACGTGGCACCTTTCCAGAATGTATCTCCAGAGAGCAGTGGTGGACAAACTGCGGCCCGCGAGCAACATCCGGCCGGATTTGTTTTCATCGAAGTAAAGCAATATTTCTTCTTGAAAGCCACGTATTCTCGAACGCCGTTATGGTTTACACACAATAATATATTTATATATACTAGTGGGTGTTGACTGGGACTGGTAGATGTATGGTAAAATAGTCGAGGATACTGAGTGGATGATTGAAAAGGAAATCTTTATCGTTCATAATTAAAAGAACCATCAAAAGGCATGTGGAATTTTTATTTGGCAAGATTTCCTTTTAAACTATCTCGCTCGCTTCCTCTGCAAATGAAAGATCCATATTTTTTTACAAAAACCAACAGGACTGGTTTAATTTTTCTACCAATTTTCAGATAAATATCATATACATAACATTTACAATACAAGTACATGAAGGTTACGCACATTTTTCTGAGGAACGCTGACAGGGTAACAGGAGGAATTGGGAAATAAAAAGACAATATTTTTCATTAGGAATTAAAATATTTTGATTCTTTTCTACGCAGGGATTTCTATTTACATTGTCGCTTTGAAATGTTTCTATTTTAATCTCAAATAGACTGGATGATTTTGAACATACGAAGGTTTGTTATGCCACCGCTAAAGGAAGTAGGTTTTGGAAAACGGAATTGATTTCAAGTACATCAAGGAGAAGAGAATTGAAAACAGGAAATGAGCGAAACACGCCTTTTAGCAGGACGTCGCTCTCTAATAAAATATATAAAAAATAAAACGATTATATAAACCTATTAGAAAAGGAATATCCAAATATATTTAATCAGAAAAATGAATAAATAACTTTGAAAAAATCAGTCATACTTAAAATGGGTGACTAGACAATGTATCACATTTGACATGAATAATATGAACACAATATTTTCAGTTCTAATATGTTTATGTATTTCAAACACAATCCTGACCTGAAAGAAAAAATATATATTTATAAACCCGTTTTCTTGACAAAAATTCTCATAAAATAACCGTAATAATCGATAAACTGTATTGACTAGATAAAAAAGAAATACTTCAGAACAGAATCTTCTTCTTCTCCAACTATAGTTGTTGACTGTAGAAAAGTTCAGAAAATTTAATCACAACATTGCAAAGGTAAAGATCATTGCATATATGGACTGGGAACTTTGCATTTCAATATTTTTTGGATAGATTCCCTCCACACATTATCCATAAAACACCTTCTACTAATTGCGTTTACGCAACCTAATTTGATAAACTTAAAATTTTAATCAAAATCATTAAAAATAACATGATAACTTTTTGTAGACTAGAAGCAAACTCTTTGAGCAAAAATCATAATAAACTACAACTCATGGAACGTTGATTTCCGTTCGAAGACAGCAGATTAAAACGCTTTTCAAAGACCGGAATTAAAAATCATATTTAGCGAAAGGCTTCCGTGTCGCCGAGATTTTGGTGTCCACTGTACATATGAAAGGGTGAGGGTCGATCACACTGTGATTGACGATTTACGCATTAATAATCGATAAAAATAATTGCATCGATTACAACATTTTTACGGAATTGATCGCGAAACGGGAACATATACACGGGCCAGAGAAGAAACGACATAGGAATCCGTTTGTCGAAGAAAGAGTGGCTTTCCTATGAATAATTATGATAAATAACCACATTTTCTTTTTTGCATGCATTCTCTCATGGGGATAAATCAAAGGAAAGGAAGGAAAGCAAAAAAAAAAACATTTCGGATGGAGGGAAAAATATTGCAGGAATATAAAAGATGAGTAATACGGAACTGAAGGTTAATTTTTCGGTGGAGAAAACGGTTTCGAAAAGAAAGCAACTACTCAACATTCATTCACACGATCTCTCACAGCCACTCTTTTTTGTAGAACAAATGCTTCGACACGCTCTTTAAGTCCTCGACTCGTTAACTCCTTCGGTTTTATATTTTCCTAAATACAAAAAACGCGAGATAAGCACTCTTCTCCCTTTTCGTTGGTCCGGAAGGAGAACAAAAGTCTCCGGACGCGTCATTTCAGCCGAATGCACTCATTTATCCACGTATATGTACATATATATTTACTTATCATCCCCGATTGCCGGCGATAGCGCACGAACGCTTTACTCGGAATCCTACCTAACCTACCCGGGTCGAAAAAACTGGAATGCGATTAGACAGAAATCGAGAAAGGATTAAAAAAACCCTCCTATTAGATATAGACATATAGATTAGCTACGACAGAACACCAGACGTCGCACACCAGTTCTCATTTTTTAAAATCAGAAGTGTTGTCGGGCGGATGGTCGTTAGTATACGATCTACATTGGGGACATAAAGGTGTCGAAAAAAGGAGAGGAGAGGGACGAGAAAGAGAGAGAGAGAGAGGAAGAAAAATATTTTTCTCTTCCGAAAATTGTAATCCGTCACTCACTTTTGTCCTCATTCCCAGTGAAACGATTTTACGAGGCGCCACATGTTTCATTATTATTGATTGTTGTGGTCACGCCGTCTACTGGGTAAAGGCCGACTCCTCGACCTTCTCGGTAATAAATGTCACCCGAAAAAAACTTTCACTGACACTTCTTCTTCCAGAGTACTCTGGACGATCGCCACAGTTTTTATCTCATGCATTCCCAAGGAAGATGGTGCGAAGCTTTTGCGACCCTAATGGTACAAAATCTTTCTAACAGGAGAGGAAAATGAATCACAGGTCACCCAAAACCTTGGCTCAACCCGGGCTCTCATCGCGCAAGATAATTTTCGCCGGGGGCGAGAAGGTAAAATGGTCTGCAACTCAGACGGGATCAGGATGGGCTTTAAGTTTTTTTTCAGAACGCATATGAGAACGTTTTTTCGTTTCGAGTCCTTTTGAGTTCACTCGACTTGTCCGCCGACTTTATTCCTCGAATATCCCAGCTGTTCCGCGCACACCGGGGTCCTCTGGTATCCGTACAAATGAAAGCGGTCGAACGCTTTGCCGCCCTCAGCCTCTTCTTCCGACGCCACCGTCTCTCCAACACTTCCGCCGGACCGCGCCTTCTCCTCCGGGGTGCCGGGCCCTTCCTCTTGCAGAAAGGAAGAGGGACCCTCCCCGGAGGCCCACCGCGGCTACATGGCTATGCGGCGATAGTGGCGGCTCCACGCGGCGGCCGCGGCGGCAGCAGCAGCGGCGGCTGCGGCGGCGGCGGAGGCCGAGGCGGCCGAAGAGGGTCCTCCGCCCGGGGGCGAGGCGGGCAGGGCGGAGGGAGAGGCGGGCACGGAGGCGGATGCTGCGGCCGCAGCGGCGGCGGCTGCTGCGGGAGGGACCGGTCATGCGTAGTGCGGATAAGAGCCAAGGTGGGATGCCACGTGGCCGGGGTGGTGGTGATGGTGGTGGTGGTGGTGCGGCATGGAGTGGCTGGCGGAGGCGGCGGCGATGTTGGAATAGAGGTTGGCTCCCGGATTGGTCCAGTAAGAGGTCGCCGAGGGAAAGATACTCCCTGCGAAATGAAAGAAACGCTTGCGGTCACACGGGTGGCATTCGGGACGAGATATTACAACCACTTAAAAACCTAAAGAGAAATATATCAACTATTTCGGAATTATTTGGTAGATATCGTAATTTATCTAAATACAACATGTTTGCTGAAATGTAAAGGTAAAAATAAACAGGACGAATGAGAGGCTTTTGGGAAGATCTATTTCCCTGGTTCGCAATAAGAGCCGAGAAAAGCGCGATGGAGAAAAGGAGAACCAAACGCGGCTTTGTTGAAGAAAAATCCCAAATAACCATATCGAAAGAGAACCTACTACACAGTTAAAATATGCCGCTATATCCTTACTTCAGCGTGTAAATGCAGAATGAAGTATGTACCATATGTATACGAGTAAATTCTAGCGAAACAACTTAATGAGTCCATCTAATTTATCCCAAACAGCCTTGTTAATATACGTGATATAGTTTTTTACTTTCAGTTTTGATGAGAGTGACATGGGTGAATAGTTCTTTACATCTGGCAGAGGCATTGAAATTACGCTACGCCTGCGGTCTGAATTGCAAGGAAATTATCTTTTGTGAAAAAGGCAACATAAGGCTCACGGGAAGAATAATTCAGAACCGAATGAAGAGGAGAAGAAACAATGTGTTAAATGGGTCCAGCGATATGAGTCTGTCAAAAGTTTTATAAGTCTTCCGTAATGGAGAAATAAGAGAAGATAATTGCTAATTATTTTACCATTCCTCTGTTAACAAATAGCCTACTTCTAGAACAATTATTTGCATAATGAATTCCATAGAATGGATATTAAGGTACCATGTGACGTTTAAATGATACTTAAAATGTAAGCATAAAATTGCATGATTTTCTAGAAAGTGATTAGTGTAAGAATTACCTCTGAGAAATAGCTTTGAGGCGTAATGATGGATTACATTTATTCAGAAAAATAATTTTCCATGAAACAAATGCCACCAACGAACCTGGAGTCAGCAAACGGATGAAAAGCAAAAAATACGAAAATATAGCAGGAAAATACCTAAACGAGATAAAATGAATGCAGGACGATAAGATTTTAAAACAGGAAGTTGGCACTGCGCTGCACCGCCCTGGAAACCTATTTCAAGTTCCGTCGCAATCAAGGAGCCAAACGATTCCACGACGGAAAGTTCAATCGAGATATAAGTCGAGATTGGGAGAGATTGGAACCACGTTGGTTGATAAGAGGGAGGAGAAAGGGGTGGAGTGGGTTGGCGGAGGGGAGGGGGGAAGGGGGTGAGGCAATTGCCTGTGTTATCTCCCACTCAGTATGACTTTTTCTCTCCGCTACCGTCCCTCCCTTTCCTCCAACCCCCGTCGACCTATTCTTCCTCTCCGTCCTCTCTCATCCTCCTATTCACCTCCCCTTCTCTTTCCTGGCCTAAACCACCTTTCTTGGAAAATTGGTGCCGCCCTTTTTCCGCCCACCCCTTCCCCGCCTTCCACTCACTTTCCCATCCCCACCCCTGCCTTCCGACTCCTGCGCGTTTTGAAATTATTGCCGATTTCTCCCTCGCTCTCTCTCTCCCCCTCACCTCCAACAAAATTTCTCCTCTCCCGTGTTTCATTATTTTTATTATTCCCTTTCCTCCCTCCGACGAATAAGGCTTTTCATTTATTTCGTCCACATTTCCAACGCAAACTCTTCCCGAGGGTTTTTTCTTATTTCGAGGAGAAAGACGTTTTTTACGGCGGAGATACGAGGTGTTGAAGCACGCTTTCCAGCGCTTATTTCCTCGGATCAACTCAAGACAATGTAGATAAATCTTACAAATAAGTTGGCGCGTAGCGTTGTGTCATGCACGGCTCAAATATGTAAGCAAGGAAAACTCTGGTTATTTTGAAATCGATGCCGAGAGATCCTGTTAATTAACGAAGAAAACGGCAATTTGATATATCGAGCTTTTATTAAAAGATCGCTCCTTATATTTCAGGCAAAATTTTTCGACACTCATTGTACAATCTAATCTATAATCCAAAATGCCATTTTCAATTATCTGTTTAGTGATTTCTAGTATCTGCCTTAGTTCCATGCCTTCACGATTACAAAAACCTTTTTCACATGTGAAACAAAAGTTGTATTTACTTGGAGACTTTATAATAGTTTATCACAACCGATTGCAATTGTTGGAATACGTGACAAGAAGAATAATCTCAGTACCTCCAAGTTTTCATAAAACAAAGCCCTCCTCTCGGCACAGGTGGCGACTTCTGAGCGGGATAGTTATTTTATTCCCTCTCTCAATGTGTGCGGGGCAAGGGGGAGGAAAGGTGCTAATATTGCAGAGAAAGAGTGAGAGAAAAGGGCTGATGGCGTGCAGAGACGCCTGGTGGCGTTCTGGAATAATAATCTAGTTGCGCTCCGGACGGGGAATTGAGTTAATTCCTCTCTCTCTCTCTCTCTCCTCCCTCTCTCACCCAATCCATTTCTCCCTCTTTCCCATCTAGACCCCTCCTTCCCTTTTCCTCTTTCCTCCCCTTCCTCCCTCCCCGCAACCCCCAGTCACTCCGATTCTTTCCGCCCACCAATCTCTCATAAACGCCGAAGAGAGAGAGAGAGAGTGGGGAGGCGGGAGGAGGAGAGGGGTGGGGGGCACCGGTTGGGGAGAATAAAGACTCGCTCCCCGTAGTCTTCTCTCCCATTATGGAATCAATCACTCGAAAAAAGTCGTGCGCTTTCCGAATAAAAAAGGATGAGTCCGGATGAGGGAATTTTTCCGAAATTTTTCATTGGGAGAGATATTGAGAGGTAAAAAATTTCGAAACTGTTCGGAATCCGACCGCAGTTAGTCGTGGGCTTTGTTCGCTGGTGGATATAAATCTGATGCCATCGAATTCTAGAACCAAGACATGAATTTATGGATCATTTCCTCAATGATGTTTTATTTACAGTAAATACAAGCATTAAGATTTGACACAGATATTCCTGATTTTATTAAATCTTAATTTCCCGAGAGAAATTTTTATACGCTATGCTTTTTGATGTCCGGAGAAAATCCTTATAAATAATTTGAATAGGGATTTTTAAAATTAATTTTTGTTTTTTTCACCCGAAATAACAACACAAGCTACTCAATGTAGTTATATGTTATTTGTATGGACGGCATCTTAGCAAAAATTTGTAGGATTTTTATCGGAAGTCTAAATAACGTAGAATAAGTCTTTAAGTTCTGTACAGTTTTTCATCAAGTATCATAAGCTTCATAAACCACGTATACCTACAGCCAAACTGTTGCTTATGTTTTTAAAAAACTTTCTCAGTTATAGAATGAGTTCCACCGTTTAGTTCAAAATTAAAAGTAATGTTCATTCGTTTTAATTTTAGCCTCTCTGTTAAGTATATATGCTCGTAATAGTAAAACTCTAGAAAGAACTCACGTAGAAAAATCTTTCTTTAAAATGAAATATCTCGAAATTTTTGCTCACGAAAAGTATCATCTTATCAAAGGCGTCTGAAAATCAAACGGGCGTCTTCACTAAGAGAGCTTGTCCTTTAAAAATATTTCCTTCATTTATATGTTGGATAAATAGTGATGAAGGGAATCTTCTTGGAAAGAGAGAGAGAGAGAGAGACAGAGAGAGAGAGCTAGAGAGAGAGAGAGAGATAGAGAGCAAGAGACGTTTACAGATTGAAATTCAGGAACACGCCCACCAAACATATTTATCCATATATATTTGTACGTAATCGTTCGAGAGATTGGATCTCTAGACCGTTACAAGCGTTTAGCAGAGAGGGAGAGGGGACATCACAGGAAATTCAATCACTGCCAGGGCACGGCAGGGTAGGAAGAGAGAGAGAGAGAGAGAAAGGGGAAGGGGGCTGTAGCCATTTGGATCGGGAGACGAATGCGGGTCAGAGGTCAAAGATGACCCACATGGGTGAAATGAAGGCGGTAGATGAACTTTTCGAGCCATTTTCAAAGTTGCAGTGACCTCATGAATTTTTTCTATTGGAAAGGTATAGAGACGAAAATGTAAACGCATTTTTAACCTTCGTTATTAAGGTAGTTTTCATAGGTCATAACAAATCTTCCCATAATATCCATGGATACATGGATTGAATGTTTACTGTTTGGTTAAACAAAGATGTTAAAAGTGTTCATGACATTAGCAATGAATAAAAATAGAGCCTTGTAGAAAATTTCATACCACACCGACGCGAAAAACAATTGATCCCTATGGAAAAGTTGTTTTTACAAATATTAATCGAGACTATAAAATCATATGTTTTCATTCTCTGCTGCCAACGAATGAGTTGAAAGAAACTAAATATTTAAAAATCGAGATTTACTATAAAATCTTTACCGGCTCTATACTTCATATAATTGAATGCGGTGAACGAAATTCAAATACAAAATAAGTGTGAAATTAACAGTTGTACAGAACTGCTAGCAAATATTTTAGATAACGTTAGTCTTCCTCGCAAATATCTATAGTTAAACGCCGTTAAAACTCTCGGGACGTGATATTAAAGCTCTTAAATTCGGAGAGACGACGCTCTTCATAAGTGTCGCCGGCAATGTTGACAAATCCCAAATATGCCCCAGCGCGTGCCCATCCTTTTTTCCCGAACGCTTTAAACCTTCGGTCCCTTCCACGCACTCTCACTCCATCCACGCGAGCAAAGTGGCCTCCTGTCCTCCACAGAAGGGCTCGAAAAAAGTAAACACCGAGACGCGATACGGGCGAGGGAATGCTTAGGCGCGCGCGGGCGTGTGTTCGCGTGTGTACCGAGCGGGACTTCTTGGGCGGGTGCACTCATGGAGGGAAGGGGAGAGTGGAGGTGACGGGTGGAAGGGGTCCTCTTGGGATTGACGCCACGTTTAGGCAGAGATGGGCAGCCTTTGTGACGAAAACTTTTGGAAAATCAATTCGGAGATGAAATATGATCATATTTCATTCGAATTTCAGATTTCGTCGGTCGATGAAAATAAGGCAATGAGTTAAAATAAATTACAATGTCGATAAGAATCGTTCGAGGACATGTTTATCGACGGACACCAATGACTCGAATCCTACCGTAGGAATTGAAGTTTATGTCAGCCATTTCTGTCTGAATGTAAAACACAATTCCATAGCCTCGACCTCGCCTATTATAGCAACGGTTTAGTTTTTTTCCAAGTCCAATTTCAGAGACAAAATAACGTATGAAAATAGAAAGTTTTTGATGAGGTCGCAAGTTGTCATAATCCAATACTCGGGACAGCAGAAAGGGGAGGGAGAGATCGATGCGGAAGATTAAGACTAATTGAGAATGAAATAATAAATGCGATTCAGGAATTGAAGAAAGTAAAGGCAGCAGAAAATGAATTACCAGATGAAATAATGAAAGAGATATAAGTAAAGACGAAATTCATTATAAAGGTGCTTCGAGATTTCTTATAAGGAATAATGATCCCAAAAAAGAAGAAACACAATGCAATGCATTTTAAAGACGAGTATGGCGTCGCACAAAGGAAAAGGAACCCCAAGGAACGATCAGAAGATTTGTGATAAAAGGGCGCGCGAGGATAAAGAGAAAAGAAAAATAAATATAAGAACTCGTGGCAAGCTATTAGAACAAACTGAATGCTATAAATACCTTAGAATCATAATAAGGAGAGATAAAAGATATAAAACAAGGACTAGGATGACGAAAGTGAAAGAAAGAAAGAAACTTCTGCTGAGAAATAAATTGGAAATAAATTGAACGAAGAACTAAGGAAGAAGTTGGTAGAATATTGAGTAGAGTATCGCCTTGTGGATCGAAAACTTGGATAGTTATACACCACTTGAATGACTTCGAAATGTGCACATGGAGAAGACAGCTGAAAATAAAACGGACGGATAGATTAAGAAATGAATAAATATTAAGAATAACAGAGGAGTAGAGAATGATTACACAAATGAAAAGGAATAACTAGATCGAGCAGTTTTTGATGAAAGACTTAATAGCAATAAAAGTGATAGAAGGGGAACCTGACAAAAGAGAAAGAGGAAGGAATTAAGATGATGACCATTGAAGGGAAAAAGAGAGTTATCAATAAATTAAGGTTTCGGAGGGGAGGAGGAAACTGGGAACTCTATTTAACCTATAACCATAAACCAGTCAACACACAGACTACTAATAATGATGACATAATTACTTTATTTACTCGATTAAATAATTATGTAATCATTCCTCAAAATGGTATGAAACTTGAAATATTATCAGAATAGTTGTCAATAAGTGTAATACACTAAAATCACAAATTAGATTTCATAGACAATACGTAGTAGGATAATAAATATATTAGGTATTCAATCAAAAATCTTCCAAAAAAATTAAGAAATCTATGGGGATTATTGTTAAATGTGAAATGGATAAAAATATGATTAACAAATCCTTAAATATTCACGAGTGAATACATTTTGGTATGAGATCTTAACATGAATGACCATAATATAAGGGTCCATGATTCTGTAACATAGAAGGCGAACAAACGTATAATCAGCGAAAACTTACGTATACGAGATGAGTAACCACATTTAAAAATTCAAGACATAATAATTGATCTCATCTTATGGTAGAAATCAAATTGACAAAAATATCTCTCCAATATTAAAGTTTTAGAATCTTTTATCGATAAATCACCACCGAGGAGGACTACTTTGTAGCCAAAATGCGTACTTGGTTACCCCGACCTTGTTATGGCTATTGGAGAGACATATTTTGTCAATCAGCATTTAAAAACGATAAATGATATTTTATGAATTAAACTGCCATGATATGCCCAGAAAGCCCCTTAAGAGCAATAGAGAACTAGTCTGTCCGTTGCAGCGTTTTTTGCAATTTGGATGTAACGGCGAACGGAGATGGTAAAAAGGACATAAATTGTGACACAGTGTATTTATTATGGGAAAATGTTTATGTTGAAAAATTAATTACATTATAACTATTCCACATTTCAAGGTTTTCAGATTTTTGCTGATGATTTCACGTTTATATCAACATGCCGACAAAGTTTCAGATTCTCACCTACCACTTTCACGCCAAAGTGACACCCACAAGCACGAAGCAACACAAAATTAATATATAGGATAATTTATTGATTACATCGAGGGGGAATTACTAAAGAAGATAGATTACCGAGCGCAAAAATCTCTATTAGGTATAGTGGGTCAAAAATGTTGACTTTTATCGAGGCACGTTGCTCTCCGCATTGTCTTTTTTTTTTGCGATTGACGGAGCGGGGGAAAAAACTCGGGGTCCTTGTTTCCTACCTCCTTGAGTAATTGTGACGGGAAAGAGCAAAAATCTTCGCGAGCGACATTCCCTCCGGTATTCGAACGAAACAAAAAGGGGACTGAGGCATAAAAAACCAACCGCCAACCACATCATCAAGCCATATAATGACATATCAGTTCCCCGGAGCTACGATAAAAAAGCGAGGGCGAGGGAAGGAAAGAGGGATGAGTGGGATGGGGCGGAGCGGGGGCGAAGGGAATCACGAAAAACAAAAGACGCATGAATGCGGCAGCAATTAAAAAGCCCCAGCGACTACGCTTCGCGAAGTTCAAAACCGCTAGTATTTGTCGGTTTTACAATTCGGAATGCGGAGAGGGGCGAGGAGAGATCGGTTTGATGCCGAATGGAAGAGGAAGAAGTTTTTTTATTTTCTCCTAAAATTCGATTCGCGAAGTGACGTCATTAGATACGAGTAAACGTCGAAAAATGATCTATAAGGCGGTCCTAGTTTACTTTTTATGATGCTCGCTATTTCGCTCGGGAACATATGGATAGATAAATAATATTTATTATAACTGCTAGATTAAGACTTTTTTCAAATTGGTGGCAGGGGTCACCGATTGGCGGACCGCATCCGGACCGCCAAACGATTTTTCACGGACCGCGTGAGGTCTGAACCTAAGTCAATAATTTGTACATAAAGTAATTATTTTTGCTTTGCATTTTTATAAGTTCCCTTAATTTGACGTGTGTTTTGAGCAAGTCACACCCTGGGACAGTTTCGTCATGCGCACATCACCTTTGTACTCACTCACTCTAACAGTCTGCTGACAGATGCGGTTCATTGTGCATATGTGCGATACTTTTTAAATACGTATATAACAAAAGTTATTTGTCTATAATCAAGCAATATGGATAAAAAAACGAAAGTTGATAATGAAAACCAACAGTTTTTACCAAAGTGAACTGAGTTATACTGTTCTACTCTTCCAAATCGACAAGCAGCGATTCCAATGTGCCTAATTTGCCAGCAAAGTGTTGATGTTATCAAAAGTGGCAATTTTAAACGCCATCATGATACCTATGACAGTTTTCATATTCAATATCCAGTTGGATTCAACACAAATTATGAAAAGCTGTATGTTCCAACAAGAAAAAGTTGCTGAGGCTTCCTTACGTATTTCGTTCAACTTTCTGAATGGTATTCATTGGCTATGAATGAATCATATGTTATTAGCAATATTGCACAAGTACTTGTATTTATACGATTTTTTTACGAAAAAGTGAACAATATTATGTTATGCTTAAGGACAGAACTAGTGGAGAAGACTTGTACAGAATGTAAATCCATTGACCTTGAAATTGCCAAGTTGATATCAATAACCACGGACGGTGCTCCTGAAATGATAGCTTCAAATAAAGGACAGGTTCAACGCCTCAAGAAAGACAATGTAAATTTGTTAAGTTAGCATTGCTTAATTCAACAAGCCGTCTTGTGCCGCAAACGTATTCCAAATTTTGAAGAAGTAGTGATGCAAAAAGTGATCAAGATTATTAGTTTTATTCGAGATACATCTTCACTTCATCATCGCCAATCCAGATTGTTTCTTGAAAAAGTTGACGCTCACTAAAATGATACGCCTCTCCACAATAATATTCGCTGTCTATGCAAGGGTGACGTTTTACAAAAATTATGGTCAACTCTGAAAGAATTAAAATAATTCCTCGCTCTTTCTACCTCTCCAACTGCAAAAAATCTAGTTTTTCTCCAAGATAACGCAAATCTACTCGCTATTGCCTTCTTAACTGATATATTTAAACAATTTAACGATCTCAACCGAAATAACAAGGAAAGGACAAACTTATTTCCGGATTACTGTATGTTGTCAACACTTTTTGTAAACAGCTCGAAATACTTTATTCAGATTTAAATGATAAAATGTTGCACTTTCCATGTATGAAAGAAGCATTGACTGAAGAAGTTAATATAAAATTAGTGAAAATCAAATATTTGAACTTCGGAGCAAAACTAAAGCATGAATTCGACGAAAGGTTTGCAGATTTTTGCAAAATAGAGAAATTAACACTACTACTCATTAACCCATTTTTACTACAACCAAATAGGGAATGAACCACTGAGGCAGCCAAATTGTTCAAAAGTAATAAAGCTGCACTTCAGTTGGAAATGACCGATTTTCAAGAAGAATTCGTGCTGAAAGGAAAAATGACCGAGACTGATTTGCAACAGTTTTAGGGAAATATGTACGTGAGCCGTACCCCGAAATAAAGAAAATTTGCACTTAATTGTGCACAATGTTCGGTTCAACATATATTGTGAATCAACATTTTCGAAAATGAACTTTATAAAAAACAAGTTTCGATCTCGGCTAACCGACAAACATCTAAATTTGCTTCAAATACCAAGTAGAAATTTGACTCCAGATTTTTGAAAAATTGTTGTCGAAAAGAAGAGTCATTTTTCTCATTGCTGTATATGTATACATTTGTAATATAATTATAAATAATGCCCTTAAGTGTTTCGTAATAATTAATAAATGGAAATAAAAACATGGTATTATAATATTTATTTGACGTTTTATTAATTTTATGCTAATAAGGGATCCGGACCGCGATGAGTTACATATTTTCTAATACGGGCCGCGAAGATAAGCAATTGGTGACCCCTGGATAAAGGAATAAGCCGTTAAGCATATGCCAGCGCGGAGGGAAGTTAGATGCGTCATTATCATCACAATATATTGCACTCGAATGCAACGTTTATCGATTAATCGCACGAAAGGCAGAAAAAGCAGATCGTATTGGTTGATAATTATGACACATCTGCCGCGAATACCTTTGAGAGTGATTTTACGGTACACAAAACAAATATTCCTGACCTTATTACTTTATATCACCTCTCTTTCACATGAATATACTAATAACATAGTGGGACCAAATTTTACAGATAATTTATTTAAATTGTAATTACATCCACCTGAGGTAACTTTACCTATAGTTAGTCGAGGTTCAATTTAAGTCATTTAAGGATTCCATGCATCCATATAATATTTCCTGAAAATTCATCGTAACATATTACAGCAACACCTATATTTATCATGCATAATATGAATGCGAGGACGCGAAACAGCACGAGTGTGATTTTTTCCTCGCAAAGTCTAACGGTCTCTATTGAGTAATGTGCAAAACAATCGACGGCACCTTGGAATTATTTCGTTTCATTTGAAGAGAAAAGGGGATTATGGCGATAAACCGAATCACCGCCAACTTCAGAGGGCAATTCTTTTTCGAGGGAGTCGTTTGTTAGCGGAGGGCATCCAGGGAGGAGGGGGAGCAACGGCAAAGGGGTCCCACCGCCCCCGCAAAATAAAGGAATAAAACAATCCCCAAAGTTTTCATCCATTCTCCCATTTGGGATGATAATGAGAGTTAACAAGTGGATAAGGAGGAGAGGGAGCGAGGTGGAGGGAAGGGAGAGAGAATAGTGTTTTGATACGTGAGACGGTGAGGGGGAGGGGGGTGGGTGGGTGGGGGAGAGGGAGAAAGAAAGGAACTAAATAAGGTGAGTCGCGATTGGAGCAGTGGCGGTGCAACCGTTTCTCCCTCCCACGGCGACGGAAAAAAAGCCGAAGCGATTTTTCGATTGTCTGATTTTTCAAAGGAGTCGAAGAGGTTTCGCGCGCTTGCTTTTCGCAGCCGCCGCCCCCGGGGGCTCCACGGCGGGGGTGACAATTGAGAGCGACACCGCGTGGTGTCTATGGTGCTTCATTGGAGTCTGTAAGAGAGGCGAGAGTGTCTTTTCTTCTCCTCCCTCCCGACCTCCCTCCCCCTTTTCACGATTTTATCCTCTTCTTTGTTTCGGAGAATAAAGATTTCTAACGAGGGAAAGAGGGCGTGTATCAGACTCCGGGGCAAAATGGGAAGAGGGGGAGGGAAAGAGAAGAAAGGGGGAGGGGAGTTTTCAAAGTTAGGATCGGGAGAGCGGCGACGTGTAGACAGATGCGTTTTATTTTTGGGCAACTCGCCTAAAATGCCATTTCGTTGGAAGAAGAATGATTTAATTCTTCTCCCGTATTCTTTACGGAGCCTTCTCCCAATATTTGGCCTATATTGGATCTACAAAGTGGTCATGAGTAAAGTTTTCATAAAATTATTTTAAAGAGTTTTATCCTGTAATTATGCAGACATGGAATGTCTACATTGAGCGATATGATTTGGAAAAAAAGACATCTCGCCAAAAACATGCTTGAATACTTAAAACCTAATATCGATGGATTACCACTGATGATGGCTGCTTTGTAGCCAAAATGTGCATGTTTTCCATAGTATTTCTTGGCGGAAATTGAGGCTTCTTTATTTAGAATTTCAGACATACTGCGAGATCGATAATTCTTTTTTGAACTATACTTGATCAAGATTAATTCATTAACCTAAGAATATCACTGCGAATTCATTATCAATATATTTTAACACAGACTGCTTCAAAAGTTTTACTTATTGCTAGAAGTACCTACATATGAAAACGGAGACTGAATCGTAAACAAGAATACTTATGGATAGCATATATTCGGTGTAACTCGGAGTTATGTAGTGATAAGGCTGGGCAAGTGATGAGGAAGGGGAGGACCTCCTAAGCCAGTGATGCCCAAACTACGGCCCGCGGGCCAAATGCGGCCCACGAAGAGTTTTTGTGCGGCCAACAAAGCTATGGCGAAAAAGCAATTCGAAAAATTTAACCCAAATTCATACATTTTTTGATAATTTTGATAATAAAACTTTAAATATTGAAATGTTAGCCATGAATACCTGATTTAGACTTGATTTTCACTTATATGGCTCCTCAGAAAACAGAAAAATTCCGATTTAAACTCTAATTCGCCCCACCGAAGAATTGGCAACTTCCAATGCGGCCCGCCAATGGATTCGCAACCACTGATGTGGCTCGCCATTAGAAATGTTTGGGCGCCACTGTCCTAAGGGATGGATTCAGAAACAGTTTTGTGTCGAAAGACAGAGAAGGCCCGAAGGGGGTGGGTGGGGGGAAGCAGGAGCAGCGGCGAATACGCACGCCGCGGGAAGGGGAGGGGGGAGAGGGGAGGGACACAAAAGCCAAAAAGGATAGAGGGGTTGAATGGGGAGAGAGTGCGATGGGGTGGACGGAGGGTGGTGCCATGGGCGAGGAAAGGGGAGGGAAGGGATCGGAGGTGGGGGTTGGAGGTCGAGAGAAGGGGAAGAGGGGGTGGGGAGAGGGTCCAACGAAGGGAGATGCTGATTTTAAAACTGAAAATGACAGGAGGGATACATCAAAACCTCTGAGTGGGAGAGAGGGTTGAAGAGGAGCTATCACCGGGAGGGAGGGCATTTTGCCGAAGTGGGAGAGAGTGGCGATGGGGCGGAGGGGATTATGGGGGAAACAGTTGAAGCGCTAATGCTCTGCACTGAACTAGGAATCCAATGGATATATTGAAACGGAAAAGGCTTGAAGAAGGCAAATTTCCTTTGAGACGATTTTAATATAAAGGTTTAATTTAGAAATCAGAAAAGAATTAGGATCGAGGACCATTATTGCGAACGACATCGGTGGATATTTATATTATACTAAATGAACACAGAACGTTATTCTCGCCCAGGATATTAAACTATGCATAATAATCTTTTCCTTGATACTGTTGCAACTTTCACAAACTAAATGATTTTCATAAATTAATTTTTATTAAGTTTCAGTTGTAATTTAGGCGCTTTTCTTTTAAAATTCTTTGATAGTTACACTAAAAGGAAAAATAGTTAAGTCCAACAGGCTTATGCTGACATTAGCCAGTTTTAGTCATCAGCCATGTCTATTTTGTTTTTTTTTTGCTTTAATAATTGTAAACATGTATTCTCCTGACTTGGCTTCTCTCTTTGAATCGTTCCGTAGGAATTGCCATTCTGATGACGAGTTTTTATATAGATGCATAGGAGAATCAGCAAGCAACCGATATATCTCTCTACTACGAAATGTAGGCATTGCTTTCATGAAGGAAGAAGGATAACGACAGAAAAGAACTAGATTGAAATAAAAACTCAAGATTCTTCTTGTCCAATATTTTTCTGCAACTTTTGCTTTTATCATTTTAATTGCAAATGCATCCATCCTTTCGACTGTACATGAGCTTCTGGAGAATACCGTATAAAGCGAAACTGTGCAAAGTGGGGAAGGTTTTCCCATAGGAATACACGAGGTTACATTGGTGCTCAATAACAGCAATTTAGTTGCAATTTCTTCGGCATTGCTTCTGTTTTTAATAATCTCATAGTCGAACTTAAACATCAAACTGAAACGTTCACTATTTTCAATTCTTGGTGACTGTTTATAACCAAGGTAAGGCGACATAGATGGCCTGAAATCCAAGGGAGTTCTCTAAAAACCCTGCAAAAACGAAAACTTGTAAAGAGAAGCCATGCAATGGGAGTGATGGGTGTATCAACATACGTATATATACTTTTTATGCAATTAAAAAGTGATATTTACTTTTAATAAAAATACATATCAATATTTAAATAAATATCTACCAAAACAGATTTGAAGAAGTCGCGAAAGAATAAGAAAATTCGCCCTTTCCTTTGAAAATCACAAATGCCCGCCGTGTATAATACAATGAAAATTAATTTGGTCAAAATTTCACGCGAACCTGAGACTTCCCTGGACGAGAGTCGATAAGGAAACAAACGCAAACCACAGCAAATAGAAACGGAGAGGACGGGCTTCCTACCGCTACGTTTAGCGGCGTGTAAAAGGGAACTCCCTAGTTTATCTCCCTTCAGGGGTTTACGGGCTCGTGCACATCCATTGGCGCGGAGGACTCTAGGGAAGAGACGAGGGACAGGCGAGAGGAGAGAGAGATAAGACGGAGGTGGAAGGAGTTGACGAAATACAAGTTTCGGTCTCTGTCGATATTCCTCCACCCCTCACTTCGAGCCGCCATTGCCACCGTCGCTGGCATCCCGCCTCTCGCCTCCCTTTTCCTTTCTTTTTCTTTACGATTTCATTATTCACGGCCTCTGTTGCCCATGCATTGGCACAGTGCTCGAATATAATTATCTGATTACAACGGATTATCTTGCCCGCTCATTTTAAGTTATTGCAATTGACAAGAGAAATATAATTGGCGCAAATTAATACTTGATTTTGGCCCAGCAAGTTCATAAAATCTCAAGTAGCATTCACGGGATTATTGGCTCAGAAAAAGATACAAACAAATGGAAATATTATATTTTGAAAAGAATACGTTCAATCAATGAATGAAGGTGGTGTCCATTTCGTTCATTCAAAGGTAATAAAAAATATTAGACAAAGTCCAAGTAGCCATAGACAGAGGGTTAAAACTGCATTACAAATGCTTTGATTAATAAGACACCTAGGAATTTAATTCCAACTTACGAAGGAATACATAAATGTGATTTACCTGGTGTTTTTTCAAATTTGAGATTAATATATAATATATCGTATAAGAATTATTAGACATCATATTATTTTAAATTATATAATAAAAATTTTGATAAAAATTCTTTGCAACACTAGGATGACATTCATACTCCTAATACTTTTCATGCCGTTACAAACGAACTCTTTCAAATTAAGAGAAAGTAATCTGGAATACTTTTGCAGTTTGACTGAAACATCATCACAAAAGAAAGCAGTAAAACAACTTTCGCTTTCTCTCTATTTAAGAACTTTAATTCCAACTCCGCAGCCTCGTTGCCTAAAAATGATGGAGTAATGATAGGTGCCGACGCTTCAAGTTTAGTTTAGGGATAAGAATATCTCGATTCGGGAGAATGGGGAAGGGCCGCGACGAATTCGAGAAACAATGGAGCTCGGGGAAGATAGAAGGGTATGGGTAGGGTAAGGAAGGGTGGGCGAAAGAGGGTAGGGAGCGAGAGCATCCTAGCGGAATGAAACGGAACAAAAATTCTGTGAAAGGGATAGCGATCCCGCTTGTATATGGCAGGATGGTTGAGAGGAGTAGGGGAGAGAAATCGAACAGAAGGAAATGGAAAGAGACAGAGAGGGAAGTCGGAAGGAAGAAGGAAGAGAACAAAATTGAAAAAGTATATGTACTAGGTAAAACATTCGCCCCCAGAGCTAACCTCAGCCTTGATACCGCAAAAATACGTAATCCTTTTGTTAGTAAGATGAAAAGGCACGTAAGAGGGCGCAATAATTCTTTCTCTCTAGGAAAAGTGAAACTTTTAAGAACATATGTACTAGAGAAGTTTTTCGCTTATTAAAACAGGACGAATCAGCAAAATCCGGAAATAACTGGTTTTTATTGCTTTCATGACAAGCGAGAAGGAAGCGTGAGCTAATTTTTGGCAAGCGTTAAAGATGAAAATAGTTCATTTGCATGCATATATTTGTACTCTTTGTGATTTGAAATTCAGAGAATCGTTGCCAAAAATGTATGAAAGTATGCATGAAAATGTAAGATTTTAAATTCGGCTGGAGATCCAAACAAAATTAGCTAATAAAGAGGTACTAAATGAAGAAAATTTTTTGTCGATAAAAATCATATTCTCATAAATTTTATTGAATACTAAATAATAAAACCAAGTAAACAACGTAATTCAGAAGTACCAAACGGAAAAGTTCATCAAAACAATACCTTGTATTTTTTGCCTGTAAAAATTATCTTTTAAATCGATTTCTACGGTTATGCTTAAAGGGGTTTCCTTCAGAATGTAAAGCAACTCGGCTAAAGCATAATTTAATTCATTTACAAGCAAGATGCGATTAAAAATATAATGATGAATCTATACTTTCAATTTGTAACTGGTATAATAAAAGTTTAATCGAAATTATGACAAATGTAATTATGGACAAATAATTGAGGCGAAAGAATGAAATTATTTACTCAAGAGCTTTTAAGCTTTATGGTGTTAATTAATTCTTACAAAAATATTACATGAACCCGATTTTGATATCTATGGGCGAGTGAATATTTTTGATAAAAATAAACAATTTTACTTGAAAATTCAGAAAATATATCGATTTTATTTTTGGTATGCATGGAAGGTCTACCCTTGCAGGTCCCAAGATGAGGGAAAACCCATTTACTATTCGCTTTGTAATCACCGCCCCCGGTAATCACGCTTTCCTTTCAACTATACACCAGAGATGGCTCTCTCGGCGAAAACAAAAAACGAGGCAATTTCCCTCTTTCCGTTCTGTTTCCCGTACTCTTCTCACACACAAAGTACCCACCACTCGTGGAGCACAGAGCAAGTGACAGACGGCAGACAATTTAGATTCCAAGGATGAGAAAATGTTGTGACGCCGCCTCGGCTTTTAGATTTTCCGTCAGAGAGGAGAAAGAAAAATGCGAAGGCTCGTCTCTTTGGCGCGCGGGCGAGACGAAAGGAGCGAAGACGGGCGTGAGAGGGGAAAACGAAGCTCCGAAAAAGGCAGAGAGAGTCCTCTGAACAGCTGAAGCAAAAGAATTCCTGAGGAGGAAGAAAATAAACCACTGCCACGCAGGAAACATTAGTTTTCCTCTGTTTTATGGAAGTATTTAGTAGGCTTTATTTAAAAATTATATTAGCAATGATTTGTGAACGGAACCACCGAATTATTGAAAAACTAGTTCAATGCCACATAAAACTGAACGAGTTTTCATAACGAGCCAAGAAACATATTCTTACGGTATCCGCGTAAAAGGAAATACTGGAACTCGAAATTGATCGTAATAAATCGTAATAAGTAGGAATACACTTTTATTCGATACAAATTATATTCCGGAGGGAAAGGAAGCTCTTTCCACGACGTAGGGAACTCTTAAATAAAAATACTGCATAGGAGATGCGAAGGATCGAAGGGTTCGAATAATAGAGAATATGAAGTGAGGCGGAGAATATTGCCAGGAGAGAGAGAGAGTTATGGGGGAGGAGTTATGAGTAGGGGAGAGTGGGCGGAGGGTGAGGAGGAGGAGGAAATGAGGGAGACAATGGACGGTTGATGTCCGCATGAGCGGAGAATCGGAGAGTGCGAGTCGACAAGTGCTAGGGATGGAAAGAAAGGAGCGGGGTGTCGGGGAGAGGAGGATGAGGCGGCCACTTTTATGGTTAACGAAAGATGAGGGAGAGGAGTCGGGAGGACAGATCGAAGAATCATGCTGGATGCGATTTAAATCCTAAACACCCATTATGAATTCATATTTCGTCATACCTGAAATGCGAAACACCACCAAAAAATACGACTTTGATTGTGTGGAAATGTTAACTAAACAATTAATAATGTATAAACAATCTATAAATTGTAAATGGCTGTCCGTCATCTATCAATGGAGCCGATAGTGCCTGAAAAGAATTGCAATCTAGAATAAACTCATCGCATCGCGTTTATTACATTTCTACGTATGTATTAATTTTAAATTGCAAAATTGTTGATACAAGGCACAAATTAAAAGTAACTGGCGCATTTGAAAGGCAGCCCACTGAATATATGCACAAATCAAAATCTAAGGAAGCGGCACTTAATAGTTGACTTATAAATGGGCAAACCAACTTTTTCGTCTATTGTTAAAAGTGGTTGGAAATAATGGGAGAGCGAGAGGGAAAGGGAGAGCGCGAAGTGGGAATAAAGGACGAAAGGAAGGAGGGATAATGGCGATGTAGAGAAAGAAGATGGGGTGAAAGAGGAGGGGGCGAAGGAGGAAGGAAGAGAGAGGTATGGGAGCAAAGAGAGAGAGAGAGAGAGATTCCGGGGCGGGGGAGTCGAGACAGAATGTGAATAGGAGAGGATGTGAGGAGATGAGCGGAGGAAGAAGGAGAGGCGCGCGAATGGACAAGGGAGAAGGAGGGAAGAGGAAGGAAAGGCTCCTTTGGAAGACGGGACATGTTTCTTCCTCTTGGAGGATGCGTAGATGGGGGCGGAAGGGGTGCGGGGGGAGGGGAGGGGGAAGAAGGGAATCGGGGGTGAGTCAGTTGCCGTTTTCACAAGCAGAATTTCCTTTCTTTTATCATCTCGTGAGAAATCTGACGTTATATTTCTGTGTATTAGCGCGTTACGACGGTTTCCGCAAAAACCTACGAATCCGGAGTTTTGTGTGGTGTGAGGATTCACAGCGCACTATCCCGATGCGTCTCAAAAGGATTAA
Source organism: Tanypteryx hageni (assembly GCA_028673005.1). Lineage (NCBI taxonomy): Eukaryota > Metazoa > Arthropoda > Insecta > Odonata > Petaluridae > Tanypteryx > Tanypteryx hageni. The sequence goes on along the minus strand of CM054113.1, from coordinate 107,337,945 downwards.
GGTGATCGTCAAAAAAGTTTCGGTAACAACACATTCATCTCCCTTGGAATTTTCCGCATAAGAATAGGCCATCAATTTAAACCAATGTTATTATTGATAACAAAAATATTACTGAGCGCATAGCAACAAATTAAACTAAACAAGTCATTTTTTGTCCTCATTAATGATTTTCACGTGCTATGCTTGCGTTTGAAATCAAATACGTTCACTTTCTTTAGAGATTGATCGAATTTATATTGAATAACAAGTGAATATACGACGGAAAATATGAAATAGTTTTTAATACATTGTTTTCCAAACCCATTCGTAAGAAACAGCCTAATTTATTACCCACTAATTTGAGATCTTTACCGGTGAGCTATAAATAATAACATACTGATTCAAAAGTTTACTTACAATGAAAATGAAATTAATGAAAACAAATTAAATTCAAGTAGAATTGAAGGCGAAATCAAAAAGTATTTAGTAAGAAATTTCGACCGGAATGGTCGAAAACTAAGATAACGAAGAAAAAATAAATAAACGAGTAAGGAAAGAACTGATGAATCAGATATTAAGGGCGATAAAAAAAATAAAAACTACACCCCTTAGGCTGCTTCTGGAGTCTCCAAATTTCAACCTCGGGATGAACCAATGACCATGAACAATCCATCAAAATTTGGTTACTCTAACTTGAACGGTGTAGAAGTAGTTCACCGGACATGGAAGTGTGACGGACGGACTGACTGACGGACAAAACGATTACATTAGCGGATTAGAAAAAATATAGAAACAGCGATAAAACAGAGTGAGGTCCGCGTGAAAAGAGAGGGTTGGATGAGAAGAGAAAAAAGAAAGAGAAGACGCGAAAGAAGGGAGATGGAGGATCCGGGAGGTGGAAAAGAGAGAGCGAGAAAAGAGAGAGAGCGAGAAATGAGAGGCGGCGAGAGAGAGGGTGGGGTGAGGAGGCAAGTGGTTGGAATGAGAGCGATAAATGCGAGTTGAGAGCGCGTGAGAGGGGCCGGGGGTGGTCGGTTAAAAGGGGGTGGGGTAGAGAATAAGAGGGGTATTTTTTGCGGGGGAGGGAATTCATTTGAAGTGGAAGAGGGAGGAAAAGAACGCGACTGAAGGGAAGGCGAGGAAATTGGCTGAAATGGGCGATATACTCCCGTCATCGCCTCCCAGAGTGGAAGATTGTTAGTAGTTAAGCCTTTTTCCTTTCGCCGCGCGAATTTCTGCGGAATATTTCGTTGGCCCTCTTCCATCGCTGCAAGGAAGGAGGTTTTTTACAATTCATCCGAAAGTTTCATCAAAGAAAATTTATCACATACGCTAGAATGATTAACGTTCATTTATGAGAAACTGTAATTTAAAAATATATGACACTTAGAAATTAATGATACTCAAAGGAAGATGAGCGTGTCGAATGCTTCACTTAGGTATCGAGGCAGCATTTTGCCGATAAGTAAATAATTAAAGTTAGCCATATCATAAAAAGTAAAAAATTCTAATATTACCCAATGCTTCCTATAACTGAGAGCCCACAAACCCGCTACTTTGTTAAATCAAAATAATGGATCGATGCGGAAAAGTTATTCGTTCTTGTTCCAGATACGTATATCATTAAAAATAATATTTCTGTTTATCAGAAGCCAGTTTTGTATTCGTACCATTTCTCCTGAAAACACCGAATTAAAATTCATAAATCTAACAATAAAATTTTTTGGTTCACCCTTCATAAGTTAAAGCTGATCAAAATAATGATTACGCTGTTGTTGAGTCGCCTCAGAACAAAACATCTTCAACGAGTTCAAAACATTTGAATCTTCTCTTAGAAATAATACTTCTCAACAAAAAATAAAACTATTCAGAAATATTACATAATAAATTGGTCTTCTGGAATTCTCTTAGTTCTTTACCACCATGGAGCACATAAAAAATTGAGGAATAACGGAGGACCGGGTTCGACACACGAGATTTCGCCGCAATAATTTCGCGTCCAGAGAATTCCGTCTTCCTTGCTCCGGATTGCCCTCCAACAATGTGCCTCCGTGTAAAGAGGCCCTTTCAATCTCCGCTCGATGGAACGACTCCTCCAACAATAGATCCATAATACCCTAACCGCAGAGACACTTCAACTACAGTCCATCCCTCCCTCCCGCCCCTTCTCCCTTTACTCCCTCGCTGTCCACTCTATTTGTCTGGACACGGAATGGCTCCAGAGACCCAATCCCTCGTTTGCTCTTTCTCTCTCTCTCTCCGCCCCGTCCTCCCAATACTGCAATGCTTTCTCTGTGCTTCCACTCTTCTCTCCCGAACCTCTTAACTCGCGTCATTCCGTGGTTTTAGAGGCAAATGAACGCTCTGACTTTTGTTTGTTGGCTTCGGGGACGTGTTTGTGCTGTCCTCCTCCCTCTACCCTTCACCTCGTGGCCATGGTACACAGCGCCGCCCTTCACGTATGCCGTCTCACGTCCGTGACTCCTCCCGTAGTGCTTTACGGCCCTTTGTGATGTTTTTATTTCTCTTCTCGGTCCGTCGGTGTGTATCGTATTCTCCTATTTAACCAGCGTTTGTCGTCGGGAGCAGCTTTTACTTTGGCATGCGTAACATCGGTGCTCGACTCAGAGGAATAACGCGATATGGAGAGGGAAGAATGTTGAAAACGTGTATTTCCTTTCATTGCTATCTGCTTTGGAATTGCTTTAATACACCCACTTGACCTTAGAATACATCCATATATCTCGACTAATTCGTTCATTATCGAATGCTATCATGTATGCGCTATGGTAGAGCCGTCATTTAAGATTTTAAAAAGTATCTGAGAGACATGAAGAGGGTTTAAGGAAGGGACATGAAAAGAGATATCAGGGATTTAGAAGCGTCCACTCCTTTACACCCCGCCCCCACCCTCTTCTTGTCTCTCTTCTTTTGTCACAACATAACGTTATCTCCAGCTTCTTCGTGGTCGCGCAATAACGCCCTTCATCTCTTCACACACACGCACGCACACAGGGCGTATAACACAAACGCACTTTATCTTCCACCTCTCCCTTTCCTACTTGAAAACACTCGCGCGCTTTACCGTCAGGATGGAGGTCGGGAAAAAGAGAGAGAGAGAGAGAGAGAGAGAGAGAGAGAGAGAGAAAGGTAGAGAAAGAGGAAAGGGGTAGAATTTTAGGCGACGGCGCGGTGCTCATGTTTTGCTTGCGACGCCGTGAAGAGATGGCGGCGTTGACGCTGGCGACACGGAGGAGCAGCAATAAAACGTAAAATCGCTTTCACAGAGGCGGAATGGGGAAGAGAAATATCTCTCAATATCTTTTCTGACCTCACCAACGCTCCTTTGTATTCCTCTCTCTCTATCACTCTCTCTGTCAATCGCGTTTGTATGTGTACGTCGAATTTCTCTGGAATCATAAATCGTAAATATAAACGGGAGAGGCGCTAGAAACAAACCGACGCCTTATGGAGACAAGAGGGAAAATCACCGAACTCCGAGAGCTCTCACGCAGAAAGAAATAGGGTGCGGAGGGCGTGTTGCGATTGTTTGGGCTCTTCCAGGGAGAGGACAACTGAGATATGATTCACTAACAAAGCGATAAGTAAGCGGTGGAGAATGGATTAGAGAGTGTTCTGGAGAGAGAAAGAGAGGGTGGATGCGTGGGAGGCTTTCCGTCTCCGCTTCCAGCACCGGTATATTTTTCTGCACGTCAAAAACTCTCCTCACAAGCGCTCTCGGACCGCCTTTCATTTTTTAGGGGTAATGGAGGAGGGCGGGAGGTGTGGGCGCGGCTGGGACGGATGGGAGTGGAGAGGAAAAGGAAGGATGCTTGCGTTTTTGGGTCCTTTGCTGGAGCAATTCATTCTCTGTCCTTGCGGGGACGGTCCTTCATTCTCCCTCGTGTAGAAGGGAATGCATGGTTATGCCTTTTCCTGTATCACAGTGGTAAGAGAAAGGTGATTGCGAAGGAGAGAAAGGGAGTTAGCGAGGAAGTTAGCTCTCTCTGCGACGTTAATAGGGGAAAGAAAAAAGAGGAGGGGCTGTGGTCAGCTCCTGAGAAGCTACAATGCGGATGTGCCAAAATTCATCAAATTCATTCATCTGAATTTCTGAGGGTGATAATATTTATTACGTCAATTGTTGACAAATTTTCTGGATGTAAAAAATTATCAGATCTCTGAAACATCGTCTATGTTCAGAAAATGAAAAAAATGCAAAATATCAATGTTTATATTGTTATTAATATTTAAAGTTAAATACTACCATATGAATTTAAAAAATTACATCATAATATTAATTGAATATAAACGGGAGCATTGCAACTCATATGAAAATTACTCTATTTCAGATTGAATTAAAAATACATTTAAATTTCTAGTGGATTTCAATGCTAAGGATATCAAAATACGTATAAGTGATTTTAAAATAATAGTTTTGTAAAATTTGAATAAGACTTGATTATACAGTGACTTAAAGAGCAGCTGTGTCTTCACGATTTACTTAAGCTCACACGGCATTATTTTCATCATTGGTTTTCAATTTCTTAGGGACTGTTGAACTTGTATGGGAAGATAAATAAAACATAATTTATCCACTATTGCAAAAACTGTTATTCATGAGCCACACAAGAGTTTTGGGATTTATTATATTGAGCAGGGTTATTATGGTCAATGCAGAAATCAAGTGCCTCAAACCCTCTCATAGATTTTATTAGTCACGGTTCATCCCATACACACGCACCAATGAAATCTATCTTTTCACGGTCAATCTATAACAATATCCCGAAATTGTTCCCTCTTCCCCTCATTCAAAAAAATCTTAACGGGATAGCATGGAAGACGAAAATTCCCAAAAAATACGAGCGATCCTTCCCTTTTCGTCGCGACGAGGGATGAACGGAGGGGAAGCGGAGAGAGCGTCTGTTCGGGCATCCCTTAGGAAAGGATCTCCACCGTTACGAATCGGAAAGGCCATCCGTCAGGGGAAAATCAGAGGAGCGAGCCATTTAAAAACGGGCCTTTATGGAGGCCGAAACGACGGGAGGCAAACCTTTTAAGGCCATCGCAACGAACAGGAAGCCATGGAAATATCGCCGCCGCAATTGCGGATTCGGAAGAGAGAGGAGGGCGAGGGAGGGCCTCGTCCCCAATCCCATCCGACGGAGTGCCGTCGCGGAAGATGCGTCTCACAATGGACGCACCGGACGGCGGCGTCATCCTTCGCATCCGGACGCACGATTACCCAGAGACACTCCCTGACCCGCCCCCGACCACCGCACTCCATCCTTTCCTTCCCATTAACGTCCTCCTTATTTCCCCTCATTTCAAACCGTGACGGAGCGCTCTCCAACTCGTGGAGGGGGCCGTGGGGCCAACGAATCGTCAAATCCAAGCATATGCTCCGAAACGAGAGAGGGCCATCTCTCTTCTTCCTTCCGACGAACTCCTCCTCCTCTCCCACACAACCTCCCTCCATCCCACAACTACCCCACACCCTCCCCCCGCGCAACCCCTCCCTCCCTCCACGTCCTCTATGTAAGCCCCTCCGCCTCCCGTGGAACCCTTTTCCTCTCTCAAAGTATCCGTTCGATTCGTTCTCCCATAAATCCATTGCCAACGAATCGACCGCTTCCCTTTTCCAACTCCCGGCCGACGGACGCTCTTCCTCCGCTTGTTATGAGGACCGCGCGGAATTGATGGCACGGGATGACTAAGGAGACACTTGGTGTCCGGCTGAGCGGCGGCAGTACGAGAGAGAGAGAGAGTCTAAATCAAGAGTATGAGACTCGAATACAATGGGAGATTTCGTTCAAATCACCTTTAATTAATTACAACTATTTCCATAGGCCTAAATAGCGCGAAGACTTCACTTTTCGCAATGGACCGTTCGATACTCGCAGATTCAAGAAGAAAGCAGCACGTTGAGCGGGCGTATTTCCTACACATCTCCAGCATATGGCATAATTTGTCTTGATTATGGAAGAATATGAATTCCAGGAATATATATATATATATATATATATATATATATATATATATATATATATATATATATATATATAACGCTAAGGCAATACGTGGCACACAATAACATTGTATTGTTAATCAACAGGATATATAAACAGCTGAAACAGAAATATCAGATCTTTGTATCATAATGTTAGTATTGTATTGTAAAATCTGTATTAAAGATTATTATTATTAATTAGGTATTACTTTTAAAAGAATTAATTTGCGTACAATCTTATATGGTAGATTATATAGCATTACGAGCTGTAAGCCCGTAAAAAAAATTACGGAACTTAAACGATTAAGCGTTTTCATCTACTTAATAAACCCGAATCCCTCTTGGTTGGTCAGAGACATTTTTGTGCGAATTTATAACACATAAATAAGTTATATCATTTAGCATTTCAAGAGATACAGAATTTTTCTTGCCATTGTAAAGTACATAGTGAATAAGCGGCATTGAACACTGTCATTACTTTTCTTCTACAAAACAAATTATCAGCAACTACATCAATTTAAATAACCACAATGACCACACTATACTTACCATTTCGGCAGAGGTACACCACAATGCATCACATTTAGTCAAATCTCACGTGTTAAATTATTAATAACAGTAAATATTAATTTTTAAATGCATATCATTCAATATAGATACATAACAACCAAGTAGAACTATGTCAATTTAAATAAAAACAAAATATTTACCACTTTAGAAGTAAAACATGATATTACTTTTCCGTATTAATATCGCAACCAAATAAACAGGGATGGGCGCGAATGAAGCCCGGAGTCGAGTTACTCGACTCTTTCAACTCCTAACACCGGAGTCGTTTCGCATGCGAAGAGCCGATTCCGCGTGACGTCATCGTAAACTTCGCGAGATCCAGCGCGGGGCGTGCTCTACGAATAGTATATTTACATTTTGATTTTACTTATATTAATAATTACATAGGGAATTGCATTCATACATTGGTTTACAGTTCCCTGGAACTAATTGAGAGCTCTAATTGTAAGAGATTGATGGGATTTAAAATCTTTTAAAATATTAACCAGAAATACCGTTGGTCAGAAAAAATATTTTTGTCTATAAGGTTGGAAATTAAAATATTATACTTTTCATAACAAGCAGCTGAAAAGGACAATTTTAAATTTTGAGAAGAGGTAGAGGCTCATGATCACCCCTTTCTCCACACCTATTTGTTACCATTCTCACGAATATTTTCCTGTCAGGAGTAACAATTAATTACTATATTCAGTTGGAACTTAATGCAACTATTAACTTTATACGGGTTACTGATACGACTATGCATAAAGATAGTAGTTGCAATTATTCTCATAGATGACACTAGCGGCGCCCGTGGAGTCGACTCCGGGATCGCGAGAGTCGACTCCTAGGCTTAAGAGTCGATTCTTCGCGACTCCTTCTCTGCCCATCCCTACAAATTAACAATATCTAATGTTTATTTACTCAATGTCTCTAGCAACGTGATAAACAACATTGAAATTCAATATAAAGTTAAAACCATTTAGATAATGTTTTAAATGCAACTATATATAAATTTTTACTTCCCATTTTTCGATTTTATAGCGGGAAGTCACCTTTCTTCCTAAAATTTTTAAACTGACCAGCTATTCATTTCACTACCTCTTAGATAACATTGCGCGTAGGCAAGAGGGAATCAGCGGGTCGTAAAAAAAATTACAGTAAAATATATACAAAGAGGAAGGGAGGGAGAGTGGGATGGCGAGATCATTTGACTCTCTAACTATTGTATCAGCAAATCAAGAGATCGAAAATTGTGTGTATAAATAAATTTATGATACTGATTGTGAACAATTAAGTACTAGCGCGCAGATGCTCATTATTAATTATGACTAATTAAATTTTTTCTTCGTTAGTATTAGATGCTTATGACATTACTATTTTGACAATTTAGTCAAAACATGTCTAAATTCTCTCGTTCATTTCATTCAATAATAAAAAAAAGTTCAAAATTTCTCGAAAAACTTGACAAAACACGACAAATGTTTTTCACGTTTTGCTAAAATTTCGAGTTTTAGGATTGGGACGCCATCATAAGCTAACGTTGTAATTTAAAATCAAAGGCACTGACTTTCATTTAAAGCACTATTATAATATATAGATTATCAACCGCCATAAATAAAAGGAGTACCATTATTTTATGTAATACTATATATCCTGTTTGAAAATTACGACGCCATCTTATTTATAGGTCGTTGGTTGACATCAACGTATGTCTGGACGTAATTGCAAGTGCCGACGTAATACAGCCATGAAGGATTAAACGAGACGGGAAAGTTTTAAATGGGGTTATTTCGGTCTCACAAACCTGAGGACGTGGGAATCCCAGCATGTGGACCCATGAAGTTGAGCTTTGCCGAATGATGGTAGCTGGACATGAAGAGGTCCGACTGGTATTTATAGGAGGCGGGGTCGGCCGCTGCCGCTGCCGCCGCCGGCTGCGTCGCCGCCGCCAAACCCTGGAAGTCGAACTTGTAAGCGTAGCGCTTCCCGTGCACCTTCGTCATGATGTTCTTGTCGTAGTAGTACCTGTAAGGAGGAAAAAGAGGAGCGACTGTGCGGTGAGAAAATGACATCAGAATATATATATATTCTGGTGTTTCAGGTGTTTATTTGTGTTTTTGTGTGTTCGTGTGTTTTCCGTGTCTCTTCGACGCCCCCAGCCCCCAACTTGGTATATATATGCGGGGTGATTACAAATTATCTTCCAGATTTAAACAATTTATTATGAAAAAACTAACAGTAAAAAGATGCAGTGATAGCAATCTATACTTAACAAAGAAAAACTCTAGAAGTTTTGTTCAATCTATCATTTGTAATTATCCTGTATATATAAGATGTAAAGATGAAAAAGTACTTTCTGTCGGTAGAAAATTCATATTAAAAGATAGGACTTTTTATATCGAATTAATCAATAAAAAATTTACATCCAATATAAAGTTTCAATTTCAGTTGGGTTTTCCACTAGGAAAATTGATATAAATTAGAATATCAATCAAACCAATCCAATAAAAAAGTCGATAAAACCTAACATAATACGTGGAATATTACTTAATTTTGATCTTTATTACATGCCCCTCAAAAAAACCTTATTATCCCAGGTTAATGTTACTTTGTTGTTTTGGAAGCCACTAATAACGTTTTAAAATTTGTCACTATTTTTCGTCATTTTCAAACATAATTATTTATTTTAGTTTAGAATTATTATAATATCAATTGATGGGAAATTTTTCTTAAACCTGAATTTACTATAGGTACTTTATAATTTATTTGTGAATCTGAACTATTTTCTGCTTTTTGCATTGTTCACTATCAGAATGAAAATCTGAATAGTGACTGCGTTAATTTTTCGCCATTTTAACGCTATTCCTTGTTTTAAATCGGAGTCAATATATCTGTTTAGTTACAGTTTACACAGTTCTATAATTATAAACATTTGGATTTAATTTTAAAAATTAATATATATGAATTACTTCTACAACTGCTGTATTTTCATGGCAATTAGGCCAATAGTATTAAAAGTAGATAACAAATAACTATGGAGAATTGAAAACAACAATAAACATTAAAAAACTCAATATCAACTTTGAGTGTTAGGTAATTTTTAAATAAATCTTACAGTTTATACCACTGGGTTCAATTTTTTCCTAGAACATATCACTGCAAAGCGATAACATATAAGATATATATATATATATATATAAGATGCCTTTTGGGATTATATGATGCAAGAACAGAAATAATTTTTGGACCTAGATATGGCGAAAATGAAACAAAGGGCAGATGTGTAAATGTGACGACGATGTTGCCGTTTGCAAAAGGAAAACGAAAGAATGCGAGAGAGTACGGAATATTAATGGGAAAATTCCCTTCAGGAGAACTCGGCGTGATAAAAAAAGGGTGAGGAGAAAATGTCGCGGATGGGCGAACACGAGGAAAGGACGGAACCGCGGTAACACCGAGAGGGGGAGAGAGGAAACAATATTGATTGATAGACGTCATAAGCGGATGCCCGAGCCGGAATAAAACCAAAACAAACGAACCGGTAATACGGTCACCCAATCAAAAATATATTCCACGGAGCGAGATCAAAAAATGAATACGAACGATGGTGCATCGGCTTACACAGCGCAAATAGGGAAAACTCGAAAGAGTGTGCAGAAACACGATGAGGTGCGCCGGTGGGAATCTGTTGCTTCGAGGCGCCTCTAGCGAGGGGAGAGAGAACCGGCTTTTCCGCCGCTAGGGAGTGTTGGCGATGGGAGTAGGGGGGTAGACGAGGTGCCGGATGGAGTAAGTCGGGAGAGAGGGAAGGAGGTTAAGGAGGAGGATGCGCAATCTGTTACCGGAGGGGAAAAAGAGAGATGGGAGGGAATGGGCGTTATTGAGTTAGCGGCTTCTGAATAGGTTGGATGGCATTTGGGTGGGGATTTCGACGGCGGGAAGAGGAGAGAAAGGGAAGATGATAGTAGTGGGAGGAGGGAAGAGAGGAGGCCGACGCCGAAAAGAAGAGGGACGCAACGGAGAACAACACCATGCGACGAAAGGGTTGAAATTCACAACGATGAGAATCGTGTCGATGGTTTGGGAATCCGTGGGAGTGCGATTAACGGGGAAAAGCATTTGATACATTGGACCTCGATGGGATATTGACTGGCGAAGGATGCGCCACGGAATAAGCAGTTTTTGGCGAAAGGAGACGTAAAATACCTTTGCGACTAAATACCAAGGAAAGAAAATCGAACATGAAGAATGAAACATTGGGACTTGTAAACCTAGCCGAGTTTATGGCTTTCATGTCATAAGGGAATTTCTATGAGTGTTTTTTGAGCTTATAATTAGAGACCGGCGATCTTCTGAAAGAAGTGAAAGAATAAATGTACGATGAGAGACATTCGGAGGAGCCTAAAAGAAAGAAGCGCGAAATAAATTTTACAAATACAGCATCGGAACTCAATCATTTGTTCCAATATCCAAAAACAGACTTCTTGATCTTTTAAAAGTCATCCATCGGTATAATTCAAGCATTCGTGTATTTCAGCGCCAATAATTTAATTTGTTAAATAATAACAAGTTTTGGCGCAGAAACAGCATTGAGCATACGAAGTCACTTCAAATATACAAGTTCGAAAAGAAATCGGAGAAATATTATCGAACGATATAAATAATGAAGCGCAATTTAATATCACTCATTCCCTCCATCTTTCCATCTCTCCCTGCATCCCTTTCTTTTTGGCACTCGAATACCACACCGGGAAATTGATTCGTATGTTTTCAAGCCTTATATATTACTTAGGAATAGAAATGAAACATTGTGGTTACAGAATAGGAGATATCTACCAAAACACGAATAAAATTTTAAAAGGTCACAAACCTATCAGGAGGGCGTAAACCTGGTGCAAAACAACGGATGAAGGTTGATGATTGACTCTTGATGCCCAAAACGAAGACTTTTAATTTTCCAGATTAAGGTCACGTGACCCCACCGGCGGACCAATCACGCCCCTTGAAATTTGTTTACCGCTGCTCCGTGGCGGGAAGGGATTTTCGCCGCAGGGCGAAGGTGGGGGAGGGAGGACGAGAACAAGGGCAATAGGGAGAGGAGGAGGAATCAGAAAAAACATTAGCAGTGCCGCGAGAGAGTTATGTTGACGTCTACTATCAACAATATGAATAAACTCATTTTTAATATCGCTCGCCCTAAATATGTTTCCTCTGAGAATTTAGCAATGCATAAAGTACTTCCTTTGGGAACCCTTTACTCAATAATTAAACAAGATTGATTTGAACAAAACCATTATATTTGCTGTCAAATGAGCAATTCATAGTCATGTTTAATGAGCGCTAAAACTGGCCTTCTAAAAATCACCTTTTAAGTCATAAATTAGAACAGTCAATCACACGATTTAAAATAAAATCCCGCACGGAATTCTCTGTATTATGAACCTTTGGAAGTGTAAAAAAACTCACAGTTTTACTCGTACTCGTGAAACCCATAAAAAATCGGAGTCATTCCAATTCCAAACAGAGAGAGGATAAGAGAGAGAGAGTTTGGGTTCCATGACCGTACGTGTGTGGAATGGCGTATTAAGCACGCAGAGTGAATCAAAATTCGGGATCGGGAGAAGGAGGGAAGAAGCAGGAGCTAATGAAGAGAGCAAGTGGAGAGGGAGGAGGTCAAAGGGTGTTTGGGGTCGTGGAGGTCATTGAAAGAGAACACGGCGGATAAAGAGAGAATGGATGGAAGGTATCATCTGGCTTCATTGTGCAGTCGTTATGGAGGGCTGATCGGCCGAGTTAATTCCAGGGCGTTAGGGAGGACGGAATGGGGCGAGATGGAGGGCGAAGAGGGGGCGAGAGGGGAGTTCGGAGGGATGCTCGGGCAGGGAACGAGGCAAGGATGAGGAGGGGAGGGATGTGGCAATTGGATTATCAGCCGCGTGGAGGAAGGGCGGCGCTCGCTCGCATACCGCCCACTAATTGACAATCTGGGGATTGGGGGAAGGAGGAGGGGGAGATATGTCGGGGAGAGCGAGGAGGGGGAGGGGGAAGGATGCTGTGATAACGAGGATGCCGTACCGGTTTCTGGTTCTCTTCTTTCCCTCTCCGCCCTACCCTCCCTCATGTCCCACCGCCAATGCTGCAATGACGCAATGCCGCCGGTGTGGCGTTTTGGGGGAGAAGGGTGGAAAGGGGGGGCGGCGGCTATATTGAGTGCGGGGTAAGAGAGCTAGGAGGTGGACTTGTAGACGCTGGGTAATGGAGAAGTACTTTTATGCATAGAGGTAAGTTACTCCGGGATGGGACAACTCGCCGCGACCGATTCGCCGCAAGGAAATTCGCCACCGGACGATTCGCCGCTAAACCAAACTTGAATATACAATTATTTTGTAAAATTGTCGAATAAAAACTAAAACTGCAGGTAGCTTGAATAAATAAAAATATGGTGACTTATGCAGTAAGATAAAAATCAACAAAATTTGTAATATGGATGTATTTATACACAATATATTTTAAAATACAAACATGTTACTGTATCCAATATAATATTATAATATTACTGAATCAAATTATAAAATATATTTGCTTGTTAATAAACAGAAATACATAAAGAAAAAATACACATAATTGAAGTAATCACAAACTAAATTCACACTAAATAACAAGTGTACGCATTATCAATTTAATCCATATTAAAATTATGTGCAATTCCTCTTAAATATTCAATCTTGATCCGGTGCTGATAATCACTTACTATATTCTTAATTCGCTCATCGGCTTCTCGATATTTTCTTAATTTAGTAGGTGGCCGATGACCGGCGACAAGTTGCTCATAAAGGACCTCTTCCTTTCTGCACTGTCCGCAATCCATCTATAAATTTCCAAACTGACGGATGACTTACACCCACCTCTATTTTCAGGCGTCTGTGAGCTGCTTCGGCATAATTATTTGTTCTTGCATCATCAGACAAAGCACGCCTGTAAACATTCTAAATTTTCGGTCTAAAAAGAGGTGCACGTCTTCCTTGGCCTCGTCGAATAATTCTTCCAACATATGTGCCTTCGAACCAATCCAATAATGGTGTCAATTTTTCTGGCAAATCTCCAGCTAATGCATCTAGGGCTTCATACAAATAATCATCGGGTACAAATGCAAATGCTGTTATCATTTTAGCGTGTAAATGAATGTTACTATCGGTATTGTACCTCATAGTTGAACCTAGCGTACCAATATGCTTTTTAATGTTATGGTTTTAATGAAAAAAGCAACCACGAATATCAGCATGAGGAAATACTTCCTCGATACTTCGAATTGCCGCCAATTCAAAATCACGGGATATTAATGTCTGTTTTACATTTTTTTTCGATACGTTTTATCATGTCAAAACATTTAACGTATGTCACCCGCTGCTTATTCGGAAGCAAACCGTAGAGTATAGGATGAACTCCTCCATATTTTTCTATCATCACAACATAAACTTGAGAAAATACCGAGTGAATACTGTTATTAGAAAGCAGCAGTCAAATATTAGGAGATTTAAATTGCATTTTGCAGAATGGTCCTAAGGACTATAATGAAAGATATGAAGGACTAATGTCTCGTTAATTTAGGATATAATGCATTTGAATACGTTCAAAGTTGGATATTTCTCTTTTAGGAGGAAAGAGAAAACCATGACGCGAAATGTGCCTTCACAAAAACATCTCTAAACGAGAGAAAGATTTTGTTACTTTGTTGCATAATAGAAAATGAAAAGTTTTATGATGCAAAACGACTGTGGAATGTGTCGCCAGAAAAAGCGAGCTGCTTCTCTGGGCAAAATGGGGAAGTGTTTGGCTCTAGGACTATTTTGGAATAAGTGCCACCACTACCCAGGGACACTCGGGAAACAGGAACACCCAACTAAACGAGAGGAAGATAGCAGGAAGGAATGTCGAGAAGGAGAGGGAAAGAGTGGCTCCTTGTTGCGTCGAAGTGATCAAGGAGAAGAGAGCGGGGAAGGTAAGGATAAAACGAAAGGATTCCAGAGCAGCTTAAAATACGAGAGTGAGCATCGAAGAGGGAAGAAACTGAACGGTTAGATCACGAAAGGGAAAATATAAAAAATAAATAAATTTTATAATGACGTAATAAAAATGGAGAACAGTATGGCGATGGGAAAAAATGAATATTTTAAGGAAAAGTCGACTATAGAAATTTGTCGCTTATCAAAATCCTCTGTGCTTTTTTCATACTAGTCTGCTCATTGCATCTTTGCTTGCAATTTGGATGTGACAATGAGATAAGAAAAAGGACAAAAAACATTGATTTATATAAGTAATATTTATTATTTAAGAAATATAATTAAAATAAGCTTAATGTATTTTGTGATATTAAAATTATCAAATCATGCTATAAAATTGCAATTAAAATAGCTTTCCATCTTTCTTCTCGTTTGATATTTGTAGGAATGAAGTTAATCTTTTTCGAAGAATAAATCTAATCCGTGCCGTATTAGCGTAAAATTTTGTTTTTTAATAAGACATAAGGGGAATTATTCCGATTTTTAACAATGATAGCTGCCGAACAACTGATTTACAGTAAAAAAGCGTTGATATTTATATCTGAAATGGGGGTGTGTCAATGTTGATGGCTAAAAGGTCCCTGTCGCTGTCAGAAGAGATAACATTGCAGAAAATACGGGGTACATCGTGGAATTTTATCTTTTGAAAACGCGGTGTGTGTATAGGAGATACCTATCAAGATCGAATAATTAAAAATATCTCAGCTCCCATGCCAAAACCCTGGCTGGATTACCTATAAAATTAAAATTATTTGACATTTTTCCTATCTC
Source organism: Tanypteryx hageni (assembly GCA_028673005.1). NCBI lineage: Eukaryota > Metazoa > Arthropoda > Insecta > Odonata > Petaluridae > Tanypteryx > Tanypteryx hageni. The sequence goes on along the minus strand of CM054113.1, from coordinate 107,322,573 downwards.
CTTTCGCCGTTACATCCAACTTGCAAGCAATGCTGCAGCGAGCAGACGTGATTTAATTAAGGTAGATAAAGGCCTCATCATGAGGCAGGAGTAGGATTCTATTAGGCCGATAAACATCTCGTCATTCTACGGGACTATGAGTTTTTAAGGTAGCTAAATATCTCGTCATTTGGCGGGAGCATGATGCTTTTTAGGGAGCATGACGTTTTTAGGTAGCTTAATGTGACCCCCCTAATGTAGCTAAATGCCTCGTTTTCCGGCAGAAGTATCTTATGCAGTGTTGCCAGCTGCTAAAAAATAAATCTGCTAAACGGTTGTGAAAATCTTCTGGATTTAGACGAAAATAAGCTAGGGATTGGGATTTTATCCACGTCACTTTCTTATGTTCCCTAAAAATTAAGCACGCATCATTTCACAGAATTTCCGGAGAGTATTAAATACATAAAATATGAACTTTTTGTAGAAGATTGAAATTAATATAGAGGATTTAAACCTTGATATTTTATCCTAGATGATCAATGAAATAAGCTAGATCTAGTGGAAAATACCCCAGATTTGCAGAAATGATCCTACGTGACAGCATCAGAAAATGAGAAATTTTGATACCATGGAAATGAGAACATGGCTTTTACATTTTCCCGTAAAGTTGTACGCAATGGCCTACTGCCATGCCAAATTTCAGAACTGTAGTTTTAGAACAGTGGTTCTCAGAGAAAAATTCGTCGTGGCCGCGCCTGTTGTGGTGGACGCATTGTTAAATTTAGGGTGAAAGCGATATTTGGTGTTCTACGTGAAGCCCCTAAGTTTAACGAGATAAAATAACAATGACAAATATAAATTATAAAAAATGACATCACAGTTTCTAACGCAGTCTGAATATTAATTATTCCTATGTTTAAAATATAGCTTTGCTGGGGGCCGCATTGAAATATTCTGGCTGTCCCAATGGAGAATCACTGTTCTAGAAATCTCTTAGGTTTTATATAATCATCCTCTTCCTACTGCGCAAGAGAGAGCTATCTCTAATAGATAACTATAATTCGAATCGACATTTTAAATAACGTAACTTCGGTTTGCCGAAATACATTTTGTTCGAATAATCGAAAATTAAAGGTACCTATACAAGTTGGAGTTTTGATTGTATATTTACACATAAAATGGGTTTTGAGGCTTATACGTTTGCAAATGATTGCGGATAATGAGAATATATTATCATGAAGCTTCTTAAAGTTAGTTTCCGAGAGGTTATCGGCTTTCGTCGAACCGCTATCTAACCGTGAGGGGACTTATTCCAAATAAGTCGGAAATCGGAGACAAGGATTTCGTACTTACGACGTTCGGAGGCAAATACGCGCACGCATCTCAACTCACACTCACGGAAGGAAATTTCTCTATGAATGAAAGCAAGGATAAATAAAAACGATTGCAACGATAAAATGGAAAGGGAAGCGACCGAGCAACAAGAAGAGAGAAGAAGGAGAAAAGAAATATAGGATAAATTCCGTGAGAAGTAAACGGAAGAAGGGGGCGGGGGAGTGTGGCTGAGAGGAAATTCTGGAGCGAGAGGGTCCGGAAGAGGAAAGAATCGCGGGAAAGAGAGAAGTGGAGGAGAGAGGGGAGGGAAGAGGGGATAGGTGGGGAGAGAAGATGGAAAGGGGAAGGAGGGGCGGCGCTGCGGAGAGGGGTAAGGAGGATGGAGGCAAAACTGGGTGGTTGGGATGGAGAGGTGCTGTAGTCCACGGAGGCGGCAGGCGAAAAGGAGAAAGGGGGAGAAAGGAGGGAAATGAGGATAGGAGGGAGAGGGACGGCAAAAAGGAAATTAGGGCTTTCCTCGGCGTTTTGAGCCCGGCCGATTGGGGCGCCATTCCGTGCCGACCGGAGACATGCACATCCTGCCTGATTTCCTAATAGATTCCGCGCATCCGTGGGAAGGACGTGAGAGCGGGTAAGTGAAGTGGTCGAGAGGGAGGTGGGGGAAAGGGAAAAATAGAGACGAGAAAGAGGTTGGCAGATGAGTGAAGAAAGAGTGAATTACGCGGAGATCAAATACGTAATGGTAATTACGAAGCGACATTTACGAAATTATTCTATAACAATTCTGTTAATATTTTACCGCCGTTGATTTTGAATTTCTGTGCTTGGGTGTTTAGAAATAAAATGATTATTTTACTTGCGTTTCTTACGTGAGCACTTCGACAGATTGGTGAAATTGAATTACTGAACATTTACTAAGTAGAAAAATTAGACTTCCTCGTAAAACTTCCAATTTCTTCCAAGGACTATACGTCACGTTGTCCGATGATGTACGATGCAACTTCCGAAGGATAAATTAACGAAAGCAACACTTGGTAAATTCCAATATTGAATATTTTCTTCTAGGCCTGTGAAATGATATCTTGGGATCAGCAAAATCGTTCTGGAAGAACGAAGATTCCATGTATCCTAAATAAGAACACATTGGAAGCAGGACGGTTTTAATTGGCGCTTAATGTAAACCGGGGACGTGATAATCGCACTTCTGTGTAAACGGGATAGCGATTCACCACTCAGCCAATATCTCCCTTATTCTTTTAAAACACGATTATTTTAAAATCGTCATACCTAAAAGATTAACGGAACGTTTTATAGATGCGATGTAAATTTGCAAACAAAAACATAAATCGCTTGTAAAAGAGAGCGCGTCGTCGGAGTGAGATTGAGAGAAGAAAGGGAGAAAGGAAAGGGAGAAAGGAAAGGGAGAAAGGAGAGAGAGAGAGAAATTGAGAGAGTTGGAAGCAATAAAAGCGAATGGTTGGGTTTCCGCGAGTGGAAAAGGAAGAGAAAGAGAGGGAAAGAGGAGCGTGGGATGTCGGAGGTAGCAATTGCCCCATCGCAAGAGGTGGCTGCGCGAGGACTCCGGCGGGGAAGGAGGGAAGGAAAAGAGAGGGGGGACGGAGGCAGTGCGCGGGCGCCGGGGTCTCGCAAGCGGCCATGGGGGTGGGAGCGCCGCTAACGCCGCCGCGGCGCCTATATCGACCACGCGCTTTGGGTCGTGCGGGGAGAGGGGGGAGTCGGGGGAGGGGAAGGCGAGCGGCGGTTGGTCGGATACGGAGGGGAAGGAGTAGAAGAGGCGGTTTAGTGGCGTGGAGAGGGGTGGCGGAGGAGATAGGGGAATGGCGACGCGTGGGTATCGCCATGGAGGCGTACAAACACAGCCTGCTTGCTTCTGCCTCTCCCAAAGGAGCGACGGAGGCATGCGTCCGAAATGTTTCAAATCGCGGCGAGATGCCTTTCAAAGGATTCGAGATTAAAATTCAGGGTTTTGGGTCGGAATGGAAGTGTTACCTAATATCTAACGATTCCCTTCGGACGGGGTTTTCGTACTAACGGAATGCTTCTCTCTTGTTATTAGGATGTTTCTATAGTTTTGAAAAGGGTTAGCCATAATCACTGCTGAGGTTTGATCAGCAATCAATTACGAATAACGCGATCGGCGTACATAGCGTTAATTACTGCCATAATAAATGATAAATTTTCTAACATAGAAACTTAATTCTATATAACATTTATTTCTTCCGAGCTCGATGGTCTCAGAGATCCCACATAAATAAACTTTGAGATATGGGATAAAAAACTTAAAATCTCATATTATATTTCAAAGCAATAATTTTTACCGATATTATATTTGGCGCCATTTAATTGGTACCATTGCAAATGAAAAGTAGTGCGCAAAATGACAGGCCGTATTTTTCCTGTGAACCTCGGGTTAAGGTTTCCGCAACCGTTCTGGTAATTTATTTTTTATCAAACTATGTCAATCTCTAACGAAGGAAACGTCACTTAAACTGGAGGGTCATTGATTTTATCGCGGAGGCAGAGCATATTTCCCATGACAGAGTGACAATTCAGATAGAATGCTATCGCAAGAAAGATAAACTTTGAATCTATTTTTTACGCCATTATATATGCATGTATGAAGACATCCACAAAATAAAATAATATTTATTTCAGATGGAGTTATGACGATGGGCATATAATATAGTCATACTCGTAACTATTTTCTGTTTCATTTTCATCTTATGGGCAGAAGATGATGATAATTTCTTTTCAAGAACAAAGGAACAATCCATATTTATGAAAAAACAACGTACGAGAGATTATCGATAATGTCATAATAAGTAGTATATAATCTTGGTAGACTAGAGGAGCCACGGAAATTGTTAAATTGACGGTTCTCTTCGCTTGAAAATATTGGTTAGTCTTTGAGGATAAGTTTTGTCTCCCCGATAAATAAGTTACTTTACAGTACAACTTTAACCTAATTATTTAAATAAATTATTCATCATATGAATGTGATAAAAGCGCACATGTCCATATTTAATTGAATGTTTCATGAAAAATGCGAAAATAAATCTTTCAAATATTCTGAAGACGAATACTATAATGATGCGTGAAATTTTCGATTGCATTAATGATAAAAAATATAGCCATTTCTCTTTCGAAAACAAATCAATCAATAGCGAAGAAACGTCTTCGTTAAGTGTCACAAAATAAAGATGTAAGATAACAATGCGGAACGCACGAGGGAATATTATTATTATTCCCAGCTTGCTTGAGTACCTACTATAAAATTGCCCATGCCGCGATTTAATAATTATTTCGTCCATAAAACGTATTTATATTGCATCGGTTCGGATCCGCTAGCTGCATTAACCGCGCGTGTTCTGGAGGACAACTCGAATACCGTTCACTTCCTCGATTCCTTTTATTTCTCACTCACCTGAGTGCTCTGCTCAGCTTGTCGTAGTTCATGTTGGGTTTTGACTTTCGCTCCCCCCACCGCCTCGCCACCTCGTCCGGATCCGTGAGTTTGAACTCACCGTTCGTTCCCTCCCAAGTGATGCAGTTGGCATTGGATGAGTCCGAGAGCAACTCGAGCAGGAATTGCCAAAGCTGTATCTGACCCGAACCTAGGAGGAGAGCCGCATGAAAGTGAGAAATCACATTTTATTTCGTAGATCGGGCTGAAATATAAAAATTTCAGTTTTAAGCTGAAAGAGGTTAATTAATTGATCTGAAAGGAAAAATAATAATAAAGTGGCTATGGAAGGATTTCCATTGTTTTTTACTAATTCAAAACTGATGTATAGTACGAAAACTTGCTGTATAATACTGTAAAGATATGGTAAATTAATATTCCAACAAATAATCCTAACAAAAATTAGAGAAGAAAATTTTAGGCATGTAATCTAATTTTAAATTGTAACAATATATAAATGATCTTTTCTAGTAAATGCGCAAGAGGAGATACGCAAAAGACGTTAAAAGATTTTACTGCGATTTACCAAAATATAGGATTAATGAAATTTGATATAATCACGCTTACAAGAATATAAAAAAGACTGCAAACTACAAGATTTATCATGGATTCATCACATGAGGTTTTTCATGACTGCATTCTTTAAAAAATTAACAGTATTTCATTGTTAATAGACTTACAGAAATTCTACCCTGTCATACGCCGATTCATCATGGATGTAAATATGAATCTTTCGATAAAAAACGAGTTTTGCTTTATATAAGTAGGAAGAGTGCTTCTATTATAAAATCACTTTTTACCTCAGGCCTTTCCCCAGAATAAAATATTTAACCTTTAACTACTGAGGTGCGGTCTGTGAAACACCACAGATGGTTATAGTTTCACTTTCCACTAGTTTATATTTTAAAAAGAAACAGAGAGAATATTAAGCTTTTTTGTTAATTACCTCTCATAACAGATAACTAAACAAGGAAAACCAAATTGTAGATAAAGCTAGTGAATAAATAATAATAAAAACAATAACGGTCTGGGAGACCGCAACTCAGGTAAACGTGATCATTTTTCATTTCATTAGCTATAAGTTAACATTCCGATGAAGCCATAATATAGTTCCCTCTTGACCTCAAATGGGTAAATTTATTTACGAACAAGAAATTGAACAGCTTATACAAAGCAATTAACTTGAGTGCTCGAGTTTCATAGTGGATCGACCAGTGTTATCTAAAGAATAATTGCGATCGCCAACATCGTAAGGAACTACGAAGCGGTATTTTATTTTTTTCAAAGCCATTCCGATAACGGATAAATACAAATTCCGTACGGTGGTTCGCGATGGACAGATCCAAGCGACATGAGAGAAGTTCTCTTCCAAAGAGAGAGCGGAGACAATAATATCTTTCGAATAGGAACATAGAAAACGCGGGGGCGGCTATGGTGGTGCCCTCCTCTCCACGACGGCGGCAGCACTCAATCGACCGTAATCAACACCGTGAAATTACCACGGCACGCATTCATCGCGAATTCGGTGCATTTGGCCAAATCGAATCATTGTGTCGGAGGGAACAATGCAAATCGACTCGACCCGCGATTTATATCGCAGGGCGAGGAACGCCCGCCATGCCACAAACAGACCTCCCCGCGCCCTCCCCCGCCCCACCCTCCCCGCCTCACACCCGTCACCCGCGTGCACGTAACACGAACGTGTGTGTGTGTATTGCCTCGCACGTTATTTTTGCGGGACGATATTTTTACAACCTTCCCATTCCCCATCCAACGCTCAAAATTCCGCAAATTTGGCTTCGAAATCCTCTATTTAGTATTCTCCGTTGTCGAGAGAGAGAGAGAGGGGGGGGGGTGAGAGGGGGAAGGCGCGGGAGGAGGGGGGAGAAAAGGGGTAGCCTGGAGTCAACATTGCAGGAGTCCCTTTGTTTGGACACCGCATTCGAAATTCCGCCACCTTTCCACTCTCCCCTCCCTTTCGCCCCCTCTGCCTCCCATCCCCGCCCCTCTTGCCACCTATCGCCACCGGCACCAACCTCCGCGGTCCCTACTTCTCACAGCGTACATACAGAGCCACGCATTTAATGTCGGTGCATTGTTGGGCGGGCGGACGGACGAAAAGGTCGCACGAAGCCCCAAGTGAATGAAGGTCTGCGCAATTCACGTATCCTTCCCATTTCATCTCTCCATTGCCCTCTTCCCCCTCCTCCCTATCTCCGACGACCGCTGTATATGCAGGTGTGTCCTCGTTCTCTTTGCACAGCCCTTCCCATCTCCCTCCACGCACGCACCTTCATTCTTCGGATTTTATTTTCCAAGCGCACAAACCAATTGCGAAATCCCTCCGCGTACCCATTTACTACGAAAAATCTTTCTCCATCTCACATACACACACACGCGTTCTTCCTCCCCCCACGGCTATGGAAGGTTGAAAAATGACGGGAATGGAAAGCTTCGTGTCCTCACGCACGTAAACTGAGGGCTGGTGTCTTTGGGAGTGAATTTGCAGGAATATGTTGTGAGTGCGCGTTTGGGCTTAATGCGAGTGTGAGAAACGCCGACTGCATCTGCGTAGGAAAGAGGAGGGCGATAAAATCAGATAGATATGGCAATGAAAAAAACGGAAAACTAGAAACCCAGCGTCGGTCCGAAACGGTGTAAATAGTTGAGATAATTTATGGGCCCATGGAATAATTTAAGATGAAGTAAGAGGGAACTGCACGTACGGGAATAATTTTTTGGAGAGAAATATGCAGAGGAAAAACTAAAGATATATAAATTGAAATAGCTGACAACTCAATCTACTTCTGGGCAAAAGTATCGCAAAAGATAAATACGCGCAACTTGCAGGAGCGTAATACGCGAAGAGAAAAATTTACATGATAATTAAGAGATAAAGTGAATCGGTCCCACGCCAATGAATTTTAGAAAGACGTCTGAAGCTCATGAGTCGTGGAAAGCAGCTGTGAAAGTTAAAAATATAATAATGAGGAACATAAAAAGGAAACTTTGAAATCTGCAATCACTATTCCTGCAGTACATTTCATGCGGTATTTATCAATTGTCCCATCAGCAACATATATTACTCAGAGAGGTAAATGATATATGTACTAAATTAGACACGTTGTTTTCGTTGCATTTTACCGATCGATTCAATAACTATACAAATAGCAAGTTGTCCAAATTCTATATTTTCGCATGACAGAATTTGACATTTCTGTCGCGATCACAACCCAGCTTAAGATAAACCGCCGGATCACGGAAAACGCAAACGTAAACAAAGATTTTTTTTCGAATGATTGTTCTCTTCCTCTCGCACACTCCGGAGAGTGCGTGAGAGCGATCAGTCCCGCAGATTGATTGCCTTCCCCTTCCTTCCGCTCCCGCCGATCTCTCGACACACGTGACTCAGGTGGAGGGAGCGATCGGACGCGCCGACAACGACAAGCATTTCAAACTCACCAAACGGACGCCCCCTCCGCCCCCTCCCTAACCGCCTTCCGATCCCTCAGCCACCCACCACCTTGCCCCGTATGCTAATATCCATTTTCCTGCCGGATAGTGTATCTCTAATGAGCGTGCGCCCAGGTGCCGTCGGCTCGTGTGTGTCACGGCCTCGAGAGCCCCAAAGCGACCTAAAATTCCGCTCACCCAGTCTCCCTTTCCTACTCCTTCCTCCCTCAACCTTATCGGCGCAGTCGCTCCCTCTGATTTAATGCATTTTTTGTTCCTATGCAGTATCTCCGTTTCCTTCTATTCCCTCCTCGCGGAAAGGGGTTTGAATATTCAAATGAAGGAAACAATGCGACTCCCTTTATCCCTCCGCCGCGCACAAAATTGCCTCGTTCGCTGACCGCTGATTCTCATTGTTTTCGTCCGAGCCGGCGTTTAAATCAGTTGACGAGTCATGCACCGGAGGACGCTCCCCCGACCCTTCCGCCCCGAGAGAGAGAGAGAGCGCGCGCTTAGCGTATGTCGTTTTTTCTGCTTCTTTGGCGGGAAGGGAGGGGGCGCGTGCGTAGGAGGGAGCGAAAAAAAGAACGAGCGTGAGAGTAACGCATCGAGGGCAATTTTTCGCACAAAAGCTTAAAAAGAGATAACTTGTTACATATTTCAGGAAATCGTGTCATGAGTAGAAACAAGAAGTCGAAAGGAAAGTTAAAAAAAAAGAATTTTCAACGAATAAATTTAGCCAATGAAGCAAAAATTAAAGGATGGTTACTATGCGAAGGTTAACTGTTTGAAATGCATTCAATTTATTTGTTACTAGCGTTATTTACGGCAAAACGACGGGGGTACGTTGATAGAAACATAGTTAATATGTCGGGTAGATGTTTACCACATATTTAGAAAATGTAATTTTACAAAATCTCTTCTCATATTCTACTCTCTCCAAATTCTCCTTCTGATCTGTTAGTATTCCATGAAAATTAAATAAACTCAACCTATGGACCAATGGCTGAATGTCAGCGGTTTAGATGGCACAATAGCTGTAAAAAGATGATATATCCTAACCAAAAAAATAGGATTGATGGTGATCTATGGTTATATTCTGTTCTGGTGGTTGGTCCGTGAATGCGAAAAGATAAATGTGGCTAGTGTCGATTATTAACATGTTTTACCAGTAGATGCTATTTAATAATTTCTCTTAAACATATCTCTGCAAATAACCAACTATTCGACATTAGCAGGATTAATTTGGTTTATGACGTTTATGACATGAGTTGTAATATATCATTCAGACACAATGACATATTTCATGTCTTTAATTCAATTCTTCTCATAGAAACATTGATTTTGAGATTTTATGCCTAAATGTTAAATCCACGGATAGGTAATTTAGGAAAGAATGTCATTTGTAACACGTTTTTTTCACTTACGCGTCTTAATGTTTAGATATTATAATTAAACTTGGAATAATTCACTTCTCCAGGAGGTCAAACAGTGAATTAGTTTCTTAGCAACCAATATCCATATAGATCCTTAAAGCCTTCCCCACTGATTGGTATATTTTTATATATACTAGCAGTGCGCCAGTTTCATTTCAGTGATTATTCTCGGGAATAGCAAACTATTCATTTCTATATTTAGCCTTTAGAATAGAGAAAGTTAAAAAATTAATATTGGAGATATAAGAAATGGAAAACATTATTTATTATAGAGAAAAAGAAAGAACTTAGTCACTTCCACAAATTTACTTTACCGCACAGAAGATTCCATTGTATATCTACCTGAATTTAATCGCACTGTTCCTAGTCTAACACAAAATTATTACAACAGATCTAATCTTTCCCAATCAATAATTAATTCTTTATTGGGCAAAAAATACAAAAAATGTGTAATTGGATTTTTAAAAAATTCATTTAAAATATTATGTTAACTATATCAAGATTCCGAGTTCGAAAATTAATTTTTCGGCTCATTCGAAACGCAATTAAATTCGGTGAGCCGTAAAGGTAAACTACGATGCTTGTATGCTCTATTTTCCGCATATACGTAATAGTGTCGAATTCATATATCGTTTTTTCAAAACTAGGTTATAAGTATAAATTAAAAACGCTTTATAATTTTCCGGTGTTGATTAGAAGGGAAAAGAATTTTTAAGGAAATCGAGCTCTGGACTCCTGCGAGTTTTTGGTTATTTTTTGGGTCATAACCTACGCTCTCTTATACGTGGATTAAATTGCAGACTTCAATTTTATTTAGGTGTCAGAAGAAAGGCGATGGAATGACTCTAGAGATGTATAAATAGTAATTTCAGCCAACTCTTGAATTTTTAACACGGAGGCGGCAGGTATTTGTCGTAACGAAAGGGATGTTATATAATAAATGTGCCAAACGCGATATTTTCGTATATTTAATAATAATTCACTTTCCAAAGAATACGCGACCTACCAACTATATTAACTTAATTAACAATAGTCATTTCACTAAATGGTTTTCTGAAATTTAAACTTTTCATTACGAATCCATCCGTCTCTTCTCGAATGCGAGTATTAAAGCAGACCGCGAAGTTATACGCGGTCCTTAACGAAAGAGGAGCACCAAAATAGAATCAAACTTTACGAACCTACAATATTTCCAGCGTGGAAGGAATGTCTCCGATGTCACGTGCCGCGCAGTCATTCCCCAAACGATCGGGGCGTGACGGGGTTTATTTAGCGACGCCACACCCATAATGCGATATGCGGCGGTTCGAGATGCTTAAAATATCACGTAGCGAACGAACGCGAGCGACATAAACGGGAACAAATGAACCCGTGTCGAAAAGCAGGTCGAACGCACCTTCCTTACACATTTCCCACGACCTCTTCGCCTTATGTCATCTCTGTAGCGAGAAAAACCACCCCCCTTTCCCCTCCCTCCCCCTCCCTCTCTTCCCACCTATCTCGACCGGAAATAAAACTTTTCGAGTAAACTACCCTTATGAGCGCCGTGAGGGGTCCAACACCGGCGTTAAACGCACCTTCTAGCGAAAGAGGAAGGGAGTCAGGTTGGATGGCAATTACGCGGCGGAGGTTCGTGAGGGTGCGCGGGCGTGTGTGCGGCGGTCGAGCGCACGTCGCACGTGACCACCTACGTCATCGCTCGACACGGTTCTCACGTTATAGCAGCCTCATCTGGTTACATGTTGCGGCAGAGCATGGGAAACGAAGAAGGAAGGGGCGGGGGACTAGCTGTTTATAATTTTAAGACAGGGCGCTCAAATAATTATGTTTGCGATAATTACAGAAAAGACAAAGAATTTATTTACCCGAATAAATACAAACTACTTTTATTCTAATTTAATTTAAGATTATATTAGGTGATATTTGGATGAACTAGTAGATGTTGCTTTTATTTTAGATAGGTCAACATAATTAATTTTAGAAACAAATGGTTATAGGAAATATTAACCTCTATGTAATTTAATAAATTAAAAAATACACATTAAAACTGTTATTAAACACAGTACATGTTTTGAGCCAACGACTTGAACAGTAATTTTTTCACAAAATAAATGAACGGGCTTACTAGCATATGACTTGAATCTAATCAATTCCGAAGGTAACATTAGCGATTTATCTCAACAAAAGTTAAGATTATCTCATATTTAGTAAAAATATAGCATTGAATCACGACATCGAAGTTGAGTCTTGCCGAGAGGTTTTAATATTCATTATTTTTAGGAATGCAGAAGCAAAATAATATATTCGTGACATTTCTCTCTCAATAGGTTGAAGGTTGACGCCATTGCCACGTAAAAAGGTGCAAGAAGAGTGATATTTAATCCTTATAAAGCGCCATAATTATGTATATCTGATGATATAAATAAGAAAAGCAATAGTTACCTGAACTCGCCAGCCGGCTGCTTGTGGGCCCGAACATCTGATATGGATCTGAAAAAGCGAGATAAACATTCACATTTATTCGATATTTAATAGCACGGTCAATTTAATGAATGGTCTGTGCCTTCCAACAAATCTAGATGCTAAAGGAAGATGGGTTCAATGAGATTAACCATACTAAACTCAATGAACATCCCATTGGAAATAGTGAAAAGAAACTCCTATAATAATCGAAGAGGTTGATTAGCCAAAAATACACACACACATGCCAATAAACTCACTATTGCGTTTGAGGGCGATTGTCGAAAAATGGAATAGATTCGAGATTGGATTTGGAGTTATTAATCGCCATATTGCATATTTCCAACCGAGATTATTAGGACGCCCTTCTTTATAGTGACCAAGCTTCAGAAATACGCATTAAAACATCAAAAGGGAGAGTTCTCGGCGACACAGCTTACTTCTATACTTACTTCAAGAACAAGTACTTGTCTCAGGTATCTCCAATAGCAACAACAAGGTTATAATAAAAGAACCAGATGCGCATTTCGGCTACAAAGCAGCCGTCTCCTCCCCAAAAATAGTTTCTAAAATAAGAACTCAGAAAAACGACTCAAAATACTTGGTACATACTTTCTACCCTATAAAGTAACCGGAGATGAGGATAAAATAATGGAATAGAAAGTTTGTAAGTTAATATAGAGCGAAAAGAAAATGACCAAAACGCTATACGATATTAAAAAGCATATGGTAGAATAAATAAATAAATACTCAAAATCAATAAAATACTCAGAGACACATGAGGTCAATTTTTGGTATTGATTGAGGAGTAACTATGGGTTTACCTAGCCTGAGGCCAAATGTTATTTGCGCGCTAAATCGCGGTAGTATACGTGCTCGTGCGCCCTTGTGTGCGTATCTGTGTGCGAGAGAGAGAGAGAGAGTGCATGTGTGTGTGTGTGAGAGAGAGAGAGAGAATGAATGTGTGTGTGTGTGCGTATGAGAGTGTGGGAGAGGGAGAGAGAGAGTGCTTGCGAGAGTGTGCTCGTGCGTGCAAGTGTGTGTACGAGAGTGCGGGAGAGAAAACGTTTGTGTCTGTAAGAAAGTCTATGTTAGGGTGGACCGTTTTTCAATTTTTTTCTAAATTGCAAATGCCTGACCCGGCATGGGGCGCCTTTCGTGACACTAAATATTGGACAAAAAAATGTTTTCGGTCGGACAATTATTAGAGGTGCCCCACCGCGGCCGAAGATTACAGATAGCGTTTCGTCCATTTTTCAGCTATTTTCGACCAGGTTGTGCAGTTCTTCGCGTATTTGGATTTTTTTTCAGTACCAAACTACCCAGAACTTACCACGGGGAGGTGGCTACACTTCGAGTTCCACCCGTGCCCGCCCTACCATATGCGCACTTTTTATGCTTATTTAGGCTTTTTTCGTTTGTATTGTGCCTTTGTTTCGAATTTGGGCATTTTTTCCGTGACTTCAGTTGCGCCCAAATAAATCTATCTCGTGCAGACTGGCTATACACTGCTTTTGAATCTTCCGTAACCATCTTTACTGTTTTCTTCATAGCTTGCGTGTGGCAGGGCAACTTGAACAGAAGCAAAGTAGGCGGATCTTCCTTGCTTGAAATGGCATGCTGGTCAGAATTTGTAATGGAGTTAAGTATAGGAGGGTCGGTAAATGTTACCGGAGATCACGTTAGGAATTTGGTGTAGTCCTGGGCCTTGTAATTCAGAGGAGAAATCCTAAACGCCCAAACTCTCTCTCACTCTTTTCTTGTCTTGCGTTCCGAATGTGACCGTTTTTCTTACAGACTTCCTTGTATCCGAGATCATTGTGAGAAGTAGGTTTTCAGGGTGTCCAAAGAAAGCGTTCCTTTGGATCACTGGATCAATTATCTTTCGAACATATTTGTTGAGAAACCGCTACTCCATAGGTGTCGTGAACCATCCTTGCATGACGGGCTGCACTTGATTGCGAACCAGACAGGTGAATAAACTCGCATGATGTATTGGGTGAGCAGCTGCAAGTTTTCTGATGGCTTTTCTGTGCTGACGTACAATCGGAAAATGCGATTGGCTGTCGTCAGCCACCTTGAATGAGAGAGTGCTCCCGGTGACATCATCGACAGATCTGAAGTGCTGTATTCACTGGAAATAGCATTACACATGTCTAGTAGGTATTGCTGGTCCGTTCTCAAATCATTTATGTCAATATGCGGTGATTCAAAATTGACTGTCTGATGCTGTGCAACTAGAAGCTGTTCACTAGTTTTGAGGGCCTGTCCCACGGGCCATGTCAGCTTTTTTGGCCCTTGAGTGCCTCCGTCAAGATGGAGGAGCAAGCGACGTAGTGGGAGTTCGTTGGCATGGAGTAAAAAAACCAGCCACTGAATGGGCTTGCCAAGATCTGCTTCCATGCGAGCAATAACTCCTGAATCCGGTCCTGTATTAACAGCAGTTCCGTCACTTCCGATCACACACAATTCAGTGGTATCAATTTGATTCTTCTCCATGTGTCCTTTAAGGCTCAAATGGATATTTGAAACACTGGCGGACGACGGTGTCACATGACCGAGAGAGGAAGAGCCCGGTTCCTACACAAGCAATGTGTTCCTCTTGTTGCGTCTTCTGATACATTTTGTCATCAATATTGACCTGTACTAGAATGTTATATTTTTTTACCATCAAAAGACCTTGCTGTGGTTTTCTATCTGCAGCATCTTTCTCCTGCAAATCAAGGCGTAGTTTTTCCCATGCTCTTCTCACTCAGTTTCGGTCCACAATATCACCACTTCCTGCTGCCTGCAGAGCTTTTGTGAAAAGTCATGTGATATTTCTGTCTGAGACACCTGTCCTGTTGACTTCTAGGGCGACGGCTTTTAGATCAGCTTTACTCATACTCGGCGTAAGTCTATTATCGGGTTTGAAATCACAATCAGTGGTGTCAGTCCCATTCTCAGACAGATTGTGAGATCATGTCCTGTCTGTGGTTAGCACTGAACGCTCTCTTAAACAGTTCAATCTCAAAATTCGCCAATGCGATTGATCGTGGGCGCGCTTGCAGCGTAAACATCTCTGACAAAGTGAGGTGAGACAGAGCGAACACCGCTGGCCGCCGCCGGTGGTGCTATCCAGTTTCGAAAGTAGCTTCAGCGTGTACCTTGCATACCGCCACCTCACCTTGGTGAGTTCTGGATAGTTTGGAAATGAAAAACGCTCCAAACAAATAAAGAGCTGCACAAAAACAGCCGAAAAATGGACGAAACGCTATCTGTAATCTTTGGACGCGGTGGGTCACCTCTAAAAATTGTCCAACCGAAAAACTTTTTTGCCGCATATTTAGTGCCACGAAAGGCACCCCATGCCAGGTCAGGCATTTTCAATTTCGAAAAAAATTGAAAAACGATCCACCCTACATTGTCTACATCCACACGGATGTAGACAAAAATGACGTTTGGCACTTTCTCGAATTTCTATCTCCGAAACCATAAGTTGTAATAATGTGCTCTCACTGATTTTTTGTGGCACTGTCTCCGAATAAATTTTATAACCCCTGCTACACAGATCATGTAAGAGTTTATCATGCATTAAGTATATTGGATTTACTTGGACAACGCAGGGTGCTTCTTTACAAAATAAAGCACATACTAGTTAACAAATTGGTTATGTTTCTGTGATTTATTGAAAAGTTATAAACAGCCGTGTAATTAATTTCATACAACAAAGGAATAATTCCAACCGATGTGTCTGAATGAAGTGCAAATTTTCTCGGCAACAAACGCTACAATTTAGGACTAGTTAGCCGAATTTATAAGTAAACCATATCTGTCATGTACGTGGTAAAATCCGATAAATATCGTCCTTGAGCAAGATTATCCTCCATGTGAGCATACTTACGATTCTTTGAAGAAGATGAGAGAATCTCGAAGGAGGGATAGGGTGGTGGCGTGGGGAAGAGCGGACCTCGATAGTTGGAACAAGAAGCGGAATGGATGTTGCAGCAAGGAGGGAGGAGGAGAGCGAGGAGGAGGTAAGAAAGGAGGAAAGAGAGAAAAAGAGCCAGAGGGAGTGGCAGGAGTGGTATGGGATGGCGGTAGTTGCTTTGGCTTTCAGAGAGAGGGAGAGAGAGATAGGGGGTTCTGTAAGGTCTGGAGGCAATGTTAGCGATACTACCTCGTCCCCGGGGTGCAATCATCTGCTCCACGGACTCCTCCCGTGTCCCTCTCCCCACCCACCCCCAAACTCTTCCGACACATGTTCGAACGGCCATTCCTATCCGAGGACCAACGCTTCGGCGGGCGCTTACAACCGTGAAAGTCGCCATCCCCAGCGACCTGAATCCTGCACCCGCACCACCGTCGCAATTTTCTTCCACGCACTGCAATACAATCTTCTCGGTGCGATCCAAAATTGATCTGCTACTCTTCCCGACTTGTATGAGAAGTAGAGCTATAACGGAAATCCGCATCCAAGCACGCAATTCTCATTTATGAAGGCCATAAATGAAATAAAATCGCAAAATATCAATCCATGCGACATATATTCAGCCGTAACCGCCACCGAGGGATTAATTCTGCGTCAGTTGTCAGATTATGGATTAAAGCCGCTGCAAAATCGCGGTACACGTCATGAATATTCGTTGCATTTATGCACGCACAATTTCTTTATGCTCGGTGGTTCACGGAAAGTCTCATAAATAAAAAAAAACTGAAAAGAGCCATTAATTGCAGCTGATGAAACTAATTTAGGCTACGGATTAATATGACGATATGTTTTGCATTTCAAGAACTGAAGAGACGTTTTTAAAATGTTCCGTTTATTTTAAGGATTTCAAATGCGACCCTTGGCAAATATACAAATATAGTTGTTGCATGAGAATAATCTAAATCGGCACAAGTAAATGTTAATAAGCCACAAATTTAAGCAAAGACTTTTTTTCCATATCACCGAGAAATACAGTATGTGTTCGAATATAGGCCGCACCCAGAATAAGAGATCTCTTTGAAAGGAAAAAAAATATCTGTACCTATGGTACTAAGAGCGAATATAGGCCGCATTCAGGCTTTATACAAGCCAGATTTGAGAAAAATATGCGGTCTATATTGGGACCAATGCGGCAATTGTAAGCGTAATCACTCGACATCATGATTAGATCAAATATTTAACTCAAAGAAATATTGTATAATGTAATTTTCTCCTTTCAGTAATCCAAAACGTGTAATATCTCATTCTTAGATCGAGGTTCACAAAATCCACCCTCACCTTTTCCAGATGAGTATCACTCTCTTCGACATTAAAAGAAGCTTTCTATCCTCATCGGAAAGCTACGCACCGCATATAAATCCTGCAATTCTACTTCAATACACCACACACTCTCCATCCATATCCGACCATATATGTATATGTATGCATATGTGTGTATATATATATAGTCATCTTCACCGTCTCACATACTTACATGAGCGCCATAATCCATTGCCTATTCTCCCGTTTCCCTTCTCCCATTCTGCTCGATTTACCTCGCTCCATTGCTTCTCTTTTCTTTTCACTGGCCCCACCCAGCATATCTCTATATCATTCTCGGAACGAACGTCTTTTCTTCTTATTCAGCCATTATAAACTACATCTCCACTTCCCTTTTTACTTGTCTGGTCCTAAATATGCTTTTTTGCCCTATTGTAGTTAAGAGATTGAAGCATATTTGAGGGATGCATCATTAGAATATATTAAGAAAACGCTACAAAATTATGGTTTACTAAGAGCATATTAACTTAGAGAAGAGTTCCAAGAATGATTTTTTATTTTCTGTGCTTAGGTAATATAACACATCCAAATTAATGTCAATATTTTGCGTGGTATGTAATACTTTTGTACAGGTGAAGCCACCTTAAAGGTTTAAATTCATAAAAGACATTTGAAGATCGATCAAAATATATTTTTGATGACACATATAAAAGTATTAAACCAGAATTTCGTGCTTGAATGAAATTATCATCGTTGCTGGGCCATAGTTAATAAACAATAAAATAATACCGATAAAAGTGACTAAATCTAGAAGTAATTTTTTACGTAATTATCATATTATATTTTAATTTGTTTCACAGAGAAATACAAAGTCTATTTAACTGATTTGTTTCAGATAACCTATTTCTAGTAGCAAAATTTAGTACAGTTTGCTAACATTTTCACTAATTCAATGAATACTCCATACGAAAATTTTTATTGTAATTCCATGACAGCATGATCTCAACATTTAACACTTATGTTTATATGGTTATTATATTTGATTCAATTCTTTGCGTCATATTTTATCGTCGAGCTCAATTTCTGTAATTTTTTCATATACTACGCGAGATTCCTACCCTCCCTCTTTCTCGCATTCTCCTCCTCCCCTCTCCCCTCAAAACGAGACAGTCAAGATGACGCATGTCTTACGTCCCATTTGTTCTTCGAATTTTCTCCTCCCACCCCCACTCTCTCCTCTCCTCTGGGAGTTGCCCTCTTTAGCCTCTCTCTCACTCTTGTCTCCAATGCCACAAACTGGCTTTCTTCGATAACGTCTTTCCTTCCTCTCGGATCTCGACTTCCTTCCTCTCAGGAAAAAATCAATCCCGCCCTCTCTCTCTCTCTTCTCTTCCACTCAACTCCATTCCTTCCTCGCCTTTCCCCCGGATGCGCATCTATACACATTTATTCCTCTCCCCTTTTTCTCTTTCCCACTATCTCATCTCACCGAAAACGTAAAATAAATGAACTCTCCAAGTTAACGACCCCTTTTTTCCCGTCTCTCTCTTAATATCCCTCGCGAATGTCATTTTCTTTTCATCGCTTTCCTTCCCCCACCCCTCTCTCCCCCTCCCACGCATCGATTCCCGATTTCCCATGTTATTTCCCCCGAGCATTACACATGTAGCTTGAATATGAATGGAAGATGTGCGGATATTGTTGCGGAAGACGAAGTATTTATCAATGACGAATTATTCGCGCATCATCTACCCTGAAACAAGTTTCGGAATTAATTTTTTTTAAATCCACTAGTTCTTAGGAATTTTTCGCGGGCTGAGATTCATTATATTACATTAAAAGAATGTTATTGCTTCCCCTCGAACAAAAATAATTATGAGGTGGTCTAATTAATATCAAGATGTCGTATCATTTATTAAATATTACAACAAAAATAACTAATAATAATTTTATAAATTGAAATATGATGTTTTTAAAATGCATCAACTAAAATAAAATTGTAAAAGTGATTAATATTTAATCTTTCAATAGAAATAAGAAAACATTATCTTTATCTCGCCAAATTTCTATTTCGGCTTCTAATGTAATACAAAGACGGAGATCGTTTGTGCATAAACGAGAATATTGTAGGATATAACAAATTTTACTTGAGAGTAAACAACTGCAAACATAGAATCCTAAATTATTGAAACATTGAGATAAACATTAAATTACATTCAAATAAAATAAACTCATATATATGCGGTATTTTAACTGGGAATTTATAATATAATGAATAACTGTAATCATCATAACATGGCAGAGCATTTTTTAAATAAAACTAAATCTGTTATATTCCAAAATTGCCAATAAAATGATGAAAAGGTGCATTGGTTTATAAAGTTTATATAATAATTTTTCAATTAAATTATTATCAAAAATATCTTTATGGCAACATCATAAATTCGGAAGACTAAGAGTAAACTCAAATGGTGAGTTAAATATTTCAAAGAGAGTTTAACGCTGCACGAAGAGTTAAACATCTTCGAGCGAAATATACAGCAAAACACTCCTAGAACTATGTTGCATTAAAATGAGTCCCAGGAAAAACTGATTCATAAATCATTCTTTCGGAGCGATGAATGCTCACTAACGTACAATCCCACCCCCTCAGAAAGGAGGAGGAATAGAAAAGAAGTAAAACGCAAGAGAATCGATACACGTCTCAGGCGAATACAGGAAGGCGAGAATAACATCGTGTAGTGCGAGAAAGTGGTGGGATGGGGTGGAGACCGGCTGAGAGGGCGAAGGGAGTGAGTGTAGGCGGAGAGAGAGAGAGAGAGAATGCGCGTGAGAGAATGGATATGGATGAAGATGGCTCATTTTTTCACCCAGGAAGACGTATACACTCAGAAACGATCATCGGGCACATTTTGCAGCACCAGGATTTTTCTTTCTGTTCCCGATCCATGAAACTCATTCCGCTTTTTTCACTTGAAGGATAAAACCATATAATCGCGCGTACGTTTCATATTTGTTATGACTTTAAATGATGACATTAACAATGTAAAATAAATGAAAACTAGTAAAATCGAGATAAAATCGCTCTCATTTTGCGTTGAATAATAATAAAAACTGAAGTATAATAATAGTAATATTATTCAAAGCAAAATCAGGAATGTAAATTCAGGACTACGATGCACCAATAGCTGCCGAAGGCCGAAACATATGTTTAAGTGTATTTTCATGGTTGTTATAGAGTTTAGAGCGTACTTGTCGTTCTGAAAACCCATAATCGTAAATATATATATATATACATATACATAATTCTGGTTGATCCTAATTAACATAAAATTACGATAATAGCAATTTAAACTCGAGCTTGTTGAGAAAAAGCCGGACTGATGTGGATATAATCTCTTTAATACATTACAGCGGATCCACCTATTATTATTACTCAAAGAACAATGCATAACATTGATGTAAATCAGGGGTCGGCAACCTTTTCTGCATGGTGGGCCACATTTGCAGTTGTGAATGTTTCGGAGGGCCGCATTGGGAGTCAGGAAATCCTCGGCGTGCCGGATGAGCGAATAAATCAGAAGTTTTCTAGAGATTCTCTGATTTCATATGAACTAAATCAAGTCTACGTAATTTACTAGCGTTAAAACTTCACCAGAAAAGGCTTTGAGACCATAATTTTACTCAAAAAATATAAAATTGCCCATGAGAAATTTTCCTGATCACTTTTTCATTACAGCTTTGCGGCCGCACGTGGCTCGCGGGCCGTAGGTTGCCAACCCCTGATGTAAATAAACGATGGTTTTATTTTTTTAAGCTGTACTCATGTTACAAGAGACATACCAACATGACAAATGAGCGCGTCTAAGAATTCGCCCAGCAAAAACTCTTTAATAGGGTAAAACGTGGCCCGAAATAAATAAAAGGTCACCAGTTGCCACCGGATGGCCTCCTGGGAATGGACGACGGTCAAGAGTGTTATTTTAGGAAGGGGAGGAAAGAGCTAGGGAAAAGGAAGATCACCAGGCAACAGGTTCAGTCTGTTTTTAAATCCACAGTGGGGCAGTTTCGGACTCGGGCGATTACACAGGAAGGTATCGTATGACTTGCCTTGGGGGACGAGTTTAAAAAGACCCCGGGGACTCCCATCGTGCTAGCTGCGACAGGGAAGTGGAAACATTATCAATAAAAAAAACAGAAAATGAGGATTTAACGCATACGATGCAATGTTTCTGGAATATGAATTGAACCTTGCAAAGAGGGATGAAAATTTATTTGCGTGTATAAATCAGTCCCAGTCAGAAAATTGCGTTTATGATAACAGTGAAAAATAAGCGCCCAGAAAAAATATAGGAACAAATATAACGGTAGTAAATATAAAAACATAACGAAAAAAACAGTGGCTGAAAAAATTGAAAGTACTTAATCTAGGTAATAATATGCGTACAATTAAAAAGTTTTTGCTGAAATATTGAATTGGAACACATAACGCCTTTACTCTCATGTCAGCCAAGCAGAAATTCCAATGGAAATATAAAATTCCGGAGTTAGATGCACCTCTTAATACTCGCTGAAGATGTTACGAATGCAATACTCTTGGGAGGTGAGCAACGAGAACTGATAGTTTTCTGCGGTCCACTGACAGAGGGGTCCAGAATGGATAATTATATGTATTTTTTTAAAACAGAGATGGTAACATGATACAATTATCTCGTTTTACTTATGGTTTTGTCGCTATTTGATCCACCGATTTTGGTATTTGATAAAAGTTATTTCGCAATATATCTTGCAAAGGTTTTTTTCAAACGTCATTTGTGAGACAATTGAGGCCCATTGAGGAAGTCCTGTGTTCATTACTGCTACTACTCATCCTCCGTAAATTCATTTAATACTATGCTAGAAATCACGTAGTTTCCGTCTTCGGCGGAACGATCTTTTGGAAGGGACAGAAGTAGTACGACCGAGGAGGGAGATCTGGCGGCGTGTCGGAGTCCACGCACTTGCCCCGGAGGCATTCGGACATCGGTTCCCCTTTGTGGGGTCCGTCCGAGGAGTCGGGACCGAAGAGGGGAGATCCCTCTGCCCTCGGGAGCCCATCCCACCCGGCCTCTTTGTGACTCGCCCCTCCCCCAATCATCCCCACTCCGTGCTATGAGACTTGATTGTCTCTGGAATCCTATTTGAGCGGCTTCGAAAGTTCTGATTGGGAAAATTGCGGTGAAATGGCCGGTAACGAGGGAGAACAAAGGAGGGGCGAGTGAGAGATGTTCGCAGAAAGAGTGATAGAGGAATAAGCAGAAGGGAAAGAAATGGAAGGACACGGAAGATCGAAAGGAAAGAGGGGAAGAGAAAGAGAGGTATTCACGAAGAGGGAGAGAAAAGGAGAAGGGAAAAAGGAGAAGGGGAAACGAAAGAGTACGAGAGAAAGAAAGAATGGATCGAGGAGGACGAGAATTCGCAAAGTTCTTCGGTTTGAGGCTGATAAACGGTCTTAATAAAATGAAATGTTCATATGATGTATTTTTATCTACCTTGTAATCAACTTGTGTATTAGAAATTTTGCGAACGTTTTTATTCCTATAAAATTATTTATTTTCTAACATGTGCGAGTAAACTCATGCTCTTTTCATGAAGTGAAGCTCAGAAGGGTGCATTTCAATTACATTCTAATTAAACTTCCCGTTAATAATTACAATCAATAAAGAAACAAGGTATTTACTGTACGTAAATACGCGTGCTCAGCAGTATTTATTCCGCCTAACTCAATCTCGGGTAAGATTCTCGGCGATGACGCGCTTTGTGTTTAGATCACTCGATTGAGAAACCGAAAGAACATCGCAGCTGTTAATTGAGAATCGTTCGCACCAATCAAGTGGAAAGGAAAACAGTACACCGAAAGATTGGGCGGGATGGATGTCGAGGGCACTTTTTGAAGATCGAGATCCCGCCTAATAGGCCTTTTAAGATACTCTGTTCCGCTCTCGGAATGCCAATACGAATCGCCGAAAAGGGAGAGTGAGGGAGAGAAGGAGAAAGAGAGCAAAACACCTTCAGATCAGCCGACGTCCGTCCGAAAACCAATTCCACATCACTCAGCCCTTCCAATTAACTCCAGAAGGTCAGTCACAAGACCTTAACTAGTTACCGATATCCTTAAGAATCCCAGCAATACAATGTAGCTTCGCAAGGACTTCGATGCATTTTCGTCAAACTTTCCGATTTTAAATTATAGGGCAGATAAACGCAGCGATTTCCGAAACTCGTTTCGTGGACGGGCCTTGAAACTAACTAAGTTTGAGGATGGTGGTGAAGAGGAGAGAGGAGGAAGGAGTGGTATGTGACGATGGTCTCTTGGAGGTTTCCCCTCCTCACTCCTGAACTTCCTCGGACACTTCTCTTTATTCGATGCCCGTCTTGAGAGGAGCGTCAACAAAGTGGATCCTAAGATGTTTGCCCTCAGCCGTTTCGGACCCTGATTTCTTCCTCCGCTCACCACCTCAGCCACTTCCAACGCCCTTTTCCCCAAATCTACCCTTCCCTTTCTTACTATCTCTGATCACTAGCTTCCATTAGTGAAGCGACAACCAAACTTTCCTGAGTTACGCAGCGATGAAGTTGAAACTAAATTACTCTCCTGAGATGCTCTCGTTTCCTTGGGCTCAATAAATATCTAAATTGATCAGGATTATTAGTTGAAAGGTTATATGTTTATGCATGCTGAATATCTTTGAAATCGTTTACATAATTAGCAGCATATATATAGCCTTTACTGAGCATTTATGCCAAAAAGAGAAAATAATATATTACATAAGTATAATCATAATTTGAAAATAAACTCATTGTCAATCCCCTAGAAAGAATCGTTCGCATTTGCTCTATAATATGAATAACCTTCCAAAGGAAAGGCATTTTTATCAATTCGTTTGCTAAATATTGTAACAGCAAGTTAGCTAAAAATAGCAATTTTGGTTTTATTTTAAAAATAAATTTAGTACAGGAATACATCCCTATTTTTTAGAATATAAAAAGATAGTCAACAATGCGTTTTCGATGTTTTTACTCTTGGGTGGAATCAATCATAATGCACGACACACGAATTAACTCAATATTTTTGGGAAATTCTACGCTCCCGCATTTTTTGGTAATTTATACTTTGGCATCTCGCCTTCACTTCAAGCAAACAAAATAACAACAAAAGAATAAACATCCGTTCGTTTCCACCGCGGACACAAGTTAATAGCCTTTTTATCTTCCATTGCAGCGGGAGCACGGGTGACACGCCGATACCATCGACGGATTAATTACAAAAGAACCCGATCAGATAAGCAACGCGACACGAATGCAAGTAAGAAGAAAAAAACGCGACTCGCCGGAAAATTTTGGCCCTCAAATATTAGGCACCGGAGAGCGTAAAAGTTAAATCATTAGTTGAATAGGTCAGCTACTTTTGTCCAATCTGGTTTTACGGTTAGGCTCCATAATGTCTCCGTTCCTCGAACCCCGACTCACAATTCATCCGTCCCATTTCCCTTTCGAATGGACGGGAAAGGGGAATCGACGAAGCAGAAATGAGCATGTGTATGTACGCGCCGGAAGACCTTCCATCACCTCGAATTTTTTGTCACCTTGTGTTGTCGGTAAGATAAAGCGATCTCTCACATCATAAGCGGTAAAAAATTCCGAGTGTTACGCAAGAGAGAGATAGATGGCAATGGAGGGAGGAGGAGGGCGAGAGAAGAAGAGGAGGGAGAGGGGGGAGGAGGAAGAAATACGCGCATGACCTTTTCACGCATGCATGAAAAGAGTGAGCTGCATCGAGATAAGAACGTGGAGAAAGAGAGAGAAAGTTCCGCTTTTCCCGATGTACATGCACGACACGGAAGTTCCACTAATGCGAATAATTAAAAAAATTGATATGCATGTTTTCTAATTAACAACGAAAGATTAAGGGAATTAAACGATAAGTAAAAAGTTTTTAATGTGTGTCGTTCCCATCATTTGGCGCTGCGGGGTTTTTGTTTTTATTCGATCTTTGATTATTGCGTCCGGTAACTTTTATATCGCAATTAAAATTTTGACATTATTGCTGCTCCTGAATATACTTGAAATTTTTCCCGTGTCTCTAAAATTATGGCCACTCCCCGCCTTAAGTGTGATCGCGGTTTTTCTTTTAACGACGATACGATCCATTAATCAAAATGTTATGTGATCATTAAAAGTTTTGTCACGGTGATGTTTTTTATGTTTTTGCTGCATAATCAGCAAGCGATGATAAAGAGGCGTTTAAGTTAATTCAATTTCGCCGATCTGTACGTAAACATTTACAAGAAACTGATAATTTAATCAAGTTTAAATAATTACATCTATCTTGAGAAAAAGCGAGTAAGATTCAATAATTTTCATTATACGCACGTTAACCGTGTAATTACGCGAGATAACACTGCTACACTTGTAAGCGGATAAAAAGGCCGTTAGCAGTAGTTTTTAAAACATGAATAGGTACTTAAACTGACCACGAGGATGCAGAATGGCGAGTGATTGATGCGATCATATGTATGCCTACATCAGGGAAAGAGAGAGATATTGCAATAAAATTTCATTTGAAGGCATTTTTTCTGAGAAGAACCATAAAGAATACGTAGGGTTGTAGAGGGGGTATTTTTAATAGATCGTTACCGTTATGAGTGGACAGTGCCTCGCTACTATCCTAATAAAATTAATAATTGCAGAAAATTATCTTCCAGAAAAGATAATAAATATCGATCGACTATATTACAACCATAAAAGCAGAGAAAAAGAGATAGCAGGTCAGATTAAAAGAAAGGACTTTTTTCTGTCAGAAAGCATCGAGAAGAAAATCCAACCTAATCAATATTGGATTCTAAACTTTGCGTTATTACCACTTCGGAAAAAATATCTAAATATCCCTTTCGCTAATGGAACCATTCACATAGGAAGTGGAGGCATTAACAGCAGACTCAGGAAAGACTGGGGCTCCGGTCTAAGTTATAGCAATCCTGGGCGTAGGGAAAGGGAGGGGCAAAGAGAGGAATGAGGCAACCACGGTAGGGAGATCTCGCGTGTTCTCCGCCGAGGGTCGCACGGTTGGAGGCCGGAGATGGTTGGCAGAGATAGGTAAAGGTCTTCGGAAGGGGTGGGAGGGGTTTTAAAGGGAAGAGGGAGAATAAGAGGTGGGCGGTGAGAGGGAATGGTTTTTTCAACAAAAAGGAGAAAACGGAAAGGGAGGAGGAAGGAAGGAAGGAAGGAAGGAGGGAAGGAAGCAAGGGGAGAGATGTAGATGGAAGCGGCGGCGGCGGCGGCCTCGCTATGCGCTCGCGATTCGGATCGCGGCTTAATTCAGTGCGCCCCTCGCGGGAAGCGGTGGTGGGGAGAGGGGGAGGGCAGGAACAGGAGCTACTTTTCCTCGGTAAATCGGGAGGTGGTCGCGAAAATGAACGTGTAATCGGATTTTTAATGTGAAAATATGCCGAGAAAAATTTTATACCCAATCTGTATGTAACTTGCACCAAAAGTTAAAACGAGAAACAAAGATAACAAATAGATTCGAGAAAATTTTTTAATATAAAATGTTATCATGTAATGTTCTGTCTACCGATGCATAACTTTGGTAAACCATAAAAGCTCGAACTATATTAAATGACACGCTAGATGAATTATTTTATTATCAGCACCAATATGATTCAATAAGCTGGAATAAAAAACAATAAATTAAAGAAATGTTTTAATAAAGACCCAAGTAATTAATTAACACATTACTCTCTAGTTAAAACCGTCAAAATATTTTTTCATATTTTGTTAAACAATTATGTAATTAATTTTTCGCATTAGTTATATTCAAAATTTTATTGTTCATAAATTCCAACGGGAATCAACAAAACTCCTATGCGATTTCTAATCCAAAACATTAATCGAGACTCTGTTGTTGAATATTTCTCTGAGATGAGTGTAATAATAGAATTTTACAATTGAAATCGTCCAGTGGCTCGAATAATCTAGATAATTTTGTAGGAACATTATATCGCCTTAAAGAAAGAATGAATCGATGAGCCATTCAATCTTTGGCAGAGAGAAATTTTCGTGAAAATTTTCAGTCGAAGGGAAAAGTGGAAGTGGATTGACGTGAGGGCGGGATTAAAATGACGCAGAGGGCGTTCGAATATCCGGTGGGCTTTTGGGAGATGGAGAAGCGTGGAGGGAGAAAGGGAGGAGAGAGGCAAAGAGAGGGGAGGAGGCACGATATCGCGGAGGGAGGCGGCGGGGGCGGGGGGAGGAGGAAGGAGGCGGGAGGGAGGGAGGAGGGGAAGGGGGCGTGGGCACGGGATGGGATTGACGTGGGATTGGTACGCGAGTGGATGCCACGTGCGGCTTAGGGAAGTTTTTCGAACCGTGGCGAGCAGACACGGAAAGAACGACACGTAATATTTTCCAACATTGCTTATTACGGAGCGGCTATCTACTTTTAACACACGAGAAAAAAAATCGTTTTCTCTTCGTCGAATGCAATTTGGGAAGGAGAATCATGGCCTTGAACAACTCGAAGACATTTTTTTCTCGTTTTCTTTCGCCAACAAACTTTGGTCATCAAATTTGGAACTTTCCTTACAAAAAAGCAGAAACTTAAACATGACTAATGCATTGACGTTTAACGAATTAATCTTATATTTATGTTTAAAGCGAAATATAGATAAAAATCTCACCAAAAGTAAAGTTGAACGTAACATTAAGATATATTGAATTATACTTGAGAAATGACGGGGTAGTAAAATGACTAGAGATAGAACAGAGAATTTATTGAAAGTAGCAGGCATAGATGGAAGAGTTCATTTAATTTGTGGGAGGAGAAATTATGAGAGTGGGAAAAGCTGAAGGAAATATTAGTCTGCTTGAGGTAAGAGTAAGAGAGAGGAAGAAAAAGCCGGGGGAATGGAGTTAGTAACAGAGGAGAGAGGGTTATGAAATAGGTGAGGAGGGTAAGGGAAAGAGAGAGGGAGATAGAGGAGGAGAGAGAAAGAGAGGAGAGATAGTGAGGAGGAGATAAGACGAAAAGAGGTCTGGGGTGGAGGCTTGGAGGCGACAAAGGCCGGAACCACCCAGGAAGACGCGGAGGAAGGCCACGATTTGTCATTCGACGTATGTAGCAAGGAGTTCACGAGGAAGGATTTGGGTTGGAAGTGTTGGGTTGGGAGCGGAGAGGGAGTGGAGAGGGAGGGAGGGGGCAAGGGGAGGAAGGAAAAGGGGGAGGTAAAGGTCTGTCGGGGAGGCCGCGACAAAAGAACAGCGACGGGAGCGGGTCACGGGGGTTGTTATATTCTTTTGTGGTATTCGAATTTAAAGATGGCAGAAGAGGAAGCGAGTAATGTGGCGCACGAGGAAAATTCTAATTTTATTTGGTTTATATATAAAAAGCAATTTTTCATAGTGTTGTATAAATTTATAATGATTCGTTGCAAGCTGGCTTAACATTTCCTGTTAAGCAGTAAATTACGTGAAATTTATTATCAATTTTCACTAGTTTTTGCACTCGATATCAATAAGATATAAGATTTTAACTTTTAAAAGTATATCCCGTAAATTTTCATATGATAGCGCTGTAAAGAATGTGAAACATTACAGTTTCATGTTCACCCTTAGCTAACTCATTCAAAGTTAATAGTAAACGGAAATAATTTAATATTAAAAGCTAATCATTCGTGTTTTACGATAATATTAACAAATCGATTATGATTGATGAGCAACGAACAATTCCCTCGGAATTTTCCAAAATGCTTAGTTGACACTAAGCTGCTTCCAATGGCAGAAATTCGGAAAGTAAAAAAAGGAGAGAAATGTCGGCGAAAGATTTGGCAGCGGCGGGTTTGAAAGGAATGGGAGGGAATGTTGAAGGGAAGGCGAAGAAAAGAGGCGGGCTGAGTTGTCCACGGGAGATTTGAAAAGGGTTGGTTAGACTGCGCCTGAGAGACGGAGCGGATGAAATGAGGGGAGGAAAGGAGAATGGGAGGAGAGGGAAGGGAGAGAGAATGGGAGGGAGAGGGAATGGGAGGGAGAGGGAAGGGAGAGAGAATGGGAGGGAGGGAGAGGGAAGGAAGGAGGGGAAAATGTAAATAAATGGGAAATAAGAAGTGAGATAACGTGAGTTAGGGAAAATAAATTTTTCTTTACGCGCAGATAAAAAGGGATCTCCAAAAAAGGAAGAAATTTTTAAAATGTCGGAAGAGAACTAAAACAAAAAAAGCTCCGAATTTGGAATAAAGAGGCTCGTTGCATGTGTTGCGCGCACGGATTTTTTCGCAAAGGTAAGAAATGAGGTCAATTTCGAACGCCACCGTGTGGAGGAAGAGAGAGAGAAATAAAGGAAGCGACGGACAAAGAAACCTTACATGCTCATCAATCACATGCTCAGAATATATTTGAGAATATATAATTATGAAGTTCTTGGAAAAACGAAAGGAAACGGATGTTTGAAGTGAACAATAATGATATTTGGAAGGGTTCATTCTTTTAACCAACAGTAAAAATAAACACGAACAAAAGTTAGGTAATCGTTACATCCAAATGCAGCCGCTAATAGAATTTTTACTATTCATAATAGTGGAAAGATAACTACTACTATTATTAGTACTATCTACTTTAAATATAAAGTAAATGCGCGTTTATACAGTAAAGGAAAACGGACATTTTCATAAAAGTATCGATAGAATTTGCAAACGCTACCGCAAAGTAAACCATTCCTGGAGAGTGACATACTAAATTAAACCAATAAGCACTTACTTTTGCAGTTATGACAATTAACTGCGCCAATTTCCGGAAAATTTCAAAGATATTAAAAAACAATAAACTTAATTGAAATAATCTGTTTTTATCTATGTCCGCGATAATAATACTCGAATATTACCCTATTCCCTCCGGTTCGGAGCGCTAGAAGGGAGAATTGAAGGATGAAAGTAAAAATAATAGAACGAGTGAAGAAAAGGAGGAATGGAAAAGAGGTGAGAGAAGGGGCGAATATAAGATAGAATGAAAGATATTAGAAGAACGAAAGAGAAAGAAAGAGGGAAGAGAAAGAGAGAGTGAGTGGGCGGAGGGAGGAAGGAGAGTGGGAGGGGAAAAGGAGGAAAAGCGGAAATAGCGGCGTGAGTCGAGATTACTTCTTAGCGTGACGCGGCCACATTCGTCCCCTCTTAACTTTTTTCTTTTTCTTACTCGGATCCCGAGGCGGCTGCAGTGACAACCCTATTTTGCGTTTTTTATATAGTATATTCCACCCCTTATTCTTCCTTCCCCTCCAATATCGCCCCTCTTCCAATTTCCTCCTTCCCCCTCTCGACATAATGATCTAATAAGCAAAACCTCGACACAAAATGGAACGATGGGTACTTCGGAAGGAGTTAGAAATATAAAAGATGGCACCAGAAACACACGTCAGCAGTTTTAATATTTTGTATCTACTGAAAGAATGTGGCATTTAATAACTGTTATAATAAGAAACTCGCCATTGAATGCAGTATTATTAAATTTTGGAAGACCAGGGAGGGACTAAAATAAAGGCAGCAAGTAGAAAACTGACAAAATGATATAATTTAATATGATTTATTTTCTAAGAAATTGACTGAATTGATTAATTTGGTCCAGTAATGAACCGGCAGTAAGATATTTGAACCTTACTTTCATATTATTTCAAACTTGAATCACATTATCCACATAAATGCCACGTGAGGTTAAAATATGGTTACTCGGAATAGTGGTAAGAAAATGGAAGACGAATTTTCCACATTTTTGCGATAAACAATTATGTCTCGAGTACCATTTACGAGCGAGCCGAGAGAGTAAACATTTCCACCCACCCGCGGATGACAACGCACGTTATTTACTTTGAAAAACGTCCTCAGCAGTAATCCTACACGCAAGATAAGAATCGTGGAAGTGGAAAAGTAAAAGAGCGTGATGGCTTTAAGTGGAGAGAGACCTGATTCACGACAATGATTGAAGAGCCTCGTGCTCGCCAATGAACAGCTTTTTGTGTAAATAATTGCAAATTGGGAAAGCGTGGCCGAAAGGGCAAAAGGAGGAGGAGAAGGTAGAATGTGGACTAAATAATGATTGAGCGAATGCTGTCTGAAGTAACGTAGAGAATTCGGGAGAAAGGAGGAAATTGGGTAATCCAAAATCCGTGGAAATGCGTAAATGGAAGGCAAAGATTGCGAGAATAATATGAAAGACGGAAAAAAGACACTTTCGCCTTTGATTCAAAATTTCTAACGCTTAAAAATGCATTCACAAAAGTATATAGGAGGAAATTTGTGTTGTCGTAATATTTGCTGCGTATTTATCATTCTGCGTTTGTGAATTTATACAGACGGTAACATTAACGCCAATAATCTTTCTATAATAAACTAACATGCTCTTGATTATATTAATTCACGGAATGTTTCTAGCATATTTGCGATATTTTTTCTTTATATTTCAATTACATTAATTTTATTCCTTATAAATATTTATTTAAATTTTGCGAAACACACGCGTATAACGATTGGCAATACCAAAATCCTGCTTAGAGTAAATGTTGTTATATGTATAAAATAAACGCATTAAAAAATTAACTTTAGATTAAGTCCTTATATTGAACAATGGTTTAAATAATGCTTTTATAATCACATAATTTGCGATTCTTGACGAAATAAGAAGGCATAATGAGAGAGAAATGGGTTGAAGAAAGCGTACTCTCGTGAGCAATTGCGGCATGGTTAAGAGCACGATGTGGGGAGAATGGAAGGTAGGGTGGAGTGGAAGGTGAGTGGGGAAGGGAGGGAGGGAGGACACGAGGCAATGTCACGATTCGAGCGGATAGCGTGCCGTGTGCAAAAGTGTTCGCTCAAAGTGCACCGTCTAAAAGGAGGTGTCGGAAAGAGTGATGGCGAAGAGATTGAGAGGTGAGAGGGAGAGAAAGAGGGAGGGAGAGAAAGAGGGAGGGAGAGAAAGAGGGAGGGAGAGAAAGAGGGAGGGAGAGAAAGAGGGAAGAAGAGAAAGAGGGAAGGAGAGAAAGAGGGAAGGAGAAAGAGACTGGGTTTGAGGAGAGGTGCGAGAAAACATGACGCGGAGGAAGTCGTGAAGGGAAGTGCTAGATGAAGAGAAACAAGAGTGAAGTGATAAAAACATTCGGAATTATCATGGTGAAGATATGGATCAGTTATAAAGGTTATTATTTGCAGGAAGATTTACAAATGGGTATATAATTCCTCACGATAATGGCAGACGAATTAGGCGCTTAGAAAGCTTTCGATTAAACTAAAATTTCGTTTCTTTTTCGGGAAAGGCCCGAGCAACGGTTTTATTTTAACGAACAACAGAGACATTTACAAATAGTAGGAAGGAAATATTTGCAAGGGTTTAAATGGATTTGAATCGTTTAAAAAATAAAAATTAAGAATAAATATTTAAAACACAAGATATATAAATAAATCATTAAAACTTGAGTAGCAAATTTTTACGCGGTTTGAAAACGTATTTTTAATCCCCCTTAACTACAGGCAACCGATGCGACCTCAACGAACTACGTACGGCAGCCATCGCAGGATACAAAAAAGTAACTAGCAGAATTGAATTAAAACAAATTCTTCGTATTATACTTTTTAAACATCAGCAATGGAAATTAGCGTGCACGATTTCA
Source organism: Tanypteryx hageni (assembly GCA_028673005.1). Taxonomy (NCBI): domain Eukaryota; kingdom Metazoa; phylum Arthropoda; class Insecta; order Odonata; family Petaluridae; genus Tanypteryx; species Tanypteryx hageni. The sequence goes on along the minus strand of CM054113.1, from coordinate 107,289,511 downwards.
GTTTTATTCCTTAATAGATAAATGGTCGCCACGTGACGTTCACAAACTAATTATAAATAACATATAATATGGTTCAATAAAATACCGCCGTGTTTGACTTTGATATCGAGGCAACTCCCAACCTTCCCTTCCTGGCGTACTCGTATGTCGCCTATGTTTCCACCGCATGGATTTAAGCGGGAGGCCGAGAGAGAGAGAGAGAGAGAGAGAGAGGAAGAGAGAGAGAGGGAGCAGGGATCGTGTGATTCGAAGGGCGCATTAAAGGGCAGAAGTCGCTCATCTTCCCAAAAATCCGAAGCTCTGATGAGCAAACAGTAGATATAGGACGAGTAGGGGACGGAACGGAGGAAGGCTCAGAGATCAAACAATAAAGAAAGAGGAATGAGGAAAGGGAGTGATTGTGGGAGAGGAGACGAGAGCGGGGGCAGAAGGGAGGCGGCAGAGGGTGGAAAGAGGCGGCGGCGGGGGCAGGAGTGTGGGGCGTAGAGCGATGGGGAAGGAGGAGTGCTGAGTTTGGGGAAAATGAGGCTCCCGACACTCGGAATGCATTATAAGGGTTTGAAATACTAGACGCAAGAATCATGGAGTTGGAAAGAGAGACGTAGGAATATATATGTGTAGAGAGAGTGGTGGGTTGGATCTGCGGCTTATAGAGATTTTCCGTGTTTTCATTATGAGTTGCTGTCACTCTCTCAATTAACGCCACATAGAGTCATATGTTTATGTCTTGCGGCAATAACCCATCTTTTTCGAGAGGAAAGAGATTTATACGTACTTCAATAAATGATGAAATAAAATTTGAGCGACGACTTTTATCATTAATTTTGATAATTATTTCTAATTATATTAAACTATTTCAGCCGTCACTTTATGGAATTCCATCTTTAAAATTAACAATATTTGCCAAAATAAATTTATTAAAAGACTTCGTACAAATTCTACTACGAAAATAATTTCGTAATGAAATTTGTACGAAATATTTCAATAAATCTGTTTATACAAATTTTCTTTATTTACAATTCATTTTATAATATTTATTTGGTTAAAAGTAACTGATGACAGGTAGGCTAAAATAAATTTTATTTCGATTTTTAGGCTTTAATTAGCGAACTCCAATTTATTCCTTGGAAATACGAAGTGAATCTTTTGAAAATTTTTACCTGTAGAGAATGTAAATCACCCGTTCACTTGCTCATGGTCATGCTCATGGTCAAGCCATCACAGACATCCTCTCAGCCCGAATCGCGCAGGCACCGAACCGAGGTGCTGCAGACAGCAGAGAGAGGGAAATCCGAAAGGAAGAGCAAACACGCGGCAATATGGGCAGAGGGGGCGACAGTCAGGCGCTGAGCGCGGGCGATGATTGAGCATGGTCCATTAGGAGGAAGGTGGAGGAAGAAGGGAGCTGGGAGGGAGGGGGCTGTAGGAGGGGGGGCGTCGGGAGGGGCCTAAATCAATATGGGCGATGCACCCGTCCTAGTCCCACAATTAACAGGTCACCGGGGACACATAAGAACTCTCATTTCCCCCTTCCTGGCACACAGAATAAAGTAATGGTGGAGAGAGAGGGAGGGAGAGAGAGAGAGAGGTAGAGAGGGAGAGAGAGGGAGAGAGAGGGGGGAGAGAGAGAGGGGGAGAGAGAGAGGGGGAGAGAGAGAGAGGGAGGGAGAGAGAGGGAGAGATAGATAGATAGATAGATAATCGTCTTTATTCGGGCGAAATTTAGACCATAAGGTCCCAGAGAGGGAGAGAGAGGGAGGGAGAGAGAGAGGAGAGAGGAAGTGAGAGGAGGAAGAGAGTTTGCGGAGGGAGAGGTGTGAGGTGGTGCGCGTATGCCTCGTCCTTTTCTTTGCGCCAAGGGCTACACATGAGGGACTCACCGGGTTGTCTGAGGTGGCTGTGAGGGTCCAGCGACGTCTTGGACATTCCTCCAAGAGTGTTGGTGGCATAACCTGCGAATAAACGAAAATGAAATATTTTATTGATGATGGCATGATTTAATCATTTGCCATTTTTGAAATCGACCGAGAAAACTCTAAATTTCTGGAATTGCATGAAAAACTTCGATCCGAAATTTAAAAATAAAAACCATGGCAATGTAGTTATTTTATAAAGTGAAATTCATAAAATTCCATATCGCCATAATAAAAATACGCGACCAGGATTTTTATCTCGTACTTGCGTATTAACATTTTTTGAATTGTCATTTAAATAAAACAACGTCTCAAAATAGCCACAATGTACTTAAATATAACCACTTTTATCATAATTTTTATTATCCCAAAACTCAGTTCCGTAATTATAGGATTAACCATTATCTGTTTTTTCTATTTCCTCCGAAGTCTTCACCATTTCTTTATACCCTCTTTTCTCTTCAAATCTTCTCTTGGCTGCAACCGTTTACCTTTCGCCTTCTTTCATTTATACCTTTCACGGCGGAATCTCTCCTCAGGAATTTAACTATCGAGTTCACCTTCTACTTTCCTAATAGCTGTACAATATTTCTCTATTCTATTATTTATTTGTCTGAATAATTCAACATATCTACCTTAGTTTGTCCATGTTGTTCTAAGCATTCTCGCCAATCATCACATGTTGAATATTCCAAATATTTCTGATTTTTTTGTAATTATTTAAGAACGCTATAATATTTTATATTCTATGCCATTAATACTCGAACTCAGTAGGGACTGGTAATATGTCTCAAAGTCTAATGCTGCACAAGTGCTAATATCCATGGCGTAAAAGCATTTTATATGCCACAGTTATGTATTATCAGTTGTACATATTTTATCGACCATCCTTAGAGTATCAATCAAAAGCATATGGAGCTAAAAATTATAATAGATTCATAAACTGAAATGACAAATATTTATAGAAAGAATATAACGGATATCCAACAAAAACCAGGGGAAAATTTTGTCTCCTGCATATCTGCAGACCTAATTTCCCGCATTTAGAGCGCCATTAGCATTTTCAAATTTCTTTGCCGCAACTCGAGAAGAACGCTCCTTATAAGAAGAGTCGACCGAAAGGGGCCAATTTCGAACGGATTTTTTTTCGAGGATGAAAACTACGAGAAATCTCTTCTCCCCCTCAATTTTTTCCACTGCGACCCCCGCGTGGGCCTCAAATACTTAAAGAGGGGCGTTGGAAAAGCGTAGAGTTTGCAAGAGAGAGGCTTAGACTTCATTCGGGTCACGCTCCAAAGGAGGAGTGTTACTCGGTCCCACCCTCGCGCGCACCTTTCAAACGCTCACGCCTTCTCCCACGCCATTCACCTCGCCTTTTTCCTTACACTGTGACAAGTGCTCGGCGGGGCGAGTGAAGACCTACCGTTCAAAGGCTAAAATAAGAATGAAATGTCAGGAAAGAGTTCAAAGGATGTACAGTAAGTTCAAAGGACATATAAATGAACATAAAAAGAGGCTAATTAATAAGTCGATATTCTTAATAAGCTCAAAGAATCGTAATAAATTCCTACCAAAATAAATCTCTTAAAATTTTTTAAAGTAATATAAAACGCATGGAAAAATTCATTAAAATCGATAAAATTGGACGTGTATTTTTAATTCATAAGAAATTCTGTAATTTCGTAGCTAGATAGAATGAGGACTATAATTTATAAATAAATCTAATCATTAAAACGTTCTAAAAGATGAAGAAAGCGAGTCATTCACACCGAACTCATAAAGATATGGGTGAGGTCCAAACAGAGTGATGCGGGAGTGGGAAGAAAGAGTACGAAGGAAAGGGGGATGGATGGGAAGGGAGGGGTTTGAGTTGGAAAACAAGCGACTGCCACAAGGGCGTACGCAGGCGGCGACGGCGTCACACACACACACACAGACACACACACATCGGGGCGTCGATGTCTCGCAAACCCCTCACGTATATCCGACACCCTCCCAAGCCCACCCCAGCACCACCTTCCATTCCTCCCCTTCCCCTGACGTCAACCCACCCTTCTTCACTCCCTCTCCCCCTTCTTCCCTGCTTCTCCACTCAATACGCCCAGGAAAGGAATCCCGTGTTCGGGGGTCGCTCCGTTGAGCAAGCTAAACAGCGAGAGGGATTTGGCCCTTCCCCTTTTGGAACATTGACTTGGGTTGGGGAAGGGGTGGGGGGAGGGCAAGAAGTGATTCTGGAATGGAGAAGAAAGAAAGACGTTCCTGCTCCACGGGAGTCGCTATATATATATATATATACTACTAAGCCTCTCAAACTAACTCTCTCTTCCCCTCCTTGTTCACTTCCAAGGACGTGGTTTGCTTTGCAGATCCACCCAAATCCCCTATTCCCTGCGTTCTACATAGAAAAAACTTAGATTGGACAATATAAGCATTGAGCAATTCCTTTCACTTTTTCCTCTCGATTTACCTTTGTGCGACACTATTTATTAAATTACGGCAAAGCATTTGATTCCTTTTTTTACACAAATTTAAAAATAAAATGTTCCTAAACCTAAAAGTGATTATTTTGGTTGCAAATATAATTTTTTCCATAGTTTTTTATTTTTTAAATTGTGGAGATGTACAGATAAATTTCATTTCGTCTAGCAATGATATAAAATAACTGTTGCTTACAAAATTCAGTCTCATTCCTTTAAGGTTAACTTAATTTTCAGCAAGATAGCGAATAATAATATGTTAAAAATTCGTAGTATAAAAGAAGTTCCAAAATGATTGCATAAGAATAATATTGGAATTATTCTATGCCAAAAAGTGGTTTTTTAGCAGCGAAAATTAATTACCTCTAGAGCTTTGATAAAAAATAATTCAATACAAAGTTTAACATTGGCAAAAATATAAGCGACCAAATATCACGTAACTGATTTCTCGAAACTGGGAAATTTAGGCTCAAAATTCTCATCTGGCTGAAGAACCAAATACCATAACGATTAGTATATAGAATTAGACTCATAAACTTCGGAATAACATAATGTTCCTGAATTAAAGATATCGTGACTAAAGATCCTAAGTTGTGTCGTAAGCGAATAACATCGCATAAATCTAATCGAGAAAACGGCTAAAACACTAAATATTCTTGAATTTATATTTACACGAACAAAATATATAAAAAAGAAAAAAGGTTGCAAAGGAGGGTGTTTCGGAGCGGAAAAAAGGATAAGAAGCGGGAATAAAAAATGTATTCGATGGCCACAAGTGGCCCTCTTTTGGAGTAAAACGCTTCTGTGATGCATCGTGTTTGCAGTGACTTAACGGTGTGACAGAAAAGGTTGGCAAGGGAACTGAGGAAGGGGAGGAAGGAAGGAAGGAAGGAATCGCAGGAGTAACGGGAAGAGCGTCCGGAATTTAAAAAATGGGAAACGGGAGGAGGAAGGAAGAGGGAAGGGGAGAAGGGATAGAAGAGAGGGGCGGAAAATAAGAGGGGAAGGTTTGGAGGACCTCAACCGTAATGGAAACGGGGCATTGGGCGTGCAAAAGGGAGAGGAGAGGTGAGAGAGGAGGAGAGAGGGGCGGGAAAGGTCAAGAGAGTAGGAGGGAGCAGGAGGGAGAGTGAGGAGATGGAATGGGAAGCAGCGAAAAATGAGATGGACGCCTTTATTGTAAACGAATGGAAATAATATTGCTTGAAAAGAAGAGAATAAGAATTAATGGACTATAAAAGATGAGAAAATTGATATATACATACATTTTTGTTTACTATGAAACCTTGTATTGATGAATGCGAATAAGATTTAATAGCGAGAGAAAGAGAATAGGGAAAAAATTCAATAATAAAATGGGATCAGAACAGATGAAATGAAGACTATTATGGGGAAGAGAAACAATATAATGGCGTAAAAAGCCAAACAGGATGAAAAGGGAGAATTACGTAGTTTTGAATAGAAGAAAGAACAACTAGGAGAAAAATAGTGGATAGAATTGTGTTTGAGGCAGTAAAGAAAAAGTCACAGCAAATACTACCGAAATAAATGACTATATAATCAATAAAAATACATTTACTCATTTTGAATGCCTCACTCTGGAAATAATATTGAAAATTATTTCGTTGGTACATTTTGTCCGGGACTGCTAAACCTATGCGGTGCGTGTTTCAAGAAAATCTTAGCAGTTGCCAATGTGAAACATTCATTTATTTAGTACGAAACAGGTTGTAGGGATAGAGTTAGTGGAATGTGAGTGGAGAAACGAATCAAGGGGTGGTAAAGTGAGAGAGAGAAGAGATGGGAAGTTGAGGAAGTCGAGACGCAATAGAGAGAGGAACGGAGGGTGAGCAAGAGAGAAGAGGGAGGCAGGTGGAGAGAGAGAGAGAAGAGAGAGAGAGAAAGAGGGAGATGGGAGCATGAAAAAAGCGAAAGGAGTATAAATGAAGAGTGGGAGCTAGTGTGAGGCATAAGGAGTGCTTTTGAGGAGGAACTTCAAGAGTACATTATAAAAATGACTACGCTAGGGAGAGACAAAAAAGGTGAAGTGCGCTTTTGCAAATGAGCGGAGTTTTAACCGCGGACCCTCTCTCTCTCTGGGACGAGGGTTTTCTCGAGAATTTTTCCCTCCTCCACGCACACCCGTGCCATCGTGCGCTGACCTCCACGCCACTTGACACTTTTGATGGACTTAATCTTCGCATGGGATAGGAGTGAGGAGATTGAAGCGGAACGCGTAAGGCGGTTTGGGGCTGACCATGAACATGTCTTAGACTGAAATAGATTCCAGTTGCTTCAATTGTTACGCTACGCTGTCTAACACAAACAAAAAGGCGTCAATTATAATTTAAAAAACGGGAAACATGCATGTACGTATATCGGTTATGAATTAGACAAATATTAAGATGAGATAATTTTTGAATGCTACGTTATTGTATGAAGAGGCTTTGAAAAAATGTTCCTTTAAATATTTTTACATGCAAATTTCTAATGGTTTACCTATATATTGCAGCACTAAAGCATCAAGAAAATTTTAATATCCTTATCAATTAAATAGTGTTGCTATTGGAAATGTCTATAGTATCTTTGTTCGCCCCTATGTGATTGATTGCTCTAAATCAGCAAACTTAACGCAACTTGCTAAACTCAATCTCTCCGATGTATTCTATTCTGAGAATTTATCTTCCAGGAGTACCTCTGGCGCAGTGTTGCTCTATCCTCCTTTTCCCAAAATTCGCTGCCATTGTTCGAGAGCCATTTCTACCTTACCCTACCCTATTCCTAATTAATTTGTATATTTATGATGGTGAAGATAATTTCACTTTGGCGTGTCTGTGAGCTTGCTATAATTGAAATTGTGACTAAACCGTAAACAGTAGTGAGCTGAAACTTGGAGGATAGATTTATATATTGCTACCATTTGATTTTCTTTAGATTTGAGTCTTAAAAAATATGTTCTGATTGGGGCCCATTAAAAAAATATATTTTCTAAAATGTAAAAGATGCAAAGTTGAAAAATAATTTACGACGAAAGAGTGAAACTGAACATAAAGATTACGTTACAATTATTCAAGAGTCGTAACTTTTAAATAATTTTCGATTGCTTCTTTATATCTCCGAAGGTATAAAAGATGACAAGTTGAAAATTTGAGTGAACATTTCCAAGTTGATACTTACATATGTGGATAGGGAGTCGTTGATAATTTTATTACAAAATTGATCGAGTTCTAAACTAAAATGTCATTTTGGTCGTATCAATTATCCAAAAAAGTATATTTTTATATAAAATAAATATTTATGTAGAAAGATGATGCGCAACGCAATGCTAACTTATCTCTCATTTAAACGCTAACCTCATCTTTAAGTGGTACCCCCGTTATAAAACAAATAAGGCTCTAGTGACCGAATATGTGGCTGTATAACCAAATGAAAATAAAAGACGCGCTAATGGATTCTTGTTTATTCTGTATTTGCTTCATCATGTTCGTTTACGGTTCCGTCTCACAAAATGTTACCTAACACAAGGATCAACGATGTTTTTACCAAGTACACCAACTGGTAACCTTTTTTCTCTACAAAAATGAACTATTGTAGCACCCAATGTTGTTGCACACTAATTATTTTGTTGATGATGATTTTTATGTAAATATTGTCATTTCAAAGAATAAGTCACGATTATTAGAATGAGAGTGTGACAATTTTCCGCTAATAAAAGTAGAGGGATAGCGCATGGACATGGATAGTAACTTCTGAATCTGACATCCAATGACGATGAACAAGAGAGAAAAAAAGAAGAAAGGATAGATATTGATTGTATTGTCAATCTGTGGAATTTCGTGATTCAGTTTATCCTCGAATTTATCGAATTTTGCAGAAAAATCAATATTCCTTTTCATATTTTGAATCAATCTAATTAGTACGACGACTAGACGTTTTTTCTATTTGCTTGCCTCAATTATGTGCCACTTTGTCAATTGTTGAGTGACAATCTCCTATTTTAACATGCAGAAAAATCAGCATAAACCGGATTCAATATTTCCTACGAATATAAATCACTGCTAGTATTCCAAATACATGTAAATATTTGTCCTTACTCATCCGGTTCGTTGAAATAATTTTTACTTTTGCACTAGCCCAAAAAGAATACCGGCTTCGGTTTGTATTAAAGATCAGGGCTGGCTTCAAATCGATCAAAGCTAGGTGTCTTCTGCAGATTTGGTTCATAAAACCATAGTTTTGAGGTAAAACAAAGCATCAATAAAATGTGCACATATATTTACGTACGTACATTTACCCGAGTTCTCTTTATATTTGCTCAAAAAATGTCATTCCTGAATTCCATTCCCACTTCCCGAAGGAACAATAAGACTAATTCAAAGGAACAAAATAAATACGAAACATCAAAGAGAAGGAGAGAGAGAAAGGCTGGAAAATACGAACCCATCAATGGCTTTCCTTTAGAGAGGGCGCGCTCCTTCTCTTACTTTTTCCCTTCCTTCCCCTCAAGGCCCCATCCCCGCCCCTCTTCCTGACGGTACGGAAAAAAGGATAGAGGGAGGAGGAAAAAGGGGCGAGAGAGAAAGAGAGATGGAGCAGTGGCCGCCGCCTTTTCGATTCCCCTCTTTCCATCCTCAGTCGATGCTAATACGACCCACTTCCCGCTCTCCCCTTTCCTCCCCCTCTTTGCCCTCTGCCCCACCCATCCCGACAGCGCCTGACTTCTCAAACCTCCCGCCGAATTTTCTCCCTCCTCCCCGAATCCCTCGCATTTTCGACCGAATTCCCATTCTCCTCAAATACCCACCTCATCGTACTTCCAGACTCGATAGAAATCGTTCCGTGGAGCACAGTAAGTGCGACGATATATATTTTTTATTATATGGATTCTGTTGTTCGTCGACTACAAGGCGAAAGGAGGACAACCTGAAAGCGGAGTGTCGTAAGTAGGTAGATGATGCTTTTGAAAGAAGATTGACTAGAAAGACGTAACAACAACCTGAATGTAAATTTGTGAATAGTAAAAGATTTAATATTGACGAATAAAATTGCAGGAAATAAACATGGTTGCCAGGGATTTAGAGTTTTCACGGAGATAAGAATGACAGAGGAAGAGAAAAGAAGACCGGTGATGAAATAGATCGGATATGGAAGACGCAATGCGTCTATGTTTAAATAAAATGTCTTTGACCAGTGCTTTCTCTCCTTCCTTGCCAGCAGTGCAGAAACTAGGACACAGAATGCAAGACTCGCGCAAGAGCTGTTAAAGACTAAACTAAATAAACTCGATGAAAAATATGAAAATAAATAGGTGGAAAAAACGAAGATATGTGATTATATAATGAATGAACAAAAATGGCAGCAGGACAGTCACATTGGGATAACTTAAGAGTCGATTTCCAGAGAAAATCTTGGGTTGCATCCTATGAAAAAAGAAGATACCATGGAGAAGCTATTACAGAAAATGCGAATAAGGAAGGAAAAAATTAACAGGTTTCATATACGCTACAAAAAGGAATAAGTGAATGTTCCATTAAAATGTATATATGTATACGTGTATATATGTATGTATACGTGTATGTATGTATGTATTTATGTATGTAAATATGTGTGTGTATAGGATTGAGGTAAAGGAGGGAGATGGAGAGAAGAAAGGATATAGAGAAGAGTATGTAGTTGTGTGAAGAACATCCAGGAGACACGACCCTTTTTCCCTTTCAACAACTATATTTTCTCTCTTTTCGCCAGCCATTTGGGCGAATCTCCTGAAATGCCTCTCTTTCCTCACCCTCTCTCTCCCCCTCATCCTCTTTACTCTCTCCTCTTCCAGTTGCCTATATTTCCTTTGGAGCAGTTCTCCCCTTTCCTACAATGGAGAGGCTTCCTCCTCGGGTCCCTTCATTTCCATGCCACTCACAGCCCTTACTCTCTCTCTCTTTCTAACGCATCTCTATCTCTCTCTCCACTTCGACACCTCCTCCTTGCCCTAGATTTTCTCCCGAAACTACTATTCGTGATACATTTTTGACATCTCTGGATGGAAATAGATAAAGATTTTTCTTTATCGGGAGTGAATATTCTACATGCAAAACATAAAAGTGTTTTCACAATGCGGTTATATTTGCTCGATTTCCGACATTAAACTCTTAAAATATAACTTATGATTCCCGAGATTTAAAAAAATTATATTTTCCCGAGTCTAAAATTTACTGCTCCAAATGACTGGAAGTTTTTCAAGCCGGACGTGTGTGTGTGTGTGTGTATATATATATATATATATATATATATATATATATATATATATATATATATATATTTTCACCAGGTTTGATTTATGAAGGGAAAAATATGCTGCATAACAAACCCTCAGGAATGTGCTTTATGCATCCTTGATGCACGGTAACGCGAGGAGTTCTTCTTAGACTCAACCTTCCGTAGCGAACCGAAGGCAACTGTATTGCGGTTTTAATTAGTCAACTTGTGTTAGTAAACACCCTATAATTAATAACGATCCGAATATTTTCGTGATGTAGGCCATTATGTAAAATCTGACTCAATGTTAAGTAATTACCGCATTGAACAATAACACGTGAAAAACAACTGATACGACTGAAGAATATATGCGAAGACGCGAATACTGCGATAATGCAACCGAAAAAATTGATATAGAAGGACAATAAAAGGTTATTCGGAGGAATAGATCATACGGGAAGGAAAACGCAGAATGATAAACGGTGACTATTTAAATCATCTCTGCTTTTGTGGTCCATTTCTAACTCGACAGAGATTCACGAATTGACAATTATAATAGATAATGGAAAGAATTACCACTAAAATGCCACCAAGGTACCTTTATGACGCACTATGATTTCCCCATAATTCATTAATTTTACAGTTCTTTATTTTATATCAGAAAAAATTATTTTGGAAGATATGGAAAAACAGCTACCTCTTCTTTCACTTCAAGATTATGCTCTAGCATCGTGAGGAATTGAATCGCCACGCAGAAATAAAATCCATACCGTTGGATGTTCGTGATCAAATATTGTTATATTACTTTTAATTTTATATTTCGATGTTTACTATTTACCAGGAATATTTTAAACATAAAGATTAATTTGCATGGAGTGTCTTATTACCACGATATTAAAGCAATCCGCGTATATCATAACCGATTAGATAACCGCTGTTTCCGTTTCCGCATATTCGCGCTAGAAATGTACTAAGAATCGGAACTCGCCTGACACGAGTAGATAACACTGGACGTGCAGAATATCATAGCGTAGACATCAGCGGGACTGCGTGCACGCCGACTTCAATTCGGGCTATGCTTTGTCTCGAGTCACGTAATCTATGGAACGCTTTTTATCTCTCATTTTCGAGATGAGAAAGAATTTACGTTAGTTAATATTTGAGACTATTAAAAAACCAAATATACGCAAAAGCGACATAGCTTTCAGTTCAGCTTTATTTTAAAATGAATATATATTCCAAATAGATTTTCCCTCTTTTATGGTATCTTCTATCTTCATTTCTTTTTACAAAATTGATCTTGTATATTATATAGACTGCAATATTCGCAAGGCAGTTTTATGATTTTCGTCGGTGTACTCTATCAATGAGGACAAAAGCTACGGTAGTAAGAACTTGAAAAGATTTCTAAACATTATCCCTCCACGAAGCGGTATTATCCACGCCATCTTCCTCCCATTTCACGGCCAGAACATGCACAGAACAAGCCTTTCTGACCGCACTGAGGCTTTTCGCTCGATTCCAGCGAAGTGACTCAACGAGGCGAGAAGAAAGAGAGAGAGAGAGAGAGGGCGTCGCCTCGAGTAAGAAGATCTGTCAGACCTCAGGAGCACGACCTCTAAAAGGACCTTCCTCAAACTTATGGACGCCCTCTAGGGAGCAACTACCGGAAGCGAACTCTGGAAAGGAGTTGGGAGAGAGGGTAAGATATAAGAGGGAGGAGGAAAAGGGAGGGTATCTATCCTTCTCCCTCTCCACCGAGAGCCGCCGCTTACGGTTAAGTCCTTTCCCTCTTTCTAGCACATACGAACAACAGGAGAGAGGAGGTGATGGGAGGCAGAGGGAGAGGAATACGGCTAAATTTGTTGCCGGTGTTGGAATGGTGGCGACGAGCGGTCGTACAGAGTAAAAGGGAGAATTAGATATACAATTAACTCGAAAATTAAAATTTTTCTATTAACAAAAACAGGTATAAAAAGAGGAAAATATGAAATTTATATAAAATATTAGTCGAGTAAGAGTTCTTGAGATTAAGATAAGTATTTTACTATTGATATAAATTTATAATCAAATAGGAATTGAGAGAGAGAGAGGATAAAAGAGAGAAAGCTTAGTAGAGAATGGTGGGTGGAATAAGTAACCCGGTCTCATCAACAGAGAAGAGAGATATTACGGAAAGTGAGCAATAAAGAGAGAGATATGCTGATAGCAAAAAAGAGGAACGACGGTATGGACCCGTAGAAAGACGAATTTGTGAAAGGAGAGAACGCGGAGAGATTTAGACAGAGAGAGAGAGAGAATAGAGTGTATGTACGAACTAAAAGGCAGAGAGTTGAATTTAGGGAGGGGGGAAGTAGAGAAAAGTGTGAGACTGAGGTGTGTATGTGTGTGAGAAAGAGAGAGAGAGAGCTGGGTGAGAGATAAAGGGCGGTGCCTGCAGGCGTCATCAGAGCGTCTGGCGTGGCGTGTGTATGTGTGCGTGCGTGCGCGCACGAGAGGGGCCGTGTTGGAAGTTGGTTAGCATCCCTAGGGCAAAATCACGACGTCCCGATTCATCCGTTTGTCTTCTTGCCTTGTGACTTCCAAGAGAGAGAGAGAGAGAGAGAGGGCGAGAGGGAGATAGAGGAGGGGGAAAGGGAGTGAGGAAAGGGTTTGCTCCAACGGCAGCCACGTCACACGCCCACGGAGTTCAAACTTTGCCGCACTGCTGCCCACTCAAAGCTCGGAAAGTGGACCCCGGGGGGAGAATATATGGGGAGAGGCGAAGAAGGGGAGGAGATGGAGGAGGGGATGGAGAAGAAGGAAGGGAGGGAGAGTTAGGTGAGTGAATTTAACGCCGAGGGAGTGAGAATAGGGAGCCTGTAATGAGAGGGAGGGAGAGGAAGCATTCGGATTCTCTTGGAGTATAGGAAGGAGCTCGCAAGTTTTGAAGTGGTCGAGATTCTCCTGGTGTGTCGCCCTCTTCTGCAGAGCTAGAATATTTCGGGAAGTATTTTAGACTGTCCTAAAAAATGCTAAGAATCTTAAATTTCTACCACAAATCTCTTTCTTTCGAGAACTCATGCTTATTACTTTTGACTTTTTTTACGCCTCAACTAAATATTTACGTTCATATAAGATATTTTAACATTTTCCGCAAAAGGTAACAAAATAATAATTGATTAATAATTTTCGGCTCCTTTTGTTCCCCGTACAGACATGAAGTGACAATTAGATATTACTAATTCATGCATATAATATATTGCACAGCTAATTTGTTTGGACTCCTTTTTTACAGTTGTGTCAATCGACTAGCTGGAAACGATCTAAGACAAGGAAAAAACAACAATTTACCAAGCGCGTGGATCGTTTGTCTCAGATGTCGTCGCTGAGCAAACTGTGTTAAACGTAGTTAAGACGGCTTCGCATAACAATCGTCGCCGAAGCCACCACTCGGGGGATTCCCTGCTCTAAACCCCTTCCTATTCCACCCCTTTTCCAACCGAAACTCATCACTTACGCCAGGGGACTACGGCTTTAATCCCTCGCTCTCCCCTCCACCCCTCGCCCCTATCTCTCTTCATGCTGTAGAAGAGAATTAAAACACAACCGCCATCCTCGTTCCCTTTTAGCGTCATCAACCACTTCTGCCTTTGACGGATACGCCTTAAAATAGCCGGATCGCCGACCCGAGGTGCCTAACGAAAGAGAATGAGGGAGACCGCAATTGTTATCGGTCTTTGTGTAGGAGAAGGCCCGCCGATGGGGGATTTAAAGAGTGCCCCTTGCGCCACGGAGGCGGCGTCACGCCTCCCTGGCCTCCAGTCGATACTTTTACCTTTCCACGCCAGCAAGACGGGAAAAAAATCCCAGCACGTGGGTTTCCTTTTACGTCCATATCCGAGTCCAACCTATTCCACTGTTTGGCAACATTTAGATATAAATGCATTCATTATAACCGAAGTTATGATATTGCCATTATATAGCATTCTGCTGGTTCGCACTGTTTGAGAAAATGCCATTTTTTGAGTTAAAACACGTGGATGAGTGAAAAAAAACTTTCATTTACAAATATGAATTCACTGTTATATGATCACTTGATCCAATTCAGAAATATTTAAAACATTTTAAGAGTCGCAACTTTCATAAATGTATAATTGTCCACTGAGAAACTCCTCTTTAAATCAAATTTTACCCGTATACCGAGAAACCAAGGAAATCCATCCATGAGTCACATTTTCCGCTCAAAATATCCTCCGTGGAAGGGACAGTTATTTCAAGGATTAATCGACTTTCCTTACTTACAACAAACTCTGGATATTCATTCTGAGTAAGAGAGAACCTATTTTTTCAGATGAAGTTAAACAATTGAGAATCACCTCCATATGAAACAGCCTCCACCTACGCCATCCCACGGCAATCTCAACCCTTAAGAAAAATGCAAAAACCGGTACGCCCCGCCGCTCGTATAAAATTGCTTCCCGGCTACCCCATGCCATGCAAACCTTTATCGAATCGGTTCCTTTTGATCTAGGCGTTTTGATTATGCACGGCAGTCTGTGGGCCGAGTGTTAATTTGCACGCCACACATACTACGCGACGCCAGTACCGCCTACGGGCAAATGCCTTCCGGATGACGGCGATATTCGCTTGTTTTCGGGACCACAGACTCTGAACTGGGTTCGTCCTCCGTCGTGGGATTGCCTGAGGGGGAGGCGATTAAAGGACTCGTCGATACGAAGCGAGGGATCAAAAGTGCCAGGAGATCAAATGAAATGAGGATTGAGGAAGGCGCAGCAAACAAAATCCTTGCTGGTGTTGCTCTAAATATATTCGCGCGATGCGTCCCGGCGGTATGTTTGTCGGCGAGAAAAACAAGTTTTCCTTGCTTGTATAAATGCTGTCGCCGAGTTCCTCCTTTTATTGGGTTAGTAGTTGCGGCGACCCCATTGCCTGCTAAATTTAAGAGCGTGGAAGACGTTTTTACACTGATTAGCGCCTACTCTATACCATCGACACTGTATGCGTTGGAAGTAAGTGGATATATAAAATGGATTTGAATAAAAAAAAAGTTCAGAGAGAGGAGTTTTACATTCTTTAAAAAATATCTGAGTAAAACGTGCGATATTCGATAAAATTTTAACTTTTTTCTTATCTAACAATAATAAAAGGTTACTTTTGTCCCTTTGTGGCCCCCTCTGTCACGCTATAAAAATGCGAATAACTCGATAAAAGATCGTAATATATTTTTGAAATTTAGCAGGAATGCTAGATTTGCATATTTTAAGGTGATAACGAAATAAAATCTCGAAAGAAATTCTTGGTTCGACTCCAAAGTAGGCATTTCCATTTCCCATATGATAACACGTAAAAATCGAATTTTTGGCTTGCAGGCTTTTATTCTTTTTTATCTAAATTAGAAATAATTAACCTATGATCTTTGGATCTAGGCCATTTTAAAGAAAAAACTATGAAGTTCCTTATTCTGTTCATCTTTTCCCGCCTACAGTTCGAAATTTTTCATGTTAAACGTTTAATTCACATATTTTGGGGAAATCTTGGCATTTAATTGGGATGTTGCCTTGCCAACCAATTATATTGTTAAACCTCGAAATCCTATTGTTATTTAAATCCTAATGGGTGAAAGGGTGCTTTGAATGCTCTTACAATTAGTACGAAAGAGAGGAGAGAAATTCTTTTCTTAACAACCAATGTAAACAACATTCGTTGCGTTATTTACGAGAAGGAGTACATTTGACTGTAGAAAATTAATCATTCTAATATTAAAATTAGGCAAATGTTTCCTAAAAATACATCTAACCAATGTTAATGGAACGAAAAAAATTCCTCGTGAAAAGCCAACCGCCAAAAATATCGGACGTTTCGTAAGTAAACAACTTGGGTAACATATAAAATCATGAAGGTTTTTAGTTTTAGTCCTCAAAATAAAAAGGCACCCTACCAACTTCACCGATTACCATTATCGGACACTCAAAAAAATCACAACCTTTACCCCTCCCCCCTATCTGGAGGCTTTATTTTTATTTTTTTCATCCCACCCTCGCCACCGTTGCCCTCTTTCCCGCTCTCCGCCTCGACGCGCGCTCCTCTACGCCGCACCTCTCGCACAAAAGAGCCATCCCACCATCAAGTGAGTGGCCCATCCATAGGCTTCATCACACCCAATGCACTCACGAGGTACCCAAGCGTGGAACCCCTTCTCTCCACCCCCCATTCTCCTCCCTCCCTCCCGACCCTTGGAATTTCCCCATCATCCCCCTCACTCCCTTTAGACAGAAAGAGGGCGGGGAGTAGACAACAAGGAGTGAATAGAGTGTTTTCTATGCAATCAGAATTTTAAACGATAAAGTCTTCGATGAAGGGGGAGGGAAAGGGTCCGAGGGGTTCCGTGAGGGGTCTCCCCTTCCATCATTGCCCTCTCGCTTCGATTCCTTCAACCCTCCTGACCCAAACCCTCTTAAAGATCTTCCTGGTCCGCGCCTCCGTCTGCCCCCTCATTAAATGTCCTTACACCCTCTAAAGTCACGGCTCCAGCATCGCCCACCCACCCCCCCTCTCCCTCCACTCCTTCGCCTTTTCTTTTGAAGATGCTCCATCTCTCTTGATATTCATTCTGGGGAATATTGTGTTAGGATCTTCAGAGAGCTCTGACTGAAGACTGGATATTTTTATCGGAACGTAGATCACGTCTGACAAGGGATCAATTTGCTGGATAGAGGTGAAGGGACAAAGGGGATGGAAGGTTACCAGTCGAATCAGAAGGATGTATTTGTCGCAAAGGTGTTATTTTTGCATCTTATTTCACTTTACACAGGAATTTGCAAAACGCGGCTAATACAATGACTGAATATGCTTCACCTTAGTTTAATAACATTAATTAAGATATAATTTTGTCGAAATTCATAACATGATAATATTTTATTAATATTTATTTTACTGAAATCAAAATCATACTAACATTCGCGCCATCGAAAAAGCTTAAAAGATATGGGAAACCGTATCAGACAAAAATTATCCATTAAATTTCAAGTAATATAAACGCCTAAACTTACTTTACAGTTCCTCCTTTACCGATGGATAAGAAAAGGAACCTCTTCACCTCAATTTCTCGCCAATATGCATTCTCTCCACAGGACTCTTTCTCAAGATTTCCTTTCACAGATACCAGGAATTCACTCAAAAGAGCGTGAATAAAACTCCTCGAGGCTTCTGGGATTATAAGCCAGAAGCCATTTCTTCACGTCCTCGGCACACACTGGGCAGGAAATAAGCCTGGGAGTAGTCTCCAAGGCATCTACTCCTCTCGTCCTCACCCACATGGCAACCTAACCTCAACCTAACCTCAACCTAACCTAGAACCTCTGATATATGATTTTGTATGCGTACATAAACACACATATGTATATAGAGGAATGATGTGGACAGAGTACAACACTCTTTAACACTCCCGAGAGGGGATGAGATCTTCTCCGACCCTTACCTTCAAAGTAACCTGGAGGTCCCTTTTTCTTCTTTGGATTCTTGTCGCGACAAAGAACCAGGAGAATACAACCCACTGATGCCAGAGGTATAGGAGGGAAGTGAGATCGGTGGGATGGGTGGTTCCCATTTTCCATGTTCCACGCACGAGCGCCCTCATCTCACAAGAGGGGGAATAAACCCTCCTAAAAAGCCTTCACACCGAGTTCGCGTGGTCGCCCGACTGGAAACATACACGCTGCAAAGTGTCAACCCCACACGACGATCCGATATTTCGCCTTCCCACGTTCACAGGCATTACAAAGAAAATGCCCAACAGGCGACGCAGGCAAGACAGCGGAGATAAAAGAATAGGCGAGTGTATGGAGAGATGGCGTCATAGACAACGGCATCTGTAAAGGCGGGCTAGACACAGGCTCTTCTTCTGTCGAACTTTATGGAAAAAGAACTATCAAGAGCTCGGAGAAGAGATCAAAAGATGCTTAAAAATAAGATATCTAGACAACCTATACTATTTCAAGATTTAAGGAGATCATCACTTAATAGTATTCAATGAAGAATTATCGAGTTCGTCTAATGGCTGAAAACAAAAAAATAAGCACTAAAGGATCAAGACTTGAAAAAATAAGTAATTACCTCAGGCATCTCCAATAGCCATAACTAGGTTATGATGTATTTATAACCTTGTTATGACTATGCGAAATGCCTAAGATAAGTGTGTATTTTTCGTTTTAATTCCTAAGTATTTATTTTTTAACATAAGAATATAAAAAATCTGTAGCTAAAGTCGAATGTTCCCTCATATACCAATTAAACTGTAGCTTGATGGTTAAATCAAATGGTATAATTCGTTATCTGAGCTGGAATGTTTCCTAGTTAACTTTGAATTTTTATCCATAAATGGTCGAATTTTATACTCTTGCTGTATTTACTTATTAAAAACACATAGCTTCCATATTTTCACTCAATTTTGGTATTCTTAGAATATTAATTCCTAATGACACAACTTCCCATCCTATAGAACTTCGTTTCACGGCTGTCATCGCCTCCCTCCTCTCTCAATTTAAAATTCATCACCTTTTAACTTACGTTTCACAACCGCTGTTTCTGCATTTTCCGTATATTTAACAAAGACAACCAGAGCGATAAAAATGATAAAAGGGGACGCGACACTCAATAAACCTTCGAATCCCTCCCTCGAGGAAAACGAAAGATAGCTAGCTGCCTCCTTTTAAAATGAACCATTACTTATCCTGGAGTCTCCAAACTTGCAACGACAAAAAAATACATTGAGAGTAGAGACAGGCTAATTTTACTACAGCAATCAGAAAATACAAACGGTAAATAACCTACTCCATCTAATGACTGGACTGGGAGAGTATGGCGTGAATCACAACTATCCTCTTAGGAACTACGAACACTGCCTTACCGTCGACCGTCCCCTTCTAAGCTCGTGGTCTGGAGAAATGTACAAGTGGCACAGATCCAAGTTTTACTATCCATCTTACCCTCTCTCTTCTTTTCACTCTTTCTTTTTCCATCTATCACTCCTTTGACGTCCGACAGAAGATTCAATAGTTACATCCAACCAAACTAATCACATTCGTAAAATTTCATGCCGACCTACCTCTTTTCTAATTTTCATCTTTTGTTTGAGGGACCTTTCCAGCCAACGGAGAAACTTTTTGCTATTTATTTTTGCCTCGCATTTTCTTTTCATAGTGAAAAAGAAACCAGTGCAAAAGTTAGCGTGTTTTATATCTTTTCATATTGTGTGATCATGCATAAACTGAGATGGATCTGAGAAGTTTCGCTGAAATGAGCGAGAAAGAGCGAATGACAAAAGTAGAAAGAGAATAAATAGAGTGAGAGAATAGGGAAGAAATGCGCTTGAGGGAGGCTTGAGTGGGTGGGCTGAGGCGAAACAGTTACGAATTGCATCTCAGTCATTTAAAAAATTAACGATAGAAAAATTATGGCTTTGGTTCAAATTATTTTCGCGATTTCAACTGTTAGTTTTACTTAGTTAAGTTTAAAGTGCAAAATAAAATTGAATTTCACCTATTTTAAAATGTATGTGATAAAACTGTATAATCAATGTCATTTCACTATGGACTAAATACTCATGAATTTATATCAATGAGGGCTTGCTTTCAAATAACTTGTTTTTAGTAATTTCGAAGCACAAACATGATGAAATCACTCAAGTTAAAAATTGCATCAATATGATCAACATATTGGCAAAATTATCAAAGAGATTGATTATACAAATATTTAATTATAGCGCAAATTAAATTACTTCTACTTAATTTGTTGATAGAAAGTAATTGCAAGAAGAGGTTACCTCTAACACCTAAACCTAAATTCATGGAAAATAGTTGCTGCCTCTGATGGAAAAATTGAAATAAAAATTTTTGTCACGACTGTAGATCACTCAGAGCCGGTTGCAAAATTCGCGAAACCGAATGAAAAGAATTCAAATAAATACAATACGAAAGAATTTCTCGTTGATGATATAACTACTCATTTTGTCATTGAATGAAATTTAAATATAACGTTTTTAGTTTCTTGCCACAGAATTGAATCCGTGAGAGAAGGAGAAAGTAAAGAGAAACGGGAGAGCCAGAGCTAAGAGATTAAGGAGAGGGAAGGAGAAAGTGCGGAGGTGGGGGTGGGATACGGTCCCGAAATGAAAAGACAAAAATCTGGACTCATTTCGTACGGACGTTTTTCGTTTGGTCTCACCCTTTTGGAATAAAGTTACCCGGACAATGCGGACAATGAAAAAGGGGAGGGATGAGAGGGAGAGAGAGGTGCACTACCCCCAAACTCCTACTCCCCACCGACCCCTTTGGGGGTGATTTTATAGCGCAGCGTCAGGATGGTTCGAGTCGACTCGGATCGAACTCGCCACCTGAGGGTTCATCTCGACACATAAAAACATCCCAAAAATGACATAATGAGGAGCGAAAACTCTCTTGGAAACCAGATACGCACAGCCACAAACACACACAGAAGGCAGATAAAGAGAGAGGAGAGAGATAAAGATGCTTTTCAGTGAGTCGGATGTTAATAGAGGGAGAAGAGAAAGAGAGGGGGGAACAATGTGAGAAGAGGTGGACTCCGAGACGATGCGCTCATATATATGTAATAAACACAAATAAATATACAGCTTAAACACATATCCCCCTTGGAAGATGATAGTTTCTATCGCTTTTGTTTAAAAGTTTGCAAGCGTGGGTGTTTTTTGGTTTTGCGTCTGGAGAGTTAGATAGAAAGAGAGAAATATGGAAGAGAGAGAGAGCGAGGGCGAGGCAAGTCGCAGCCCAATTCCCCTCAGAAGCGCTCTTCTCTTTTCCTTTCAAAGGATACCTCAATGATGATGCCGACTAATCCGTCTCATAACTCGGAGCCCAAAGGCTTACAATAACTTTTTCTCTGAAGAGTTCCGTTGTTGTAATTTTGTTTTCGGTATTTGGGTTGGGTTAAAGGAGGGATTCAATTGTACGTTTCTTCTTCAACGCAACGACGCCAACTCGCTTCGCTCTCATTTTATAGCCTCCCCCACCCCTTTCTCTTTTATTGCACCCTTTCAATGTAAAATATCTAGGCGCTTTAATCTGCATATTGGTGGTCTAAATTTTACAAATGTACTTCTGTTTATGTATTATGATAAATATTGTAGCGAAATTTTCGATATAAAATCCCATTACAAAAGGCGAAGCATAAAAGAAATCGATGTTTTTATTCCTAGAGCCTAAATTTATTCAGAGAAAAGGGATCGAAAGAAGGCCTATGTTAAAATAACACAAATATTCAACGACAAATAACTTTATCCATTGTCATCACTCATCAGCAAAAAAATAATTTATGCTAAAGAAACCAAATCGGAAGCACTCCATTCTCATCGACGCAACAGCCTATTTGATCTCATCACGTGAACGCTGTCGACGCGAGCAGAATTAATGCCATAAAATGAACGAGCACATCCAATTAGTAATGTCGCCTCTTGGAAACAGACGAAAAGAACATCCGACGTAAAATTAAAAACGAGCGTGATGTCTACAACTAAAAAAATCGATATAATTCGCTTCTTCCGTAAAACCGTCCGCCGCGAAATTTGTTATAGCCGTAATAAGGAGCGCTCCAAGAGTGGCCGAATCGAAAGTGACCCATGATGGGGATCGGGACGTGCGACACGCGCACGCGACGGGCCAAACACGCGCTTTATCAGTTCCATTCCCTGTTCCTTCACGCATATCGCACGGAGCCTCGCCCTGCCTCCCCTCACGACCTCCCTCCCCATCCCTCTTCCACACCCCTCCCTCGCTCCACGCTTCCCTTACCCCCATAATCTCGACACCAGATTCCCTCTTCCACAATCAATGGGTCTTCATCCGTGAGCGGGAGGGAGAGATTCGAAGGGAGGGGAGGGGGAGAGGAAAAAGATGGAGCTGGGATGATGTGGTTTCATGGGGAAGGTCAGAGGAAGAGAGAGAGCGGGAGAATATTAAGGACAGGATTTCGAGTTTATATCGCACAAAACGATTAAACCGCAACCTTTAAATTCCATATTTTTTCATATTACGTTAGAGGTCACAAAATCATCGAAAGACATATGTTATTTCCACCCATAGGATTCCAAATAAAACCTTAGCTCGCGGTTTGTTAAGGATTTGTGAATATTATTAATGAAAGTTGTTTTAAAGCAATATCCTCATAGTACTAGCTGAAAGTGTACTACAATACGACAGGAAACATCAATTCCAGCATTTCTCACCAAACAGTAGTTTACAAATTTAAATAAAGATAGGACGATAAGTAGAAGGATTGTACAACAGATACTGTGTTCATAACCCTTATATTGAAACCACATTTTTTAGTGTCACATAATTCCGAATCATATCACTTGAATTACCTTATGTCCTTTGTATGACTATAGTAACAGAAGGAGTTATCCATTTCACTAAATAGATTGAACTTCCAAGAGGCAATGATAGGACATGACGGGGACGTTTGGGGGAGAAAAGGGATCGCCTCTTTAGGTTTAACTCTTATCTCAGTAGCTTATCCGCGCCGCTTCCTCCTTCCCAGACATCAATCCCATTTCCCTCCTTCCCCTTCCATCTCCTCCTCCCCCCAGCCTTACCCCCTCTTCACGCGGTTACGCCGCTCGGTCGGGCAAAAGCAATACGCTCTCAAAGAGAAAACACGAGATTCGATAGGGGGAAGAGGGGGGATATAGCTGGGCAGAGGAGGACGAATATGTCCGCCGCGGGGGATTCTGGGAATAAGGGGAGGAATAGATGAAAAAGCATGACGATGGGATGCGCGGTCCGAAACAAGATTTAGTCGCAAAAGGGAACGCGAATCGAGTCGCACGAAGTTTTCCAAGAAGCGATTTTCCAGTTAAATTGTCATTCCATACAAAAAGAAAAAGGCGCAAAAGCGAATCAATGATCGTGTTATAGGTATTGCGCGCCTAAAAATTCCTTAAACTTTAACCCTCGCACGAGAACGGTTTTGAGTATATTTCTTGTCTTAAAAAATCAGTTTATATAAAAATAAAGCTTTTATTGGACGCTCATGTTAGTATTTTAACTCTTAGTATAAACAAAGGTGAAATATTCCTTTAGCCAAAACAACTATTGTTGTTTTGGCTAAAGGAGTATTTCACCTCTGTTAGTTTTGGCCAAAGTTATTGAGCTACTATCAATTATCTTAGTATAAAAATGCTAAAGTCATGTTGTGTTAAAAATTACGCATCTGATGCAAAGATAAACTGCTGAAGAAAATTTTGAGAAGAGATTAATTTTTTATACATTTATTCAATATTATGATGAAACGCCGCATCTTCGATGAAGTAAAACAGCAGAGGTAGGCAAAATACGGTCCGCGGGCCACATCAGTCCCGCGAGAGTATTTTATGTGGCCCGCGATGTCATTACTAAAGCGAACCGTGAAATGTAATAGTATCACAACTGTTGGTCAGATTAATACCGGGAAACCTTTTATAGTGAAGTTATGACGTTAAAACATTGTAAAATTAACAATTTTTACATATATGATCCTTTGCATTCTCTCAAGTAACTTCCGATGTGAGCCCTAACGTGACCCGCAGAAGCACGTTCATCTGTTAATGCGGCCCACATAAGCCCCCGCAACTTCTTATGTGGCCAGCCTCGTAAAAGGTTTTCCCACCTCTGCCCTATAACACAAGTAATAATACTTTTTTATTATAAATGCAAAAATCCTTAAGTAGTTCTCAATTTTAATGAAGTGATAAAATCGGCTAGCATTACTTCTTCCGAATTAAACCGTAGAAACTAGAGAAAATTTCACAATCGCCTCAGGAACAGTCTTATAGAAGGAAAAGTAGATCCAAAATCTAAAAATATTTGTCGAACTAAGCAAAAGAGCATCCAGCGTTTCGAGGAATATTGGATTTTGGAAAGGAAGATCAAACGAATATGAATGACTGACTGAATGAAAATATCCCTCCTTTATTTCGTCTTCTTCCAATCATAACAAAGAGAATTAATAGTAAGTCCCACCCTCCGATCTAAAACCCCCACGTGATTCATATCGAGACCCCCGATGCCTGAAGGAAACTAATGAAAGAGTGGGGTGTGGTCTCAGCGAGTGAAGTTGTTTTGGGAAAAAATCACAGGAAGGGAGAGTAGGAGGAGAGGGTAGAAGTGCACTTAGAATACGCATACATATAGGTATAATATTCAGTCGTCCAGCTATGATTTGGTTTGAGAAATACAAAAACGAGGGGGCGCGCGCAGAGAGAGGAAAAGCAAAGCCAGCATGGGTCATTTGGTCCTACGAAATTGTTGGGATCTGTTAAATAAAGAAATGGCATAAGTAAAGAGATTTTGCAATCCGTATAGATAGAAGGCCTCCAGGAAGAGGTAAAACTGTTTTTTGGACACTTGATTCATTTTCCGCCCATCTTCGATACCACTCCTTACTTCACGCAATTCCGACGCGCTATTCTTCCCTCCATCTATTTTACTCTCTCTCCGGCTCTTATATAAAAATCCCTTCCGCGTCCGCAGTAAAAGCGAAACGAAAGCTACTATCAGTGGGAGAGGTTCATAAAAATCCGAGGCGTTGGTAATACAGAGAAATATTCCTTCTGTCGTCGTTTTTGACACGACGCGGCTCACACACATCGCGAAAGGTTTTTTTCGAGCGACGCCCAGAGTTTTTCTTTTGTCAGCGTCGAGGAGGGTGACGACGGTGGCGCCGTGTAGCGACGGAGAGGGGGAGTCGGCGGAGAAAAAAACGACACATGCCGTGCGAACACGTGTCCCTCAGTCGCTTTCTCTCAGACCCTTTTGTCACAACGTCTCCCTCTCTCTGCTCCATCCTCTCCAGAAAAAGGGGATCGGAATGAAACAACTCCTCATGGGTTCTGAGAAACAATGGAAGGCGACGGAGCGGGTTTTCTGAAAGTTTTTAAATTCGTCGAACCAGTTCGGGTCGACATCGAAGCGCGGCCTATAGCATTTGAGAAGAGGCACGCTCTCTCCCTTTCTTTCTCCCCCACTCCATCCTTCGTCTAAAGGCGTGGAAAGGAGAGAGTATACCAACTCACAATGAGGAAAAGGACAAAAAATAAACATTCGTCGAGAGAACTCGGGAGAGACACATAAAGAGGTAGAGAGGGAGGGAGCGAGTTACAATTGCACGGTTGTGAGAATGTCGCACTCTGTGTTCTGCAAATTCCTTTCACTTTACAGGTGAAGCGACGTCGTCTAAATGATACACTCGCATTTTCCACCAAGTAAATTACTATTAGGAACCATATGATCATCGACTATTTATGTGGCTATTTATTAATAATTTAACAGCAGATACATTTAGTGATTTAGATAGATAGAAACAAAAGGTTTGCAAAAATATTTCATAAAGTGTTTGGCTGATATAACTATACAAAGTTTCAATTGGACAACAAAAATAAGGCGACCTAGATAAATCATTTTTGAACTGCATATAAATTTATTTTTATGTATGCGGTTGAATATCTTTTTAATATAATTTTGTTTAAGGCCTATCTTTGGCTTCAAATGCAGCAATTAAATCCAGTGTTGATCGCAATTTTCGAGTTTTACAATTATTAGATTTTATGTAGGGTTAACGGAAGAAAGTAAAAAACAAGAATACGATGAATTAAATGGGAAGTATCAAACGCACCAGAGAATGCGGAAAGGGGAAGAAAATGGAAAGTAAATGAACGTTATTTTATTTGGAGACGAGATTAATATTTTGCAACGATACGAATATGTTCGATATGTGTCATAGGTAATGAAACTTCCAGGATACTATAAAATCATTAAGAAAGATCGCTTATGTTCATTCATACGACCTCCATATATATTGGTAACTGTTTTGATTGTAAATATTATTAAAATTTAATTCCTACTCTACTTATAATAAAAATATTCTTTTGGCTTTACATTTCAGGCATTTTCAATTAATTTTTTTCTAATAATCGCAAAAACCTTATTATTAAGACGGTATTTAAAACAACACATTATACAAAAGAGTGTTTACTTTTTCACATATAAGGTAACACTATTTAGTCAAAGACACGAACTGAGTGACTTAGAAAGTGTACAATACAGCTTCCCTGATGTATTATTCTTATCATATGTAGAATAAAAGTAGTCCTTTCAAAATAAATATATATAGGAAGCAGGAGAATTCAGTATCCATATTACGTCTCGAATAAAGTCAATCGAGAATTCCTCGAAATATAATGACGTAATAATCTTATGCGTTTCTCAAGAAATCACTCTTCCTGAAACAATTGAAAAGGTTGGAAGTACGGCATATAACTACATACATTGATCAAAGCGAAAGCCAATCTACATCCTTCATCCACCGTTCCCTCTCACGCTTGCCACCTCTTCCCATCCTGCCCTCTCATTGCCTTCTCCTTATCTCCAACCCAACTGGACAGTAAATAAACACACCGCCATGTGATTTACAAAATCTATACGACAACTCCGTCTGGGAATTAATTCATTCTAAGGGGAGGAATGGAAAAAAGACAAGTAGAATAAGAGGGAAGAATAAAGGAGCGAAAGCGGAGAAGAGAGATCATAGGGAAAGGACAGAGAGAGAGAGAAAGAGAGAGATGGTAAGATTTCCCAAGCACGTATTGATTGGCAGCGTCTCTCTCTTCCCGAAAACCAACAGCGCCTGGCGCTATCCGAGAGGAGATTGGTTGTCTGAAAAATACTCGCCTGGAGAGAGGAGAGAGTGGGGGAGGGGATGCGGACGGGAGGCGCGGAAGGCGGCGGAGGCGCGGTTATAGGTAGAGGAGAGTCAGAGGGAGAGAGAGGGGAAGAGGAAGGAATAGGGGAGAGGAGGGACTAGTGGATGAGCGTCACGCTTTAGGAGTGCCGGCGTGCCTTGATGACTGGCAAAGGGTGGAAGGAAATTGGATGGGGAAGAAGAAGGAAAAGGAGTGGGAGGAGGAGAAAGAAATCTGGAGAAATGGGGAAAGAGGGAGAGAATAGATGAAAGGGGGGAAAGGAAGGTGGGCGTGGGACGACGGGAGCCTTAAAAAACACACGCGGACTAGAACCTTGAAAGGGAATTTCCGATGTTTGTCATCAGGGTGTTTCCAAAAATAAAAAAGCGAATGATGCGCGTTGATTTCAGGAATATAGACACAGCAATCAATTTTTTTTAACAATGTAGAGCTCATCATTAAAAAATTATTTCTCACGATAATTTGTGCTATATGGTCGGTATTCTACGTATTATCATTTATGATAAATTTTAGTTATTTTCATCAATGTTTGCGAGTCATTTTTCAATCGCTCTTCTAAGAATTTTTTTGGAGATTATATAGTGAGGAAATCATTCCAGTTCCAATTGAAGGTGTCGATTGAATCTTCACACATCCATAACGAACGGAGTGGAGGAGTGACTGTTTTCAGGCATAAATCCTGGATTTTTTCATGAGATAATCAGAATGGAAGCAGGAGAACGAGAGAAAAACGCCATTTTCAAAATACTCTGCCTCGCGTTCCCCTTAATTTCTCTCTCGACCCCCTCCTCCCTTTGCTCGAATCACCTCCCCTCCCACCCTCGCTCCGACTCTCACAAATCCTCCTCTCCCCACAGATTCCGAATTTCCTGTCGTTTACCGCGGTGAAGTCCTTCCCTAACCTCCTCCCCGCCCTATTCAAAACCCTCTCCTCTCCTTTCCTTCCCGCCTTCCTCTCGCTCTTCCTTCCTTCCTCCAACACTGGAAATGGCCAAGTTTTCCACGCTATCTCTCTGTAATTCGTAATCTAGAGAGATACGAAATAGGCTCCCCCATTTTCACTCCTACCTCCAAGCCCTCCTCCTCCTAACATCCTTCCCCCTCTCTCTCTCTTTAACCTTCTGCCCACCCTTAACCTGGTAAATACGTCAACGTTATTGCTGCAAGCGACAACATATTGGTTTTGTTGCTTTATGGTCTTCTTTCGGGAACATAAATCGAGCGAGTTTTTCTTTTCATAGTTTGTGAACACGTAAAGAAAGCATAACGTTACAGATTGGCTGTGTGCGTGGAAAGATCATTATTTTAACGACGTCGATATGGTTGAAACACGGTTTTTTATGTTTACATTTTAATGTAGGATAAAACCTACAGGCATCGTTAGACTGAGGGGTAGATAAAGTTTGTTGGCAGAGTCTTATATTACGACTCACAACTTTAGTCTTCCCATTTTCTTTCTGTTGGGATATCCTACGTAATGCTTTCTTTAAAACAAGCATAACCACGCACATGTTGTGAAAATTCGGATAATGGTTAGTTTTAAGTAATTTCACAAAGATTCCTGATGTGTAGCGATTTGTACAAATATGACCTCAATGGAATCCAAGATAGTAAAAACTGTCGACTAGATGCGGTGGTAATATCATTTATTAATATTGGGGCGATAAATAGATCTAAATCTATAATGAAATGAATGATGAAGTCAGCCGACGAAGATTAAACAAACTCTAGCGCAACACACGAAAAAGATTTCCACAACATCTATTCGTATCAAAACTGCATCGATTCTCGACTTCGAAAGAAAGAAAAGCAATATTTGATATGTAATGAAAATCTGCGAGCGAATAAAAAAGACAAGATAAAAATTATAATGGAGCTAAGAGAGAGGGAGATTTGAGCAAGTGTGTAAGGTAGAAAGGGAGTTGCGCATCAATTTGCGACAGACCCCTTCGTTCGTTCTCTCTCTCTCTCTCTCCCTTCATTCTCTCGCTCTCTCTCCGCCGTGTTTTTATTTTCCACCGGCAATGCTATTCCGTCTCGCATCCTGAACTGATTCCGGGCACAAGGCGAGGGAAGCAGCGGCGTCGGCAATATCGAATGCGGTAATGTGACGGTAATTGCGCTCCGCTCCTCCCTTCCCCTTCCGAAACCCTCCCTCCTCCCCCACTCCCTCTCTATTATCCCTCCCCTCGCTTCCCCCTCCATCTCCCTGCACATCGGTGCCGTTTTTCTCCTCCCTTTCTCCTTTCATTTCCAATATTTGTGTCTCTCTTTTCAATACTTGTCACCCTTGCTGCGACGCACCGACACCCCGTGTGATCCCCTTCTCATCTAGTCTATGATATTTCTAGAAAAATTGAGAATATCGTCGAGAAAATGCAACCGAATTGTACTTTCAATCTCGTTTTCTTTCAAATATAGGGAAATAGTTAAGGCGGTTGACGGAGAAACGAGATTCTTATGCGTGTAGTTCCGAGACGTTTCCTGTGTATCTTTACAATGCAGATTGGACATTCTTAGCTTTAATTCAAATTACTGCAGACTTGCTCACGTGTAAAAGATCTCGGCACTTAAAATATAGGGAGCAGCATATAGATGACGATTCCTGATATAATCGTAAGGAAAGAGATCGTACGGTAGGACTTCTATCTGACGAATTGCAAGACTACCGGGAGGTCACATCGATTTATGTGCTTCCAAACTGCAGTATTATGCGACGACCTGGTTGTATAGGACGTAGTTATGTATATTAAAGGAAATTCAAACAAAACACGCCGAATATTTTTCAAACTGGAATTACATTTGCACTCTGAGAATAAAAACATATTAGTTTAAATTAAAGTCAAGGATTAAGAATCATGTTAATAAAAAAACTTAAATATACGTTGAATAACTGCAGATTAAATCATCTAATTACTTCATCCTAGATGTATTTATGTTTATATAATATGACTGTAAACATATATTTCAACATTAAAAAGGTATCACAATGAATAAATTTATGAAGTAATAAAGGAAGCTTAACTTAGACTGAAAAATCCACTTATGTTAAATTGATTAAAATGGTATAAAATTCAATTCAAATTATAGCATGTGAAAAAGACAAATATAAATATATATAAATTGTTCATCAATGAACATAGATCATATTCTAATTTAAGCAAATATTTTGAACACTTCAAGAGGAATTAATAGCTGCTCAAATCTGGTAGTGATAACGTCCTAAGATATAGCAAAGTCGCAAGAGCACAAACGCAACATAAAATTTTGAAGTCTATATTGCTAATGGTTCAAAAAATAAATCTTAAAAATTCACTTATGGAAGACTAACCAACTTTAAGAAAAATATAAAACGGTATTTTCCTGTTTAGAAAAAAACATGCACTAATCTATCGCGGTTCAAGAAAAAGAAACAAAAACGCTTAAAGATGAACTTAAAGAAGAAATAGCGTAAAGAATTCCACAAATGAAACAAATCATGGGATGCTGACATGAAAATAATTTGACATTTTACTATCGGAATAAAAAAAATTAAAAGAACGAAAATATTAAATATATCAGTGTTAAAAATAAGGCTGTTTTGCGTTCGTTCTTGTTTAAATATACTTAATAATAGCTGAGAGTTAAAATCGGAAGCAATTCATAGGAGTTTACAATTGGAGGAAGGAAGAGAGATATGAATCTCACTTACCTTGTGCGTGACTGCTGTGTGAACTCCACGTGCCTTTATACGTGGTATCTGTCGGGAGAAAAACAAAGGGTATTACGACATTGGTTTTTCATTCAGTGCGCTTAAAATAATTAAAATGACTTAAACACTAATATAGGTATCCGGATGTAATAATATTGCTGTAGCGTAAACATATGTATTTGTTAATTATCACCGAATGTTTTGCTGGACATGAAAGTGTTATACAAGAAACTGAATTGATAGGAAAAAGAACCTTTCTCAAATTATTGCAAAATAAACTACAAAACCGCATGCGTAAAAAAATTAACTTATTCTACGCCTTACCAACGTTAACAATTTTGCAACCAGTTTAGTCAGCAACTCGATTCAACTTAGCTCTAACATATGGGCGTATACAAATATATAACAATACGATAGGTTTCAATATATTTATAAATTACCATGGGCTGAGCAGGTTACCACAAAAAATCAAATTTCTATTAGTATTTTACCACAAGAAAAAAACAAATTCAACATCGGTAAACATAAAAAATATGTCAATAATATTAAACCGCGAATTGTTCTCTTTGAGGAAAAATAAAAACTGATATGGCCTATCGTCGTCGTCGGATTAAATTATCCTTTGAAGAAATCAAGAAGAAAGAACAACAAATTAACTCTCCAACTATTAGAAAGTACTTTAAAGCAGCAAAATTAATCGCAAGATAGCCTGAATTTTCCATCGAATTCCAAATTTAAATTGCAAATCGTCCAATACAGTTCGCGATATTTTTATTGAGTCGGACCGAAATTTCCGATGAGCGGACATAGTCAAATTGCCAAAACGCTCGATGGACACAGCGGAATACACTTCACACTGCTGGGAGGGAATGGGGAAACCTCGGATAGAGAATTACCGGCGAACAGCATCGAGAAATTGGTGAAAGTGCCGGTCCGTCCGGTCAGGTAGTCCGCCGACGTCTTGATGTCCAGCATTGTTCTCTCTTCTCTTTTACCCCTTCTCCCTCTATAAACCCCTCCTCCTGCTCCTCTCTCTCTTGTGTGTACGAAAGGGGAGGGAGGCGCGGGGTGGGGAGAGGCAGAGGGGCCTAAGAGGGTCCCGCCTCCGGTTGGGTACGAGATAGTTGACCGGAAGCGGAGGAGAGATGGACGGGAGCCGTAGGCGGAGAGAGGGACGTCGAGAGAGCCGGGTGCTTTTCCGACGAAAGGAACCCTTAGGCCACACACTCCACTGTACTTGTGAGCACGTATGGACCAGTCGACGATTTATCGCTTTCTTTCAGGCACACACGAAAAGTCACCTTTACCCTTTTCGGACACAAGTAAACGGCAAAGCGTCGGAGAGCACAGCGACAAGTCCTCAAATGCGAACGAATCTCGACTCGAAACGAGACTTTTGCTCTATCTTTCTCTCTCTCTCTCTCAACGTCAGAGTAGACTTTGATGTCAGCCACAGCGACCGACGACTGCCGCTTGCGGATCAGTTCACGAATCTCCTTTGACTGAGGCCCATCTTTTATCTCTCTCCCTCTCTCTATCTCCCCCTCCTCACCACTCCCTAGCATAAAAGTATTCGGTCTTCGCCGTCTTTTTTTCTAGCTATCGATCGAAGAAACACCTAGGGAAAAAATAAAAAAATGAAACTCAGGTAGATGAAGGGACAGGGAGGGAGAAGAGGGGGACGGGGGCGGGAGATAGAGAGAGACGAATTCGTCCGATGCGCGAAGACCGACCGACTTTAATGGTCCGGCCGCGGTTTCCACAACTTCCTCCGCTATCCGCCTCCTTCCTCTCCGCCTCCTTCCTCTCCGCCTCTTTCTCTCGCCGCTAGGGGAACGATTCACTCTCGACCCCCGCAGAGAGAGATATCTGGAGAAGGGCAGTCTCCCAGAAGGAGGTCGCTCACAGGATATCCTCGCTCCGGAAAAGACGCAGGAAGAATACTTGGCGACGATGGCGAAGCTTCGTCCGTCTCTTACGACTGTGTGGAGAGCAGATGGTGTCGTCCGGGTCACTCCCCGCCTCCTTCCTTCTCCCCCTTCTCTCGCGCGCAACAACCTCCTCCCACTTGACTTCCTTCGGAGCGGTCCCGCGAAGAGGCACGAGTCTCGAAGAGCACGCCAGCCGTAGACGCAGTCATCCGCAACCCCCTCAGGGATGTCGAACGGGAGGGAGGGAAACCTCTCCCCGCCTCCTCCTCCTCTCCTCCGAAACGCACCCTCACGCCGCCCTCTCGCTCCTCATCCGCGTAAAAAAAAACTTATCACTCCGATCCTTTCTATCTCCGGGCGATACTTATGCAAAAAGGGACGAGATGAAAAAAGCGAATCGTGCGCTGGGGACTCGGAGAATCCTCTTCCTCTCTTCGACTCTCGCTATTCCCGTTTCGGATTGAAACTTTTTTTGCCGACGTATGTGTGCCAAGAAGGCGTCCTCCTCGACCGCCCCCTTCGTAACCAGTTGACACGTCTCCCCGGCACCTCTTCTCTCTCCGTCCTCGCGAATCCTCTCTCTCTCCCCGCGCGCGCGCTCTCTTCCCTCTCGCTAACACGGATTGAGTGACTTGAGTGAGTGCGGGTCCGCTCGTTCAGGTCTCCTTCCTTCCTTCCTGCCCTTCCTTCCTCCCTTTCCGGTCCCCCTCCCTCCTTCCCCGACGCCCCCTCCCCCTCCCGACACGACCACTCCCTTCTCGCACCGCGACCCCGCCCCCTTCTCCCCCTCCGTTCAACCCGCCCCCTTCCCACTTCCACCTCCGAATCCCATAACCACCTTGCTTCCCCCCGCTAGCACACCCTCTCGGAAAAACCTTCCTTAGCGAGAGGGTGAGAGGAGACGGGGAGGGGGGTGTAGGGAGGCGAAGTATCGACAGAGTTAGCGAGAGGAGGTTAGGATCGAAAGATAGGGAGGGCTTAGCGAGGGAAAGGGGGGGGAGAGGAAGGAGGTCGCGGCGAAAAGAGGAAGGGAGACGAAGGGGCGAGAAGTGGTGCGGAGGGTGAGGGGGAGGCGGCGGGGGTGGGAGAAAAGATAAGGGAGCTGTGGGCGGAGTCAAGCGGGCGTGGCCTCAGCCAATGCCGTGTCGGTTCGGCTCCCATAATGCGTCGCACGGCCCCTCCCACCCCCACATCTGACGCCTACCATTCTCCCTACCGCCCCCTCTTCATTCGCCCCCTTTCCCCTGCTTCCTCCCTACTCCTTGGGGGAAGGAAAAAAGGGGAGTACATCGGAAGGAGGGAGGGAAGCAGGAAAGGGTTTCGAGAGGGAAGGAAAGGATAAGGAAGCGGGGAGGAAGGGGAGTTGGGGGAAGAAGTGGAGGAGGAGAGGAACGGCAGGGCGGAATACGAAGGGGGAGTGAGAGAGAGGGGTGGGTGTAAGAGGTATAGGGTAAACAAGATAAGCACCAGAAGACTATCGGAGGGTGTAATAATCTAACCTTTCCCCTACCGCGACGTCGTCATCTGAATTCACCGCCTCTCCCTATGCTCAAGGCAGACGGCCTCGTATCTTGCGTTTTTGCGCACCCCTCGCCGCCTTTATCTTTTATTCCTCCTATCTGCTTATCCCAATCTTCTACCTCGCCGCACTTTTTCATCCTCTCTATTCTCATTTATCCTTGTTTTCCTCTTCTCTCTCCTTGCTCTTCCCCTCTTTCCGCCAACCTCACCCTCTTTACTTTCATCTCTCTCCACGGACTTAAGCTCCAAATAATCGTTTTTTTCTCTCATAGCCTCTTCAAATGGAGGAAGAGAAAGAGAGAGAGAGAGAGAGAGAGGGAGGGAGGGAGGAGAAGGAGAGAATGAGGATCTTCTATTGGATTCGGAGAGTCTGGGAATGAGAGAGGCTGGCTGCGGTTTTCGAATCTTTTTTCCGTGTCTCTCTTTCCTTCCGCCAGGGTACGTTGTGGAGTGGATTAACGCTCCAAGTATTCCGAAAGAGGACCGTGCCTCGCTTTTTCGCGGTCTCGAGGTGTGGATATGGCCTACATTATTGGGATCGGGATGTCAGCGGCGGGGAGGCGGAGGCGTCGATACGGCGGGTCGGGAGGTCTTGCGGGGAAGTAAGTGGTCCGTTAAGTTTCTGGTCGAAAGATATGAAAAAAACTTAGGGATTCATGCGGAGGAAATTCAATCTAGAAAAACTACCCGAGTTTCTATTCGGAGTATCCGCTGCCTTTCTCGTCTTG
Organism: Tanypteryx hageni; assembly: GCA_028673005.1. Classification (NCBI taxonomy): domain Eukaryota; kingdom Metazoa; phylum Arthropoda; class Insecta; order Odonata; family Petaluridae; genus Tanypteryx; species Tanypteryx hageni. Next base: position 107,254,230 of record CM054113.1, on the reverse strand, counting down.
GCACACGAGGGGAACAATACTTGCGGCGTAAAATAAAGAAACGAACTGCAGACGGAAAGAGTACCTAAAAATAAAATCCTAATTTGAGACAATGAAGATCTACGAGGGAAAATAGAAGAATTATTAAGAAGAATTATTTCAACAGGGATTAATTAATTGATCTTATTAGGAAAACATAATCCATGATTATTATCTACTACCATCTTATACAAAAACTAACACTTTTGAAAATTTATAGCTGACTGAGATAATAAAAAAAATCACGTATTCTCTATGCCAGAACTAATATATGAGGTATCCTTCCTAATATATCATGATTTCAGTTAATGAATACAATAACAAAATTCAATTGGCTACAAAATCGTGATAATAAGTCAGCGATGTTTTCAAATGCGCCCAAAAGTAAACAACGATAAAATTAACCATAAAATACAATCATCATACAACACTAAACCTGATTTAAAATTTTAACGGAAAATTACGAAAATAAAATCATTAAATTCAAGAGAAAGATAGAAATGTTCAAGTTGATAGAGTACTTTATGCCAAAGAGCATAAAAATAAAAGCTTTCACCACTGTTTGTAACATTTTTTGGCAAATACGTGCGTATGTTCATTTTCGGAGTATAATATAAATTGGCAACGTTAAATCCAAAGTTTTATCTATTAATTTATTTGGAGGATAGTTTTAAAAATTGTTTTCGAATTTTTTTCTTATTACAGATAATTTACTTTAAAATTATCGTTTAATCATCATTTAATTTATAATTTCTTAATAGCCAACAGATAAAATTACACTAGCCCGGAGAGCGCCACACGGTGGAGTATTTGATCCTTATTCGTAAAATGATAAATTTCTGGAAATGCTACATTTTTAATGCTTCACTTGGAGCATATTTCCCTCCAAATACCTTCCCCCACCTAAGCCCACTCTAACCCACAGCCCCCGGGCTATGAAGCTGATTCACTAATCACTCCCGGTTTGATTGCGTGGATAGGAGAGGGAGGAGAGCTTCCCGTTCCGTTCCAAACCCTCTCTCCTTCCATCTCACTCTTTCCCCTCCCGAAACTCTCCTTCCGCCACCCTCTCCCATTTCTCTCCCTCTACTTCGTTTCCTGCCTCCTGGAAATTGGTTCCAACGGGTTCCGTGCGGGGAGAGGAAGAGAGATGGTGAGAGAGAGATGGTGAGAGAGTTGGAGAGAGAGAGAGAGAGCGAGGAATGAATGAGGGGAAATCGCCCCTTACCCCAAAAAGCCTAAACCTCATCCCAGCCGCTCACGTAATCACCCTCGGCCCCGACTCCTCCTCCCTCCTCGGACGCAGCCCTCTAGGGAACATGCAACCTTCCGTGTTTTCTCTTTAAGACCGGACGCTGAAAAGCACGCCTCCAAACGTCGTCTCCCCGCTAACCTCCCAATCGGGGTTCACATCCCGCCTCTCGCCTCGCCAGACCGTTGGAATTTACGACTCAAAACAAAGTCTCATTCTTTTTTCTCTTGTCCCTCCTTCGCTCCCCTCTCGCTCTGCATTTTTCTCGCCGCTCCCTCTCTGCTCAATTCGCTCTTATCTCTTCCCTTTGCACCTCGCTCTCGCGGGAGTTTGTGGGACCAGCAGTGGCGCGAGGAAGAAAGAATTTTCTACCTTTGGAGGAGTGAGTGAGAAAGGGAGAGAGAGAGGTGGCGATGAGAGGAGAGAAACAGTCCGCGTGTGCCGCCCAAGGTGTTAAGAAGACTTTCCGAGGGGATCAGAGGTTTTCGCCGAGTGCCTACCGAGTATCGCACTTTTTTATCAATGAGGGAACGAGGCGGAGGAAAGCCTGACCCAGTTTTTTTTCTTCGCGATACAGGAACGTGTGAGCGACGGAGGGATTTTTTTCGTGGCACGCAAATGAGACTTCCCTGTATCTGAGAGGCACCTCGGCCTGTTTATGAGTCGAGCTATTTGTGAAGGGACGTATCACGACTTGCTCTGCCGTTATTTTCCTTGACCTGCGTATTCGTAACGAGTAGACGTTTCAGTAAATGGAAGCAAAAAGAAGATGAATGTGATTTTGATACCCATTTCGCCGAAAAATAACGAGAAAAACAAGGTCATGGTTTTTATTTAGCTAAACATTTCATTTGTGATAATATCTATAAGTGTGTTGGAAAACGTTCTAAAACGTTTTCTTACCCAATTTAACTTATCGTTTCTGTCGGAAATAAATTACGAATTAATTCCTTTTAGACCGTTGTGAACATATTTAATTTGTCGTCGATTCATCTTAATGCATCAAATATAAACTAACGCACGTATCAGCAGAAATATTAAATTTTGAACAAGTATAATACATTTAGTGATTAGGCGCTAAAGACAAATTCTTGGTATCATATTGCTCAGCAGCTGGCGATCCGTAGTCTTCCCTGCGTAATCCAATCTTTCTCGTAAATCTCATTCCTCTGCGATCTTTGATTAATAAATGGCGACGAATATCGATAGATGGCTTCAAATGCTATCATTCCGCGTTATGTCTCGAGCACATGACTCCTCCTTCCGCAAATACCACTCCGCTCCCTCTTTCCACGTCCCATGGAGAAGCAGGAGGTAGCAAACTGTTCCCACCGTTCTAGAGTTGCGACCGCGATCCGAGGCAGCCAGTAAATTCGAGCACAATGGAGCAATCAGACTCTCGTGACACTCCACACGTTGCTCTCTCTCTCTCTCTCTCTAAGAGGATCGTGGAGGGAGAACGGAGAGGTCGCACATAGGAGGGAGGTGGATGAGACGCGGAGGGGATAGGGGGAGAATAGAGGGAGGAGGGGTAAAAAGACGAACGGGGAAAGGGATAGAGAGGTGGTGCAGTAAAAATTGAGGGTGGGGGAGGGTAGCGTGTGGGAACCACGGAGGAGAGTCTACGTGAGATAATTCCAACCACCTAAGTGACAATTCGACCGGCGAAGATTTTGTTACCTCGGGTTCATCCTCTCCTCTCGATTCGCACCTACCTAGCGCCCCCGCCTCTTATTTCTGCCCCTCCCCCTTATCTCATCCCGTACTTCCGCCTCCGAGCGACTGCTTTTCTCCTCTAGATCATCGTCACATTTGAAGCGCCCGAATAAATGAAGTATATTGCATATATGGTTTCTCCATAAATAAAACTATTTAGCGAACTTCAACAAACATAATTTTTTGGATTTTAATATGAACAAACAGTTTTGTTATAACGGTAAAGTGAATATTTTGTTTCAACTGAGATATCAAAGTATTTCCAATTTTCTTTAAGTAATACTCGAGAATCTAATTTTTCATATGTGCCAAAGTTATCGCTCATCTTTCGAGGGAAACCTCATCAAAGACCTAAAGATTTAGATGAGAGATTTCACATCCACCATAGATTCGACAGTGGCTAACCAAAATTAATTAAATCTTAAGCTCATTTTTAGGCAAATAATTGAACATCGCGCCTATTACAGTAACATTAAAACCTTGCGGCGACCTGAGAAATCCAAGAACGTACCCCATCGATCAGGTAAGACCAATTCACGCGGAAGATTAAAACGTTCAAAACAAACAAAAACAAACGTTCGCGTCGTAAAGTGGTCGAGTAAAACCTCTCGTTTATCTGTCCCGAATATCTGAGACTCGCCACTACAATACCAGTCCAAAGCAAATATAGAAAGGCTCCATTTCTAACACGCGTCGAGTGATAAAATGAGAGAGAACGTGGGATAGGAGAAGGGCTAACTCAGACGAGGATCCTTTTCTCCGACCTCCACGCCAACACTCCATACCAAGCCTTAAGCCTAAGGTCGAAAATAAAAGAGCATACTATTTCGGGAGGGTGAGGGATGTAGGTGAACGAAAAGGGAATGAAGGGGGAAAGGGAGAGCGAAAAGGAGTGGGGAAGGGCGGCCAGAAGGGGGAGAGGAGGATCATTGACAACATGGAGGGCGGTGTGCGGCATCCCCGTGTCCGTGTGCGTCGAAGGGCGAAAAGGGATGGGAGGAGGCGGGCGGGAGGACAATGGGGCGGGAATGGTGCGGAAAGAGGAGGAGGGGGGCAGAGATGAAGAGTCGACCGTGGACCCCGTGTACCCTGTAAGTGATCCCTAGGCTCCCACCGGCAGGGGGTCCCGTGGGATCTCGGATGTCCTTAGACCCGCTATATGGAGAGCGTGTGTGTATAGATTGTCGCAGTCCGGGGTTGAATTGTGTGTCGCGTGCCGCTGAGCCCCGCACAGCGTCTGTCTCGTGTCTCTGAGCCAGTGTATCAATTGCGAGCGGAGTGAATTGGGTGATCGGGAGGGAGCTTTTGGAGGGATTGGGCGAGAGGAGAGGAATGGGGGAGGCTTCGTTTGGTGGCGCAGAGCACGGTGGGAGAGCGCGTATGAAAATACCCCATTGTCACAGGTGTACCTCTAAGTGTGATTTGAGTTTGTTTGCGCTTTTATTTGCCTTTATAATATTTCGCCTAAGAGTTACCAGGAAGCTTGTTTTATTACATTATAATATCAATGTTCTATAAGTAGGACAGTTCAAGGGTATAAATATTTATTTATTTCCAACAACGCTCTGAAAATTTCTGCAATGTAAATAAGACTAAGATTGGCGAAGAAATGAATTTTGACGCTGTTCATTTTTTAATATCGGTTTGTATCGCAGGCTGATTTCTTATTAATTTAAAAAGACCCTGTCACTTGCAAAATAAAAACCACAACCGGCACACTATATTCCCTGTTCACGACATACAGTACTTATGTTAACAGTTTAAAGTAAAATACCACAACTTTTACTAACCAACTATTTTAAGCAAGGTTTTAATAAATGAATTCATGAAATGAGGTATAAAAATTGATTCAGTATTTCTAGTAGAGAAAAATGCATGTTTAAGAGATTTCAGATATTCCATGATATTCTTTATAAAAAGACAATAAACTTTACGAATTATTTTTCATTTTAATCTATTTCTGACATTCACTGCCCTATATGCCGTATTTACATGTTTTATTTGGGATACATATGGGACATTACGTCAAAAAATGTCCCCCAGGAACGTGGCCTCTTCATTCAACTTTATTATCGTTAAATAAAATTCGCGAAACAACTTAGCTAACAGCCAGGTGGCAACACAAAAACAAAAATTACTCTCCAAACAATCACCTTATTGGAAAGAACCTAATTTATATCGTCTCATAAATTTCTCTTCAAACAATAACACAAAAACAAAGAGTTGAATTCGAATCTGGCGATTTCCGTTAAGAAGCACTTCGAATTCTAAAAAAAAAGAAAAAGAGTTATTTGAAAACTAACACAAAACACTCGGGCTACGAGATTTGTAACCCCTATCGTCCGCAAAGGAGCATTTACCCCAGACCAACCAACGGCCTTCCCACCTCGCCGGACCGACCGGCCTGTTGCTACAGGGCCCTCCCCGCCACAATGGCAACGGGCAGAGAGAAGCAAGGAGGGCATTTTCTACGGACCCTCGAGAAAATGCAACCACCAAAAAAGGGGACAAACGTGAATGAGGCAAGCGAGGAGAAGGGCCGCGCATGGGAGAATGGAAAGGGGATTTTGAAGTGGTCCGAATGAAACTAAAGGCTGCTAAGTGGTGCGGGCTGCTTGCTGCGAGCGCGTCGGCTGTGGAGAGAGGGTTGGGGAGGTAGGGGGAATAGGGGGTCAGGGAGGGGGGGAAAGGGAGCGAGCGGCATGCGAGGCGGGAGGGTGGAGTGGGTTTAATCTGCTGCTGGCCCCCTCCCACTCCCCCCTCCCATCGCCCCCTTCCCCTCCAGTCCCTCTGACCCGTCACCAAACTCTATCTTTCTCTCTAATTGTTTCTTTTCCTCGCCGACCCTTTTCCCGGCTCACGCACTGAATTCCAACCGATTCCGAGGCTTGAAAAATAAAAGACCGCATTGAAAGCTCTATCCCAGTACTACGGTCTGGGCTGAAAATACGATCGAAACGTCGAAGACATTAATGTTTCGGAAAATAACAAGTTTTATTTGCACATAAGATGATATCCATAAGGATTCTGAATAGTGAATAGCTAACATGAATTAAATACTTTACAGTAAACGAGATTGATTCTCTGCTATTCAATTCATAGGCAAAAAATAGATTTATAAAGGTTAAACTAATCGAATTCAGTTAAAGAGGATAAGAAAAGTTCCTCTATATGAGACTTCCAATAGTTCCTTATACGCCGGAGAGTTTTTAGATGGGTGCGCGAGTAAGATACAGGTGACCCACGCTCTAAATTAGTGAGGAAATTAATTGATAGAAACGATTGTGATGAAGGTGGGGTCTAGAAACCGATAATAGATCACAACCACAGAAATATGATAGATGGTGTCCTGCAAATATAATCTGATCTACAGGGTTACCCGTGAATGCGGAAAGATTGAGAGCGGGTAATATTTTCTCGATATTTCTATTTCAGCTAATGCTTTCCACTAGAGAAGACCAATTGCTTTTCAGGAGATATATCTCTAAAAACATTCTAAAGGGAAACAGATTATCGTAGAACTGTTTTGCAAATATCAACTTTCATTAGAGATAAACATTACTTCAAACAGTGCGCACAAATTCTAGTCAAGCAACTGCCATAATTCCATAGCGGGCATAGTAATATATCACTACTGGAATGGAGCGTGATGATTTTCAACTTATACTATTGTCCACCACTGGGCAATGAATAATAGTTCCATTTACCTATACATTTAATTCATCTATTAATCCTCTACTGATTGCTTATTAAGTTGGTTTAATATATAAATGGAATCGAAAAGCGAACAAAACATCTCCAAAGATATAATTAAAAATAGCTAAAGATGTGAACGGGGGAGTGGGACAAACCAAAGCGTGCATGCTGAAATAAAAACGTGTAGGAAGCGAAAAGGAGAGGTAAGTCGCATTCATTCAAACGAGGTTTGAATTTAGCGTTGATGGTGCACCGCCACCGGAAAAAAAAACCGCGGGCCATTTTTGCTGGAATCGTGTGGCAGGTGTGGAGGAAACGGAGTGAGGAGGGAGAGAGAGGGATAGACTGGATTGGAGAGGAGAGAGGGATATTGAGAGGAGGCCATTTGAGATAGATATAGTAGCAGAAGCGATCGGTATCTTGAATCTATCTGGTGAAATCTACAAATGCTCTAGGAACGAAAACAAAAAAAAATGCCGAAATTACATCCCTTTGTTAACCAAATGGGAGGCGACTGCGAGAAGGCGAGCGCGGGAGAAAGCTAGATTGGTAAGAGAAAAAAGAGTATGAATCGAAACTTTGGCTGAAATAAACGTTTCGCTTGAAAATATTTTTATGTAATGTGAGAAGAAATAATATGAAGATAAGAGGGTGAGGGAGAAAGAGGGAGGGAGAGAGAGGGAGGGAGATAGAGGAAGAGTGGGAGGATGTAATGGTGCAAAAAATAAGGTAGGAAAAGCGCAGGGAAGAGGTAAAAAATGCTTGAAAAAATAGAATTTATGAAAGTAAAAATGAAACAGTCATACGTAGAGAGAAATAGAATAAAATAATAAAAACAGCAAATAATCGATTGAAAGAAATTTAAAAAGAATAAAGGTAAGTCGCAATAAAAATTAAATCATAGTGAAATGCATGGTAGATCGGACAGTTTAGGCTAAAGTTTCTGTTACAATAATAACAAGATGGAAAAGTATACTCCATAAATGGAATACACAGAGAATTCAAAGGGGAAATACGTATGGAACGGTATCGAAAGATTAGGCTATTCTCGAATTTTTATCCCCGAAACTATAGTCTCGGGGACTATCTTGTAGTAAACGTTGTTCTCTATCCGAATAAAGTTTTAAATCTATACCTCGCAGATCATATAAGAGAATGGGAGAGAAATATATAGATTTTTAATTGTTGTTTTCTGAGAGAATCATCTTAGCGATCGATGAAAACATAATATGTGATGTTTTGCTCGGGATATTCTCGAATTTTTATCTCCAAAACTATAAGCTGTAATTATGTGCTCTCTAAACCATCTTGTAGTAAATATTGAGTAAATATTGTTCTCTAACAGAATATTTTTTTAAATCTATACTTTACAAATCATATAAGAGCTAGAGAGATAAAAGTTTAATATATCATTGTTGCTTGACGGATGTCATTTAACGAGATACAAGTATAAGTTTATTAAAGTAATTATGTAAAGTGCAAGTTCTAATTGACAGATTCAGTTGAAAATCACAATTGACCGATAATTTCTAATAAAGATCACTCAAACGTAATTAAATTAAAATCCGTTCAGCGGTTTAGGAGATGAAAGTTACGACGGACGGACGGACGGACGGACCAGACGTGCCCATAAGGCGTTCCGCTATTACCGCTTCGCTAGTAAAGAACGCCTAAAAAAGCAGCAAAATGTAACGAAGAATTTTTAGTGGAGCAAATTGGAGAGCCGAACAGAAACGGTCCCTTAAAAAAAAACTAGATAAAAATAATGAAGCTATTTGAAAAAAGAAATAGGAATAGTTACAGAAGATTTGAAAATAAGCGAATCGCCAGAGAAATGAAAATGATAAATAAAGTTACGAAGAGGAATAAAGGTGTTAAAAGACGCGTTGATCATAAGAAAAATATTTACAGAAGCTGAGACAGGATTTTAAAAAATAGAGGATTTTTAGAAAGAGGAAAAAAGAGGTAGTGAGAAGGATGGAAGCAGATAAGAGAGAATGGTAGGAATGGAGAAACGGATTGTGTAGGGAGGGAGAGAGACAGAGAGAGAAGAGCAATGAATGGGTGGTGGGTAACGGAGGCAATTCAACGTATTTGGACTGATGAGTCCCCTTGATACGAATCTGCCAGAACAAATTCTCAATAACCGCCCGGTTTTTTAGGGTCCAACCGAGAGGGGGAAGGAGGAGGAGAGGGAGAGAACGTGCGGAGGGTAGGAGGGAGAGGAGAGAAGTGGAGGAGAGGTGAGGTGAGGAGGGTGCACGTCCGAAATAAAAAATATATAGATCGAAGAATGGTTGCGGAGTGGAGAAGGGGGCGCTTTTTTCCGAAGCACACCGTGGAACGTAGGGAGTGCGGTGGTCGACCGCCCCAATGGACCCTGGCCATTATTTTTTACTTCCAACGGAGAGTCAAGGTTTGCCCCGACCCCGCAGGCTGCGACGGGTGTTTTATATCTTCGACGTTCACGCTTATTATGGAACGCTTGGTATGAACCGCTAGAATCCGCGTCCAGTCAGGTTCGAGCCATTAAAATACAGAGGTAAGGTGTCGTTATCGTCCTCCTCAAAACGGAACGATTTGAAAGATTTTCCATTGTTGTGAAAGGAAAATGGCGAATTGGCATCCCACATTGTGGTGGCATATTTATTTTCTCTATGACTTACTCATTACTGAAAAGCTAAACATATTTCAAACGCAATTATCATAACACAGGTGTTGGGAAAATAGTTGACTCGAGAATATCGAAATTACTTGACTATTCAAGGAATAAAACGCGATAAAATGATTGCCATGAAACTATTAGGATAGCAATATGAGCGTCGAATTATCTAACTGCAGAAAGTAATTAAATCAGAAACTTTGGCTATTATAACAAGAATTACAATAGTAAATATTTTATAGAAAATGTTAAGAAAACATTTTATCCTAAGTGCTTGATAAATTCATTTAGTTTCTTTCTAAGTTTTATCACTGATTGTTTCAGAATACATATATTTTGCCAGATGTGGTTTGACAATTGTGTAATGCTTCAATTTTATTTGGTTCAACAATGATATATCTAAAATGAAGTTCGTTGACGACTCTTTGAAGGAACAGTTGTTTTTAATCGAAAACTTTTAAATCCAAAATTAAGCGATTATTTTTTTACCACGCACCTTCTCTTCCCTTTGCCAACCTGAATCTGAAAACCATATCACTTTTAAACGCAAAACCATTCGCCTTTTATTCTCTCTCTCTCTCTATCCAAAACCACATTTTCTTTTGCCATATAAAATCGCTATCGGTTCCTTTGAGAGAGCACCAACTAAATGGTCTCCTTCTTCAGAGGGAGCGGCGTATGATACAACGCCGCACCCAAAAGACTCCTCCCCCCACCGCCCTCGCAAAGAGGAAAAATATCCCACCCACGCCACTCCTCCCACCTTTATTCACGACCCTCGAGGTTGGGAGGCATCTTAGATCAACGGCTAACACAAAAAAGAAGAAAACCTTAAAGGCAAAACAGCGTCTCCGAAAGGGGAAGGCAAGGCTTGAGATAAGCGGGTATTCCCCGCCTCCTCAACAGCTAGCAGCGCTCGGCACAATATGGCGATATTACTTTTCCTCCTCCCGATCCCTGTTCCCTCCACGCCCTTTCCCCATCCCTCACCCTGCGGCACGGCACCCCCTCCTCCTATCCTCCACCCCGTGTAACCTCTCTCTCTCTCCGCTATCTACTCCAACCCCCCGCTCTCGTTATTAAAAATCCCATCATTGGAGAAGGAGGAAGGCCGGAAGGGAAAATGCTGGGAAGGAAGAGGGAAGGGAGAGGGAGGGAGAGAGAAAGAGGGAGGAAGAGAGGGAGTGGCGCGGGAAGGCGGGTGCAAAAGGGATTGTAAAAGATCGCTAGAGAGATACATCCAGAGGAGACGCGTAAAAATCTAACCTCGAGGAAGGAAGGAGGGAGAAGAGGAGGGATGGAGTGGGTAGTGTGTGTGTGTGTGTGTGGAGTCCCTCGGAGAGCATTCGGGTCGCGGTATCATACACACCCACACGGCGGCACTCGTATCTACGAGAAGCATAGTGACGAAAGTAACCCTCTTTCGCAGGAGACAGTGTTGAATGGAAGAAAGTCGGTGGATGCCATTTTAAAATTTCGGTATCGCTCGGTCACCTGGGTTGTTCTTTGTTATAATAAAATTAATATTTTGGGGATTGGAAAGGAAGCGTTGCTCATACCAAGACAATATTGTTGAGTAATGAAAAATTGGCTGACAAAATTTAAATATTCGCGTATTTTTTCTGCGAAGTTCCGAAAATTTATTTACAAGGCGAGAACGTAGAACTAACCGTGGATTAAACAAAACTAATGTTATGAAATAATTTGGCGGTCTGCATATCGTAATCTATTTTGCATCACTCTCACTTCTTCGTCCACCCCACATTTCTCTTTCTTTCTCTCCAATATTTCGTTTCCCTCTCGTCTACTTCCCCTTCTTTATTGCCTCCTCTTCTCTTCCTCCTCTCCCCTCTCTTTCTTTCATTCCTCTCCCACTCTCCCCTCCTACCCCCACCCACTCCCTTCTCCTCCCTCTACCTCGCACCTTCTCCCTACCTCTCTTTCAGAGGAGAGTCTATTAATCAAAACGGAGGGGCTGGCGTGAAACACGTGGGACGATAGGAATACAGCGAGGAAGGAAGGAAACGGGAGAAGGGAGGGAGGGAGAGAGAAGAGCAGTCGATATTACTCGCTTACCAGAAATCTCTCGGATGAACCAGCGCCATCAAACATCCACCCACACCTCCCCATCATCTGGAGCCTCCCTCCCCTCTCCTCCCTCCCCTCACTCGCTCCCCTTGACACTCCTCGGGAATCCTCTCTCTCGCAGGGAAAATTTCTCACATCTATATCAAAACCCTCTCTGAATCTCCGCCTCCTCGATCCTCTCCTCCCCTCCCATCGTAAAACCCTTCCATTTTCCATCCCACCCCCTATGTCCTCCCCCGACAGCCATCTTTCCCTCTCTCTCTTCCCCTCCCGCATCCTTCTACTTCCCCTCTCATTTCCTCCATGAAGAAGTCTGACGGGAATCTACGCCAATATTAATTTTAAATTAAAGGATGAGGAAGTGGGAGAATGGGTGGCGGGGAGAGTGTTAAGGGAGGAATTTTATGCAGGCAGAAGAGGAAAAAGGAACAGTTTTAAATGGTTTTTCAAAGACAGGTTAATGGCTGAGGTGAGAATGTATGGGGAAATATTTGCATTTAACGCTGGAGTGGAAATTTTTCAGTCGTCATATAATAAAAACGGCCTTGAAGAAAGAGGTGGAGTAATGACTTCGATGAATTAGAATTGCTCTGTTGCAAATTAAGATAAATTGGAATTAAACCTTTCTTCCTACAAAGTTTACACTTATTAACCAAGAATGCATCCATCCATGAGATTACTTGGAAATTCGAATCAATGTTTAGAGATAGTGAAAAAGGATACTTCGTTTAACGGAAGAATTGATATGTTGAAAATACTTGATTGATTTTACAAAAGCCTTCCGATCCTTTACGAGAAGAATATGCAACAAAAGCACTTGAGATATGTTGCAGATATTTACTAAGTTTTAGTGGCCATCCAAATTCACAGACAAAAACATCTATGATATTGTCTATAAGGCATCTGCGTCTAAGCAAAATTAATTGCATCAAGAGAGAAATGTTATAAACTTAAGAATTTTTTCACGTCAAATTCGATTTCGTCGGTCAAGATTATCACAAGCGAAACGTAAGGATTGAAAATTGAATGCTGCCAAATGGCATGATAGCTTTTTTCTATTAGCAAACCTTCACTGAGCAACGAATAGCAGATCACGACAGAAGTGATATAAACGTGCAAGAAAACTATTTTAACCTTTCCTTATGAACACCAAAAATTTTCTAACCTGTACCATTTTTAGACGCTATTTACCAGCGAAGTGGTAGTATCGGAACGCCTTATGGGAACGTCTCGTTCGTCCGTCTGTCGTAACCTTCATCTCCTGAACCGCTAGACGGATTCTAATTATGAAATTTATCCCAGATTATGGTTTGGAACTGCACCCATCTGTCCGTAGACAAGTCCGTGATTATTCATGGTTAAAGCTGGTTCTCCACATACTCCTATTTTCCGATGTCCTCTTCATATCTTGATAACTCTCTTTCCCTTTCAAATCGTCTGTCAGCTGAAACCTTTTCCTACCACTTTCCCTTTTTCCTTCTAGTTTTCCTTCTAACACGTCTTTAATCATACTCTCTCTCCTCAGGTAATGTCCAACCCAATTTGCTTTCCTCTTTCTAATAGTCTGTATAATCATTCGCGTTTCTCCTACTTTTTGTAGCACTTCATCGTTTTTCATCCTATCCGTCCATTTTATCTTCAGCATTCTCCTCCAAGTCCACATTTCAAAGCTTTCCAAGTATTTGACGTCATTTTTCCTTAGCATTCATGTTTCTGCCACGTACAAAGCTATACTCCATGCATAGCATTTTATCAACTTCTTGCGGATATCTTCCCTTATATTCCCTGTAAGTAGTTGTTTCTTTCTTCTGAAAGCCGCTTTTAATTTTCCTATTCTAGTCCTGATCTCATTCGTAGATTTTGTTTCTCTTGTTGTGATGCATCCAAGGTATTTATATTCTGGAACTTGTTCTAAAGGCTTTCCTTCAATACTTATGTTCAGATTCTCTTCTTTGCCTGATATTCGAATGACCATGGATTTTTGTGTATTTATTTCCATTCCGTATTTTCTACCTGGAGTTCCTCTTTCTTTCTTGCTAGAAGTACTTCATCATCCGCGTATTTTACTGTTCTTATATTCCTTCCTACAATTTTGAAATCTCCTGTGCTTTCTAACGCTTCTTGCATTACCTCCTCAATATATATTGAATAGGGTCGGCGATAGGCAGCAGCCGTCTTACTCCTCTACCGATATTTACTCCGCAAGTGTCCGAATTCCCCAACCTGACCTTTACAACTTGATTTACATATAGATTCCTGATCAGTCTCCTGCCTTTCCAGTCTACACCTATATCCTCTAATATTTTCATTAACATTACCCAATTAACTCTATCAAAGGCCTTCTGCCAATCTACGAAACATACGCAGATATCTTGACTGTATTCTATTGCCCTTTCTGATATGATTTTAACTACCCCTATAGCATCTCTAGTTCCTCGTCCTTTTCTGAAACCGAGTTTATCTTCCCCTAGCATTTCTTCTGCTTTTTTCTCCAGCCTTTTATTAAGAATCCTCATGATGATCTTCGTAGTGTGTAACAGAAGGCTTATAGCTCTGTCGTTTTTACACTGCATTGCCTTTGGCTTCTTATTTAGAGGGATCATTGTTACTTCTAGGAAATCCCGAGGCCACTCTCCCGTGTCGTAAATCTTATTAATTAATTTCGTGATCGCTTTTAGTCCCTCTGATCCCATGACTTTAAGTACCTCAGCCTGTATTCTATAGCTGCCTGTGGCTTTCCCCTTTTTTTAGTTCCACTATCGCTTTTTCTACTTCGCTTTCCATAATACTTGGTCCTAAGTTGTCTTCTTCAATGTTTTCCTCATCTTTCAGTTCTATTTTTGACGATCCTGCCTGCTTGTTGTATAGTTCCTTAATGTATTCTCCCCATACCTAAATCCTTTGTTTCTGAGATTATTTTCCCATCCGTATTCCTAATTCCTTTGCCACGAATTCCATTAGACCTCTTATCTTCTAATTTCAGTGCCCTAGCGTACATCATATCGTACCGTCCTAACTTCCAATACATTTTTCTTTTATCTAATTTTCTCTAGCTTTATCCATTACCCTCCTCAAATCATTGTTTATACATCTATAGTTGGCTCTACCTTCTTCACTGTTAACGTTTTTCCATTTTCCTCTCTCATCCATTTTCTCCAACATTTCCTTATTGATCCATGGTTTCAGATTTTCTTCTCTTGTTTTCCAATCTCTTTATCCAAGGTATCCTTGATACTGGTTTTAATTTCATCCCATTCTATATCCACGGTCTTTGGTTTGTTTTCCATATTTCTTAGACGATCTTCCAACTTCATGCTGACTACATCCTGCCTTTCTTTCGGTTTTTCTAGGTCCCAAGTCTGTCTTTCTCTTCTCGTTTTTCTTATTTGTTTGAGCTTTATACTTACGTCAACTATTAAAGGCTGTGATCTGAATCAATGTCTGCTCCTGGTAATGCCCTGGCGGTCTTTATGCTGTTCCTGAATCTTTGTTTTGCTAGGATGTAATCTACTTGGCATCTCATTCTATCTCCTGGGATTTTCCATGTGCATAACCTTCGTTTATTGTTTTTGAACCATGTATTAGTCACTACAAGGTCATTATTGAGGCAGAATTCTACCAGTTTTTCCCCTCCTCGGTTTCTCTTCCGACGACATTTCCTTCCTGTCCTTCTCCGACTATACTGTTCGAATCTCCAATTATTATGCAGTTTACCTTTCGTCTTCCGTCTTCTTCGTAAATGTCATTAATTTGCTCATAAATCTCCTCGATTTCTTCATCTTCATGAGCTGACGTTGACATATATACCTGAATTATCAGCATGTCCACTGGGACTGCGTTTAGCTTTATTGCCTTCAGCCTATCGTTCGTTGCTATTATCCTTGTCACGATTTCTATCATAACTTTTCTAAGTACCAGAGTTACTCCCCTTCCCCACAATTTTCTCCCGAGTACACTACCGTGAACTCTTCCGAGTTGAACTGTCCTGTTTTCCATCTAGGTTAGCTCAGTCCTATAATGTCAACTCTATTTCTTCTCATTTCTTCTTTTAAGTTCTCTAGATTTCCTGCCTTTCTCATAGTTCTTACGTTTAAAGTGCCTATTCGTAAATTACTTCCGACAAATGTTTTCCTCAAGGCAGTCCCCGCCCGAAGATCCGATTGGGGGACTATTTTACCTCCGGGTTGTTTTACCTCGAGAGAACTCATATTGTCCACCCATATAATTCTACTTGATATAAACATTAAAATCAACTTAAATATACTCGTATCTCGTTAAACGGCACCCGTCAAGCAACAATTAAATACCATATTTTCTCCCTAGCTTTTATATGATCTTTAAGGTATCGATTAAAAAATGTATTCGGATAGAGTAAAACATTTGTCACAAAAAGTCTGCGAGACCATATAATTACGACTTATAGTTTCGGAGAAAAAAATTCGAGAAAATTCCAAGCGTAACATCATATTGTCAAGAACAAGCATTTAAAATATACTTCCCTCAGGAATCTCCAATAGCCACAACAAAGTTGTAAAAAACCAGATGAACATTTCGGTTACAAATCAACTGTCTTCAGTGGTAATTCCCCGAAAATAATTCTAAATTTAGAATATATTTTCGATGAATTACCACCGAAGACGCCTGCTTTATAGCCATAATGCGCATCTGTTTTTTTACAGCCTTATTGTGTCTATTGGAGATTCATGAGAAAAGTATTTTTTAAATTAAATTTTGATATTTGAGAAGGAGAAAAAATCCTGTACTTGATCGGGAACCGAACCCGGGTCTCCTCGTTTGCCGGTTAGTCAACACCTTTATTTCTTGTTATTTTTTAAATGCTTCTTGAATTTTTTTTAGCCATAAGTGGAGCTCGATAGTTCTTTGCTGAATCACATATTTTGTTTAGATCGATCACCATGACGATTCTGTCGGAAAACAACAAATAAAAATCCATATTATTCACTCTCATGCTCTTATATTATCTGTTATGTATGGATTAAAAAATTTATTTGGATAGAGGACAATATTTGCCACAAAAATATTTATAGGACCACATCATTACGAATTCTAGTTTTGGAGATAAAAATTCGAGAAAATCCTAAGTGAAAACATCGCATATTTTGTTTACATCGATCGCTACGACGATTCTATCAGCAAACAAAAATATTAAAAAACATTTTTCTCTTCCAAGCTCTTTTATGATCAGTGAGATATAGAATACTAAATTTATTCGAAAAGAGAACAAAATTTACCACAAAAAGTCCGCGAGAAAATATAATCATGACTTCAGAGATAAAAATTCAAGAACCTCCTAATCTTTCGATATCATTATAGACACATTTTCTATGAAAAACACCCAAAAAAACTGTGTATTCCATTTATGGAGTATACTTTTCCTTCTTGTTACGGCAATTCTTATTCGGTGAATCTAGAAAACTCACGGGAAATAAGACTGGGAGTTAATTACTAAAATATAAGTTTACCCTTACAGAGATAGAGTCGGAGAAATGAGAGAATGGAGATTAAGAATAAGGAGTGATTAAAATATAGTAAGCAAAAAGAGGATTTTGTAGTTGCATGTCATAAATCATTCCATTTCCTTCTTCTCTCGTCCTAGTCTCCCACCGCCTTTCTCTCTTTCTCTCTCTCTCTCTCTCTATCTTTTTCGATGTACATTTAATAAAACTGCCTCCACGAGGAGGAAGTTGGTGGTCAAGGGAGTGGATTAAGGACGGTTTATTCCTCTTCAATTGAACGTTTTTCATACAATTTGGTTAGATCTAATTTTCGTAAAGCCGGTGATGAAGTTCTATACTATAAGAAATTAAAAATTACGTTTCAAAGAAAATAAATTTAAATGAATAATAATTCGGGGTATTCGTGATTTATTTTGTGCCAGGAATTTAGTACCGGGAATGTTTATTTTGATGTCTCTTATGCGATAGGATTTGTGTGCGTAAGATCCTTGCATTTTGAGCAAAGCAAAGACAAAAATTTAATCGGGCAATGGATCAGTAAATACTGTCAAACTACAACTGTTTCAAAGAATTATAAAGATTGCATTTTCCATATATGAAACATAAAGGTGGAAATCGCATAATAGTCTAGAAAGTATGCAAAATTAAACTACATAGAACTATATTACGCTAAAGATGCCACAATGTATTCCATCGCGAAATGAATTGAGCAAAACGTTTTTGCAACGATGGGGACAAATGAGAACAAATATAAGACTAGCGGATCCGCGGAATCTTTGGCCTCGCTCAGCCCACTTAGAGCTTGTGGGGGGGGGGGAGGGGGGGATCACATTTTCAATATTATTATCGTCTTCATAGTTCTCCTGCACTTCATACAGTAAGAATGTAAAATATGAATAGAATTGAAAGCGTTGCCCTCAGCAGTAAAATATGTATGAAAGAAATGTAAATCGAAGAAACACACCAAATACGGAAATAATGGCAAATGAATCTGAGCCTTGTCTCCTCGATGAGACATCAGTTATAGTAGAACAGACAAACAAATAAACAGACAAAGAGCACAGAGACTCAACAGGAGAGACCGCGCGAACGCAAATTGCGCGTCTCTGGGAGGCTCCCTGTACATTTTAGAGACATTTTTATTTGACGTTTTCTTCATCGTTTAATGTTTTCTGTAGGTACGCTAAATTTCGTTTTGATTGGATAAGATTTGGAAATTAGCGCAATGCGCTAACGCAAATTGCGAAGGAACTATAAGGGTGGTGTTCTAGAAAAAACTATAGGCATTCGACTCTAAGTTATTTGTACATGCACACGAAGTTTGGTCAAAATCAGACAACCGAGACCAGTTATCGTAGAAAAAACAGACAGACAGACAAAAAGTGCACAGAGACTCAACAGAAGAGACCTCGCTTCGCTCGGCGAGAAAATAAAGTGGTGTGTGAACCAAAGCAAAACCAATAGAACCCAAAAAGATAAAATCGTTCATTGATGATGTTGGTGGAAGGACGTTACCAAATAAAAACACCGTTGACATAAATACAAGATGTTCTTCCGTGTGCGTATTTCTAGGCGTGCGCGTGCTTGAGGGTTTGAATCAAGAGCGAGACTCGGAGAAATAATTAAGGTTTTCATTTTTAGTGCTTCGTGATATCAGTCCGTCCGTACGTATATATCAGGGAAGAATTGGCTCAACCAAATTTGGTACATAGAATCTTCACAGAAATTCATGACCAAAATGACATATTTCGATCGGATCGACTTAACAGGGGTGCCACAATTGGAAAATTAAACTTTTCGGTAATAATGAATTTGAAAGGAATCGGCAGAACCGATTTCAACAAAATTTTGCATGAAGAAGGCGTATAGTATGGAATAACAAAATCAAGAAGTTTAGTATAGATATACAAGGCAGGGCTGCCACAATACAAGTAATAAAAGATATTCTTTTTACAAGTATTTGTGTTGAACTGTCCCCATCAATTTTAACTAAATATAATATTTATAATATACACAAATACAAAACCATAATAGCATATTTGGACTGGATCAACCCAACAGGGGGCCACAATTACAAATTAAACTCTTTTTGTAATTATTGATTTGTAAGGAATTGGCTGAACGAATCTCAACTAAATTTGTATTAAAGAATTGCACAACATACCATGATAAAATCACGATGTTTAAAGGGGAGCTCAAGAGCAGGGCTACCACAATAAAAAGTAAATTAATATTTATTTTTACACGTATTTCTAGAGAAATGACCGCAAGGATAATCCAACATATATAATCTTCATATAAATACATAACCAAAATAGCATATTTAAACCGGGTCGACTAAAAATGGTTACCACAATATCAAGGTTAGAATTTTTCTGTAACTATGAATTTCTAAGGTATTGGCTGAATCGAATTCAAAAATAAATTTCGTTTGTAGGGCGAGTATAGAATTGCAAAACGAAATGAACATGTGTAGAACGAATCTAAAAAGCAGAGCTACCACAATACAAAGAAAAATGATGTTTCATTATAGATGTTTTTGCATATGCATCGATATTTAGACGAAAAGCATTTCTGTACCACGGAATACTCGTGTACATCCCTACTTATGAGTGCTTTTCGTCATTGCTGATGTCCGTCCGTACCCATATATCAGGGAAAAATTGCCTTAACCGATTTCAACCAAATTTGGTACATAGAATATTCACATAAATTAATGACCAAAATGGCATCTTTGGACCGGATAAACAGAACAGGGGTGCCACAATTGCAAAGTTTAACTTTTCGGTAATTGTGAATATGGAAGGAATTGGCCAAATCGAGTTCAACAAAATTTTGTATAAAGGATTTGTGCAACATAGAAAACCAAAATCATTTTTAGTATAGATATAAAAACAGGGTTGCCACAATAAAAGTACAAAAATTCTTATTACACGTATTTGTGTTAAATTGTCCACATCAATTTTAACCAAATTTAATACTTATAATATACACATATATATAAAATCATATTAATATATTTAAACCGAATCAGCCAAACAGGGGTGACACAATTACAAATTAAAGTCATTAAGTAATTAAGGATTTGGAATGAATTGTACAACGTACCGTAATAAAATCAAGATGTTTAAAGCGGAGCTAAAGAGCAGGGCTACCACAGCGAAAAGTTAAATAATATTTCTTTTATGCGTATTTCTAGATAACTGACCTAATGGATTTTAACCAAATATAGCATATTTAATCTTCATATAAATAAACAAGATGGAAAGTATACTTCATAAATGGAATACACAAAGATTTCAAATGCGTTCTTAATGGGAAATACGTATGAAACGGTAACGAAAGATTAGGCGATTCTCGAATTTTTATCCCCGAAACTATAGTCTCGGGGACTATCTTGCAGTAAATGTTGATCTCTACCCAAATAATTTTTTAAATCTATATATCACAGATAACATAAGAGAATGGGAGAGAAATATATAGATTTTTATTTGTTTTTTGCTGAGAGAACCGTCTTCGCGATCGATGTAAACAAAATATGCGATGTTTTGCTCGGGAATTTCTTGAATTTTTTTTTATCTCCTAACCTGTAAGTCGTAATTATGTGGTCTCTGTCCCATCTTATTGTAAATGTTGTTCTCTATCCGAATAAAGTTTTTAATCTATACCTCAAAGATCATATAATGGGAGAGTAATATATGGATTTGTAATAGTTGTTTGCTGAGAGAACCGTCTTAGCGATCGATGTAAACAAAATATGCGACGTTTTGCTCGGGATTTTCTCGAATTTTTATCTCCGAAACTATAACTCGTAATTATGTAACCTTGCTGACTTTCTTGTGGTAAATATAGTTCTCTATCCGAATAATTTTTTAAATCTATACCTTACATAACATATAGGAGCTAGGGAGATAAAAGTTTGATATTTCATTGTTGCTTGACGGGTGCGATTTAACGAGATACGAGTATAAGTTTATTAAAGTAATTATGTAAAGTGGAAGTTCTAATTGACGGATTCGGTTGACAATCACAATTAGGTAATAAATTTTAATAAAGATCACTCATACTTAATTAAATTAAAATCCGCCCAGCGGTTTAGGAAATTAAAGTTATGACGGTCGGACGGACCAGACGTGCCCATAAGGCGTCCCGCTATTACCGCTTCGCTGTTAAAGAACGCCTAATAACAAAAATGGAATATTTCAACAGGTTATAATAAACAGGGCTACCACAATATCAAGGTTAGAATTTTTCTGTAACTGTGAATTTGGAAGGTATTTGCTGCACGGATTTCAAAGAAATTTAGTTTATAGGGCAAGTATAGAATGGGAAAACGAGATGAATATGTTTAGAACGGATCGAAAAAGCAGGGCTACCACAATATAAGGAAAAATAATTTTCTGATTTCAAAGCAAATACATTAGTATACGATTATACTACGGCGAATTCGACGAAAAGCACTTCTGTACCACGCAAAACCCGTGTAAACTCCTACTTGTTATATCTTCAGCCTACAGAGAAGGGGGGAAGGGTGAGCCAGGTGGAAAAATCTTTCATAAAAAGTGTATTCAGACTTGCGTGGAAATGGGTGAGAGGAGTTTACGTGTCTCCAACGCGTGATTCGTCTTCTATACGCACGGATTTGGCCGATGATCAGACGGAGCGTGACCGAAAAAATAACAGCCTTGGTACGTCTTGATTTTGTGATGGTATTCCAGCAACTCAAAAATCAAAAGCCAACGTCACCCTTGGATAGATAAATCAAGCAATTTAGTTTTTTAGAAACTAGTCACTAGAAACTAGCAGACTAAATGCTGGCTCGAACTTCGGTTAAGTACTAACTTATCAATCTGAGCATTAATTAATGAGAATCTGTTAACGTTTATGGCATAATTATTATTTACAATATGTTCTTTTATAATTATCAAACCTACAATGATACAGCTCTTCTACCTTGATATCGATCAAGGTAGAAGAGCTGTATCATTGTAGGTCAACGAATATAAGAAAGTGCAGTTATGAAATTTATGAACAATATTGCAGTAACTTGGAACATATTATTTTTCTTTAATTCCCATATTTGAGAATTATTGATAGTGACAGAGGTGCGAGGGCTGCAAAAGCTGGAGTAATATATTGGCTGCGGAAAGAGGCGCGGTCGGGTGCAGCTACGGCATCGGGACAGTCGTTGATGGAGGGTGACACGGTGAGGAGGGTTTTTAAGTCGAGGGAACGAATGGAATAATCCGCTCGTTCGAAGGGAAAACAGGATGTCAGGATGTTATTGGAGGAGGGCTCGAGGACAGAGGCGAAAGCGGAGCGAAGGGGAGGGGCCGATTGGTTTCATGCAGAGCGACAAAATAACCGATTAATCAATGGATTGATTGCTTTACTCCATTTAGGAAAAAATGTCGCGTTTTTGTCGAGCGAGGCGAAGTCGCAGACAGGCATTCATTAACGAGGCGAAGCGTGTATGGAGAAAAAAAGACAATCGATTCAAAGGATTAAATTGCTGCGAATGAATCGAAAGAACTCTTTTTTTAGGAACGGTTGGCGTTATTTCCGCCGTCTCTTGGGCGAGATGAAGAGCGAGAGATGATCAGACCACGTTGATAAAGCGCCACTCGATACATAAGTAAATGTGACAAGGGTTGGAATCACGTCAAGATTGCAATAGTCATTACGACGAAAATTATTCTTGTCCAGTTAATAACTTTATAAAAATAACTGTTGGTAATATATCGTGCTTGTGAGTTTAATTTTTCTAATATATTATTTTAAATGTAAAATATGCGAATGGAATTTTGTAGTTCTTACAATAGATATCTGCAAGCCAATATTATTTTATTTTCTTAATCTACAAGGCTCAATGGCAATCGGAAAACCACATAAAGAGCAATCGGTAGAATAAGACAGTAGACGTGATACCTTGGGGTAACAGGCTTAAGAGTGCTAAAGGTTGAAAGATCTTCCAATGACCTATCTAACAGAGTCTTATGAGTTAAAAAAAATAAAATCTACTGCAATAGGAGACACAAGCTGAGTGTCAAGGAAAATAAAAAAATGGCAGAAAGTAAAGCATGAGGAATCTAATTGCGAGGAGGAATTGGAGAAAAGGGCTTTCATGCTGCGCTGAACAAATAAAAATGGAAACGAATCGATCTTATGAACAGTTTAAATACGAAGCTGAGATTCGCAATGATTTGAGAGGAGCGAAATGATATCGTGAAAATGCCATCGAAAATAGAGATGCGAACGTTAAAAAATTAATCTCGGTGGTTATGACCGAAGCGAGCTTCTGGTTAAATCAACCGCTTTTGCGGTAACAAGTTACTCTGATCATCCTTCGTCGGTTCACTTTCTAATTTTCCTTCGATTATTACGCGAGGCATAGTTGTCTGTCATATCCGCGAAGAGAAAAAAAACGCAATCGGAGGCGAAGAAGGCGAGAGTGAAACGGAGACGAGTGGGATGGGGAGGAAGAGGGAAACAGAAGGGAGTAATGGGGAAGGGGATGAGGGGCGCTGTGTAACGACATACAAGCCAGAGGTACTGGAGTTGGTTGGTAGTGCGGAGAAGTATTCAATGCGTAGAGGAGGTCATTTGGCGTGGGTGGGCACAGAGGGAGAGGGGGCGGGCTGAGGCAGCGCAGAAAAGCATCGCCATTGTGCACCTCTCGCTCTATCTCTCTCTCTCTCTCTTACACACGCGCACACATGGCGGCAGAGCTCAACAGCCTGCTCAACCCCTCGAGCCAAACCTCCTGTCTTAACACCGCTATCCTGACGACTGAGGGAGCGGGTCTTGTAGTTGCGTACCTTTGTTAACATTTTTGTCCCCGTATAACCACAGTCTAACATAAAAATACTTTTGTATTATTTTCGTTAAATACGCGCTTCAAATAACGTTGATCTTGTTTCTGAAATATGTTAGATATATTTTAATTGTATTTTAACGACTACATTCCCAAATTTGCAGAGAATTATTCGCGAGAGGTTGATGTAATGCATACAATCTAAATCGTATGAAGATATAAACCGTAATTTAGCATTTATTTGTTTGTGATTACGTCTTTGTATCTGTTATCGTGACGCTTCATCTCTTATTAAGTTTCCTAATTAGTCGAACGCTAATCCTATGTGTATTTACCAGTGTAGACAGATAGTGAAGCTGAAATTTTTATAGCCATTTACTTATTTGGCGATACCAACGTTGCATCAATATTCATCATTACACAACTAACCTAACGGTTTAATGCTAATCAGAAACTACACACAAAATATCTTATATATTTAATTTACATAGGCCACGTTTGTTTATGCCGTGCTCATGCGCTGAATGTCAATTTCGCGACCTCAACCGAAATTGCGGCCTCGAACTCCCAGAGTAACGACTCACATATACAACCTCTTTCCTCCCTTCCTCCCTCCATATCTTATACCCCACCCCTTTCTCACCGGCTTCATAAGGCCTCTCCCGCCACTCTCCCCTCCCTCGCCACCTTATCCCCCGCCTCCATCATCCCATACTCCAAACCTTCCGCGTTCTCTGTCATTGTTTCATCTGGAGGGAGAGAGAAACTCACGTTTAAAGCCTCCAGGCTGCAGAAACTCCCATCTCTTTTCAAAGAGATCCCCACGCTAGCATTCACATATAAACACACTCGCACACACAATCCTCTTTCTCTCTTTTCTGACTCTCTCCATCATTCTCTTTCCCTCTCTCCTTTATCTCCCACCCTCACGGGCCAACGTTTTCATACCGCGCCTTTCCACCCGTGAACTGCCTTTGATCACCTGGGTATTCGAATTCCTCCGTTAACATGGCAGTGGATAAAGCAAAAAAAATGGGGAGGGTGGTAGGCTAGTTGTAGGGTGAGGGAAAGCACGAGTCCACGCACAAGAGTGATACAAACCGCAAAAGAGGGTTGAAAAAAAGAGGTGATTTTTGTCGCTCGGAAAGATGACGTGGCAAAGAAAACGCATTTGATGGATAAAGCGATATTATCAAGTTATGAGGGTAAAATGTTTTTGCGCTAAGGTGTGATCAATTGAGATGAAGAGAGGAAAACTCACTTGCAGGTGATTGATACGAAATGTAAAGTTATAGAGGCCGCTCATCGATTGTGGTCTTTTGAATCTAAATAATTTCATTGGGACCAGCATAAGAGCGCATTTGAAATAAATATGGCTTTTCATTACCACTCCAAAATTTTATTTAAAAATGTATGCTGTAAAAAATATATACAAAATATGAAACACGTTTGGAAACTTTCATGTTCCCTAACTTTCTGAAAAAACATAACATACCATATGAAAAGAAAAATCTAATATAGTTATTATATAGTAATATCAGCACTAACGTATACAATTCATTGTAATTGCGTAAAAAGTAAAGAAAAACTTGTTTTTAATTATACTGAAATTAAATCGAGATCACTAATGGATAAACAGTAGTTTATAACGTTTTGTATAAATTTTTATTCCTATCTTAACTCAAGCTGAGCGAATACTGATATTCAAGAGAATTTGAAGTTCATGGCAAATTAATAAGAGCAACCAAATTATTTTAGCCTTAGTTCTTTGATTATCAATTGTAACAAGCGTTCTTTAGTCTAGTTTCCTTTCTACTTCATTATTTCGACGCACATTTCCAATTTAGTTGGACTATTATACTTTATCGAATGTAATTTATATAGTAGTGTAACAAAATATGAAGCAGAAATTCATTATATCAACTGTTATTAATTAATTAAAACAAATTTAAAATCCTACAAATTTACCTGTGTATGAGTATGCCACTTAAGTGCGGTTAAAATCTCTCAGAAGTGTTAAAAGTTGTTTTTTACCATTTGCTAACAAATCTCGATCTCTGTTATTTTGCTTCTATTATATTCGGAGTAATTTTAAATATTATAAAAATGTATTCGTGCCATCGAACACGTTTTCACATATTCCCTTAGGTGCTTTCACGTTTCTACACTAAAACATCGAACTTGCTGAGATATAAATGGCAGATAAGATTTTCATCAACGGCGTCGAAATTAAAGAGAGAAGATTAATCAAATCGTTCGGGAAAAAATGTACTTTACAAAACAAAGGGGGAGAGATACGTGTATCCAAATAATTTTCAGCGAAATTTGAACAAGAGCTCAAAACACTGGATTGGGGGGAAATAGGAAGAAATAAATACTTGTGTAATCTGTTGCTAGCAAGAAGCGCAGGAGCGTTTGGCGAAAGAAATGAGGAAGTGGAGCACCAACGTAACAAAAGGCATCTCCAAATTTTCCATCATCCTTAGAAGATTGAAATCGTCGAAGCGGAATTTGAGGAAATCATAAAATATGCGCATTTGGGTCGATTCTCTCCTCCAAAAAGGGATCGCTTTTTGGGACTCGCAGAAATGATGGAGAGCACTCGGACGAAAATCAAAATCCCGGTTTTTCTAAAAAGGAAAGATACGACCAATACATTTCGATCCTTGAAACTAAGAATGTTAATGATGGACCCTGCACGCTAGATTAGTCCAACGACTTCAAACAATGCATTTCCAAGGAAAGATGCCTGTTTTGGAGCATTCACTAGATGTAGATGCATGCTAAGAGGGCGGATCATGGGATAGGAAACTAACGGAAATGTTGCAAATAAAAGAAAATTACTCTTATTTATTTGTATTTGTCTAATCAACCTCTTGGATTATTATAGAAAATGACTCTTATAAGGTAAAAACAGATCATATTGCATGAGAAACTTCCCACCGCCGCAAATCTTAAAGAATCATATGAATCCAAATATACATAAAAACAGGAGACTAATAAAAATTCCTAAGGCAATAACATAACGAAATTATTAGGAGACAATTTTGCGGAGAATGGAAGATAACAGAGAAACATTGAAGGCTTTCATGCTGAAATCGATCAGAGAGTGGCTGGCGATATAGGCATGTTTCAAATGTGTGTCAATTCATCATGAATTGACAAAGTGTTTGATACTAATATATTTTTAACGTTCGCTAAGAAGATATCAAAGATTAAAAAGAATAACCTTGTTTACAAATCGGCATCGTGCGTGCGAAATTTTTATTTGTTCTTTATCACCAAATTTGTAAAATAATTTTTAAAATAGAAACAGGAAAATTTTCCAAGAAAAAGAAAGTCCCATGAAATTAAATCTGTGAAATATAAATGAAGTTATCGCAATCTAAAATTTCCGTACTACCTTTACCCGAAGCGTTAACCGGTTCCCACGAAAGTAACCTGCGTCTCAGTGTTAGTCTCTCCATTCGTGGGGTTTTCTTTGGAAGTGATCTCCCGAGACACGTCACACTCAACGACTCCTGATTCTCACCCACCGCCTTTTTTCCGCCCCCTCCCCTCCCACCTCCCTCCAACATCGCCCTTCACTATCTTCACCACACCCTCCTCTACACCCATACCGACACCCTAACCGACTTCGAGGTCTTTTGGGTCCCTCTTGGCAAACTGCGCGGCCCCCGAAACCGGAAGTGTCTCCATGGAAACCGAGATCGATTTGCGGGGGAGGGGGCCGAGGCGGGGAAGGGAAGAGAGGGGAGGAAAGGAGGGAGGGAGAGAGAGTGTGAGCGGCGGAACCCAGAAATTCACAATCCCTCGCCATCTCACGCTCTGCCCTCCGCGCCTCCTCCTCTGCCTCTCCCTCCGCCCCGCCTTCTCTCAACCACGCCCTCCCTCGCGATCTCACCTCACACTCCTCGAGAATCGTCTTCCCTCATTCTCTCTCTTCCGGCTCCCTCCCTTTCTCCCTACTCTCTTTCTTCCTATCTCTTTATCCTCTAAACACAGTCGTTTGCTCCCTCGCTTCCTCTTACCTCCTTCCTTCTGCCATGGTGATTTTATATTCGATACATTTGATAAAATATCCTCCTAAGTATCCTACATCGTATTAACGAATTCTAAACCGATTCGACTGGTTTTTCAAAAATGCGTAACTCTTACATTTTCTAAAAAACTTAGGGAGGCCATTAAAAACTGTCGCAGTTTTACAGGAAATTCGAAAAATACTCTTCAAAATTATTCCTCAATGTAAGAATTAAATTATATCTTCATTAAGTAATATTTTAATTTTCCATTTTACATTTTTCTAAAGAGGATTTTAGTAAGAGATTAATTTTTATACTATTATAACTAATATTTTTATCCAAAAACGCCATTCGGCATCTCTGAATAAATCTGTTAGAAGACGATATTGTTTCAAATCATCCAATGCGAAATAACGACCAGCACTGATTTGGAAGGTTTCTACTCTTCAATTTCTATCATAATTATATCCCAGTGAAAAAAATCGCGCATTTGTGCGATATTGTTAGCATAAATATCCGAGCAATTATATTTTGCCATTCTCCGATTAAAATGAATTTATTCAGGCTCAACGGAAGATTATAATCTGTAGCAAAGAATCGAGCTCAAAAAACACCATGGCTCGCTCCATTCTCGTATTAAATATCCATAGATATCTCCCACGGCGTTATAAAATCCCTCCGGAGGAGACCACTCCAGAAAGGACGGCGGGACATTGAATCGGAAAGAGTTCCCAGCACGCAATATCCGCAGTGGAAATCCTGCCAAATCCAAACTCCGGATAAGAGAAAAACCATTGTAGCTTCTCCATGCACACAAAATCCTTTTAACCTGCGTGTCTCCCACCCACCCACCCCTTCCATCTCATTTCGGTCCGTAAACACCCAATGGGGATTGAAGGCTGTGATTGAGTGGAGTGTGGGGAGGAGGAGAGCGGAGTAACGGCGGAGGAGGTAGCTGAAGAGGGTAGACGAAGATTATTCGGGTGGTGGTAGAGAGAGAGAGAGAGAAAGGGTGAGAGGGAGGGGGGGGGGAAGATTTGTTCGTTGACATCAGGGGTCGGGGGATTTTCCTTGGAAAGGTGTAATGAGGTGTTTGGATTTGGGTGCGGGCGGAGGGGACGGAAGGAAGGACGCCACGTAACCCGACCTGCTCCCTCTCTCGCGCCTCCAGTCCACCACACCCGCTCTCCACCCACTCCCACTGTCCCCTTCCCTTCCCGCACTACCGGACGGAAGCCCTGTCGTCTCTCTACGAAAGGACCCACTTCCTACTCCCCCGCTCCCCACTCCCCCTTCAATCTCTCTCCTTCTCTCGCCATCCACCTCTCTCCCTCTCTATTCCCCATCTCATCCCTCTTTCTCGTTACTTTCTCCCGCTTTCTATATATCTTTCTCGCTCTTCCTCCTCTTTCTTTCCGTCCTTCCGTCCTCTCCTTTCTTGCTGTCGTCTCTCCCTCCCCTCCATCTCTTCTATCTCCCTCCCGTCTCTACTCTCTCTCTCTCTTCTATTTCCCCCACTATCTTTTTCTTTCTTTCTGTTTTTGCCAATTCGTCCCTTGAGCGGTCTTTAGCATCTATTGCATTGTCCTACATCTAAAGGACGGAGGAGCCGGATAGTCGGCCGCTTACAAGAGGTAGCGCAGTGGAGCATATTACGATTCGGATCGACCTATTTCGATAAGGTAGCATAGTGACATTCAAGGAAATTACGCGCAATACAGTTTACGTGGTATCGAGGTGGCGCAAACTGCAGACATGCCGTTACTCACTTTATTTAAGATAAAGCGAGGTTAATAAGTGGTTTGAGCTAGATTAATGCACCTATCGAGAAAATGTTCATACACTCAAAGGTTGTGTAAATAGAAATAATGCTCCATTGCTTTTAAAATAACAATAATGATGTTTAGATAGTTATTATTAAACCGATTTCCCAATACAAACCGCTACACTTACAATTTCAAAACCGAAAGGGAGGCTATTAATAATGTTTACCGTGAATTTAAAAGTGGATAGCGCGTCTGGCTCCCAATGCCAGGATCGCGGGTCCGAGTTCCGCCTTGGTCATAGTTATTTGTGATTGTTTTTTTATTGTTATTTATATACCGTTAATCAATCAGCTGTAAGCTGATTTCTTATAAATAAATAAAAATAAATGAAACGCAAAATTCAAATCCGTTAAAATTTACATACTCGATTCAATGAGATACTTTTTTTAGCAATAACTTAGTGTTCGTGTACAACAAGTTATACAAATTCTATCTTCTAATGAAATATAATGAGACCAGTTTTGCATAAATATTTCATTTATGACTAGAGACATACCATATGGCGAATTAATGATTAGTTTCCAAAACAAAACGAAATTGAATTACAAAGTATTACGAGTATCTAGAAAAAATGACGAATTGTGCCCAATATCTTATGACCTTCCAGATCTTTAACCAGGGATAGTAAAAAAACTATAAATTCATGCCATGTACTTCTTATGAACATTTGAAAAGGGCGTCAATGGTTTTGGATGACCCTTTCACGTGGACAGTCTGTACGAAATTAAGGGGTTAGGAGTAAGGGCATTAGGAGAGAGAGAGAAGGGGAGATTTGGTGCGGGTTATATTACGAACGTCGGGCGTTTCTCTCAAGAGCGATGCTTAAGTGGACTAAGGGGAAGGAGGAGGAGGCCGGGGAGGAGTGAGGGGGCGGAAAGGGGACGAGAGGGGAACGGCGCGAAAAAGGGGGCGCATGCACGGAGGTTGACATGCACGCAGGGAGGGGAGGCATAGGAGAGGTAGCGAGGAGATTGAGGAAAGAGAGCGGGGGGGGGGGGGGGGAGAGAGAAGGAACGAGCTAGGAGAGGAGACGAAGATGGGGTGAAGGGGAGGAGACGAATACGGGGGAGGAGGGAGTGGAGGAAGACGACGGGGAAGGGGAGGAAGGAGAGGGGGAGGCAAATTCGTCGAATAAGAGTGTGGCGTTTAAGGAAGGAACAGTGGTGCCAGGGGAGGGAAGGAACACACACAAAAGACGGGGAAGATTAGGCTGTCGGAAAAGGGGAGAGGGGAATGGTGGTGAAATTGCATCAATCAAGTTCCTATTCATTACAGTATCCTCATGCCACCTCTTAAAGTTAGGACTCACCCCAGAGACCATTCCAAGCGATTTCGTCCCACACTTTTAAATGCACTCCCTCTCTTTGCGACGTGTTAATATATATATATATATATATATATATATATATATATATATGTGTGTGTGTGTGTGTGTGTGTGTGTAATGCTGGTTTAAGTTTCTACGTTTCCCTCTCTATCTGTTCCTGCCCATCATCATTTTCTCCTTTTCTCCTCTCCACCCGCTTCCTTCCTTCCTTCTTCCGCACTCCTTCCTTCATTTCGCATAATCCCTGAGGACTGCTACAATGAGCCAGAGTGGGTTGGGGCGAGGATTGTGATGTTCCCTCGAGCTAAGTCTCATCGCCCAATCAGATGAGTTTAATGTGACAGTCCGACACTTCGGCGCCTTTCAAAACAGTTCGACAATCGCGCCCCGCCCCTTCCCTCGTTGCTCTCTTCTCTTTCGGTGCCAATTTTATAGCGTCGCGTCATTGTTATGTCATCAAATGGTGTTTAGATCTGAAGAATGAAAGATGCTATCGTTATCTAATGTTTCTGGGCGCGAGGAAATCACGGTGAACGATGATTATTCATGTTGAAAATAATTATTTGTGTAAGCACGTAGACGACGCATTTACATAAAGCTCAAATTGTAGTTTGGTTTGCTTTCAATGTTATGCGCATCTATTTACAATAAATTCTTGAATATCATCATCATTAGCTACTAAAATTGACGAAAAATCAAAGAAAATGAGTGCAAAACTTTAATAGCCAAAAGAATTAACTATCACTTGCTGACAAGTAAAAAAATAATTTTGCGTATGAAAGGAATTTGTTAGCATTGATGACCAATGCATTAAAATACGTGATGCAATAACTCATCGTCGAATTATTACTATTCTTTATTAGCGTCTGTTTAATAGTATAATTGATGACTTGGAATATTTTTCGGCAAGGTGTGAAAATGAAACCGATTGAGGAAGCTGTAGCTTTATGCAATTGAATTTTATAAGGTGAAAATAAACAGCACTCTCATAAAGGCGTATCTTAAATGCATCACATATACATGTACACACATATATATATATATACATATATATATACATATATATATATATATATATATATATATATATATAAAGAGCGTTTCCCAACCGAGGCTGCTACGACAGGCTGAGGCATGGCAACTGATCGTTAGAGATTTTGCCGGAATCGAATATAGTTGAGACTTTATTCCCTAGTCATTATGAGTCGTAATATGACGCACCGGTCAGTCGAGATTTCGAGTCAATTCATGTCCACACGGAAGGGACAACCAACATTATTAGTGCCCGAGTGCACCAACCCCGGTTAAATCAACCGTTAGCTGATCGCGGTTAAAACTAACCGGCGGTTAAATCAAACTTGGAGTGCACCAACATTAAACAACGGTTTTTTAATCGCGGTTTGCTGACGGCCAGTTTGCTCGTTGACTGCTACGCTTTGCACCATTGCCACATGTTTATTGCGAAACAAAGTGGTAACAAAAACACGCACGTTAAATATCGTGATTCATTCGTCTAGGTACAATTAGAGGCGAGGAAATATTATATTGTACTAAAGATGAATATAGACGAAAAGAAGAGGCAGAGGACACCAAATTTTTCCGCATATGAGGTCGACTTAATCGTGTATTTAGTCACAAAATAGAAAGTGATAGAAAACAAAAAAGCAGATGGGAACGCATTGAAGGAGAACGAGGCGACGTGGGTGCAAATAAGCACGGAATTCAATTCAATTCCAGGTAATTAAATGAATGTATAGTCGTATTGTATATCCGTTGCCATTTATCCACAAAGTATCTGTTAAGCCTACTAGTAACTTACTTAAACTTACGGTATTCAAGTTATCAAAGTTGGTTTAGGGTCATTCCATGCCAATTCATCCAACCCACCATCTCAGATTTTGATGAAATTTAACAGAAAGTATTGCTCAGTGGTTTTTGATCATGCAGAAAAATTTAGTCATCAGTTAAATACTTTCCGAGTTTCATATATTTTAAAATGTCAAAAGTACCACTGAAAATAGCCTCTACGTCAGTTTAGTGAGCATTTAAGGTAAACCGAGTTCCTTCTCTGCAACCGAACATAAAGTGACAATTCAGGCAAAGTTTAAAATGTTGAAATTTAGGATGAAAACATGAGCTATGTCAATGATGAATTTCATAAAAGGCAGCCCTGATAGCAGTCTTTTTTATAGCATCTTCATCGCCCAAATTAACAATATTAATCAATAGCAATTGCAATTAATTGCTAAATTATCACAACCTTATAGCCCATGGGTCATTGTGTTACTCCATTCAGATCGAATTCACAGAATTCTCACATTAAAATAAAATTTGCAGCTACGTACTATTTCATTATTTATCTTCATTATGTTTTATAGTCCTTATATCAATGGTTTCAAGTTTTGAAAATACTGCCATAATTAATCAGCGACACTCACAAGCATGTAGATTAAATGAAATAATTAAAAAAACCAAAGCAATAGTAAGGCAAAGCGTGTATAATTCAGTAAAATACTTTTCTTTCCAATATTTACCTTAAACCACTAAACAATTATAATTCATATAAAACCAAAACTAAAATGAATAAGTTTTATGGTTTTGAAGGTGTCACAAATAGAACATATAATCAATTAAACGCGTGCTACGAAAACGTAATGAGAAAAACTATGAAAGAC
Source organism: Tanypteryx hageni (assembly GCA_028673005.1). NCBI lineage: Eukaryota > Metazoa > Arthropoda > Insecta > Odonata > Petaluridae > Tanypteryx > Tanypteryx hageni. The sequence continues at coordinate 107,220,657 of CM054113.1, read as the reverse complement.
GTTGCTGACAGTCGAGTGGACCCGGTGACCTTATTCGTACGTGTGTGCAGTCTATAGCACCTAATACACCGGGAAAGTTTGCAATCCCATGGAACCCATCCATAACCGTTCTTTGTTCTGGTATAGAATTGGGGAAATGGACGAAGTGCGGTAAAAGGCTTGCTAAATGCAACTGATACCTCGTCGATGACACGCCAAGCAGTAGAACGGTTAATTCCGGCCGAATCTCAAATTAATATGTGGAAAGCTCCTGTGGCGTAAAACCATAGCGCAGTCCAAAGTCTATTCATCGGCGAAAGGGGCTTATTTTTCTGTGTTGGATACTCTAGGTGATGACAAATCCTTTCCAACAGAGAAAGTACGGTCGCTTTCGTTAATCTATACCTTTCGTGGAATTTCTTATCCATCATCTCTTCAAAGGGATCGCCACTTTCCATGAATATTTCATCGCGGTTTACTCTTCGACCTAAAAAATCTAGATCAACGAGCTCGTCTTCAAAATTATCCCATCGGAACTCCATGTTTGTTTCCAAACTGACGCCGGTTAAGGAACTTAACCGCTCGATTTTGGCCGGTTAATTCTTAATCGCGATTAAACGTCCGTTAAGCCCTAACCAGGATTGGTGCACACCAAACGGGCTTAATCGCAGTTAGGAAATAATTTTACCGCGATTAACTCCATACCGGGGTTGGTGCACTCGGGCATAAGTATGTGAAATCGTAGAAGTCGTCGCAGAGATAAATATAGGTTTTAGATTAATCCTTTTTATGCAAAACGAGCAGAATTCAGAAAAGTTGATCATCTATATCCTGGTTTTATAGCAGACCCTGAAATAAAAAAAATCCTTCGGGTACAGAGTTATTAAAAGGGTATTCATTGATTGAAATGGTATCCGTAAATGAATACAACCTATAGACGCGCTAATGGTCATAAGAACGATTACCAATCTACCTCAAGTAAAAGAAAAATTTTATTTTATATATAGAAAACTTTTTATGAATGGGCATAACTTTAAAAGTTACAAATTTGTAAAATGGGAATCTGAAGGGAAAGGAGCTGCAGTTACATCTTGCTATGTATTTTGTCCTAATTGCTGATGATAGGTGTTGAGATTTTACGGATTGTCTGCTGGATTCTAGATGAATGTCTAGATCAGTGTTTCTCAAACAAGTCGCGGAACATCTTGATATCATGATTTTAACTGCGGAACACCAGAGAAACAATATATGCAAGTATATATATAATATATACACAACAAACGCCACTATCGATTTCAGTAACTACTACTACTACATCTGACGCGTATTGCCAAATAGACTACACTCGACCAGGACGTACAAATAAAATAATAAACATAATCTACATTGAAATTTAAAATTTTTAAAAACTTTACTTAGAAAGAAGCGACGGAACACTTCGATTCAACCCGCGGAACACCAGTGTTCCGAGGAACAGTTTGAGAAACGCTGGACTAGATTACTCATCGGCGAAAGCTGTGTCACCAATAGCGATGAGCTTAGCAAAAATTCTTTTCGAATCCTTCACTCTGCATCAACTGGAGAAGAACGATTTCATTGTTCCAATGACTAGATATGACTGACGAAAAAAATAAGGCAGGGGACAACTGTGATTCGGTTCAACGCAGTTGGAGTGAACGGATTCAATAGTTGTCCGTATGAAATCTATTTCCAAGCCCTTTTCCGAGTCTTGAAAAGTCAGATTCAATTCTACACGGACAAAGTGACGGTACACTGAAATTTTAGGAACCACTGGTTTAAAATACGACAGTAAAATAAGGATATATTCAGCTAAATTCTTAATATTCAGGAATAGAGAGAGAGAGAGTAGTGTAGATTACAATTCTGCGATCTTTTTGAAAATATTATTCAAGACTTATTAAAAAAAATACACGTTCTCACTTTCTAATTCATCATAAGTACTACAGCTTTCGTAAACATCTTCCGTGAATGTATTCCTTAAGAGTAGAGCACCAGCAGCATCAACATGCTTTCTATGAAGAAGAATACAGAAATCGCGTAGTACATGAGCAACTTTCTTTACATATTGCAAGCAAAAGTATTTTTATTTTTTCAAATCTTAAATTTTTTTATCGTAATTAGAAATTCATGGATATAAATGTCGAAGAAATCGAAATGAGAACAGAAGAAAATATCAGGCTGAAAGAATAAGAGTAATAGCGGAGGGATTTTGGATCTGTAGAAAAGCTCACATTGAAAGGAAGTGGGAGAAGGGTATATAGAGTTGAGGAGAGAGAGGAGGGAAAGGAGAAGAAGGGAGGAAAGAGATGAATAAAAGACGGTCCCGTTGGGAGGGTGGCGAGGAAAAAAGGTTCTCAAAAGAGCGTGGGTTAGGGCTCTAGAGTGTTGGTGGCGAGAAGGGGGTAATGGGAGGGAAGCGCGAATTGCGAGAGGGGTGGGAGGTGGGGGAGAGAGAGGTTGGGGAGGGAGATTATGCGCGGGTGGGAGAGGGAGGGAAGAGGGTGGCGCAGAGTGCGAGGGTTTGAAAGAAATGGGGAGGAGAGATTGAAGGGTGGAAAAGGGACGAGAAAAGTGGATGGTTGGTGGTGACAATTGGTCAGGATTACTGAGGGTCTCCGTGCTCTGCTTGCAATCAATACGGGAACTTAAACGTGGAGGAGCAGAAGCGAAGTGGAGGAGGAAGAAAAGAGGCGAAAGGGGAGAGAATGGGAAGGGAAGAATAAGTGTTATAGTCATACATAATCGACAAAATATTACGATTTAATGTTTCACGCAGTTTCAATAAATCATATGTACACTAGAGATGGGCGGAGTCGAATACCTAAAATTGGATATCTATATGTAGATAGGACAAACCCCTTCTCAGGCTTTATCAAATTATAATGCCCCTATTATTGTATTAGAATAACGCCTATGGGATATTCTTCAATTTAGAGGGCCTTTTCTAGAAGTTTGATTGACACACTGCTGATAATATTATTTTAAGCAACTGTAGTGTATCATAACTTATGTAGCTGTTGCGCTAAAAGCTACGTCTTTTCAAAGATTATTAGTATAATATTAAAGGCTCAAATGGTATCATCGATCTTGGAAAAACATTATGCAAAAAGTTAAAACAGCCTAGATCGATTTAATGTAAATTTTGTAATAAAGCAATAATTCGTGGTTGACATAGAATCCAATAAAAAGTATACTGAGAAAAGTAATAAATCAGAGGTAGTATCAATTTATTAGTACCACATCTAAAAACGATATTTTTATAAGTAACCATTTCTTACCTATACATGAGATATGGCGGATCTAAATTATGGCGTCTCTTTCCTAGTTTTAAAGACCTTAAAATATTAAAATATCAGGTAAATAATATAATTTTAATAAAATATGAGGATAGTTAAAGAGCGGAAAGTAAAAAGTAAAAAAATAACTTAAAGCAGCACCTGTGACAGTCTTGTTGGGACAAACACTTGATGCACAAATAAATTTTCACCCGCACGCGATCCAAGAGTGACAACAATATAACATCGTTAGGTTCCATTAAACTTCCGTAATCAATCGAACGCAATCGCATTAAGGTCACGTGGGTTAAACTGGAGCCATTTGTGGATGCTGGACGGCGTTGGGCGAACATCTCTTGAGCAGAATGGAAAGTCGACGGGGTGGATGGAGTCACGTGCTACAATAGCCAACATTTTTTTCGTCAGGAGGGAGAAGCATAACTACCGGCCATTCAGCACTTTTTCCTCTTCTTCCTTCCTGTCCTCTTTCCTGCCACCTCCTCCCTCACCTCCCCTCTTCTCCTCCCCCCTCACCACTCCTCCCCCCTCTCCTATCACCTCCTTCCCCCTCTACTCTCCTCTGACCTCCTCCTCCTCACCTCCACCCTCTCCTCTCACCTCCTCCCCCTCCTCTCTCCTCTCACTTCCTCTCCTTCTCATCTCCTCTCCTCTCACTCCCCCTCCCCTCTTCACCGCCACTCCCTCTCCCAATCGACACGCTCTATGACCACCATTAACCCCATTCAAATCTTCAAACCCTTATTTCGCTTCGATCTTCAGCTTAGGTCATTTTACGCAGTTATCCCTATTCTAGGATCGCGAAATTATTTCGCCTCTCTCAGATTTGGCGGATTCAAGGTGTATTTTAACGAGGAATTAGCACAGAAATGTAAATCTAAAAAAACGACCCATTTCATTTTTTGGTATATTAAAAACTCTCGCTGAAATTATCTGATACTGTCGTAATTGGAGATGGAATTCTGTTATTGTCGAGAGAGATTAGTTTTAAATAAATTAAACAGTTTAGTGGATTTCAGTATTGTAAATAAATTGAATAATGTCGATCTGATGTGAATTTGTGCTTAATTAAGGCGTAACACTCTACAAGGTGAGAGAGAACTGTCGAAATTATACCGTATTGTCCCGAATATTGACCATGTTGAGAAAAAAGGTTCTTACAAATCCCAGGTTGACAGAGGAATCCGACGAAGTTATCACATGAATTTTAAAGTAGTCGAAGCTAAATTAATGTTAAAATCCACCGGAAATGAGAAATCAAGGATAACTGTTATGCTTGCAGTCACGGCTGACGGACGAAAACTGACTCCTTACGTTATTTTAAATCGTAAAAGGATGCCAAAGGAAAAGTTACCGTCAGGTGTAATCTTTCACGCGCAGGAGAAGGGATGGATGAACAAGGAATTTGTGTTCGATTGGCTGAAGGTTGTTCGGGGTTGCGTTATAATCGAGGTTTAGTTCTTTTCTTGAAAAACTTTCCAAAAATCTTAGGGTCGCGTTATATTCGAGGTCGCTTTATATTCGGGACAATACGGTAATTCAGAAAATGTAATTTAACAAGAAAAGATTATATTAGTATCGCGGAAAGTATAAATATTGACCCAAGTGGGTATTTGTGTGCGCTTTAATATATCATACGAATCAAAATAATTGCCCATAGAAGGATATAAGATTTAAAAGAAGATATAAGTTGCAGATTTCATTTTTTCTAAAATCATATCTTTGTGATTTAAAATTTTTTAAACAATATTTGTAATATTTAAGAGCCTATCAGAGCTATTATTATGTTTTTATGCCAAAATGAAGCCAGGACTAATTTTTTTCCTTGCTTTCAGTTAGCCGTAAATGGAGGGTTTTTTTTTTATTTAACCTCCGAGTCCTTTTCACCTTGCCAAATCACCACCCCTCTTGACGTCTACCCGTTGGTTCCTCTCCCTAATCTTGACCCCTTCCGTGATCCCAAAAATACCTACCCCAAACCTTTCGCCGCCCCCCAAACCCCTCATTTTCTCTCTCCCCTTCCTCCCCCCTCTCCATTCTCACGTCGATTCCCGGGACGGTTGAGTCATCCGCCCTCTTGTCCCTTCCTTCCTTCCTTCCTTCCTCTTCCCCTTCTATCATTCTCCGCCCCTCTTTCCCTCCAAAAACGATCCTTTAAGCGAGCCACCTTTTCTTCGTATACCTCATCCTACACGGTAGCCGTTGACAAAAATAGTAAATTTACATAATTTTTTTACCTCGAATCGTTTTATTCACGACTGCCCCGTAAATTATGAGTGAATATTTTCTTAAATTTACTCGTTTTCGTGAAATTACGACTTGACCCTTTAACCCCTGACGGGACTTTAAAGTACAGCGTTTTAATAATCATATAAAGCCAAGTCGAATGCTATCGAACTTATGTTACTCAGATAGTCAACTGGTTTGAAGTGTCCTCTAATCCTATATGGGAGCAGCAAGGCTGTCCCGAGCTACGGGCGAGCCGGGTGGCTGCCGGGGCGCCAAAGTTTTGAGGGTTTTGATCATTTATCTATGATTACTTGCAAGTGAATACATTTATATCGAGGAACACGCTAGAATCTTAATGGAATTCTTTTTAACATTTCATTATCAATAATTTTTACAGAGCGATGAATAAATTAACATGTACTTTGTAAATATCTCACCAAAAATTAACGGAGGGGGGGCGCTGGAGTGCTATCTCGCCCGGGCCGCCCATGGGGAGCAGAAGCACATAGCGCTCATTTAAGCCAAAATATTATGAATGTTTTTGGTACTCTCTCTCTCTCCTTCAGTTGATCATTATCACAGCAGTAGTTTTGATTTTTTGGGATATTTGTTAGACATCTAAGTTCCGCGTCGTGAGATAATTTAATTCAGTTGATTATTGAATGAGATGCATAGGATTTTCATTAAAAGTCGCCCAACTATTCATAACCCCGTCGAGAACATGAGTTCCCCATGTTAACATATATCGCTGTAAATCAATGAGAAATGACAAATTTTCAGCATCAAGAATCCTTTAAAATTATAAAACCAACTAAATATGAAAAAATATGATAAGACATTAATTTATGGCACAAAAGATTTAATAGATTTTATGATAACCGCAAGAAATGTGAGATTATGTATACAATATCAAGAATAAACATTTAAAACATAAAAAATAAAAAAAACTTATCTTTCTGGTATCTCCAATAGCCACAAAAGGGTTATGAAAACCATTGGTATCTGAGATAAGTGCTTTTTCCAATTTTTTAAAAATATTTAAGTGCTTACTCTTGAAATTTTCCCCCATAAGACGAGCTCGATAATTATTTAGTGAATGTGTACAATCTGTTTGCAATACCAATACAATGACTAAATTATATAAAAATAGCAACAGAAGAGCAATGTCAGAAAGAAAACATGAATCATTAAAAATGCAACCTCTTCGGACATTGCTGCTGACAGACGATTCGAAGGAATAAATACTTCGGTTGAGTCGAAGAAAGTCATGTGCAATGCACGAAAAATAGAGTCGACAATTACATATGCACAAAGCGAAGCAATCAAGGCATTTCCGGGTTCCATGATCACTGCAAAATGTCTTTTGAATTTGATACCCATGCGCCGCTCGTTTCCGCATTACTGCTGGAGATTTATGCATGGGAAAATTGGAGGCTATGCCGAGATATAAATATACAGAGAAAAATCTTTTCGCAGAGTAACGGGAAAAGGCAGGAGGGTGAGCGAGAAGATGGTGTAGTAAGTGGGGAGGAGAGAGGAGGGAGGGAGGGGGAGGAGAAGGCAGGGAGGGTGGGGAAGGGAGGGATGGGGGAAGGGGTGAGTAGCCAGAGGGTCACAGTCGGCTGACCGCCCACGTTTTATGCGTCCCGACCCCCGCTCCAGAGGAGACTGACGCAGACCACGTGACCCGCCTTACGTCTAGGCACGCGGCCTCACTCTTTCCATCCTCTTCCACCCCCCCCCCCCCCCCCCCACTCCCAACCCTTACTCACAGGAGGAGTGGGAGGAAGGGGAGAGGAAAAGGGCGGGCGTTGGGGGAGTGTGAAATTCACCCCCTACCTCCACACGACGCCAGTCCCAATGCACCCCTCATCCTCCGCCCGCCCCCCGACCGCCGCTCACCCATTCCGCTCCGCTGGGCACATCTACTGTCGTTATCACAACACTGAGTGATCACATATTGTCACGCATTTTAAGTCGTTACACTAGTGGCAATAGGAGAGGAGAAGGGGGGGGGGGCAGAGCGAGGGTTACTGTGAATGTGTGTGTATAATAGAGCCGATGGGTGAGTTATATGCAGTTAGTTCCGATTATTGTTATTATTCACTCACTCAATCGACCTTCGTTTCATTTCCTCGCAGTCTCTTCCCGAGGTTCCACGCGTGTTCGTTCAGGGAAGATGAATGGTCTCCGAAAGATGCCACCGTGAGGGACTGACTTTCTCCAAGTCCCTTGGTTTGTGTGTGAATGTGTGTGTGTGTGAGAATAAAAGGGACGGCGGGTGATTTGTGTGAGAAAGTGTAGGGATGATCAAAACGTAGGGGCGTGGTAAAGAATTGGGCTCGGATCTGCTACGGTTTAAAGTGGATAAACACTGTAAATTTGGCGCAAGAATTGGAAAGATGTCCCTATTTCGGGGATTAATAAAAACACATTCTGATTGAAGCGAATGAATTTATGTTAAGTAAGGAGGATTTAATGGATTATTCGCCATTCTAAAATTAATTTAGATCATTAGATGAGTTAAACATCTCAAAGGATCCGAGGAAGTCTTTATTGAGGGGGCGAGAGGAAAAGTTTGGCAGGCGGATGGAATTTGTCATTAGGACAAGATGACCACTTATCCCGGTTTTTCGGGATTCGTCCCTCTTTTCAGGGCTATGTCACAACATTTATATTTGATTTGACTTGCCAAGAATGTCTATTTTTCTGTTTAAGAAAACTAAATCAATATTGCATTGTTAATGCTTGAAGAATGATCTGATAACTTTAATTGAGCGATATCCTTGACCGCAAATTCACCATTTTGAATTTTTCGTCGAATATCACGGTTACTGACTAGATTGCAGTCGGTAATTGATTTATACTTCTTCAATTTTAACAGACCGTGACAATGCAGATTCTATTAAACCAGATACGTTAACTGATATTAAAGTTGATGAAAATGATGACGGTGATGACGAAGTAATGCTATTGATATCTATGTGGTGTTTAAAAGTGATCGCCATTTTTAGGTTCCAGATGGAAAAAAGCATGCCCAATAGATGGATCAGTATAACTTTGTTGAAAATAAAATTACATTTAACACAATATTGAAAAATACGGATTTTCAAACTAAAAGTTAGAAACTAGTAGTATTATGACTAATAATGAAAGTGTTTTAAATATATAAATTGTCTTTAAATAAAAATTGTCATTAATCTTGTAATGTATGTTATACAGTTACAAATCATGAATTTTTTTGTATATGCATGCACTCACTTCCATATTTTAAAAACGAAAATTTTTGCTTCCAAGGTTTTAACACGAATTTCGGATCACACGTAATGTTTGAGCCTGTCTACAATATTTCGTGCGAACGAGTTTACACTGCACGTACGTACGTATAGGTAGTCTCAAGCTCTTCTTGACCATAGATTACCAAAAGGTTAAGACCAATACCATGCAGCTTTATATCATTTTGGGACTACGAAAATTCATTTCTAATTCTGATTTATGAATTACCAAATACCGTTTGATGCCAGCATGAATAAATTAATCCTTTTCATGGAAAAGGAATATGTGATAGAATCGTATTACTTACAAGCAACGATGAGTAAGTTAATGGAAGGAAAAAATGGGGAGGCACTATGCTAAATGTTTCAAGGTTATGCATAATAGTTAATAACGCGAATGTTTTCATTTTTGTACCCAATAGCAGCTATTTGTAGTTGATACGTGATGTACCATAGTTGATGTTCCGTTTATTATCAATGTGGGCCTATGAATCCAATAAACTTTCTTGTATTTACACGAGCAACAATAGAAGACAATAAGTTTGCTAATGAATTTATGAAGGAAAAAAGATAACGCATCAGTATTTTCTATTGCTTTATAACGGGAATGCATTTCTTAACCATTAACGTCTTGAGAGAGAGAGAGAGAGAGAGAGAGAGAGAGAGAGAGAGAGAGAGAAGTGGTGAATCTCGAAGTGTGGATATCAGTTGTTTTTCAGGAAAATATTGAGCGAAGGTTTGAGATCTTCCAGGACGACACAATGGCCATCCTTTCCCACCGTGTTACAATGGAAAAGAGATGGACGAGGAAGGAATCGAAGGGGCTCTTCATATTGGCGAAGATGGAGAGAGAGAGGAGTGAGAGAAAGGGAAGAAAAGACGGAATATGGTGAGGAGGAGAATGTTTAATGGTCATCCATTCTTTCGCGCAATGCCTCTGAAATCGTTTTTCTGATGCGAGGCAGTTGTTAAGAGCGTGAGTGATGTGAGCCAATAATCTTCCGCGGTAAAAGCCAGTTATTAGAAACCAACGGAACTTCTCTTGAGGACGGGCACTTCGGGAAGGAAAGCGTGGCCAATATCGTGCTAGTCGCCGAGTCTCTCAGACGTTAACATCGCATGGAAATATTTAAATATGGTCATTAAATCTAAAATAGTTATTTTAAAAAGAAGGAAACCAAAATTTTCTGCCTTGCAAATATCACCGTGGTTAAAATATTTCCTTTGTCAAAAATATTTAACATAATATTGTATTTCATGAGGTAAAGATTGAGTTAAGAATAGAGAAAATCATTCAAATTAAATAGATATATTATATCTACACCAATTATTTTAGAGTTCAGCATCCGTAGCGGAACTATCAATTAAGGAACACATTTCAATTAGAATCACATTAATTATTTGAGCCAAAACTGATGTCGTCAGAAGTCGTTTAAATTTCGTATATATTGCTTTATAATTTATAAAACATCAGTTAGAGCCCCGAGGCCTCCTGATTTTTCAAGAGATGTACACAACATTAATATCAGGGCGTTTTTATATTTTAATTTAAAAATTTGAAGTACTTTATTTTTCCAGCTAAAAATAACAGGGAACATATACAAGATATTCTGAAACTATATTTCTGGGTTTGTGCCCACCAGCAAAACTAGCCCACAGTTACTCGGTGCGATTTTCATAAATAGGAGTTAGTGAAAAGCGTCCTTCTCAAACTAAACCGAGATTTTTAGGTGATGCAATAAATTGCAATTGCAAGTTCACCTAAAAATTATTATCTCCTTCACACTGAAATTTTTTATATAACTCTTTCAGAGCAGATTTTTCTGGATTCACAATAGGTTTTTCTTTTAAAATCATTCTTGCGTACGTGTGTCTTAAAAATGTAAGCGAAAGCCAAAATGAGTCTTGCAATCGTGTTTTTAATTGTTGTGTGTCCAGGTACGACACATTTTGGTACATTTATTTACACAAAGGGGGAGGGTGGGAAGTGAGCGGGACAAAAGAGAGGCTGGAATGACGCAGGCAGAATAACTGCGTGCTCCTCTTCCATCTTCTTGCCCCCGTTCCTCATTCACTCCCATTCCCCCGACGCCTTTAAACGCCGAATCACACGCCGGGCACGCGCGCACAAGAGGCCCAATCAAATAGGTGCAAAGAGTCGTTGCGGACGGCAGTCACAATGGGACATCCGAAAGCAAGGTAGTGAGTGCGAGCGTGGGGTTGAGCAGAAGGGGGGTGGAGTGAGATAGGGTGCGAAGGAAAGAGAGGGCGAGGTGGCGACGCAACACACCATCCTGCAATTATCTCTTGCCCCTTCTCCACACCAATCGCCTTTCTTTCTTTTCGTCCCAATTGTTCTGAGAGAGTCCTTTTCTTTCCTGTACACCGAAAAACCTCTCCTTAATTCCTTTCGTTTCTACAAGTTGTTTTTCGAGTTAAATTTTTTTTACATTTCTTACCGATAAACAGAGTGGTATCGTTATAGACACACTGGCCTACCTACGAATAACCTATGGCTTAATTAAAAACAATAGTTTGGCTGTATTCAAATAATACGCTGGAAATGGCTCATAGTAACAATTATGGTTGTTTCGGACGTAAAAATGATCCTAAAGACTTGTTAAAGCTGTTTAGACTTAACGCAATTACTCAGATGGTGAATTCTCAACGATAACATTCCTATTATAACTTTTATAATGATCGAGATTTTGAGCATATAAACAACGTACCAATTTAAAAAAATCAATAATCCGAAAAGTTCGAAAGTGTCTTCTTTCAAATTAGTCCATTATGGCATTTGAGTGACGCCGCACAACGAGAACAATTTACTCCTCGACTTCTTCATAAGGACGTGATCCTAAGTAAGTGAAATGGTAAAAAGAGGGTGCATCTACACTCGGCTAAAACCCCATCATGCTACACTAAATGGCCTCCCCGATCCATTCGTATCAATGTCATCTTCAAACTATTTCTCGCAAAATCGGCAGGCGAATTGTAACGAGCCAATAGAAACCATCGCATTATCCCCTTTCGTTTTTAAGTGGCTTCATAAATTCGAAAGGGAGGCTTTTTCTCTTTCCTCGCTAAGTGAGAGTGAATCTTTTTTGTTCTCACACGCCTGGAAGCGTCACTAACCCTCTCCCCTCTAGCGGCGAATGTCCGAGAATCCCGAGGAACATCTCGCGAACAAAAGTGAAATGCATATTTCCAAAAGAAGGGCTAACGAAGAAAATTGAGTTATATTTCAAATGATTCAGTAAAATAAGAAATATTTAGAATACTTCAAGGGAGAATTAAAGATTTTTAATTTTCTCAATACTCTCGTTTGAGAAATGCGAAGAAAACAGAACTTAAAATAAGATACAAATTTTATTTAAAGAGAAATTAAAGATTTGAAAAATACACTTAACGTGTATCAATGTTTACGATCAAAGATAAATAGATAGTGTTTCAAAAGAGAAATAAACAAGATTTAAAAATCTTTTGAACTGAGACAAATTCAGACACTCAAAGAAAACAACGTGAGAAAATTTCATACTAAATATGCATAGTAGAATTGAGAATTAAAACATAAAGGTGGTTTGTCTGTCCAAGTAATTAAATTTAAGTATAAGCTATATCACCTAATAAATATAATAATAATATAATATTTGCTCAAGAACGATTTGATGCTATTGCAAAAATTAAATCGGTAATTTTCACCACATAACATGATAACTTTATTTCCGAGTACTTTAGAAGAAGGCTGGAAATATTCCGATAGAATAACCAGCAATGCCGAAGAAAAAAGTAAACAGACAATTACAATTACGCGCTTTAACCCCGCCTTCCGCTCGCTCCAGGAACCTCGACGCTACGCGCCTCGCATTTATTCTCGCTAAGCTGAAAATAAATCTTCAAAACTGCTCTTATCAAAAGACACTTTTTTCAAAAAGTTTTTTTTCGACGCAGCGTTACCGAAATAGAAAATTTTCAAATATTTTAAACGGCCGCCATTTTATTTCAAGATGAAAATAGTTTTCCCGGGGATTCATAACTGGTAGACAAAAAATGTCGTTTACGCATTTCTCTACGAAAAACAGTTCCTGAGATATAGAGGAGGATAGACGAATGGACGGACGGACAGACACTTGGAAAATTAAATGAAAGTTGTGTCTGTTCTTGCATATTTTCATTTGAAAGAAAGAATTATTTCCAAATGTGCGAATAATTACACAAGGTCACAAACCTCAACAAAATTTTCAGTTTTACACTAACAAAACGTTGGAGAGAGAGAGAGAGAGAGAGATAGCGCGAGGCCAAAAATATCTTACAAGGAGAAAATTCAGCAAGGAATTTCTCTCTCCGTCCGTTATTTTTATTCTGTAAGGGTGGAGACCCTTGTTTGGCATCACGGCATAAAGCGTCTCCACTTTGAAAACAACTAAACGTCACACCTTTTAGCTCATTTAACCGCGACACATTTTCGATATTTTCCTGTTTTTTACACAAGTCGCTCCGGTTTTAAAACGGCTAATCGCCTTCTTTCTCTCCCTTGGCCTAAACCTCTCATCACCCCGCAGTCTACAATGCAGCCAGAAGGCATTCTTCTGACCACTGCAAGACCCCATCGAGTACCACATGGAGCTTATTTGCAGAATGCATACGACAGGCTCGAGTGTCTGCTTAGGGATTTCCGCATTTTTTTAGCCAGGAGGATGAATGTTAACTACGTAGTAGGCGAATGACTCGGAGGAAATACTGTAACAAAATGAATTCAAGAGAATCTCACTTTTGGCGATCGATGTCTGTCGAAAATCCTTAAACATTTTAAATTATTTTCTTAGTTATAATTTTAGCGGTAAGGTTATATTTATTTTAATTTCGAATTCGAAGTTTGCATGGTTGGAAAAAGATATCCGGAATTAAAGTATTCCTATCTGAAAGAATTTTATTAAGTAAGGCTTCTTTACCCCACTGAGCATTCTAACATTTACGGATAAATACTTGATATATTGCAGATAATTCTGAGAAGTCCGAAATCTTATCAATTTTTAATAAGCAGATAAAATGCTAGAATCAAAGTAGATGAAGGGTATTATTTGAAGATTACAACCTAAGTAATAGAAACAGATTTCCGGAAAGTACGATCAAGGTAAATTTCAGCGTCATATCCAAGGAATATTCGATAACGCAATTTATATTTCATAATTCGAACAAAACTGGATGATTAGAATGCGAGGAACGCTTAATTAAGCAATGTGCGACCATCTGCCAATCGAAATTACGGCCATTTGCTGGATTTCGACTAAATTGAAAATTTAAAGTTTATTTTATAAAGGTTAAACAGTGCTGTTTTGATAAACGTGCTTAAAAGTTTACTCTTAATTTAATAAATTTCTTTTTTCCTAACAACTCAGCGGAGGGGATTTTTGTTCCTCGCCGTACCTTTTCTTTTAATAACGCACATCATGACCAAAAAAGGGATATTGTTGGATGGAGAATAGAAAATTAACGATATCTAAAAAAATAGGCAGAGAGCAAGAAAAAAGAAGAGACAGAGGTTGAAATCAATGCTAAGAGGAAATAATTAAGCTTAGAAAGTAGTCTAGTGAAGAGTTGATTTTTTAAGAATCCGTACAAGGAAAAAATATAATATATACATATATGCATTTTCTGGAGGATCAATAATTTCTTAAAATTTCACACAAATAAACTAAAATATAGCATATAAATAAAACATATTCGACATGGGATGGAAAAATTCCATAGAATGGACGGATTGAAATTTTTCGAAGAAGAAGAAGCCACTTTGTGCATATTTTTGATGGTGTAATGAGGGTCTTAGTTTAATTCCATTCCACAGCGCTATAGGGGATAGGCAGAGAGAGAGGGATAGAGGAGCGATGGTCGGACAAAGAAAGAATGAAGTTTTGTTGCCGAGTGCTACCCTCTAGCCTATAATTGCGGCCAACTACGATTATTCGTACTTGGCGTGCATTGAACGGGGGTGACATGGTGGAAGGGAGAGAGGATCAAGGTGGAAAGGGGAGAGTAGTAGTGCTCACGTTGGTGAAGGAGTGGCATAGCGAAGAGGGGGAGGGAGATAGAAAGTGAAGGAGAGAGTGCTGAGAAATAGAAAGAGATGGGATGAATAGGAGCAAATGGAGAATATTTCAAATGATATTGGAGCATGATTAAGAGAAAAGAAAGCAGAGTGAGAATATAGGAAAGAGTGAAAAATGATGGATTTTAAGCAGAAGGGACGATGCTATCAGAAAAGATGAAAACGTGATGCACAGACAGTGCGAGAAATAAAAGTAATCAATAATAGATATTTAATACTAAAAATCTTGAATTGAATATGTTAACGCAAGTGGTTTGGTTGGATCAAATTTGCGCCATAGATTATCAATCATTGTTATCACTTCGCAAGCGCTACGGGAAATTTTAAATTTCCGACTGATTGTTTGCAAATAATAAAACGTGGAGGTCTGCATCGTTAAAATTTGTTGAAGGTCGTGAATATGGAGAAACCAATATGCAAAAGAACAGCTGGAAAAGACATTAATTTTAAATAGTTTACATGATGAGAGAATTAAAAAATTTCAATTCATCACCGTAAATTAAACAAAAACGAAAAAACTGATTTATCGCGTCAAACTTATGGACTGCATCTAATAAATGATTTAGAAAATGCGTTGTTCATAAAATTATTTAGTAAAACAGATGCGCATTTCGGCTAAAAGAAACTGCCCGTTGGGTCTTATTAGAACCACATTCGGTGAATTTCCATTGCGCCTAGCAACTGAAACGTGCATCTGATTTTTTCAACTGCTTTATGACTGAAAGGTTGATCAATAAGTTACAGCTACTGCATTTTACCCTGCCATCTTGAAATGCAACCTCAAATCTTACAGCCTAAAATTCACGATAAATCTCGTGGGCAGTATGCAACTTTTAGATACGAGTGTCTGTGCCTTCGCCGAGTAAAAAAACGCCAAGGGAAAGAGAGAAAGGGGCAGGAATAATAAAGAGCGGAGATGGGAAGGGCGTGACTAGAACGAGGGTAGAGGGTGTGAGGGGGAAGTACGCGGTTGAACTGTGGTAATGCTGCGGTTAAGCTTTCAAGGAGTGTTGGTTATGTGAGAGAGGAGACACTGGGTCTGAGACGCAAGGAGATGGAAGTGGGATACAGGGAGGGCCTCAGGAGGGAAGGCGTTTTTCTCGCCCTCTCTAGGATATAATGCCAGGACAAATGTTCCGCATAATAGCAACGATGGATTCAGAGACAGCGGAGGAAAGAGGGAAGGAAAGGGGAAAGGAAAGATGATGGAAAAGATGAAAGGAAAGAAGAGAAAAACGAGAGGAAAGGAAAGAAGAAAGTATGAAGGGGAGAAGAATGAAAAGGAGAGCTCTCTCATTCGACTCAATCTATTCCTTCATCTTTGTACACTTTCCGAAGGAAACGCTCGCACGCCTCGGGTTTCCTCGCCACTAAGATTCTTTTCCTGGATTGGAACTCATTCCACAGCATGAACGGAAACAGAACAACTGCTTTTTGATCTTTATTGCATCAGAAACTCCTTATATTTACAAATGAACCCAGTGACTCCTTAGAGAACAATAAAACTAAATACTGACAAAATTAAGCACAATATACAGGGATGCCGAAATAAAGGATTGATCTTTAAAAGAAAATATTTTTTTTAAATCCAAAAGTGTATGATTGCTCATCAAAACTAATTACGTAATACCAATCACTACTTCTGCCCTTAGGACTTGCAAAATTGCACGTGTCACCGATATTTGGACCATTAAATATATTAAAGTATTAATAATCTCCAAAATCCACAATTTATAACCGAAAATAAACGTTTAGCTGTTTAATTTATTTCTGTGATAGATATAATTTGAAGGGATGATTAAGTTCAAAATGAGTATTAAAAGATTGTTTCAGTACGAATAAAAAATTAAATCCTATATTAAATCTAAGGTGCTCAACTAGTAATAAAAAGCATTCAATTGCTAAAGTATGTGTGACGATAGAGAAGTATAAACCATTGCTTGTAATGAAATATTATAATCAGAGGTGGGACGAGACTTTTTTTTGCATCCTAGACAGGGTTTGAAAATTACGCCCTAACGAAAGTACACAGTACACAATTTGATCAATGAAAACCAGTTTATTTACACTGTAGAGGTAAAATAAAATATACAAAATATATTTTACAATGTAAAATATCACACTTAAAAGTTCAAATTGTCATTTGCTGCGCCTCTAAATGTGTTTTGTCCTAGGCGGGTGCCTCGCCTAGACCTTGTCCTGGCTCTGATTATAATGGTATAATTTATATTTAAGGTCACTCGAAGTCGATAAGGGAAGTGAATTTGATATGAGAATGTTTTCCTGATATGTAGTAAAAAGCCGGTTTGGAGTTTACTCTTTTAGATATTTATTGGCGTTACTCGGTATATTTTAATAAGGATTTCAATCCTGGCTATACGATATCAACTGAAAATGCCTTTCAGAGATAATGCGGAGAAAATTACGGAAGTGTGACTGAGTGAGAAAATTGGCAATAAATAGAATTAAACAGAATAGTTGGGAGTAAGGGAATGAGAAAGTGAAAGAGAGGTAGTGTATGGAAAATAGCACAAATAGTTAATCGATGGAAAAAACAGGGAAAAATGACATAAGCAGACAGATGTGAGTGAGTCAGAATTTGAATAACAAACACACTCTTTTATGTAAAATCACTTATAAGATTATAATATCCACAAAAATCATCTGCAGCTAAAAAATACAATAATCCAATAGTCATGGCTATGATCAACAAGAAAAATAACTGATATTAGCATACAACATCTGCGATGGTGAGATAAAATTAGAAAATCTTTTCCGCAGCAATAAAGAATCAAAAGGGCATATTTGAAATTAAACCGATGATCGACGATATGAACAAACGCGTTCCGAGGATCGAAAGTTTTTTTTTGCAAAACCAAGATAGCGAGAAAAAGAGTGAAGGAGGAGTTGAAAGGCGGAGACTAGAAAAGTGGAAATGGTGGAAGGATGAGGGGGAGGGGAGGCGTCGAAACGGGGGAGGGAGAGAGATGGCGATAATAGGAGTGGGAGAGGAGGAGACAGAATATGCGGAGAGAGCGAAGGGGAAGGGAGGGGTGGGGGTAGGTGGGGGAGGCGTGCGGTGGGTGGGTTGCATCGCCACTTCCCTGGTCGATATCCGGTCGCCACCGCAGCAAGCACGGCTCCCGCTTTCCTCTCCTCTCCTCCTGACCTCTGACCCTTTCATGCCTCGACTCCCCCCTCCCCCACCCACTCTCCCGCCCTCCACCCACCCGCCTCCCTCCCCCCCTTGATTGTTCGTCCCAAGCATTATTTTATCCATCGTCCATTCATCCCCGTTTCCACGCGTTGATTGGGAATATCAGAAGATTGGCTAAATGAGAGCGATTAATTGATGTGGAAAGCTTTCCCTATGTTATGCGGACTCGACGAGAGCGAAACTGCGAATACGTTTTTTTATTATAATGGCGAATAACGCGATTACGTGACGGGTGAAAAATGACCGAAGCATTCATGCAGAGTTACGCGGCCAATTTCGTAAACGAAATGACTGGATGATAAACGACTCAGAGTGCAATTTTTTTCAGATTTACTTGCTCAAACTAGAGTTCGCCAAAGAATACCTACGTTGAAAACGAAAGCTTGCTTTGATCCGAAGGGTGTTAAAGTAAGATTATTTTAACAAATGACGAAGTACCCTCCTAGAGCATTTGGGCTCCCGCACATCCGGAACGCTGAAAACTACGCTTTCATAATATGCATGTAAGACTCGTTATCGATGCAAACGCTGATTAATTTCAAATAATCATTTTATCAAACACGAACGCACAAATGCTGCGCAACAGAATGAAAGGAAACAGATATCCCTTTTGGGACGGCCACACAAGAACTTCCTCTCCGTCGAGAAGTGAAATAAAAGGGAGAGGAACATTAATTTCCCGTTCTCCTTGGAATGAGGCGACTACCTAGTTAGCGACGTCGATATTCCAGCGACTCCTTTGTCTTTGCAGAGGAAAAAGAAGAAGGGAAAGATGGCGAAAAAATGAGCACAAAGGAAGACCCGTGACAAAAAGGCGAGGAAGGGGTTAAGAAATTGAAGATCTCGGGTTTTATTCCGCGAACCTTAACTCTCTTTCGTGCTTCATTTGGCAAAAACATCAGCGTTGTATTGGAGCGGAAAGGAGGGAGTCCGATCGACGTGACGCATACTAGCTTTTCGCGGATAACAGTTTGACAATTTGAGGCGTCTTCTGAATTAAGGTATTCACGATGGTATTGAGAGGAAGTGAGGATGCGGCGACTTCCTTCCCTTTCCACCTTATTAACCCTCGCAAAATTGAAACCCTGGGGGCAGGAAGAGGACTAATCTATAAATGTGTTTCGAGGCGATTCCATCATTTCGTGCGAAGCTCTCGAGATGCCATAATCGTTGTGCGAATACGGATTTATGACGAATGATTCGTTCCCTTACCCCTCGGGACCGAGGGGAATCTGAGAAGGAATCTGTACGAGGGACTGGGTCGCGTGCGCGAGTTTCTCACATGCCTTTTAGAAGGAACATGCAATAATATCCGGTTACTTCAAATTTTCGTCGCTAAAACCCAGTTATCGCAAGATCGGAGTCGCAATTGTAGGTTTCCGTTTCGAAAAGGAATGAAAACCATTAAAATTTTACGTTCTAAGAGTGACGGGACTTCCAGATGAATAATAATAATAATAATAAATGCCACTCAAAACTGAAATATTTTACTTTAAAATCTTCTGAGTTCTAAGTTTAAACACTAAACGCTAACAAGCGATTAAAAATGATTCGAATGCATAAATCAATTATCTTAACAATTTTTCTGAAGAATATTTAAACATTAATTTATGAATATTAAATTTCACAGTTGGCAAAAGTATTCCTGCCAAAGCATTTGAAACAGCAGTAACAATAGTGATATGTTGCATAGAAATAAAATATTTTAGGTAGGCTTCGTCATGCATAGTCATAACCGTCCTTCATGAACTAATTCTAAACGTAAAAGTGTTAGTAGTATCTGGATGTCGTTTGCGTCGCTTTCATCATCGATTCCTATACCAACACACTGAATGGTCTCTTGGGTAATAAATATTTATTATTATTATTAAGCTTTGCGCGGGAAATTTGTCATGAAGTGAAAAAGATTTATGATTTGTATATCGGTTGACTTTTTTAGCAAAGCCAAATAGTAAATGCAAATGTTGATAATGGAAAAACATTAACATGTGCCACTTTAAAAGAACACACATTGGGTTCAATTTAGCTGATATCATTGATCGACCAATGACAGTAAGAAGCCTAAAAGAGATTTGGTTGTCTGATAAAATAAAAAATAAACGGCATCTATAGCATATATTAAAAACATCCGTCTGAAGAAAGTTTACATTATTTAAATTCATATTATTTTATAAATAGATAATAAGTACGATGCGTTAGCAGTTCTGCATAAACCGTGAAAGACCTGGTTAAATATACCTTATTTCCCTAATTTCGATACCTCGACGCGGAGTTACAGACACCGCCGCCTGACAAGAACGTCATATATGATGTAACGCCATCTGTTGCTTAAAGCTTGTACTCAATGAAGATATCGAAATGAGCGGTCAGACAAAATAATGCGCGCTTTATAAACAATTGATCGTTTTCATTGCCAGGTAAAGTAAAATATCAAAATACTTAAATTATGGAGAAATTAAAACCAAACTAAACCTCCGGCAATCTGTTTTATTTATAGAAGAAAGCTGCTTCAATTTTTCTTACAAATTTTAACTTAAAAAATATGTAGTACTACAAATTATGAATATAAATCAGAGTACATTTTATATTTTCCTTTATAAAAGTTTTTAACTCGGGAAAAGGTAAACAAATAGACATCATGATTCACTGATAAATTTGGTAGCTCCAAACACTAGGAAAACCAGATGTACACTCAGACTACAGTCATCATTGGCGAAATTCGAATAATTACTGTTACATCCAAAGTCCCATTTGGTTTTCCCAATTTTTTTAATGCAACTTGAGCTACTTAATTCATTATTTGAATTAAAACCTTAAGGGGAATTTGGCAATTCATTTTTGGATTACGTTTCCTATTTTTACTGCGACATAATCATAAGTAATCAATACTATCTTTCGATTAGACGCCTTAGTTACGCCAGTGATATTAAAATCTATTTAGTCTTAGAAAATTTTACTTGTATGGGTAATACGCTATAAATATCATATAACAAAAGACGAAGTCTGTATTACTTTCGAAGAGTTCCTTTCCAAATAGCACTTTCACGAAAATGCACAAGAGAGCGCCACCCGTAGTAGGACATCTACACCTGGCGGTAAAAATTGGAACTGCTCGAAGATGACTCGAAGCGAACGAAATTCAAAGAGAAAAATGCTTGGTCTATTCATAAATGTTATCAAACAGAATTATAACAACTCATATTTGATAAATATGATAAAGAGTGACAGAGTTTTTCGTACGCAATGGTACATGCGGGTATTTGTTTCTGCAATAAATGTTTTAGTATATCAAAACTAACAAATTTCCTTTTTATTTACACATTACAGATTTATTGAACGTCCAATTTCTATCTCAAAAATTAAATCAACTATAAAATATTTAAAATGTACTCAACTACTCTGTTGGTGGCCATTGTTCTCAATTAACCAGAAACATCCTGTTTATCGCTTTATTAAGTATTTCCTAACTTTTACTAAATTGTCGAAAAATATTTTTTTTAACGCCCCTTTTATTAACTTTGATGCATACATAATGATCATATATCATGCATCAATGATGTAGTCCTCAATTTTTACTTGCCGAAAGAAAAATGATTATTTTTACGAATATATCAAAATTTACAAAGTAACCCTCAAACGATGCTTTTTAGAATATATTTTGGTAATTTGATATTCCTCCAAATATTGTCATAATAATAAACCTAATAATGTCAACCGCGATTGATTGCCAAGCAAACTGGTAGGGATATAGTCCGATAATTTTTAAAAACATAAATCGGCGTAATAATATAGCGTGATTAACATCGGCTCACTCTGAGTTGTCTCTAAAAGAGGTAAGATGAATGCCGTATTAAGCGTGAGACAGAAAGATCCAAAACTAGATATTTGACGAGGCAATCGCAAAGTGAATGGGAGGAGGGGAGAGGTGTGCTGGAAAACGGAGTCCAAGCGGAAAGACACTGCGAAGGCACTTGTGACGTCTATACCTCATTACAGGAAAGAAATATGAAGACGAAAAATAAGCTATGCCTAGGTGGTGGAAATACAAAGGATGTATGGCACCAAGTGCAACTGGGAGAATTAGGATCTCCTACTCATCTCGATATATTCTAAGGATCTGTTAAATCTAATTACTTTGGGTGTCTTCATCTGCATACACTGTTCTTCTTCAAATATAGGATTGAGGTAAGTGCATTAAATATAGACACTGTCCATAATATTGGCACTCCTGGCAGAATGATAGAAGTTTTGAATTTTGCCAATGGTGTGTATCACGAGTCTCTCCAGACATGCAAGTGGGCCCCAGGTAATGCCAGGGGTGCGGTTTAACCTGAAACCCCGGAATCAAATGAAGGTTCAGATATTAGTGATGAACGTATGCGTCTTCATGATACGACCAAGAATGAAACGTTCGATTCAGACACACCTGACCCTCAAATATCATCCCATAATTTTTTTCAAGAGCTCCTGAAGACACCAGAAATTGCTAAAAACTCGCAGAAATGGGAGAGAAAAAAAAACACTCAACTACAGGGGGGTGAAGGTTGTGAAATCACTATTTTCAGAAAACAAAATAGCAAGAGGAATCCAAACGCAAGGAAACCTGCGCAATCTAATAAATGCAAAATTATAACACTTCCTGACGCTGAAAAGATATAGAAGAGGCTGGAAATGGTGGAAATCATCAGAAAGAACCATGGTTCTGTCATTTCTGTCATGGAGATAAAGTGAAAGATATGAGAAGGTGTTCTAACTGCTCTACTTAGGTTTACGAGTCGTGCTGCGGTCTGACTTCAAACGACATCATACCTCAATTCAAATGCCCGTCATGTATACGTTCCAATTAATGTTGTTTTTTGTCTAAGAACGTTCTTCAATTAATGTTATTTGTCATGTAACCATTATTGTGTTTTAAACTTAATAAAACGACATTTCATATGTTTTCATTCAAAAATGTTCTTTTTTTAATACTTGGAGTTGTCAAAATTGGATCATAGTGCCCTCTCATCCAATGGCGGATACAAGGGGGGGGGGGGACAAATAGGATAAATAACCCTCCCCAAGGGAGATATCAATCTTCATTAAAATATTCTCAATTAATTTATTTTATATTAAAGGCATTGTAGAAATATTTTGCAAATATCAAAACAGGGTATAATACACGCTGTATATTAATTATAACTAGTGTATTGCACGTCATATGACGGGTGTCAATTCTTGTTTACTCCAATGATGAGCCCCTTGTCAAAATGAAGTAATTATAGTAAATAAATAATAATATTCCCTCCCTCCCTCTCGCCGTCCCTCTCTCCCTCTCCCTGTCTCCTCCCTTCCTCTCTCTTTCCTTCCATCTCTCTCTCTCCCTAATTTCTCCCACCTCTCCCCTCTCTCATTCCCTTCTGTTCCAATACATCGTTCTCCCTCTTTTTCTCCGTCTCACTCTTTATCTCTTTCCTCCCGTTCTTTTCTAATTCTATACCTCCCTTACTCTCTATGTACCTTCCATTCTATATCACTTCCTTCCTATCTCCCTCCCCACATCTCCCTCTCTCTTATTCTACATCTATATAGTCGTTTAGATAAGCAAAAGAATCCAAACTAAATCCCAGTCTTATTAGGATTCTCGAAGTTTAACAATGACGTGGTCGGCAAGGCAACATCCCATTTAAAAGCCGATATTTTCCTAAAATATGTGATTTAAATGTTGAATATGAGAGATTTCGAACGGTAGGCAGAAAAAGATGAATAGAATAAGAAACTTCATTAATTTTCCTAAAACATTCCTGCGAAATTTCAACCTTCCACCTAATCGGGAAGTTTGTTAAAACGCGCTAAAAAGTGCTATTGATAGCGTCAGCGTTATACACAAACAAACACAGCTAGGCTTTTATTATTAGAATGAGACGGTATTATTTTGCATAAATAGGTGGCAGTAAATATATTTGTTTTCTTAATAGCCCCCCTAAGCTATGCACCTAGATCCGCCCCTGCTCTCCCCCCTTAATTTGCTTGTTTTCCCTGCCGCTGCGGTTTTTTTTTAAAATAAAAATTATAATCATAACACCTCATTTCCAATCATATCAAGGGCACATACCTATGCTTGCGGCCGCGTAACTTAAACACAAAAAATAATAAAATTGCCAAAGCTTAAGGTGCCCAAATTTGGCGCAAGTACTTGTGTTAATTACTTCTAAAAATCGACTATCTTTAAGGGTCCCTTTAATGACTAAAAGCGTCGGCCGACATTTCTCTATAAGTATATTTAGTTAAATGACATGATTATTCAATTTTACCTCGACTCAAAAGATAATATTCTAAAATGTAATTAAAACATTTTTTCTAACTTTGAAGTTAACATTCTTCATTAAAGAGACGTTAGTTACAATGGTAATAAAAGGACATTTTTACTAAAAGCGTCATCATCGGGATACAAGATTTATCGAACAAAATGTAATGGCTTCAAGCAATGTTCTTTAACGTATCAAAATTTCAAACTTTATATTCAAAGCATTTCATCCGCACACAATTAATAGCCTACGCCTCGTCTCAACAATCAATCCACCATTTCGAAAAGAGTTAAACAAGCGAGAGGTAGGAGGCGCGCGGTGAGGCAGTCAGCTCAAGTGAGGATCATAATGCATACTTATGGCGCGTGCAGAGGAGACCAGGAGAAAAGCGAGCGAAGCGAAGGGCGGGGGCGGGGAATATGGCTTTAACGACGGGGGCCGGCCTGGAAGGAAGGGGATGAGGAGGTGATGGAGGCGAGGGAGAGTGGAGGGCGAGGGAGTGGAGGGTGGACGAATCGGTTGTGGTGGGGGGGGGGGCAAGGGAGTGGATTTTGAGGGGAACGGCAGAGTCAGTCCATTAGCTCATTATCCTCGCTCTACGGGCCATAACCTACCCGCCCGACCCACCGCACACCCTAACCGATCCTGCCTCCCCACCCTCCATGCTGCCCTCCCTCCCCACCTACCCAGACTCACCCTCCTTCCGACCCCAATGTGACCGTCACCCCTCAGCCAACGTCATTCTATTCATGGCACCCGTCAGTGATAGGGAGGGAGGAGGAAAGGAGGGAGGGAATAGGAGTTAGAGAATGAGGAGGAAGGGGAGAATAGAGAGAGGAGAAGAGATGAAGAATAGGGAAGGTGGATGGGTACTGTACGGAGGGAGGGAGGATAACTAGTTTACTCTGCTGGATTTATTGAAAAATAGCATGTTAACATATTAATCCGATGAAAGATCTCTGAACGAGAAATATTTGCGGAAAGCTTATTTAGAATGGCCAAACAGAATAAAATCATGCCGATCATTTCCCAACCGGTTAGTGGCTATTGGAGTTACTCTGGTCACCATCCGGATTCCAGACCTAAGATGATCTCAATGTTTAATTTTCAAAATTTTAGAAATCGTCTCAGAGAGAAAATTTACAAAAATTCGGTTATTCAACAAAAAGGTGGTTTGGAACGGATTCCATAAACTTTAGGTTCCCAAGAAGAGGATTCAAGATAAAGAAAACATTTTAATTTGACGAATATAACCTTCAACGGCAATAATATTTCGTGGTGGTTAAGGGTTTTGAGTAATCTTCGTGCTTAATTAGCAAACTTAAATTAAACACTATTGGAAAGGCGTTGCAAATTTCAGCGTAATCCAAATTAAAATATAAAAAAATCATTCAGCTCTCAATGACTGTAGAAAGAGAGCGTATGTAAAGCAAAAATGATGACAGTAACTGGAACACAATAAAAGATAGAAATTCGTTATCCTGATTCGTATTTTTAACCTTGGAATATAGCAACTTATGTGACATGCAGTGCTATATTATTTTCTGATGAAAAAAACAGTAAGTAGAAATCTATCAAAAAGGATAATATACAAATCTCCATTGCAAAAAAAAAATTCAATTGGTCTAATGTGAACAAAAATTATGTATTTCTAATACATTTTTCCGACGATATGACGGAGAAAAAATCCAATGAAAAATAAAATGCAATTTTACTTTTTATGATGGAGTTAAGAAAGTATAAAAGAACTTCGGCACTCAAAATTTACGGTATGCTTAAGGTTTTGCAATATTTATTCTTGTGAATTTTATAACAAGTTATCCTTAAAACTTATTCCTTAGAACAAAATGTTCACTTAATCTTTTTTAAATGATTGCAAGAAGAATTGGAAATTTAAAGATCCAATAACAATTAACCAGCCAATTTAAGTAGATAAAACACTAATTATTTTAGATTTTTAACATTCTTATAATTTTTCTCAATGCAAACAATGATATTTTCTCATCATCAGAAAATGTCCATGTTTCTAAATAAGTTTAAACACGCAAAGAAAGACCTGCTGAAGCAGACAGTACATATATGAAGCTGTTCTCGAAACAATTTTAGACAGACACAGGGACAAATAGAGAAAACGCACACAAGGAACAGAATACTGAATCGATTGGTGTAAAAAAACTCAATCTGCTTTGGTTCAGGAGTTAGCGAATCAGGCAGACGGACAAACTGAACGCATAAGCGGATTTAAAAAAAACACTAAAACTAATGTCAAGTTGAACAACTCTGACAAAACAAACAACGATTCCACCGTTAAAGTTCAACAAGTTATAAAACAAAAACTTCGTTTGCTGACTCTAAATAGACCCAGCAATCGTGATTTACTATTGATGAGGACTACTTCTTAACCATTTAATAGCTAAAGCAGATACCTATATCATCCATTGGATTAAAGCGGGAAGGCAATATCGATTATTACTTTTGGATTGAAGAGGCCGGATTCACTACCAAGTTACACAATCATCGGTACCTGAATGGATTGAAAAAAGAATGGAAGTGAATGAAAATTCCGAGACGCTTTTAGACGGATGTGAAACAGAACAAGGATTATGGAGGGTTTCTCTTCCTATCTCTCTCTCTCTCTTCATCTCCATTTCTCTCTCTCTCTCTCTCTCTTCTCTGGCACATTGCCCCTTTCTAAAGGCCGGATCAAGCCGTGAGTGCGGCCCATTAGAAGTACCATCCGGCGTATCCCTCTCTCTCTCTCTTACTGCTATCCCCTCCCAAAATCCGTCTTCCCAAATCCCTTCCAGGTCTACGAGGAGAACTAGCTTACTTAAGAAACATCCCATTTGTCACCGTATCCCTCTCCACCTCTTTGTAATCATATTAACTTTTTACAAAAAGGAATCAAATGTTTTAGAACTTAATTCCTATGAAGTGCTCCTCTTTCACGATTCAAATGTTCAAGTCTCATAAAAGCAAAATGACAAAAACTGGACGAAAATTGTAGCATGTCAACTCACATTGTTCTCTATTACTTCTATCATACTAGAAGATTGATTAAATGTAAGGGAAATTGTTTCTCTCTCTTAGATAGAGGATGACGTGAGGTCAAGAAGAGGAATAAAATAACTTTTAATCCATCATTCCATATTCGCATAAAGTGAACTTTCGAGACGTGAAGTACATATCGAAGCAACCAAATGAAACTTTAGTGAAAGTTTTGTAATAAAAATCCTATGGAATATTAATTACTCACTTTTACCACAAATCCCAGAGAGAAAAAAGGGGACATATTTTGCAATTAAAAGTTTCAAATTAAAAGTATAATATCATGAAACATAATAACTACTTAAAAATTTTGCATCACATCACAGTTTAGAAAAAAATACAGTGATGACCATTTGTCACAAATATTTGTAAAAATAAGTATCTCGTACTAAATGTTGGCAGAACTTAAGGATAGAGGATAGAGGGGAAGTAGGAGTGTGATATCATAACAAACACATGTATTTTAGACATCAGTCACATTGTTTTTCTGTAAATTTCTGTCCTGCAGATGGAGAAAGGATACCATCGCTGCTGTGTGAATTCGCCAGACAATTTTTGTTATGTTAGTTGACAGCAAAATCACAATGTCGTTCTTTAACAAAGATGGTAAAACAAGCCTATTATTTGTATTTTGGTTGTCATTTTGGAGATCAAGATATAAGTTGAGCACCACATGTATGCTGCATAACGTGCTACGTAAGCCTGACAGAATGGATGAAAGGAAAGAAGAAGAGCATGTTATTTGCTGTTCCAATGATCTGGCATGAAACAACCTTGAAGACTGCTATTTCTGTCTTACAAAAATTGAGGGTTTTTCGAGAAGAAGAAAATATAAAATAGTTTATCCAAACATTCCATCTGCAATGAAGCCATGGCGCCGCATGGAGGAGATCTTCCTACTCCTGTTCCACCACCTAAGCTTTGGATAAAAATAGTGATGGTTTTGCCTACCTAAAAGGAAAGTTTCCAAAACTGAGCAAAACTCAAACTCAGGTATTTTTGTTGGTCCGCAAATTAGAAAGCTTTGCATGATAACAGTTTAGAATGCAAACTAATCTCCATTGAATTAGCTGCATATAAATCCTTTAAATCCGTAGTTCATGGGTTTCTGGGTAATAAAAAAGAGGAACTGTTGCATAACTATAAAAATTTAGGATGCCGGATGTCACTCAAAATACACTTTTTACATTCCCATTTGGACTTCTTCCCAGACAACTTGGGTGCTGTTAGAGATGAACAAGATGAAAAATTCCATCAAGATATAAGTAACATGGAACATCGCTATCAAGGAAGGTGGAATCTTGACATGATGGGTGACTATTACTGGTTTTTGCAAAGTGAAGATGACACTGTTCATAAGAGGAAAAAATAACTTTCTCTGTAATGAATTTAGAGTCAGAGTAGCATGTTTTTCTTCACTTTTATATTTTTCTGAGTATATTTGTTATATTTGTCAACCATAATGTGAGACTATGATGTTCAATTAGTGGATTCTAATTTTATTTTCACTTAAATTGTGCTTCTTTTAAGAGGAAAAATAGCTTTCTGTGATTTGAATTTAGAGTCAAAACAACATTTTTCTTCATCTGTGTATTTTTTCTTGGTGTTTTTTTTAATATTTGCAACCATAGTATGAGTCTATGATGTTTTAATAGTGATCAAGTTTAATCACATTGAAATAAGTCAGTCTTTCAAGATGCATAA
Source organism: Tanypteryx hageni (assembly GCA_028673005.1). Taxonomy (NCBI): domain Eukaryota; kingdom Metazoa; phylum Arthropoda; class Insecta; order Odonata; family Petaluridae; genus Tanypteryx; species Tanypteryx hageni. Next base: position 107,191,498 of record CM054113.1, on the reverse strand, counting down.
TAGGTGATATGTAAGTTCATGTATTTTGAATACAAATGAGGAGATAACAAAAAAAACTGTGCGTGCTACAAATTTTTGACTGCCATTTTCATGATCGGCGTACTCGATTTAGTAAAAAAAACAGCTTATTTAGTTCATGTTATCGACAAAAAGTGAAAATTTGATATCCTGTGTTATTTGAGGACAGATAAGCCGAAGATTTGTTGCGGTCGTGAATCGTAAATCAGTGAATGTTTTTAGGCACCAGACAATTTCACGCGTAATTCAAACATTGGAAGCGGCCTCAAATATTTCCTCCGATTGAGAAAAAGACGACAGGTTTAAAAAAACTGAAAAACAGAAATTGCAAAGGATGGATGGATGGATGTTGAGGATGGGATTCATTATATGGAGGTGGGAACAAAGGTGTTTGATGCGAATAAGGGGGGATAGGTTGAGGGGGAGGATAGGTGATGGGTGAGAATAGAGAGTTACACCAGCGGAAAGGGAGAGAGAAAGTGAGGGAACCACCCCTTCCGTAACATAATATTTATTTATTGCTGTAGTCCTATGCCATCGGCTCATTAATCACCCCGATGGGCGCGGAGTGGGAGCGAAGGCGAGGGTGGTTTTTCGGGTAGAAAAAGAGGGATGGTGGGGGCGTAGGATGTTTTAATGGAGAGCGTGCGTCACCGCGGGTGCCAAGGGTTGTCGGTGTTGGTGGCGTAGCTCGGGTCAAGGGTGTGGGGCGATGAAAGAGAGAGAGAGCGGCAAACGCCCTCTTTTGTGCTCGAGGCGACGATTCCACCCTCCCCCGCAACCCCGAAAAAAAATAAACTGCCCTCATCCATTAGCGATTAGAAAAACGGTGAAATTTTTTATTCGTGTGGAAAGCCGGAAATACATGCACGTTACGAGGAGGTCCAATCGCTCGAACTTTCCTTAGCTCGAACTTTTTTACTTTCCCCGAGGGGTCGAGTTTTTCATTTTTTTGCGAGATTCGGGCATTTTTCGGCGATATTTTCGTTGTATCGATGAATATTTCGTAGCGCTCTTAGGTGGCCGTGAAAAAAAAACGAACTGATTATAAAAAAACTATCACGCGAGTCCTCGTTTGTTTGTTAATTATTTTCTCGTTCGGACACAAGGGGGAGCCAGGAGGGGGAGTGAGGTGTGTCGGACACACTCTGATGAGGAAAAGAGATGGCGAGATAGAGATAAGACTTCTGGATACAACGTTTTGTTCTTTTAGTAGCTCGTTTCACGTGCGGGAGGGGAAAGTCAACTCGGTTCCGTTTGAAGGGAAATGCGATCGGAAATGACGTTTGCGATACGATTTAAAAGGAGCGGCAACTGAAATCCGCAAACTTTCGACTGTCTCTCTTCCCTCCCTTAACCCCAGCTCCTCCTCTGACGAAGGGGTTTGCTTTCCCATTACCTCCCGTGGAGTTTGATCAAAGAGCGTGGAAGGCGGTCGCACTGTGCAAACTTTTCGAGACTGGGAAAACTCCTTTCCTCGCTGTTGATGGGTTGAAAGGTTTTGGTGCTATATGGAGGGCAAACAACGACCAGCGCCTCTCGCTATAAAACTGACAGACGGCTTTTATTGTACCGATTTTTATGCGGCGATTCCTCTGACGTGGCTGAGCGGTTTCCATTTTCTCCCTCGACCAATGCTCAATATTCCATTCTCAGGAAAAATATGGACTCGTATAGTATCTCATTGCTATTATTACACTTTATGATGAAGAAAATTACTACAGTTACAAAACTGTTGGTAAAACCGGGTGTAAATTGGATGCTCACGCACAGGTCGTTAATTCTCGCTCGGTATAACATCACCGAAGACGACTGCTTAGTGGCCGATATGTGCAGCGGGTGTGATCAAACATTTAGAGACAATCGGAGTTTCCTTCATCGTCATCGGATTCTAGTAATAAGGTGAGTTTGATACTTTTATAACTTCAATCATTCGTAAATAAAATTGATGTTCAAATTTGTCTTTTCTTCATTCTATTAATTTTTTATAATAGAAGAAATGAGACGATTCTTATGGATATATATAGGGTATATATATAAGTATATATATATATATATAAAAGTATATATATGTATGCTTATGGAAGAGGAAAGGTAAGAGGGATAAATAGATGGCAACAAGATGTTGGGATAAAGAAGCCCAGTGAGCACTCACCAATAAGATATAAGTATATATAACTAACTAGGCTTGTTAGGATTCGATGTTTATTTTTTTAAATCGACGATTAAAATCGACGTTTATTTTCCCGAGAGATTTTCGACGAATATCGACGATTAAAATTACTACTTAATTATAGGGCTGACAGTTTTTGGCCTTTCAATTCGATAATTTCAGTTTACTTTGTACATCGAAATTCTACGTAAAATTTACGTTTATTTTACAATATTCTGATGTTTATTTAAAATTTTATATTATATAAATTCCTGAAAAATAAGTTCTTCAAAAATTGAATCCTTATGGCTCTACATGGCGGTAAATTTCTACTATTCATTTTCAACAACGTAAAAAGTATATTTAAATCGTTAATTTGACCTTTTACTAATTAAATCGTAACTTTAAAGCAAGAAAATTACATTTGAGTCGGCCACGAGAATTCGCGAAAAATGTCCATGAACTAAGTGTACTACGGGAATCTAAATCCGGTACACTTGTTAATGCGACATGCAACGGCTATATACATACAAAGATACATACATACATACATATATATACACACACAGATATACTTATATAAGAATATTTTCACTTGAAAGCTTACCTCTTTAAGTAACAAGAAATAGCTAGTGCAGAAAAAGTTCAATGTGCGAACACAAAACGAAATTTCTTTTTTGCATTTTCACTCCTTTCCTTACAAATTTTGCCAAACGTGATTATTTCGGCTACTAACCTAAATGCGAAAACATATATTAATAGTTATTTCACGTCTTTTACTAACTAGATCTTGATGATTAAACCAAATTAGCACCTTGCCTATCGGTCACGAGAATATTATTGTTTTTTACCACAATGAAACTTAGTATATTTTTAATCTCAAATATTGTAAGCTGGTATTTCCATATCTAGATATTTTTGATTTCTTATAATTCTTATCGCGTAGATGACAAATATATCGCGAATGTAGATAGCAAATTATGATTTACCTCTTTAAATTGTATACTGATAACTAGAAAACGATTGATTTATGAAATCCAAACTATATGTTGTTGCTGTTGCAGAGAAACATTCTTTAAAAACATAATATGCGAGTTCAGCGTAAAGGCTTTTTTCTTTCAGTCCCACTGTTAATGCAAGCCCAGAAAAGGAACGAAATCGTAGGTAGAAAATAATACTGCGAAAAAAGTAAACAGAATCGACTTAAATATTATAATTCAGAGTAGGTCTTTAAACGTATACTTTTCTATCTTGTTGGAAAATCGACGATTATCGACGACTATTCATTTTCATCGATTTTGAAATTTAAAAAAATGGACCTATATCGACGTTTTTCGATATAAATCGAAGCCTACCAAGCCTGTATATAACTGACTCAGTTTACTACCTAAAAGTGGTTCAAATGGAGGCTAAAAGGGGAAGCAGAGCGGGGTCCTCGGACATTGGTAGGTTCAATCAGACTGGAAGTCTTTCAGCAACATCTCCGGCCAAAGTGAAAAGGTATACACAAATCCTATTTCTGGGCCGTCTTGGTCTTTTAGGGCCCCATTTCCCATATGACGAATCTATCGTCAAGTAAAACCCTTAAAAACCAGAGGGTGAATTGCCTCCGATCGTGGCAGTGGTGTAATGAATCCCCGGAAGTTAAACATCTACTGCCACTCTTGTCCATCCTAACCCAATTCCTTTAACCTAACGATCTTTAATTGCTGGACTCTGTTCAGCAAAGATAAACCACAAGGACTTAAAAAAGAACTGAAGAAGATCTATTAGGATATTCTAGGGCTTATTGAGGTAAGAAGATAAGGCAAAGGCCACTAAGAATTGAAGAGTAAACATCCTTTTTTACTTTCTCCATACGTAGGAGAAAGTACATATTGTTTTCGTGAAAAAATCGATTTCGAGATTTCAGCGGAAATACATATTTTGAGGGCCCCTGAACACGTTTTGACCATTTTCTCGATGTCTGTGTTATTGTGGGTGATAGGAAATTTGCGGGCGCTCTAACTCAAAAACTATATATTTGACATTTTTATTGGAGGGTCAAGAGCTGATTAGTTTTTGGTTAAAATCAGTCAACCGGAAGTGGATGTTTACCAGTGTCACTTACCAGTTTCTTTCAAATATTTTCTTTAATGTTTGATCAATGTAAAAAATTATTGTAATAAAAATTTTAGAAAATTTAATCTTCTACAACTTTTGTTCAAAATATTTTCCCATATAATGTATTGTTTAAGAGATATTTTTAAAATCATATTTTTTAGCTAAATGACGCTCCTTTGTGGCTATATCCAATATCAGAAGGCTACGGTATGAGTTTGTTTTTTGTAAGGCCTTTGAAATTTTCTCGCAGTTTCTTAAAATATTTGTTATATTTTAACCTATTTGGAATTTTTAGAAATATTACAGGTATGGAGAAGGTCATGTGGTTGCCACATCAGGTTTTTATTATCAGGGAACGGAAACTAGAGGAAAAGAAGTTGGATTTACTGTTAACAAAAAATGGATAAGTAACATCGTGGAGGTAGAAAGTTCATCCGAGCGAGCAGCGACAATAGCCCTTCAAATAAAGAAGAGATGCCAAATACAAATAGTTCTAGTCTATGCAGCAATTTTAAAATACTAGATTAAGGTAGTAGAAGACTTCCATAAAAAAATTGGATAGTTGCCATCTAAAAGTGGTCATCGGTGATTTCAAGGTAGGAGATGACAGCACAGTTGTAAAATGAGGCTCTGGAGGTAGAAATGAACGAAAAGGCCTTGCGGACTTTGCTCTAAATAATAAGTACCTTCCTTAAGAAGATCTCAAATAGAAAATGGACCTGGAAGGGACCCGATGGTATAAAAAATAAATTGACTATGTCAATAAAAGGCAGACGGTAGAAGTCAGTTCTATCCACAACTAATTTGTAACTGAAAGCGATCATCGATTGGTAAGGTGAAATTAAATTCTTAGTCGAGAAAACGGAAGCTGGTAAGGAATTCTAAGTTTAGTATCAAGACGAGAGTACTGAAAGATCGAAAAAAATAATTACAACTTGAACTCCAAAATCGATTCAGAGCACTGAAAGATAAATAAGCCGAATCAACATTAATAGAGGTACTTAGAGAAACTGCACAAAACAGACATAACTATTCAAATCAAGCCAGATAAAACGTTAACTGAAAAAACAAGACTGTTGACGCAGAAAAGAAGAAAAATGAAATTGAATTACCACCCAAAAGAAATTATCCACTTCGCAGAACTAAGCATAACTAAAGGAAGTTTACAAAAGAGAATGTGGAGAAATATGAGCTAATCTAGAAAACGATAGAAGCTATAAAAAATGAAGCAACAACTATCGATCGGTTAGAGTAGCAGTTCCAAAAGTTTACATAATCCTCTTTCGAGGAAAAATATTTGAAGAACCCCGCCAAAATAAATGGAAGATAAGTTGTAACTATTACAATGTAATATTTCCAAAAAATTGCCAATTTATTAATGCAACTTATTTGTAAAAAGAGATAAACTAAATATAATAGTTAAAGTTTAAGGCAATAATAGCCATATTTCATCAAATGGAAGAAAGAAGGAGATGTTGTAGAGAATTAATGAGAAGGAGATCAGAGCAAGAAACAGAAGAAGATAAAGAAGATAGACGTAAAAGAAATAGAGAAAGAGAAAGCGAGAAGATCAAAACGGACAGATGAGCAATGGCAAAGAGCGAGAGAAAGCATAAACGAAATCAGGTACGAAAGAAGAAATGAAGAACCTGAAGAAGCGGGAAATATAAGAAGCCAAAACAGAATCGATGCAGTCAAGAGCAGAAGATGAAGAAACAACACAAATCTAAACTCAGCAAGAGGAAATGGATTAGCTATTCGACGAGATGATTCATATTTAGGAAAAATGGATAAAGAATGTCGATAATGTAGAGCATAATTTTTAACAGAAAAAAGCTAAACAAATGCTGTAATCAAGATACGAGAATCGCACTTCCACTTCCAATGCTTCACAGAGGCTCGAACATAATTTTTGTGCATTAAGTTCCGGACCGAGACTTAATGTCCGGGGGTGTTGGTGGGATCGAACTTAAACCAACCGGCTTAGAATGCCCTAGTTAAATAATATTATAAGAAAAAATGAGATATTTCACATATTACTTTTCGTGGTCCCTTAGAAATCTCTCCATGGACCCCACTTTGAGAACCGCTGGGTTAGAGACTACTGGTCGCATTGACGGCTCAAGTACCTATAACAAGAAATTACTTTTAGAACGAGTACAAGAATTATACACTAAACAGTATGAAGATCCTATATGGAAGAAAACTAGAATAGAAACCTGTCCGCCGAAGAGGTTCCAGATATTCTTCCAGAAGATGTGTGACACGTAGAAGCAAAATCAAGGAAAATGGAAGAAAGACTAAAGTTGATGAGATCACATTCAAGGCAACAGGTGTGGACAACACTCTCTCGAAGATTTTGATGTTTTGCTTAAGGGAAAAGAATAAACCAGAGTAGAGGAGCCATCATTGTCCACAGGAACGGTTACAAAGAAGATTTGAATAACTATCGGTCAATCAGCCTTCTCCTGGCAGTCACAAAATATTCACAAAGATACTATGCGCCTTCAAAACCATTTCTATTCCGCTCAATCCAGAGAGCAAGCCGGGTTTTGCAGTGGATACAATGTTATGGACCACATTTAATTAGTTAGAGTGATAATCAGTCGGACTAATGAGTATGAGTTGCCTCTCTATCTATCCGAACTTTGTAGATCAAGACTATTTACCAAAAAGCGACATCGTCTATCCAGATAAATGTAGAAACAAGTGCCATTATGACTGAAAAGGAAGTAAATGAAGGCGGTACTATGACTTCTAAATTATTCAGGACAGCACTAGAGGAAGTGTTTCAAACATTAGACTGGGAAGGAAAAGGTAAAAATGTAAATGGAGAGCATCTGAATCATCTGCACTATGCTCATTGCATCTTGCGGTTTGCAGGAGGCCCAGGAGAGCCCCTTAGAAGCACTGAGAAAATAGATAGGGCATGCCGAAAAGCCGGATTTAAAATAAACCTAAATATAATAAAAGTCATGTACAAATTCAGAATTCCCGAGAAGGTATAAATGTCAATAGAGCTGAACTCGAGAAGACAAGCTAAGTTTAGTTGGGTCATCTCATCATCACGGAAGGATCGCCTTGTGGAGAAATCAACAGGAGAATTAAGATGGTATGGAGTGCATTCGGATAAATGCAAACATATTCAAATCAAATATACCAGTCTTCTTAAAGAAGAGATAATATCACCAGTGTGTTCTGCGTGTTATGACCAACGGATGTGAAACATGAACCATGAATGTCCGAATAATCCAGCACCTACAAACAATACAGGAGAGGAGGTAGAAATGTATCTTAGCAATCACCAGAAAAGACTGCAGTAGAAACGACTGGGTAAGAAAGAAGACTACAAATTTCCCGGAGAAAAGATCAGCGTTGGACTTCCAGGACTACTAAATGGACCCCAAGAAAAATTAAGAGACAGAAAAGAAGACCAAAACACAGTGATTGTGAAGTTCTAAAGGCAACTTGAAGGAGGGAGGCAGGTGATAGTGATAGGGGAGGCCTTCATCCATCAATGGATTGAAAAGGGCTGATGATGATGATCCACACACTTACTATTTCACTAATGACTTGGTAATTAATATTTATTCCACGGTTTCGAAGATAAATTCAATAGCAAAAAATCTTTCGGTATCTTACACCGGCAATGTATTACTGTATCGGTAAATATACATAAACCTCCGTCCTTCTAAAACGATCAATATAAAAAATTTAACGAGTTAGCATACCATATGTAGCCGCAAACTCCCCCTCCAGAGATAATCTCACAATTAGGTGCTAATGGCTATTATAATCTAACTACCCTCTTCAATTTTGGGCACCATAGGAGTGAAAAATCTCCGCACGAGTAAGGGAGATAAATGTCTAGTAATCATTTCATAAGGATCGCCAGCTTTATATCGAATTTTCTTCCGACAATGACGCATCGAAAATTTCCCTGTATTCGGTCTAATAGCACTGGGGAGGCTACTTACCCCGTCAAGTCGGTAATGGCCTCCTGCTGGCAGGGGTAAGAAGTGCCTGATTGTTTAAGAAGGGCCCAACAAAAAAGATAGCACGGTGATTAATGATCGATCGGTTTTGAATAAAAGTAATAACTTAGAGCGTGTAGCGTCATAAAATACATAAGAATAATAAATTGCACACCAAATACTGAAATGTTCGTGAATTCACCCTGATAAGGATTAGTAAAGTGTTGAAGTAACGTAAAGTACATTTTTTGAAAAGTCGGTTCAAGGTAATAAAATTTACACAATAAGATGTTTTTGCCCCAATCTCTAGAAATAAAATAATTTCTAGGGATTTGGACAAAAAGTAAGATTGAAAATGGAATGCGCCTGTCATAAGATTCAAGAAGTACAATTACTCGTTGATCTGTGATTCGAACAACAATAAACCTGGAAAGTATGAAACGTGATTAATGGCGGCAAATTTAATATATTAAACCCCATTTTTTTGTAAGATTATTAGCTCCAATATTAAATAAACGGCGTAATATACATTGCACAAACTTTCTCATATACATATATACGTTTAGTCGACTGTGTACGCTTATAAAAGAAAATCGTTTATAAATCAAAGTTAACCGTAGTTTAGTGTATATTTTAATGCCACTAATCGATATTTAGTGATTTTTGGGACATATGGCTTAGTATTATTTGCGACATCAGGCTGGATGGATTGGATGGATTTTAATCAAAATCCTTATAATCATTGTTGAGTAAAACGAATTTTGTTTCAAAATATCCACGAATAAAGTACCCTTAATTGTTGCGCAATATCGTTCATCTATTCAGAGTGTCCATTATGAATGATATTATCCATAAATATGAGATATAATTCGATTTAGTTTTACCGTTTAGGCTGTAGCAAGATTTTGAGTGGATCGCGGAAGAGGCGTGACGTCATACGGCTTAGCCTACATTGTAATGTCACTGGACACCATATAGTGATTTTTAGAGATATATGGCTTACGTAGTATTTGTGGCATCAGTCTCTACAATTGGATTGATTTTCATCAAATTCTCTGAAGCCATTTTTGAGTAAATTAAAATTTTCTAAGAATCGCCAAAATAAACAACCCTTTATTTTTCTGCATTATCATTTTTATGAAAAAAAAGTCTGCAAAAGATATATTGCATAAATATGAGATATCATTCGATTTTATGTACGCGTTTGGGCCCTTGAACCGCGAACAAACAGACAGACTGACAGACGGCATGGCGAAAACCACTTTATGGACTCAGGGATACCTAAAACGTGTATTTCCATCAAAATCTCGAAGTCGAATTTTTTCACGATTGCAATACATTATATACAACGTATATGAGAAAGTAAAAAAAAACTGTTTCGACAAATGCCTTCGATTACAATTCTTCTTCGATTTCCAGAAAACCAATATTACATGCAAAACAGAGAGCCGTAATTAAGCCGACATTGCAACACATCAATTTCTCTATAATTGCACTTATAATTCGATTGTTCATTAGTAATCTCGTAATCTCTCTTCCAAACAATTTAGAACCTCCAAATTTATCTGCCAAATAGCTCCAATTCTAAATATAAAATTGAGAAATTAAGGATGAAAACTGCACTTTTGAATATTTCTCCAGAAAAATATATATTTTGTAGGAAAAAATACCTTTAATTACGTGCACTGATATTTGGACTAGATTGAAAGATGTAAGACAAGGAAATAAGGGAAGTAATAAAAATTTTCTAGCAAAATATCTCTAAATTACACAAACTCTAGTTTTAGTTCAAGAATATAAAAAATTGAAAAATGAGTACTTATTTATCTCCAATAATAATAAACTACTTTCGATGAATCACCGCTGAAGACAGATGAACTGTAGCCAAAATGCACATCTGGTATTTTTTACAATCTTGCCATAGGTATCCGAGACACATAAGTGTACTTTTTAATTCTACTTAAGTGCGTATTCTTGAATTTCCTTTCAGCCAAGATACTATCTCGATAATTCACTAGCAAATCGACTTTCAGAGATTCTTAAAGAAATGACTTCTAAATTTTATGATTTCAATTCGAATTTATTCCTATAACGCCCCCCACTCAAACAATATTCTCCATCACTGCGAAAACGTTCCAACGCGATGCAAATATTGGCAGCACTGTTGCACACACAGGGAAAAAAGATTCGACCAGCCAATTACGACCAAACCCTAACGAGACAGAGGTTGCCAATGCTAGTCAGGAGGATCAATTAAAGGGGAGGGTGGGGCATGAAAACGAAATGGGGAAAGATCGAATATATTAGCCATAACGAGCTTACTTGGAGATGGGAAGAGAAAAAGAGGAGACGCATATTCAGCGCAATGCCTCCTCCCCTCTTTCTCTCCATATACACACATGTACGATATATTCTCCTTTGCTGGGCGGCAGAGGGGAGGGGGAAACGTATTTAAGAGAGGATACCATTGTTGCATTATCCGCTTCCTTCATTGGCTCGTATATATATATATATATATATATATATATATATATATATATATATATAGTAAATACATCCACCCCCTCCGTCTCATTCCTTTCTTCTCCTTCCCTAAAGAACACACCTTCCATTTATCGTTCCCTCTCTCTTTCTCTCTCTTTTCTGGTCCATTGGTCTCTTTATAAGGGTTTGGATTCCCTCCCTTAGCAGAATGTCTACTCTCCTTTTCTGCAGAGCGGAGACAAAGCTCTCCGAAGAACAAAAAGCATCGAAGAGGGGAGGACGGTTCGGTCCTTTTATCAGAAAGAGCTGATTAGGAGGCTGGAAAAAATCCCAAGAGTAACGAGGAGAAGAGAAAAAGGAAGTGTGTGTAAGAGAGAGAGAGAAAGATAAATAGGCCCGAGTTTTTTCCTTTTAATCTTCATATCTTTCTGCGTTACGAGTAATATGCTTCATAGGAAATACTCAAGCCACTTATATCTCCGTATGAAATAAGCAAATATAATAACTCGAAGGAAATAATTTCACGTAGTATACAATTTTTAACCGGCGTTTTTATTGTAAGGGAAAGACAATCAGTCGAAGTTACGATGAAAAGCGTTCCATTATTTAAAAATATTTATTAATACGATAAATTTTCGATGTACTTCATTCATCTCCCAATTGCATATGAAAGAGCAAACATTATATTTTAATTTATTTCATTAAAACCTTAACTGATCTCGCAAGTACGTCTACATCTGAATTACGTCTTGAAGTCCTCTCCGAGACGTGTTCGACTAGAGGTCATAATCTTCCTATTGTGCCAACAAACTAGACCGCGAAACTATTAAAACTAATTCCTATTGATAGCCAATCTGCACGGAATCAACTGAACAATACCAATGAAATGAATTAGCTTGAAAATATCTTAGAACTTACAGGAAAATAAAATTATACCATTTTCAAATTCCTTTCAATGCATGAACAATGCGACATTCTCAAAAATTCCTTTCCAGAGAAACTCATGACACACATAAACAAGACCCTCTCACACAATTTGAGAAGCTAATTACTCACACCAACGCAGCTGGGTCTTAAGCATGACGAATCACAGACAATGGCGAGGGAAAAAACTTCTTTCCTCGTAACACAACCCTTTATTTGTACTGCCAACGCACTCTTCTCGCCCACTCTCCTCCGCTCAGCCACATATAACAAAGTGCGATCCCCACCCCACCCTCCCTAACCCCTCCCCCAACACAAAACCTCTTCCCTTGTTTCCCTAATACGCAGCGAGAGAGCGGCGTATGCTCAATTACGCCCTTCTCAAAATAAAACGATCACGCGAAAAGGGTTAGACTCCCTTTTGTCACTCCCTCGCAATTCCGTGTTTAAGGTGGGGCGTCGGTTGAAATTTTGAAAAAATAAACAAAAGAAGGGAGATGGAGCGCGAAAAATTAACGGAGACGATAAAATCGAAGAGGGAAGAGATGGCGGCCTTGTCTCCAGATAAAACTATTCCGGCTAACTAGACGTATTCGCATGCGTGGTAAACAACGTGGGGACGGGGGGAGGGAGGACGGGCGGGGGGATGGAGGAAGGGCGGGGGGATGGAGGAAGGGCGGGGGGATGGAGGAAGGGCGGGGGAATGAGAGAGAGGGGAAGGTACATCCCGGCTAACGAGACGAGACCTTCTTTTGTCGCGAGAAGGAAGGCACGAAAGAGAGGGAGAAGAATAAGAGAGAGGAAAAGAGGGGAGAAGGGGTGAGGCATTCGGCGGAAGCGCTGGCGATAAGAATGAGACGCGAAAACAAAATGGAGGAGAGAACAAGGGCAGCGATAAAATAATCGCGAGGCATGAAGAGTGATCAAGCATTTTCCACCTTGTCCTCGCGTGTTTTTCCTTTATTTTACGTCATCGTTCCCCTCTTCGTCCCGTTCCGCTTCGTAGGTAGGATTTTGGAGAGAAAAGGTCGAAACGTGTGTCTCGGAAGGAAGAAGGGGCGAGAGGGCTAAAATGGAGGGTGAAGGGAGAGAGTCGACCGGAAAATCATCAGCGCGATTACACTTCCGTCGAGTCACGCCGTTGTGCAGGATAGTCCCAGCATGCATCTCGCGTGCCATATTGTCAGGTACAGGAGGAAAAATAAAAGTAAGGGCCCTTACACGCCTTCTCTGCTTCGATTATGATTCTCGGAGACGGAGCTAGTCGGCGGAAAGTTATTCTAAGAAGGGTTTTCCACATTAGGTCTGGTTGGTGGATATCGGCTGAGGTTTCGATCCCGCAAACGACGTCGTTAAATTCTTTTCAAGAATGAGAGACTCCAGGTGGTTGGAGGTGAATCCCTCGCGAAGAGATGGAAATGTATGGCTCACAAAGACTTATTAAGGAATGGGAACCTCGCTTCTGTAATTAGGAGGACGTGTTCGTTACCATTTTCTTTAGTCTGCTGCACTCTCGAACGTCATTTTCTTTCAGGAGAGCAGTCCGATTATGAATGAAGACCTTAGGAGGAAATGGTGACTAAGGAATCCTTGCTTTTGAAGATATGGAGATGTTGATATAATTACGAAGATGGAATATAATTAGCGGAGGAGGGATTCGTCCTTAAAGGGGAATGGGGAGGGGGGCGAGGTACAAAAAGGATGTCACCGCCGAAGGGCTATCCTTTCTCAGGAAATCGCATTTTTGAAATATCTTATGGGATTCGCCTGCAACGAAGGCTTTGGACACGGCGTAAAAGGTATTTTAAGTGTACGTTAAAATAAAAAGTTTTTAAGCATGTTTTTAAAAATAATTACAGTGCAACCTTTATAATCCGAACTCTCAGTAATCCGAACTGTTTCTCAATATCAGGTGTAAAGTGTCGGTTAAGCGAAGCGAGCATCGGAAAGTGAAATTTGAAGCTTCTATTTTGTAACAAAGTCGGGCACAGATGTCCACTACTAACGCCTTTTGCTGCACGGCCGGCCGTGCCAATATCGCTCTTTCCTACAGTAGAGTATAATTTTCCCGTCCATCAATCGGATCTTTCCCATTCATTTTAGTGATCTGTAAGTACATTAATTGGTGTTTTATTTACAGAAATTTAATACATAATAAATTTTTTCCTCGTTATTTTACATGAATCCAGTAATCCGAACACCTCGCTAATCCGAACACGCCCTTGCATTAATTAGTTCGGATTATAGAGGTTGCACTGTATATCCAAGAACAATTATAATGATCCTATAAAGATTTCAAATCAAATATAGTAAATTTATTTAAATTCTTATGATATTTTAACTTGCTGTTTCTTTTTAGACCTCTTAGTATCTATTTTTTAGAATCGAATTTAAATGAATGTGGAACATTTGTGTTATATTACTTCATTTAAGAAAATCTATTCGCAATAAAGAAAGTCGTATTATCTTGACCATCAACTAGATTCCTGCCATAAGATGAGCTCGATGTTTGGTTTTGGAACTATGAGAGGTCACTCTATTGAGAATTATATAAAAGCTATTTACCAAAACCACCTCACAAGAAGACAGCAATTTATACATTTAAAACTTTGACGAAATACAATGAAGAATATAAAATTTAAAATCATAAAAAATAGAATTATTAAACCTTGCAACTCAAACCTATACTACAACATTTCTAAATAAATCTTTGGGAGGTTTAAATTAATTATCATCATCGATATAACTAAAAAGGCAGTTGTGCCTTGGATCATAACACTGCCGGTCGCACTTCTGATGACGAGTTGTGGTATAACGTATAGGGAGAGTATTATATTCATGAAATAAATCGACTTGGAGATTTCAACGGAAATACACGTTTTGAGGTCCCCTTAACACGTTTTGACCATTTTCTCGATGAGGTCTGTGTGTGTGAGATAACTTTTTTGTGCGTGCTCTAACTCAAAAACTATTAATTAGGTCATCGCGAACTTTTATATTTAACATTTTTATAAAAGTCAGAAGAACTGATTATTTTTTGGTAAAAATCGGTCTACCGGAAGTGGGTGTTTACCCTTGTCACTTATCCGTTATTTTGAGATATTTGCTTTAATATTTGATAAATGTAAAAATGTATCGGAATAAAAGTTGTGGGAAAGTTAATTTTCTACAATTTTTGTTTGAAACATTTTTCCATATAATGCATTGTTTAAGAGATATCTTATACTTTTAGCTGCCACCACCACGCCACCTGCCAACGATTATTGTTATCAATTGACGCTTGGTTACATCTTACAATTAGTAACGCTCCTTTTCTTTTCTTAACTGTTGGAGCTTTGTGACTATATTCAATATCAGAAGGCTATGGTTTGAGTTTATTTCTGTTCTTTGTAAAGTCTAAAATTTTCTCGCAGTTTCTTAAAATACTTATTATTATGTAACCTATTTGGAATTTTTAGAAATATCACAGATATGGAGTAAGTCATGTGGTGGCCACATCAGATTTTTTCACAATATACTGGGATCTACCTCTTGCACATTTTAAACAGGACATAGCCTATCATAATATCATGGGCTCGATTCCAGAAGCGTTTATTTTCTCCGTTTGATTAACACGGATGCAACGTATTAACCATTTGTATTAAAAATTGCTTAGAATTATCATAGGAAATCGGGACTTGAATAAAATATGGCTAAAAGAACGAGATATCATTTTCCTTCCGTTGACTTTCGTATACGAGTAGAATTGGTCCACAAATTAGTTTTTAACGCGAAATTTCGATGTAATTTTCGTTAAAACCTTTCGTCGGCTAGCTGATTTGCGTTGTTACTAGTTTCGTGTAATTGCGTATGATTGAATGAGATTATAAATCTTTCCACATATTCACGAAATTTCGACGCAATAATTAAGCATAAAAAATATCTTTGTGACGATAAACAACACGACGGTAACAAAAATACAGTTGCCAAATTTGTCGATAAAGAATGCGGGAAAATTTTATTTATTTGGGAAAAAGATGAGAAGACAAGAAATATTGCATACCACTACAATAAAAATAAATCTGGTTTCATTGCTTGGTTTTATTTTCATATCTTAATCAATATTTTTTGTCTTGACTTAAAAACCCGAGCAACGCCGGGTAATTTCAGCTAGTAGTATATAATTAATTGTTGCTTGCCGAGAGAACTGTCTCAGCGATCGATGTAAACAAAATATGCAATGTTTTACCCGGGATTTTCTCAAATTTTTATCTCCGAAACTTTAACTCGTAATTATGCGGTCTCGCGGACTTCTCTGTGGTAAATGAAGTCCTCTATCCGAATAGATTTTTTTAATCTTTACATTATAGATCACATAAGAGCTAGGGAGAAAAATAGTATTTAATTGTTGCTTGACATACGCCATTTAACGAGATACGAGTATTATATCGCTCATCCGCTACAATAATGACACAACTCAAAAAATGCATTTTTCAGGAGAGCAATTTGAATTTTTTTAAGTTAAAATAATACTATGAATTATTAAAAATTGTTAAAATTATTATAATGCATGGTTTCAGCATTCTTTGAACCTAATTAGCGCATAGTCATTTTACTTTTAGTGCGAATAGTAACGCCTAAAACACTCCATTTTCAACCTCTATTTTGACTTATGACTTTATTCTTGTAAAATTTGAAAACATTTTTTGAGATGTAACAAATTACTTGGAATAAAAATTGCTGAAAAAAGTCTAAATTTATTGTATTATAACATATTCTTACAAAAATTTCAATTTATAGAACAGTGATTATTATAGAAATCACTAGTGTTTTGGAATATAATTTTTGTGGAATAATTGCAATAAGTCTCCTTTTTTCTCACATATACTTGGTTTTTTATTGTAAGCTGATTCCAACTTCACGAGCTTAATCGGAGAATTATTTTTCCTGCCTTGTGTTATACAAATTTCTTTAAATTCTTTTTGGCTGAAAGATGTTTTGTAAAATAATTTTAACGGGTTTTGATTTTCCACTTTTAAAATTCTTATGTCACCCATCTTTACAGTATCGACTTCTGTATTCTTGCAAAAATTATTTCCGAATGTCGTACTTAATTTCTTCAAATAAAAAAATTGCTGTGACACAGTTCAGTAACCTTATACGGTTCGCCTGTTTTCTTCACTAATCTTGTCAGGCATATAAATTGATCGGGAATATAAATTGGTCCTGCTCGCATGGACCTTCGAACTTCTTTATCAATAACGGCGTGAAACGAATCCCCTTTATTTTGGCTACGCTTTTTTATTCAAAATTTATGAGTTATTAATTTTATGTTATGTACATACTTATCATAAAACGATTTGTCTGCTGTCCACAGCAATTATCGGAATAAAATATCACGTCAAGCTGTTCGTCAGACGGTAAAGTGTTCGCTTTTTTTCTAGATAAAGTAAAACGCACGTTCCAATTTCATTTGCTCCGCGATTCGCTTCTGCTTCGTGCCACACGAAACAATTTGCTGTCTTTTTTTTCAATTCATAAATCGTAAAGCTGAACACGTTCAATTTAGATGAGTACCCAGTAAAAGAAATGACACGTCTCCCTTTGGACACTGGAAAACGACACAACTCGAAAAACCTCGTTGTTCCCGATAAATTTTAACACATTAAACCAACCAACACAAAATCTGTCGTTATTGCGGAAAGAAATATGTCTTTTATTTCTCACTAACAGAGCACAACTGAGATGTGTCATTATTCATGATAACCTACTAACACTTATGGAAAAATGCAATTGTGACACGACTGCTCTCTAGCGGCCATTGTTTGAGTTACGCTTGTGTCCTCCTTAGTGATAAAAATATGCATCATTTACCGTGTTTTGCACAATGAAACTCAAAATCCTCCAATTTTGAGTTGTGACACTATTGTAGCGGATGAGCGATATGTTTATTAAAGTATTTATATAAAGTGAA
Organism: Tanypteryx hageni; assembly: GCA_028673005.1. NCBI lineage: Eukaryota > Metazoa > Arthropoda > Insecta > Odonata > Petaluridae > Tanypteryx > Tanypteryx hageni. The sequence continues at coordinate 107,173,890 of CM054113.1, read as the reverse complement.
AGTTCTAATCGACGGATGCTGTTCAAATCACAATTGGGCGACAAATTTTGATAACGATCACTCCTACTTAATTTAATTAAAATCCGTCTAGCGGTTTAGGAGATGAAAGTTGCGACGGACGAGAGGTGCCCATAAGGCGTTCTTCTACTACCGCTTTGCTGCTAAAGAGCTCCTAAACAAGATGGGAAAGTATACTCCTTGAATGGAATACACAGAGATTTTAAAGGCGTTCTTTATGGGAAATACGTATGAAAAGGTATCGAAAGATTGGGCGAATCTCGAATTTCTATCTCCGAAACTATAAGTCGTAATTATGTGGTCTCGCGGACTTTCTTGTGGTAAATGTTGTTCTCTATCCGAATAAAGTTTTTAATCCATACCTTACAGATCATATAAGAGCATGGGAGAGAAAATATGGTATGCAGTTGTTGTTTGCCGAGGGAACCGTCTTAGAGACCGAATTAAACAAAATGTGCGATGTTTTGCTCGGAATTTTTATCTCCGAAACTATAATTCGTAAGTATGTAGTTTCGTAGACTTTCTTGTAGTAAATGTTGTTCTCTATCCGAATATTATTTTTAATCTATACCTCACAGATCATATAAGAGCTAGGGAGAGAAAAGTAAGATATTTCATTGTTGCTTGACGGATCCCATTTAACGAGATACGAGTATAAGTTTATTAAAGTAATTATGTAAAGTGGAAGTTATAATTGACGGATGCAGTTAAAAGACACAATTGGTCGATAAATTATAATAACGATCACTCATACTTAATTTTATTAAAATAAAACGGAAACCTAAGATAAGTCGCTCATCTCGTATTGTAAGTAAGTAAAATGTCACAAATTTATTGAAAACTTAACATGTAAATGTTTGAAGTTCCTGAATAGCTATGACGTCTGAATTCAAGAGAGAGAGAGGGAAAAAGTGATAGTGAGGGAGAGATAAGTTGGGCGAGAGAAAATGCGTGGCAGAATTGTGAACAACTGCAATCGTATCCTGAGAGTAATGTGGACGAGATGCGAGGACAGGGGACGGATGCCGAATGCCGCAAATAACGCTCCCAAAAGGTGAATGGAAAATAGAGGGGGGAAGGGAGAAAGGGGAGGCATGGGGCGAATTTAAACGCGTTTGCCTCGGAGGATAAATTGTGACAGCAAATGTGTGGGTATCAGCACTGCAAAACGGTTGAAAGCCAATAAGAACGAATATATACTATTCTTTATTATTTTATAAATTACATTCTGTCCTTCAAATTTTAAGTTTTTAAATAACATTTGAAAATAGAAATTTTCATTGTTTTCATTAAATTTTCATAATACTTGGTAATTCACCAATTGAATATATATGATATATACATATTGTCATACGAGTTTCGCAAAATTATTTAACTCAACGAAGCAATGAACAAATTATTTTCTTTCTATAAACATAAAATAGTCCTGTGATGCAGCAAAGAAGCAATAAACCTATACGAACTTCGGACCATATGCGCTATATTTTTACACCTTTCTTAGAAACTCTAACAACTATTACATGTTTTGAGTATTTTACTTTCTCGGCTGCTTCCGAAAATAACAGAAATTGACGTCCTACGAAGGTTCTTTGATTGATAATGGAGAACTTGCAGGTATTATGATGCTCTCTAATCGACTCGAGAGGTAAAGATTAATTTATAGTGACCTAGCTGAAAGTACCCGGTGTTATTCGGGAATTCTACAAAATAAAAAAATACTGAGATTTATAAATAGATAATTTAACTTTTTAGTACACAAACAAAAACCTGCTCTTTGATCACAGGAAGCGTCATGTGAAATTTGGTTACGATACCTTAAGATACCAAATGCATAGCGAACAGACAAACAATCAAACAACTTTCCAAAATATACAGTAGCCGATCGCCGATTTAAAATATTCACAAAATACATTTTATGTAGGATTAAAGCGTAAGAAATATGGAAATGGAGAAGAATGCAGAAAATTATGTGGGCGGATAAAGTAAACAAGATACCATTGCTAAAGCTAAAGGTGGAAGCACGTTTTTCTTAAAAATTTCTGGGTTAATGTTTGCCTCCAAACCGTTTAAATCTAGATCCTCACTATACCTTCCCATCCATGAAAACTTCACTCCTCTAGTTTCAGTAGTTTAGCTACTATATCCTTTCAAATTTAGGAATTTTCCGACGGAAACTCTATGAACTACCAAAAAAATCCAATCGGTGGGAACTTCGTGGGTTGATTAGAACTATCTAATTCAAAAAGACTTTTCCGAATATAAAAAGTTTGGTTGTCCACAGACAGACAGACTGATCACGTTAGCATGTTCTTTATTTTAAGAAAATGTGCTGAAACAAAGTAGCTTCAAGAAAGACAGGAAAGAATAGAATGAGAATATAGTTAATAGAAAGGAGGAAGGCGAATTGGATTTGACATTTATGGAAAAGTTATTTCAAGATTAAAGACGTAATTGGAGAGAAGACAGAAAGACGAAGGAAAATAATTCAAATAATACGCGGTTTGAAAAGGTAAGGGATTTACAAAGAAATGAAGAAGGTTGCGAAGAACAGAAGGGATTTTCCAGCCGATTCAACTTACAATCGCGAACAAATATACGGAGAATGAATTCATAACGTCTCGTTAGCAGAGAGTATCGTGGGAATTTCCTTCCATCCACATTTGAAAAAATTGTCCGATGCATTTCTTTTGAAGAGCGTAGTAACCATCTTGGGTGGTGCGACCCGTTTGCGTATTCTTTTTTGCCCGACGCCATTGAAAGAATGTCACGGCGGCAATTTTCGAATTGATGGATTGAGCGATCGAGAAAAACATGTTCGTCAAATAGATATTTACACAAATAGCGAAATATTTCTACGGAAAACGATTCTTTCCACCAAATTCATAAACTTTGTCTTTCCAGAAAACATGAATCCATTTGACATTCTCAGACACTGAAAGAAAACTTATTGAGAGCAATAACGCTGAAGGACACGGAGATTTTATTTTCATTGCTATAGGAGCGAGTCAATTTTTTCAATTTCTATAGTATTCAGACATGTTCTGACCTTTTCCTTAGGAATCAAATACCAAAATTCTGCGCTAACTCTGTACCACGGAGTTAAAAGAAACTCGTTTTAAATCTGCTAGATATATCTATTTAGTAAATAACCATTAAAATAAAAATTTTACGTAATTTTAATGCATTTAGAATAATTTTAAAATTCCGCTCTACTCAAAGCTGGAGTGTATGAAGTCAGAAATTTTGATCCATTTAAAATATGGAAGACTATACAGGAACCCACGAACCCACGAAAATCCGCACTCTAGGCACTGATTGTAATCAGTTTGAAATTGTATATTGTTAAACATTTTTAATATATTTTAATATTTCTAATATAATTTATGAGAACTTTATTTGTAAAATTGGAATTTTAGAATTATATACTATGTTTTCCTTGCCACCTGGCCGGCTGGCCAAATTGCAATGTTTTTAAAAAAATAAATAAATAAGAAACTTCAGCACTACTATTCATATTACTTTGCAAGATAAAGGTATTTCCTACGTTTTCCAACCCAGAGAGGATATATCATCAATTGGCTAACGAACAACTCATGCAATTTTAATGTTCTAACGGGAGTTTCATTGAAATGTCCTTAAAAAAGCGTAAAGAAAACACAAAAACATATTTTATTCTTCCGCTGCCGTAATCTTAGAGAATGAACTTGGCCACAGCCTACTTATTTTTTCCTGGGCGAAAAGGAAAAATTTTGATATTCTTTGATCTATAGCGGCGTCACTCTCTATTTTAAATTTTAAATTTATTTTCTTCTAATTTTGGCACCGGAATGAATGATTCGTTTTTGAGATTGAGTGAAGGTCGTTTTAATTTTTGTCCATTATTCATTTGATTCTTTGGTGTTTTCTGCTAGAAATTGATAAAAACTAAATTCATTTAAACTTCAAAGTCATCAACTGAAGGTATCAATCGACAAAGAAATACTCTCCAATACATAATAATGTTTTTCATCCCATTAATCACTATTCATTCTACAAGCCAACTCTAGCCAACGGTGAGCACCATCCTGCGTTTATTCATCCTTATCCGTTAAAAAAAGAGCTTTTAAAAATGCGAGCATAAGAGTAATTGAACCCGCATTGCGCACTTTTTGGTTCATTCAGAAGAAACAGACCAAAAATTTCCCCATCGAACAAACATCAATTCCAGTGCGACATAATTGGCAGATAAAGCGAACAATTCGGTCGTGGAAATCAGTTTCGAACTCCCATACAATTTCAAATCACCACTTGGTTTCGTCTTTAACGACTCTCTTTCCAACCGCCCTCCTCTGCCCCACCCCCTCCCAATCCCCCCACTCCTCCGAGCCCCATCCCCCACTCCCTGTGCCAGAGCGAATTTCTCCCACACTCTCCGCCGCGATCTCGACGAAATAACTTTCACTAGTGGCGATAAAGTATTCGCTTCGCTTTTTTTTATTCGCGAGGCAGTGGCGGGAGGAAGAGGTGCCGCTGTGGCGGGGTAAGGGGATATCGCCTCTTACGCCTTTGAAATAGGAAACCGCGTCTGAATTAATCGAGAATAATGGCGTTAAAGGTTCGGAAAATATAAAACGCGAGAATGGCGTACAGGGTTACGTGGAATAAAAAATGAATAACGCATTCTGATATAAATCCTCGATACCGCGAACAGCCCTCTTTTTGGCAATTAATCTTCCACGCGCGCGCAGGGACACACACTCGCACAATCATCTGCCGAGAGTGTGTGTGAAAGAGAGAGAGAGAGTCGATTTATGTAAGGTCGAGACATTGAGGCCATTCGTATTGCCGAAAAATCGCTGTTTTTCATCGTATCAAAAAGAAAAAAAATGGGCAAAAGTAATAGCGTTAACATCGAGTAATAAATTATTCATAAAAGTTGAACTCCTCGATTGTCTATCAAACAATCCAACATTTAATCTGCAGCTGTAATACAAGTCTTATTTTTTTTAGAGAGTAATATCACTATTTGCCCCGAGTATTGATTGAGATACTTCAGTTCGCGTTCCAAATGATAGTTTCACGGAAAGCTTTTATTACGTAAGCTAATTAAATAAACTCCGTGCGAAAATCAAAAAGTAAATATTTTTTCACACCTGTGACGAAGAATTGATAATCAATCGGCGTTTACAAAGGTTTGCATGTTTTATGCAAAAATATTCCGTAATATATTTAGTAATAGATTTGAGTAGAATAGGGTTTACAAATGAAGTTATAACTTGATTCACAGCCAAAATCAATCAACCAACAGGAACAAAATCGCTGTGAAGAATACAGTCGATAAAATAGCAAATCTTTATACATTTGAAGACTTTATAGATATTTCCACATTAAACCTTTGAAAGAGAAGAAAAAATTAACACAAACAATACACGATGTCGGCCATCCGCCATTTCCTAGTCGTTCATGGATATCTTTCAGAAGATAACTGCGGTGACGGGCGGTGACGGGCAGCGGAGAGGGACGGCGAAAAGGTCCATAACGCAGATCCGAACCTAAATGCACCGCTCTCGCCCCCCCCCCTTTCCCCACCCCATTCCCCTGTGGGGACGGTAACCAAGCAACCCCGGGAAAGAAGTGATATGGAGACCCCGTGCGGCAAGAATGGAGGGAGCCAACGGAGCAGGGAGACAGAAGCGGGGAAGAGATAGAGAGTGCGACGCGGATGGGAGAGGCGTTTCCATGGCTACCCTCCCCCGCCCCTTTCCATCCCTCCACACCGCACGGGAGCAGACTGAGAGAGATTCTCCCGCCCTATCGCAGCATCCTTTAGCAGCCTTCCCCTCTTCAACCCCCTCGCCCTTCTTCACCACCCCTATTGGCACCGCGGCAGGGCCAATCCTCCTCTTAATATAACTTCTCCCACTACACTCCTCGAAATATCATCTCTCCTAGCTTCGTATTCTTAGCTGTTTACCCCTATTTCTACGGCAGGAGATGTCCGTCTCTTATTTGAGAGCATACTCACTGATCTCTTAGTGAAACTGTGATGAATAAACAACAAAATTCGGAACTGGTTTGGGAAATGGGAGGTTTAATGTCGAAGTGAAGTAGAAGTTTTGCAAGTGTAACGACTTTTCTTCACTGCTTTTATTCTTAATCGTGATTTCCAATTGAGAAATGGACCAACTATTAATCGCCCACAGTGACCAATTGTTATTAAAATTCTCTGGAAAACTAAAAAGTATCGAGACAAAGAATCCGCTGAGCTTTGGTTCATGTTTCAAAAAACAAGAATCTTCTATAATAATTATATTAATTATTCCAAAAATGAAGCCCCAAGAGCGCTGTTACGTAATTAAATTATTTTCGGTGACACGCAATTTCAAAATAAAAACTAATTTATTTTATTGATTTTCTCTCTGGTTATGACTGGGGAAGTAAAAAAATAAATACTGCTTAACAGTTTATTGCTTCCAAGTATTCCGTTCGTTCGGTAAGACCTCCTATTATTCATTTACCCAGAATTTTATCTTTGTTTGAATGCATAGGAAGTGTTTTTTAAAGTGCGTTTATTGTCCAATATTGAAAAAAAAACAGGACATTAATATTGAGGACTAAATTTTACTTGGATCTTTGCCTGATTTACCCATCATTGTGACTTTTTGTTCTGTTAAAAAATCTTGTTTTCTCCGTAAAATATCATTATGCCAGATTTTATAAACTTTAATTATATAATTTTGGAAATAGAAAACGTTCCTTCTAGAAATTCTCGGCATACCTTATCTTCATGTTATTTTATATGCATTTTACTTTTTCGTGGTACTTTTAATAAAAGTTAGGTTAATATTCTAATCAATATACAGTTCGGATCCAATTCATCTTATAACAATGAATAAAATAATGATATGGTAAATAATTCCTTCTAACTTAATTCGAAACTTAATTTAACTAAGTTAATCAATGAAAATATATGGTATTTATCAATCACTTATTGGTTTTTGGTTATTTTGAATTGCTATTTTCTAGCCATTTCCTTTAAATAATGCATAATGACGGTTGTAATAATAACAGAATTTAATGAAAATGTTCTTTGACAACTGCCCAAAATCTAAATATTTATCCAGAATTTCTATCTATTTCAAGATAACCAAGTACTCTAATGAAAAATTGTAATTATTGCTCGAGCAACAATCATAATTTCATTTTGAAAATTTTACTGTTTGTAACTATGAAAAAGAAATCTCTCCCTTTGCGATAAATCTGACAATTAAATTTAAATAACTTATTATACAAATAAATAACTTTTGCTCTTAGTTTTTAATCCATCCTGATGAAAGGAGGCTTACATTCACTAACATTGAGAGCATCAATTTAAGTATGTACTTCTCAACTCAACTTTGTGGAGCCATGGATCCCTTTCAAAATCGAACACCAAATCACGAAATCCCACAACTCTCAATAAACAAACACATTTGGAGAACATATTATGATAAAGAAATGTAAATGACTGTATTCAATTAATGACCGGCTTGGTGCTGTTTTGCCTCCATTAAAACCTCAATTGATGGATAAATGGAGAGAACTCCTACCTCATCGTAAATTCCAGTTTTTGTCTGAGGATGTTCCAAGCTATGGTTTTGTTTTGCACCTGACAAGAAAATCCTCTTTTATAAAGATCTGTTCGGGGAACTGAACGAGAATTTATAGTCTCATCAGAAATTGTTAGTATATCACCTTTTATCAACAAATATACCCAAACTTTCCTCTGTCACCATCGGACTTTAAAAAGAGGTTATCAAGAAGTATAATCATTAGGTAGTTCTATGAGAGGCTACATAAGCTCTAAGGTTAGTGAATAGTAAGGTTCTTGGTGGAAAATGGATCTGGAATCCAAAGCCTATCCTTCAGTCAGATGACTTCTTCCTGAGAAATTTATTTTGAAAAAATATTAAGTGATTTTAAAGGAGAACGCACAAGTTCTCTCATCTATAGAACAACACCATCAAAAGCGTCGGGGAACACGTTTTGTAGCATCGCAAAGCGGGAGAAATCCTTCAGCCCCACTTCTTTCCAAAATTTAATCTTGTTCCTGAATATCTCGACTTTGCCGTACTGAATGAAAACATCGGTCTCACCACCATGGGGAGACACTTTTAAAGGGTTCAACAGAAGTCAAATAGGCTACTTTTGATATTCTCAGAGGATCCGCGAAAGGGATGCATACTTCTGTTCTTCCGTTAAAAACATAAGAAAACCCTATCGTAATTGGAACACCCCGTCGAGAACTCTATCCATCGAAAGGCAACGTGTCTCTGAACGAAGAGATATCGTTTCGTATTGCGTTTCAATATCCTCACATAGTTCCTGAAATACACGAATATTTTTCCGTTTTCCATAATTTTATAATGTTTACCATATCTTCCGACGCAATTTCAATCCTACCTTTTGTCGTAGCTGGCTGAATCTGTGCATTAATTCTTTTCGCAACAAGTGTCTCACGATGAATAATGCAGTGTTCCGAAATACATCGAGAAGCAACCGCGCGCACTCTCGTAATTACCATATAATAAAAACTTGACTGTATGGGCCTTCACTTGGTGGTATTCAACCTTAAAAAACATGACAAAATATAACTTTTACAACACCATAATTTATTTTTAAAAACTCACGACCCGAGTTTTGATGCTTGGCATCATCATCAAGCATCGAAACCCGGGTCGTGAGCTCTTTAAATGAATTATGGTTTTGTAAATGTTATATTTGTAGTGTTTTTACTATATAATCTTTCTCCATAAATGCTCAGAATTTTCCTCAGATAATCTATTTTCAATCGATTAAATTAATTAATCATTAATTGAATTTTCTAAAATGTTTTTTCCTCACATCGACACTTCCAAGTCCGTGCAGCATGAAGATTTTCAAACAATAAAGCAGAGTAATAGATTGGTGCCTTGAAATCATAATGGATACTTGGAACAAGAAGTTTTCAAGGTTTGAAAGCTCCTTAATATAGGAAATACATAAAACACAAATATTTTGAAACGATTCCATGTTACAATCCCACAAAGTTCACTTAAAAGGAAAATCAATATTTAAAAATTTGTGAAAACTACAGGAAACTTTTTCTTCCGAGGGTTATACTTCATGGGTTAATGATGCCTTCAAATACTATATAATATATATACTATAAAAATTTAAGTACGTATATACATCTGCTGATGTTAATATTTCATTATATGTACATCCGAACAATGTAGAAATTTGTATTTGAATTTATTCTGTTAAAACTACGTTCTTTTTATTTTAGCCACATAAATTATAGCGTAATCCTTGAGAAGGTAAACATTTAGCAAACCTCTTGGTTTTATACTCGTACAAGGGAAGAGTAATTGAATATCGTGGCAACGATCGGTCGAATATTCAAATACATGCATTCCATTGCCATTTCGGACACATACAGCGAGTGCGAAAAAAGAGATGAAGAAATATTTCATTTGAAAAAAATACGAGAAGGTACTTCCGTCGGAAGGTGCGTCGACTCCTTGATATCGGGATTACCTCTTGCGTTCACCGCGATTGGTCGTTCGGATTGGCGCGTGGGCTATAGCAAGCCCTTTATTGGCCGAGAAGTCCTTCCCCTCCGATTCCTCTTTCCCCTTCTCCGATGACAAAAAAGGGGAGATGGAGCGTGGACAACGGGGTAGTCCGCGTGATGGAGCATCGACGCGTCCTCCCCCTCCCCCCACGCCCGCCTCCGCCCCCGTCCCCTCTCGGAGACCACGCCCTCGCCTCGTGAGGCCGGAGGTGGAGAGAGAGGCGCAAGTGATACTCCTCGCCAGTTATACCGACTGTGATACACTGAACGTGACTAGGGAGCCTAAATCACCCCCGACTACATTAACGCGGACATAGAGGCACAAACAAGGCCGAGAACAACGTCGAGGAGACTCCGCAATCTATGTGAAAGGTCGGCACGTCTAACGAATCAAAAAATTAAAATTCTCTTGTTCGCAGTGTATTATTACAAATCGATAACGCGGATGACAAAACTGATTTAACTATTTACGCGGATGAGCAACTTCCAATTGACAACAAACCGGAGATAATGAGTTCGCGAAGGGCGGAGAGTCGATCTACAATGGGCGCGTAGATGTTTATGTGTGCGAATAGTCGACAAAACAACAGCAATAAATTGTGCTATGCCTATAAAACTAACATTAATCGCCTACTGTGATACATCAAAAGTTGTAATGTAACATGACAAAAACTAACATTCTGAATATTTATAAACAATTACGAGTCGCGAAAGAATGTATATTGGGTAACAGGAGAGTGCGATGGGAGAGGAGGATAGCTTCTATGGGAAGCACGTTCACCCAAAATCCCCGCTTATTCGTATTTATGGAGTCACATGTCCATCATCGCCTTCATGCCGCAGCATTGGTGATATGAATGCGTTGAATAAAATTTGAACGGCTCAATATGCGATCTGACCTCAGATCGATAATGAGCTTCAGTAGTTACGAAAAAATGTGCATTAAGATGTGCGCGAGACGAAGGTTGAATAAGGTTTCCACTGTACACATACACTGAGAAAATATTATGAATGAATCACTCAATTTTTTAACGTCGACAAGTAATGAAAACATTATTAGTTGTTACACATCTAAAGTTAATATTTGAATAAGCATTTATTCACAAAATATGATAAGATTTTTTCTTTAACAGACAATAAAAACTTATGTTTTCAGATTCGTGTCTGTAATCCAAAAAGGATATTTTAGGTGATTTTATACCCGAAGGCCAATGTACGATAATAAGCGAGATGAAACACTTTTCAGGCAATTAAATTCCTCAGAAGAGTAAAATATTTGGGGGATAAAACTGATCAAACATTTAAGGTATCCTGAGTGATAAATAATGCAGAGATATTTGAAAACTTTTAATGATGCAGATTAGTTTTCCTTCTTTTCGCAAATTAATAATCGAAATTCCGAAGGGAATATATAATGCTTTCTTTTAAAATACTCATTCGCCAAAACAAAAAAATATAGAAAAACTAACCAGTAGATAGACTAAGACGCAGATTGCAGGTAATATAAGCAAAGTTTCAATAATACCTTAACAATCCTATTCTGATTGTTAAGTAAGAGTCGTAATAATTAATCTTGAGGAAATTCACCAGATATGATTGGAGTATTTATTATTTCTTTCCAGCGAAATTTGGATCCGTGCCAGTTGGCTCTCCGTCTTCCAACCCCAAAAACCTTAATAGTATCTGCCTTTACACTTCAACTCCTTATGTTCTCCCAATCCGCTCGAAGCTATCGATCCAACAACTATAAAAGATATCGAATCTCGTTAACACAAAAAATGTTTTTACTAATTGACGACGCACGAATTAAGAACTTTTTAATATTAATTTTTAAACCATTTATCTTATTTTCATCTAGGTCTACTAAGCTAAAATACCAATGATTATTTAAGAAGCTAAAAGTTAAGTCAAAGTTTTTTATCTTTAGTATTTAAGAAGTACATTCGTAAAGAACTAGCAGTGCATCGGCTACAATCGTTACAAAATTACGTCTGCTTTGAAATACAAGTTTCATTTTGTTATTGACAGCTGAATTTTATTCCACGCACTGTATTTTACGTTTGATAGGTGCGTGTAATAGCACGTTAAAACAAGGGAAAAATAAAATTTTATACACCATATTAAAAACATTCTTCAATTTTATATTTTCGGTAATCATGCATATCGTTACGGGAATAATTTTAATAAGTTTAATTTAAGAGTACACACGAATAATCAAAAAACTACAAATGGAATGAATAATCACGCAAAAATACCAGACGAATGCAAATAATCGATTTGAGTTTTTTTAAGGAAATACGAAAAGCAGCTGAAGTAAAAAAACAGACCTTAACTAATATGATAGTCTCAGCAATTAACTGAGATCGTAAAATCCAAACAAGACTCGGAATACAGTCCCAGAAGATGTTAACCGACTTAACTGACGGAATCGAGGCATTCAAAACTTCAATCGAGAAACAAATGGCCATTCGGAGGTGGAAGATCATTGAGCGATGAATGATCCCGAAAAAAGGTGAGGGGGAGAGGGATCGAAGATATATGTGTTTATATAGAGATGGAGAGGGTTGGCCATAAGAGAAATGGCAACTGACCACTCTTCGGCGCCATCTTGTCGGGCGCCTACCAATATCCCTTCTCCCCCTGTAACGCTTCGTCCCTAGTTGATCGAGCCGGAAATGGTGGAATTGATGGTGCGGGAGGCGGCGAGAGCGGGGTCAGGCGAGGCGGGTGCCCGTTCCGCCGCACCACTGCCACGCCACGGATGGCTTGGCACTCTCGTTCGAGGGTGGGAGGGGATAGCCCCAAGGGTCCTCACCTCTCGACCTCCTCCGATTCGGGTCGCAATGAAGGTCAGAATCGGAAGAGCTGATGGAGGTCTCTCTCTAAAGAGAAGATTAGGGAATCGAACAAACCGAATGGAGTCGTCGCTGAGGATGTTTCATTTGTAGAAAAGTCGAAAAGATCGAAATAGTTCGCATTGCGGGTGTTGTAATTTTTCAAAAGTCAAGTATAAAAGGATTGCGTACAGATGGTCGGTCTAAGGTCGCTTGTCCATCGCATGAGCGTTGTGGAGAGAGGTTTGCTGTTTTTGGTGTTCCGTTATGGATATTACGCTCCCCTCTTAATATAGTTTTCGTTTTTGTAGAGGTAGAGTTAGAGACAACGTATCAATCTATATTAAATTATAACTGTTTAATTTTATCAAAGTCCGTTCTCGTATCTAAGTGAAAATTTCATACAAGGTTTTCATGAATATTTCATGAGTGTAAGATGAAAGAAGAAAGAAGGTATTTCCTGGATAAGTTAGCTGAAATAAAAATTCTGATGACTACCTCAAATTACATTTGATTAGTTACTGAACTGACACAAGAAATAAAATCAGAGGAATAATTATTTAGATATTCGTGGACGTATTATTGTGCTTGTTTTAAGAAAAATAACGTTTGTTTCCTATTTTATTATGTACTTCAAACTCAACTGCATTTATGGTAACATCAATCTCTCATGTTCCAAAAATCTCGAACGAGTATTAATTCAATGTTGAAGTAGTTGTCTTAATTTACAATTGAAAGAAATAAAATTTCGCCTAAGAGAGAATATGATAAAAATAACCTTCATTAAAATAATATACACTCATCCCATGTTTACGCGCCGAGAAGTATGAAATGTTATAAAATCTTTAATGCACCATTTAAAAATAAATTTTAAATTTTACTCAACTTCGTACAAATAACACAATAAGAAACAAGATGATTCAAACAGAACTTATGATGCCTACATTCCGTTTAATCATTTATTTAATACTTATATTGGCTTTAATAGCTTTAAAATCATCGCGGATATATAGCTCTTTGTGTTCCCAAATTTCATAATTTAGCATTATAAAATATTGCAAATACATTCAAACGGAAAACTAAATTGATCACGTGTATTTAGGCGGCAAAAATAACGCGTGTATGTGTAATAGATATTACAATTCTAAGATATTTTAATGTGCAAGAGAAAATTACCCTGCACGATGGATTTCAGATTTCACATGTAAATCAAATGAGAATTATAGTTCTTGGAATTGAACCTGGAGCTTTCAATCTTCGCAACAATAACTATCCTCGGGAGCCCGGCCCAAGTAGCAAGAGATGTCATGTCATGTGTCATGAAAATTGGTCTATTGGTTTAAAGGTTAATAGGAAGGACAGACAGACACAACAACGAAACTACTATAAGCCTATTCTGGAAAGTAGGCTAATAATTAAATGTAAGACCATGGTTTCGACTCGTAGAGTTATCATCAGGTGAGGATAGCATAAATTTTGTTTCAGAGCGCGGCGACAAAATAACATTCTTATTTATTCGCAATGGATTATAAATAAGGCACGAAGCCAATTTTTGCGCCTTTAATTGGCGATAGCACAACAATTTGAACATATAATGCATCGGCGAAATAAATTTTCATTGAACCTGCAGAGCAATAATCTTGCCAAATTACACTTCCAAAGGTGAAAAATATGTACGAAAATCTATAATTCCTTTCAAACTGATTCATTATAAATCAAATATATGACGCTTAGTAAACAAGAGTTTTAAATCTTTTTAAAATATCAATAAAGAATATTATGGTTACGATGAAGCTTCTCAATACTTGATATATAAATCCTTCTTACCTGATGCTGAGGATGACTGGTGCCCGTGACTCGAGGATTTCTCTCGACCAGTAAGCTCTAGACCTATAACATCAAAAGAAATCATAACCAATATAATAGTACTTCTTTAACTTATTCCACAAATAAGAACAATATTTTCTGTCGGATGTTAATTAAAGAAATAAGGATCCAACTTAGAAAATCACACTAACTGAAGTTTATATGTTCAATCGTATCGCATCAAGTTTAAAATGATTTTTCATAAAAAAATAGTATTTGCTATTTAATACCAAAATGGGAATAAGTTTGTTAAACCGGGTTTTCTGATAGAAAAAGAGACAAAAAATCAACAACTTTATAATTAATTTCAACAAAAAAGATCCAACTTTAAATGCCTGATTGATCGATGCTAACGCAATCTTAGTCTTTATGGTGGAATGTTTGCTTAAAATATTAGTTATATAAAGAGATATCTTTCCATGAGCAACTGTTTAGATATTTATTCCGCAGATGAAATAAATTTCGAGAAAATTAGTTTTGTTAGTTCAACAACTCATGATAAGTTACTCTCCAAAACAGAAGCCACGTCAATTTCCAGCCATCGTATCGGGTGGAATCCAATTACATCGTATTCCATCGAGAGAGGAGCAACCATCTTTTTGGAAATAGCCTGTATCAGGATATAGATCTTGACACGGCGTAAAATTTTACCGCTAAAAAAATAAACCGAACTCTGCGCTCTCTCTCCCCTTCGCGAGAAAAACAACGAAACGACGGCGAGGACAAAAAAGGACGAGAGAGAAGCGAGAGGGCGCCCTGTCAAATTACCGAGTTTTCGTAGGAAGTGGAAACCGGAAGTCGGGAGAAGAGCCCCTTAACGGTAGAGGAAAAAAGGAATACGAAGACCGTACATAAATGTTTTAGTGTGTGAATGAGGAGAGAGTGAGTGAGAGATAATGGAAGAGATGGAAATGAGAAAGAGTGAGAGAAAAAATTAGAAGCGGAAGAAAGCAAATGAAAATGGCACCGTTATGAAAGGGAAGAACTCCGCGAAATGGTATTGGCGAAGAGAGGGAGGGATAGGGGAAGAGGGAGAGGAAAACGTAAGTGAATATTCGCCCTCTCCCTCCGTTATCGCTTCAAACGGGAGAGCTGAGAAAACCGTTAAGAGGTGGGGAGAGGAGAGGGCGGTTGCTGGGAAAATATTTTCCCGCCCTCTCACGAAAATGAAAAGCGAGCGAAAATATACCCGCCTTTCGCTCCTTACGAACACAAATGCGCACTCGACGTAGAGTGCGAAAGGGGAGGGGGAGGAGTGGGGAAGGAGAGGCAATGGGAGTGGGCGCACTGCGAGGGATCGGGAGTGATACGGAGAGCAGGGTCGAGGAGGCGAGAGTTTGTTGTCCGGGGCAGCGATACCAAATGAATTGGAAAAATTATGATCGTGAGTGGGAGGAGGGATGAATGAATGGAGGGGGAGGAGGTGGGAGAGAGAGAGATAGAGCGGGAGCCGTAAAACTGGATGGAAAAAAGTGCGGGGTATAAGGGTGAGGAGAGTGAGAAACGTGGGAGGGCGTGGTACAGAGAAGGGGAAAAAGAGCGAGGGGGGGGGGGGGCGACTGTGTGCCGACGCTTGCTCTTTTCATAGGGCCACCCGTGGAAATGAAGTGGTGCTTTGCCCGCCACCCCATTTCTCACTGCCCTTCCCTCTCTCCCTCCCTTCTATCTCTCTCTCTCTCTCTCCCCCCTCCGAAATACTCTCTCCCCCCTCTTCTTCTCTCTTTCTCCCCCCTCTCTTTCTCCCCAATGGCTCACTCTCCTTCGCCGCATAACGAGGATAGAAAATAAACAGGGAGCGGAGGCGCGAGCGGCGGATAAATAATACCCATTTCGAGTGCGTTCGTGTCGCAGCGTCGGACGAGTGAATGGGAAAAAAGGTTGGAAAGGGGGGTAGAGAGGACTAAATAGACGAAAAGGAGCTAAGGGGGATGGAACGCGGCTCGCTGTGGGGGAGGCGGAGATAAAAGGACCAGCTGAACATATTGTATCTCTCCACGACCCTAAGTTATAGCAATTCCGAGGTAACAACACGACAAGTCAAATAATCGCATGAATTTCTCAGCAAATAAGATATCCAGAATATAAGGTCATATCAATCCAGAATGATCGCGCCCTTAAATTAGTACATATTAATGAGGTAATCGACGGTCATTAACATCAATGGTTTCGTAAATTATCTTAAATAACTAAACTCTCATTCTTCGGAGCCATGAGAATTCAACACTAAACTAGACATGAATCAAATTACTTCAAGAAAAAGAAACTCCTCCTTTGATTTAGCTAAAATTAAAGCATACAAATGGCCCATCTAATAGATTTGACAGCCTAGGTATTAAATAATTATAAAACTTTTGACTGAATTTCATGGAATTTAAAGCAATCAACGTCCTTTTCCAAAAACGTACTTATATTAAAGATCATTTTGTTAGTTTTACAATATATTTCACCTTCATCACATTAGAACCTTATAGATATTATTTAAGTTTTGTTTGTACACATTTTTCCCAAAATAAGATTTGTAAAAATTGATACCTCAGGTATATCAATAATAAAGACAAAATATTGTTTTTCGATGCATCTACCGTAATCACTAATTATTTTCTTTAAATAATTATGAATTAATAAAATTAGACTTTTCAACTGATCCTTCCATTACGAAAATCAAATCTTAAACACTACCCCAACCCAGGGGCGGGTCCAGAAACTTCCGAAGTGGGAGGGCATCGCCGAGGACCATACATTTTGAAAATCCATACCCCCATCAGAATCTTTCTTTCCCTTGCAATACAGAGTTAATCTTCTGTGTAGAAACAAGGAAAGTTGCGCGGAATGAATTTAAGAATGCACCCAGTGGAGAGCAATGGGGTCGTCCAAGGGGAGGGCCCCCCCCCACTCCTTCGATCCGCCACTGCCCCAACCTAGAAGAAGATTTTTCCCACGCTATTCCCACCACGCGAATCCAAGGCATGTCCCCATTTCCGTTTTTCCGTTCCCACTCTTCAAAAAATCCACACATCAATCCTTTTTTATTATTTCAAAGGATCTATGGTCAAGTCCCAGTAGGTGGTTAGATCGAAATAGGGAGAGAGAAGACGAGGGAAGGAATGGACGGGGCGAGGAAAAATACATAATAGCGGAGGGAGCCGTTTAAAAGGATGGAAGGCCATGAAGAATGGAGGTGGCCACGAGAATGGAAGGCGTGGAATAAAAACGCAATGTAAAATGGACAAAAGACGACTCAAACATGCATAAAACGAATAAGAGGAGTGCGTGAGAAACTCTTAAGAGTAAATCCCTCTGTTACCATGATATTTAAACTTCCAGAAAAAATCTTACGATTCCACTTTAACAAGGTGCGAGACGGGCAATAGATGATCAAACGGTCGACAAAAGGATACTTTAGCGCGAGTAAATGTCACCGATATAAACACAGCGCCGTAGAAACTTGTATCCCACTTGAATATCTTGCATTAATATACGCTATGTACCTACGCCTTATTTAATTTAACATTTATGGATAGACAAATTGGCCGAATCATTCCAATTCAAATTGAGATAGTATAAATAGATGACTAAACAAGTACATATTATTAGTATCTATCCTTTAAGTCTGAGGTCCGCAACCTTTTCATTGTCCCGAGCACCAAGTTAGATTCTAGAGCACCCAGCGAGCACCACTATACTTTTGTAAAAATAGGAATGATCATAAATAAAGTCAAACCAACATCAAAATGATTGAAAATATCCTTTTGTACGTTTATAAAGTTAACAGGCTAACAAATTAAATTACTGGTGCTAGGAAAGACGATACTGAGCATCGTAGAAATGCACAGTAAGACTGCTAAAGAGCACAGTGGTGCTCGCGAACACCAGGATACGGACCCCTGCAATACGCTAAAATGAGTGCAAAATAAATTAAAAGCCATATTCAGAGAAGCAAGTTAATTAATTATATCCATAATTAATAATTTAAATTTGCTGTTTGCAAACATAGTTTCCTTTCTGTGATATTCAGTCCAGTTAATACTTTATGTCACTATTTTCAAAGATATAATTTATGTTTTATGGTATTTTTAGTATAGTAATAAAATCAAGCCAAAATCAAAGATACTAAAAAAATTCCATACATGTCCCTACTCCTGCTCGAAATTTCTCTAACCTCGCAGCAAAGAACCGACGAGTCTAAAAATAAGCTAGAAAGATAAAGAAACCTTACCAGAACCTGTCGGTAAAATTATGGTAATCATCAAAGAAAGTGTCATTAGCGTTATCGTAAGGACGTAATAAGAATAATTGAGTTAAGCGTCGCCATTAACATGAGAATAGGATAGGGCGAGCTGACCCAAATGCAAAGAGTGGGATGTTTGAGACTTAATGGCGGCGAGTCCTTTAGAAGACACGATCACGCGACTGGATCTTCAAAAGGTTCTCTTGCTCTCGCTTACTTGTTATTCATGGGAGTTGGACGTTCATTACTATTTTTTGAGAGAAAGAAATGGCTCGGACCACGCGCCAGGTTCCACAAATGCGCTCTACGATTCTAGACCCTCAGAGGGAGCATTAGCATTTGTAATCGCAAGTTGTCCTTCTTTTTTTTCGGTCATATGAAAGCTTAGCATAAAGTATAAAAAACACGAGTGATGTTAATACAGATAAAGGTTCAAATTTTGTAAAGGAGTTCACTTTCTAATTCTAGTTCGTTGTTTATCGCTCGCTATTATAAGTAAGCCAAATGCATTAGAAGTATATTTAGTTAAATACTTGCTGCATACATATATGAAAAACATTTGTAGTAGATATAAAATATGTAAACTGTCTTTTAAAAGAAAATATAGAAATATCGCTTATAAAGTCAATACAAATAATAGAAACGGAAATTTTAAAGGAGCATGACGCACCTGTGTAACCACTGTCAGGAAGATGCATGTATTTCTAACGGCTATTTTAAAGGTCGTTTAAACGTCAACATATAATTTTTAACAAATATTAATTGCAAATCGCAATTATATGATCCCACGGACCTTTTTATGGTAAATACTGTCCTCTATTTGAATAAAGCGCATGGGAAAGAAAATGTGGATATTTAATTGTTGTTTGCCGATAGAATTGTCGTAGCGATCGATGTAAACAAAATATGTGATATTGTGCTAGGGATTTTCTCAAATTTTTATCTCCAAAACTGAAAATCGTAATTACTTGGTCTCGCGGACTTTATTGTGGTAAATGTCGCCCTCTATCCGAATAGAATCTTTAATCTATACCTTACAGATCATATAAGAGCTAAGGAGAAAAAATACAGTATTTGTTGCTTAACAGAAGCCATTTAACGAGATACAATTATACATTTAAGTGCATATATAAAGTGGAAGTTCTAATTGAGGGATGCAGTTGAAACTCATAATTTGACGATAAATTTTAATAAAGATCGCTAATACCGTATTGTCCCGAATATAAAGCGACCTCGAATATAACGCGACCCTAAGATTTTTGGAAAGTTTTTCAAGAAAAAACTAAACCTCGAATATTACGCGACCCCAAACAAACTTTATCTAACACAAGTTCCTCGTTCATCCACCCCTCCTTCTTTTACGATTTAAACTTACGTAGGGAGTCAGTTTTCATCCGACGGCCGTGACTGCAAGCATAACAGTTATCCTTGATTTCTAATTTCCGGAGGATTTTAACAACACCGATTTAGCTACGACTATTTTAAAATTCATGTGATAACTTCGTCGGATTCCTCTGTTAACCTGGGATTTGGATATTTAAAATAACAGATGGGTAAAAACTCGCTATGGTAGTTACAAAGAATCCGCCGAAGCATTTATATTTTCAATTGATTTAACTCGATCTATTCTCGCCTCGGATGCTTTTCAAGTACGATGTAACGTACGCCCAATGTGTCTGCAATGTAACAAGTATCTTGTATCTCGTAAACAGACGTACGGTGATTTTTTGAAACACGATTTTACGATCTTTTAAAATCACTAATACTCGAATATAACGTGGGGGTTACTTTTAAAATTTCATTTTGTGGAAAAAACATCGCGTTATATTCGGGACAATACGGTACTTAATTAAAATCCGCCTAGTTGTTTCGGAGATTAAACATGCGGACGGACGGACGGAGGCGACGTGCCTATGAGGCGTTCCACTATTATCGCTTCCCTCGTAAAGAACTCTTCATAATGGGATATTTATTTTTGTACAGTGGTATTGTTTATCGTTACCGAGGTATCGTTTAAACTTCAAAATTGCTTCGAAATATCGTGAATATGTGAACAGATGCGACGCGAATTAATAGTCCCAGTCAATCGTTTGCAATTAGACTTAGCCGGCAGCAAAGCAAATCTTGACAACGAAGATTTTCACGGACAAATACGTGTAATTTTTACGTTAAAAAATGACTTGTGGACCTATTCGACTCCCATTCGAAAATCGACGGCAGGAAAATTTCGTCATTTTAGGCGTTCTTTGATTCAAGTCCCGATTTCCTACGATGATTCTAAGTTATTTTAAAATGCAAGTAATTAATATGCTACACTAAAATCGCTGCGTTATGGATTTTCAAAATGAGCGCTTTGTTTATATAGATGAGTTTTTTGCGTTCTCAATCATGCTATGAGTCCGTTATACGTCGGTCGCAAGTTCTCAGTTCGAAAAGTCTTTGCTCTCGTTGGTCAAAATATTCGCGATCCTCCCAGTCACGTGCCATCATCCTGGACACGCATCCCGCAGGGTGCTGACTCCTCCCGCCCTCGGAGACACGCACGCACCCAGACCCTCGGCCCCTCCCTTCCCATTCTACCTCTTTTCTCTCTCTCTCTCCCTCTCCCTTTAAGCTCACTCCTCATTCAACCATTCCCCTTTTATATCACGTGCGTGATATATAAATCATCGGAATGAAGACGCCAGCGCTGCGATGGGGCGGGATGCCATGCGAGGAATGGTTCGGAATGATTTTCTGATCTGAGGGTTGAATACAGTGAGAGAGAGAGATAGAGATCGTATGGAGCGTGTGCACATGCAGTACAAGACATTCGGTTGAATGACCAAAAGTTTCTTCTTTGATGGATTGATTATTTAGACCTATGGTTTAATTAGTATGAAGTTTCAAGCTTTCTTATTATTGGCGATGTTACAAGGGAAAATAATCTCGCTCAAAAAGTGATCTTTGACATACTGCAGCAATGATGATGGAACAACAGGGCCAACCGATATAAAATTCTTACAACTATCCAGGAATAATATTTCTTAAAACGCCGCGTTAAATACTTAACTCTGTAAATATTCATTCAAAACTGTTTACTATAACAGTGCGACGACACCGTAACTAATTAATTACAGCCTCCAATCATAGTTAATAAATTAATCGCTATTGATATTTATTTCTGTAAAGAAAAAATATTCCATACAGTGTATCCTATGTGCTAAGGATTGATTTTTTGTTTAACACACAATGCCATACAATTTTTAATATATACATATGTTAATACAGAACGCATTTAATTTGTGTTCAAAAAAACTCAAGCATCAAATGTTAATTTTAATATTTTGATAACTACCAGGAGCATAAACGCAGATGCATGTTATAGTCCATTCTAGCATTTCGTGCGGGTGAGGCGTGTTTACAGTTGGAGCCGTGGGGTGAGGGGAAGAAAATTCCAGCCAATAAGAGGTCGAACATTTCCCTCTTCGCTCAAAATTTCTTGACGAGCGCTGTTGACACGATTGCTCACACTTTCCAATCGTATTTCGGCGACGGCGGAAAGCATGAACATGCTTCCTCTGGATCTATTGGAGCATAGAACTTCACTCGTCAGCAGCTACCGATGAACTGAGCGAAATTGGAAATTTGGCAACATAGCGTCGTAGCCAAAGCGAAATAACCCGAACGTGAGCGGAATACTTCGAGTCCCAGCCGCACGAAACATTATAATGCTAAATTAACAAAACAAAACTGCTTTCCTAAAAAAGCTGAGAAAGTTAATATCATAACGAGATGCATGACCTTTCTTGCGCCCAGCACCGCACCTCATGTCAATCATCTCTACCAAATCATCCTCTGAAGGCTCTTCAACCACCGCGTATTCCCATATATTGAGAAACTTTTCCTAGCGACCCCAACCGAACCAAACTCCACCCCTCCGATCAAACCCTCTGTGACTCAAAAGATAAGTGTCTCCCAAAGTTCTCCCGTCCCCCACAACGCGCCATCCATGGACTGCGACGACAAAAGGCCCGATCCTTGCATTAACGACGACGATGCTTTCTGTTACTCCGTTTCCGCCGCACACGACCGTATCCCTCCCCTGCCTCCTTCCATTCCCCTCCCCCCTTCTCCCCACGCTACCCACGTCCCCGCTTTCCAGACCGAGAAGACGCTCACTTTCTGGACCCCTAAAACTGCAGTCCATCTCTCATTCCTTTCTCACTACGGACTGCTCTGAAGGGGCACGGTCGTGGCGGCACGAGCGTGACCTCAAAAGTCTCACTGTACGTCACGTGGAAAGGGAGGAAAAGGACACGGGTAGACGGGAGGGCATAAAAAAGGGATCGAGGAGGGGGTGAGTTTGGTTGGTGAGGGATGCGAGGGACGGCAAACAATCAGGCGCACGCAAACATACGCAGAGGGGAGATGGGGGAGTGAGGATTGTGGAATGGGGGAGGGGTGAATGCTATTCTCGTGTGGTGTGTGGGGGTTGTCGGGGAGGAGAAGATGGAGGGAAGGGGGGCATGGAAAGGGCAAATGATGGATGCTCGAAATCGATTCGTGGGGAAAGGGAGGATTATAGTTGGGGGAGGGAAGGGAGGGAGGGGGTGAGGAAGGAGGTGACGGGAACAGTGAGATGTTGTAATACATTAGTACTCGCAGGGGAGGAGACTGAATGATGTATCGTACTGTTGCCACGATCCCTTTGAGATTTGCCAAGTAAACATAGCTGGGAGTTTTACAAATAGGTCTTTAGCTACGAATTATGTGGTCGCAAGTTAAATTGGCTGAATAAAGAAGGAAAATTGGCCTTTTTTCCAATTACATGGCTAGGAAAAATTCCACGAAAACACCTTATCGAAGGTTTCATTAAGTTTTAAAATTTAAACTTATTTGTGACATTAGATCCCTCGCATAAATTAATACTCGCATGAGAGATTACAAAGCTTTTAAAATTTTATGAAATTATTCAAGTTCGCAAAATTTCATTATGAACTTAAATTTGTTTTTCCAAAAGTTTTGTTTCTAAGAATATGTACGTTACAAGAATATAAAGGTATTTCATAGCAGAGTCAATTGTTATATCAATGAATATCCGGCCGATTCGCTAATATAGTATCGAATATAATTATTAATAGTTTTAGGGAGTAACTCTGCATCAAGGTAAAACCTTCACTTTGACAGTTTTTAATATGACAAGAACAATAAAAAGTATATAAAAAAGACAATTCAAAAATGACAATTCATGCACTCATTTTAATCAAATGCTCTCTCAGTCGAATTACGGTCATACTTTTGAATGAAATTAATTTGTTAGCAACAAAGTTTTAGCTTCTTTTATAAATCTTGAACTCGTAGGTATATTAAATGAATTAGATGTGACAAAATTACAATAAATAAAAAACAGCGGCCACGGAAAACGAGAAGTCTCTCATATAAAACAGATAAACTCTCCCTTTCTCACTCTATCTCCCTCACTAAAATCTCCGTCGTCCTTAGCAGCTCCCACGCCCTTATTCATAAACATAAATATGTTCGTCACATTTCTCGTTTTAGCCCGCGTCCACACCCAACCCCTTTTACCCCGACCACCAAGAGAATAAAACCACACGCTTCAATCGGAAAGCGAGACAGCTTACATGTGTCTCACCCTTAATCCCCAGATCCCCATAAACTGGCGACTCTTCTGTCGGCGTAAATGGTTCGGCCGGCCCACTGGTAATTGGTTCCATTGCCGAGATTGGATTAGGCGATGGGGACGAGAGGGAGTCATAGCGTCCCTCGACTGCGGACACTTTGGGAGGGCAGTAAATAACGCAGAGCGGAGAGATAGGACGCTCCCATTGTGAGAGAGTGGGACGCGTTTGGATGCAGATAACGGGTAACGGTGCCGAACACTAGTCGGCCATCGAAACGATCCATGGGAATTCTTTTTAGAGGAATTCGGGCGTTAATCATTTTTTGGGGTATTATAGCACGCTGATTTATGACATATGATATTAAGAACATATCGCATACTTTAATTGCGTTTAATGCGAAATTGAAATTGCATCGCTTCACGTCTGTTATGTTTGAGTTGGTATTGATATTATATTTGCGGCACTTCCTTAAATAAGAGATTTTCGTGAATGTTTTATACCTTTTTCATGAATACTTTCGGAAAATAGCGGCGGCATGAATTTCTCCTCGCGAATACGCGTCCATTAAATGCGGATGTAAGGAAGAGAGGAATTTTTTTGGCGATGAAACTGAGAAGAGATAATTATGTAAAAATGAGTCCAGGAGTAGGATCGCACAAGCAGGCGTGCGAGAGGAAAACATTTCCAAAGAGAGGAGTTGAGGTGTTAAAAATTAAGAATAATTACTTTCCAGAAAAAAGATGTTTCAAAAGCAACATACTCAAAATGTATTTATGTAATAGAATCGGGCAGCGTCCATGAAACAAACAAAATCTTTGCAAAAATATTGCATGCCAGTGTTATTTGATGTGGATGTAAAAAATAAACTATAAAAGAAAAAGATGGAAAATGGACGTGGTGAGGATTGATAGAAATATAAAACAACTATGCAATGTGGTGAGGATTATAAATAAAAAATTGGTAGCAAATACGATTGCTGTGTAAGAAAAAATGAATAAACTGTAATAAACGATGCAGTTGTCGAAAGAAGCAGGAGCAGAATAAAGGAAGGATTGAGTAAGGGTTTTCAACCGGTGGTACGGGTACCCCTAAGGGTACGTCATGAGTTTTGAAGGGGTACACGAAAGTGCTAAACATTATAAATTTCTTTATAACTTCGTCTTTCATGCATGACTTCGGAATCAAAAGTTGCGATGTTATGACTAAGACTAATATTATAAATCAGAAAAAAAACACAAAAGCTGTGAATTTTAACGTTATAAACAGAGGTTATTTATCCTAATAAAAGTTTTATTCATTTCAACATCACTTTAAAATATACTTTGGGGTACGAGACCATTAAAAAAATACTCTAAGGGGTACGCAATCGTTAAAAAAATTATTTAAGGGGCAATTCAGCAAAAAAAAAGGTTGAAACCACCTGGAACAGAGGTTCCGTGGATCAGAAAACACGAGAGTGGTAAAACGGAAAGTCACTTCCAGCAAAAGAGACATGATACAGAATTAAAGTATAAGAAGATAAAAAGGTACGGAACCAAGGTAAGAGATGCAGCTAGCTCAGAGAAAGTAAATATAAGAAGGTAGTTTGAATTATTTTTACACGCTGGAAATAACGGATAAAAACTACTACACCATTAGCTAAGAGCATGAGAATTGATAATTTAAGCAAAAAAATCATCCTTCATACTGAAGTGTAGTCGATTTTTCGATCTTCGACAGATTCAAGTTCATATTCCTTCACGTAAATCATAAATAACTTCTTCTGGGAGAGAAAAATGGAAAATCATAAAATATAAAAATTAAATAAGCGAAATGTTGAATAAGAGAATTGAAAATGCTAAGAGGAAGTTTTTATAGGGCAGCTCTAATTTTTATGCTACAGGGAAGACTAAAGAAGACAGCAAGGAGACATGCGATCGCAAATAAAGAGGAATGCGAGAGAAAAAGCGCAACATTTTAGCAGAGAAAACGACGAATAAAGTAATAAATGACTCGATAGCATAAA
Organism: Tanypteryx hageni; assembly: GCA_028673005.1. NCBI lineage: Eukaryota > Metazoa > Arthropoda > Insecta > Odonata > Petaluridae > Tanypteryx > Tanypteryx hageni. The sequence continues at coordinate 107,147,741 of CM054113.1, read as the reverse complement.
TTCACCGACTTCATTATTAAATATAACATCATAATAGAAATTATTTACTATGAATAATTTTGGAAGATGAGTTATTCTACATCCGAATCAAAGGCGATGATAAACGTTTCAAGTCCCAAGAGCTATGGACTATTTGGAGGTTTTATTCCTTTTAGAGAGAGAAAGAGAATCATATTTCGGTTCTCATTCTTATCGTGTGCTGGACAATAAATTCATGTCACTGATTGGTAGGAGTTGATCGTTTATCATAGTCTGTGACAAAAGTGGGCGTATTTTCCCAATAACTTAGGTAACTACTCGGCAATAATGAAAATATAGCGCTAATCTTGGAAAGAGGATTCAGTAAAATACCCGACATAAACATATAAAAGGTAAAAGAAAGGCAGAAAATAAAGTAATGTAAGCCGTATAAGCGGTCATTATTCTTTATCAATCAAGAATAAAGGAGAGAGAGGAAGTTGAATGAATCATAACTTCTCATTGGGACATAGTTTGTTATTACAAACTGTTGCGGGAAACTGTGGTTAAATATTATGAACATTATTTTCTCTAAAGTTATTATTATAAAATAAATCGGTTCCCAATGATGTCTTAAATACAGCCGTTGCGGCCTTCTACCCAAACCCATCGCCCTTTGGCACCCACGGACGAAAGTCTCTTGGTCTCAGCCACTCAGATAGTTCCTTCGCATTTCGCTTTTTTCGAACCCCGCTGTCCTTTCCCTCCTCTCCTCCCTCCCCCCCTCCATCTCCCTCCTCCACCCTCTCCTTCCTCCATTCCCTCCCTCTATCATCCGAAATCCTATTGTTCCTCATCACAATATAAATTACGCTTGGAAAAATCGGGGCACGGCCATTGAGTTGAAAACAATGGCGGCACCGCTTTCGTGACTTAAAAATATAAAAGCCTCGGAAAAAAGAGAGTACAGAGAGTTTTAATCCGGATTTTAATGGGGAGTCGCATTATAATCGCTTCGTGAAGTGGAATCGGTAATTTCTATTCATTAAGTTAGGTATGGATATGAGCGCCTCCAACAGATGATATTAACTCACAACGGCCGCTCGAAATATGAAACGTAAATATAAATATAATAGTAATACAATGATTGTCTATACTTTTTGTTTTTCAGGAGGATACGTTGGAGAAAATAGATTTTAAAAGGATTAAATTAGGATATTTGATTGAAATTTAGATTTGATAAATAGATGCAAAGCTATGTTTGAAACAAATCAAATTAAATCTATTCATTTTATCTCTTTTTTGCGTTTTTATTCTATAACTGGTAGTAGAGTAGCCTGGGTTTACTGCTAAAGAATAATTCAAATACGTGACTAAAACTTCTTCCAAAATATGTATATACATCGAGACAATGATATTACATGATTACAACTCATTTACCTGATCTAGTTCCAGTAATATTTATTTATATTTTTTTTAAATTCATGCAAGTATTTTTCAGAGAATTTAATATTCTTAATAAAAATTTTACTTACTTTACAAATTGAGTTTTTTTATCGCTTTTTATTATATGAACGCGCCCATGTTTTCTCTCCGTCTGTCCATCTGTGCAATCAGTTGAGTTAAAAAAGCAAGTGAACGGTAACAGATATAAGATTGAATTTTGCAGGGTGTAATATGTGATCTATGACACCATTTATTACCCTGCCAAAGAACTTTTTTGAAGAATTTTTAAAAAATATTTGGGTGACTAATGCCATCTATAACACTGCAGAACTTATGTTTTTGGAAGATCGGTGGGCGACAGCGGGTGCCTTCAAAAATTTCAAATTAAGATTTTGAGCAAATGATTATACTTGGATAAAAAGTTAAAATTTTTAAATTAGTTATTTAATAAATTACATTATGCCATATAATTACATTACTAAATTTATAAAGAATTTTAAGTTTAAAACCTCAATAAATAAAACGCGATTTTTCATGTTGCATCAGAAAATGAAGCTCCCATTTTAATTTTCTCCATACCTACGCATGGAAAGTATTGTTTTCATGAAGAAAATTGATTTTGAGATTTCAACGGAAATACACGTCTTTAGGTCCCCTAAACACGTTTTGGCCATTTTCTCGATTATGTCTGTGTATGTGACAGTTTTTTTGTGGGAGCTCAAACTCAAAAACTATTAATCAGCACGAAATATTATATTTAACATTTTTATGACAGTCGCAAGAACTGATTAGTTTTTGGTAAAGATCGGTCAACCGGAAGTGGGTGTTTACTCTTGTCACTTATCCGTTATTTTGAAATATTTGCTTAATATTTGATTAGTGTAAAAGAAAAATGGAATACATGTTGTAGGAAATTTAATTTTCTACAACCTTTGTTGGAAACATTTTTCCATATAATGCATTAAGAGATATTTTAAAAACTGCTGCTGTAAACAATTGACGCTAAGTTGTCTTACGTTAGTAACGCTACTTTTTATTTTCTTAATCGTTGGAGATTCCTGGCTATATCCAATATCAGAAAGCTACGATATGAGTCTATTTCTTTTCTTTGAAAAATCTTAAAATTTTCTCGCAGTTCCTTAAAATATTCATTATCATTTAACCTATTTGGAATTTTTAGAAATATTACAAGTACGGAGAAAGTCAAGTGGTGATCACATCAGATTTTTAGCCTACTTTTCAGAATGGAAATAGGCTTGTTAGAGCTTCGTCGTTGTCTGTCTGCCTGTCGGTCTGTTTCCCCCTATTAACTTTTGAAAAACTGGACCGATTTTCATGGTATTTGATGAAAATCTCTTGCTATTTGGACCGAGCTTCGGAGGATAGTTTTTGTTGCGAAGATTGAAAGTCCCGGGTTCGATTCCAGGAACTATATTTCCCATATGATTTACATGGTAAATCTGAAATCCATCGTGCAGGGTAATTTTCTCTTGTACATTAAAATATCTTAGAATTGTAATATCGGTGCGGGATTTGTACTATTCTCTGAGGAAAGAAATGGAGATTCTAATATTTTTATCTTAAAAATTTACTTATCCATCATCTTTCTTCGGATTTCGAGTAAATACTAGCGTTTTTGCAGTATTTATCACTCATTACGAGTGTGTTGCCATAGCATACGACTATTGTTGGACTCGGATTTCGAATATTACATACATGCGTTATTTTTGCCACACAAATACGCATGATCAATTTAGTTTTCCGTTCGAATGTATTTGTAATATTTTACGCTAAATTATGAAATTTGGGAACAAAAAGAGCAACTCATCCGCGGTGATTTTAAAACAATTAAAGCTAAAAAGCCAATATAAGTAATTGCTGCACCACATTGGTAAGCAGGCATCATAAGTTCCGTTTGGATCATCTCGTTTTGTTTAATAATCTCATATGGAAGTTACGAGTTTTCCTTGGGTAGATATTACAGTTAAAAATACCAAGTTAGGAAGAAAACTATGACAAATAACTCTAAGGATAAAAAGTTGTTGTCTATCGCAATTTTATCGGCCATTATGAGAACATTTGATTAGTTTTACTGGTTTGAGAGCACAATTACAAATAGTTAGGAACTATGCACTGGAATTATGCGCACCAAAGACTCCAAACTATTTTTTAATGAATGAGTGGACTTTAGCTTTCACAGATGCCAACTCGAAACTCCTCCAAAACAATTGAGGATCAAAAAAAGGAGCGGAATGAAACCATTCTCATTTTCAACTGAGAGAGGGAGAGAGAGCGTCCTCTTCTTCCTCTTACTCCTCCACTTACATTCGTGAAATGGATAAAAAATATATGAGAAAAAACGGGTATAAATCATAATGGCTGATGGAGGGAAGAGTTTAAGATGAATGCCGGGAGAGGAGGGAGCAGGCAGACACGTTCGCGACGAAGTGGATGATGAGACCGAAAAAGTAGGGAAAAATTAAATAAAGAAACTGCTCTTTGACACGATGGCGTGAGAGGGATTGAAAGAAAGGAAGAGAGAGAAGAGAAAAATTGAGATACAGAAAGGGTAATTAATGAAAGACTTTATCTTAAGGGCCGAAAAAAATCTCAAAGGAAATAAGGAAGAGAAGCGAGAGAGAGAGAAGGAAGAGATATATTTATATATAACGAGGAGTAGATGAAAAGATTGTTTCAAATGAAAATTTTTGTCTTTCTCTTGCTTTCATTTCTGATTCCCCCGTGCTGGAAATACAATGAAGAAAAGAGGGAAAAGAGATCACAATTTCGAAACCTTAAGAAAGCTTGAAATGGATGGAATTTTTAAGTGGTCAAATAAAACAGAGGCAATGGATATGAAAGATGATGAAGATTGAAAATTAGAGGAATCTGTACGCAAAATTTTTATATCTAGAGCTACCGCAAATTTGACTAGAGTTACTATCCTTCACATCTTGATTATCTGATGGCAGTGTATGATAAAGAACCAACCTTGATGCCAATTGCAGCAATAATATTATATTCATTTAAATATACGTTTATCTAAAAGTTCTGTAATGGGGCAGAGTTTAAAATTGGGATTAATTTAAAGTATAAACCAAAGGAAAACAATGAAAATAAACGAAAAGAAGTCCAAACGCTGCTATGGTAGGTTAAAACAAAAGAGAATTGTATAGGAATCTCTTCATTCATACTATCTTCGGCTAAGTATAAACACATTGTCATTTGTATGTAAGTATTAAAATTCTGTACCCAAAGTCCCGTTAAATCCGACAGCTATACAAATACTCCATTATGAACGCATCTCCAAATAAAGCCATTGTGACAAGAGGCTGAGAGAGAGAGAGACAGATCGCGCGCGGAGAACAACTTCATGGCAACATTTTTACGAATAAACCGATGTTTTTCTTTCGCTTTTCCGTCTTTGAACGACAAACGACAATTGGTGTTAACGTCGGGAACACCCTTGGCGAAAATCTGCTACCCGATACCATCGCATGTAATGGAATCTAACGTCATCATCAAGCTCGCGCGTGTTTTACGTACCTTATTGGAAATCTTTGACACGCGACCTTAACGGGGGAATAACGGAAACTAAAGAGTGCAGATGGAATAAAAATAGCGGGAAAGCCGAGCTCTTGCTCCTTGGGAAGAGAGAAGAGAGAGGAGAAAAATGAGAGTACAGTAAAAAAGGGAATAAACGGGAGAAAAGGCGGGAATCGAAGAAAAAGTGACTGAGAGAAGAGGGAGTGAGAGAGAAGAGATAGTGAGGGAGGAAGAGAGGGGGAGAGAGAGGAGGAGGGAAGGAGAGAGAGAGGGAGGGTGAGGGGATGGAGAGAAGAGGTAGGGAGAGCGGGTGAGCGCAGGACGAGATATATAACGAGGAGAAATAAGAGATTTTCATGTCACCACCCACACCGCAGGAAAAAATATAAAAGGAAGGGAAAAGAGAGGTAGAAAGGGAGAGATTAAAAAATATTAGAGGAGGAAAGAGGTTTGCCGGGAATGGGGAGGGAGGTGGGTCGGAGTGTGCGTGAGGGGGCGGGAAGGGGCTAGGTGGGGTGGGGGTTGGAGTTGGAGCGGTAAAAGGGGGTCTTTGGGGCTGTTTTTAATTAATAGATGCCCCATTGTCTAGAGAGTTATTCAACTTCTGCCACTGTTAATGACTACACCGCCTCGGGAGCCTCCCCCTATCTCTCTCTCTCCTCCCACTCCCTCGCAATAACCAAACCTCTGCTGCCCTCGCCTCCACCCTCTGCCCACCACCACCCTCGAGGCTTCGAATACTCCCTCTCTCTCATCCCGCTCTAAATTCCACGCTGTTTTCCCATTGCCTCCACTCCCCCTCTCTCTCTCTCTCGTCCTATGCTACATAACGCGGCCAGCGATGCCCGGGGGCCATAAGCAGGACCGCTATAACCAACGCGAAAATGCCCCATCTACTCCTCATGCACCCTACACCCCCCCCCCTCTCTTTAAATAAAAAGTGAATAAAAGCTTTTAAGGAGGAATAATTTTCAATTCACTCGTTTCTTTTTTCCATTTCTCTCTGTTGGCTACCTCTTATAAAGTCCAGTCCTAAAGTCCAGATAAAAATATTTGGCTCTTTCTTTCCTTAAACTAAAGTTTTGCATTGTTAACTTCGCACGATTCTGTGATATCCAAATTTTTTCTTCTAATTTCTCTTTTAAAACTAATTAATTACGAGAAAATCCATCTTAAGAAAGAGAGAACTTATTATAAAGATATTGTCAAAATAAGAGAGTAAAAGCAGGCATCCGGGTCTTGCGCCAATGGGATCAAGTTTCCAATGAATTAATTTAGCCGTAGGGTAATCATCCACTTAACCAGAGATCCCAAACAAGTAAATAATTTGATGTCACACACACACAGTTTTCATGGCATGGTGGCGGCCGCACTTCTTATCGAAGAGGCTTACTATACATCAGTGGTTCCCAATCGTTTTGAGTGTAAGGCCCCCTTCCTAACTTCAAAAAATTTCGCGGCCCCCCACATGCCATAGGCTTCGGTAATTATGGAAATACGTAATATGAAAAAATAAACTTTGATACACTCAGTAGCTGTTGTAAATAAATTCACATTTTATTCATCAAAACAATACATAAATTTAAAAAATAGTATCCAATAACACCATAACCCGTTAATCCGAACCAGGGTAATCCGAAATTTTGGTTAATCCGAACAGGATCTAAAAAAATAGCCATAAGAAAAATTTTTATTTATTCAGACGAAAATTGACAGAATACTATAACTTGAACATTTATAAATTAATCCTTTTTTACAAAATCTGTTATTTTCTTCTGATAAAGTGTTGACCAACGAGAAGAGGCTACGCTTCCAATCCTTCAGTGTGTGAGATTACTTCCGTTGTAACTTTGACTGAATCACTTTCATTCGAATCAAAACAACGCTTCAACAAATTTGTTGAATTATGACACTTTAGATGTGTGACGATTGGCGAGAGATTCAACACTAATAGTGACACAAAATTGTTCAATTTTAGTACGATTCTTTTTCCAGTCTGATGGTTGTTTTCTTACACTAAATTTTAAGGCTAGTTTGGTCGCACTTTCGTCATAGTCAATGCGTTTGAGCAATTCCAACTTATCTTTTAACAAACGCGAACTGTGCTCACGCTTTTTGACATTTCTACGGCGACAGTAATTTAAAACACTGGGAAAAGCCCTGCACTGCATTATAGAGCTGTTAGAAACATCACTGAGCAATGAATACAGTGGTTTTCTGTGACCACTCGAGAGCGTATTTTGTAAAACCCGGTTAATCCGAAAATTCACTAATCCGAACATACCCGAGTCCCAATTAGTTCGGATTAGCGAGGTTCTACTGTATGTATATATCTATAATAATATAGCTACTTGTGCCTCACTTAATCATTCACTGACAAAAAAACTCTAAGGTACTTCTAGAAGGGCTAGAAATATGAAATTTGGCATGTTGGTAGGTCGAGTGGCACAACCGATAAGAAAATTAAAAATCACAAAAAAGTTTATATTTAAGGGGTCTTGTTAACCCCAATGATCCATTTCAATACCCCATTAGAAACGCATGGAATTCAGTGCAAGGCTTTCTAAAAATGCATTTTAAAATTACTTAAAATTGGAATACGATTTCGGTAAAAGAAGAGTTGTCTATTTGAAAGAAAGTAGTTCTTAATTTTTGAAGGCAGAATTCAAATACATACTCAATTAGCGTAAATCGCTGCTTTTAATCGGAAAAAAGTGTAAATTTTTTCCTATTTTCAACAATGAAAATCTTTAAATACTATGGCAACGACCTCAATGCTTTTAAAGAGATCTGATATTATACGTTACGATTGCAGTGATTTAATGCTTTTAATGGAAATTAATGCCGTTACAACGAATTACAGTTGAACTTCCATAACTCGCATCTCAAGGAAAAGTAATAATTATTCGAGTAATAGAAAGTTCAAGTAATGGAAATATTATAAAATATTTGTACTTATACAGTGAAACTTCTATAACTCGAATCTCAAAGGAAAGCAAAAATTATTCGAGTTATAGAAAATTAGAGTTAAGGAAATATATTTTTTCATTTTTCTTTAATTGAATTAACATCAAGTTTATTCCCATAAGCATATAACTCTAATTTTCAATATCATCCATATTAAACATCATCACCAATATTTTCTTCCGATAATATGTAAGATATTACTCTATCCAAAACACTAATTGCATCAGACACTGTGATTGAGGGTATCATTGATAATTGCAATTCTCACGTACTACTGAAGCGCTTGCAGTATGCAAGTACCGACTACTCGTATATATCATCATCATAGGTAGTCTGGCTGGTTCTCCATATACTCCTATTTTCCGCTGTCCTCTTCATAGCTTGATAACTCTCTTTCCCTTTCAAATCGTCTATCAGCTAAAATATTTTTCTTCCTATTTCCCTTTTTCCATCTAGTTTTCCTTCTAACACGTCTTTATTCATTTTCTCTCCCCTCAGTTAATGTCCAACCCAGTTTGCCTTCCTCTTTCTAAATCTGTATAATCATTCGCTTCTCTCCTACTCTTCGTAGCAATTCATCGTTTTTAATCCTATCCGTCCATTTTATCTTCAGCATTCACCTCCAAGTCCACATTTCAAAGCTTTCCAAGTATTTGACGTCATTTTTCCTTAGCATTCATGTTTCTGCCACGTACAAAGCTATACTCCATGCATAGCATTTTATCAACTTCTTGCGGATATCTTCCCTTATATTCCCCGTAAGTAGGTGTTTCTTTCTTCTGAAAGCCGCTTTTGCTTTTCCTATTCTAGTTCTGATGTCATCCGTACATTACTACCGTGAACTCTTCCGAGTCCAACTGTCCTTTTCCTTCCCATCAAGTTTCCCTAAGTCCTATAATGTCAACTCTATTTCTTCTCATTTCTTCTTTTAAATTCTCTAGCTTTCCTGCCTTTCTCATAGTTCTTACGTTCCTAGTGCCTATTAGTAAATTACTTTTGACAAATGTTGTCCTCAAGGTAGTCCCCGCCACAAACATATTTTGTGGGAAAAGGCATCAAGTACTTCACAACCACATAAGATAGTTCTGGGTGCTCAGAATGAACTTTTGCATTATCCGGTATTGAAACGCGATAATTTCAAAAACGTTTCACAATAAAGCAAAAGAAAAAATCTCTTTCGCTCACAGTTGTTGCGAACCGAAAAAACGGAACGAAATAAATAACGGTTTTTGGATTCGGTTCGGATTCAGAAGTAATATTTTTATCGGTTCTGGTTCGGTTCCACTCCGGGTAGAATATCGGTTTTTTTCGGTTAAGGTTTTCGGTTCAGTTCCGGTTCGATACTCTGGGCAGAGAGGTGGAGGAGAGATAGGGTCCCTCATATGCCGCCGCCCGTGTGCGGCGCACCCCTTGCACCCATAGGCCGGCGAGGCCCTGTGACCAAGTTTAGAGAGGAGCAAAGCAGCCAAGTGCCGCACGGACAGCTGATCGGCCATAGTAGTGATAGAAGTGACTGTTTCGGTGGTTTGACGAACCCATTTTAGAATTGTTGCGTGAAAATAACAGTCTATTGAGTTCTTCCGAGAAGACTCGATCCTAAAAGTATTTGGGTCAGATTGTTTTGAAATATAAAACAACTGACAAAATTGAAAACAATTTATTATAATTTCATGAAATAGAAATTATATTTTTTCCAAAATAAAATAATAAAATAAAAACTATTTAAAAAGAACTACCTTTAGATTAGTGGTCTAAACATTTCCGGTGCCACCGACCACTTTCAATGGGGCAGGTTTTCCGCGGACCACCAAATATCTGTAGAACCTTATAATATCATTAAAATAATAAATATAATTGGGTACATTACTAAAAACTTTCTCAGAATATTCGAGAATTATTTTCAGTTTTAGTAAATTGATCTCTAATAAATTGATGAGGATCACCCGAAAATGCTCGCGGACCACAGGTTAAGAAACACTGTTCTAGAGCTTGGCTCGCCAAATTCGAAGATGCCTGGTTCTCAGCGGCGGAAATAACAGCAAACCAAGCGCCAATTGGCGAAGGAAGACTTGCGGCTAAGTTATGTGAATTTGCCGATTTCTAGGAACAACCTGGCCCTCAGGTTGGGAATCACTGGTATAGATTCTTTAATTTTTATTCAAGCGATTCAAATTAAATCTATCATGATTCACGTATTTTAACATAATACAGGAAGATTAATATTAAACACTTATACGTAGTCTAAAATTTGAAGATAAAACAAGAGGTAAGGTGAGAGTAAGTACTCACTCACCAAGGAGATATTCTATCATTCCTAAGGAGACTTAGCAAAAAACATTCTCCATATCCCATTTCATACACTAGCTTCGTATTTCGTATTTTAGGTGAACTTCGAAAAATCAGTAAATAATGCAATTTGGGTTTGGATTTTCAAGGAAAGAAATGATTGAAGATGTTTTGTTTCGAAACAATTAGTGGCGTAACTTTATTTACTCAAGTTTTGAGTCGCACGAAATCATAGTGTTAGCAGCATTCGGCTCGTTAGCCTTATGTTGGAAACTTCAGCTCTTAATAAAGAGATAGTCTGACCACTACGTTTAGCATTTTTTTCTATACGTTTTAACGAGATTTTCGAATATAAAGAGGTATAGTATCTATAATTTTTTTATAAATCTAAACAAAACAAGTTCCTGTTGGTTATTATCTATTATTTGTGAGCTCGTGTAATGAAAAGATTTATGAACAGTCTGACGTGGATAAGTTGATAAATCATGTAGTTCCTATATCTATGTAAAAGTTAAGAAAACCATATACACATTTTGCTGAAATGTAGACGTCCTCAGGGAGGGCCCATCGATAATAGATTGTAAAAGTCGAGCTCAAAAATCTTCTTAAAATGGCTTCAGTAGAAAAAATTTGCACATTTTAAAATTATGGTTATTTGCTTAGGTTGTTTTTCATTTTAATAAAAGTTTTTATTTTACCTAGAATGTATTCTTTCTACGTTAAAACCAACCAAATAATAGGAAAATAAATTAAAACTTTGATGTCCAGTCATGTTTGATGGGAATTTACGCAAGTAATCATAGTGATCCTCGATATTTTTTCTGGTTTACTTTAACTGCTACGATTCGAGCATATGTACCATTTCGTTGTTTTCTTGTCAGAAAACGTCTCTTAGTTTCATCCACGGCAATTGTCTACGTTAAAAACAAGATTGGAAAGAGCCGCTGAAGTAGAAGTAAATGGCGTTTTTTTCAAAAACACTTTAGACCGACAGACGGACAAACCGAGAAAACTAGCACAACGAGACAGAATACTGAATCGATAGGCGAAAAAACGAAGTCTCTATCTGCTTTCGTTCAGGAGGAGTTAGCGCGTCAGACAGATGGCCCAACTGAACACATAAGCGGACTTAAATCAACGCTAAAAAGAAAGTTCCAATAAACACAAAAGTATCACTGATAAAACGCTACGGTTCAAGTATTTATGTAACTTCTTATCAAAAATAATAATTTATCATCATGGTGACGCCACTTTCCTCTACGTAACAGAAATCTTTTAAAATACCTTTTCCATTATAAAATTACACAGCATTAAATAAATTCCTTAAGATTTCATTATATAATATTTAGCTATCACGATTTTTAAAATTAATTACTTAATTTCTGCTGATTTAAATCTTCTATCACAACATTTTTACTGAGTTTTCGTTGCATCCCAAGAGTGAGAAATACTTTATCCCTAAGTCTGGGCTATATATTTGGTTATCTACACTAAAGGAACAATAAATTATTAGATTAATGTATTGCGCGGGAATAGTGAGACTTCATTTAAATATATGTAAACCATAATTAATATTCGAGAAATACAATATGTATTGATTGTATAATTTATAGTAGTATTATTCTCAGTCAGTCATATTTTTAATCTTTATACAAAAATTAACGGAAATAAAATTATGACAATAATTGTTATTCAGTCAAATACGAGTGAAGAAGTTATTAATATTTATTCCCTCTATAAATATGTAGTATATTGTCTCTTCTGCTGCAAAGAATTAATTAAAAGCTTTTATGGAAACATCTTACGCAGGACGCCGCAACCAAACTAACAAAATACATTAAATTAGTTGTAGGACAGATAGATAAAGGAAATATTATTCATATTAAATACACACTTAGTACTTTTCCACAATTTTTTATTTTTGCGGCCGGTTTCGCACGCGACACGGCATCATCTGGCAGATGATGCCGTAGCACGTGCGAAACCGGTCGAAAAATAAAAAAATTGTTAAAGTACTGTGTATTTAATATGAATAACATAACCTACTTCCACGAAGTAACGCCTGACTCGATAAATTAGATAAAGGAGATACTTTTTTTCCGAGAACAATAAGTGAGCTTAATAGGAGGTTAACATGGCAGGTCGGTGATATTCTACCCCTGCCACACACCAACTGCAATGACTTTCAGATTATTATTCAGACATCTACAGATTTATTACAGAAAAGAACACCTGGTATCCTCAGCAATGCAGAAAACGATAGAAATTTTTATCGACATAAGTTTGAGGTCACCGTCCTAAGCCCCCAAACACTCCACCCACCCGGCCATGCCTACCTTTCTTGCATAGCGGTCATTTTTATACCTTCTCACTTATAACCACAAAAGTCACACGTCTTACTTTCCCCTCCCTCTCCCTTCCTAATACTCCCTCCTACACTCCTCTTCCCTTTCCTACCATCCCCTTTCCTCGAACACGCCCTCTCCTTCCATCCTTCCCTTCTGTCTTTTTAATCATTATCATATTCCCATTTATGACTTACTGCGCCTTTGAAAACGAAATGATTCTTCCTTTTTTATCGACCTCTCTATAGTAAGTGAGGGGAAAGGGACGCAATTATAATAATTATTATGTTTATTCTTATCATTCCCCTTCTCTCGTAGAGGGAAACGGAGGGGAAAGAGAAAAAGAGATAAAAACAAGTGCCGGCGCTTGATTTTTATAAAGTTTTTTACGTCATTGTAATTTTCCTCCCCGAAAAAAATGAATCTCCCCCCACTCCACTTGAGAAAACTCCGCATCAATTTTCACTCCATTCCCTCTCCTTATATTTTCCCGTCTATGCCAGGTTGAGTCTCGGAAGCGAACAGCCCAGTGCTTTGCCACACTTCCTTCTCCCTCTCGCTCCACCCCTCACTCCACTCTTTCTCTCTTCTTTTCTCTTTCATCTTCGACTTTTTCCCCCTTCTTCCAGGCCCTCATTTTTTTCTCCCCTCCCTCTCTCACTTTCATTCTTCCCTCATCCCCTCCCTCCCATTCCCTCTCCGCCTACACTCATTCTATTCACTTCTCCTCTATCGCAACCTCTTTTCCCTCCCTCCCGACCAACTAAGCACCCCTCAGGCCGTGAAAACGAGATCTCTCTCCTGGTGAGATGTGATTATGAGGGAAAGAGGCGAGAGTAAAAAAGCGAGCATCTGGGAAGCGCAAACGGAGGGAGAGGGAGGGAGGGAGAATGAGAGAGGGAGGAGGAGTGTGGGAGGGAAAATGAGGGAGAGAGGAGTGAGGGAGAGGTGGTGGCATGGGAGGGCGGAGTAGAAGGGAGAGGGAAGATGTGGTATAGAAACAACCGACGGAGGATTCTGTGGCGATTGCGATTCTTTTCGTTTGTTTGGAATGCGAAATCAGAATCACTCGCTCGGTTAACCCGTAGCATAATGGTGAAAATACGATGAAGAATAAATTTAAAACGGCCTTTCTATTTCTGGTGACCGTAACATTTTTAGAAGAAAGTCAGAAAGCTGAATTTACAATAATAAAACTTGCCTCTGAAGGATACTTATATTTAATATATTGGTAAGAAAATAATTTTTCACATTTAATAAGCAATGTTTTATTTTCTATTTAGAGTCCATATAATATAGTTTAGCTGCAAGAAATTCTTTATTCTCCGACTATTTCCACCTCAATTTATACGGATCAATCTATTTAATCTCTTATAAACTGAGTATTTACATACGTTGTTGGAATAGCAAAAGTACTGACGTATAGAAACCAAGAGTTTGTTGACTAGTGACGACTCACGAAAGAGAAATACTATTATGAGAGGGACAAAGATTTTATCCGAAAGAGAATAGCAGTTGCTGAGAAGCAGGTGAGGGAAGACGCCGCAAGAGCTTTATGAGAAAAGAAAGAAAGATCTGTGTGAAAAGGAGAGAGGTGAAAAAACAGCAACTGTTAACAAAGACAGATACTTATAAATAAGGGGCAATCTTTGATTCGTTGTATAGTTTTATTGTCTTGGATCATCAGTATATATTCTCTATATTTTCGTAAACGTCCATCAGCACATCAAACACATGGACGTGGCTGTTCTACAGCAAAATATAGGGAGTGGAATTATTTGTCTCACATTCCACTACCAAATCGAATTAATTAAATCTTGAACGCTGCAGTTTTTATCCTAAACGCTTCCAAGATATATTCATATTTTGTAGACTACATCAATCCGATCTCTTTAAATTCTTATTAGTGAATTCAAGATCTTTCGTTTCGAGTTTCTTTTTAGATAAAATCACTAGCCGTAGCGAGAACTATCGTTAAAAACTTTAGAAAGGCAGCCATTTCTGAACGCTAGAATAGCTAATCCTCATTTATACTTATTACATTAAAGATGCCATATAGTTACACTAAACATTACTCCAATGCCTTTGAAATAAAAACTCAATGACATAAACCAATCTGCAACAGAATAAAAATTTTCAAATACAATACACAAAAGTTTCTCTGAGAACGTCTCTGAATCTCAGATAATTATAATTCGAGAATAAATTAGGTGCCTTTGATTTTTTATAAAAATATATACATATATCCAACTGGAAGCTAAGATTTTACCTACAGAAAAAAATAATTATTGCAGTGATTTTAAAAATATATTATTTTAGGCCAAGAAACTGGACGGAGCTGCATTTTAAAGTTACACGGAGAGCGATTTCTTCAGAAATTTTAATTTGGCATTTTCCGTGAAATATATCTTCTAGATATAAAAAAATTATCGGAATTGGTCAGTGATTACCGTTTTCTTGAATATTGCTTTAAATTTACAGTACCCTTCCAGACGTATCATGCGCTATGAACCATATTAATTATGCATATAATAAAAGCACATTTAAATCAAAATTATCTATTATAAACGTAAAAAATAAATAATTTCGATGGTTTATACCCTATCCCTTATAAAACATTAGTTTTGTCAATGCGGAATAAATCAATTCTATTTAAACTTTTTTTCACTGCAGATAAGATTAAATTGCTTTATGAAGGAAAAGTAAAACTCATAAAGTATAACAGCTACAAATTGAGGCTGTTTGTCATACAACATCTTATTAGGAATAGACAAATACAAACATACACAGCATTATGTGATATCACGAGTTATATATATATATATATATATATATATATATATATATATATATGTAGGGAGGCAACTTATAAAACACACCGGCTTCATCAGCATTAAAAACGTCACTTTCACAGAAACCTTTCCTTAGATCTGGCCACACATTTACTATCCAGCCATTACTCACTTCTTCGTTTACATCACCAGATTCGCCACTTATCTTACCATAGACAATATTATTTCTTTTTTTGAATCTGTCAAGCCACCCGTTATTGCAAACAAAATCTGCATATCCAAGTTGATGAGCCAATTTTTCAGCTTGTAGTTTCAGTAGAGGGCCACTAATAGGAATGTTGAAATTTCTTTTCATTGTAAACCAACTCAAAAGAGCTTTATCAAGATCACTTTTGTCATACTTCCGCAACTTTTTCGCAATGACGCCTTTTTCAAAAGCACTAGTAATGCTTTCCCGATTTTTCCAAATGGTTGACACAGTTGAGTTCAGTTTTAATCTTTTGCAAATGGACGCATTGCTTATTCCATTCTCTAAATCACTAATAATATTCACTTTCTCTCTGATTGTCAAAATTTTTCTTTTTTCCGCTGCCATTTTTAGGTAAAAAAAGAACTGAATTTAACACACCACAACAAAACCTAAAACACCGAAGCAAAATTTTTTTTAATAATTCCAAGTGTTTCTCCCGAGTTTTAAAAAGACATGTTCACTCACAAAGATTTGAAGTAGCACTGAATTCTTCATTTCCACTGAGTTCGAAAGTTGAATGTATCATACCGATACAGAAAATTTTCATTGGTTAGTTTGCCGGGTCTTCTGAGAATTAGAGAACATTAGAAAAGAGACAGAAAAGAGGATTAAGAGTTTGGGAAAAGAACGCAAAAATAATGGGGACGTGCACAACCAGCGTAGGGAATGCTCTATTCAAAGGAGGCATCTGTGTCGCGGAATTATCTTCCCCCCCCGCCATGGTAGATCACTAATCTTTTCCCAGGTACCTGAGAGCCCCCGTAGGCCTTCAGCACCCCCGCCACGCGGGGTCTTCGGGGATTTCTGCTACCCCACTGGAACAAGGACTATGCTCTTTGGGGGTAGGGTACCGCACTGAAAGTGATTCTGAGAACGGAAATCAAACCAAACACATTATGAATTTCGACTGTAAATACCGTTAAAAGGGTTATAAATTGCTATCGGCAGGGATGTGGGAAGAGATAAGACGGGAGATTTTCAAAAACGGGCAAAGTAATAATAGAACTCAGTCCTTCGTATGGCAGTTCAGCTACTGCTCGTTAAAATGGCCTGAAGATTTGCTCGTTATACCCGTGAAGCTCTCCACTACCGTGATCGCTTTAACCGTAAAATGTTGCCCATTAAATACATCATTTCCAACCAACTCTTCTCTGTTTGCTCGCAATAGCCGAGATCTCGTTATAACCGTGCTCGTTATAAATGAGTTCGACTGTACATACCATATATTCTTGTTTTAAAGACCTCAACCTGGAACAGCATACATTCGAGAGCAGAGAGTCCCTCTAATAGAGAGTATATTGCGAGCCATTTGAACAAAGATGAATCGTTCCACTGCCTCCCTCCGCAACCCTCCTTCTACTCCCCTCCCAATCCTCCCTCTGCCGATCTCCCTTTGCACGAACTTTATCTCTTATCCTTCCCACCTTATCCTTCTCTCTTTACCCTTCCCCTCGACACCCTCAGACATAGCTCTCTCTCTCTCTCTCAAGTCCCATACAAACACCCCCTCCTCCCAACGGGAGCTCACACACACACACTCATCTGAAAAAATCTCACCCTACACCACATCCTTTAATCCCCCTTTCCCTCTTCGCCATCTTTCCTCGGTTGCCATAGGAACGCTCCGGCGGTATTTTGGAGTGGGGAGCGAGGCTGGGGAAGCGGGAGAGCACTGTGGACGGGAGACTGAGACCGCGTGCCAAAGGAGGAGGGGCGAAGGGATAGGAGAGATGGTGGCGGGGGAGATGGATGCGAAAGACGGGAGGGAAGGAGGAAAACGGTAGGAGGGACCTCATTGGTGGGCAGAATAAGGAAGGGAAGGCATTACAAAGAGGGGAATGAAAATGGATGGTTTATGAGACGGGAAGAAGGGTAAGGAGGTTCTGGAGTAGTGTGCGATTGTTTGAAGAGTACGATGAAGTTTTATGACGCTTAAACTCTTCTCAGAGTAACTTTATAGAGATGCTGGAATATATTTGAAAAACGACGCATTTGAGAAACATGCTAATAGAATTTCAATTGCCGAGGACATTTCAATAGCCATTCTCTGAAAACAGAGATAATCATTGTCAAATAAAGGAACTTGTGAAAACTACTGAAATGAAAATCTGCTAATATGTACATTTCTAGAAAAATCGCAACTATAAATAAAAATCCGTCTATAAGTCTCGTATGCCTTACTCTTCGGTTAATAGAAACTTTCGATACTTAATTGTTTGATATTAACTCAACTGCTGCGAAATATCTCAATATTTATGGTTTGATAATTTGTTTCATATAAATTTTTCTTAACTCCTTGAAAAAGAGTGAATGGTTTCCATTTCCTCGCGCAATAACAAAATAAATTTAAAAAGTCATTAACAAAGCCCTACTGTAAAATATTTCTCGACAGCATTGTGCCAAAGCTAATTCTTTTGGTACACCCTGTAAAATAATCCAAACATAATGTTACATACATACACCAGCTATAAAAGATCTGACAACAAGTGCAAGCGACGCTCAATGGAAAATTGTGGAATTGTATTTAATACAGCCTCTTCTCGGTTTTGAAGGAAGAGAACTGTGAAAGTTTCTACACTTGACAACCAGTACACTAATCATAGTGTGCCTCGAGAATAAACCTGCCTTCGATATTTGCTTTTCCGCAAGGCACCTTTCGTTAATTCCAAAGTAATCATCCTATAAAGTAACTCGCCAAGTTGTAAGAGAGTTAAAAGACAACTGCGCAGTTTAATTACGATCAGCATTTCTCTATCGTTGCAGCCGAGTGAAAGGGTCATCCAATGAAACCGGGGAAATATCGTGTAATGTTTTAAATAGGCATAGTTATAAAATATGAACTTCAAGCTCGAAACACGTCACCGAACAGAGCGCGCGTATGGACAGCAGAGGGGTGGGAAGTGGGCGGTTGGGGGAGAGAGAGAGTGAGTGAAGGAATGTGAGATTAGTGGAAGGTGCTTCAAGGGACGAACAAGGATGCTGCGCCTCCGATCGGAGGGTGCGGTAGCTTCCCTTCCGATAACGGGAGAGCATGAGTGGAGAGGAGAGGCGCCTTCGTCCTATTCTCCGGGAGTAAGGAGAGAGAGAGAAAGAGATAGGGACACGCGCGCACCCTTGGCACTATGGGTGGACAGAGGAACGTGGATTTCAAATCGCCCTGGAAAAGCGCTCCGCGGCGGTCTACTAATAGGCGGCGAGGAAGGCGCAGAAGGTGGTCCATGGGATAGAGGCGCCGGAGTCTGAGCAGATCTCTCCTGGAGCCACGCCCCCTTCTCCTCCCACTCCACCCCCTCTTGAGAGCCGCTGCTGCGCAATCCCTTGAGAAATTTCGACCACCGACGCACCCTTCCGAATGTATAAATTCCTTGGCCTTATGAGCGAGAATAGGGGAGTAGAGAGAGAGGAAGACTGGTCGTCCGTACGCCACGGAGATGTTCCCCTGAAGGGAAGGGTTTGATGCAATTTGCAGATGGGTGTAGGGATGGTTTATTTAAACTATTTTATCTAATGGCGATACAATTTTTAGGTAAAAAGATTTCAATAGTACAAATTTTATTTTTCTATCGAAATTAAACCAAAATGAATCATGAAATTTGATTCACATTCGATAACACAGCAAGCTTTTAAAGGGCCATATTGAATCCATACAGAGAGAGTGGTTTTGGGCGGAAATTATTATGAAACGGGATTAATATAATAAAATTTCTGGCAAACAGGATAACTTTATTTGGTTTTAACATTAACCAAAACTGTCAAAAAGTCTATTCTGCATTTTTACTATCAGAGCATAAGGTCAATAAAATTTTCTAACGGAAGTGCGACTGATTCGTTCTTAAGATCGATAAATTAACCCTATCGCTGAAGTATTTTCCCGATGAAGCTATAAAAAATAAAAACGAGAAACTTAGTAAAATAATTCAGCAAAAAAATCTCCGACCTTGGCAGAGGGGAGGAAAGCATGTCTGCTTCTAAAGCCGTCTATGATTTTTTCCGTTATGCTTACTAAGCTCTTTGTAAAAGGCCAAGAAAATGCTGTTTAATAAATAATGAAAATGAATATAAAATACAAATAAAAAATTACAAACAGCATTTCGTATTATTTCGATATTAAGGGACTCAAAAAAATTCCGAATTATAGGTTGGTCCAAAAGTTATGAAATATTTACCGAGGAGTTGAAATCAATAGTAATTTATTGAGTGAATGTCCACAAAAAAGAACAATAGAACGCAAAATAATATCGTTAACGAGCAAAAAGTGCATAAACTGCAATAAACCAAAATATTTTGGAATAAAAATAGATGCTGAAATACTGAATCCGTTAATATGAAACGTGATCGTGAATAAGAAATAACAGAACATAACAAAAATAAAAGAAACCAAATTTATTTACGAAGATTAGAGTCTTTACGAGGATCAACACAAATGACAAGGTCTCTTAAACAGATCCATCCTTCCTTCGATTGGTTAAATACGCGTATACTGTGTGACGCCCATTGGCTTAATGCGGCACCGAGGAAAATGTCACTCTTGACGACACGGCGATAAACGGCACCGGGAGGTTACGCCTGATAGAACTAGGTTATGTTTTCTGCAATACAGATGTGAGTTGTTAGGTTGCATACCCTTCATGGAGGATTATTTCACGAACAACTTGAAGGCTGTTCTCTCCGTACCATAGAAATATGAATCCTACAGTATACTTGAGGCTTTGATCTAAATATCTATAGCTCAAAATTCCTTAACTTTAATTCAAGTTTCAACTTATTCAAAGAATACTTATTGAGTTCGCCTTTTGACCAGAATCCAAAACCGATATTAGATTTTTTAAATTTAGAATCTACTAACTGTGAATCAACACTGCTGACGGCTGCTTTGCGGTCTATTTAGTTTTCCTAGCCTTTTAATTTATACAGAAGCTACCTAAGTTTTCAGTAATTTAACATAATTTAAAAGCATAGCAAATTTCTTGGAAAGATACTTTTGAAAAATATATGCATAAATCTTACATAAATTTAAATTCATTCACTTGACAAGAAATATGAAAGCTGCTTCGTTTTCTATGACAACTAAGAAAATACTATAATTTAAAGGAGTACATTATACTTTCTTTTGGGGAACACAAGGTAATTATTCAAGCAATAATGCTTGAAGTAAATCAAGCGTTCCCTTTTCGCAACCTTTATCGAAAGTCTAAAAACTTATTATCGGACTTAAATAATAGCCTCCACATTAGTGTTATTTGCATATTTTTACATATTAATTTAAATGCATGTTTGACATCACAAAAATCACCGCGCTAAATGATTTCAAGGTAGAAATGAGCTTTCATAATTCTCTTCGCAAATAACTGAAAATACAAAAAATTCATAGTAAATTGTTCTCAATCCCTACACAGTCAAACTACACTAGAAATATAAAAAAATGTTATATTTTTCCTTATCTATGAAGCCTGAAAATTTATAGGGAGGAACGACGAATTTTTTAAATGATGAATATACTCCTAAAAGCTCATAATGAATAATGCATATTTAATAAAAGGAAAACAAAGTTATCGCGTAAGATTATTCAAAACTTTCTATTTTAAGGGGAACGGGCAACGAAGTCGGATTCATGCAGACGGCTAATCTTTCCCTAATCTTGCCTCAATCTCTTCCTTAGCCCAGTTTCCAAGCCACTTCCGTGGTCGCTCCTCCTATTGGCCAGACGTCGCTCGGGGAGCGTATCGATTGATTGATGGCGCCACCGTCGCTCTCCTCTCTCCCCCCTCTCAACCCCTTCCCTCGCCACCGCCCGAGGACCGCAGGGTTCGGGCTAAAAAAAGACCACCTCCTGTCGTTGTGATGGAGCCTGTTAGCTCGGGGCGCCGAAATGTACCCACCGTGAGCACCCCGCGTTTCACGAGATTCTGTTTTTGGAACATTCCACTCACCCTCCTTACGCTCTCTATAAGGTAAAGATGAATAGCCTATAATCCTAAACGCGGACTCCTTTAATTTACCGCGGAAACTTTCCCTCGAAATACGTTGGGCGCAAGCTACCATAGAACTTCGGTGATCCGTCCACGATACGCACGCCAGCTTCGAGAAACGTCTCGTACACATATCAGGGCATGAATTGAGTTCGTAAAAGTAGAGAGATCGTAACTAAGCGGTCTTAATATTCAGTTTGATTTTCGATGCATTATTGTATAATAAGTACAGTGGGATGACACATATATTTCCATTCAAATGTAAGTTTTAGATCGTTCAAAGAGCTGTACAACATAATTTAGTCTTATAGACTAAATAAATACCGCGTAACAATTTTCAAAGCACGTATACTGATAAATTGTTATTATTCTAATTAACATTAAATTTTTCTTCAATCTAATTTTCGTATAAATTCAGTGATATTTTTTCTCGTATGAAGAAAAGAGTGAATAAATAATGTATATTGGTAACATGCAAGTCGACCGAAAAGGAAAACAATATAACCCAATATACAGAAATAATTTTATGATAAGCTTCTTGATTACATGATAAGCAATGGTCGGATTTTAAGATAAAAATAGGTAGTAAATCACACTTTTCAGTAGATTTTGCAGTTACTATAAATAAAACTAACAAATTTCCAATTAAATATATTTTCCAATGTAAGATTCTGCAACGCGAAAGTGGAATTGGACACATCTTCACGTTATTTTTTAAGCCGATATCTAATAATTAAGCTAGTATAATAGCTCCAAAAATTAGCGGAAGTTTCCGAAGCTGTCGATGAATAGGCACAATACATTTCACAAAGAGGTTCGCTGAACTATTAAGACTAAACATGCCACACAGCGATTGCTTTCTGAGAGGGCACGCGTGGCGCAGGAGGCGAAGCATCGGACCGGAGCGCGGATGTGGCTTAAGGTGGAGTTTCCGGGCGATCGACGACGGACTCCGGAGGATGGATTCCGCAAGGCGCCACTTCCTCGGATTCATTCTCTCCCACTACTCCTCTGGCGCCTCTCTCGACCAATCCGGGCCAATCCGGCGCTCCGGCAGCCACGCAAAGCACTCAAAGCCCCTCTCGATCTCATCCTCCCCTATCCCTTTGGAACCCTCGTAATCCTCCATCGGGAGACTTAACCCGAAGGATAGCCTCCGCTCTCCTTTCCGGGAGGGGCTTCAGGAGTATAACCTCATCCTCACACCCTCCTCATCCCATCAAAACCATGCAGAGATCCTTCCAAATCCACTCAAATATCTTCCTGATCCGAACGGATTTCAAGAGGTAGGCTCAAAGTAAACAAGGGCCGAATTTCTCTCCCGGAATATTTTTGGCGTGGTTCCCGCAAGACGATTTTTGTAATCAAAAGTAATTAATTCACTTTAGGAGTGCAAAAATAAAGAATATCTCATCATATTGATTTTTCATCGGATAAAGGATTTGCTTTTCATTGACAATCCTATAATCTCGCGATTTTCATGCGTATCTCCAAATCAAAATTAGCAAATAAATGTTTGTACTAAGATTTACACAAATTAATTAAGAAGAATTTCACATTTATCATTTTTCCGTACCAATTGCACTTACGGAGAGAAAGATACATACACGCAGGCATTTCGTCCCTTATCCTAGGGATAACGCCCTCTTTTTCCCTCTCCACTCCACCTCCCACTCCGAGAGCGAGCTGCGCTTGCTCTCTTCGCCCCAACCGTCCGCTAAAAAGACCTCCTCCGCGGCCGGTGTTCCCTGATAGGTCTCCGCCACCTCGTCCTCATCTTAACGCTATTCTTTCTACCACCGGGGATATAGAGAGGGTGATAAGCCCTCTTTTTGGAAAAAACCTCCCTTTTGTGACACTCGCCAACCCTCGTAAGCAGGGACAAAGACTTGGGAACCTCGTACCGCGCGACGTCGACGCCGTGACTCCTCGCCGCAGCCGCTCGAGGTCTGCCGTCGCAAGAGGAGTGCGGAGGAAGGGACGTGGAGGGAGGGACGCGGTTCGAGTCCTTTCGAGGGGTCTTTAAGCTCCGAAGAATATCAGATCGTGCGGGCGTGGATTAAAAGGCCGAGAAGCGATGGGATGAGGAGGGGTCCCCACGCTAAGAGGGCTGGCGTCTTCAAAAAACCCCGTGGGATGGCGCCAGTGTACCACGCGGGTATCAGGCTTCCATGAGTTGCGACAACGTAACCGATTACTTCCCTCCGCTCTTGCGGCCTTATTGATTTTCGGGAGAGTTATTTGTGCGGCCGAAAGGAAGAGGAGAGAGGCAGGAGAAGGAAATAAAAAAAGCGGTGGGAGGAAGAGATTGGGAAAAAAGGGAGGAGGGGAGAGAGGTTTTTGCGGAGGGTTATTGTTAAGGGGAATCTCCATGTCACTATACTTCTCACATGAGTTCACACGAGGGTTTCCTGCTAAGAGGAATATCTTTAGTTCAGTGAACTAAATGGTTGGCGCTTGTAAATATACCGGCATGATGTCTTGCATATTGAGGTCAGTAAAAATATGTTAACGTAGATAAGGATGTTTTAAACGACTTGAGAGTTTCTTTCGAATAAATAATTAAACGTTAAAGTGATAAATTTAGTAGCGTTCATCGTATACAGCTTAAAAATTAATAAAATAACGCAAAAGAACTACAATGTTCGTTTGCAATACAAATTTTCATACAAATGATGGCTAATAATATAGTCAATAACAAGAAAGCATTAAAATGGTAGATTCTAATAAGTTCATCATTTGGTAACCCAAAAAATCAATGGTTGATTCATCATTTGGAAATCCACAAAGGTAAAGTCGCGAAGGGAAAAATATGACAAGTTTTTCAAAATTCATCTCCTATAAAAATACATGGTCTCATTTCTCATATATGCGTTTGCAATGGTAAATATTAATTTAATGAATGATTCATGTAAAAGCAACGGTGCTATATTTGCATGGAATCTATTTTTAAATTGTTCTAGCCTTCTATAACTTATTTACAAAAAAATGGTCAACTGAGCTCAGAAACCAGCCACAATGACAGAAAACATTTTCCAATCCCAATTTCTTTTAACTTTGCTTTAGTTTCACTAAGGTGACTAAAAGAGTTTTCCATTTAAATACAAACACGTACTTTTGAAACGCAGGTACTCTTATTTTCATATGTAATCCCTTGCCAATGATTTTCCAAGAATCGATCTTCGAAGTATACATGAAATTATGGGAAAAAACGCAAGCTACTTTTACTTATTGAAATAACCATTCATTTACTTGAAAATATTTTCGGAAGTATAAGATAGCCAATATTCTAATTATTAAAATTTTTGGCATCTCTGTTTCCTTATTGGTATAATACATAATTTTGCGTTAGATTACAAAAATTAGCCGAACAATAATAATATAGAGCAGGGGTCTCAAACTCACGTTGGTGCGCGGGCCGCATCAAGGCCCTCAACTAAACCCGCGTGCCGCATTAAGGCATCGTACCAAGTTTACAGGCCGCATACGCTCCCAGTCCTCACACCGTTTCATTTTCTTTGGACATTCACTCTCCCCTCCCACAAGAAAGAAATCGCCCCAACCCTTTGATGCGGCCTTAAACCCATTCATTACAAAAATAGTAATAGATTCGGCGTCGAGGGTTCTTCGGACATGCAAGAAACACGTTTGCAGCGGGAATAACATACGTAGTACCCCACCTGTGCAGAATTTTTATAAATCGGAACGAGAAATAAACTATGTATATTTTTAAAGGGCTGATTTAACCTACTTCTTAAATTTCTTAGATTTGCGTCAAATATTTTATAAGAAATACATTGAGTTTTGGCCGTCTACTGTAAACTAACTTACCTCGCGGGCCGCTGAAATTTACCACTGGGGCCGCATGCGGCCCGCGAATTTGAGACCTCTGATATAGAGCAATCTGCGTTTAAGTGAACTTAGTATTTACGCAAAATTTATAAGGCAATTGATTTATTGCGTGTCTGCCTCCTAATTCTAGATTTGAGGGTTCGAAGTCCGCTGGAAGTATTGCCTTATGTGCTCGCCTTTGTTTATGTTATGTTTTGTGTAAAAGACCAGTACTTTTTATGGGGTAATAAAAATGTAAATTCAAATAACGAGGAAAAAGAAAAAGTAAATGCAACTATACAGGATAAAGTGAAATTTATCAAATTTTAAGTCATATTATAAGCACCAACGATTGATAATTAATCAGTTCCCAGAATAAAAAAATTATATTATTTAATACTGCGTAATTTTAAAACGTTTAGAATGAACTTAGAAATTTATAGCTTAGCGTTAATTAGAACTTGAGATTGCAGAAATGTAAAATTCTCTTTTCTAGCTTTTTAAACTACCTTATTTATCAACAGATTACTCACTTAAATTTTGTAATTTACGATAATAAAAATTAAATATCCTTATAATTCCACTAAAATTGGGATTTTTATAATCTTTTAAATGAAGAAAATCTCTCGCATAAGCATTTTCTAAAATGGTTGCAAATTTCAGTACATTTTTCTCTCCCAACACATCAATGGAACAGACCTGAAGGAGTTTTTTCTATTTTCTACTCATCAGAAAATCTTTTCTGCCATTACCCCACGCAAAATATATGAAACTGAAAGTCAAAATTTTCCGTGTGAGATAAATCTTTTAGAGAAATACCTAAAGTTACCCGCGTACAATTTTGTAGACCGACTTTTCGAAAGCAGGATAGTTTCTGGATAGCACGACCATTAGAATTGGCATTCCTCCATTACCTAGAGATATAAAATTCCGCGCGCGTTCTTTCCCATCTCGCAGCCACTTTCCCTCTCTGTATCTCTCCCTTCCGAGTTCCCCTCCTTGAGATTCGGCGACAAAGGGGAGAGAATTTGCGACCAGGCTAGTAAAGGGAGAACGGAGGTGGCGGGACCCTTTAATGCCTTTCTCTCATTCCCCTCCTCCTCCCACCCCCACCCATCCCTCCTCCTCCACCTCCCAACTCCTCCTCACCACCCCTCTCTCCGGAGCGTGGAGAGGAGTTGGCCCGAACCGCCCCTCCCAGGCAAAGCAGAGCTTTGGGGGAGTGGAGTAGAGATGCTGGAGGGAGAGAGAGAGAGGTGTGGTGAGAGGTCGGGAGGGGAGTTGAGAGAGTAGAGGGAAGGAAAAGGAGGGTAACCTAGCAACCGAATGGATTGGTGCGATGGCTCCGGTTTCAACTCTCGGGAAAAACCCTTGTTCCCTTCATGCGAACGACCTGCGGGGCTTTTTTTTCGATGCGTGCGTCATTTGATGCGTGGATGAGTAGCGAAAGATTTTATTTTTGACTTGAAGAATTAATGGGCGATTAAATGGCTACGATACACATGCCGCACCTATATATCATTCCAAGGAAATACTTCGCTCGTGTCGCAAATTGTTTTCCTATAATTTTAGACATATTCCGACGTTAGAAGATTGTTCCAAAATACAATGAATTCTGACTGTGTAAGATGAGCTTATTCCCTGTGTTTGCTTAATTATTAAAAATTTCAGCTCTTTTCATTTTAAGAAAAATATTTCTGTTATAAATTTTTCTCATTTGTAATGTAATTATCAGAAATCTAAAGTGAGTTGATACATGTTGGGTGTTTTTCGAGTTTTCTGGAATGAATCATTTTACCAAAAATATCAAAATGACAATTGAAAATAAATTAAAATAATATATGTTTTGTACTTCCCATGTGAAAAATACGATTACTTAGTATCGTTTGAGTTAATATTTTCGAGAAAATATTTCACACAGGATCAAGCGGAAATTATATCCCTATATGAAAGAGGAAGTAAAATAAAAAGAGGGTGATGCAAAGGTCTCCGCTATAATGTAAATCATTAATAAAATAATTACTTAGTTGTATCGACTGGATGATAGTGAAGATATTTATTTATTATACATATCCTGTGAGCACATAGGCTGATGTTTTGAGCAAATGCTTTCAACACTTATGCCAATCCATATTAACTTTAGACGTATATGAGCAAATAGCCTATACCTAATAACGTAATATATCACAAAAATTGTGAGTCGTCATTTCACTCAAATGTATTATGTTAGGCATTTTAAAATTCTTAGATCTCCCAGAAAAACTATATTACAGCGTGTGCTACACAACGTGACTTTTATTCCTATCCCCAGATGACCGTGTTACAACAGGCTTTCACTCAGAGATAGCTGTAAAATGAATTTCCATTTTCGAACAAAGCAAGAAATGGAAATGTGCAAAAAAAATTAAGAAAAGTTGCCCTCCATAATATTACGATTTAAGGGAGAAAATGGCTCCTCGTCACGTTTCTCGAGCGGGTAGAGCAATACATAGATAAAACAAAAGAACCAAGCAAAAAAAATTAGATTTCAGAATACTGCTTCTTTTTTCCTATTTTTTAGATCTAAATGAACTTAGGACTCGGTGTATCGAATAATATATGTTTCTTTAAAGTTTCAATATACATTGATCGAAATCCAAGCAACGATTAAATTTAAGAAATGAAACGGCGTATAGTAAATTACATACAAAAGCACATCAGAGCAGAGCAAAACAGATAGTTCTTAGATAAAGTTACTCTTCCCACTTCATAAACAGTCACACAAAAGGTGCTTAGATTCGCCTCCTCCGTCGCCACAAGGCATGGGATTGCGTCAGAGAAAGCGAGTATCGAAAAGAGTACAGCGGGACATAGACCTTATCCCGTTCCCTGGGCGCCGTCGGAATGCGAGAGGCAAAGATAGGACCCCGCGGATCAATACCACGTGCTCCATCTGCGTGAGACTTAAAAACCCTTCCTTCCTTCGCACCATCTCCTCACTTCTCTTCCCCACCCTTCCCTACCTCTCTCTTTCTCGCTCACACACCTTCCTCCCTGAATTCGCTACTCTTTCTCTCTTTCCCTTTCTCACTCTCATTCGGGAAAGAGATGAGGGAGGGGGAAATGGGAGGGAAGGAGAGGAGGAAGGAGGCAAAGGGTGACAGTCACATCCGTTAGTCGGGTCCGGTTCGAATCGAAACCCCGTACAATATCCCTAATTCCTTCCTCCGTACACACACACGCAAGCCCACCCTCATTCCTCTCTATACTTCTCTCACTCTGCCTTACATTTTATGCTTATCCCTTCTCTTTCGTACCCTGGTCATTCACCTTCCATACACTACACATACCCACTGCACTACATCGCCCCCTCCATAATTGTTATTCAAATTATAAAGAAAAATTGTTTTTGACTATGGATCAAACGTAGCGTCTTAAAAGTACAGTTAAACTAGAATTTAACATGTTTATTTGTTCTTAATGTTTAATTTTTAAAAATTCCGAGTTCATAGATATAATGTTTATGAGTATTTCTACATTATCTAGATTCTTTTGTGCATCGTAACAATGTTTTTGCATATTGAATTTTCTTAAGACAGGATTTTTTTCTAACGATAACATAACATATTTAAATATGTTTTGATATTGGCAAGTAATCAGTACACTATAGAATTATCGAGCTCGTATTATGCCTGAAAACAAATTCAGGAATAAGCACTTCGGTATAAAAAATTGAAAAAGTACCTTAGGTATCACGAATAGCCATAGCAAGATTGTGGCTATCAGATACGCATTTCGGCTACGATGCTGCCGTCTTCGGTGGTAATTCAACAAAATGAGATTTAAAAAGGAACAGGAACGTCGGTAATTCTACTGTTTTTATGCGTGTGCGGAAGATAGACGGGTGATTTATGGCTGGGTTTATTGAGGGTGTGCGTGGGGGAGGGGCCTGGGTTAGGCAAATTTGAACCTTCGGGAGCGGAGGGTTTATTGCTAAAGAGTGGCAGCCTATGTTATACCCGGAGGATTCTTTCTAAGAAATCGGTTTCATCGTTTCGCAAGGAAATATAACAGAGAGCATAAAATCGGCCCAAGATCAATATTAATAAACTTATGTTTCATTTTTAAAAAAGGTAAACTCCTCCGTTGGATTTGACAAACTTGATTACAGCTGATATCACAGGCGAGACGGTTCAGAAAGGAAATGAGGTTTCCGAGATAATTTATAATGCTATTAAGTTAATTTTCAGATATATTAAAAAGAGCGAAATCCTATAAATTAACTTCGGCAGTGTTGAGTGGACTTTGAGGGGTCAGTTATAAACCGAATAGTCCGAAGTAGGAAGCCTATGTAAATGTCTGCTTAGACAATGTGTGTGATGGATGGCGAATCAGCCTCTTGGACTATTATCTAATACCCGATTGCGTGCTACACTACGTCACGGCAAAAGACTTGGATGATTATTATGACGGTTCATAAGGAAAGCCATTCAGATATCGATAAAACAGTAGTTAAAATAAACGCATCACTGAACTTAAAAGAAAGCATCATTTCCAGAAAAAGCGCAATAGTAGGTATGTAGATTAAATGGTTACGCAAAAACATATAATTTTGACCAGCTGCTTCAAGATGCTTGCTAAAATTAAAATATACCAACATAAAGTAATACCATTAAAATATTAGTCATTCAACGTGATGAAAATTTTATATACATAAAATGCAGAGGACTTACATTAAAATCTGTCAAATGTTACGAAAAGTCTAGACGTAAAGAAAGAAAATCATCATATCAATAAATCAGGATTCCTAGCTGACGAAATCGATCGTCAACCTAAAAAATATATTAGAGAGTAAAGGTCGTCAAACTATTGGTGTACTAGTAATGGAGGAAAATTTATGTTATACTAAAATAAATTAAAATTAATAAATAAAATTCGTCTAATAATAAGGATCAATTCCTCGTATGAATGTGACAAAATAGTACAATCCGCAACACTTCTATAGCGTTAATAAGTAACCTGTTTTTTAAATTTTTATTTTGCAATTAGCAATCACAAAATTAAATTGTGTTTATCTTTTATACGACTGTGGCTGATTTATAAGAGCTAAATTTTACTGTAATTATTTTTAATATTTACGATTTTTTCATCCTAATCTCATAAAAAAGCTTAATTTGAATAATTTCTCTCATCTTAATATTTGTTAATACATGTTGGTGTAGTTGAAAAAAAAACATCGAATAAAAACATCCTTAGTGAACTTTCCACAGAATATTTTTTTCTGCGACCGGTTTCGGGCAACAAGTAATTATTCCAAAACACGACTTAAATACCAGTTGTAAAAAGGGAAGGGGGAATGGTGTAGAATGGCAAGGGTAATTAAGGGCAAGGAACGAGTGGGGAAACCGATAGGTAAAGTGCAATGGGAGAAAGAAAGGGTCAGAGGTGGAGGAGGTCAGTTATAGGAGGGAGGATAGTGTGAGGAGTGGTTAGCAGAGGAAAGAAATATTTAAATAATTAGGAAACGAATTTAGACACGATGAAGGAGAACAGACAGTAATAAAGGAGAATGATCAGGGAAAAGATGCTCGTTTTCTAAAGAGTGATTGGGGGAGTAGTAACGATGTAGCATTTCAAGCTGTTCAAGGATATTGAGGCTTAGACATTTATTTTCAAAATAAAGTGTTTTCCATATAAATACATATAAGAAGAATTGAGTCAATTTGTAAGATGTTTAGCAGAACTCAAAATGGAAAACCTGCGATATAAACGTATTTTGTGTTCATTGACAGTAGTTCGCAAGATGCGGCCCGTTTGTCCAATGTATATAGCAGGGGTGGCCATAACTAGTTACTCTCCGAGTCGCATATGATAATCCTCCTAAGTTCGAGAGCCGCAAGACACATTCTGCGCACAAATATGTGTGAGCAGTAAACATAGATTGTACTCGAAGCAATACAGAGAGAATGGACGTCCATTAAGCATCCCCAAAATGGCCTAGTCGCACCGCGTCATTGCATTCTAACGTCATAAGCCTTGATACGCCATTGAGTGTTAATGAATAAGAGCAGCAGGCTACATTAAAAGAGCTGCATGCGGCTCGCGAGTCGCGTTTTGGTCACCCCTCGTATATAGGATTGCAGTCACTATATTCTAATTTGTAAATGCCAAATTTGGAGAGTTTATCTACTTTGTTCTAATTGGTACATGCTAAGTAACGAGCGTAAGTTACTTTTATTATAGAAGGTGGGTTGGAATTTGTCCTTGGGGAATAAATTAGAAATGACGTAACCGAAATTACCAACAATTTGAGTCGGTATCGGGTCATGATAAATCATTCATATCTAGTATTTCGGTCTAATAGCGACGGGAAAAAATAACTCTTCTACTCTCAAAAGTAATTTTCTAACGTTTGTTGGGCTGAGGCATACCTCGGTTAGGGAAAATAACCGAGGCACATATACATTAATGTGGCTTCAACAATGCTTACTTTTCTTAAGATTTATTTGGCAATTCACTCACAGTTTGTCTTTATTTCTCGCAACTATCAATAAAACTACAGTATTCCCTCGCCAACCGCGGTTGAAAAATTGTATCTGGTTTTATCATTAAATAATACTCAAATTAAAATTTATGCTATTGAAAAAGTTGTACTAGCTAGTATTTACCAGGAGGAGAGACGCAGGAAAGAGGATCTGCAGCCCGCGATAAGACCGCGAATTAGTCAGGATGTGGAGGTTCAAGGAATTTAATATGAGGAATTTGAAGCGTAAATTCATGCGGGCGGCATAAGCAAATATACTGCTATCAATGTACAGTACCTCTTTCTAATTTAAACGTCTTTTCTTTAGTATTTTTATATAATAAACATTTTTTTTAAGTGTAGCAGACTTATTTGTAATCTTGAAGCATTCAATGCAGGGCTAAAGGTTTGTCTCTCAGAGATGACATCTCCTATCCCCCAATTTTCCATAAGCCCTGGCCATCGACAAACGCGGCTTTGTCAACCGCGAGTTGTCAGGAACGTAACCCCTGCGGTGTGCGAGGGACTACTGTATATCGCTCCTTTTTTCAACCATAATTTTCTTTGGAACATTTAAAAAATAGTAATACCCAAGTATATTAATTTCATTCGAAACCCAGATCATCATGTTAAAATGGGGAATATAATATGTTAATTTATATTAGATAAAAGCTTAGAATTTATAATTTTGAGAGAGTTTCGATAAATGCTCCTTGCGCCAATTTGAAACACTTCTACTTCCTTGCTACGTATTTGTGCTTCCCTATCTACTTCGGGGCAAAGTAGTTTACATCATAAAAATGTATCGAGTAAAGTTAAGATTGTTTAAATGTAGTATTAATGTCTGCTACTGCGAAACTCTACTATATTATTCCACTAGGTATCTATTCGAATGCTATTTTCTTCAATGTTGAAAGGAAATTATATCTAAACCTAGAAGCAAAAAAGCCAAAGCCGGTGATGACTGCAACATCTTGGACCTAAATCAAACGGTACGCTAGTTCGCAAAATTGAAATATGACAATTTTTATTTGAAAAATATAATGGCAATTTCTTTTTCCGATTAATCAGTTATCAAAGATAAATACACTCACCATGCGATCTTTTTTCATTGTTGGACCCATTATTGGAGGAGGGCGCCGAGTTCTCTCTAGTGCCCCCTCCCCCGCCGCCTCCTCCTCCTCCACCGCCTCCTCCTCCGCCGCTCCCTCCGCTACCGTTGTTTCCTCCGCATCCCCCGATCCTCCCGTCCTCTACCGATGCAGCATCCTCTCGCGAAGAGAAGCACGCGTTTCCACCGCCCCCGCAGTGAGGGGACGTCACCGCTGCCAAGTCACCAAA
Organism: Tanypteryx hageni; assembly: GCA_028673005.1. Classification (NCBI taxonomy): domain Eukaryota; kingdom Metazoa; phylum Arthropoda; class Insecta; order Odonata; family Petaluridae; genus Tanypteryx; species Tanypteryx hageni. Next base: position 107,114,508 of record CM054113.1, on the reverse strand, counting down.
GGCCGAGGACAAGTATCCTCCACCGCCCGCGTTGCCGCCTCCTACCACACCGCCTCCGCCGCCTGCCGAACTGCCCCCACCCACCACCTGGAGGGCCGCTTTAGCCTTCTCTACGGACTGCTTCAATTGCTCGAAGGTTGCCGTGGCGGCACCAAGACCGGCGAATCGGTAGGCGCACCCTGCCCACTCGCCCCCTCCCGCCCCCCCTCCGCCCGTCGCCCCGTTTCCCACGCCGCCGTTTCCTCCGCCTCCCAAACCGTTTCCGCCCACGAGCACCCCGCCCAGACCGCAATCCTCGGTCTTGATGCTTATCTGGTGGTGGTGATGTAGGTGGTGCGGGGCCGCGGGTGGCTGCGAGGGGGGCGGCGGCGGAGGGGGCGGCGGGTGCGGTGGCGGGCACGCGGCCGACACCCTCTTCAGGTCGAGGGCGCTCTGGTACGAGCAAGAGCTCTCGTACATGCTTAGCATGGTCGCGGCGGCTGAGGCTGCGGCTGCGGCGGCTGACACGGCGACCGCCGCGGCGGCTGCGACTGCGCTGCCCGGGCCGCTGCTTCTTGTGCCGGCGACGCTCGCCTCGCCCTCCTCCAGCCTTCACCACTTGCGCGCCGGAAGAAAGAGGGAGGAAAAAGTCTCTATTAAACGGATGTCACTTATAGAATCATAACTTTGGTTTGGGTGACTCTTCGTCACACTAAAAGGACTTTGAAATCACTAAATGTTAAAAAATCTACACGACTCCATTAAAAAAATCCCCTTTCACAGGCTTTCATGCATACCTATGTAACATCGGCATCGGATAATAACTCTGTTGCCTTTTATTAAGATACAGGTCTAAAAATTCCGGGCTGAATTTCAAAATGCTCATTACATATTGGTATGAATTTCCCGTTCTAATTTTTTTGAACATTGATAAAGCGTGTGAAACTAAATTTTCTTTGTCTGATACAACACCTTTACTTATAAGAGACCCCTTTATTTATTTACCACATTCGGCAGGCGTGGTTGGACTACACCTAGTGCCCTCCGGTTAGAAGTGAAATTCAAATAAGTACATGGTTGTGCAAACCGACTTGCGGTATGTATAAGGACATTGGATTTTAAGATATTTGAAAATAGTCTGCAATAAACTTATTTTACGTTACAGGTGGTGTTTTATGAAAAATATTTTATATTCGATATTAATTGATGTTTTTTTTAATAAGTAGAGTCTTGTTCACCAACATTTCGACTCTTCCTAAGTGGAGTTTTATGGTAAATTTGAAAAAATGGCTTCTCTCGCTACAGCGGCTTCATTCCTACTAAAATCTTTGTCAACCTTTGCGTTTCTTCACTCGATATCTTTGACATGCTCTTTTTCCGTTCCTTTCTCCTTATCCCTCGCTTACTTCAGATAAAAACTTTCATTTCCGGCATTAGAGAAAGAGAATTCGAATTCGAGAATTTGCTTTTATAATCACTAACGCAGATTAGCGGAGTATTTCTATAATGATGGAATCTAGCAATCGAACACAAATTAGTACACATTTTGGGAAAAAATGCAATGCTGATATGGGTCTGGGTCGAAGGGTCGAAACGACGCCAAAGGCAGAAATGATCGAATGGCTGACAAGATCGAAAGGCTGGCAAAAAGAAAGAGCCGACAACCAAAAGGTCGAAAAGGCCGACTTGGAGCCGACAAGAAGAAATGGCCGAAATACAGGATGTCCTCAATTATTCGACAGATTTCTCTCCTGGAATCCCCGATTATTGACGCTTTATGTATTGATATCACGGTCGTTGTTTTATAGTCATTTGGAATTTCGGGATTGTTTATAGCCATTATGAAAATCTGATGAAATTATCCTGTTATCCAGAATACAAAAACTTCACAGAATTCACCTGTATTTTGAAATATAACACATTAAACCGTTTCAGAAGACAATTTTATTTTAATGATTAAAACTGTCCAAGTCCGAAGGTCGTAGGTCAGTTTGTCTAATTTGAATTTTCAAAAGAATAAAAGTCAGCACCTCGAAAATTTGATTTTACGTGATATCTTATGGGAAATAGAAATTATACCCTAGAGTCGAACTCGGGACGTTTTCTGGATTTTTTTCGTCAATGTCTTTTAATATCTGAATCAAGCATCCTGTAAAATTTCAATCTTATATCAAGTCCGTACGTTTGTTAAATTACGCTAAAAAGTAGTATATTACTGCAAATTGATATTGTCGGCACTTTGGCTGCCGGTCTCTTGGCTGACAGCCCATCGGGTGTCGGTGATTTATCCGGGACCCAGTCAAAATAGATCCCAGAAATAAAGCGAAAGTTAATTACGAACTAAATATATCGCATACATTGAGCAATCGACAGAAAAGAGAATGAGCTGCCTTCTGCATTAAAAAAATAACAGGGCTATGGGCATTTCATTTTAAGCATTAAAGTCCTAAACTAAGAAAGATGTAGCTCAATTCAATAAACAATTGCAAATTTATCTCTAAAATAAATATTTTGAAGAATTTGTTTGTTTGTTTGTTCATTTATAACGCAACAACTACAGAACGTAGAAGCAAGAAGAAGGTGCCATTTCAACCGCAATAAAAAGTTAAGCAAAATGGGAAGGTTTTTTTAAGCGATTTGAACTACATTAATTATTTATTAAATGTTATTCTCTTTTCATTGTTCCCATTTAAATAACACGGGAATGAGCGTATTGTTGGATTAACAATCTACGTGACAACCGTTATAAACAATACGTAATACCTAATATTAACTAAAAGAAATAATATATACCTAATACCTAATATAAACTAAAGTAGGGAGGAAAGAGACACTAAGGTTATTCAGAGAAGGACAATCACCAAAAAAACTATAAATCTGGCTAATTATTTCAAAAAGTAAGTGGAAGACACGAGACGAGAGACCCACGAAATCAGCCTTTGCATGGGGTAACGTATGGTTAAGCTAAATTTGACTAGGTATATCTTCAAACGTGTTTCCACCGGTTGCATCCTAGAGCTTACAATTCCTGCCCAAGTTTTTAATGTTTTTGAGATTCATGACCACATAACATCATGCAGTTTTGGAACTTAATTAGAGTGAAATAACTATATTTTAAAAGTGATTCTATCGATTGTTTATTCATAATAATAATATTTGATAAAAAATATAGTCGCCAAATTTATCGATAAAGGATGCAGGAAAATTTTATTTATTTGGGCAAAATATGGGAAGACAAGAAATATTGCATACCATTAAGCGCTACAATAAAAATTAACCTGGTTTCATTATTTGGTTTTATTCTCAAATCTTCCTCAATATTTTTTGTCTTGACTTCAAAAACTCGAGCAACGCCGGGTAATTCCAGCTAGTATCAGTATATTTCGCGTTTTGGTGATTACTACTAAATAAATAAGTAGGCAACGTCTTCGAACTACATTTAAATTACGTTCATTACTTCATGAGATGGGAAAAATTAAAATTGAACGGTTTGAACCAAAGGATTTCCTATAGTTGATAAATTTTAATTATTTTTGTGAAAAGCTCTAATTTGAACCAGCCCCAAACTGAAATTATACGCAAATACTTAATTGCAAACGCTCTGCATTTTATTATTTAAAATATCCTGATTCATGCCCTTTACTTGATACAATTCAGAGGAAGACTAAGAGAAATATTGCTCATTAAAGAATCGATAGCAGATACCTTTATTTTACTCCTCATTAATCTTATTTTTACACATATTATAGGAGTAAAAATAAGAAAGAAACACTTGGATAAATGGATGGACATAATTTTGGCAAACGAACCCTTGGAGGTTTTCTAATGAAATGGATCAATGAAAGGATAGATCAAGTATTACGGTATGCAATAAATAATATGGACTGATAGCGAAACGGTAAAATGCTAATGCTTCTACAATTTAAAATCACAGCAAATGTTAATAAGTCTATTTTATTAAACATTAATCTTTTCCCGATGACCTTAAACAACATTAATTTCCAATATGTTCATTATCAATGACACGATTCCGTATCAAAGGAATGTGTTGTCTTTTAGTATAGGCAGATGTAATCTAATGTTTCACTGGCCAGGAATAAAAATATTGCATCCAAAATAATTCTGCTATGATTCGAACAAAATAGTGTCTTTTACCGGATCTAGCAGTGACGAAACAAGTAAGTAAATATTAATAGCAGAAATATTTCCTGAGTTTATTTTTAATATGATTTAAGGCATACTCTCGCAATAAACTACCAACATTTTTATTAGAATGCATTTCAAAGAGGTACAATTGAATGTTAACCTTAACAAGCAAAAAACTATAAATACAATTAGAAAATAGCATTATATGGAATTTTAAAGTTCACATATACACCAAAACTTACTATATTTTTCTACTTATTCATTCACTTCAGATGATATCATCCAAATGAAAAATAAATTCGTTTAAAAACTAAAATTATTTAGACCAGTAGCCAAATTATTCATTACAATATAATTTCGATCTCTTCCTCTAGACCTTTAAAAGAAATCAGACTTCGGGAACCTTAAGATATGCTTCCATTGGGATAGAAAGGGAGTCCTTTTGTCCCGGGGTTTCAATTCTTCGCCCAACATCACAATTTCCCAACTTGTTATCCTTTTCCCAATCTCAGGAAGTCTAGGGAGACGGCGATGGGACGGATGGAGGAAATCAAGAATATCGCTCCAGTTCCTTATCCTCGACTCCCCCTTTCCCTCCCTCTATCTCTCGCACTCTAATCCCGTACCTCCTCCTTCCTCCCCATCATCTTCCGATTGCCACTTCCAGCCGTTTCCTTCCTAATAGCCATCTAACTCTTCTTCGCAATCCCGCCTTCTCCTATCCGTTTACCTCCTTTATTCTCCCAACTATGCAAAACTTCATTCGAAAACAATCGCTCTCTTCCTCTATCTCGCATAAAAAACCATTTCATCTTTCTGACTGGTAGATAAGTAGCAAAAAAGCACATAAATTATATCGATCACTGCATATTATTTTAGAGAATTCCAGGTTTTGTCCGAGAATGGGATCTTATGGAAGAAAAGCCTCCATTCACGATTCTAACTAATCGGGTTGTTTCGAATTTCACGCTCATTTCTCCAAATTAGCCTTTGTTGCTGGAATGCGCAAGGAATGATAGCTATTAGACGACCGTGACGTCTAGGAAGTGAAAGGAATTCTTACAGGAAACTGGTTTTTTGTTAGACCGAGGAAAACGGGATTACCAGCCGTAATCTACTTATTTAATCCTTCCATATTATCATTCCTTTTTGGGATTTATAATATGTGAAAATATTTCTTTCAAAATTAAACTTAATTTGAATTAACCAGGAAAGCATGTACATATTAATCTTAAACCTATAGAAATGAGGTATAATCTCTATTTCGGAGACAGCGAACACAAGCCAATCAACGAAGGGATAGTAGTTAATGATCATTCTCTCCATATGCATTTTCAAAGCGGAGATGTGCTTATCAAATACTTTATATCTAATGGTTACAATTTCAAATTAAACAATATTTATCTGACTTCTTTAGCATAAGTTTGCGAAGAAAAAAATGCATTTTCTTCGTTTTACTTCAGATGTTAATTTTTCGAATTCTTCAACTATAGAATTTTAGAGTTCCTTTGTCCGTAAGCGCATCAGGAAGGATCGGGTTCATCTAGCAAGGACAAAATGCCATTAGGAACTATATAATATAAACATCGCCCCTACGCTATGCTCCGCCTTCCCTCCGCCACCTCCAGTATTCACAGCATCCTTCATCCTCTTATCCTTCCTCGTTTTTACTCTCTTTACACCAGAAAAAGTCCCACTTCCTTAACAGCTTCCCAGAGGCCTTACCTTCGCCTTCCCTATCGCTCCTTCCTTCCTCAGTAGCGCACCTCACAGTGGCGCCACCACCAGTCGCCGCGGCGCGTATTACAACCTTCCGATCGCTGCCACCTTGACGCCCTCCTCCTTTCACCTTTTCTTTTCCTCCTCTCTCTCCACACCCTTCTTCTCGTCACTCTCCTTCTCACACCCTATCTCTTGTTCTCTCATTCTCCATTGTTGCTCCATTTCCTTATCTCCTTTCTTCATATCCACCTCTTTCTTCCTTCTTCCCTTTCTCTTTTTCCATTCTCTTTCTCTTCCCCTCTTCTTCCTTTGCGTTCCTACCCACGCATGCCCACCCTCCTCCCCATACGTGCCTCAATAGACTATGAAAAGGTGTCAGCGGTGACGTGACTCCTTCCTTTAGACGCCCGCTTCTATTCTATCTCCCATCAGCCAGCCTTGCTTCCAGGACGGAGAGAAAGAGGCGGTATCTTATAGGGGGCTCTGTCGCAGGTAACGCTTCATAAATCTAACGGTGCTCCTGGTGTTGCTCCTGACGCCTACACCCGACGACGCGCGCGCAAACTCACACACACAAAGGCAGGTTGTAAATAACTATCTTATCTGTTTGGGGAATTCCGTCGTGGATCAAGGTGGAGCCATTCGTCAGTCTATTGATCTATGGGGACTGAGATGAATAATTGGAATAAATGTGAACCAACTACAGGCGCTGGATCAACAAAATATTATTTGGGCGCCTCTAGAAGAACATACTTTTTTATACAGATAGTAATAAACTTAAGACGTGTACGCGAGTAAAATCGCTTAAAATAGCAGACGAGGACCATGATAATTCCATAAAGAGTTAAATGGTTGATTGATAATTCAAAACTATATAAATCTAATATAAACAATTTTTATCAGTAATATATCGACATTCTGAAAACGTTCGTTAATTTTAATGGACATTGTAGAACGTAAACTCTCTTCGAAATATATTTTATAAGTATTCATAAAAACAACAGATATGCAACTTAAAATAAATGACCTCGTATTTTTGTAAAAAAAAGAAGCTAAACTCGCAATCCTCGAATAAATATGCCAAAACTCGGACAAGTTTTCTTTAAAAATACCTTATCGGGGGAAGGGGAGAGATGTCCATAATTTTCAGGCTTACCGGCCGCAAGAGCGTTTTTTCCAATCCGAAACCACGAACCGGACTCGCTAAAAAAAAAACTTAAAACAGACCTCTCAATTTATGTGGCCAAATAAACATGGAGGGCGCTTCCTTCGGAAAAAGAAAGGACTCGCGACATCAAGAATGGAATCCAGCAGAGAGAGCACATCCTCTCTCAGATAAGGAAGCCTCCTCCCTTCGACATATTTCACATTTCCAAAACATCGAATCCTGATACCGCGCCGTTCTTTCCGCCTCTTCCTGTGTCAGGTCGCGCAAATAATGACGGGAGACAACGTATTCCGAGAAGGACTGGAGGGACCGAGTTCACACGTCTCCCACTAACGCCCCCTCTCTCCCATATGAAATAAAAGTTCGACTCTTGAACCCTTCTCTCACACTCCTCTCGTCACCAAGCGCACGGCGATATCCCAAAAACTTCTCCAGGGAAAAAAATGCAGCCGCTTTTTCAAAACGGCCGCACGAACGCGGTTCGACCCCTCACGCCCCTTCTGACCCCGCGCGTGTTTGCCCTCTCCCTTCCGGACTATCCCGACACCCTTTTCCTCGGACTCCTATAACGCTATCTCTCGGACACAAACAGCCTCCTACTCCTCTCCTTTGCTCCCTCGCTCGCCAATGCCGACCGCCATTATCTCTTGCTGCGGAAGCGACCAAGAGGCGAGAGAAAACGTCCCACGAGAACGACACTACACGACAAACATACACACACACGCAGAGATTGAGAGTTTTACGTTGGTCAGAGGGGAATGATAGTTTATTTTTTCGGTTTGCTCTCTCCCCCTCCATACTTCGAGCGACCCTTGACCTTTCTGGTCGGAGGGAAAGAGGTGGCGTCCGACGCGATAGATAAAAAGAGGAACGCGAGAGGTTGCGAAGCAGAGGTGTCATGAAATATGCTCGACCGTTGGGTGGTGGGAATGGGGTCCAAGTGTCCTTTGGTAGCTGCGGAGAAGGTGGTGACCGTTGTGGAGGGGAAGGACGGGGCGCGGGACAAGGAAGGGGTTCTCCCAAAAGGGATACAAGTTCGGAAGGGCATCCATCACGCTTAGGAAAGCTCACGCGCTAATCTCATCCGCAGAGAAAAAAAGAGACGGACCTTTTGGAGGCAGTGGAGGCGTAGGAGTCTTCCCACCCCAACTTCCTCCATGTCGCACAACCCAGCCTACCCTGCGTCACGCAATACTTCTTCGTTATAAAGTTAGCAATAAAGTGGATGGGAGAAATAGAGAGGATGATACGTTAAGAAAGTGGAAAAACGCTCGTTCGATGCTGTATTCTCTCTTTTCGTCTTAGTCTCGTATTATCTCATTCCCTTTTCATTTCTCCTCCACTTCACTCTCTCTCTCTCTCTCCTCGTCCCTTTTGCTTGGTGCGGGAAATTTTGCGCGTCCTGCCGTCCTATCGGGAAGAGCTTATTGCAGATTGTCCAATTGAACGTGGCGTTAGTCTGATATTCGAACTGCGAAGGGCTTTTTAGCGATTCGGAATCACCGTCAATATCCAATCTGAAGCGCAAGTCGAGTTGATTGCCAGGATCACGATACGTTCTGCTTTTATTTTATGATGATGGAAGGATATCATCGCAGATGTAATAACCAAACTGTGGCAGTAAGATGAGTGTCGTGAGGATAAAAAACAGGTCAGTCATAAATGAAAGAATCATTTGAATACTGCAGAGAATAGCCCGTAGTTGAAATTAATTTTGTGAATGAATTATATGCAAAAAATATTTTTGAAATCCATATTTAACTATTGTTAAGAAAATCGAATATTCTAAACTAAAAATTGCCAGATGCTCATTTGATTATATGCATACCATATATGATTAAATGAACATCTTTCGGAATGATACTTAAGAAAAGTAAGCATTTCCATAATTCTTCGTAAATGGATTTCCAGTTATTACTACCAGTAGTAGGTGCCAAAAAATTAAAAAATATTTAAATAAATAATTAATAACTGAAATTCTTATGCACTAAACTGCGGAAACTTTATAAGTAAATAAACAGAAATTTGCAACAAAGACGTTTTCTTTTTCATTCATTGAAATATTAAAGTAATTTGAGTTATTTTCTCAATATTTTCCATAAATATCGAGCAATATCTCAAAAATTTATCAATATTTCAAATTCGGAGTTGTTCTTGGTATCAGGAATATTATGAAATTCTCGGAAAATTCATTTGAATCTTATAGCTTCCAGAAATTAGCCAGTTTCACAGAATATTGGAATTGCTTCCGAATCCGTGAAATGGACAGCTTTCTTCCCTAATTCAAGTAATGGGTAATAGCTTTATCCATTTCGTGAAATAGGCAAACTTAGTGCCTAGATCGTTCATGAAATGGGCAAAGATAATTATGCCTATTTCATGAATTGCGTTATCTATATATTTTATATAATCACCCGTATGTTTAGTGGTATCGTAATCATTGCACAAACGCTCAATATTTTAAAACATATAGCTCAAGAAAAAATAATCGAATTCTTCAAATTTTATAAGACCAAGTCGAGATTTAATCCTTCAGTACCACTGGCTGAAGATTCTTCCAAACGAAACGGCACGTGTTGCAGATGTGGAATATTTGCTAGCGAGCGCTGAATCTTAAAGAAGATTCCTTAGTTCCCTTTTTTTTCGCTCACGCAGTAATAAATTGTAGCGAGAAGAGGGATCGTGGAAAATGCCGTTAAGGAGATCATTGGCCACTGGGAACGCCACGCCACGTAAAATTTATACCGGGCCTCGCTCGCTCACTCTCAGAAGATAATTCACTCCGATTTGAAGCATCATAGAATAAAATTCTCATAGTGAAACACTCTACTGAGTATTTAGTGAAAGGGAGATAGCTAGCTAGTTTATGAATACTGCTGCCGTTACTCTTCTACTTTGAAGCAGATAGGATTTTTCCTGATAAACATATATTGTACATATTTAAAGGAAAGAAACAATAGGAAAGTATGAGCTGAGTATGTATGACGTCAAAGTGCAAGATGTTAAAAATAAAAAAGAAATCTTGTCGATTTCCGCCAACCCTAATGACTTGCTGCCCAGGCGCCACGCACCCGACTGAGAGCATTTTACTTCAACGACAGTAACTTTATCTCACCTTAAATCTATTCGTAAAATATTCAATTTGGCATTTTGTGGCATTCAGTAAAGGTATCGGTATTTTAATGCATTGTATTTACATAATTGTTATTAAAAAGCTTTTTCTTGACAATGTAATGATAAAGTTCGAAACCTCCAACATTTATTGCTAATGTATGGCCAAAAAATATTAACAGTCGTTAAAAAAGATTCCATTATATCCTTGATTAGCATAAAAGAAATTCAATGAGAAACAATAACAAGGAAAACTATAAGGGGCAAATTCAACTATTACTTTATCTGCTCCAATGAAAAACAATATGTTGTAATTAATGATAAAAGAAACCATGCCTGCTAATATAATACAAATCCAATCGACAAAAACGACTAGAAGTTATAAATTAGTACCGAGCCGAAAAAGAAACATTTCCGACTTTCAATGTGAACATCTTGAACGGAGCTAAAAAAATTGTTCCTTTTTTGTTCCGGATAAAAACTTGACTGTGGCACTCGGGAAGAGTAGGCGAAGCAAGTCTCGGAATATTCTTTTTTCCTAAGAAAGAAGAAGCAGCGTTGTCAAAAGACATCTGTGGGGACAGAAGGATCCAGAACGGAATTGAAGGATCGAGAAAGGTCACCCGGGGACACCGATCAGTTCGCCACGGTTCACCAATCTTCCGAAAACGTCTTTCAAAATGCGCCTTCCGCTCTTCCTCCTGCTTCTCACCACACGACATTCTTCTTGAAAAAACATGAAAAAAACTGAAGAGGCAAACCTAAAGACTAAGAAGAAGCCGTATGTGAACATAGGCGAAGTTTCGAAGATGAAATTATCGATAGATTTCAAAGAAAGTTTTAAAGGGGTATTTTTGTATGGAAAGACTGACCCGCATTATTGAGTATAAGAAGCCCTTTTACCTCTACGTGTGATTACGGTAGACGTTTCCCTTATTCGTAGGGAGCGGGGGCGTCTTCGGAGGGGTCAAAACACCGTTGTGGTTGGCGAGCTCTTTCTCCTTGGTGGGTTGCGCCTTATTCTTATTCCTCCCTCCGGGCACGCATAAGTTCCCTCAACATCTCGAAGGGGGAGAGAAATAGGCAGGGTGCCAAGCCAAAAGGGGCTTGGAAACTGCACGGGAGGAAAAAGGGGGCGTATACGATTATGATGTACAGCTATGCCGTCCCATTAAACGGGGATAAAAAATATTCCACCTTGTAAACTGGAGGAGAAGATGCATGGACGGTTTGGGATTGAAAATGCATTTGAGAATTGAGCGAAAATGACCAAATTTGAAAATTAAAATAATTTGCAAGTTATTTCTTTAAACTATCTTGAGGCATAAAAGAAAGGTATTTGTAAGAAATTAACTGAATATTTTTCAAATAGATTTTCTCGTGCAATTGAACTGCGAAATATGTAAGAGACATTAAAAATCATTATTTAGGAGTCATTCTGTGTAGAAGAGGGTATATTATCCGAACTCTATTAACGTGAAATATCAATTATCCGAACAACAAATACAATTTAAATTCCACGATTTAACAAAAAAACGCAGATTTAGTTCACTGCGATATAAAATCAGTTCAAAAATAAGTACTTAAATATAAAAATATTGAAAAAGTACTTATCTCCAATAGCCACATCAAGGTTATGAAAAATCATATGCGCATTTTGGCAACAATTCAATCACCCACTTTTGGTGAATAACCACGGAAGACAACTGCATTGTAGCCGGAATGCGCATCTGGTTTTTCATAACCTTTTTGCGTCTATTGGAGATATCTGAGACGTACTTTTTTCAATTTTTTGACACTAAAGGCTTGTTCTTGAAATTTTGTAGTCATAATACGAGCTAGATAACTCTCTAGTGCAGTGGATCCCAACCCTTTTCCATAGCGGGCCGCATTCCTAGTTGTGAATTCTTCGGAGGGCCACATTGGAAGTCACGAGAGCTTCGGCGAGCCGGATGAGTGTTTACTTTAAAAGTTACCAAGGGATTCTGTGATTTCCTATTAGCGAAAATCAAGTCTAAATAAATTGCTAGTGTTAAAGCTCCACCAGAAAAGGTTTTGAGACGATAATTATACTGACCAAATTTTAAATCCTCTTTATCAAATTTTACCAATCACCTTTTCATCGTAGCTTCGCGGGCCGCATAGAGTGCTTTCGGGGGCCGCATTTGGCCCGCGGGCCGCGGGTTGAGGACCTCTGCTCTGGTGAATAAATTATGTTATGTTGAACAAAATATTACAATCTTGTTCATTATTATTTACTCTAGAGCTACCACATGTGCCGGGAAATTTTCAATGATACAGTTATTTAAGTAGATCTAGTTAACATAATATACTATATTTTCGAATGCCTTACTGTTCGAATATCGATGCTCCACTGTATTTCATTCTTTTGGAATACGAATATCTTATTGTAGGACAAAATTTCCAGTAGTTATTATATTATAATATTGACTATAATTATCATCTTAAAATTAGCCATAAAAGTTTGGCATCGCTAGAATGGTTCTCACCAAGGTATTCAACAACACAAAACATTCAAGAAGACAGATCAAAGTAAAGAGAGACTATGTTATGAATAACCTGCAACGCGTTTACTGGAGAAAAAAGAGAATGACAAATAACGGCAGCAAATGTTTTCAAACTAGCGTAATTGCCCGTCAAATATGGCGGGTATGCTTGGATTAAGTATTAAATTTAAGGCACTTCCCATTCTTCCTCCTTTTCTTCTTCTTAGTCTCAATCTCGCCCCAGATAAAAACCAAATCAATCAATCTCATTCTCCTTCCTCCCATTCTCCCTCCCTCACCCCCTCTCATTGGAAAAATAGGCTTCCTAGTCTCAATAACGCCCTAATAAAGACTATTATCTACCTATATCTCCACCTCTCCCTCCTTCTGTCTCCCTCCCTCTCCATCCCTTTATCTCTCTTTCCCATTATCTCTCTTTCCTTTCCCCTTTCCCTTCCTCGCTATCTCTCCCTCCCTCTCTCTCCTTCTCTGGAAAAATAGACTTCCGAGTCTCAATCTCGCCCTAATAAGGAACATTTATATATATATATATATATATATATATATATATATATATATATATATATATATATATATATCTCCCTCTCTCTCCTTCTCTGTCTCCCTCCCTCTCTCTCTCTTCTCTCTCTCACTCTCTTTCTCTCTCCTCCTCTCTTTCTCCTTTATTTTTCTTCCTCTCTCTTCTAAAGCATTCAAAGCACGCAAGTATTGAGATGACAATAAAATCTCGAGCTTTAACAATGACGGTCGGCAAGGTAACATATCGTTAAAAAGCTTAATTTTTCAATAAATATGATTTAAACGTATAACTGAAGCGATTTAAAATCGTAGGTGAAACGTGACAATAAATAAGAAACGTTATTTATTTTTCTTTAAAACGGTTCAGGTTCAAAGGTCGTAGGTCAATTCTTCCTAATTTTAATTTGGAAAAGAGTAAAAGCTTGTAAGCCGAAAAATCGATTTTTACGTGTTATCTTATGGGAAAAAAATATCTACTGGAGTCGAACCCGGATCTTTTTTGGGGATTATTTTCGTAAATGTATTTTACTATAAGAATCAAACATTTCTCCCAAATTTCAATTTTCTACCTACTCGTAAAGTTTTTAAAAATAGCATTACAGTCAGTCATAAATAGTTCATATTTTTCGAGCGTGAACGGATTTCTTAGATCATTACTTAAATAGATATTTACCTTCCATCTTACGGGAAAGAGAGCTGCTACGGTGGCAATAGATGTGATATTGTGCCTCTTGGGGTAAAAAAAGACATTTTCCATGATGCATCAGTCTGCATCACAAATGAAGGAAAAAAGGCAGCGCAAAGCGCTTGGGGTTAGTGGTTGCAAACATGGGACGATAGGATATATAGTTTTTTTAGAAAAGTGGGAAGAGAGTCGAAGTAACACCCACACTCCGAAGAGGAGAATTGAAATCTGTACGTTACGCGCGGATTGAAAACTTGGGGCGGACGGGGAAGAAAGAAACAAGCAAGCGGGAGAGACAAAAACCCGTGTGAAAGAACTATGAGAGATTACATATGGGCGTTTTAAATAGAAAAGAGAATAGAATTGATTTCTTAACAAATATGCGAAAGGAAAAGTATCAACGAGAATGAAAATGGATTTTAATCTAGAAGCACGAAGATGAAAGCGGAAAGCTAGACAGAAATGGCGGAACGATATGAGAAAGTTTAGGAGAAAAGAGAAAAACGAAGGAGGCAACGATAATGTTTTCATCAGTTTAGGATGTTGAGAGGAAAAGAGGAAGGATAAGGGGAGCGACTGGAGTGGGATAAAAGGGAGAAGTTAAGAGGAAAGAAAAAGAAGAGGAAAGTGGGCAGTATTCCGGATGAAGAGAGGGAGAGGAGAGGTAGAGAGAGGAAAGGGAGAAGAGAGAGAGAGAGAGAGAGAGAGGTGAGGGGGGAGAGCTGGAAGGGAGGCGAGAGGAAGCTCGGTGGTGGAGGCGGCGGCGAGTTCGATGATGGAGTCGGGCGGCTCCCTCTTCCTGTTCGAAACGGAATCAATCTGCGAGTGAGGCCGAAGCTAACCATTCCACGAAGTCGGTCTAAGCATTTGTCCCTCGTGAAAATTGAAAAATAAAAGACACTCCATTCCCCAGAGGGAAAAAATCGCCCGGAATAAATATTAATAAGAAAAAAAGAGTAGGAGTGAGAAGAGACGAGCGAAAAGAAAAAAGGGAAGCGTGTGAGCACGTGCGAATATATGTGGTTGAGAGAGAGTACATGTTGTATGTATGTTATGCATATATATAAATATACATACATATATAAATACATATATATACATACACAAATACGTAGATATATGTGTGCAATTCGAGAGAAGAGTGGTGAGGGGCTAAAAGCAACGTATTCAAACCCATTCTTCCGGCCGTCCACTTCCTCTTCGAAGTCGGCCAACAGGGAGATTCGGATGCCTAAGTGTGTGTGTGCGTCTGTGTGTAGAGAATGGACGGGTCAGGGAGGAGGGGAGAGCAAAATAGAGGGAGAGAGATGAGAGAAAGTGTTATAAAAAGAAATCTGTATGGAAGGGGGAGGTTTTTGCGGCTGAAGATGGAAAATATGGGCGTCAAAAACGACAGAATTGGAGAAGGAATAAGTAATAGAAAACGACTGCACTGAAGCATGTAAATGAGCATATATGGAAATTTATATGCATGTTTGCATATATATATATATATATATATATATATATATATATATATATATATAATGTGTGTGTGTGTGATAACCCAACGGTAATTATATAGAAGTGGGTCATATGGAAAATGCTGGAAAATTATAGAAAATCACATACAGATAATGATGACGAAAGGGTGAAGAAAATGTGAATGAAACCGTCAGGTCCCTAAATAAATGTTTCGAATTAGAGATATTATTTAATTCAATACCCTTGTATCTCTCTCTCTCTCTTCAACCACAGAAATAATTATAAAAATAATTCATAATATCTGCATTATTCCGCAAAAATATTAGTAATCTTACTTTGTATTCTTATTACTTAGTATAATTTGTAACGTCCTTTGATATTAAACGGATTAATACAGGTGTATCGGTAGGTATATAATTCGTGATGCGAGCTATAAACGCTATTAATGCACAAAATTTGCTTTACTATCGATAAGTCGGTAAAGAAATTCAACCTGAATTATAGTAGAAATCTGTATTTAATTTGTTGAAAATAAATATAGTTTTAAAATTAATATTCGGCATTTTTATATTGAATAATAATAATAAAATAAAAATATCACTATGTTTTTCCGCATTAAAAATATTTCAACCCATTAAAATAACTTGCTTCTTCATCATAAATCCTTCGACTATTTATATGTTAAATATTAACCTGTAATCAATAAATAAATGGGAAATAAGAATGTGAGTCAGTTAAAATTGATACGATAAGCCCCTGCAAAATTATCTTTACAATAAAGTAGTAAAAACTATACAGGTCGTCCTCCATGGTAGATGCGTTACCGAACACCATTGTTTATATCGAAATCGCGTAAAACGAATCCTATTATCCCATACAAAATTCCATTTACAAAATCGCGTTAAAGGGAATCCTGCTCGCGTAAATCGATCTATGTTCCCTATTTTGTCGATTGCGTATAAACGAATCCACGTAAATCGAGTTCACTTATACCGAGGATATACTGTATAATGAAAAATATGCTTTCCACATTGACAAGTTTTGTTTGAAATAAAAATTTGAGATGGCGAAAGAATGTTCGGTTAACTATACTGCGACTTCACTTAACTAGATAGGTAGTATATAAAATAATTATTTACTGAAGAATTAAAATTTATTTTTACTCCAAATAAAAGCTGTCTAATACGTTAATAAAATTTCGTCTTTTATATAATAGTTTTAGATTTTATAACGTGGCAACTTTGTATTACAACATAAGTGAAAACAATAAAATTATAATCAAACTCTAAGACCGAATCTTGTATTTTAAAAAGTATTGTTTTTATGAATACAGAAATAAGCAACAAGCACAGTTTTGGGAACGAATAGTGGGTATGCGTTATTTTTATTTGTTAATCATGCTCTAAAGTAACTATTTAAAGTAAATATTAAAATAGCACGGACATCAGCATAAAATATTTACAATTTTGATCATATTATATCGGTTGATGGTATCCTTAATAACCTCCAGTCTTAATCAGAAAATTTTGATTTTTTTTAATAAAAAGTGTTAAATAAGTATAATAGAGGAACGCATTCTTACCAATTAAAGGTAAAAAATCGAATCGAATGTTTTTTGTACCTCTTAAAGTTTTCCCTTTCGAATAGAGATTTTACGATTTTTGAAAATACTTGTGAGTTTGTGCGTCCTTTTGCTGTTACACAAGAGAGAAATGAGGCAAAGTGGTAACTTTATTGGAACGTTTACGAGAACAGCGCCTAGAAAAAAGCTTGGAGATGTAAACAATAACTCTATCGAAAAAATTCAAGATGAAATTTTATCGATAGATTTCGGTCATGTGATTGTGTTACTTGTACAGATAATTCAATCGTATAATTTGCTGATAATAATACAATTAATTTAATTATGGTAATCGATTATGACAATTGTCAAGTAAAAATCAGGTTTTAACAGACACCACATATTTAACAACGAAAATTTCATCAGACTTACTTTGATAGAATTAAAATATTAAAGCGTTATCACTTGCTAATAAGTAAGAATGAATTTAAATCACAGTTCTTAATCTTGCTATAGCCCATTCCCGCTTTGCGCTACACGCATCCCGAGGCGCGCCGGTAGAGTCATAGGACTTCACTGAGCCAGGGACCGGCCGCCCACCGGGCAAGATGTTTTCGAATTGAACGCACTGGTCCAATTACGAAAGGAACGCATCTTCCGCATCTTTTAAATCAGCTATTAACTAATTTTCACATCCACATGGATGCATATAATCCTTTCTGGCAGAAATTCCCGGAAAAATCGCCAGCAAATACCAATACGCGAAATACGACCGAAAACACCGACGAAGCAACCACCAAAGCATCCCGCTACTATGCTAACAGAAAAATAAAAGCACCATCCACTCCTCTCTCTCTCTCTTTGCCTCCGACATTGTTCGTGGGAAAAAAACGCACACAATTAATCCCGCGATGCTCAGTTGTTAAGGCGACACAAAAGAAACGTCTCGGTGGGACGCGCGTACATACACTCAATTTTGCCCCGCGCTTCGCCTTTTTCTCCGTTTACCCGTGACGACAATGAATCGAGAGGGGATCGTTACGGTGTCTTCACATGAACACTTGATTTTCAATGGCAGAGAAAGGGGGAGAAGATGAGGAGCGAGGCACGCGCTCACAATGGGGATCGTGGGCTCGGTGGGTGTGTGCGTGTGTGTGTGTAGCCACGCGGCGCTCTCCCCGAAAGAGGGACGCGGCGACGGGGTTTAGAGCGTGGCGGACGGGTGTCGCTCGGCTTTCGACATGCCTTTTGCCGATGCGCCCCTCTTTCTCTCTCCCTCTTTTGACGAAACACCTCGATATGGGCTCGTATCGTTCCCACCCGCAACATCTCCTTGTTTTACAATAAATTCCCGACGAGAAAGATACGAAAAGAGCGGAAGGGATGCAATGTATTTACGACGTTTCTATCTAAAAAAAATATTTTAGGAAAAAAGAGGTTCTTGTAAAGCGTAAGGCAAGGCTTTTGTGAAGAGGAAAGACAATGGGATGAATGCAAAAAGGCTTCGGAGGCTTGAAAAGAGAATGAGTGTTTTTTTGGATGAAAATCCTTTTTGCTTGGTGATATTGTGTCGCAAACGAGTTGAAAGGAGTTGTTCTCCCGCGCCGAGATATTGAAAGGATGTTTTTAATTACCCTTAAAACAAAGGTAGAAATTTTTTACTGTTGTTAACAAAGGTTGAAAATTTTCTTTGCCCTGTTGTACCATGTGAAGCAATTTTAAATAATTTATAATTGACTCGGTTGAGTTTACAGAAGGTAGAGCAAAAAATATATGGTGTTTTCAATTTTTGGAGGGCTAGAGAAAACAATGCAGAACCAAGTATGATTTCGTCTACGATATTTCTTCTTATTTTAGATCTTATATTCTATATATGCAAGTCTCAGTAAATAATGCATGAAGCCAGACTTTTTAAATTATGTTAAAAAGACAAAAATTATAACGATAACTTTAAACTGACCAATTTAGTGACAATGCAAATAACCACTTGAACAAAGAAGTTACTGACTCAAGATTAGAGAACGCATAGCTAAGATAATGTCTAGATATCTTGCCACCATTCTTTTTCATTACTAGTCTCAAAAATAAGAAAAGTCAACATGAATCTAAGTATAGCATCAAAAGTATTCTTCGACGGAGAAAGATGTTTATAGAATCATAAAAATATATTTAAGTCATCATAACCATAACATATCAAGCATGGATGAAACGTGATATATTCACCTAATATGTAAAGTTCCCATTGATGAAATGTACATTGTTTTAAATGTAACAGCGGATTGAATGAATACATTTTGTGCATGTATTTAACAGCTATTCCCATCATATATAGCATCCATTAAGATTCGTAACAATATGTAAACATTTTACTGGTATATCTTATCCTAAATATAATCTCTTCAAAACACACGATAAAACAATTTTAATGCGCCCTAATAAACGATAAACATCACATAAAATAATTGATATTTTTTCGAATCTTTAAAAATAGTATTTATGTAAAAACAATTAGGTATTCATTTACTAAATATTTTACTGACAAGTTTATTGAGATTCCAATTTTTTATTTCAAACAATATATTATGATTTTCAATTTAGATAGCACAGTTTTGATTAAGGTTGTTGATAATAATATTTCTAGATTTTATTTCGGTCATTTAATAATTTAATTCACCAATAAATCAATTAGTTTAGAAAATTCAAGCAGGCTAACGAAACCAATAAATTTTTTACTGAAAATTGACCGATAAAATGGATATTCAACAAATCTCACATATATACGATATTGTCTTAATTATAAATATTGTTCATTGTAAAAAAGACCTATCGAATGAAACTGATAAGCTTATTAATTAATATCAGATACATTAAAACGTTTGGTGGCAATAAAACTTGAACAATATGTGTAATCTCATAAGAAATCAATGAAAGGCCGAACAACAGTAGCAGAAGAAAGTAATACTAGACTGGTAAGAAATGTCAACAAAATATTGCCTTAGGAGACATGAAGAAAATTCACAGAATTTTAAAGAGAACTAACTTTTATGACAGAAAGTTCTCAAAAATTGTTCGGAAAAACTTTTAGTGCAACCTAAGATCTATCATACTTCGGCTAGTGAAATAATAAAATTTCCTGCGAAAACCAAAGTTCACTCTAAATTGCTCCAGCTACGAGCACCTCACTCTTCCTCCGCCGAGGCGATATCAAAAACATCTTAACAACGTACCTCGATATATCTGATCGTCTCCAGCGAAACGGCAGTGGCGTCAGTAGCAACCGAATGGAGGTTCTGCCGCCAACCGGACGACCTCCTTGGGCTCAAAGTTTCCGGACAGGAAGCTAACACCACGCAACGGCACTCCCGCGCAAGGGACTCCTAAACAAGCACACTTCTTCTTTCAGGAAGGCGACGGAGAGAGCGCGGCGAAGGGAAGGATGCGGGGAGAAGGGCACGGCGGAGTCCTGGGTTCGATCACGCGAATCCCTTACAGGTAAGAAGCGTCGACACAGTCGGGAATAAAAGTCTCAACGGATCGCACCCCTTCATCAGTCGGCGAAGATCCTCGGGAGGGAAATTTCCGCAGACTTCCTTGTCCCTCCGAGTAGGCGTCGTTAGGTGGCTGCCTCCCCTCCCACCTCCTCTGGATCACTCCCTCCGAAAATCAACAAAAACAACCCCTCTGGAGACGGTCACTTTTCGATATCTCTCCAGTCCTTACTTTTTGTTGCTATGAGTTGAGCGAGATAGAAAGAGAGAGAATGAGATCGTTATCTCACACGAGTGCCATCTATACTCCGCTGCGATCAACTCCGCTCCTTCCTGTACTTTTGCTCCCCTCTCTCTTTAGACGAAGTCTCCGAAAATATCGGATCTCCTCGGGTATGTCTGTTTCACGTGCCACCCGAGTGCGGATCCGTCGGCTTTTCTTCTCCCGCGCTCCTCCTCGCTGTCCTTCCTTCGCTCTTCCTTCCGCAGCCGCGTCCGGGATAGATTTGATCGCCCTTCCCCCGAAGGGAATTAAAACCGCTCGTCGGTGAGAGGAGGAGGAGGAGGGAGACGTGAACAGCACGCTTCTCTCTCTTCGGAGGAAAAAACGGGAGGGATTGTGGGGAGGGTGGGAGGAGGATGCGTGTGTGAGTGGGTGGCGGGGAGGGGAAAGAGGTGTCGATGAGGGCGGGGCAGTGGGGAACGGGAGAGGCGGCGGTGTTTTTTTCTTCCAGGGATTGTGGTTTAAGTGAGTTAGCGGGTGGAAGGGGCCGTGAGTGTGTATGCGTGCGTGCGTGTGTCTCCCAATGGTTCCCGACCGATGGTTTTTTTCCGATAGGAAGGATTCGTTGGAACCTTTACGAATGAGGCGAGAGCGGAGGATGTCTGTGAAGGCTCCGAACGCGACGTGGGAGAGAAGAGTCACACGGACTAATACGGAGGTGGCTGATCATTCGGCGGAAATCGCTGGCCAAGTGGTTCGTTCCTCTCTCCCGCCTCTCTCCTCCCCACCTCCTCCTCTCTCTCCCTCCGAAGAGGGAGGGGAGAAGCGTGCGGTGCGCCGGCCCTCCCTCCTCTCACCTCGCCCTCTCTATCCCTCCTCCCCGACCTCTCTCGCACTCCACCGTATCCCCTCCCTTTCCTTTCTGCCCCCATCCATTGCTTCCCTACCTCTCCCCCCTCCTACCCAAGAGAAGGGGGCGTCCACGCCCCGCCCGCACGCCCCCGCAATCTCTCTCCCATTTCACCTTGGCAGTCTCCGCACACACGAGGGCGGGCGTCGTCTCTCCGTCGACCCTTAAACTCGGTGTTTGCGCGACTGTGGCCGGAATCGGGGTGGCGAAGGCCGAAGAATGGACTCGTATAGCTAAGTTGTTATTTTGGCAATTGGAGGGTAAAAAACAAAAGAAAATAACTCGAACGTTATTAAAGCTCAAAGAAGGCAATAGGTAGTCGTTGAGAGTGTAAGATGGTTTCTTACGACAAATAGTATAACAAAATCTAAAAAGTTAGAGAACGTGTCAGGGAGTAATAATATGGATGACGGGTGATGCGGATGAAATTAAATTCAAACTATTTTAACTGAGAAAATGCTGGAGATAAATAATTAGAAATGTAATCAAGGTCTAAGTAGAGAAGGAATAATACAAGTTTCATTTTGAAAACATGGGAGATTCGAATCTAAATACGAAATATGTCCAAGGAAAAATTTGCCTTGACATTTGGGACAATATTGAGCAAAGAACTAAGTAAAGTAAAGTAAACGGACAAACGCGACAAATAATAAAGAAAATAATAGATAATCGAGTAAAGAAAATTTTTGCAAGTAATAAATTAGGAGTTTATTAATTTATAAATGCATATAAATAACTATCTATCTATCTATTTTAAAGAATGGCATGTTATAAACGGAATTGAAAAGAATATGATACGAAAGAGGAAGTGGCAAATTATAGAGCTAATCGATGTTAAGTGGGTATTGTAGGTTAAGTCGGGGGCTTTTTGTATGAATAGGAGAGAGAGAGAACAGAGAGACGAAGGGTGAGTATTTTCCGGAGTACTCGTGGGCAGGTGCAGGCACAGATGCTCAAAAGTCACTGCACCCCAACAGACGCAAGTGTTGATTCCTCGTAAAGCGGGCTATTTAACGTTGACTATTCGGATTCAAGAGGGACACAATGAGGAAGAGATTTAAACCCGCCATGCAAACAATCCGTTCACCCTTGAGCTCTTTAACCTCCATTAAAGAAATACATCCTTCCTTTTCGCTACATTGTTCGTTCTTCCTCAACGATGACCGATTTTTGTTTTCGCTCAATTCGACGGGATGAATCTATTAGGTCTACAGGTCAGCTGAGAGAAAATCCCGACTTGCAACGACTTAGAAGGGTTATTCACTACTCACTCGATGCATATTTCGACCAATTTGCGAAAGATAAACACTTTTTGGAGAAAATAATTTTTATTGGGCTTTTTACGACGAACGAGTGACGAGGAAATTTTCAGCAGAGTTGAAGGAGCAATAAATATGGCTTAGGTTTAGCGAGTGAGGATGGTAGAGAGAGAGAGAAAGAGACGGGGTTTATGGAGTGGGAGAGAGGAAGTAGGGAAGCGGTCCTGGAAGAGTGGGGGCGGGCGTGGGGCAGAGAGGAGGGGCGGGTCGGAAAAGGGGGCCAGGCATGGCGCAGCGTCTGCCAACCCGAAAGGGATACGCGGAACCACGTGATCCTCCCTCGCTCTGCACATGCGCGAGACCTCTTCAGGCTCCTTTTTTCGGTGATTCTTTCTCCCTCTCTCTCTCTCCCTTTCTCTCTCTTGTTCCCTCAACTGGGTGAGGGAGAGGTCTGGGTGGCGAACGCAAGGATGTGAGGGAGAGGTTTTGGAGTGCGTGGGAGTGATAGTAAAAGGACCTTTCGGAGGAAAGGATTCGAACGATGATGTTTTTGAGAAGTCCAAAAAAATAGCTCACCGAAAACAACTTGGTCAAAATCTCTCTGGGGGATCTATCATATTATTTTTCTACGCCCACATTAAGATTCTTCGGATCGATGGAATAAGTGAAGACTGAACATTTTCTCACAAATGCATTTATGACTAATTATATGCCATTGCGTAAATATACGGCTGTTACCAGGGGCGGCCTGAGGAATATTGGCGCCCCGGGCGAGATAGCACTCCGGCGCCCCCCTCCATTAATGTTTGTTGATGTATTTACAAAGTACATGTTTATTTATTTATTCATCGCTCTATAAAAATTATTGCTAACGAAAAATTAAAAGGAATGCTGTCAAGATTCTACCCTGTTCCTCGATATAAATTGATATCCAATATTTATTCACTTGAAAGTAATGCATTAATAAATTATCGGGATAGCGCCCCCAAAACTTCGGCGCCCCGTGCAGTCGCCCGGCTCGCCCGTAGTTCGGGCCGGCCCTGGCTGTTACTTACTACAATTCAAAGTTAATTCTGGTATTCGCAATATTTAAATATTAAGGGCATTTTAAATAGGTTATTTTCTTAAATTATCTAAAATAATTTTAAAAATATTATGATACATCGCAAATATTGTCTTCTGGATTACCAATTAGAAAATGTTTTAGAATAATTAATTTCTCATTAGGATAAGCTCATTAAATCCATTTCATAAATTAAACACAGAGATCTTAATAGCTTCAATGCTACTGGGTTATCAAAATATCTCCTATGAAGAAAAAATAATTGACAAAATCAGATACCTTCTACAGCTGCAATTGAAGTCAGTTTTAATTCACTGACTGTTGACTATTAATAATTCCTTTAATTAAGTCAAAATAATTTTTAAATGAAAATGTTGAATTATGATGCAAAAACTCGAATTCGACTAAATATCTTTCACAAAAATTATAAATACAGGCGCGTTGAAGTAACAGGCGTTTTTTATTATGAAGAAAATTCTCACAACTAACGCAAAAGAAACTTAAGAGTATGGCTTTTTTAAGCGTTGTTATCCTCTATATTTACAGAAATTTAGAATTTACCGGACAGCCCCGCAGCCAAAGGGGGCCCTGTTTTTGTGAAGGTTTTAAATGTTTTTCTGGGACTTCAAATTTGTTTTGGCGGGAGTGGGAGGGCTACATATTTTTCGGTACGCCACCGATTTTGATCTAGGAATATGATAGTAAGCTTTAAAACCGTTAAGTTTTCAGAAAACAGGCCCATAAAAAGGTTCTATTTTAATATTTTACTGAAGAATCTGGCATTAAAACCAACTTAAATTGTCATTTTATCGGCGAAAATTTTTATGAACAACTTCAAGTATACTTTTTGATTTAGTAAAAGAAAATATTGATTTACGGAGTCATATGAATGAATTGTAAATAAATTTAATGATCATTAGACCATAGTAATCATAAGTTTTCAACCATTAATGAAATCTTTATAATTTTTTCTATCTGCAGTTTCACAAGTTGTTACCACATTAATACATCGCTAGAAAGTTCTATCTCGTAATAGAGAAATTAATGCATTTACCCTGATGAAGAGTATCGAATTGCGGGTCGGTTCTCAACGTAATGGGTTAAGATTATTCCTATTTTAAAATTTCATCGTGTTACGCTTTCCTCATAACTTTTTCGTTAAATATTGCGGCAATAAAAATTCTGTGGTAGTTTGTAATCGTTTTAGCATGCCTATAAAAGTCTATGAAGTGAGAGAAAATAGGTTTTATTATCGGAAGCTTGAATATCAGATCAAGGACAAGCACTTAAGAAATACCTACTTGTCTCAGGTATCTCCAATAGCCACAACAAGATTACAAACAATCAGATGCCCATTTCGACTACAAAACAGCCGTCCTCGGTGGTAATTTGCCGAAAGAAGATGATTCTAAGATTCTAGAATCTTGTAGCCGAAATGCACATCTGGTTTTTATAACACTTTTGTGGCTAATGGAGATACCTGAAACAAGTATTTTTAAGTGCTTGTTTTTGAAAATTTTCAGCCATAAGACGAGCTCGATAATTCTCTGTTGAATAAATCTCAGTGCTAATCAAGGGTAGTATGGACATTTAAATAACCAGTAATTAAAAATTTCTAAGATGCTTAATCTAAACAGTCAAAAAAGTAATATGTATATAGAAACAATATTCTCGGGAATATTTTGTCGGTAGTATAATCTGTCCATATCTATCCATAAATAAGTGCATCAGGTTGGTAAATGTGTTTTAATGCTATAAAAACTATTTTAAGTTATTTCTATCTCAAAAATGTATGCTTTTATTAGAACAAATCCTTCTGAATTCGTCATAAATTTAAATTCATTGTATAGTATACGTGTATAAAATATCTTTAACCAGCTTCCCAATAGCCATTACACAGTTTCATTCGACGGCAGTTGTTTTTTAACAATAGGTGATTTGAGTGACTGAATCATTTTCCTCTACACAAGTGAGCAATGCGCGAGAAATAATTGCCCAATATATAACTATTATTTCTAAGAGCGGCACGAGGTATTTTGCGCTCCGGGAGAGAGAATACATCTCAGCGCCCTCTTCATGTAATTGTAAGAAGATATTTTAAGCGAATGTGTTAATTTATTCACTGTTCCTTGAAATTTAAAGCGTTAATTGCATGAAGGAATAAGGTTTTCGCCTGTTCAGAAATAAGCATTGCTAGTCAGTTATATATTTCTATGTAATGTATCGATAGATTGGTGGGAAAGCGATCCCGACATTTTGATCCCCCGGAAGCTCGTGGTGATCTTAATTATTGCGCATGGTACTTTTCTCGAATAATACGAAAGAAATTGAATTTGCGTAATATGGTGCACTTAATTAGGAAAGCAACAGGCTCTGACTTCTTCAAACTAAAATAATATTGCGGAATGACTATGATGATAAGAAGTGTACTACAGAATTAGAGTGCCAAGTAAACATCAGGAACCAATTTTTACAATGGAGCAGATTAATGGGTTATTTATGCTATTAACCGTAGAATGGAAGATAGATTGAGAACTTATTACAACATTTTGAATAGGATTATAATAAATAAAATGAGAATTTTTTAACTGAGGAATCCTATTCTCGTGTAGAGAGGGATTTTCGTTCCATCTCTTTCGATCCGGATGTATCGAAACCCGCTTTCAACGTCACTAAATTTAACAATAACGAGACCGTGCGAAAAACGACACTCTCGTAAAAGCAACACCCCCATTCACGCCCTTCCCCTTCAGGTGCGCATTCGCCACCCCCGCGCTTATCTCTGCCGCTGTGTCTGCATTCACACGTGTTTTGAACGCATCGGCGTTTTTGAGGATGGGGAGGCGAGGAGGAGGATACAAGTGAAAAGATAAAGAGAGAGAGAGGAAGTGCTTGGAGGAAGGAAGGACGGAAGGAAGGAAAAAGGAGCGGTGGGATAAGGAAGTCGAGAGGAAGGATACGCCATGAGAGAAAGAGAGAGGAGGAGAGGGAGTGTGGGAGGGGACATGCGACTGGGAGGGGGAGTGTTTGGGAAACGAGGGAGGAAGGATGGGCGGGTGGATTACGCAGGGGGAGGGGTGAAGGGATGGAGGTTCTGAGAGGGGAGGAGGGGAGGGCAATAACGTGCGGATGGCTCCACCTCACGCATGGCACTAAAGTCCCCGAGTCACGCATCCTGAGTGAACCAAGCGGTAAAAGAAGTCCTTTGGATGACGCAGGACATGAGGATGAACCCAATCACATCGTAATTTAAAGATTTGGCTTTAGAGTGGAACCGTTGCTGAGATTTTCGTATATATTGGTGTTAAAATAATTTCTTTAGCGTTAAGTGTCCATTCGTTATTAAAACTTCAAGTGAAACTAAGTTCTCCATTCAACAATATTTTTCCCCTTTAATGGATATAGCATTAGTGTTGAATTTCAATCTCAGATGTGGAGCTAGTAACTAAAATTTCACTTTTATCGAAAAAACAAAGGAACTAAGACGATCAGCAATTACCAGTGAAGAGATATATTTTGCACTATTTACATAAAACTAGATAAAACTCGAAATGCGTTACTATTGAAAAAAGTTATAGAAAATATGTCAAGCAATCAATTCTGTTTCTTTATCATATTACCATTTTAAAAGGTAATATGCGAATATATATCTTAAAAAGTAAATAACATAACAAATATGAACGTAGAGAGTAAATAAGTAAACAAATATGAACGTGCGTTTTATGCATATCTTAATGGCGCTCAACAATAAATTAATCCCGTAATAAACGAAAATAATTATATAAACCTTTTACATAAAATATTTCGGTGTAAAAAATAGCGCATTCGGCTAATGTTAGTGGTTGGATTGTTATTCAAAATTTGGAATATGCAACTATTCGAGAGGTATGACTTTATTTTACACAAATCCGCAATCTCTTCAAAATATATAACGGATTTATGGAACATTTAATTTTTTCTCTCTCTCCTTCTCTGTCTCTCTCCTTTCTTTCTTCCGCTCTCTCTTGTATTAAAGCACTCAAAGCACGCATTCCTTATGCATGTATAGTATAAGAATTAAGGCGACAATACAATCTCGAGGTTTAACAATGACACGGTCGGTAAAGCAAAATATCGTTAAAAAGCTAAAAAATTTCAAATAAATGTGATTTAAACGTATAACTTGAGCGATTTCGAATCGGAAGCGAAATGAATATGAATATGAATATGAATAAGAAACGATATTCATTTTTATTTAAAGCTCTCCAGGTCCGAAGATCGTAGGTCAATTCTTTCTAATTTTAATTTGCAGAAGAGTAAAAGCCTGCAAGTCGAAAAATCGATTTTTACGTGTTATCTTATGGGAAATGACACCCCCTCCACATCCCCCCTCCCACCAAAAATCAAAATTCTGGCTCTGAGCTGCACATTTTCATTGTCCCAGTAGTAAGTGTACTAAGTTTTAAGTCTTTAAGTTTCTTGGTTATCGAAATGTGCTGTCCACACACACATTGCCTTTTATTAATAGAGATGGGTACTAATTTTAAAAATTCAGTTATAAGAATATGTTGAATTAATTTCTTTGATACTATGTGATCGTACAAGCAATAATTCCAAAGTTCAGTCATTAGTAAAGTAAATATATAGCAAACGTGATGCATTAGTCAAGCAATCTGTACACAACGTCAAGAATCCTTATCCCGAAAAAAAATATTTTTACTTGCGTCACTGAATTTTCGCAGAAAAACCTCCCTTGAAGTGTTTGAGCGGCGAGAAAAACTTAGCGGGCGAAAAAATAGCGCAGCAAAAGGAGCGAAAAGCATCAGGCTCACACTCGGACGTTCGCGCATATTTTCGTCCTCTTTTTGATATAAAGCGAAAGAAAAGCTCGTGTCCCTTTCGACCATTATCCGCTCTCTTTATCCTCATCTCGACGAATATTCATAGCGCCACGTCCACTCGCTCTCGCGAGGGACGTTGCGGAGTTACACCCTTTCGTCTTGCACCAGAGGAAGGGGTCATCCACTTTCAACCCTTTCGCATCACAAAAACCTTTTGTTCGGGGACGACCAAAGGGTTAAATAGGTGGGTGACAAGGCGGTTCCATGGCCATCTCACGCAACAAAAGAAAAGCAGTCTACTGTTTAGTATGGGAAGAGAGAAGAAAATGCATTTTTCGCACCCAAATGTACATGCACGTGTATGTTATATACGAAAAACACACTCGCTAATGAATCTCGCAACGCAATCATTTACGCATGACCCTTTCGGTAAGAGGGGAGGAGAACGGCAAAGGACGAAGGGAACGCTGTATGGTTGGTCATCTTCCGAAAATGTAACTGGAGACGATGGATGGCGGGAATACATTACTCCCTCTCTCTCTCTCGCGTGGCGATGCCTCTGCTATGTGGTGCTCCTGAGAGCGTGACGTCTTCGGTCAAGCGATTACACGGAGCAGGATGGTTAGAATGGGGTCAAAGGAGTACCAGGGAGGGGCAGGGGTCATTTTGTACCCACTTGGCGTTTTAAATTGGTGGGCTTCAACGCAAGAACTCGCGTGAAGAAAAAAATGGTCGAATTCAGGAGCGATCCCCACACACGGTCGGAATTTATTAAAACTCAAGCGGTCCTAATTTTTAAAAATTCTTCACGCTTAAATATAATCATTTTTTCAGGTATTTACACTCGTTAAATACGTTTGAGAATGACTTTAATGCGAAAATTATATTAAATCAGTCTAAAATCATTCTTAGCTTTTGTAATTTCAGTAGCAAGTTATTGGGAAGACGGTAGTCACTTGTAAGCAAAAGCAATACCATTTCCTTACGTTTAATAAAAATTACAAAAATGGATAATACGCGTTTGCATTAAAAATCGCAGAAATGTCCTACGTTCATGGAAACGTTAAACACTTAGTGGTCTAAATAGAAAATGGATCCAAAAATGCACTTTATCCAGTTTTAAGAAAATTGTTTATGCATTTATAAACATTATTTAAATATTTACCATAAAATACCAGAATGCAACAGAATTTCATTAGTTCATGCAACGAAACGGCAGATGCAGTTGCTACGGCCTATTGTATTGGTCAGGTGCTGGCGGCTGAAAAGCCGTCGCGTAGAGTGCAGCTGCCAAGGTGTAATCTCAAATAGGCGCTAATTGATTGAAATGATGAAGCGCTGAAGCTCTAAGAGGGAGAAAGTGCGGGAGGACAATGAGTGTCAGAGAGCAAGCAAAAATATATGAGCAACGAAGAGGAGTGAACTCTCTGATGACGCATGGAAATTTTCCGTTAATTTCAATTAGATAATAACGATTGAACATATACCAATTTTGAGTTGTACATATTAGTAGCAGCATGTGAGCGAAAGAAGATGTACGAGTTGTCTTATATCAGTGAACCGAAGTTGCGGTAATAAAATAAACGGATACGAAATAGATACGAGATCGCAATGACAAAGATTGAAGTTAATATGACAAGAATTAGATTAGTACGAAACAGAATGATAGAGTCAACTATGGTAACCATAAATTGATCAAATAACCAAATGTTAATGTCATATAAAAATCAGCCGTCTTCAGGCAATGCTCTAATCGCTGGTTACTTCAATTAATTTTAAGTAGTCATTATATAAAGTCTTTCCCAACTTAAACAATTTATTCCCACAGCTCAAAATGAATTCATCTAATTAGAGGCCGCATGAATATCTAATCTTATAAAAAAACTTAGTTAACTCTTCGTATATGAGAATATTATACGAGGCTGTGATCTTCATCACCTATTATGACGTCACCGCAGAATAACGTGTACGCAGGCATAAGAAAGGGAGAAGTGAGAAGAAGGAGAGCGAGCGAGGAGGAAAAAGCAGCTTAAAATGACGAATCCCCATATTTCATCCCATCGAAGTAAGCTGGGGGAGAGGAGTAAGAGGCGGGGGGAGTTAGGTGAGAGGTATAGAAATAGAGGACAGTGGCACAGGTGGGGGTGGGGCGGAGGTTAAGGAGTTGGTGCTTGCGCCCTTCCCTCTCTCACCCTCCGTGTACAACCCCTGCTCGCCCTCCCCCTCCCCTCATCGCCACCAGCACCCTTTCCGACCTCTCCCCCCGCCTCCCTTCCTACGCCCTCTATACTCCCCTCGTAAGCCTTTCTCCCTAATGTAAATTAGTGGCGGATGTTAACACCTGCCCCCTACCTGCGGGGGAGTGGGCGGGTTCCCCCTTCCATCCCCTTTTTCATGATTATCTTCCCATGCGAGTGGGTGGGTCACTGTCACCCGTTTAGCTGTTATTTCGCCGTAAAATTTTCCTTGCGGAAGATTTTTCGATACCTTTAAATGGAATATTTCAAATTAAATCGAGAGTAGCTATGACCAGAGAAAAGTAGGTAAAAAATGCGGAAACGTCCGTGCTCATCCAACGAATGAATCTACCATTTAGTTTCTACCGTCTTTGATTTCGAGAGATGTAAAAAGAGGTAAGATGTGATTTATACTGATTTACGGAAATTAACGAATTCTAATTTCAGTAAACACGAAACTCGAAGAGAGTAATAACAACGGTTCTCGTTTTCTGTGTTAGAATCTAAAGTTAAAGCAAAGCTAAGTTCTAAGGGAAAGTTTCATCAATAACATTAAAAGGAGCTTAAAATTTTGCGATTTTAATAAAACAAATTTCTTTCTAAATGTTTCGCAAATTATGTGTTCAAAATAAAATATTTTCACGCTACCGCTACAAATTGCATATAACATGCACTCGCAGCGTCGTAACTAGCTATTTTAGCACCCGGGGCAAACTACCAAATATACGTCATAAAAAATTCTCTAATACCTATATTTTTTACTATATGGATTTTGGGTGAACAATTAATCAATAAAAATAAACTATAAATGATGCAATTTCTAACTATAA
Organism: Tanypteryx hageni; assembly: GCA_028673005.1. NCBI lineage: Eukaryota > Metazoa > Arthropoda > Insecta > Odonata > Petaluridae > Tanypteryx > Tanypteryx hageni. The sequence continues at coordinate 107,082,795 of CM054113.1, read as the reverse complement.
ATGTACACAAGTTAAATACATAATTATAAATATAATTACGTACATACATAATTACACACATACATAAGTAAAATACCGAAAGTATTAATATTTTAATATGAAAGATCTATTCTACGTGATTTTAATGTTACAAACTCATCAATAACATCATCGAAATTTATAGTTTCTGCTATGCGTATATCTGGAACAAGTATAGTAGTGAAATCTCTCCTGTCCTTGTGCCATGCAACTTCACACAATTTACCATTAACAATTTTTGCGCCTCTTCTTTAGTTGCGCCCGGGGCAGATGCCCCGCTTGCCTCGCCCTAGTTGCGGCACTGTGCACACGACTTAAATCTTTGACTACCTAGCAGATAAGTAAGTTTGGAAATGCATGGTATTGGGTACTGCTTCTACTCGCTGAGGTTCATTCAGCTAGAACCAAAATGTAATTTTAAAAACATAGTATGCTCTTTACAAGAAAAGAAAAATTATCTTTTCATCAGATTTAATGCTAAACAGATAAAAGAAGAAACTTCTGCGAAGATTAAAAAGCCTTAAACGATTCCACTATAGAAGAGAAATTGACACTATATGGTTTTACTTCTAGCATGTGTCTCCGTTCGCTCTTCTTGAGATCAAGAAAAGAGGGTTAATATGGAGAAAAGCAAAACATAAAACGAGGAAAGCGCACAAATCGAGATCTGCGACTCGACAAAAGAAAGTATCGTCGCGAATCTCAACGGTAACTCTTCAATTTGCATAAATGATTCCAACTCCCATCGAGAAAAATTAAGAAAAGAATTAAGCGCAACAAACTCGGAAAAAATAAGGGTCTTAATTTACATAACTATTCTGGCCCTAATAACCCTCTCTGGAAAAGCAGAGGAGGAGGAAAACTGGAAATGCTAAATCAAAACTCCCTCTGGAAAGGGTTTTTACTTTTGGCATAGCCATTCCCTTCTTCCTCCTCTCCCTTCCCCACTCCCCAAACACGCTCCCTCAACCTTTTTATCATTCAACACTACTCCCTCCCACTTTCCACTTTCATCAGAGGCGAACCCTCTCTCGCATCCCTCACTTATAAACGCCACCTCAAGAGGGGGAAAGACACTTTTTCGTAGTCGGAGAGATAACTTCCCACGCCCATACCACCCTCGAACCCCTAACTCCCACTCGCCTCGCCTCCAGCCTATCATATTATCCTAGCAAACTAACCCTGCTATATCTTACCCCTCTAACACAAAATCCCACCCATCCCCGTAGGAGTCCCTCTTTGCCACCATGAATATTAAAACGGAGACCCAGATTAATCACCGTTGATAGGGTGGGCTATGGCAGAGGGAGAGGGGGGCGGGTGAATTGCTGGAAGGTAGGGATGGGGTTTGAACTCTCTTTGGTACACTGAACCCAATCTTGGCCATAGAAAGTCCATTATCCGTCTATTAGAATAAATAATTCCAGCTTCTAACTATTACATGAGATATTACCAAAATGGCCTAGACCCGAAAAGGATTTTTGTGCAAATGGAAACATATTCTTTTATACTTCTTCATTAGAATTACTTTTTTGTTCAAAAGAATGCAACGAAAATAGTCAATTTTTAGATAGTCTATAAGGACTAAATTTCCTAAATTTAGTTCAGAAACGCATACTTAGGAAAACTTTCTACCTCTAGTATACTTTGCAAATGATATAATTAGATCAAGAGAAAAGCTTCAATTCTAAAAAGGATTCAAATGAAATTTTTGCAGGAGTTAGAAATAGCACTTTCTCAGTTTCCGTTCTTTAAATTGCACTGCCTTAATCATTATAAGTAAACTTTCAGTTCTAGGAATTATTTGCCAAAATGCTGCCCGCATCGAACCAAAAAAACTGTGAATATTACTTGCTCATGCTTCATTATGGCAATTTTCAACATTTTTTTATGGGGAAACTTTCAATAAATATTGCAAGTTCTTGAAAATTTCTGACGATTCAGTTCCATCGTGGGTTTTATTGCTATCAATCTTCATTTTTATGAACTCTGAATGCTGGATTCATAACATAAAAACAGTAAAATTTTATTGGATTTTCCATAGCAATATTTTTCGCTAGATTTATTTTATTAAATACTTTCTCTTGATCTCATTATGCACAGATCTTTCAGTGGAACAAGTAAACAAAAATTTTGTGATCTGATACTGTACTCAAAATAGAAGGTACACTTTATTACTTTTAAAATCAACCGATAAAAATCGTCGTAAATTCTCAATTTATTATCAATACACGTGAGGGTTCGGCACGTTTCTATTTTTGTATATGTAATGAGGGGTCTGAAGGCGATGATAATCCATGGTAAACGAAGAAGAAGAACTTTGCGATACGAGTCACATTCTGAGCTAACTGAATCACAATTCAACAATGCAATTATTTTGACCATATATGTACCTAGAAGAGGCAACTGATTCTAGATGCCAGATAGTTGGAGTTTCACAAGTTCATCGAGAGTAGCGAGTAACAGAAACCTTTCTCCTAGCTTTATGGGACTTCTTATATTTTAAGACTGCACAAAATTTCCATTTAGTAAATATATTTAGCTGCCTCGAATTATGGATAAATAAACCAATGATTGGAAATGAACGGCGAAAGAGTAACTTGCTCAACAAAGGATAGATATCACAATCTTCGCCACTAATACCCGTGCAAGCATCTTTAAAATCCCTCTTCTCTTAATTTTGCAGAATATTCTCCCACCCTCCTCCCGTGACAGCTCTTACAGAAACAAAGACTCTTTTCTCACCGAAAAGGAAACAAAGTTTAGCGCCTCGAAAAAAAACTTGGAGAGAGATTTCTCTCACCTTCCACACACACGAAATTTTACCCATTGTCTCCGAGTGTATCTTTTCTTCGTCCCTCTGCCCCCCCCCCCCTCTCTCCCTCGAAGACAGCAAAAGAGGAAAAACAAACCGATGTGGAAGAGAAACAAAGGGGATTTAATGCGGTTGTTAAGGAGCGCATGAAACTGAGACGTTGGCGTGCCAACAAAAGACATGAAGAAATGCGGAGCTGGAGGAGGAAGAGTCTCCATCTCTTCCCCCTTTTAAGTTTAAGAAGAGATCTCGCATCCGAACGGAATCACGCCCGCGTTAAATTCTTACGGAGGGAGGAGAGCGGGGAGGAAAGAGGGGAGGTTTTAAGGAAGAGGGAACTTTTCTTCGCCTTCGTCGTCGCAAGGCATCGCAAGGGGCGTCAGTTTTAAGGCTCGGTGCTCGCGTGGAGCGGGGCAGGGGAGCGAGCACGCGTCTTTCGCAGCATCTGCATGAGAATGGAAGGGGGAGGGGAAATTCCGCGGAGTGAAGATTCGTCTCGCGGAGGTAGGAAGGGGGAGGGGAGAAGAGATACTTTTATATCGCTCTCGTAAAAACTTTAGGCTCGTTACATTTCCATCGCAATTTCCACTCTCCGAGGGCAAAGGCCCCTGCTTCTGACCGTTGTGGTAGGATTTTGAAAACACGTTGAAACGGCTTTAGCGTTAGCTTAACCCACATTGAAAACAGTGGGAATGCAAATGTTTTTCTCGACTCTGATGTGGAAAAGATCCTTCTGGCGATTCAAAATCGGATCACACTTCGGTGATATTTCTATGCATTTTGTTACTCCAATAACTTTTTAATTTTATTTAATTCCCAAGCGCGTATCGCCTTGGTCTGCACGTCATACCGTGAATTAAAATAATGCTTTTTCCAACAGTGCAAATCAGGACATTCCGCGCCGCAGAATTCAGTGTAATTAAACCAGCGCACAATCAACTTTTATGCAAAATGATTTTAATAGGCTGATCAGGAATACGCATTTATAAACACACAGAGCGTTAATAATACCAATTTTGATATGAACACAAGATAAACAAATAGAAAACCATTTTTAAAGGAGAACAAGAACCAGGGCTACAGATAAGAGTAAAAAACGTTTTATCACCCGGTGTTCTCCAACGCTAAGGAATAAAGGGATATAGAACACCTCCCAGCGGGCCAATCCCACGGACAATAGATGTGTTTAAGTAACGATATCGACTTTCCTCCTCTTCCTCCCTGAATCCGGACAGGCCTTTAACCTAAGAGAAGAGAGAGGTTCGCGTGTCGCTCAGCTGTATAGCAAAGAGGGAATAAATTCGCATTTGGCTCGGACGGAGAAGGATAGGGGGAGAGGCGGTCGGAGGAGGGGTGGAAGCGTGGGGTGGGAGATGGCGGTGGACAGCTATAAAGGTTAAGGCGGGGGTAGGCGTGGCTGCGGGGACCATGAGGAGGCAGGGGGAAGAGGTCAGGTGGGAGGGAATCGAGGGATGGGGTGAGCTATTAAGTTGATTATGACGAAGATGGAGTGGAAGGCGAGTGCGGTCTTTTTCGGGGAGTCTGAATTTCATTCCGCCTCATTGTCTCGTGAGCCTCGAAGAAGTGGAGGAGTAAAAGGGAGAGGAGGCGAGGACCCCGTCGTTTTGGCCTCCGAGAGCGTGAGAACCATTCCGCTGCCTTCCAAAGGCCTTGTCACGCACGTTTCGGATATCCCAGAAAAAGCCAACAGGCTCCGTGAGGCATTCCTCTAGACGGTGTTTGGATAAATGATGTAAGGGTTTATTTTTTTTGGAATCCTCTCTGGTGTTGGCGTATTAAAGAATGGCGCCCTAAGGAAGACAAGTTCCGCTTCATCCAATATGCATGGAGCGCCGACACTAACGCCCACCCACAATGGATGGGGCAATATAAGTACGTCTAACGGCTACGAGTTAAGCTCGCCAGATTTATAAATGAGAAATTATGAATATTAAAAGGTGATATAAGCTAGGAGATAAAGAAGGTGGAGAAGGGCGAAGAGGGCTAAAATATAGGAGGCCAGGAGAGAGAATGCTTCGTGGAATCCCATCATAGAGAACGTATGTACAATAGCTTCGTCGCCTGAAATGCTTTGAACCATTGATAATTGATCCTAAATATACAGAATGGCGCAAAGGCCAGGATTCAATGGAGAGGGAGAGAGAGAGAGAGAAATTATTGGCATATATTTTTATTTTTTAACGTTGATTCAGAAGGCCACATTTTTGTAAATAGTTACTGTATTCTCTTCTTGCTTCTATTGCTCTTATTAACTTTATTTATCGCTGAATTCTGGGTCACCTTGGATTGTGCAAAAACCTATTTGATGCAAGAAAAATGGGTATGACAGTCGTAAATCATTTTATATACAATAACTGATTGAATTTAATATCATGAAAATTAAAATCTGCCGCCAAATGATGGAAAGATGTAGATACATATTTTGGTACATAATTGAGCAATAAAAATGCTAATTTGTCGAATTGTGCAAAATTCGTCTGTTTTGATTTTTAAATAAACGTGCTACCGTAACTCTCATGAGATGTTTTCTAATTTCTAAGAAATCAAGGTTCCCATTTCCATAAAACTTGAGAATGAGAACAAACGTGTGAAAAATGTCACATTTAAAAATTTTATCGACTGTAAATAACATTGTCACAATGATTTTAGATAACAGATAACAAATAGGGTCCGGATTTTTCTGTTATATTTTTAGAAATCCATTTTAATATTTAAGCATAAATTATAATAATGAATTTTACCGCATTATCACACTTAATACGTATCCATTATTTACGCTGGAACACAGAAGCTACGACTATATAAGATTAATTACACTATTTAAAATACGCCTTCTGGTAACAAATGCACTCCTTACCTTTAGGATAAGATAAAAGCTCTATATTTAGCAAGTTTTAGGAAAAATTTGAAAGTACTATGGTCTGTCGCTCCAGAGCACCATCGCTACGCATAAGACTCGCATTAACTGGAGGAATTCTCCCGGCGCATCAATCAGAAAAACGTCTAGGTAAAGGGAGCAAAAACACTCAAGAATGGCCCGATTTTCCATGAAACATTGCGCAACAAACACTCGCGACAAATTACTTTGGCAAATAAAAAGATTGCGAGATGTAAAAAAAATCGAGAGAGAATTAAATTTGGGGAAAATTTTCAAGAAGAGACGGAAGAATGGGTTGGGTTATGGCAGAAGAAGGAAGAGTTTAAAAAGCTCTCCAGCGAACATAAATGGCCCAACAACGCCAGAATAAAAAGACGGAAGGTATAAACGAGACATCCAGTCTAAGTAAAAGAGAGTGAGAGATGGGATCCTGAACCGTCTTCGCTCTCTTCCTCTCTCTCTCTTTCTCTCAAGAGAGGCTGAGGGGAGGGGAGGGGGAGAGAGATTGGCGAGTTTCGGAAATAATTTACAAGTCCGATAGCATCAATCGAGATAAATTTTGGCAGTTTCAAGTCCCCCATTACGAGGCGACCAATCACTCCGGCCTCACCCCTTGCCAGCCCTAACTACCGCAGAATTCCCAACCTTCGTTTGTGGCGGAACAGTTGCCCATGCTGATAAAGGCAATTGTAAAGGTCTCCTGAGCAGAGAAAAGGAGGGAAAGAGAAAATAAATAGAAAAGAATGAAAAATAAAGAGGTAAAGAATAGGAGAGAGGGAAGGAGACGGGTGGAAAGCACGTCAGAGTTTTTTTGCTCAAAATCCTACAGCTTTAGCGCAAGTTGTTACAGAACTATGGGATGAGAAATAATCGGATTTGTCAAACAAACAAAGTTCATAAAATAATCTCCTTGAAAACCCGCTCTGTTAATGACAATGGTTACAGTAAATTTCCCATCTATCCTTATAAATATATCCACTTGCGTTCTCAATTTCATGGATTTAAACCAAAATATAATTAATTAGAGTCTTAAAATATTCTCTTTTTTAGTTTTCTTAAATATTGCAGAATGATATATCAGTACTAATACCGTTGCCTCGTTCACTTCCGTACAATTTAAACTGAAGCCTATTATAATGTTCAGGTTAAACTTAAGTATCATATTGTTAAAAACATCAGAGGGAGCACGATAAAAAATGGCATGGACAGAAGTTGTTTTCAGTCTTTCTTCACGAGTGTAAAAGCGAAAATAACTGCTGAGGGCAAGCATACACAACACGTTTACAATTTAATAAGCTAAATTTGATGAGACGCAACGAATAATGTAAGGAATTTTCGAGGGCACGGGGGCGGGAAGGCCATCCAGCATTGAAGACTAAAGCGAGTGAAGAATGGGAAGCGGAGATCCCAACAAAACGGAATCTCTGCTTCCGACTTCATATTCTCCTCGACCCACTCGCCCCCCCCCCCTCTCTTCTCCCTCCCTCGACCCACTCGCCCCCCCTCTCTGTCTCTCTCTCTTGCTCCCCCTCTTTCTCACTTTTCTCCTTGCCGTTCGTCTTTCGACCTATTCCTCCTACTCGAGGGACCGAAGAGAAGGATGGGTTTCGAGGAGTGGGAGACGAAAATCTTCCCACCCTCTCCACCTTATCTGTTTCAGAGAGATGGCCATTGAGGGCAGCTGTAAATAACGCCGGTGCTAAGGAGGTGGTTTTTCCTCGAAATTTCGTTGGCAATGAGATAAAAAGGACGGGGGAAGGGGTGGGTAGATATGGCGAGGGGATGGGCACGTTAGGGAGGAGGAGAACAAAACGGAATCGCGTCTCTCCTCTTTTCATTCCGAAAGGCAGCAGGATGGGCCGTTATGTTCCAAGATCTTGATCCTCGTCCAATTACGTATCTATTAATGGAAAAAATTGTTCTTTGCTCTGGAGAGCTTGATAAGTTCATTTTTTTATTAATGCGCCTTCTTATGATTGATGTGATGCGTTGAAAAATGGGCGTCCGTTTCGAAATATATTTAAAAGTGCATTAAATTGTTCTCTGTTCCAAATACTACTCACTGCCGTGAGTCCATATTTTTATAAAAATTAGAACCAACAAATACAGCAGATGGTAGGTCCAGCAAATTTGCTGAGACGCTTTCGGACAGGAACTAATTACTAATTTGATAATTATGTATATCGTATTTTAAAGATCTATGACCTATGTATTTTTACCATATTTGGTATTTTTGAGTGCTTATAACACACCTCCCGATAGTAGAATAAAAACCAATACTGGCAGAATTTTAGGATGCCAACTTTTAATAATCCTATGTAAAATACCAAAAATAAACAGTTGGACTATATATAGCATATAGAATCATAAACGGGATTTAAATCTTATTAAAATTATTATTGATTTTTTTAAAATTAGTTATTCACGGTTTAATGCTTTATATGAAAAAACCAAGGTGTTAAAAGTCGTCATGACATAATTTTCTAAATAGTATTTTAGGATTATTTATATTAGTAGATAGGCATTAAATCTAGCCACCAAAAAATATATTTGTCAAATAATAATTTGGATCCAGAATTTAAGGGTACGAACACATCATTTAAAAAATCAAGTTTAAAAATGTTCTAAAAGTTATAGTTTTGTAAATGAAACAAGAAATCAGGTGTTTAATTCTATGATATGCGATGTAGTCTTTATACGTATTTAATAACAGCGCTTTGAAGCTTTATTACGTCAAATGATCATTGCAAATTTAAAATTTCATCTTTTTAATGTTATTTATAGACGTTAAAAGCGTCTAATAACAACCACTGGATAAAGGGGGAGATTATCTGTACTTCGTCATATGTATTGAGTTTTATTACACCTCTTTCATTTACAATGTATTCAGCCATATATCTAAACAAAATAATATTAATATAAACAAAGAAACAAAACTTGTGCATTATCATATAAATGAATATTTCGAATGCTATCTTATCCAAATATTTTCGAAATATCTCTCCTCGAACATAAAAAATAGGCTCTGTAAATAAATCATAATATTAATACCCGGTTGGTTTGGACGCCTACGGCACTAAAAAGCATTCTTTAAGTTCTCCACGTGTTGAAAAATCAATGGCTTTTTTATCCACTCGGCTTACAACGAGTAATTCTTACCCAGCGGCCTTTTCCTTGCCACAGAACTAAATCACTGCCATCTTGGCAAACTCGGGTGTGTGAAGACAGTGAAAAACGCTTACTTATCCGAGTGTATAAGAGAGAGAGGGAGAAGCAATGGAGAGGGACTCGAGGGAGAAAGGAGCGGTGAGTGGAAGGAGAGAATAAAGAATGGCTGGGAGAAAATACGTCTCTTTCCCAGCATACCGTAGACGAGCAGTTCTCTTCCGCCCCCCTCCTCTTAAAGAACCGCACATACTTTCGACGCATTTTATGCTGGAATGCTTAGAGACTGATGAACGTCTCGCATGGACGACGGGTTGGATGGAATAAGATCTCCAATGCTTTATCGCGAGAATGCATTTGTAATGCAAGGGGAATTCCACTTCGGACTGGATCCTTAAATCTTTTGAAAAGGTAGAGCAAAATAGAAAGAGAGAGAGATCGGAAAATTTTTGCAGTGGTGATGAGATAAACGTGACAAATAAATAGTTCATATTATAGTACTCATTAAACACTGTCTACATTACTTTACCGCAAGAGTTAAAAATATGCACGATTCGAAATTTAATCATACTTAATACTGTGGATGTGAAATTGAAGAATGCGAAAATTAGATATTTTTTAATGAAATCGAGACTATCCATAAAATACTGCGAAAAATTTACATCCAATTTATCTAATTTCTTCATGATAGACTAACCCGCCTCACCGTGATAAACAATTCCTCACCATTTCTATAATGAAATTTTAAATGAATTCATCATCATCATCTCATTCTGTAACCCACGCATGCTCAGTAGTAAAACTATGAATTCATTACAGTCAGACATCTCATTTTCATAAAAAATATGTTTTATTAAGATTAAGAGGGAATAGTTAACCCATTCTTTACATTATATAGATTATAAATTGAGCGGCACAAGTTTATTATTTCAATCTGACCAGTACTATATGTACTAAAATCAATTTTGATTATCACTTAAATATAAAATTATATTAATCTTGATTATATAACACACAGAATGAGATTCTCTCATGAATTTTCGTAATCCGCTCTCGCCATCCCATAGAATCTGAATCGACGCCGCACATATCTACGCAAAAGGCTTTCCCAGCGTGCAGTTCCCTGCCTCACCCACTCTCCTCGATTCTCGCGCCTCAACGACCTCTTACCAGCGTAAATTACTTCAAGAAATCGGCGTGGCGGAAACTTGTTCACCGAATCGAACAGACACCATCCCTTATTCTGGCAAAAACAAAAGAGAACAGAAATCGTCCAACCGAATGGCTCCCTTTTGTCCTGTTCGGGAAAAGGAGAGATCCTTACATCAGCGTAAATGTGCGACACCTACCACCAAGCATAAGAATCTATACATTTTATTACTCCTCCCTCCCACCCTATCTCATTCCGTAAGCCCCTCTCTCTCTCTCTCTTTACACCCCGTACCCTGTCTCTACGCAGCTCCGCGCGTCTTATCAAACTCCTTCCACTCCACTTCCTGCCTTCTTCCCCCCGAGGGAGCAGCCATTTCCTTTGCGCTCTCTCGCACCCTTCTCCTCCCACCTTTCCACCTCTTCCTTCCTCTCTTCCTCCTTTCTTCCTTCCACCTCCGCTCTTCCTCCCCTTCTCACCCCGCCCCTGTTTCTCCCTTTGAGAATGCATATCTCCTTTTAAGCCTCGCCCACTCTAGCACCATGTATTCATTTCACGCTCAAGCAACTTTTGGACACATCTCAAATGAGTTAAAGCAACACAAATTCTTTTATTGCGCGTTGATGATTCAATCCAGGGGGAGGAGTCGGGTTGAATACAACGACAACATGCACGTGAGTGTGGATTCGAAAGCAAACAAGGTTCTGCGGCGTTATTAGGAAGTGTTGAGATGTAAGTGATCTGAACATCATGTAGATACGACTAGAAACATAGAATGGTCTTCATGAAATAAGAAGAAATACATGGGATGGCGAAAGCGAAATTCGTAAGGATAATTTAGATGAGGGAAAACCAGGCAACGGGAGAAGCAGGTGTGGGTGCACCTGTTTCTTCCGTCATATAAAAGTTGTAAAGCAATCCGGACTCCTTTCAGATAAATAAAGAATAACATAGTTAAAGATAAAATCAAACCTTTGAATATTTTTACCAAAAACATAATTATCCTCTTTCTATGGAAGCAACCGCGTTCCTTAAGTATTTATTGATATCTTTATCAGATACGCCAGCCATTTTCATACAAATGATGTGCGGTACCTAGGTGAGTTCATGAATGTTCACAATGCATATTTTACCAAAGAAGGCAGTTTTAAATATATATCTTTTTTAGCGATTCTCCTATGAGCACTTGTAGATAGCAAAGTATTCATATTAGCTCTAGTGGTTAGTTTTCAAAATTTGTAGTCCAATCCTTACGAAGTCAGGTTTTTATTTAATTTCACATTGCTATAATACTTCTACCTACATAGAAGTAATTTCTAAACTCATCGAAACGCGTTCACTTTATAGTGCTCTAACTCAAAAACTATTAATCAGGTCAACGCAAAATTTTATATTTAACATTTTTATGATAGTAACAAGAACTGATTAGTTTTTGGTAAAGATCGGTCAACCGGAAGTGGTGTTTACTCTTGTCACATCAGTTATTTTGAAATGTTTGCTTTAATATTTGATTAATGTAAAAGAATACTGGAATAAATGTTGTAGGAAATTTAATTTTGTACAACCTTGGTTTGAAACATTTTCCCATATAATGCATTCTTTAAGAGATATCTTAAAAACTATATTTTTAGCTGCCACCACCACTCTATCTACCGACGACTATTGTTAACAACTGACGCTTTGTTACGTCTTATGTTAGTAACTCTCTTTTTTATTTTCTTAATTGTTGGAGTTTCGGGGCTATATCCAATATCAGAAGGCTACCTACTATATGAGTTTATTTCTGTTCTTTGTAAATTCTTTAAATTTTTATCGCAGTTCCTTAAAATTTAACCTATTTGGAATTTTTAGAAATATTACAGGTATGGAGAAAGTCATATGGTGGCCACATCAGATTTTGTTCAATTAGATGCGATTGTTCTTAATTAACTAATTAACTACCTATGCACATTTCAAAAATCATTTTATCATTCGCCCTAACCACACCTTTTAAAGGATCTTTTGTAAATATTATTTACATGATCATTTTTGCAGATAGATCAGTGATTATAAGTTAAACTTGATGGTCCACAAAATCCTATCTACAAGTAACTATGGTTTAAAATAAACCCGCCATACAATGTACAGACTCTTATAATCAATTCATCCTTTAAAAAATTAAAGAAGCTCTAGCTTTTGATTTTTATTGCCGTCTTTCGACTTCTCAACAAATTATCCAATGATAATAATTTTTGCCCTCTGTTCATTCACTTGACTGTAATTAGAGATCCGAAGAAAGAAGGTAGCAAATGACCCACGGACAAATTCAAATCTAAAGCGTGCATTCGTGGCATCTCTACAAATCGATCCCAAGATTTCTTGGTCTAGAGACAAAAATGCCACCCTTCCTACCGCATCGAGAGGATTCTCTAAAAAATAAAAACTCACGCTAGACTGCATTCGGCGTGTATTTGGACAACATCCCTCCCAACAAGACTTCAAATCATCCTTACTCTCTCTTCGCCATCTCTCTTACGCGACCTGCATCCTCCAAAATTACACCAAGTGGAAGGAAATGCAAGTCGCACGCTAGTAAAAAAGAAAATAACCGCTTCCTTTTCTGATAGAAAAACCCATCGAGGCCCTCTTCCTATTCCTTCCTCGACATCCTCTCTTTCCTTCCTCCCTCTCCTCTCGATTCCCCATACATTCCGAAGAACGTGGATCGCTGAGAAGGGAATAATAAGCCGTAAGAACTCAAGTATTCGAGTGATGAAAGCGCGGAACATCGGCAGGGCGTGGAGACGTCGAAAGACGGAGAAGCCGAGAGGTGAAAAAGGGGGATAAAGGGAGAGAGTGGCGCGGGGTGAAAGGAAATTTGCGTTTTTCCATCTGCTATGTACAGCGATGGGGAATTCCCGGAGACTGCTGCGCCATTTCGAGGATGCGGTAGACACTCAAACTGTCCCTCCTAAAAGGAGAAAGCCCGCGCTTATTTTTTACTCTTTCCCCTTCCTTCTCCAATGCCCTTTCCTTCCTTCCGTTGTTTCTTTCCGCATACCTCCTCTTTCTCATTTTTATCGCAGAATTATGCCAATAAGAATTTCTCAGGATTTCCTAGATTAAGTCTCACAAGTTCATTCCGCTGGGAGATCTTTATATGTTCGTATCGCTATCGGCTGAGATTCATACGGATGCTTTTATTTTGCTTTCCACGGTGTGGAGTTCTGGATTTTGAACGAAGAAAATAACAGGCCAATTGAAAGGAAATATAAAGCAGGCCGAATATTCATGCGATATACATTAATTTGCATAAATAATAATAAAGGTCTCAGACCAACGAAACAATTTCAGAACGTGATTACGAAACTTTAAATTAGTCTACCTACTTAAAGTAGTAAATATCCTCCAATCTAAAAAGAAGCATTGGCATGTTATCCATCGTCGATTTGGATACTTATAACGCGTAGAATGCAATAATTTTTAACCACGTAATTAATGAGTAATTTATTTCGTAACTTTTTAGAGAAGGAACCAAGCACTCCTTGAAAACTAGTTTTATAACATTTAAAATTTCTTAAAATACCATTTAAAAATGCGTTTTTTAAATTAAAAATATATGAACTAGGGTGGAGTTATAAGGCATAGAATTTCATAGATTTCCGAATGACTACGGGGAAGCATACAACAAGGTAATGGGATGAACAGAGACGCAATTTGTTCAAAATTTCATGCTAATGATGACACGAATATAATAAACTACCAACGTCAAAAAAAGAAATATATTAAACAGGAAAAAATATTATTTTACGTCATTTATCGAGGTATCATACAAGCTGTGCGTTTAAAAAAACTTCAAAAATTATATTTTCTAAGGTAGAATATAAAACAATAAAAGTAAGCAATAAAGATCAACCTTAACATATAATAAGATAGGTCATCCTCTCAAGTTGTAATATGGCAGGCCGATCGACTTTGGGAATAACAACAACGTTTTTAACTAAAACACTTTCGGATTTTTTGATCAAACTTTCAAGAATTACTCGGAAATTCCACTTTTAAATTTTAAGCTGCTCGTCGTCTACATCGAAGTAATGGTTTAGATTCCAAGAGCGTTTATTTTCCCCATTTGATTAACATGGGTGCGAGTGCAGCATATTAGTTATTTGCATATTGAAATTACGTAGAATCATCGCAGAAATTCAGGACTTCAAACAAACAACGCCTGAAAATATGAAATTTCATTTTCCTGCCATTCATTTTGGACCACAAGTCAAAAGTTGTGTGGCGAAATGTTTAATGAATAAATCTTCATTGATATTTCTTTACCTCACAATTTCATTTCCTCACATCTATTTTTACTTTCTGGAACATTCAATTATGTCAAATTTTTCTTTATTTTTTACTTTTTAGTACATACGATATCAAGTTGGTTTCCTTACTTTTTATTTAAATTTTAACTTAATAATTAATTCACGCACACCCGCCATTTTTTACGGACAGTTACACTAGTATAAAGAATAATAAAGTACTTTGGATTTAAATCCTATCCGTATGAAAAACGAATTACCGATCTTATGGATTGAATTTGTAATCAATGATGCCTACACGAGTTTCCTTGATTATATAGTAATTATCACCAAGTAGATGAAATAGGTGATACTAAGCACTCAAACGATATATTTCGGACTGGTCATATTGGACGATTTTTACCAAATTATCCAAATAAATTAGACGAAAAATTAAATCAGGAGTGTAATCAAATTATAAAATACATAAATAAATATTAGTTTAGCAACAGCATAAGTTCTGGGACTTCTACCCCTCAATGTATCATTCTAAAGGTAGCGGATTCGAACATTGTCTTGCTGAGAATCAAAACTTATTATGTTTTATACTTGCTTTCGACAGTCGCGAATTGAGAGTGCTTAACGTGATGTATCGTAAATGCACGGTTCAACTTGAGTTGCCATCTGGGCCTTTTTGAAACGGCAACGCACTCCGCCGAGAGCTGACGTGAGGACGTGAGCAGGTGGTTAAAAAAAAAGTCAATGCAGGCGTAGGAGGAAGAGGGCCTTAATCGGACGGCTCTGATATGACGTGAATGGAAAGGATTGGTTTGAGGACGGCTGGTTTTTAGTCGAGGGCCATCTGATGATTGACGTTGCTGAGCGATGAATATGCCGAGGGTGAGATCCGCCACAACGATCTAGACAAAGTATAAAATGCATCAAAGAGGATGGCATTTAAATCAAACATCTGACAGTCTTTCAGCAACGTAGTGGCCTTCATTATGGATTATCTGCGCTTGTTATTTAGCATAATTACTTATTTCGTTAACTTAATTGCGGTCATCCTTCAGCAGAATATATTTCTCATCAACGACATATAGGTTGCGTAATGACTCAATTTTTGAGTAACTAGTATTTAATATTCGTAATGATTATTCTGAATGAATATGAAAACCATAATCTGAAACAGTTCAATGCGATCACTTGATCATTTAACCAAAAATTTGCTAAATATATTATACAAAGTGATATTGAATGTATCATTAAATACACAACTGGTAATTCTTTAAACAGATTGGGCGTATTCATTCATAAACAGAACTGTTGAAAAGGTGAACTCTAGATGCCGTAAAATTTAGAATATACCGAGAATATCTATCTCATATATTATATATAATTTATATTTTTTAATCATAAACAGAAGGATTTAAAGAAACTACAGTTTGGCAACTATGGATCAAAATGATTCTTTTTTCATAAAAGCAATTTTAGATTTAAGGAATTTATATAGGCTGAAATATGGACGTATATTTAAGGACCTTGATTAAATCGTCATCATACCGATCATATCACAAGACCAAAATTTCGAATATTCTCGCAATAGTAAAGGAAAAACAAACCACCCTCCTTTAGACTGAAAATATATACTTTCGACCCGCCATAAAAGTGCAGGGAACATCCTTCCTCACTCGCAACGCATTCCAAAACTCCACCAAAAACACTCCTTTTTCTAAAAAAATATATAAACGACCCCAAAAGAACAAGATAGCTTGCGGGGGATTCCAACAAAAATGCCGTCTTTGGCGGTCACATTATATAAAACCCTAACACGACGCATTAAAATGAAATATTTCGGATGGATTTCCACACGATAAATTCCGTAGCGACCTCTCGCGGGTGTCAAGTAGAGATCCAGAGAGAGAAAGAGAGAGAGAAGAGCAAGGGAGAAGAAGCAGAAAGGGGCGCGTACATGCGTGCGGAGACGACGGCGGGGCGCGAGGCAGGGCGTGGTTGGCTAGGGCGTGGAGGAGGAAGAGCGGGAGCGTTGGACGGTAAGAGAAGAAGAGGGCGAGGAGGAGATAAGGGGCGGGGTGGGAAGAGGAGACTCCCTTTTGGTGAGAGGGCCTGCAGAAGTCGTTCCTGATGACTGCTGCCATCAGTCATCTCTCTCTCTCTCTCTCTCTCTCTCTCTCTCTCTATCTCTCTCTCTCTCTCTCTCTCTCTCTCTCTCTCTCTCTCTCTCTCTCTCTCTCTCTCTCTCCCTCCCTCCCATCCCATCGCACCCCATCTTCCTTCTCGGGCACCTCCCGCTGGCAGTGGGTGAGATGGATTGGAGGAGGAGGGAGGAACACACAGTGAATTTCCATCCATTCTCGCACCCTCTCTCTCTCCCAAACACCCTTTCTGTCCCCCTTGGAAGTCGGAATGAATGCTTCCAACTCGCAACTGCCGCCCTCTTTCCTTCTTTCTCTATCTCTCACTCTCTCAAGACGACTTTAAAGCGAGGAGACAAAAACATAGCCAAGTTTTTTCCGGGGAAAGGAATTCATGAAGCATACGACTAATTTTTCGAAGCGAACTCTCGAATGGCCGCATACTGTCAAAAGGTAGGCTGCGATTGGGAGCGGTGGCTGAATCTCCATTTCGCCAAGATGTTTTTGATTACAACGCAGTAGACTGGTTTTAAATAATTTAACATTTACGTAGCGAAAATAATAGTCTTCAGTTTAAGATGATCTCGGCTGTGCATACAATGAGATATTCTTCCATCATTTATGTCTATTTAAAGTAAATTTCGAAGATAAATAAAGCACAAGTTGACTATGTCCTATGTCATTTTGTAAAATCTATGAAAATTTTGTTTTACTTGTGGACTGCCGAGAAAATAAAACGACAAATCACATTTAGCTTTAAGAAAAGTGCGATAAGAACCAGTTTCACGGAGCTAAATAATATCAACAGATGATTAAGGTAAATTTAACTAACAGATTATTCAAATTCTGAGAATGCGGTTATCTAAGAAAAAAACACAAAAGATATTCAAATTCTGAAAATTGCGAAATTTGTTTTTAATTATTCTTCGGTAATTCGGATATAACAAAACTGTTTACTTTAATTAATTAATACTTTAATTCATAGCATTAAAATATGTGCTAAAAATGGTTTGCGTCTTTATATTTTATAACAAGGCGTAACTTTTTTGTGGATTTAAAAATAACTTTAAGCTCTCACTATATAGCATAATTTGATCGAACTTCCCTCAAATGCTAAACAATATTATTCACACGATTTGGAAAATCAACTCCACCTTTAAGCTCTTATATTTTACGTTTCATAATTGTTAATTTAATAATCATTTTCGAATCATGAGTGAAATAATGTCACTGCAAATTAATTGTATCAAACAAATACTAATAGCATAAATTACTTCGCGCAATAGAATTTTGACGCTCAATAAACTCATTAAAGTTAAGGAATATTTCAGAACATTTTTTCTAAAGGTAGACTATTCAAACCGAGATGCACGTTATCAAATTGGTCGACGCCACGTAATATTTGTTGAAGCTTTCGTGCAAACAAGGACGGATTTAGAAGGATGCCCACACATCTCAAAGTCGATAAATCAAACCGCACGGGCGCCGCCATTAGAGAGCCAGAGGCTCAAACTTCTGAACCATCATCCATCCCCTCCTCCCTCCTTACTACTCTCTCTCTCTCTTCTCCTTTCTCTCTCTCTCTCTCTGCATCGCCATCTCCACTCCCACAATTCCCTCCTACGGCTTTCGGAGGCTGTCATCCTTCAACGCCTGTATCTAGTGTCATGAGAGAGAGGCGAGATGGAGGGGAGAAGTGGAGGTATAGGGGTGCACGGGCAGAGGGAATGAGGGGAGGGGAGGCAGGAGGAAGGGAGAGGAAGGAGATTGAGGGGATGATATATGAGGCGATACGGGGATACAATGAAAGTGGGGTGGCGCAGAGAGAGAGAGGAAAGATGGGAAGTAGCGAGGAAGGGAAGAGCACGAGGATTGATTCTTCTCTTTTTTCCCCTCCTTTCTCGCGCGTCCATCCTCACCCAAGGAAGATATGTTCCAGCGATGGCGAGGGAGGTGATGCATGGCTGACCGTTTTGGGGGCGAAAGGGCCGAATCTCAGATGGACACGCTGGGAGATCATGAGGTCCCAACACCTCATCAATAAGGCTGTGTCAAATGAACGCCAGATTGAATTATCGCTGTGTACTTATCGCAGCAATTTGGTATTTAAGAACTTTTTGCTTATAGCTTTAGTTAGTTATTCTGGGATATACTGCAACTTGTTAAGTATTCAAAAATTTTCATTGACTTTAAGAAGCCGTCTCAAGAGGGAAATTAGATAAAAACCATACAACGTTACTTTACGTATTCTCTTTAGACTTCATTAAAAATTATAACTAAAATAAAGGAATCTGCTTATAGATTACAAATTATTTGACTCAGATGATGCGAGATCAGACAGAAATGTTTGACATATATCTGCTTTCAAGCTGCTGAGTTTGTCTTAACTAAGTTTTTAAGGGAAAATGTAAAAATATACATATAAATATACATATGTTTCCTCGATTCAAGAAATCTTTCTGAGAAAAACACCTACGCGATTTAATGTGGGCATAAAATAACGAAATGTAATGCAGATTTAACGATTTCTGGATAAAATTTCATATGCTGTGGATATTTAGCATAAATTGCACCAAAAAAGTCGACACCGTGAATTGAGAATATAGGACTGAGTAAATCTCATATGTTGCTGAAAATTGTCCACCTTTAACATTGGTTCTAAAAATAGAATTAAATCTTCCCCTTTCCAAAACGTGCACAAAATTATAAAAACCACTGAATAACCATAACTTCGAACGATTTTTCCCTGGACATTAAATAAAATGTACCGAGTTCCTCGGCGGCAAAGAACGAAGCGGATTCGTTTCACGCTCCAACGGCATCAAAGGACGGCCTATCGGAAGCGTGGGAGCAGCCATCCACGAGGTAACGCGAGGAGACCCCTTTTTTCGGCGGGTGCGATCTATTACGAGCAATTAAACTCCTTAACGGGGTAATCACGATAATCACCGCGCACACACACACACTTATCTCGGAAAAATGGAGATACGGCGGCCTGAACGGGGAGGGGGTAGTTAAAGGAGAAAAAGCGGGGAGGGTGGAGGGAGAGACTGCTCCCCCCAGATCCTTTGACGGAAGAAAGGGCCGAGAGAGAGGGAGGGATAATGAGAGGCGGGTGCACCAAAGGGTGCAACCGCCCCTGCCTGGGGAGCACCCCTTAACGGCACCAGACCTGCCGTCTGTGGGAGAAGAGGGGACGGACGGGGGCGGAAGGTGAAAGAGGGAACACCACTCGACAGTCTTAAATACTGCCACGCTAGAAAGTGGGTTTCAGCGATTGGCTGCGGCATTTAATGACTTCTGCTGCGTACATCTGCGATGGTCGGCTATAAAAGGTTCGATACGATAGTAGAGCGATATTTAAAGTGGAGTTGGAGGACGTGTGGGTAAGAGAGTAAGAACGAGATGAAAAGAGGAGTCGAATCGAGAATCGTACCCTTTCTCTTGAAGCGATGGGGTCGACTTGATTGAAGTGTCGCTAACACCCAATCAAACCCTCAAAGGGTCGACCCATTGTCCTCTCCTCTCGCTTCACTCAAACGACTGGAAACTTTTCGGGTATTTATCGCTGTACAGGTGCAAGGCCTTCTGCTTCATCGAGTCAATACAACAATAATAAAAAGTCAAAAAATCTTAGATGAGTATTGTGCGCTCCATTTCGCAAAACCTATACATACGTATTTTCTATTAATTATTGAAAACTTCGAAGTCTCTCGTAACATAGAAGGCAGCCTTGGTGAAGATCATCTATTGTATTGTGACTAGAATCAATTCCCACTTGACAGTTAAAAATACTTGGGTCTGCTTATCTCATAAAAATATGCCAAAATATAATATGCTAAATAATTATGATTAATTACAATACTGTGAATCATTCTATATAAAGAGAACTTTGTTAAGGCATGTATGTTTCTCCCAAGGAAAGAATTTATTCCCAAATGTGACCAATGTTGCTATAAATTAGCGCTTTAGGTTTATTTTCTGATTCAGAATCGATGATTGTAATATAAGCTTCTAAATATGAGGCCACTGAATTATATTATTTATTTAATTTTACAATTAGATAAATTATTGTTCATACCTATTAGTCATATATATTTAGAACGGTAAGATAAAATCTTGACATGTGAAACTTGCCAACGTGAGCTTTAAAATTATAGTAAATCCAAAACAATATTTTAATGCATTCATTTCTTTCAAAACACTGTTTGTTATTACTCTGCCTTTGGAAATTAAAATTAACCAATTTTAATAATTAGATAAGCAAAATTCTTTGAAATGAAAGCCTCGGCTAAGAAATAATTCACTTGTAAGCTTTATATATTAAGTTCGGCGATGGGCGGGCCACGAGAAACCGCTTGCGATGCGACCAAAGGAGGCCGCCCAATGGTATCCAGAATCCGATTAAGCGGGGACAAACGCGAAATATTTACATCGCCAGTATGAAATTACTAAAATCTAGAATAAGAAATTAATTCAAGCCTCCAAGAAACAATAGAAGAAATATAATAGGAGAAATATGATTAAAGTAAAATCCAAGATACCCTTCAAGATCTCGCCTTGAATAACGTATCACTGAAAACTATCGATTTCAAAATAACGAGTAATATTATAACTAAAAATTATCATTTAAATTAGTAAACAATGTCAAAAATGTAGCCTGACCAACGTATGCATTTGTGCAATGAAATACTCGGACCAGAAAGGTGATATAATCCACGAAAAATTTTACTTGTACGATTACTGCGATGATAACAGTATATTAAGCTAATGGCAAACGAAACTTATTTTTTAAACTCCAAAAAACTCCTAATTATTCCGTGCATGAATGAAAAATTCCATCTTTTCCTGATAAGGTACGGGATAGAGGTCAAACATTCTTGTTTGCCCATTTACGTTTCTATTTAATTTATACAAGGGATTCCGCCCCTACGTGTCACGCGCGTTAACCCGGCGCCTCGCTCCGAGAATTCGTCCGCTGCCCGTGTTCATCCCTGAACCTCCTCCTTTCCGCAAATATTTAAGGTAGAAAATTATATATAGCCGCATTTTAGGGCTTACTCTTAGTAAATGACACGTTTCATATCGCGTTCATTTCTCTGCAAATTAAGGGTTTGCCGACCGATTACGACTATAATAAATAGAGAGATATCAGACTTAGGAACGCCCGTTAACATAATATCAATGAATAATGAAATGTTTATTTATATATTTTCGTCGCCGTCGTAATTTTTATCGTTACCAAGGTATTGTTTAAACTTCAAAATAGCGACGAAATCTCGTGAATATGTGGACAGATGCGACAGGAAATTAAAAACCCAGTCAATCACACACAATTACACGAAACCAGAAATAATGTAAATCACCTAGACGAAGAAAGATTTTCACGTAAATATACGTCAGATTTAGGCGTTAAAAACTAATTTCTGTACCGATTCTGCGCGTATTCGAAAATAGACGGCAGGAAAATGAAACTTCGTACTTTCAGGCGTTCAGGGATGACTCTAAGAAATTTTATGATTATTATGCCACCAACTCGGTGATAAACAAATGGAGAAGATAAACGCTCCTATAATCGAACCCATGTCTTCAATGTAGACGATGAAAGCTTAAAATTTAAAAGGGATAAAGCCAAGTAATTCCTGAAAGCTTGATCGAAAAAGAATGAAAATTCTTTGAGTAATAAGCAGGTTTGTCACTTGATTTGGCTACTGACCGACCGACTACGACTTACATATACATATAGAGAGATATTGGCCGAAAATTAATGTTTTTCGAGAATTTCTTTCGTTATTAAGCGTTCTTTACCAGCAAAGCGGTAGTAGCGGAACGCCTTATGGGCACGTCTCGTCCGTCCATCTGTCGTAACTTTCATCTCCTAAACCGCTGGACGGATTTTAATTAAATTAAGTACGAGTAATCCTTATTAAACTTTATTGCCCAATTGTGATTTTGAACTCCATCCGTCTATTAAAACTTACACTTTATATAAGCACTTAAATGAACTTATACTCGTATCTCGTTAAATGGCATCAGTCAAGCTACAATTAGATGCCATATTTTTCTCTCCATACCTCATATATAATCTGTAAGGTATATATTAAAATATTTTTTTCGGAAAGAGGACAACATTTACCACAAAAAAGTCCGCGAGGCTACATAATTACGATTTGTAGTTTCAGAGATCAAAATTCGAGTAAATCCCAAGCATAACAGAACATATTTTGCTTACATCCATCGCTCAGACGGTTTTATCGGCACTCAACTATTAAAAAACCCATATTTTCTTTCCCATGCTCTTATAAGATGAGAGGTGTGGATTAAAAAAATTATTCAGACAGAGGACATCGTTTAGCATAAAAAAGTTCGCGGGACGACATAATTACGACTTATAGTTTCGGAGATAAAAATTCAAGAACCGCCCACTCTTACGATACCGTTTTACACGTATTTACCATAAAGAACGTCTTTGAAATCTCTGTGTATTCCATTAATAGAGTACACTTTTCCATCTTGTTCGTTAATAAAATGGTCATACGCGCGTAATTTTCAGACTCCCCGCAAACAAACAGAATCCTCGCAACCGACGAGACACAAAGATCAAGCATTGAAAAGATTGTGCGGGGAAAAATGAAAAAAATAGGGGAGGGATGACGACGGGGCGACGAAAAGACGTGGAGAAGAGAGGAGGCGGGGAAGACGGAAGGAAGGTGGGAGGGGAGAGAGAGAGTCGGGCGGAGGGAGCTAGCTGGTTGAAATAAAGATTATGAATTCTCCATCCGTGCACACCATACACTCCCACCCCGTTGCCCCCGCCCCCAACCCCACTCCCCCATCAACCGAAAGAAAGTGCTAATTACGCCCTCCTACTCTCGACATCGCTAATTATCCCCCTCCCTCGCCACGTCCCTCCCCCGCCCCGCATTCCCCGATATACCCATTTTTACCACCCTCCCACGTACAAAAAAATATCCGCCACCCCCCCCCCCCTAACCCCTCCTTCCCCACGAGCCTCACTCTTTGTTACGCCACCGAAAGCGTCAGCCATCCTCTCCTCGGACTCCACCCCCAAGAGGAAAGAAACCATCCTCTGGAGAGGGAGGAAGCGGAACGAAATAAAAGAGGGAGCGTCTTTTATGAACGAGCGGCCCTGCTAGAGAGAGAGAGAGAGACAGAGAATAATACGTCACGAGGCATTCTGTTCGTTCCTTGCGTCCCCTCTTTTTTCCTTTTTTAATTTTGAGTAATTATCTCTCGTGGAAGCGTGGAGGTGGCGGCAGTGCCGTCGGGGAAGGAGGAGGTGGGTACGAGGAAAGAAAGGAGGGGAACGCCGTCCTCCTCTCACCTTTCTCCCTCCGTTTCGCCATGCATCCACTGCTGTGTTTTGACCCCCTCACCTCCATCCTCCTCAGCGTCCTTTCTTCGCCCCCGCTGCAATATTTTCTTCAACCTATTGCCCTTTGGGACATTAATGTATTAGTTTCCTGCTTTCCTCCACGCCCTCTTCCATTCTTATAAACCGTTCATTTCTCCAGTTTAAAATCGTGTTACTCGGACTGAAATACTGAAATCTTGGCATCTTAAACGTCACATCGGTCTAAGAGGGATTTCTTAATACTCTCTTATTAGTAGTAAATGAGCCGACAAATTCTTACAAACTTTACATGTTCTACGCGGTGGATTTTTGTAACGTCCCTTCATTGGCCTGTGGAAAGAAGATCTGAACGCTGGGAATTCATGAATTTGCTAGTTTTTGGAGAGAAGGTAAGATCTCCACCGTGTTCGGAGATAGGCATACGCAAAGTACGCCCATGAACCACAAGTTATATTGCCTCAGAGTTAAGTGATTGTAACGTAAGAATACGTGGATTCTAATCCTAGCTTGTAACAAGTGCCTGCGTATATTTAAAAACCCTTATATTTCTCTGGATTTTTATATATTTCGATCAAAGATTTCCAAAAATTCCAGTGATGTATTTAAATGTAGAAATAAGATGAATATGTAACACACCAATTAGTGAGATAAAAACCAAATCTCTTTTCAAAAACAAACTAATATATTTATATATATCTTAAAGCACGCGTTTCAATAATTGATTCCATTCACCTAAAAATATTTATTTGTATATCCTACATCAACTCTAATTATTGAACTTTAAAATAAATTAGTTAAAACCACTGCGCAATAAGTTCCTAATTATTAAAGACAAGAATGAAAATATCACGCAAAACGAGCTATTGTGTAGATCGAGTGCTCTGTTGCATGACCTCAAGACAATATATCAGTTTTTCCATTAAAATGACTAATTATTGCTGTAATATCGATTAAGAAGCAACAAATTGTCATGATGGCAGACAGTAAGCGATAAAAACATCGAAGAATCGCCGCTAATTTTAGTTAAATTTATTAAAAAAATAAATATCCTACCTTCCGAAATCCCGCTTTTGTGGCCAATTTTGTCTGTAAAATTCATCTAGAAGTCAGCATCTTCTACAGTTGCAGAATGAGCTACCGTTTCGATGTTTTGAGAGCGCTGTCGAAATGGTATTCCATCTAATCGCATGTAAAAAGACACAAGCTTCAATTCAGAAATAATAATGGAAATGAAATATTTATTAAACTAAGGAAACTAAAAATTTTTAATTTTGTCATAACTTCTTTTTCATAACATTTATTTCGAGTGCAAATTTAAGGGAGGATACAATTCGAAGGTTCGAAAAAAGCAGGTTTATTTTATTATCCTGATAAAATCTATTCTTAAATTCTGAAGCAATTTACACCAACTGATAATTGATATTAAGCTATAACCGCCAATTACGCAGTCAAAATCAGGTCAAATGATCTCGGGAATAGGATAAATTTAAAAGTTGTTCAGAAGAAAGTTTTCGAGATTAGCGATTACTCAACAGAGAGAATCTCTTTTCAAAGGAGAAGATCCACTTATTTCGAAACACAAAACCCTCCAAGTCTCCAAAAAAAATTCCGAGACAATTAATTCAATTCCCATTACACCGTGAATTTCCATTCTCTGTTTTATTTTCTCCGATCCGGACGCTCGTGATATATTTCTCAGAGGAAAAGAAGGGATTCCCCACTGCGTAAAAGTATCCCTCAACCCCTTTTTTTCCGCCCCACTCCCTCGCTCCGCCTTACATAATTCCATCCCTAAACATTTTTTCCTCGCGAATATATCCACTTCTTTTGGGAAGAGAAAAAAGAGAGAGAGAAACCAAAGGAACTTAACTCATCTCCAAATTCCACCATGCCTCATAACCCACGGCCTAATCCTCATATTCCCTCCCGAGACTCCACCAAAGTAATCCAGCATCTCTCATAAATGAAACCCTTAGCATCCTCCCCCGCCACCATTTTAACTTATCCAACGAAAATTCTCTTATCACCGAAAACCTTGAAAAAAATTACACACATCCCTCCCGCCCACTCATCCGCACCGTCCCATCCTCCTCGTAAATTCACCCCACCTACCCTACTATATCGTTCTCCTGCGCCCCCTCCTTCCCTCTACGTCCTTCTCTCCTCTCTTTCTCCAGAAGCCATCAACTCCATTGCAAACCCTTGGGTTACTCTTTCATCTTCCCATCCCTCCGCATCCCTATCCCCTCCACCCTTCCATTCCACTAAATTAGCCAGGGAGCGATCCTACTTAACATTACACCCCGTAACCTCCCTCCCTCTTTCCAGTCTCTCTCTCCTCCCTCCCTTCTCTAGAACAGACTACCGTCTTCCCTCGGCTCCGACTCATCTCCCTCTCTCTCTCTCTTACCATTCCCTAGTTGGCTAACACGGCCCACTGCGCTCTCTCTCTCTCTCTCTCTCCTTCTATACGCCTGGAGGAGTCAGATCATTACTCAGGAAACCCTCTTCCCTCCGACTCACCCCTCCTCCTCTCCCTCCTAACCTCACCTCTCTCAGGCATTTCTCAGCCCCTCCCGCTCTATATCCTCCCTCTCCGAATCCCTTACAGACTTCATCTTCCAACTAGGACCACCATCTTCCCCGGCGCTTCTGCTCATTTCTAAACGCTTAGTTTTTGGTTAGTTTGCGCACATTAAGTTCCCCATTGATTAGGTCGTCACATTCGCCGTCGATTAAAAATGCAAATGCTATCAACCGTTAAGTTTTCGTCGCTCTTAATAAACAAATAATACAATTAAAAGTACTGAGATATATATGAAATCCATTAGTAAAAACGAATATTAACTATTCACGATAATTTAAAATCATTTTATGAAGGTTAATATACAATTAGAATTTATGTCAACTGAAATTAAGGTAAACATTACGTTATTTTATTTTCACTGGGGAATAATAATTATGAAATGGTTTATGTACACTATTTTGTGGAATAGTTATTGCGGTTATTTGATCACAGATTGGCAACTTGGTGCAAATTATTTTCGAATCAATATTCATCCTGGGGATATATATTTGTATGTAAAACAAACAAAATATAACTTTCAAGCGTCAAAATATTTTGTCGAAGCTAGCTTCGGGCAGTTAGTAAGATCAATTCTTTGATGACAACGGTATTCAATTATTATTTGACCTGCTCCTTTGAAACATTTTCACCTAACCTCTGGTATATTATAAAGTTGCATCTACGTAAATTTATGAAAAAGAAATATATTAAAATAAATTATTACTTTTTATAAATATGAGTACTTAGAAAATGTCTCAGTTTCCAATGTAAATTTCCAAAAGAATCAATTTGGCCGTGCTACGTCTGGCATAAAATACTAAGGCTTACTCAAACTATCAATTATGTTCCTGAGAAACTGTACTTGAGGAGTTTGTGGAGTTAACAATAACGTTTTTAATATAAACATCTGTTGATAATAACCTTTTATAACGTAATTCGTAGTTCTCACTTCACAAACGTTTATTCAGAAATTATGCATTGATACTTAATGAGATAAATTTATAACTAATACCGAGACAACGACGTAGTTAATAATGGAAAAAATTCCTCCTTGACCATTCCATTAGATATAAATCGTGAAAAATAATATATTAGCGTACTTACTCCCTAAAATCTCCTCACACAATCTTACGGGTACCTCTGATTGAATGTCATGTAAAAGGACAATGCCACTGGAAATGTACTTCGTCAATTAAGAACATGAGTGAAAGTGGTCACATTAGTCACCGAAAATTTCGATACTTTTTCGATTTGTCGTCAAGCCTACTAATTATGTTTTTTTGGCGAGTTTACTTTGCAGCAACTTTGAAAAACTCATCCCATCCGTCTCACGCCCCCTCCTCCATATCGAGAGTCTAAACCCCCGAAGGCAGCAATATTCCCTTTTTCCACTTCACTATCAAGGGTTAAGGGATCGCTATTGGGATCGGGCGCTAATTGAGCGAAAATGATAACTGATTCTGATCCTTCACCACCCTATGGGCCGTAGTTGTTGCCTCCGATCTTTGGAGCTTCCCTCGCCCTACAAAGGGGAGGGAATGCGCGCGTAGGGAAGGGATAAAGGTTTTTTGAAAAGCCTATATGACTCCGTTAAGAGAGAAAGAAGAGAGAACACAAACCTTTGCCCCATTCGACTTTCTTTTCATCTTTGCCTTCGCAACGCCCCCGGAAGCCGCTCCGTCGAACGATGCGAGCGTCGCTACAAGGCGAAGGGAAAAGGGTCAGCGATGCGGTAAAGAGCTAGGGCCCCCGGACATAATAATAATACGAGGCGAGAGGGAGAGACTGCGGTCACTCACTCACTCACTCCTACCCTCCGTACTACACTCCTTTTGACTGATGAATCCAGACCAAGGCTGCATTCTAATGAGGGCTTTTTCCTACAATTTTTGCACAATTCACATAGCGTATTTCGTTTTCTACGGTTAATAAATTACCGATGAGGGAGAGTTCGCTCGTCCTATCTTTCGATTTGTCTGTTCGATCGCTCAGAAATGGATGTATGTTTTGTAAACATTTGTGGTTTACGGGCACAGATTCAAATTTAACGAAATGGAAAATCATACCTTATTAAAAATAGAATTTAACATCTATCATTCTGTACATGAAATTTTGTATTTTTGAACTCTCTGAAAATCTTCATTTATCCTACATCAAACAAAAACAATTTACGGCAATACAAATAGGCCTCTTCAAGGCAAGAATGGTAACAAATGTTAAGACAATATATCACATGTAAAGTTATAAAAATCTGGTAATTTAACCTTATCGGAGAAGTATGGGATAGCTTGTTGGAGTGATGTACGGTGGAGACTTGGTGAGCCCACGGACCATTTCAGTAACCCAGAAAATACGGATAAGACTTATACAACAATATATCTAAGGTTCAAAATTAACCTCTGTCTTCAGCGTTAGGGTAGTTTTTAGTGGTAGTTCCGGAAATTAAGCAAGAGAGAAAATATGTGCTATCTAATAATGTAAAATCTAATCTGTGA
Organism: Tanypteryx hageni; assembly: GCA_028673005.1. Taxonomy (NCBI): domain Eukaryota; kingdom Metazoa; phylum Arthropoda; class Insecta; order Odonata; family Petaluridae; genus Tanypteryx; species Tanypteryx hageni. The sequence goes on along the minus strand of CM054113.1, from coordinate 107,053,888 downwards.
AACTGTGCTTTACTATGTACACCAAATTCCAATTTCTACGGAGTCGCTTGGGACCGAGTTCATTCTGTAAAAAAGGATTTTCCTTAAAGTCGGTATTGGATAACAGAATTTTACTGAAATACACAAAGATATCAGTAACCTTTAAAAGTACCGATTGTTTAACTAAGATGATATATTTTTAAAAATACAGTACATAAAACAATATAGCATAATTGCACAAATATTTTATCTTAATGTGCTTGAAGCTACGTTTAGACACCTTAGTGACAGTCAGCTGAGCCGTGTGACTTCATGTGACATTATCACTCAAACACTACTTTTTTCAAATTCGGATTCGTCACTTGCCTTGTATATTTTCTTTTCACACCTGGTTTTGGGCTCATTTTTACATAAGAATTTCATTATTTTCTCCTTCTTTAAACTATAGGGAGCCAAATTCAAATTCTACCATCAACGGATGCAGCCTTGACGTTGTGGAACTCCATATTCAGGAAAAAATTAATGTAGCATTCATTTTTCCTCAAATTCTACCGCCTAGTTTTTTCGTTCCATAAAATGGTACGAGATTTTGATGCACAGGAGGTCCCCCAGTTACAAACGGGTTGCTTTACAAAAGTTGGTTCGTAAGTCTATTGTTCGGAGCTCGGGATTCAATTTCCCATAGACAAAATTTTATAAGTGGAGGTTAGCTTCCAAAGGCAAGCCAAAAAAGCCTATTTTAAACCGCAATTAAGATGAAGTGTGCATTTGCAGTGAGTAATGGTAGAAAACAATACTGTTAGCAATCCTAGCTTTGTCTTTGGTTATCATCCCGATCGCCGAACGAACGATTAAGAGTGGAACGGAACACTGGGTCAGAACATTTCGCGGAGGGTGGGCACTATTCCGCCGCCCAAGCAGATTCCATGAGCGACGTCTGGTTCGTACGTGGGGTTTGGCGCTCGTATACTCGATTTATTAAAATATTAATACCTTATGGAACTTCGCTCGTAAGTACGGACATTCGTAAGTCGGGGACCCCATGTATATTGTTTTTTCTCGTGCCATATTGTTGCCAACTAGCCAGTTTGTAGCATATTTGTATAATGATAATGATATTACAAAAACAAATGCAAGTCAATACATAATCTTAATTAACTTTTCACATATTTATCACAAAAGTGCAGTATCTGTTTTTAAATTTTAAGAGAACTGTGGATATATATTATTAGAATCTTTATGCAGAGATTTTAGATCTGAAGGTGCAGAAATAAAAAACAAACATCGCCCAAATACCCGATTATAATTGTCTCAATTTTCCAGTATTCACTTAAATGTAGCTTACAGTAGCTCTATTATTACCATGCAATTTTCAAATAATCGAGATATTTTGATTGCTCAATTTGGATGCAAAATATATCACCCGTTTTTTTCACCTTTGGACCACTTATAAGAATGCAGAGGGAAACCTCTTCATCAAAGCCCACCTGAATAAAAGCTGTAATCTCCGAACGCATTCCCTCCGTTAAAAAAGAAAACCTCTCAACAACCTGACCACGCAACTCTCTCGAGTCTTTTCCCTTCCTTCCCCTCCACTCACTTCTTCCCCCGATCCGTTCCGCATGAGAACGAACGAAAAATAAAGAATCGGATGCCGCACGGAAATTTTTCTCATGCGAAAATGACTGGCATTCAATAAAGATAAGGTCGCACTCGGCGTTATCTCCGCGGCGATAATTGGCAGTGAGGGAGGGGGAACTCCCTCTAAACGGACACAATAGCCTCCCCACCGCAGCTTTTTAACAGGATTTTATTAGAAGTGACAGCGGTGGAAATTTTTTCATAAAGTATTATCAGATAAGCCGATAAGAATCGGCCGCCGAGTTGAGGGAGGGGGATGGCCGACACGAGACGAAGGGAGCGTGACGAGGGAGGGAGGGTAAAACGAGAAAAAAGGAGTGGAGAATAAAGATAAATAAGGAATCGCGCGTACGTAAGGATGATATTTCTCTCCCCCAATGTTCTTTCAGCCACGTGCTGCTACCGTAGGACCGGGCGAAGGACAAATCGATCGCCATCAGAATTAATTAAGGGAGAGGTGGTCACCATTCCCCCTTAACTGCCGCCCCCTTCTGCTCCCTTACCCATCCCACTGCCCTCACACTCCTCTTTACCTTTGAATCGTGGAAGTTATCTCTCCTCATCTAATGTTCGGTCCAGGAACTACAGAAGTCCTTGAGGAAATCGCGGATGCTTAAATGGGTCGGAATCGAGACAGAAATCTTGTCTTTAATGATTCGCCATTATTAATCATGGTCTCTTAATCACATTTCACCAAAATATGATATTTTTAACATGAAAATTTTTCCACATTCTCATATTTTTTCAATCAACGATATTTTATAATTAAGAGTATTATTTTACCAAAACAAGTTGTGAATTGAATTTTCTATATTTAAAATATATTGAAGTATTTTTGTGACACGATTTCTTAGTAATTTTATGTAAATATAATATGGATTGTCAATAATAGCTGACCTTGCTAGAGAGGTAGGTAAAGCATCTGTCTCCCAATGTTAATGTTGCAGATTCGACACTTAACGTGGGTACGAACGTTACCTACTTCTACTGTTGAGTTGATGTTGGAGTGTTTCTGATGACTAAATAAGCGGAAATAATGCAGCAGAATATTTAACATGTGTTAATATGACTTTAGCCGAATCAAAGTGAAACTAACATACTGTAAGAATACCTAAAGTTTGAGTGATAACCATCCTTATTATAATTACAATATCTTTTGCCATATATAAAATTTGAAAGCGGAGCTATCAATCTGCTTCGCACATAAACTTCCATCAATATCATTACGATTTAATGAGAGGCTTGTTCGAATTGCGTTTAAAACTGTGAAATTAAGACTGGCTTTTAAAAAACCATTCCGTTTCATTTTCTAATCAAATTATCTCCTAAAATCTCACAACTTACCGCTACAGAATATTTCCAAATAACTTATAACCTTGTAAAGCTACTGCTCTGGAATCTACCCTATTAAGACTCATATTTATCCCCAGCCCACTCTCCTTAACAAGATTATGAAACTGGAGATAGTTATTCCGAAGTCAATCAGCGCTTTTCATACGACAGATGAGGGGATGGGCAAGAAAAGGGACGGATAAGGCATTGCGGAAGCCACGTCGTTAAAATGGCGCCCAAGCTCACGATGTCCCGACGGGAAATTATTCAGAAGGGGCCCTGAAGCGAGCATCGCGTCCGCCCCTCTCTCTCTCCTCCCATTTTTATAAGTATCTGCTCCCTTTACGTCGCTATCCCTCCTTCCCTTCCTTTCATTTCCCTCTCTAACGAGAATCCCGAAGTAAGGAAGCTTGTTTCGGGACCGCCGGCCACTTTAATGCGAATTCCGCAGTTTGGCGTGAGAGATCCGATCTCCTATCCCACCCTTTCTCACGAAACCCAACCAACCGGGTTGTCTTGCGCTTCTATTTGGGGAAGAGGGAAGGCAAAGGGATCGGAGGAGGAGACTTAAAGACGGGGGCCGAAGTCTCCTTAAGGTGCCGAAACGGGAGCGGGAGAGCGGGAAGTGGTAGGGCCGGGAAAGGGGGTAGGGGAAGAGAGGGAGCAGGCAGAGGGAAAGCGGTGGGAATGAACAAGATGGCGGAAGGCAGGAGTTTCCTGCAGCGGAAGCTAAGAAGGAAGGAGTCCGAAGCAGAAGCCTTGCCGCAAGGCCCTTCCTCTCTCCCTCTCCGCTCTCCTTACTGCCCTCCCCACTCAGCCACCCTCTCCTCACTCTTTTTCTCTCTCTCCCCCCCCCTCCTCCTCCTGCCTCATCTCCCTATCTCTCTCTCTCTCTCCCTCGTTTCCCTTCGCTCGTGTCCCCCTCCTCCTCTCGTAGAAAGTGACGGAGGAAGGAAATAGCACCGGGATGCGGGAGGAGGGAGAGAGGGGGAAGGAGAATGAGTGATGGACGAAGTGAGAAGGGCAGGGATAATACGGTAAAAGTTTGAGGAGCGGGGTAAGGAGACAGAGATAAGGAGAGAGAGAGATAAAAAGAGAGAAGAAAAGGAGAAATTAATAGGAGATGTTCGGATAGAAACATGAAAAGGCAATAGAAACGCGAAAGAATATAAGAGGATATTAGCAGTGTAGATAGAACCAAAAAAGGGTGCATATGAACGTGAGAGGAGCCTCTGAGGGTTGCAAAGAAGGGAAAGAAGACAAAATGGAGAAAAGAAGGATGAGCAAACGAAGAACGATAGAACAGTAATGACTTGAGGGAAAAAAGGGATCATCAGAGAGAGGCTGAGGAAAGAATGAGGAATAAGAGAGAAAAGAACGTGAAATATGATAATTACTAAAAAGGAACAATAGATGGAGAATATCCTAAATGGGAGATTAATGGAGAATGAAATAAAAAAAAATAAAGGGAAAACAAAGAACACAAATAGCGAACCAAAATTTGATGCTAGTAGCGGAAATAAAAAGTTGAAACATTAAAACGTGGGGCACAGAGAGAAAGAAAGCTGTTGGAAAACTGAAGTAAGTAATACGTGGAGAGAGAGAGAAGAAATTGTGATTGATAGACAAATAATTTGGGGAATATATATATATATATATTTATTTATTTATTTATTTGAGATGCGGGAAGCGTGCGAAAGATGCAAAATATGGTTTTGTGTAAGACTGGTAGGAGTAAGGTGGTAAAAGCCCTAAGGGAAGAAAGGAAAGGGAATGTGCTGAATCGGGTGTTTAAAGCTAAGAGGGTGAGAGAGAGATAGAGCGTGTGTGTGCGGAGGGGGACTTAATAAAGGGTTTTGGGATCCCTTGGGAGGAGAAGGGGAGAGAAAGGAAGGGAGATAAGAGGGTGAGAAAAAGAAATGGTGCAGGAAGGAAGAGACTGGAGACACGGGGACTGCTTAAGACTCGCTGTAAGTGGATAAGAGAAGGAGAGAGGGAGAGAGACAGAGGGAGAAGTGAAGAGAGGAGAAAGAGAGGATTTGTGCGTGTGCCGGGTACAAGAGAGGATAATTGACTCCTAGGAATGATTATGGAGCTCCTAGTAATATGTCTATCATTATTTTTAAAAACTTTCCATTCTAAGTTTATTCTTTCTTTCATTCTTATAAATTTAATAATAATTCATATTAAATAATAACCTTATGGTAAAGAATATGAGAAATAGATAATATATCTCGATTTGTATTACATATCACATCATTTAAAAGGAATTAGATCGCTATGAATAATTTTTGAAAAAAGAAAAATGTTTTGTTGAACCATGCGACACAAACACAATAATTTACCATTTTTCGTTCAACTTCATTTCTCCACAAGATTTTTTATGTCAAGTTTTGAAACCTACAAAAATGTATCTACTTATTTAAGTAATCTAATTTTTTTAAATATAATTTTCGGTTAAATTTATTTTTGCTATTTAATATAAAATGCATCTATAAGCGAGAAGTTTGGGCATATAAGATAAATGACGTAACCCAAAAAAGACGCGAGATATGGCTTATCTACATAGCTTCACTAAGGTTGGATCGGGCTAATAATATTCTTTTGTTGAAAACTTGATAGTATTTTTCCGAGTATGGCGTCTTAAGGGCCTCAAACGCACTAAACTCAGTTTTAAAATTCCTTATACAAGTACTGACCTGTCTGTCCGATAACAATCGTATTTTAGTGCGTGCGGATGTTATTAGCCAGGTCCCCTCGACTTTCACCTGGCTAACTTCCTCATTAGCTACAGTTAGGGCATTTGCCATGACGTGTATATCATGACTGTAGCATCGAAAATTATAAAAACTAAAATAGTGATTGATACCTGCGCATGATGTCGTAGACGGGTTTTTTCTTTGTCCGAGTTTCCCACGGCGGATTATTCTTCCTAACGTGGCATTTACCCACAACCCCTCATCCCTATCGGCCCCACTCTCCCGCCCCGCCAATAGCACTGGCCAATAGAGCGCAAAACTCCCCCAGCAGCGTAGAAGACGGCGCAACGCCACTAAACCATTTAACGACCTTAGGCATAACGACCCCACGTGACGGGGCCTCTCTCATACCGACCGCCTTTCCTATGGCCTTTCCCGTCCAAACGATCCGAACCCACCTCCTCAGCCCTCCCTCCATCCCATCCTTCCCCCTCACTCCGTTGGCGTGCAACACCTAAGTTACGGTCGTTATGACCCCTGCATCTATAGGGGACGACGCAGAAAGAGGGGGAGGCAAGAACGAAGGAGAATGAAAGAGATAGGGGGAGAGAGATAAGAAGCAGGAGAAAGTAATAAAGGTAGGGATAGAAAAGTACATAGAGGGAAGGCAAGGGGAAATGAAAGATACATTGCCTCACGCAAAAAATATTGCTACAATGGAACACTTTAACTTCAATATACGTGAACTGAAGAAATTTCTAAGGAAAAGAAATCTAAAGTAATAATTAGGCATTGCAATACCGGTAAACCGGTTTACCGGTAAATGGCCCGAAATCCCTTACTAAATATATCGGTAATTCGGTAAAAGAAGAACGTATGTAATGTACATTTTAATAATTTTATCTGTTAATTATCTTTGTAAAATATATTTTTAAATAGCTCTAAATATCTAAATAATAATTTATTATGTTCAATAAAGTGATAGAATAGATATTTTGGTCTTGATCCTTTAGAGGTACTGTATGACGAATCCATTGATTTTCACTTAAATACTATACAAAACGTGCAGTTGAGTTCTGTGATAGCAAAGATACGAAAAGTGTTTAAAATGTTCCGCAGGTCACCAACAAAAAAATATGATATACTCCAAAAACATGTAAAGGAGGAATTTGGCAAGGAACTTTCATAGATATTGGACTCTAAAACTAGATGGAATAATTTGCTGGTCATGTTGGAGAGCTTCACAATGGTCAAAAATTGTATTAGAAAGTCTCATAGATGCAAAATCAGAAATCAATTTTACAGAACTTGAATTGGTCTCTAATACAATATTAGCATTGCAACCGATAAAAGTTGCAGTAGAGGCACTATGTAACAAAAATGTAAATCTGTATATCGCTGATGTTACGTTAAAATTTATGTTCGATGAACTAACAAACCAAAACACGCTTAACTTAAAAATCATTGATTGCCCGTATAAAGAAAAGACGTACAATTTATTCTGATGTTCAACAGTACCTTTATGATCCCACGAAATCGAATGATGTAGATAACGGAATTTTTAATAAAACCAGCACATCCACAATAATGAAGATAATCGTGGAGCTACTTGAACGCGTTTCTAATAAAAAGGAAACAGATAATACAAATGAGTCAACTGAAGTCATTGATTCCGATTCCGTGAATGTTGCAACTTCTGTTCCGTCGACATCGGCTGCATTGTCGATAAAGGCAAAACTTCAATTGGCGATAAAGAAAAAAACTGATGTATGAAGATCTAACTCAAAAACAAAAAAAAACACGAAAGACCTTAAACATGTCGTGAGAAAGGAAATGATGTATTTTCAAGAAGAAAAAATAAGTGGAAAATATTTTTAAATAGCTTTCGATTTTCTTAATGACCGTTCCACCAATGAGTGTCGAATCAGAAAGAACGTTTTCTACGGCAGGTTTTATATGCACAAAAATCAGGTCGCGGTTAGGAGACAAAAGTCTGTATAAATTGTTTTCTACGAGCCTATTTTAACAACCAAAGAGACATTAAATAAAAGAGAATCAGCGGCAATAACTTTTATTTTAACTATTATCTTTAATTTAATTTTTAATACATGTATATGTTACGGTAAAAGTTGAAATCGGTAAATGTGTACATTTCCCGGACTACGCACATTGCTCATAACATATATTTATAGTTTTACAATAAAAATTAGCACTGTTCTGAAAATGTCGAAAATTACCGGTTCACCGGTAATTATGAAAACATTTACCGAATTACCGGTAAATGAATAAGTCGGTAAATTTGCAATCTCTAGTAATAATGATACTCTAAACGCAAAAATTAAATGTTATTTAGTTTGTCGTTTTTTCATCACTCATATTTAAATGCCGTTTACATAGTCTATGTAATAAAAAGGCGATGCTTATGTTTATGTATTTCTTGTATGTATTGCACGACCTTTCACTAAAGAAAATCTATAATCTCGAATTTCCGTTGCGAGTCAAAGCAGAGAACTAAATAAAGCAAACAAAATACTGGATGAGTAAAAATTATTTTGTTGGACATTCGACTCGCAACACAATACCGTCAGTAAAACAAAGTGTGCTAACAACAAATAACCGAGGACATAGACAAACGGACTCATAGTTTTTCCGAGTAGGAATCGCAAATTAACAGTGACGCCTAAAGAAACTACGAATATTTTCGACAGGACTCGATTTCATTTCATCATCGGCTGGAGTTACCCTTTTACAGCCGAGTCGAAACAAAGTAACCAATTTAACTGGATATATTAAGTGGGCTATAAAAAAAGGCAATCCTCGCGTCCCAGGAGGTCGGCTTAGTACTTCGGAGCACGGGTAATTGGCCGACCTTAGCAATTTCGGACACGCTCCGTAGCAGCGACCACACCCCGCCGCCGCAGCCACATACTATTCTTTCGCTGTCCTGCTTTCGCCAAATCGGCTTTAACTACCCGCCTTCCCACCATACCGTCCTACGACGAATTGAGATTTTTATGCGAGCGATTTCGAAAGGGAGGAAGAAGGAGGGAGAGGAAGGAGGGAAAGAGGAAGGAGAGAGAGAGAGACGTAGCGAGTGCAGTGAGTCAGTCAGCGCACGTGAACACGAAGGAAGAGGCGAAGTCGACAGTGGGAACGAGTGTACTTTTAATTTGTTTTAATAACAGTTAAAATCAAGATGCGAAGTTGACTTATGACATCTGTGAAGCTAAAAGACTAAAATAAGGCTTTAGAACCGTTCCGATTCAGCCAAAAAATTATATTTGAAGTTGGATAATGTCCATTTTTCAATGTTTAAAAATTAACGATATTTCATTTTACTTTATTGCCATCGTCTCTTCCCACTCTGTTTTGATGGCTAATTTTATATTAATTTTTTGGCACAGATACCATACTTTACAATTGGTTCAATAATTAGATATCATTCAGCGTAAGTATTGTAAAATTAAGTCAAACATTCTTTTTACAACCAAGAAATTTTAATAAGCCTATGAGCATTGCTGTGATTTAGGTTAATTTTCTGCTTCAATGTACACCTACATATGTGACAAAAAAAATCCGGTGGCATCCAAGTATTTTATGTACATGGGCAAGGTACTGACACAAAATTTGATGTCATCTATCAAACAATAAAAACTTTGTTTATTTAAAGAAATGCTACTCTTACATTTGGAATATTCGATTTTTGAGCTAGAATAGATATGATTTTACACCCGGTCTCCCTATTGCACAGGGATGCGTTCTGAAAAAGTTCCGCATATTGTGAATCCGTGTTCTGTGAGCCTAGGTTTACGTAGTGAAAAGTAGGTCGCGTCCCATACCCCTACAGCATGACTGAGCTATAGACATAATTTTTTGGGCTACTTCTTTATTGCGCTTATGATTGATTTGTTCGCGTTATATAAGCGCCCCAATGACGCAGTAGTCTCCCATCGCTCCAATCGTTGCATAATATCAAGCTTTGATTATAGAGTTAGGGCAATCCTGAATGTCTTCATAGGTATGGCAATCATATCTACAAATATACGCAACAGTGGCTAAGAAATGAACGAGCAAATATTAAAAAAATAAACGAAACATTAATAGAAGTATAATATGAATACAACCTATCACTGCGAAAACCACGAATGAACAGTTAGTTATACCATTCCAAGTTATTTCACAGCCTGCAATAATGTGAACGAGAAGAAAGAACTTAAAAAACAATCAATTAATCTCGTTTGAGACCAAACATAAACAAGTAGCTCATATTTCAGCTCATTTAATAAGACAACGAACTGTTTTAGTCTTTACGACCGAGATATTCAGTTTATTTCTAGTCCTTAGAACAAAAAGAGTGGTGGATAGTTCAGCTGTATAGTTTTTTTGTGAATATAGTGCTTTTGTCGATCATCTAAGATTATAAACAAAGCCATCAAACACGTCTCCTTCTCGCTCAGCGATCTGGAATCCAACATTCCAAGTCCGACTAAATCGCGTTAATTCGGACCATAATGCGCGGTATCTTTGGTATTATAAAACAAACCGTATTGTAGCCAATCTGCGTAATAGAAGGGCTAGGAGTATTTATATTCAATGAAATATTGTGAACTGGATAATTATAATAATTGAAAATGGAAAATTTTCTGCAAACTACTATACTTTCAGATGGTGATCTATTGTTAAATAATGTTCTCATTAAAAAATCTAAATAAAGCATTTTATTAATAATTTAAAATATATTGATAGATTGGAGAAGTGCCAATTTTTACTCTTAATTCTAATATTAATATGCTTAAATTGCCTATTTTTTGAAGACCAAACAAAGAATTATAGATTATTTTCTTCAAAGCAGAGGGCGCACCTCTAGCTATTCTAAGTCAACATTCCGCGTATTAATAGCTGAATTTTTTAAAGGTGATATAACTACCATTGAGTATGAAATTCAATTCTTCTACGCACTGTTGTTTCCTTTCTCCATCTCTTCATCCTGTCAACTCTCTTTTGGTGACATTGCACTAATTCCCCCGGCTATCTCATCATTTGTTTATAACATTTTATGCATTACCTTAACTTTTCAGGCGTATTTTTCTTTGTCAAGATAACGATGAAATATACTACGAGCCGATAAATATAGCAGCTCTATCAATTTTTTCTTCAATCCGAAATAGCCAAACTTGAGAAATGGCCAAAAAGAAACCAGCCATCGTCGGGTCAAATCTATGCCAGCCAGCAGCTCCTTAATCTTATGCAATCAGTGAAACGCCCTGCGCATCCAGAGGACTGAACTACAGGAGAAGCTTCAGCATAAAGCTCAATAGCTCTTCTAGCGTGGGAACCAACAACCGATTATAAACGCTATCGACCATTCAATACTACCGTGCGTAATCGGTTGAGTGGGTGCAGAAGTGTGGCGAATTGCACGATTGGAGAGGAGTCTTCATAGTATCAATCTCACTCTGTTAAGGTTGATTTTACATTAGTCCGTCGTTAAATCCTTTTATCACTCAGGCGCGAATTTATTTTTGAGACATTATTCTTCGTCAAACGGATCCGACGCCGAACCAAATATATAACCTCAAATTATACAATATCAATCTTCGCCATAACAATATGACTAAACGTAAGAATTAATAGCGAATAGCGGAAAGAGAGAGTATTACGCACATTTCTTACTCTATGTAGACTAAAACATTAAAAGATTCACTCAATCGATGGATCGCTTTAAAAGTAATTTAGTCAGAATTTGAAGTCTCTAAAATTGTATGAATATGATCAGATTTTGGCAATTATGTACTTAAAGCCTATATAAAGAGCCGTCGTGATATGGTAGGTAGCCTAGGCAATTGCCTAAGGCGCTGAATGAGATGGGGCACTGAAATAATGTTCATCATAATAATATGATGAACATTATTTCAGCGCCCCATCTCATTCAGATGCTATTATCCACAGAGATCATTAATGATGTCTGTGGATAATAGTGTCGAATTCTTCGGCTTTTCGATGTGCATAATGAACGAGAAGAAGATAAGCACGTCCAACCAGGCCTAGGAAACACTACAGAAAAAGGTTGTGCCGTGATACGCATTAAAACTAATGTAGAGGACTCGGTCTACACCCGCGATGTCATGTTGTTGCACTAAAAGGGAAGCCCCCAAGGTGTGACACTCGCATCGAATTGAGACTTTGCAGAATGAAAGTATATGTAAAATAACGGACTTCTATTTCTACCTAGGTGCCAACTCGACGTCGTTTACGAGAAAATGTCCTTTGAAAATCGCGATCCGAAAGTCAACATAATAAGAACGTTAAAAGTCCTCCCGTTATTAGCTAGGGGCGTTGGTCTAGTGGAAACGAGTTGGATTACAAATTCTTTTGCCGGGGTTCGATTCCCGAAGGGACCAAAGTTTTTTTTCTGATTTTTTTAAAAAGTTATTTTCGCGATTTCCAGCATATCGTCGATAAAACTTCCTCAACATTTAAAAAAAATGTATTCCATGCATTATAACTACTATTTTCTTCATCGTAATTCTTCACTGTAATTCTTCACCGTAATTCTTCACGAACATAATTTTATGGATCACTACCCATTCGCTTTACCATCGTGATCAATACATGACGATATTTGAAAGGAGGAATGCAGAACAATGCACCGAAATAACCCAACAATATTGTGATATAATGCCAATTATAATTGTAATGGCAATAATTGACACCAGCAACCGATTTATCATAATGAACAATACATGACGAGATTTGAAAGGAGGAATAAAGAACAATGCATCGAAATAACCCAACAGTATTGTGACATTATTTCAATTATAATTATAATGACAATAATTGATACCTGCAAATGATAACGAATCCCTAAACAACAACACCGTAACTTTAATAACAACATTATAAGATGACTAGATGCAGTTTTTCGTGGCCTTTTTAGCAGACGTCCTTCAACGTCAGAATATTGCCGAGCGATTTATTGTTCGAGAGCACATTTTGGAGTGGCGATTGGAATTGTTTGTCTTTGTTCGTGTTTAGCGAGTGATCTTCTGTTTTTGGGGCAATAAAAACTGCATTACAATGAAGAAAAGAGTAGTTATAATGCATGGAATAAATTTTTTTTAATGTTGTGCAAGTTTTATCGACGATATGCTGAAAATTGCGAAAAAAAAAATTTTTAAATCAGAAAAAAAATTTGGTCCCTTTGGGGATCGAACCCCGGCAAAAATACTTGAAATCCAGCTCGTTTCCCCTAGACCCCACCCCTAGATAATAATGTAAGGACTTTTAATGTTCTTATTTCGTTGACTCTCGGATCGCGATTTTCAAAGGACATTTTCTCGTAAACGACGTCGAGTTGGCACCTAGGTATAAATAGAAGTCCGTTATTTTACATATACTTTCATTCTGCAAAGTCTCAATCCGATGCGAGTGTCACACCTTGGGGGCTTCCCTTGTAAGCATTGTCTGTTGCGTCTGGTTGTAGTACAGTGTTTCTCATGCTGTAAGTTTTTACGTGAAGTCGAAGTCCTTCATTAATTATAACCAACACAAAACGCTAACCATCGGTCGGAAGAAGTAAGTCAATGTATTTATATCGTACTTTAAGTTATTGTTTTGCAGTACGAAGTGATACGTTGCCGAGGATAATATTTAGCGACTAGCAGTTAACTATGAGGAATTTATTAAATTTACTAGCGTGAAATCTTCTTTTAGGATAATATCTTTCATTGAGAACACGCCGCTGACGTTTCTCCTTCTTTGTGCATAAGATCACTTCAGTAATTAACGCTTCCTGCTAAATAGAACAATAGTTAATTATCAAAACATTTCGCAGATCATCAATGATGCAGACAGGACTCAATTCCTTTGCTATTTTATCAATTGAATACGAAACGGCAAAGTTATTAGATATCGATAAATTGATTGGTCTTTCTTTTAAAAGGGACAAATAAATCCCATTTAATATAACTTCGATAATATTGAAGCAAATGCTTTGTTCCAAAGAGAATAAATTTATAGTTTTTTGTATTTCATATAATCAATTACTTTGTAACTCTTTATTTCAATGATATTTTATAGATTTTTATTTAAGGACGCAAAATGAAAGATTTGCCAAGGGCGCTAAAAACACTCACTACGGCTCTATATGTTAAAACTGTTACTTTGTTCATTACGTTTTGTAAACAAAATTAAGAAAAGTAATAAATAGTTACTTAGTAACTAAATGTCAGGATCAACATTCCAGAGGCTGTGTTACATCATTACATACAAGTTTATTATTATACCATATGCTTTTAGGGAACGTTGACCGAAATGAGTCCTGAAAGGGTATAGAAAAAATTTCTCATCAGTTTTTATGGATAATAATATTCAGTGACGGAACAAGTAAGCCACGGGTCATGGGGCAAGAAGAATTGTCGGGCCACTCTTAACTAAGGTGATCAACCGTACCGATTTATACAGTACCGTACTGATTTTGACAACTTTGTACTGATGACTCATTTTTGCAAACATTTTCTGTTCACTTATATTAGAGACATTATCATAGACTTCACGATGCTATTAAATTTACTAAATAAATCTGACCGGGCCCCGGCAGCCCCGGCCTAGTTCCGCCGCTGATAATACTACGTAGTTAAAGTCCTCCAAAGAAGAAAAGTAGAAGAAAGAATCACATCAAAATATATCGACCCGAATATATGGTGAGAGAACATCATATGACCCTCGAAGTATAAAAGAGAAGAGAGAAGAAGAAGCGGCAACTGCAGGGTGCGAGGCGGCAGCGGGAGGAGGAAGAGGATTCGCATCGCTCCGTAATTCCGAACGGATAAATGTCGTCCGCAGCACCAGAGCCACGCCACGGGGCGCAACGCCGCGATTCTCCACGGCTGCGAAGGGGAGAGGGAGGCAGAGCGAGGGAGAGGAAAGGATCACGGGTGCCCCGGGACACGCTGTGTGGCGGAGAGGGCATCAATGAACCCCGCGCTCAACCATTGGCAGTCTATGAAATCGTCACGGATGTTGACCGGCAATTCAATGGAGGAAGAGGGAATGGATGCAGGAGGAAACTTTCCTGTCGTGGGAACCGAGTTCTGAATTATGCCGCTTCTATCCGATCGAGTGCACCTATAGACAATTGAATAACGACGTGTTTCCCTCCGTAAACAGAGAGAATTGTGAACTTTTGAACAATCCGATGATGAAGAGCCGCGCATAGTAGACCTTTCTACTTTGGTGTTGGGTGTTTTATAAGAATTTGAATTTACTATATCTGAGTAATTTAAATTTTCGACTCATACGGTAAATTATGTATTGTATTATGTTTGGGCATTACACCTATGACAAAATAATTTTATCTCCGTGGATGAGATAAACAGGCAGTATAGAATTTTGCTTTTTGTTACATTATCTCTATTAATAAAAGGCAATGCGTGTGTGTGTGGACAGCTTATCTCGAAAACCAAAAAACTTGGAGACTTAAAACTAGGTACACCTACTAATGAGACAATGTAGATGTGTTTCTCGGAGCCAGAATTTTAATTTTTTGTGGGAGGGGGAAGTAGAGGGGGGTGCCATTTCCCATAAGATAACACGTGAAAACCGATTTTTCGACTTGCAGGCTTTTACTCTTTTGCAAATTAAAATTAGAAAGAATTGACCTACGATCTTCGGACCTGGACCGTTTTAAATAAAAATAAATATAGTTTCTTATTCTTATCGTCACATTACGCTTACGATTCGAAATCGCTCAAGTTATACGTTTAAATCACATTTATTTGAAATTTTTTAGCTTTTTAACGATATGTTGCCTTGCCGACCGTGACTTTGTTAAACCTCGAGGTTGTATTGTCGCCTTTGAATGCTTTAATACGAGAGAGAGGAGAGAGAGAAAGGAAGAAAGAAATGAGAGAGACATAGAGGGAGAGAGACAAAATTAAATGTTCCATAAATCCATTACCTATATATTTTGAAGAGATTAATTCTATAACAATCTCATTTTAATTTTTATTATTTTCACCAAATCAATGGATCAAATAAGAAACCTAAAAGAAACGGAGTATTATTCTCAGATTCAAATCAGATCAATTCCAAACGAATGGTTCTCACCAGAACAGCAGAATATGTCGATCAAGGAATAAAAGACTTGAAGAGAAAATAGTGAGGCAGGCAAACATCAGAGCAACAAAAATTACTGACCAAAGGAATTTACGACTTCAAGAACAAAGAAAGTGAAAGATATCACATAAGGTACAATAAGAAAACTTCTATAACAAATCTTTAATTTGAACCAAAATATAATCTTTAACTTCTTCCTCCCTTAAATACCTATATGTACACTTTGCTTTCTCTCCAACTGAATATTTGCATGCATCAATTAAGCTAATTATACTTATCAGATTATAATAACACCATGTCATACCAACACGCTATTTATCGCCAAATTTGATTTCAAAGTCCGGGAACTCATTTTGTTTTGTAGGTTTGACTTTAAAATATTTACGTGACACATTAGATCCACAAAATCAGCCTTTGCATGGGATAACGTATGGCTAAGCTAACTTTGAATAAATCACCAAAAGTGTTTCCACCGGTTGCATCCCAATGTTTTAATGTTTTTGAGATACATGACCACATAATATGATGCAGTTTCTTCCACTGGAAATCAATTCGAGTGAAATAACTATATTTTAAAAGTGACCCCATCGATTGTTTATTATGATTATTTAATAAAAAATAGTCGCCAAATTTGTCGATAAAGGATGCGGAAAAAAATATTTATTTGGGGAAAAGATGGGAAAAAATAAATATTGCATACAATTAAGCGTTACAATAAAAATTAACTTCGTTTCATTGTTTGGTTTAATTCTGATATCTTACTCGATATTTTTTGCTCTGACTTAATAACCCCGAGCAACGCCGGGTACTTTCAGTTAGCATAAAATAAACGGCCGTATTTAATAAACTACGACGAAAATAATTTTTCACTCGTTTAAGTGAATAAAACGCTGTAATAACTGATATTATTCATTTTAGAGAGCGGTTGACCTTTAGAACACAAATCTTATGCACAGATAATAACTCGATCTGGAAACATAACAGGTTAAAAATAATAAGATAGGACTAAATCAATATCTCACGGTTAAATAAAAAGGAATGGCGGAACTAGCGCTATATTGGATGATATTTGAATTACTTAAGAACAGTGGATAGGAGGATAACGTAAAGCGAAGAGAGAGCGAAAGAGGGGGCAGGTGAAATCTTTGGTGTGCCCTTCTCTGTCTTCACTGGTCGAAAATGAACTCGAAGAGAGAGCGATAATGTTGGACGCGGTCCATACGCGTGCCTCGCTTTTAGAGGTCGCGCGTGAGGGAGTGGTACAGCATGTGTTGGGCAGAGATGAAAACGTGTGTTGGAGAGTGGGATTGGATGTGGGAATAACAGAGTAGAGGAGAAGGCGGCGACCCATTCACGAAGGAATCGGCGAGCTCATTAATGCAACAGAGGGTGGCGCACTACCGTACTATTCCCTAAAGTCCACCAATTACTCTTATTATGACGCCATTCGCTTTTCTAATCGTCTTGCTACGTTCACCCAAGTATTAGTGATCTCATCGGACTAATTAGAAATATCTAGTAAATCTCCATATATTATCTTACGCTTGAATTTAAATTAAATTTCGTGTGCATGAATTCAGAAAGAACCTAGTCTTTTTATTTTTCTTTCATTTTAGCGAGTTGAGAGATTATATTATTTATCTCTCCTCATGAATCGCTTGTATTTGCCAAGATTAAATGCTGTAATGGCCTCCAATACTGTAGGTTAATCTCCGTCTTTTTCTGAATGAGATGATTGTGACGTTATCTCTTATAAAATATCGAAGCAATAAGTTTATATGTAAACAGAAACATTTCATTCTAATTCAGGACCAGAGAAACAGAAACCCTTTAATAAATCATTTGTGGAAATTATCGCAGAAAATAAAGCCGCTCAATAATTTCAAATTTCTAAGATTTATTTTTTCCCTCTTTCTTTAATTAACTTAATCTCGAAATAATGTTTCATTGTACATTACTTTTGTTGCTATCTTAATAGTAAATGCTTTCATAAGACCTTTTAAAGAAGAATATTACCGTGTATTTATTACAACATCATAGCATTTATAATGACACATTATTGACATAATATGTGAAATTAATTAATGAAACCATTACAACAGTTTTTATTTTCACATTAAAAAGTTTCAATTAACATTTCTATTGGAAAAAAATATTCGCCTATTCTCTTTTAATGATATTTTGGCTTTTTAGGCGTTCTTTACCAGCAAAGCGGTAATAGCGGAACGACTTATGGGCACATCTGGTCCGTCCGTCCGCCGTAACATTCATCTGCTAAACCGCTACACGGATTTTAATTAAATTAAGAATGAGTGATCGTTATTAAAATTTATCGTCTAATTGTGATTTTGAACTGAATCCGTCAAATTAGAACTTCCACTTTACATAATTAGTTCAGTAAACTTAAGCTCGTATATCGTTAAATGGCTTTTGTCAAGCATCAATGAAATACCACTTTTTTCTCCCTAGCTCTTATATGATCTGTAAGGTATAGATTAAAACTTTTATTCGGATAGAGAACAACATTTACTACAAGAAAGTCTACGAGACCGCATATTTACGAGTTATAGTTTCGGAGATATAAATTCTAGAAAATCCCGCGAAAAACATCGCATATTTTGAAGTAGGATTGATCCTAGATCAAACTTTGACCCGGTTGTGTACCCGAGAAAAGTTTCTACATCGCATATTTTGTTTACATCGATCTCTAAGACGGTTCTCTCGGCAAACAACAATTAAAATCCATGTTTTTTTATCCAACGCCCTTATATGATCTGTGAGGTATATTTTTAAAAATGTATTCGGATAGAGAACAACATTTACTACAAGGAAGTCTACAAGACCACATAATTACGAGTTATGGTTTCGGAGATAAAAATTCAAGAAAATCCCGAGAAAAACATCCATATTTTGTTTACATCGATTGCGAAGACGGCTCTCTCAGCAAACAACAATTAAAAATCCTTATATTTCTCTCCTGTGCTCTTATATGATGCGAGGTATAGATTAAAGTATTTATTTGGATAGAGAGCAACATTTACTACAAGATAGTCCCCGAGATCATATAATTACGACTTATAGTTTCGGAGATAAAAATTTGAGAATCGTTCAAGCTTTCGATACCGTTTCATACGTATTTACCATTAAGAACGCCTTTAAAATCTCTGTATATACCATTTATGGAGTATATTTTTAATTATGTCACATACTTTGGTGATCTTTTTCCAGTAAATACAAAACTGTAAAAAAGTTTCACGTCGCTTTCTGATTCTAATGGTATCTCTCTAAAGATATGATTTTCACTTTATGTATGCAATGCATTTTAAATTAATGTACATGAGTATGAGCAATTAACCAAAACTTACTTTTACAATAACCCTATTCTCTTTAGAACGATTTCAGATAAAACAAGTAGTTTTGGAAAGAACTAATCCGCCTACTTGCTGTTCAATACAATTTTAATATATAACAAGTAGGAGTGTACACAGGTTTTCCGTTTGGACCGACCGTTCCATGGGGACCCTTCGAAATCGTGAAATTTGGATCGACCCTTACATTACGATCCTTGACCCCGTAGACCGATTTTATCCATTTTAGGCTCGAAAATGTATCTCATCGAAACATTGATATTGGTGGAGAGTAGAGGTCTGCACGGGCCGGAAATTTGGGGCCCGAGCCCGGCACGGCCAATTTAATATACGGCCCGAGTCCGAAAGACTAATATTTTTTGAGCCCGTTCTAGGCCCGACTTGCTTCGAAATAGGCCCGACTTGAGCCCGATGACGCAAGTATAATTCGTTTAGATATTGCATGCAAAATTACATTAAGTGATTATGGATAACCGATATCTACTTATGTATTTCCTCCAAATAAACCTATACATATTATTCGATAATAATTATGATATGTTCTTTCTTCAACTCATACGTACTTTAATGCCTTCCCTCCCTCTTATCCGTTACTTTTTATTTTAAAATTTACATTTTCTCTTATTTTAAATTATTTTATATAAAAATAATCAATAATAATTTCATTATATTTATTATTTACTCACCAAAATGAAAATTATGCCCCTCCTTCGAGTTTTACTGCATGTTATTGTGCATAAACAAAATCGAGTAAACACTGTCGTTACTTATGCAAGTTCGGCGCTCGTTCATAATCCATCCAGCAGCACTGAAATTCCTTTCGCTGGTTGAACTTGTGGCCGGAATTGATAGAACTTGCTTCGCCACTTTCGAAAACCACGGAAAATCTTTTTCTCGAATTTTCCACCAAACAAACACATTATTAACATTCAATTGGGTCGCACTATATCTCATATACCTGTCGAGTTCATCTTCTTTTTCTACAACTGGTTTGTCTTTAAATTTGGTGAAGTCCAGTATCTTTGACTTTTTGGCAGGAATATGAACCGCATGCTACTCCACATTGGGGTAATCTGTCAGTTGTGGTAAACCTCTCACTGATATTTGGATGCTCTCTCAATTGTTCGTCTCTCTTAAACTCGTCTATTAACTCTCGTACCAACGAAACTGTTTCCTCTCGTTCTTGCTCTGAAATCATCTTCAACTGACGGAAATTCGGCCACAAAATCTTAGCGTGATTAATTAACTTGAAGGTGATTAATTAAGCTAATTCTTATTGGAAAAACTAAAGGGAGGGTAGAGTAAGTATCACCTTCTAGTTTCAAAGAAGCTTCTTTAAATGGTTTGAGGAAATTTATCAGCAACATTAGAATATCTTTCTGAATGTCTGTAATTTTGTCCTCTTCCTGACGTTCGATCAAAAGATTATTTATGTCTTCATATTTGGTATGAACGGACTTTAACATATCAATTCGACTGTACCATCGTGTTTCACATTCTTGGTGAACGGTAGATTTCAGTTTATTTACCAAAGCAGACTTTTTTATGTAACTAACAAGTTCTTTAACAGCAATTATTATTTGATGAAAATGAGGTAATTTCAATTCCAAAAATTCCTTTTTGAAAGTGTTTCATAAAATATTGTGTGTATTAAATGTGAACTGCAGTTTAACCTGATATATTGCTGAAGTTCAGTCACTATATTACTTCCCTGATCGGTAACAAAAATTAATTTCGAAAGACTATCCTGCTTAAGTACCAATTTTGTTAGTCTCTTTTTCAAATCTTTCCTAATATTTTCGCGTCTTTCTTTCCTCAGAGAACTCGCATGTAAAAAGAATATTATTACGAAGTTTCTATTCTTTGTCAACAAAGTGTACAGTCAGAGTTATAAAACTTTTTTTTATCATCGGTCCACATATCAGTTGAGGCACTACAAAACTTTAAATCAATCAATGATTGAATGTTGCTGACAAGTTTTTGACGTAAATCATTCGCTTCTTTTTGTGTGTGGCGCGAAATCGTTGTAGGATGAGGTAGTATATCTTTTACGTCAACATTTCCGTGAATCGAACCTATTTTAATCAATTTTTGCGAATAATCTAAGAATCCTACACCGGTAACAATATCAAATGGTCTAATATCCTTACAACATAAGGAAACACACGATTTTGTAATCCCATCTTTCACTCGCTTCGGCACACTTAATGATGAGGGAAGAAAAAATTGGGTAATAGTACCAATGATATTTTTACAAGGATGGCGATTTAAATGCGAATTGCCAGTTATTCCCGAAGTGTATTTTAAAACTGACTTACATTTAATGCACTGAACGGCACCGACTTGATCCTTTGTTGCAGCGATGTAGACCTCACGAAATATTTTCCAGACGTCACTTTTAGCGCTCACTTTTTCAATTAAAATATATTCACCGCTTTCTAATTTTGTCTTAATATCTTTCTCGCTCATTGTTAGGGCTAGAAAAGCACCTTAATAGAAACTTTAACTATAGTATAAAATTTTAAAAGAATTCTCATACATGGAAGGCGATATATAATGGCCGTTTCACACAAATTCACACACTAGAAAATCTTAGAAACAAGTTGATCTCGTAGAACCTTTGCTTAGCACGTCCAAAGAGTGTGATGGCCGTTTTGCAACTGTGTAAGTAGTTTCCAAAAAAGGGAAAGAGTCCTATCAAAGGAGAAATCAAACAGACGTAGGGAACTCTTCTAATTTTACGACAAAGTTGTAACGTGTACATACAATGTGCACCGCCGGAAGTAGGTCGTAAGCCTTGAGACAAAATGGGACGTTCTTTCCTCTTTTTATGGACCTTTGCATTTCTGTGCAAATATTTTATGTTTTTCAATTCATCAAAGTTGTTCTTAAGTCATGTTTTAGGGTTGAAGGTTTTCTTCGTTTTTTTAAAAAGAATTTATGACTAAGTAGTCGCAGGAGGGTAAAATTATGGTCGGAATATGGTCAGAACGAATTAATTCCGCCCTTCCAGCTCTCTGACAATTTCTGGAAAGATGAGAGTAAAAATCTCTAAAACGGATGTCCATGACGAAATGAAGGGACGAAGCAATGGTCTGTAAAAATTTGGATCAAGGCCCGAAAAAAGCCCGAATGTAGCCCAAAGTGAAGCTCCAGCCCGAACCAGCCCGAAAGGTTCATTGATTTTCAGGCCCGGCCCGGCCCAAAAGTCGGGCCGGGCCTCGGGCCTTCGGTCAATTGGTTGCTGAGATATCTTCAAAAAAACCGACATTTGGACCAACAATGGGGATCCTCGGGCACCCGTGGGCCGATTTAAATCATTTTTGGTACTGCAACTCTCAGGATCAACCTGAAGATGCTGCCAAATTTTGAAGGTCCTACGTTTATTTTCTGAAGAGTTATGACTGCCACAGACACACACACAACTTATTTTATCATTACAAATGCATTACAAAAGCTTTATAAAATAGAATATTAATATCCTTTTCAAAATATAAAAGAACAATACAAGAATTATTATATTTAAAGATTAAAATGTTTACAATGGAAATCGTGATAAAAGTGTAAGGATTGCTAAAATGAAACTCTTGCTAATCATAGTTAAATTTCTATGCGCACCATTATTTGTCCAATTAATTCCTAAATTAAATAAATCAAGACTAAATTAAATGCTTAAATCTTAAAGTATCTATAATAGCATAGCACATTTAGATAATATTAAAATATCTATAACATTTATATCGTAATAGCGTTACAAAATCGTCGGCCGGATTTTACATTAAAATAAGATAGATAGATAAATAGATTCTTTTAGAATCTATTTTCGGTGAATTGCCACTGAAGACGGCTGCTTCGTACCCGAAATGCACGTGTTTTTTTATAACCTTGTGGCCATTGCAGATGCACGAGAAAAGTATTTTTTAAGTTCTTGTTCTCGAAGACTAAACAAATCTTTCAAAAGCCTAAGAACGCTGAATTCAGTGGTAGTTCCACGCCGAGGAACATAACCCGCATTCAAAGAGCGTGAAAATCTCCCTCCCTCGAAATAACAAAATTGACGTGCCCCCTATTCCTCCCACTTTACCCCTAACACCATTAATTCCTTCTACCAACGCCATGACTCTTCAAAACTTCATGAAAAAATACAAAACCCATCCACGCCACGACCTTCTCATTCTGCCACTCATCTCGACGGCCGAGAGGGGGCGTGCACAAGCCTCCCTTTCTCGCCCCACTCTCCTCCCGCAGTCAGAAGTGCCGACTCAGAGAAAAACAGGGAGGGGATTGGGGAGGGGGAGGTTTCCCTAAGTGAGGCGTAACAGGTTCGCATAATGGCCGTGAGAATATACTGGGTGTGGGCCTTTTTATTTAATACCCCGTCCCAGCCCCTCCCTCAGGGGCATCATCCCCTTCCCGGAGGAGGATGGCCCCAAAATGCCACCTCGCCACGATCGCCTTCGAAATTCACCTTCGATTATAAGCAACGCCCTTCACAGCCACCCATCATGTTTATCCCACGCAGGGCGTTGGATTTTTCCAAACTTTGTGTGATGAAGAACGCTCTCCAGGCGAGTTGTGCATTTATCCTTTTTACTACAAGTATGAGTAGTAGTCGAAGTGATGGAGAATGGATTGAGATTTTAAGTTTTTACGTTAATTTTTGTGCTTTTTATCCACCGAATTCTAAAAAATTTGGATCCTTCAACTCACATTAAACTTCCAGTTTTGAAAAATAATTAAAAACATCAAAAATTGAGTGTGATCAAGTTTCTAAATAAATCAGATTTCCTTCATTTAGTCTTAAAGGCAGAGATATTTCATAGATAGCAATAATAAAAGACTGTAAATGAGAAGAAATCTCTGTGACCAAAGGTATATTACTCAAATTTGGGACAGCGCTTTTGTCTAAACCGAAGGTTTTCTATATAACTGAGAATGGTAATAGATCACTTCAAAATATCGTTAGTACCAAAAATTGCAAACGAGTCAGTGTGTTTACTGCTTTATAAAGAACTATTTATGGAATTAAAAGAGATAAACTTTTCAGTTTATTTTTTAATTAATTTTGAAATCCCTAAATTCATTTCACTGATTCCTCGGGTTTCTCGGCTGGGTTATGCTTCACATCTTGAGTGCTAAAAAACTAAGGGGTAGGTACAGATTGTCGACAAATGAGGTTCAGAGTTTTTTACACCGGTCCGTGGTGGATGGATCTGATTATATCTAAATGTTTCATTAACAACTTTAACCCCCAAAAGAACCATGTCTCTAAAAATTACAGAGGTTGCAAATTAAAATTATCTGTGGGCCCACCGGCAGCCTACAGTCCCATCGATAGCCCAATCTGCCTTCGCTAAGAGGCAGCATTTCTGGAATCCTGTTTTCAATTTCCTGTCCACCCTGATATAAACCCGCACCGTTCTCAAAAATAGAATATTTTCCTTATAACATTTTTTACCACGGATAAAAGGCACGCGAATACCACTATGCCAGACTCCAAAGATAAATTACCATCACGCATGAAAGACTTCCTTCTCATTACATGCGAGATTTTAAAGTGACAATGACAAACCTTTCTATAAATCTATCACACCTCAAAAGGTGCCACGTCATTACAGGCGGAAAACCAGTAAACGCCTTCCCTCTTAGCTGAAACAACATAAAGATCACTTATCTTCTCATACGAATCAAAAAGGTCTATTACCGACCATGTAAGCGATTGTAACTCACGTAAAATTTACTTTTTCTTCAAATACAAATGTGTAGTGAATACAAACAATCATTGAAGACACACGGAAGACTTACTTCCGGAGTTACTTGAATTCAAATACATTCCTACCAAATGTACCCATTTATATGTACATTATTATCCTGCAAACGTATAGAATGTGGCTCCATGGCACCATACCAAATTCACTTAAAATCTTACAGCCCTGAGTCATCACATCTGCTAGTCTAGCGACTATTTTTATGTATTCACTTATACATTCTGGTCTAGTCCTACACTCATAAACACCAGTAGACACGCAGGAGCTCAAAGATTCTTGGATTCCATTCTCCTACACGTAATGGTCTACCAACTAAGGTCTATCGAAACGCTAGTATCCTACTTAGAGTCATCCTTAACAAATCTATACGCTCTACACTAGATAATTTCGAGGGCACTAGAGAAACCATTCTCGAAGGAATCCCGTTCCGCGCAGCAACATTCAGTGATTCACCGAACTAGCAAAAAGTATGCGATTACTTTCAAACTCGCCGGACGCTTCCGTAGATTCTGTAGGAGAGCGTTCTGACTTTGATCACCGATGCCGTGCTCTTCGCATAAAATGTTGCTGCTAAATGTAAATTCTAATTTAATTTTAGTGTAACTCAGAAATCTCCTAAAACTCCCTCTAGAACGCTTGAAATAGATTAAAATCTTAAGATAAAAGATAAAAACCCTATCAAAAAACCTATCAGAATTATTAATAACGCATCAATGGCGGTGTACAAGCACTTAAAAATACTTGTCTCAGGTAGAATCTATTTTCGGTGAATTGCCCCTGAAGACGGCTACTTTGTAGCCGAAATGTGCATCTGATTTTAAAACCTTGTTGTGGCTTTTGGAGATACCTGAGACAAGTATTTTTTAAGTGCTTATTCTTGAATTTTTTCAGCTATAACACGAGCTCGATAATTTCCTGTTGAATATTCGGAACTAAGCAACTACTGCCTCCTTTTATCCATTCAGCCAAACAAATAAGATCCAAATTAAAGATCAATAAGGATGCAAAAAACAGAAGCCAAATCCTGCCTTTGCTCTTGTCACGCCAACTCGGGTTATGGAGTCCTTTTGGGGAAAAGTGTGGATTCCGGAGCGAGAGAGGAAAGTGTTGAGGAAGTGGTAAGGGATTGCGACCGGTGGGAGGAAAGAGAAGAGGTGAGGCGGATGGGATGGCGGCCTTAGAGGAGGCGTGGTGGGGGATAGGAGACGAAGGGCGTGCAGGTGCGAGGATGGGGATTGCGGAAGCCTGCGGCCAGGGCGCGGAAGCGACGGCGAAGGTGCCAGCCAGAGGATAAAGTTGGAGCGGGTGAGTGGGACAGGTGAGCGAATTTCTTCCTTTTTCATAATGGGAAAGAGTACTCGAGGAAGCCGCAAACATCACCTCGGAGGAAAGGAGTACTATAAAAACCACCACACAAATTGGTCTGGATAAATTCCGGGAAGATTGGAGAGAGCGAAAAATAACCTCTCGATGTTCCTGGGGTTCCATTCGAATTAATTTATTTACCTTTATAGAATCAGGTGCACTCGAGGTGATATAAAATTATTTTATAGCCAACTCAATTAGATCAAATACTGAATGTTACACTTTTATTTACAGACATCTGGCCGAGATTGTTGTCCAATGCTGTGTCTATATTTAATAAGATGCGCGATGAAACTGCATTATCAAAGAATTCATCGAAGAATCTACAACGATTATCTCTCATTAGATCTCGATTCACTTTGTTCATCTTAAATTTCACATTCAGAATCAATTACGTGAAGACACCTTCTATTTCACGCATGATTTTCTCCGTAGCTAGCTTTGCGAAATATAATCCAAATCTAATGATAAATAATCTCAAATATTTTATCCTTATAAAAACTTAGGTACATAAAAAGACAAAATAAAAACATTCCAAGTGAATTGTGATTGGCATTGCAGTTTCATTTAAAAAATAAACAACCTAATTTTTCTTCTTTTAAAAGTGACACATAGTGGTAACACACCTGAAATTATGACTGCAGGATACGGAAAGAACTCAAAAGATTTCAAGATTTAAGTAATTTATACTTGACTTATCAACTTAATAATAAAATGATCGGACTAAATTCAAATTTGTGTTGCAATTATTCATACCGGCATTATTTATTGCTATGTAAAATGGACAACAAAAATAGGTTTGTAAATTTAAACCAACATGTATAATCACGTCTCTTAAAGAATTGCCTTCGTGTCCAAGATTTAATATTGGTACACACGAATTGTGCGTGGGTGACAATTAATATTTAATTACAGGCCTAACAACCTCTCACGTCAACGCCATTTTGATTAATATCAAACTGTTGAGCGATGACTTCTTTACGCGCAAGTAATCCTTTCTGATTATTTATGTACATATAAGCATTCTTAATCTAAATATTCCATGATATTAGAGAAGAATTATGTGCTTACTTAGGAATGTATATCTTCTCAATACTTAAACACAAATAAATCTATTCTTACACCTTTCATACTTGCTTTATAGAGATTTATATATAAAAACCTGAGAATGTTCTAATAAAAGTTGGCGTAGCCAGAATGATTTAGTTATCAGGTTAATGGACGAATTACTAACATAAAGTAGTATTACTTAGGCAAGGCTCATAACAAACTCCATCAAGATATCATCTACGCTATTTTTTAAAACTACATTATCCAATATATTAATTTTGTAGTGTGCCTGCACAGGACTGTCTTTAGGGAGAGTGACTGGGAGGGAAGTCCCCTAGGGTGACCCCGCGCCTACGCTTGAAGATAACGCCACTCGTAGTAGAAAGAAGTAAGGTGCGTAGAAACGTACATTTATTGCTGTATTTGTAGGAAAAAGAATACTTATGCAAAAATTATAAATAATAAGAATAATCATAATAAATTTAATGAAACGATCACTTTTCTGTGGGGGGGGGGGAAGAGAGGTAAAGGGGACCCAGTTGCTGCCGACTCGCCCCGCGGATTATAGAGCCTGCGTGCGTGTAACCTACGATAAGGCCAGCAGGAGGGGTTAGAGTTGAGTTGGGTTGTTATGAGGACAAAAACCAACCCAACACAGCTTTCAAAATACAGCCAAGTCAACCCAAACCAGCTTCTAAAAAATAGTCCCTATAACCGAAAAGTAGCCTTTTTGCCATTAAAATAATTTATAAAATTATATATACATGTATCATTACCCGCCAATACCAGCAAGAGGAAAGAGCCTGTACGCTGCACGTCCACCAAATAGGCAAACGTTTGGTGCTGCTTTGTTCGTCTTTTCGAGCTAACGGGCATCGAAATAGTGTAATGCCTTAAAATGGGAGAGTGGCCAGGGGTAAATCGTAGACACGCTTACGACGTCTATCGAATGGGTTGAAGTTAGTACCATTTTGTTCTTCATTTTGAGCTTTCTTCAGAAGTACCTGCGTTCGGTTCCGGGTGGAAAAAAGTTTTTTCGCTAGCGGGATTTGCCTGTAAAATAGTCTCAGGACTATCCAGAATTTTTATCTTTGAAACCGTAAGTCGTAATTATCTGCTGTCGCTGATTTTTTGTGGTAAATGTTGTCCTCTCCGTTTACACTTTTAATCGAAACCTCACGGATCATATAAGAGTTAGGGAGAGAAAAATAGTGTTTTAATTGTTGCTCACCAAAAAAGTCTTCTTTGCAATTGATGCGAACAAAAGATCAGTTATTTCGAATCATTCTCGGAAGAACCTCTCTACATCTCTGCCATTCTAGCGTTTTCCTATTTTTTCTTAACTTTCATTATTTCTTTGCCGCTTTTTAGGCGTTCTTTACCAGCGAAGAGGTAAAAGCGAAACGCCTTATGGGCACGTCTGCCTCGTCCGTCCGTCCGTCCTAACATCCATCTCCTAAACCGCTGGACGGATTTTAATTTAATTAGGTAGGAGTGATATTTATTAAAATTTATGGCCCAATTGATTTTTAACTGAATCCGTCAATTAGAACTTCCACTTTACATAATTACTTGAATAAACTTATACTCGTACCTCGTTAAATGGCATTCGTCAAGCAACAATGAAACATTACACTTTTATCTCCTTAGCTCTTATATGATCTGTAAGGAATAGATTAAAGAAATTATTCGGATAGAGAACAACACGTACTACAAGAAAGTCCGGGAGGCCACATAATTAAGAGTTAATGGATTGGAGATAAAAATTCGAGAAGATCCCGACCAAAACATAGCATATTTTGTTTACATCGATCGCTAAGACGGTTCTCTCAGCCAACAACAATTAAAAATCCATATATTTCTCTCCCATTCTCTTATATTATTTGTGAGGTATAGATTAAAAAATTATTTGGATAGAGATCAACATTTACTACAGTATAATCCCCGAGACTATAGTTTCGGGGATAAAAATTCGACAATCACCTAATCTTTCGATACCGTTCCATACGTATTTCCCATTAAGAACGCCTTTGAATTCTCTGTGTATTCCATTTATGGAGTATACTTTTCCATCTTGTTTCTCTTTCCTAGCAGTATATCATTTACGGTTATAATGATAAAATTTGTAAGATATTCTGGTACAATTAAAGAAAGGTAAATTATTTCCGATAAATTGAGTCGACAGAATTATCGAACTCGTCTTATATCTGAAAAATTCTAGAACAAACACTTAAAAGTACTTGTCTCAGGTATATTCTATAGTCACAACCAACAAGGTTATATAAAACCAAATGTGCATTTCAGCTACAAAGCTGCCGTCTTCAGTGGTAATTCACCGAAATTAGATTCTTTCTAGAATAACTTCTTTTAGATAGAATCTATTTTCGGTAAGTTACCACTGAAGACGGCTGCTTTGTAGCATAAATGCGCATCTGGCTTTTTATAACCTTTTGTTCGAAGGCTTTCGTGGTGTTGTTGACTTGAAGGCTTCATATTTCACCACGTTGGTCAATTGGTGGACTGACCACCAATTGGCCAGCGTGGTGACCACCCGGAAATATAAAGCCTTTTTATAACCTTGTTGTGGCTACTGGAGATATCTGAGACAAGTATTTTTAAGTGCATGTTTTTGAATTATTTGAGTACTCGGACATTCAAAATTTTTACCAAGTTCTCGCCATCTATCAGAATAAATAAACAGTTCTCCAAATTAAGTTACTTTATTTAATAAAAATGCCAGAGTAAAATCGAAATAGGTTATATCTAAACCGAAAATCTCGAACAAGTAGGAGCATCTAACATTTTTGGGCGCCTTCCCGACTGTCTGTCAATCCATTATTTGCATCAAATGACTTTCGGCTGGCAATATGTAAACTGATGAGCTTAGCATCCCGATTACTTTGTTTCTTTTCCTAACTATTTCAGTTCCCATCGATTGTTAAAAACTCGTATAAATAAATAAACACGAGTGTAAAAATGTTTTTATAAAAATTTTCTGAAGTGAAAGTGTTTATATATAACGGATCCTTGTCCGGGGCTTCAAAATACCTCAGGCCGGATAAAGCAGCATATGCAAAGACTTCATAAATTCTTAACATGCGCGGTAATTTCATCGAGCAAAAAGAATTGGAATGAGATAAACGAATACTAAAATCCACAATAAGGCTTTTGAAGGGTTTTTAAATAATGGGAGCCATCATTTGTTTCAGATGAAAGCATTCCACGACCGTCGTACGCACGCACGTGTTATTCGCCACTTGGCATTCGCATGCCATTTGATCCATGAAGAGATTTCAAAGGGACGATGTAGTTACTGTTAACCTACTCATCCGCCTCTCATTACCGACTCCGTTACGTTTTTCCCTCGCTTAATTGCGGTTAACATTGTAAACATATAATCTACTCCTAAAATCAGAGTAATTAGTTCAATACAAACTCAAATTAAGAGTCTTTTTATTGCATTAACGAAACAGACGAATTTCTTCGTACGACATTTAAAAAATAAAGCTGAGAGACGATGAGATCGAATACTTAAGTCAGAGATAACCCATTTCCACTTGAATAAATCTGAATCCATTTATATTCCCATGATTCTGTTTCTAACGATGGCCATTTTCTGCCATTAAAACACGCCGTAAATAATCATACTTATCGCTCCCTGGACGCAAAAGTTTACTTGACGTGTTATGGGCGGAATATAAATCTTGCAGGAGTTAAAAAATGAAGCAGTTGCATGGAGAAGTGGATGTTCGATTAGCATTCCCAATCGATATTAACTCGGGTCGTACGTGTATGCATTCTTTTTAATTTTTATGCGGAAACATCAATTTTACAGAAAACATACGCGCAGTTAATAATAAAAGTTGTTTCTCTTTACGATTACTTGAATTTTTACATACTTCTCAGTTACCCACATTAATGGATTTTCTTATACAATACAGTACTTCGTCACAGAATATTTTTAGAACATCTACTTTAACTTATTTTCATTGGAAATTTAAACCTGTCGTATTCTATAGTTTAAATATTTCAGTTAAATTAAAATAAAATTGAATAGCAGCTGACCAATCAAAAGTAATTAGTTCCTTAATAAAACACGTCAGTTAATCATAGAAGGGAAATAAAAAAGGCCAAATTAAAGCATTGCATAAGTACAATGATACATGTAATTTCAACAATAAATTTTTTTATTTAAAAGTACAATAAATAATTGTAGAGATATAAGCAATTATAAATTTTGTATTTTTCAAATTAAAGGAGTCGAGACCTACCCACAAGCATATAATTGCTTCGAATAAGATACGTTCACACTCAAAATTATAAAATAACAGCGAAGTTTGTATAGCTCAAACGGAATGACGTATCATACTTTCTTTCTCCATATCCATATTTCGTTATACGTATCTTATAATTTATATATTGTCTTTTTATAAGTTATAAAAGGACAATATTTCCACATATTTTCCATTCGTTCGTATGTTGCATGAGTTTTTAATTTACTTATTTGTGTAGTGATTTCACTCATGATATATAAGCGAATTTGATGCAGTCAATTAAAACAATATTAAGATTTGGACTCGGCGAGTCTAATTCTCTCTTCAGATTACTAATATATCAACCTAATTAGCAAAGATTAATTCATTTAAGGATATAATGGAATATTTTGAAAATAGTCTTCAAAGTGTTGGCTCAAAAAGAAGTTGATACTAACAGGATATGATTCCATTTCTATGGAAGCGAGCGGCGTATTTTATTTCCCCGTAGCGTCAGTACTTCCTTCGAAGTCAAGAGTGAAAGAAAGGGAATTGAGTATATTTCCCATTGTTTTAGAGAGAGAGAGAGAATCATCACGTGACCTCCCTGCAACCCTTTTGCCTCCTTCCTTTCCTCTTTCTAACTCCTCCTCCGACTCTCACGGCCCCAATCTCCCTCTCCCTGTCTCTCCAGAAATATCAAAAGAGCAAAATCGGCCTCGTGCTCTGGTCGTTCATTTCCCCCTTTCCTCTCTCTCTCTCCGCCCCTCCTCCTCCCAGCCCGCCCCCACCCCATGTCCCTCACCTCACTCCACCACTTACCCACCCCCTCCCCCTCGCCCTTTCGGAAACAGTAATTACTCCACGACAACAAAGCCCCTCTCTCTTTCTCCCTATCTCTTTTCTCTTTCTTTCTCTTTCAAGTTCCAAAACCATAACGAATTCATCGCCGAAATGAGGAAAACGAACGCGTTACTGAAACGCCTTCTTTACGCGATTTCCTTACCCTTCAGATGTTCCTATAACTTCTGAAATAGACGCTTTATTCATAGAAGTTTAGTGTTTCCTAGCGACGAATTGATTGGTTCTGCAATTCAGTAATGCACGTGAGAAACGACCGACATCTCGGCAGTTGTTGGCCCCGTAAGCTCAGACAACTGAAATTATGGCAACGTTTTTAATACAGTTAATATTAGATGTTATTAATCTTTATTGATAATCATGAAGTATAATAAAAAGGATTAATAAATTTTGAAATTACAATCTGAACCTTCCGAAATCGACGCTATTAAAATTAGTGCTTTTTTAAATCGCTAATTAAAATTCAAGTTAATGTATTCTGGAGTAGTACTGTATATTTTATCATCATTATATTCTGTTTATTGAATGAATCGCCGGATTTTATTTTTTATGCAAAAAACTGCCCACGGTGTAACTATTTGTTTATGGTAGAGTCGTAATAACCAGCCTAATTCGAGACCTTACGATTGCGTTTTTCTGTACAAATAACTGTCAAACATAACTTAACATTTATTGGATTAGTTTAATTGGCGGCATTATATTACCGCCACTTCACGAAATGCTTATTAACAAAAAGGCAATTTTTTTCCTTTACCACTTTTACAAAATACTGAACATATTATTGAAACTCATAAGATGAGTAGGTCGAAAAGTATGGATTACGTACATACATTTTACAATAAACCAATGCCCCATACTTCTTGTGTGACACGCGAAACGTTTAATTCATTAATTATAATTATCTGTATACTTCACACACGTTTATCATTCCAGCGAAACAATTAAGTTCCTTCAGTTACCCAAACTAAGAACGGTAAAGCGAAGAACATGATCTTAACGCAACGATATGATTCCTTTGCAAAAAAAATCGAAAATCTCGTAGCGAAGAGGAAACGTCGGTTAGAGGGAAAGAGAATAAGAGCGTACCCCTTGTGGTCGAAGGAAGGGAGGTGGAAGGAGTGGGAGGTCATTAAAATGGGAGAATATCAGGGAAGAGACGGGAGTGGGGGGGGAGGTTATGGGTGGAGGGACGCAATCATTTAAAGCAGGTAGCTGGGAGGGTGGAAGGCAAAAAAGGAGAGTCAGAGAGTTGTTGGCGCAGGGAGAATGGAGGGAGTGAGGGAGAGAGAAAGGCGGTCGGAGAATAGGTTTCCAAGCGGCACTCGATCCCTTATCGCGCCAAAGTCGTCTTTTGTCTTCTGTATTATTCGCACGAATCTCTACTCCCTTTGGGTAACGGTTGGAGGGAAGCAGTGGAGGGTTGAGAGAGGGGGTGGAGAGGCGTGTGGAGGGAGAGGAGGATGGAGAATGGAATGAGCTCAGAGAGTTAGATTATTATTTCGCTTCTGTTATGGAGGGGAATGGAGATTGGAGGAGGGGGGAGTAGGCAAATAAGGAGGGCTGGGTCGTGTCGTGGAAGGGAGTGTTTTAAAGTTCTGCATATTCATCACCACCTCCTCCCTCCATCTCCGCCTCTCCTTCTACTCCACCTCTCCCTCTCTTTCTTATCGCTTTCCAGCGGAGCAAGGAGGCAGCTAACATTAAACGGAAAATGGAAGAGAGGGAAAAGAGAATATTACCAATGGAGGCGAAGGAGAGGAAGTGAAAGATTAAAAGAGTATTCATAGACGGAGTGAGTGACTATCTAAAGGTGAAGTTGCGATTTCGAAAACAGTTGAATACGTCCTCGAAGTTAGAAGTGGGAAATAGAAACTTTACGTGGCACGCAGAAAAATAATGAAAAGTTTTTTAATAGAATGAACGAGTATTAAATGGCTTAAACTTTCCTGGTAATATTGAAAATTTACATTGAAAGTTGAGGTTGTAATGTAAAAAAAGTGATTCTGGTAATCATGAACTATTCTAATGAAATTTTCCATTCGAATGGACGAAAAGGCTGCCATTTGAACGTTAAGTAGAAAGTAATTTATCATGAAAAATAAACTGCTGTTATTTTTTATATGACGTCGCTGGATGAGTGGATAGGAGTGAATTAGATTAAAGGCACTCTACGGTTCAATTTTGAACCACTGGTGAAATGTTTTCCATTTAAAAGTGAGCAATAATACAACTCAAGACTATTGATTGATTGGTGCATAAAAATAAAAAGAGGGAAAAATCTCTGAAGATTGATCGCCTGTGAAGCAATGAAAGTAGAGCGATTTCCAAATGGCGAGAAATAGACGTTCTTACGAAAATGAATCTAGAGTACCGCTCTTTCGTTTATCTACGTTGCGAACTAGATTACGGTGAACAACAATTAAAAAATCTGATGTGGCCACCACATGACTTTCTCCATATCTGTAATATTTGTAAAAATTCCAAATAGGTTACATAATAATAAATATTTTAAGAAACTGCGAAAAAATTTTCGACTTTACAAAGAACAGAAATAAATTCAAACCATAGTTTCTAATATTGGATATAGCCACAAAGCTCCAACAATTAAGAAAAGAAAAAGGAGCGTTACTAACGTACTAAGCGTCAATTGTTAACGATAGTCGTCGGTAGGTGGCGTGGTGGTGGCAGCTAAAATTATAAGATATCTCTTAAATAATACGTTATATGGTAAAACAATCCGGAGGTAAAATAGTCCCCCCAATCGGATCTCCGGGCGGGGACTGCCTTGAGGAAAACATTTGTCGAAAGTAAATTACGAATAGGGACTTGGAACGTAAGAACTATGAGAAAGGCAGGAAAGTTAGAGAACTTGAAAGAAGAAATGAGAAGAAATAGAGTTGACATTATAGGGCTAAGCGAAACTAGATGGGAGGGAGAAGGACAGTTCGACTCGGAAGAATTCACGGTAGTTTATTCTGGAGGAAATAGTGGGGAAAGGGGAGTAGCTCTGGTACTTAGGAAAGATATGATGAAAAGCGTGACAAAGATAATAGCAACGAACGATAGACTGATGGCAATAAAGCTAAAAGCAGTCCCAGTGGACATGCTGATAATCCAGGTATATATGCCAACGTCAGCTCATGACGATGAAGAAATAGATGAGATCTATGAGCAAATTAATGAAATTTACGAAGAAGACGGAAGAGGAAAGGTAAACTGCATAATAATGGGAGATTGGAACAGCATAGTCGGAGAAGGACAGGAAGAAAATGTTGTCGGGCAATACGGACTTGGGAAGAGAAATCGAGGAGGGGAGAAACTCGTAGAATTCTGCATCAATAATGACCTTGTAGTGACTAATACATGGTTCAAAAACCATAAACGAAGGTTATACACATGGAAAAGCCCAGGAGATAGAATGAGATGCCAAATAGATTACATCCTTGTAAAACAAAGATTTAGGAACAGCATAAAGAACGCCAAGGCATTGCAAGGAGCAGACATTGATTCAGATCACAGCCTTCTAATACTTGACGTGAGTACAAAGCTCAAACAAATAAGAAAAACGAGAAGAGAAAGACAGACCTGGGACCTACAAAAACTGAAAGAAAGGCAGGATGTAGTCAGCATGAAGTTGGAAGATAACCTAAGAAAGTTGGAAAACAAACCGAAGACCGTCGATATAGAATGGGATGAAATTAAAACCAGTATCAAGGATACCTTGGATAAAGAGATTGGAAAACAAGAGAAGAAAATCAGAAAACCATGGATCACGAAGGAAATGCTGGAGAAAATGGATGAGAGACGAAAATGGAAAAACGTTAACAGTGAAGAAGGTAGAGCCAACTATAGGCGTATAAACAATGAGTTGAGAAGGGTAACAGATAAAGCTAGAGAAAATTGGCTAAAAGGAAAATGTGATGAAATAGAACAAATGGAGAAATTAGGACGGTACGATATGATGTACGCTAGGGCACTGGAATTAGAAGATAAGAAGTCTAATGGAATTTGTGGTAAAGGAATTATGAATACGGATGGGAAGATAGTCTCAGAAACAAAGGATGTAGCACAGGTATGGGAAGAATACATTAAGGAATTATACAGCAAACAGACAGGAGCGGCAAAAATAGAACTGGAAAATGAGGAAAACATTGAAGAAGATAACTTAGGACCAAGTATTATGGAGAGCGAAGTAGAAAAAGCGATAGTGGAACTTAAGAAGGGGAAAGCCACGGGCAGCGATGGAATACCGGCTGAGATACTTAAAGTCATAGGATCAGAAGGACTAAAAGCGATCACGAAATTAATTAATAAGATTTACGACACGGGAGAGTGGCCTCGGGATTTCCTAGAAGTAACAATGATCCCTCTAAAGAAGAAGCCAAAGGCAATGCAGTGTAAAGATTACAGAACTATAAGCCTTCTGTCACACACATCGAAGATCATCACGAGGATTCTTAATAAAAGGCTGGAGAAAAAGGCAGAAGAAATAATAGGGGAAGATCAATTCGGTTTCAGAAAAGGACGAGGAACTAGAGATGCTATAGGAGTAGTTAGAATCATATCAGAAAGGGCAATAGAATACAGTCAAGATATCTGCGCATGTTTCGTAGACTGGCAGAAGGCCTTTGATAGAGTAAATTGGGTAAAGTTGATGAAGATATTAAAGGATATAGGTGTAGACTGGAAAGACAGGAGACTGATTAGGAATCTATATGAGAATCAAGTTGTAAAGGTCAGGTTTGAGAATGTGGACACCTGCGGAATAAATATCGGTAGAGGAGTAAGACAAGGATGCTGCCTATCGCCAACCCTATTCAATATATATGGAGAAAGTCTAATGCAAGAAGCTTTAGAAGGCACAGGGGATTTCAAAATTGGAGGAAGGATTATAAGAACAGTAAAATACGCAGATGATCAGGTACTTCTAGCAAGAAAGGAAGAGGAGCTACAAAAAATGATAAATAGACTAGTGATAACAGGTAGAAAATATGGTATGGAAATAAATACAGAAAAATCCAAGGTCATTCGAATATCGGGTAAAGAAGAGAATCTGAACATAACTATTGGGGGAAAGCCATTAGAACAAGTTTCAGAATATAAATACCTTGGAAGTATCATAACACGAGAGGCAAAATGTACGGATGAGATCAAAACTAGAATAGGAAAAGCAAAAACGGCTTTCAGGAGAAAGAAACAACTACTTACAGGGAATATAAGGGAAGATATCCGCAAGAAGTTGATAAAATGCTACGTATGGAGTATAGCATTGTATGGGGCAGAAACATGGACGCTAAGGAAAAATGACATCAAATACTTGGAAAGCTTTGAAATGTGGACTTGGAGGAGAATGCTGAAGATAAAATGGACAGATAGGATGAAAAACGATGAAGTGCTACGAAGAATAGGAGAGAAGCGAATGATTATACAGACTATCAGAAAGAGGAAGGCTAACTGGGTTGGACATTACCTAAGGAGAGAGAGTATGATTAAAGACGTGTTAGAAGGAAAACTAGATGGGAAAAGGGAAAGAGGTAGGAAAAGGTTTCAGCTGATAGACGATCTGAAAGGGAAAGAGAGTTATCAAGATATAAAGAGGACAGCGGAAAATAGGAGTATATGGAGAACCAGGTTTAACCATGAATAATCACGGACCTGTCTACGGACAGACTACCTATGATGATGATGGAAAAATGTTTCAAACAAAGGTTGTAGAAAATTAAATTTCCTACAACTTTTATTCCAAATCCATTTTTACATTTATCAAATATTAAAGCAAATATGTCAAAATAACGGATGTGACAAGAGTAAACACCTACTTCCGGCTGACCGATTTTTACCAAAAACTAATCAGTTCTTCTGACTTTTATAAATATGTTAAATATAGAATTTCGCGTTGACCTGATTAATAGTTTTTGAGTTAGAGCACCCACAAAACGTGTATTTCCGTTGAAATCTCGAAGTCGATTTTTTCATGAATACTTTACCCAATACTACTTATATGGAGAAAGTAAAAACGTCTTCGTCTCCCTAGCTCTTATATGATCCGCGAGGTATCGATTCAAACATTCATCTGTACAGAGGACAACATTCGCCATAAAAGAGTCAGGAGAGCACGAAAATATGACTCAGTTTCGAAGATAAATATTCGAGATAATCCCGAGAATGTTTTAAACGCTAATTCTGAAAACTAAGGAAAAATTGTCCATTGTCTCAAAGCCAGATACTTTCGAAAGAAGCTCAAAAAGAATAAAAAATCGGTAGTAGACCTTAGCTCATTAGATAGATGCCGTGGGCATTAAAAAATCATTACATCATTTAAAAAATTGGACCTGTTTTCATGGTATCTGAATTTTTCATTGTAAAATCATGAAAAATTTCCGTCTTTTTGGCAACAAACGAATTTTTAAGCTAATTTGACATGGATTCGGTTTCTCTCTTAGAGGAAAATATACTTCATTCTTTTGGCTGAACAACTATTAAAGTCTCAAGTTCATATCTTAATTCTAACTAATTTGATAAAGCAATGTAATGGATAAAAGCGGCGACGCAATGTGTCTTATGGGAAAACTTTAATTTTGAAAATTTAATCGCTTCATAACTATTCCAAACATCAAGGTTTTCAGTTTTTTCGTGATGCTTTTAAGTTTTTATCTACATATCAGTCGAGTTTCAGATTCTCGCCTATTCCGGATCCACCTCTTTCACACCGGTGTGACGCGCGCACGCAGCTACACTACATAATTAATAAATAGGATAAATCTTAAACAGAAAATATCAAATGTGCATATTTTAAAGCTTTCAAGTTGAATAAATCGGGATATAACACCGCACATGTGCCCTTTTTATAGATGAACCGACGAAAATATTCGCCCATTAGCAAGACAAACAAAAAGGGTAGGCGTTTACGTATCCCGATAATCAGTGGTCAAAAATAAATCCTGTTGAAGACGAAAGATGCGAATTTGAAAAGCATAACAACTTATAACAAAGCATTATAAAAGACCGAACTCTTTTCACTCTATGGACATCTGCGAGAAAACAAAAATGCAAGCATTTTTATTGTTTTCTATGAGAGCGAGAAGATACTTTTACTAGCTAAGGAGGAAGAAGTTTACCGAAATGGCACTGCTCCACAAAAGGGGAAAGGGAAGGTCGGCGGTCGAAGGGAATAAAAAAGAGAATGGGAGGATAAAGAAACGAAGGAGAACAAAAGGAGAGAAGAAGAGAAGGGCAGGAAAGGAGGACTGGCTCTTTCCCTCTAGACCGTACATTTACTTCATCCGAGGGGTCCCTGTTGGGGTACAAATTCCAGCAATTTAAGAAACAGTCGGAATCGTATTTGCTTCCCTATAATAAAATTTCTCTCCTCGTCGTCTTTTTTTACGATAAGCCGAGTAATCAAAATGAATCTCTTCACTGATAGAAGAGAATGGAAAAAGATAATAAAATCCTTGTTGTGCTCCTAATGCAGAAACAGAAGATGCCTCTTAAACGAAATATGTATTATTTCTGTGGCGTAGAAACTCTTCTGGCATATCACATAGACGGTGTATAAAGAAATATAGTAATTTTAGTTCATTCATTCGATTCAGCAATCATAGAATTGATCATAGATAGAAATGATAACTATAGAATATCTATAGGAGTAATTTAGCTATACAAAAACTTTGTATGCCTAAATTATTTTGATAAGAAATTATTTCCTAAAATTATTAGGAAAAAATGCGTCAAGTAAAGATAACCAAAACTGATTTTTTTTATTTTCTAGCTATGTAACACTAGATACAAATTTAAGGGATGAAGATCAACGTCAAACTAAAGGGTTATCGACAAAAATATACATTAAATAATTTAGCTGAGAGGCGTTGCATTCTAAATGGCGGAATCAGTCCGAAAAGGGACCAAAACTTTATTTACTTATTACCCAAACCAAATTTGACACAGAACCGGAAAGTATTTTAAAAAATCAATTAAAAACTGATGAAATAAATTAAGTAGACATAGTGTTTTAAGATAAAGCAAGGGAAATTTCAAACATATGATATTTATTCACATAAAAATGGATAAAATCATTAAAACAAAAATTTAGCTCTTTCGAAAAATAGGTGATCTAACGACATAAATACAACAACATGTACTGTAGAAAAATAAAATTACGAATTCAACGATAACGATACATTCGAGATTAGTCAGTGACGATTCCACTAATTATCACAATCCTTTGAGTTTATTATGGAAAAAACGAAAAAGTTGAAATATTTATCACGATTTCTGTCCGCTTGAGCCTGAACAAAAACGCAAGGGATATATTACAGGTCCATGGGCAAAGGGTGAAATCTTCACATTCTTAAGCGTAGGAGGGGAGAGTAAGAATATTGTAAGGAAGAAAAGGGAATGAAGGGATGGAAGAGGGGGGAATATCGAAGGGGATGGGTTTATGTGGTGAGAGGAAGGAGAATCAGAAAGAAGGGTGCCTCAGTAAGGAAAAGAATTACCCCCAGCAGAGGGCGGAGGGTTGAGGAGAGAGAAGGGGGCGTAGGTATTTGAATTCGGCGGTCCCTGACTGGTCCCCTTTCCGGTCCCCAGCATGCGACGGACAAAGAGACTTCCGGTTTGAGGACGAAAGCGCCGCGACGCCTCCTCGTCGTTATCCCTGCTCATAGCAAGCAACTTCTTCTGCCGTCCTCCCACGCCCACTCAGGCCTATCCCACCCCTCCCTCCGCCTCCTCTGCAAAAAGCAGAGAGAAAGAGAGAAAGGTCCCCTCCTTAAAACGCCCCTCTTCCACCTACCTCCTGCTGAGATACTACCCATCCATCCTAGCCCTCTCCTTCTAGCTTAAATCTCTCCTCTCTCCCTCCGCATCAAAACCAAAGCGACCTCCTCTCTCATTCCCAAACCATTCATCTCCTCTAGCCTCCGTTCCTCCTTCTAGTTACGTCAAAGGAGGACTGAGACAGGAAACGAGAAAAGGGCTAGGTTAATTCGTCGATTGCAGAACAAGATGGCGAAGTTGAAATGAAACGGATATCAGGGATTTGGTTTCGAGAAAACACGTGCTTTGAAATCTCATTTGGTGACATTAAAAAATCAACAAATTTTAGCGAATGAAACGAATTGAAAAAGAATGGGGAAAGTCTATTATTATCAACTTTTATAGTAAAATGTATAAAAAACCATAAGGCGAGCTCGATAATTCTCCAGTGAATCAATATTTATATTAGCATCGCTTGTTCATATATATGTATATTCAACCCCCAAAGAATACGTAATTGCTAATCAGTGACTCTTTGAGGTTAGAAGTTGTCTTCAGCAAAGTACCTAGTTTCTGGCAACGATATCTTTCCTTTGAATATTTGATCTATTTCCCCTGCCATCCACCAAAAAGGTGACCTGCAGGGAATCATGTCAATTTACGTATCAGTTTACATGCTTTTTGGTTTTTCCTCACAATGGATATCTATATTGTTCCCATAGGAAAAGTGTCCCAAGAGAAATTTCTATTGAATTGGAGTTTAATGTTAAAAATACCAAGTTATATGAAATTCTTCAATAGAATTGAATTACACGAAATGAAAAAAGGTTTTTTAGGCGTTCTTTGCAAAATGTAAAAAAAGAACGCCTTATGGTCAGGTCGTGTCCGTCCGTCCGTATATTTCATCTCGGAAATTACTGGGCGGATGTTCATGAAATTTGGTGTATAAGGGTAAAGAAACTAAGAAAATGATATAAATAGTTTACGTGACCTAATCGGGAGTGCCACTTTACTAGTGACAAAAAATGAACTTTTTTCCTATCTCGTAAAATATCACTTATAACAAAAAGTCTTTAACCTAAAATTGTAGAACTAGTCATAAAGCATATGTTTTGTTTAGTACATTTTTATCAAAGGAGTAGCCGATTTCAGGAAAATCAAACGAGAATGTCGTAATTCACTTTTAACTTAGAAAATTCTTTTTTTTTGTAGTCAACAAAAACAATCTTTGTAGCAACTGAGGTAAACAATATTTGCTGTAAATACATAATTAGTTTAATTTTCTTTGGTCCGCACGCCACATTTGGTAAATGAAGGGAAATGGATTATCTAAGACGAAGAAATGAACGTAAATGTCTATTTTCTTTGCGTATACACTGCGTTCCTAAGTGAAAAGGAATGAGAAATTTACGACAAAGGAATGGATGTGAACATAAAGATTATATTACTGCTATTCGAGTGAGGACTGTTTTAAATAATTTTCGATTGTTTTATTAATTACAACTGATTAGGAAATAAGTCGGTGAATCAAAAATTCGATATTTCCTTCACATCACAACTGGCATATTATTTTTCAGTTCTTAGACATTAACTAAGCCATCACTATTTATCTTTTTTATATGGTTGCATAAACAGTAAACAACGCCTCTGCCTAGCATGTATGCGCGCATGATGTGTGACTCTTTCCTCTCCTGTTTAATGTTCACCCGTCAAAAACTATTTTGTATTACTAAAAAGGAAATATAAGATCAAATATTTTAAAATAAACTTCTAGAACGCACTAAAAGATATGGAGATCGAAGAACCGCACAAATTATTTCCATGCTAGCGTAATTTCCCGTCATATATGACGGGTATGCGTGGATTAAGTATTAAATTTAAGGCACTTCCCATTCTTCCTCCTTTTCTCTCTTCCTCTCCCCCATCCTTCTCCCTCCCATTCTCCCACCATCTCCCCCTCTCTTCTTCTCTGCAAATATAGACTTACTAGTCTCAATCTCGCCCAATAAAGACTCTTATCTATCTCTTCCTCTCCCTCCTTCTCTGTCTCCCTTCCTCTCCCTCTCTCCTTCTCTGGAAAAATGAACTTCCTCTTAGTGTCAATCTCGCCCTAATAAAGAACATTATCTATCTATCTCTCCCATTCCCTTTTTCTGTCTCCCTCCCACTCCATCCTTCTCTGTCCCCATCCCTATCTCTCCTCTCTCACTCCCTCTCTCTCCTTTCTTCTTCCTTTCTCTCCATCTCTCTCACGTATTAAAACATTCCAAGCACGCTTTCCTTACGCATGTAGTATAAGGGTTGAGACGACAATAGAATCTCGAGGTTTAACAACAGTCGGCAAGGTAAAATATTGTTAAAAA
Organism: Tanypteryx hageni; assembly: GCA_028673005.1. Taxonomy (NCBI): domain Eukaryota; kingdom Metazoa; phylum Arthropoda; class Insecta; order Odonata; family Petaluridae; genus Tanypteryx; species Tanypteryx hageni. The sequence goes on along the minus strand of CM054113.1, from coordinate 107,010,336 downwards.
GTTTAGAATTTTCCAATAAATATGATTTAAAAGCAGAACTTGAGCGATTTTGTATCGTAGGCAAAATGTGACGACAGGAATAAGAAACGTTATTTATTTTTCTTTAAAGCAGCACAGATCCGAAGATCGTAGGTCAATTCTTTCTAATTTTAATTTGCAAAAGAGAAAAAGACTGTAAGTCGAAAAATCCATTTTTACGTGCTATCTTACAGAAAATAGAGATTGTCTACTGGAATAGAACCCGGGTCTTTTCTGAGGATTTTTTTCGTAAATGGCTTTTACTATAAGATTCAAACATTCCTACCCAATTTCAGTTTTCTACCCGCTCGGAAAGTTTGTTAAAATAGCATTATAGTCATTCGTAAATAGTTCTCGATTCTCCCACTCTATTATCAAGGCTTTTTAAGATTGGCGCCTCAGTCGAACGTGAGGGACAAACGTAGCATATTATATAATAAGATATTCTAAATTTTTAACAAACAGTATTCTAAAAGTTTAAAATTCATTTTCTAAAAGCTGTATGGCATAGTAACTTAAGCCATAAACGTTTTGCAACAAAATACTAAGCCATACAAATTTCGAAGACAACTTTTAGAATACTTTTTGTAACAAATTTAAAATTTCTGAACAATTAGTGTGATTCTTCGATATCCATGTTTACTTTTTGCTCTTTTAATGCGTTCTAAAAGTCGATTTAAAGAAATTCATTGTTATTGGTTTTATTTTTAGAAAATCTTTTATAAAAGTTTACATGATTTTTACGAAATGAGTGTTTGCAAGCTTCAAAGTTAATAAAAATTATAAGAAAACATTTAGAAATTAAGGAGTTATAATATATATATTAATTAATAAAAGAGCTCGAGTCATTAAACCATAATATAATAAATCCTGTTGAACACAATTAATACAAGCCTTGTTAAATTAAATAAAATAATTCTTGGGATTTATAAAATAAATGAGTATACGTCACAAAATTTCGGTAGTAATTTAAGATGTACATTACTAAATACCGACAAATCTTTCCTAATTTAAGACTATAAAAAATTAAATAAAACATTAGTTGCTTTAAAAATGTATTTAATCTTAAAGATTTCTTTAATTTTACTTTCCTGATAAAAGTACATATATCTTTGCATATAAAGTAAAACATCTAAAATGTTAGTTCAAACTTTTAAATTAAAGCCTTTTCCATCCATCACCCGAGTAAGATTTGAAGTTATCTATGGTAAACATATGGCTCGGGAGATACGTTGTACCACTCCGTGTGTCTCTATTTCTTTAACAAGAGTAAGAATCCACAGTAATCACCTTTTATATTTCTTTTGAACAATATTTCTTAGCAGCACGCGCAATAGTAAGGAAAAATAACAAAAGAAACGCAATCGAAAGGCACTAACTATTTCTTTCAGCCTTGTTTCCTATCATCATTGTGGAAGAAAAAACAACTTTGTCTTAGAAAAAAATAGAAAGTAATACCAAACACCAAGTCTTTCTTCAGAAAGTAGTACGTTTAATAAATAAGCTAAGATAAGTAGTACTCATTGCTTGCGAGAAACATTATCATAAAATGAATTATTCTGAGCTTACGTCGCTATACCTGCGCCAACCAAAACAAATCAAGTAATTTTAAGTTACATAAACCTAAATTATTTGGACAGAGACATTTGCAGGACCGTTACGTGGAAATCTGCCACTTGGGGCCCAGTTCGCGGCACATATTTATGCACAGATAAGAAAAAATGTTATAGTAGCTGTTTTGTGATGAGACGAAAAAGAAAAATATTCAAACACACTTACCATTAAAATGCCACAAATAAAATTCTGAAGGAGTCAAGCCACTTACATGTTCCTAATAGTGGAAATTCAAAGCAGACATAATAAAAGTGCAGCTTTTTTCGCGAAATAAAATCTTTAATTAACGGATAAAATAACAAGGGAGACCGATACAAAAAAGTAATCTTGAAGTGAACTTTACAACGGGTAAGAAAACCCAATCGACCTAACCTTAGTCGATGAACAAACTATTGCAAATTCCAGATATATACAAAAATAATAAATATGATGAAATTTTTTTAGGCTGGTGTGGAGTTGGTTTTGGTTGTGGGTTGGATAAAAATTAATATTAAAACAATAAAACTAAAAAATAATTTTAGTGAGACCAATTATTTCTATGAAAAATGTTCGCCAAGTTAAAATTTCTTTTTATTGCGATAATTAGTATTTTTGAAAAAAGATCACAAATTCCAATGCCTATTGTGTAAAGAAAGTCGTAGCACTAATTATCATTTATGAAAAAATATCGTAGGTGATTGTATGGCGAAAAGCCGTAGCACTAATTATTGATCGTGACGAAAAGTTGCACGTTCCAATATTCCGTGACGCTGTCAGTGAACCCTATCTTGATGCAGACAATCCACACCTCAAGAGCAGCGCATTGTACGGTTCGGAGCTAAAATTTCTAGCTATGAGCAACTTTTGCTTTGATAAATTTTCATTCTTATAATGTAATACACCAATCCCTCGTTTAGCGCGCTTTAAAATAGAGTGTTTTCGCTTTTATGCTGTTTTCAAACCGAGGAACGTTTTCGTTGAGCGTGGAAATAATCTTCGCTTTTGCGCGGTTTTCATACCAAAGAAATTTTTTTCGGATGTCCGTTTTTATGCATCTCGATTTCTTTCGTCTTTATCGCATTTGTTCGTATAATGTATCCTGTTTTCATAGCCAATGTGAATTATAATGGCATATAAAAAACTATTTAATCCTCATCATGCCATCCAAAAGACTATCATCTTCAACTCCTCTGGCTGCTAAAAGGACAAGAATTCATTTAGAAGTGAAACTTGCAGTGCTTAAGCGCCTTAAGCAAAGTGGTTGTGTAATTGATATTGCTAATTCAATGGGGTTGGTTGAATCTACTGTGTCTACTATACGGAAAAAACAAAGACAAAATAAAGATGCGCAGTCAAAGCGTAACGTCAACATCAGTCACAAAATGGTTGCATTTGCGTAGTTTGGCTATGGAGAAAATGGAGAACTTGTTAATAATTTGGATTGAAGACCAAACGCAACGTCAAGTGCCGTTAAGCACATCGATAATTCAGGATAAATCCAGAATTCTGAACACTTAAAAAATAAAGAGGGCGAATCTACATCCACTGAAAGTTTTACGCCAAGTTCTGGCTGATTTTAGCGTTTCAAAAAATATCTAATATACACAGTCTGAGATTGACTGGCGAGGGAACTAGTCCTGATTTTGAGGCCGCGGAAGCATATCCTAAAACTTTGCAGGCTATTGTAGAAGAAGGAGGATATTTACCATGTCAAATCTTCAATGTCGATGAGACCTCTTTTTTGGAAGCAAAAGCCAAAAAGGACTTTCATATCCCGTGAGAAAAGGTCAGTACTCGGCTTTAAGACGGCAAAAAATACGATAACCATTCTTTTAGGAGCAAATGCGGAAAGTGATTTCAAATTGAAGCTCTCATGCACATCTATCAAAGAGAAAATCCAAGGGCTCTTAAAGAGTATGAAAGCCACTCTTCCTGTTGTGTGGCGATCAAATCGGAAAGTGTGGGTAACTGGAAAAATTTTTGAAGGACGGTTTAATTCTTACTCCTGCCATGCCGTAGAAAATATTGCAAAAAAACATCGCGCACAAAGCATCGTTGCTACTTGACAGTGTCCTTGATCACACGATCAACTTAAAGGGTGTCTGGTAAATTTAGAGTTGAATTTCACCCGAAGAATACAAAAGATCTGATTCAACCTACGGATCAGGGTACAATACACACGTTTAAGGAGTACTGTTTAAAGAAAACACTAGCCCAGGTGATTCGCGGAATAGAGGGAGAAGGCAAACCAACTGTTCGAGAATTCTGGGGTATTATAACATCATATATAGAATATTGGAGAATCTTGGGATGAAATCAAACATTCGACATTGAATTTAGTGTGGCAGAAAATATGGCCGGAAGGAGTGTATGATTTCCATGGATTTGAAGAATTAGAAGCTGTAATAACGGACATTGTTAAACTTAACGAGATGTGGGATTCAATGAGGTAGAGGCAGGTGATGTGGTAGAGTTGTTAAATTTTTATAATAAAGATCTATCAAATGAAGAACTTCACCACCTCCTGCATAATAATCCATTAAACGATCGCATCCAGCGAAAGTGATGAGTCCCTCTCCAACTACTAGCCTCCCAATAAATCCACACCGGAATCTCCTCTGCTTTGGTAAGTGCTCAATGGAAATTTTTATTTTTTAGCACTTTTTTGAAAAAAAATCTATTGTTTTCACTTTGTTATCAAGAAAAATGAGAACTACATAAATACGAAAACTGTCCAGATGAGAAAATAAGGATACACGGGGAAATAGCGGGATTCGCAGAATTGTTTCTTTGTTATCTTAACTATAATTGTATTCATTACTAGCTGAAACGCCCGGCTTCGCTCGGGAAAGAGTTTCTGTTAAGTTGCAAACGGTGTTTATAATTTATTAATTGTGGTAGCCCTACTCTTAAGCATCGCTTTAAAAATCTTGATATCATTATGGTATTTTGTAAAAACACACACACACACATATATATATATATACACACACACACACTAGTAGTTGGTGCTTGCATACTGCAAGCATTTCATCTCACTTTGAAAAAACATTCATTTTTTAGACAGACGTTTCATCATTACAAATATTCTTTTAATTCTAAAGATTTCACCTCAGCAGTGATTTTAGTTTTTCCCAGATGTAAAAATAATAGTTTAAAACAATCCCCAAATGTTGCAATTTTAAAATTTTTACACTTTCTCCTTTATGGGGTACTAATGCTACACATTTTAGCCAAATTTTAAAGTTGTAGCACTTCTAGAAGTAAAATAATATTTTTTTAATTTTTTAAATTTAAATAATTGTTAACGGCCGTCGAAATTCATATATGGTGAAATTGAAATGTTTATTTGTGCAAATTCACTACTCTGTAAATAATTTAAAATTTTTAGCTTCCTAGCTCATACCGTAGTACCTAAACAGTTATCCATTTGTTTAAAATTTAAGAATTTTTAACTCCCAAACAAATAAAAATATCAAAATTTTTATAATCCTTATTTCGTTTTTTTAAGAATTCTACTTATAAAAAAAATTTCAACTCCGTAGCACATTTAAAAATACATAATCCTTGAAAATTTGTTTAAACAATTGCGAAATTTTAGCGGCCGCATTGCTGCACTTTTTCAAAATTTTCGTTTTTTCTAGTCGGTTTTGCACAAAATCCTACCTAAGAAAAAAATTTCGAATCTCCAGCTCATCTGGAAGTGCCTAAACATTAGTATCCTCCTATATATATGTTATATCCTCCTCCTCCTCTGTAATGATATATAAAATTTAGTTGACATCCGTTGAGCCAATTCCTTCCAAATCCATATTTACTAAAAGAGTTTAATTTGTAATTATGGCACTCCTGTTTAGTCGATCCTGTCCAAATATGATATTATGTTTATATTTATATATATATATATATATATACATTGATTCAGATGACAGCCTTCTAATAGTTGACGTAAGTACTAAGCTCAAACAAATAAGAAAAACGAGAAGAGAAAGACAGACCTGGGACCTAGAGAAACTGAAAGAAAGGCAGGATGTAGTCAGCATGAAGTTGGAAGATCGCCTAGGAAATTTGGAAAACAAACCAAAGACCGTGGATATAGAATGGGAAGAAATTAAAACCAGTATCAAGGATGCCTTGGATAAAGAGATTGGAAAACAAGAGAAGAAAATCAGAAAACTATGAATCACTAAGGAAATGCTGGAGAAAATGAATGAGAGAGAAAAATGGAAAAACGTTAACAGTGAAGAAGGTAGAGCCAACTATAGATGTATAAACAATGAGTTGAGAAGGGTAATGGATAAAGCTAGAGAAAATTGGATAAAAGAAAAATGTGATGAAGTCAGGACGGTACGATATGATGAACGCTAGGGCACTGGAATTAGAAGATAAGAGGTCTAATGGAATTCGTGGTAAAGGAATTAGGAATACGGACGGGAAGATAGTCTCAGAAACAAAGGATGTAGCACAGGTATGGGAAGAATACATTAAGGAACTATACAGCAAGCAGGCAGGATCGGCAAAAATAGAACTGAAAGATGAGGAAAACATTGAAGAAGACAACTTAGGACCAAGTATTATGGAGAGCGAAGTAGAAAAAGCGATAGTGGAACTAAAGAAAGGGAAAGCCACAGGCAGCGATGGAATACCGGCTGAGGTACTTAAAGTCATAGGATCAGAAGGACTAAAAGCGATCACGAAATTAATTAATAAGATTTACGACACGGGAGAGTGGCCTCGGGATTTCCTAGAAGTAACAATGATCCCTCTCAAGAAGAAGCCAAAGGCAATGCAGTGTAAAGATTTCAGAACGATAAGCCTTCTATCACACACATCGAAGATCATCACGAGGGCTCTTAATAAAAGGCTGGAGAAAAAGGCAGAAGAAATGCTAGGGGAAGATCAATTCGGTTTCAGAAAAAGACGAGGAACTAGAGATGCTATAGGGGTAGTTAGAACCATATCAGAAAGGGCAATAGAATGCAGTCATGATATCTGCGCATGTTTCGTAGACTGGCAGAAGGCCTTTGATAGAGTAAATAGGGTAATGTTGATGAAGGTTTAAAGGATATAGGTGTAGACTGGAAAGGCAGGAGATTGATCAGGACTCTATAGGTGAATCAAGTTGCAAAGGTCAGGTTGGAGAATGCGGACACCTGCGGAGTAAATATCGGTAGAGGAGTAAGACAGGGCTGCTGCCTATCGTCAACCTTATTCAATATATATGGAGAAAGTCTAATGCAAGAAGCGTTGGAAGGTACAGGAGAATTCAAAATTGGAGGAAAGATTATAAGAACAGTAAAATACGCGGATGATCAAGTATTTCTAGCAAGAAAGGAAGAGGAACTCCAGAAAATGATAAATAGACTAGTAATAACAGGTAGAACATACGGTATGGAAATAAATACAGAAACATCCAAGGTCATTCGAATACCAAGCAAAGAAAAGAATCTGAACATATTTAAGTATTGGAGGAAAGCCTTTAGAACAAGTTTCAGACTATAAATACCTTGGAAGTATCATAACAAGAGAAGCAAAATGTACAGATGAGATCAAGACTAGAATAGGAAAGACAAAAGCGGCTTTCAGAAGAAAGAAACACCTACTTACGGGGAATATAAGGGAACATATCCGCAAGAAGTTCATAAAATGCTATGCATGGAGTATAGCTTTGTAGGGGGCAGAAAAATGAATGCTAAGGAAAAATGACATCAAATACTTGGAAAGCTTTGAAATGTGGACTTGGAGGAGAATTCTGAAGATAAAATGGACATATAGGATGAAAAGCGATGAAGTGCTACTAAGGATAGGAGAGAAGCAAATAATTATACAGACTATCAGAAAGAGGAAGGCAAATTGGATTGGACATTACCTGAGGAGAGAGAGTATGATTAAAGACGTGTTAGAAGGAAAACTAGATGGGAAAAGGGAAAGAGGTAGGAAAAGGTTTCAGCTGATAGACGATTTGAAAGGGAAAGAGAGTTATCAAGATATGAAGAGGACAGCGGAAAATAGGAGTATATGGGTAACCAGGTTTAACCATGAATAATCACGGACCTGTCTACGGACCTACTACCTGTGATGATGATGATGATGATATATACTTATGTGTGTAAATGTGTAAATATTATAATTTGGTTAAAATCGATGTGGAGAGTTCAACACAAACACTTGTAAAAAGAAAATTTTTATTACTTTTATTGTGGCAGCTCTGCTTTCTATATCTATCCTAAAAAATCTTAATTTTGTTTTTCTTTTATGTTGCACAACTCCTTAATACAAAATTTCGCTGAAATCGGTTCGGCCAATTCCTTCCAAAAGCATAATTACAGAAAATATTTATTTTGCAATTGTGGTACCCCTGCTTGGTCGATCCGATCCAAACATTTCATTTTGGTTATGAATTTATGTGAAGATTCTATGTACTATATTTGATTGAATTCCGTTCAGCCATTTCCTTCCAAAAGCATAACTACAGAAAATTTTACTTTTGTGACGGGCTAGGGTTTCTCGGAGAGGAAAGGGCACAAATGAAAGTTACGCGTAAAAACACAAACACCTTTAATCGCCTGGGGCGCACACTACACTACGTAAGCTTCCACAAGAGAAGAGAGAACTGACGCGCACCCTTTGGCTGCGCGCAAAAACAAAATAAAACGAAGAGCAAAGACCGTTATCGGTCTGGTCTCGTTACATCCTCCCCCTTAGAATTGCATGTACGACCTCGAATGCAATTCTACAAGATCTGCCACTGGCGGCATCTCCTAGGTGGCTGCATCCTAGTAAGTAGCGCAGGTATGTGGGAAGCCACCGATGAAGTAGAAGGCACCGATGTCCTGGAAGTCACCGATGTCCTGGAAGGCTCCTATGTCCTGGAAGGGAATGATGTCCTGAAAGGCGCCGATGATGTAGAAGACACCGATGGCGTGAAATGCACCGATGTCCGGAAAGGCACCGATGATGTAGAAGGCACCGATGACGCAGAAGGCACCGATGTCCTGGAAGGGAACGATGTCTTGGAAGGCGCCGATGATGTAGAAGGCACCGATGTCCTGGAAGGCACCGATGACGTAGAAGGCACCGATGTCCTGGAAGGGAATGATGTCCTGGAAGGCACCGATGACGTAGAAGCCACTGCGTTACATCGCCCTGGAGTGTATTCTACTTGAATATCGTACGATTGTAGAGATAGAGCCCATCTTGCCAGGCGACCACTAGGTGACTTGAGTGTCATGAGCCAGCGGAGAGGTTGGTGATCAGTAACAACTGTCACAGGTGCTCCTTCTAAGTATCCCCGGAACTTTTCCAAGGCCCAGACAACTGCCAACGCCTCCCTCTCAGTCGTACTATAATTGCGCTCAGGGGCAGTCAGCAGTCTGCTCGCATACTCGACGGGGCGTTGGTCTGGAAGCTCCCCCTGGAGTAGAACCGCTCCCAAAGCGTAAGCGCTTGCGTCTGTTCGGAGCACATATGGCAGTGTATGATCTGCTTGCCGAAGGATGGGCGGTGTTGTTAATAATTTCTTGAGCATCTTGAATGCATCATCTTGACTCGGTCCCCAATTCCATGGAGCATTCTTTTTCGTCAAATCACTTAGAGGTCGAGCAACACTGGAATAGTTGGGCACAAACCGTCGGAACCAGGACCCTGTCTGCAGAAACGTTATGAGTTCTTTGACATTCTTAGGTGCTCTCATTTCTGCGATGGCGGCTATCTTACCGGGATCTGGTTTGATTCCTTGAGATGAAATAAGATGGCCAAGATATTTTACCTCCGACGACCCAAGTGTGCACTTTGACCTATTTACATGTAACCTGAATTGTTGCAGGCGACTGAACACTTGGCGAAGGTCTTCCATGTGTTCATCAAAGGATGACGATAAAATGATCAAATCATCCAAGTACGCCAGTACCTGGACATCTCTAAGACCAGATCGGAGACGGTCAATCAGCCTTTGAAAGGTGGCAGGAGCATTTCGGAGACCAAATGGCATGCGTTTGAATCGGAAGTGGCCCAAGGGCGAGATAAACGCAGTTTTGTCTCTGTCTTCAATCCTGACCGGAACCTGCCAATACCCTGAACGTAAGTCAAGCGTAGTCATGTACAGGGACTGCTTTGCTGCGTGAAGTAGATCATCTACACGAGGTAAAGGGTATCTATCTGGAACCGTCAGACTGTTCAGGCGTCTGTAATCAACGCAGGTCCGAAAGGTTCCGTTCTTTTTGGGCACGAGGACGACGGGCGCTGCATAGGGAGAATCACACTCCTCGATGATGTCCTCAGCCAGCATTCTCTCAAGGTCCTGCTGAAGAAACTCCTTTTTGGCAGGCGACAGCCTATATGGGGGTACAGCGATTGGAGTATCATCGGTTACCTTAATAGCATGCTCTGCAAATGGAGTGGGCTCCTTGCTAGGAGAAAAGACATCTTCATATTCAGCGAGAAGTGCGGTGATGCGGCGTTTCTGGTCCTCATCCAAATTCTGTCCTTCATCATCCCGTAATGGCAGGTTGCTGACGTGGACGTTGCTCACAGGTACAGATGTAGCAATATCTTCTTCTCGTACAAAACCGTGGCGGCTACTGGGATCTTCCTTGAAGAACCATTCATGTCCGGGAAGATCCAGAACCATGCCAGCACTTCGGATAAAATCTATGCCAAGTAGCATCCGGCTCTCCGGATGATCCGGAATTGCGATCAAGGTCGTGAGGATTTTACGGTTGACGACAGAAATTTCCACAGAAAAACTCCTGGCTAATACTCGATGCGTTTTTCCATCAGCTAACTTCATGTCCAGGGAAGTCTCGCTGAACGGACGCCCTCGAGAAATTAATATATGATAAAGCTGTGCACCGGCTATACTTCTTTGGGAGCCAGTGTCAAGACAAGCTAGACCATCCAGTCCTAAAATCTGGACCGGGAGCATTGGTCGCGATGAACCATCATCAATAGAGAAGGTTGACTGCATAAAATTGAAGGATGAGACAATCGTACTTTCAGTTTTCATGGGAGGAGCACAGTTAGGGCAGTTGCTTCTGACATAACCTGGGGCACCGCACCCAAAACACGTTATTTGTGGTTTTGGCGAATCAGATTTTGGGGTTTGGGGTGATGATTTTACTGATTGTACAACATCACCCTTAGTTGCCTTTGCTTTCCTGCAATCTGATTCAACGTGGCCGAAATATTTACAGTAACTACACCTCGGACGCTGTTTCTTCTCCGGTCGGTGTCTACCTTCATTACTACTGACATCCTTTGATGGTCGCACAACCTCACGGCGTGAGTGTTCAATGTCTTTTGCACGTTGCAAAAGACTCTTGAATGAGTCGAAATCGCTAGGTGAAAGTCTTTTCCTAACTTTTCTATTCATTAACCCGTATACAATATCTAATTGCGCGCGTTCTGGCAAGGTATACGGTAATTGTGACAAGAGGGCACGAATGTGGCATACAAAAATCTCGCTTGTTTCATTTTCGTGTTGCTCACGTGCAAAAATCTCTCTAAAGACGAGATGAGGCGGCAATTTGCGAGAGAACGCGTCTCGAAACGCGCACACGGCACCGTCCCAGTCCGAAATATCTCTCTTTATACCCTGCCACCATGTCGCAGCAATGCCTTCCAGAAGCATTGAGACACCACGTAATGCATTTTCTTCGCTGACATTTGCGCAATCCTTAAAGGTCAAAACCGAGTCCAAGAATGCGTCAACATCAGACGAAGCACTGCCGTTAAATCGAGAAGTACATTTAGAAAAATTGCCGCTACTTGGTGTAACAAGGACGGGGCTCGTCAATTGCCTATCAAGAACAGTCATTCTTGCCGAGTCCGTAATTTGCGCAATCAGCGCCTGAAATTGTTCGTTTGATAACGTCAAGGCTGGCGGAGATTCACTCTTCCCTTCCGTGGGTAATGATTTAGATTTAGGCATGGTTGCTATTTCTAAACTAATCCACGCAGGAAACAATATCACTCAGCGGAAATACGGAAAAATTCGCTAGGCGGCAAGGCCCAAGGTCGCAGCGCGGAAAAGGCAATATGGCCGCACAAAGTAACAACCACGTGGAAGAACGCAGTTTGGCCAAAAAAGCAATATGGCCGCGAGTAACACAATTTGGCCACGCGGAAGAACACAATGCCGCAGCGCTGAAGGACAGTTAATTGTCGCAGCGCGAAAGGACAAATATTTTCGCAGCGAGCGAATAATATCACGTGGAAATAAGAAATTTACGGACACACGTATCGCACTAAATTGCACTGTAGGTGGAAGTAGGCGAGGAAGTACCGCTTCGCGGAAGGATACATAAAAAAACCACGTGGCAGGATCTATAGCACTAACACGTAGAAAATAAACAGCACACACTAATTATGGCCAAAAATACAAATTTAAAATTTACGGAAACACGTATGACACTAAATTTCACTGTAGGTGGAAGTAGGCGAAGAAGTATCGCTTCGCGGAAGGATACTTAAGAAAACCACGTGGCAGGATGTATAGCACTAACACGTAGGAAATAGACAGCACACACTAATTATGGCCAAAATACAAATTTGAAATTTGCGGACACAAGTATCGCACTTAATTTCGCTGTATATGGCACTAAGTGAGGAGGTATCTATACACAACACGGAATTGGTTGCGCTGCTTCCGGAATCCGATGCTCAGATCTGATGAGTGTTTAAAACGCATATATTACTTTGCACAATTTTATCTGCTCCCGAGCCGCGAGTTGGGCGCCATTTGTGACGGGCTAGGGTTTCTCGGAGAGGAAAGGGCACAAATGAAAGTTACGCGTAAAAACACAAACACCTTTAATCGCCTGGGGCGCACACTACACTACGTAAGCTTCCACAAGAGAAGAGAGAACTGACGCGCACCCTGTTGGCTGCGCGCAAAAACAAAATAAAACGAAGAGCAAAGTCCGTTATCGGTCTGGTCTCGTTACACTTTGCAATTGTGGCACCTCTGCTTGGTATATCCAGTCCAAATATGTCATTTTGGTCATGTATTTATGTGAAGATTCTATGTACCTACCAAATTTGGTTGAAATCGGTTCAGCCAGATCTTGCCTGAAATATGCGTAATACAGGCAAACGGGCATTGTCAAAATTTGGACCGACCGGTCCATGGGGACCTCTCGAAATCGTGAAATTTGGATCGGCCCATACATCCTTGACCCCGTAGACCGATTTTATCCATTTAGGCTTGAAAATGTGTCTCGTCAAAATCGGTGAATTGGTTCCTGAGATATCTTTAAAAAACCGACATATGGACCAACAATGGGGACCCTCGGGCCCCCGTGGGCCGATTTAAATTATTGTTGGCACTGGAACTCTCAGGATCAACCTAAAGCTGCTGCCAAATTTTGAAGCTCCTAAGTTTATTTTATGAAGTGTTATGACTGCCACAGATACACAGACAGCTTCTTTTATTATTAAGATTATCGTTGTTATTACGGTTAAATATAAGAATTACGATGGAGGTCGAAAATTTATGTAAAGTTCCCAAAAGAAAGCGTTTTTGGAATCAGCTTTTGCAGTTATTTTCTACTTGTTAGGATTTATAACTAAATGTCACAATTTTCAGACATATTCAGTGTTTACCTTTATCGCAATACGATATTTTTTGTAACTGTACTACTTACGGCATTACATCCAGAAAAACGTTTGAGTGTCAACTTTGCATTGCGTTATATATGAAAAATTTTGAGTTAGGAACGCATTTCAACATTATTACTTGTATCCTTACGGAAGAGTGATTTGCATTTAGCGTGGCGTTTTTCAAGAACGTATCTACCTTGGTAAACGAGGGATGCGTGTAGTATTTTGTTTTTTTATTAAAATTTTTAAGTTATTACCAATATTTTGCTTCGTGCGCTGGGCCGCCTCGAGCATGCTTGCACGATCCCTGTACCAGGCAATACCTACAACTTAGTTTTACAGCATTTTTATTTGATGAGTTAAAAATAACCTACCGAAAATTTCTAGAAAATGAAATTAATGCATTCTCGAACGAAGGTTTTCGCAGCGTTGTTGGATGCTTCCTGAAGATGCACTCTGTAACACGTGCAAAATTTCGAGCATCACTCGTCCTCAACGAAGAGAACTCGAAAACCACCACCAGCAAATTAATGCGTACGGAAAATCTTTTATCTCAATACACTATATTGGTCATAACTTTCTCTTTCACGGGTCGCTCGGGACGTAAAATTTGCGACTCCAGTCTCTTCGTTTATGAACAGGAATAACGCAAGCTAGAGAGGGTGAGGATATGAACTAGAGTTTTCCGTGTCAGCTACGAGGAGTGTATTGCTGATGAAGGAGACAGCCTGGTCAACCCTTATCCGCTACGTCATCAGAGGGTGGCTAAGGCGTCACTTCCGGTTGGTGGGAAGGGAAAGGGGAGGAAATTATGGAGAGGGAAGCGGAAGTCCGCAGAGGTGGTGCGGGAGCGATAGAGAGGAGAGCTGCGGGATGGAGGGAGACGCAGAGTGAGAAATGGGGATGTGAGGGAGGGGAAGAGATAGAGAGAGATAGGATAAGGGAGAGAGAGAGATTGGGGAGTGAGAACGGTCGTAGAGAGTTGGGATGGAGGGTGGAAGAGTTGGAGTTGAATGAGATCGAGTGCAGATATCTTTTTCTTATAAAGAATAATTTTTGGCAAATTTCAATGCTCTGCCAGTTTCGACAGATACAAAATTATTGTCGAGGATTTCTTTACGTTTCAACTAATTTTTTAAAAACCTTTTCTTGTATACGTGTGAACACAATGAAATGTTGACATGAATATCACTTATTCGACAGACGCCATAAGCCAAGCTGCATAATTCCTTTTGGTACACAGCATAAAAATTATTTAATATTTTCATATAGTTAAAATATATCAGACCCCATTCCTAAGAAATGAGTACATAACCAGAATCAAAAGTTCATTTTAGCGAAATATTAATGAAACATCACAGCATCGGAAAAAACATTTAAAACTAAAAAATATTTTTATGAACATCTTTAGGTGGCTAAAAGAAAGGCCCAATAAAAAGCAAAGGAGAGCACGAAGAATATTGTAATGTTGAGAGGATGGCTGTGATATCGGATAAAAATAACAGAAAAGGATGAAGTACACGTGGGCCTACATTTCATATTCCCGATCGAAAGGTTGGTTCATTTATAGCGAACCATTCGCACTTGATACATTTCATATCTGTCGCTGCTATTCCGTCCAACAACTAATAGTGCACGTCCCATGTTTCAGCACTTAAGGTCCCTTAGAGGGGAAAATGAATCGTCTCCGATTGGCCGTCAAACTTTGAGTGATGTGTAAACAAGGGTGTGGTCAACTTATGGAAATATACTGTGCGTTATATTTAGGAAGTTGGTCTAGATTTTTTGTAAAAATATACTAACTTCAGATGTTTACTCGAGTCAATTTTTTCGCAATGACTCCCAGCACGTATGAAAAGAGTTCAAAGTTCTACTTTTAAAATCAGTTTAAGTCACGTAAAAATATGCATTCAACCATTAGCGATGAAAAATCTTCGATACTTAATGCATAAAATACTTGTAACGCTCACTCTCTGAGAGGATCTGCCCTCAGGTCCCTACGGGACGCTTGTATTGCCAAGAGAGCTTTTCTATATCATGTGAGATTACAATGTAAGAGATAGTTATGAAGATTAAAATTTCTTATGGTTAAAAATTCGCGTTTTATCGGATTTGAAACAATTTTTTAAATGAAAAGGAGAATCACTTTTTAACCAATTTTGTTACTCCTCCGGAAGGGCATTTAATTGTCTCAGCGAAAAATAAACTACCTCCTTTTAATCGTGCCAACGACCAAGATTCAATTTCTTTGGTCGACACTAGCCTATTTAAAATGAAAATTAATGATAAACTGCTCTTTCTCGTGATAAGCAAATGAAGAATAGAAATTCTCATGGAATCAACTTACGAGAATAACTTATAAGTATGAAACCATCTACATAATTTGAAAATGTTAGCTACAAGGATCGTAATTCTAGTGAGCGGTTTCTAAACATCCTAGATTGTCGTAAGCGTTGTGCATTTTGTTAGGCAGAGAATATCTATTTGAATAAATAGAGTAAACATTGTCTTATTTAAAATTATATTTTATTTAAGCTTATTCTTTCAGATATATTTTTAGCGGTTCCTTATATAATTTTTCAGTTTAAATAATGTTGACTATTATTAGCTTCTTTTAATTCGTGCAACTTCTACATTTTTAGCTGAACTATGAGATTTAAAGCTCGGGTGCGCCCGCTTTTTCTCTATGGTAGTTTTTTCGTGGAGTAGAATTAATGTTTATATGACTAACCTAATTGATAAAGTAACTCTTCAAGTGTCCTAAGTAAATATCCATCATTGACTCACATGAAAAAAACCAACCCGATATTTGACGTCAGCTTATTGTTAGACAATTGTGGGTATTTTCCCCGTATTTTAGTATTTTTTTCAGCCATTGGAAGACCAAAAAAAAATTACGAGTCACTATGACGGCGCAGCCAAAAATTGTTCGCGTGGAAATACGTTAAGAGAGAAGAGAAAGCTGACTAAGGTATAGCGATAGAAAGGACAAACACTGAAAATCTCAGAAAATTTTTATTTCGATTTTCAAAAATCTTGTAGATGCTACATGGGATCGGGTAGGAAATATTGTTAAGGAAAATAAAATGTTTATTAGAATGGTAGCGGACAGCGAAAGAATAAGAGGAAGAAGTGGAAGAAGAGGTGGCGAGCCAAGTGAGAGGAAGGGGATGAAGGAGAAGAGAGGCGTGGGAGGCGGGAGAAAGGAGGTTGAGAGGGATCGGAACGATGCGCTGATGGATCGATATTGATCGTGATGGAAACGAGAATGCATGAAATCCCGAGGCCCCATAGTTCCCGGATGCGACGAGAAGCAGCAATGTTCGCCCCGTCCCACACTCGCCCTCCCGCACTCGACCCAACTTCCCTCACCCCTTTCTTCGGAGCTCGAGAACTTCTCAACCGGATGCATGAGGAGATAAGACCGCAGGACCAACGGCGAGATGTTCGACTCCAGTGGGATCTCTCAAAGCAAACCAACCCCTGCCATTTTATCACGCGAACATCTCCCTTGTCGCCATGATTCCGATCCCCCATTCCCCTCCTTTCCTTGCACCCCTTCCCCAGGGCCACACTCAACCTTGGAAACACACCATCCCTCTCCCGCCTCTCCCTCTACCCTCCCCTGCCTCTCCGTCTACCCACCCCCGCTCGACCTACCGGATGTGCCGCCAATCATCCCCCTCTACCGCTTGGCCACGTGACCCATCCCAGAGCGAATAAGGGTGGTGTTTCTCCCCTCTTCTTCTGCCTCTTCCTCCTCTTCCACTGTATGCTATCCCATCCATACAACTCGAACCTCCTCTCGTTCCACCTTCTCCCCTCCCTCCCGCCCCCATTGCCCGGGCCCTTCGTCAATAACGCGACGCGTGCAAGACAACACTATGCATGCATGTATGCAATGGCTAAAAGCTGCCAGCTCTGCCCCTCTCCCTCTCCGCGGTTCAAACGCGTGCACACACACACGATTGCACCATGCGCAAACACATTCACACACACACGCTATTAAAACCAGGCTTGGACGGAGTCGCATCGCAGTGAGACTTTTTTCGTTTTTATTCGTATTGTTTTTAGATTCACACCGATTAAATCTGTATTGGTTTGTCGCGGGATGAGATCTGCGCCCCACGGGATGGACGCGGCAGACGAACGGAGCGGTGCGCGTTTGGAATATTTATGAATAAGAATCGACGGCCCATATATCAGTTGCGTGGCGTGGACTGTGGAGGGGTTAGATACGCCGACGAGTAAACTCGCGTGTGCGTTCGTTTTTTTATTCGTTTTTTTGTGGAGCGCGCGAGATGACTCCATCGGTGGCGCGGAACTGCAGTTAAATCAATCGCTGCTTTTACACTGCTGCCACGAGAGGGTAGAGATCGCTTTGTCGGGGGAGAAATCCCTATTCCCACTCCCTCCCCCCCCGCCCCTTCGACGCATATCGCACCGGAGTATGAATATTTTTGGATCGCTTTGAATAAAAGCGTCTGCGGGTAGTTTTTTGTGGCACTCTCTATCTATCAAAATAAAGAAAAATAAATGGTCCGATGCCTCTGGCCTTCGTTATAACCTCAGGGTCCATTCATTAAAAGTTTTAAATTGCATGTTTTCCCTATGATATCAAAATTGGGTTATTGGTACTTAGTTTAATCACGGAGGTTTAGACAGGAATTCATATATTTCAGGGGAAACATCGGTGCGTGAATTACTTATATATTCAGTATCTTTTGTGAAATTAATCTTAAAACGAATTACATCATCAGATCGCTACATGGTGATTCTCGAATTTGATTAAAATCTAACGTCAAATGATAGATAAACAATTTAAAATTTTGGACAAAGCTTCCAATATTTTGATGCAGTAGAATTCCGCCCAGGACAGATCAGAACGAGAAACTTGAATCATCACGTCACGATATTCTATGATCATAGCGCTCCTTCTGGATTTCATTTCTATTGTTAGTCGAAAACGTAAATCCTGTTCGGCGCGCTTGGGGCTCTTATATGTATCAAAGCCGCTCCGGAAATTGGATATGGGGCGAGAGAGAGAGAGAGAGCCGCTTATCTCGCCATCAGATGCGGTGCCAGCGCACGGACGCTGCACAGGCCAAAGCGGTTCAATATGCAAAAAGCAGGAATGCGTTTGTTTACTTCGAATGATAGCGTCAGTAACCAGTCAATTTATTTTTCTTATAAGAAGATAACGCGATCAGTTCATTCTATCGTTTTAATCTTTCGGTACGAACAAATTTAGTGGTCTGTTCACGCATACTGCGCCGCTGAAACCTGCCGATAATTAAGTACAATTTTATAACATAAAAGGCTTCTATAAAATGACATTTGATTTGTGAGCGTGATGAGGGCTAGGAAAATGGTACACATCATCTTGGCGTTTATTTTTCCAATGTAAAAACATTTTGACGAAAATAAATATTTCTCGCCAATCCCCGATACAAGCTAATTCTCTTTCATAGTTAAACAAAGGCCTAAGCTCGGGTTATTCTTGATTATGCCGCCGAAACCACGAGGTGGGGAATTGCCTGACGGCAACGAATAGATAACTGCGCCTATTCGAAATATGAGGGCCAAGCATCGATGGAAAGAACAAAAGCATGTCGGCGTCCGGATTTTAGACTCCGTCATCATTCCACATCCATCTCCATCCTTATGCCTCTCTCTTTCCTTCTCTTCCTACTCTCCACCCCTCTCCCCCATCCCCTTCCCCCCACCGCGACGTAAACGCGCACGCAAACATTTCCACCATTGGAATTGAGATTGACGAGAGTGGATGTTTGTACATACACACACACGTTCGGCAGTGGGGTGAGCGTGGGGAGGAGGGGAATAGGATGGCGGGGGGAAGGGGTGCCGGTAGAGAGAGATTGGGTTCGGGAGGGAGCGAGCGAAAATGCAAAATAAGGTCACGGAGCCTCTCCCGGATGACGGTTCGCCCCGAAACCCCTTCCAAATATCCCAGAAGGCTATTCGAAGCTGACGCGTTACTGCCGCTGATTTACGCCGGTGGGGCAGCCGAAAATTACGGCATGATTTGAAAAGCAAAACGGCAGGCGAGGGTATGGATGGACGGGCGGCACGGAGAGGGTGGCCGGGGGCGGTGGGGAGGGTGGGGGGGGCTGTTTAGTGGGCGGGAGGGCGTTCCGATGGGGAAGGGCGAAAGCCATCTCGCCGACCGGCGGTTCATCTGCGAGCCAGAAAGATACGCCGCGGCCGGCGATATTGTTTTTAACACTCGTCGGTCCGAACATCCGGGCCGCGCCGTTTTTATTCTCTCGCTTTTTTTCGTTTAATTTTCTTTCGCGATCCGTTCCGAAAGTATAGTTGGGCGTTGCGGGCCGAGATTTCCATGTGTTGTCGGGACGAGGGTCGTCGGAGGGCTCGACCCGCGGGGGCCGCGGGAAAGATACGGCCCGACGAGACGCCCTTTCGATAATCGTTGGCTTTCGACTTCCGAACGCTCTATTTCCTCCGCTTTCCTTTTTTAAATAAATAATTCCGAGCATCGGATGGAGTGCGAGGGAAGTTGATTCCTTCCGGAGTTTTAATCACGTGCCATGTCGTGTTCGGTGAATGGACCATTGCGCCTGCTTCCGTCTTCCGTTTTTTTTTAATTTTTCGGTTATTTCGGAAAAAGACGTATTTGCGGAAAGATAAAATAATCACCGACGTTTCTCTGCTCGAATCAGATGGGCACCGCATGCAAAAATAACGACCGACCATATCTGCCTTACTTCCTATTTATGAATCGCGATAGCTACTTTGAGTGCGGCTAGTGGAATTCCGCGTGTTAATTTTCAATCGGTTTCCCCTTTTCATCGAGAAATTAGTCTTGATAAAAAAGAAATTGCAAAAATCGACGGCGACGAAATTAATCAGATCATACCGTCTCCTATTGGCAGCGTTATATTTTCTTCGTTCGGTATTTTATTAATAGCAATATCAATACGAACACGATTGTATTCAGGTTGTGTAATCAAAAACATATGTAATGAATTTTCGTAACTCTTAGTAATGCTCCGTTCATCCGTTAATTTTCTAGAAGTTAATGTCACGATTTTTATGTTTCGTGGTAGACGCAGAGATAAAACTTCATCTACATGATACCCTGCAAGTCACCTTTTTGGTGGGTGGCAGGGAGTCCAGTGCACCAAAGGACCTTAGTCCCTCTTCGATGGAAACTTCATTTTCGCTCTAATATTTAAACGAACCTAAAAGGTCAAGGATTCGATATAAAACCACATTATAAGAAAGAACAGAACTAATTTACTTGCGGTCGCATGAAATGCGTACGACGAGATTTTGGAATCGTAAAACAGGAAGAAATATACCACTGAAAGCAAGGGACGCCGTTTTCAAGAAAAATAAAACCTCCCTTTTCAGCCTGTCTGATCTCAAAAAATATACATCGTCTCGTGTGTATAAATATATTTTGAAAATGAATACCATGAAAATGCTGAATACGTCCCTTTTATTCGTCGTTAATCCCAAATAATTTGGGCGACGAGGAAGAAACACGGCAGCATTTTGGGATGTTTATATCATACCGCAGTTTATCATATAAAATATATTCTCCCCTCATTTTCCTGGGTGGAGGATACGGAATTTTTTAACGAGATTACTCGCCATTATATTTAACGTTAAAAGAAAAACGAGGAATTAACAATAATAAAGCTTAAGTTGAAATTCTGAAAACCCAGCTAATTTCTTTGAAAGTCTCATTGCATAAATATATCTCCTTTTTATGGACGTAATTAAATTTTATTGTCCATTCGCAATGAATAGATTCAATGCCCTGCTTTCGACCTTTTCGATATTAATTGAATCAAAATAAATAATAATCCTCAGAGTCCCCATCAGTTCCGTTATATTGTTTACATTGGTAACAAGACTAAAATTTCAATTTGGAAGGGATATATTTAATGAAACTAAGGTTTACAGGAAGTAAAAATGTGATTTCTACCAAATGATATTCGATAATAGGAGCAAAATTTAATACGAATGCTTCAGGACTAATTTTTTATAACAATGAATAAAATTTGTTTAAATATGAAAAAATTAGTAATTTTCTGTATATATATATATATATATATATATATATATATATATATATATATATCCGGCTTTATGACTTCGAAAATACATAGAACGTGAATAAATCAATCACGAAGTTTCTTCATTAACTGAAAGCGGCTCACTTATATTCAACCGTTATACCTTCGCTTAAAAGCGAAGCAATAACGAACCATGAAATATAGTCACACGTTAAAAGAGTGGGGAAGGCATTCACAGAAAACACGAAAGCTTAATTGGAAATATGCGGAATAAAGGGTAATAATCAGAGAGGAAATCAACGAAACGGAACCGAACCTCATACCAGAATGCACGAATCGCTTACGTGCGCGGAACCGGATGAATAAAGGGAGGGAGGCGCCATTTTGCATTCTGTGTGTGTCCTCCATTTTGTACTTATTATTTTTTCGCTGCTCCTCCGCTCCAATTATTTTTTGTTACGTTCGACTTCCGGTGTGAAATATATTCGCTATACACTGTGGGTTTGGCGAAGCGAGGAAGCCTATCTCCTACTCAAAGATTAATTGCGAGGACAGCCGAGAGGGCACGCCACTGTGGCGTCGAAAAAGGGAATGAGCGCGTGTGTTTTTATGTGTGTGTATGTGTATACATGGATTAGCCGGGAGCGACGGAGCGATTATAGTGATTCTTTTGTTTTTTCCTACCTCTCTCCCTCTCCCGCATCTCTCCAGCGCTGTGCGTCGGAACGGTCGAGAGATGACTTCTATAGGGAGGGGGAGGAGGAGGAGAGAAAGGGGAACGGCCGTTGATTGAAAAAAATTGCCTGATGCGCTCCGTAACAGACCGACGGGAACTAAATGAGTTCACAATGTGGGAGAGACGAAAATAGAAAACGAAAAGTAAAAAGAACTTGTGCTCCGACAAAACATCGAAGTCGTAAGTTAGTGAGATATTTTTTTATCGTTTCACTATGTGAAAAAATAAATAAATTGAAAAAATCGTAAGAACATAATTTGGCTGGGAAATGTCTCCTTATGCGTTTGTTGAGATTAAATCTAATTCATGATGAATGATCGCTCGTAAAAAGAAAGTTGGCCAAAAAATGTTTCTATAGTTTGGCTTACTTGAAGAATCCCTATTCTTCCACTTTGCCCTCCCCTTAGCCACCACATTATCCCTCGGCTGTTTTTTTAAATTTAAGATAAACCTATAAATAACTCAACGCACAAGGGATAAGTTATGCCTCTTTTTCACTGGCAATAGAACGAAACAATGGTAATGACTGCTGTGCGCCATAAAAGAAAAATGAGCGTAAATTTTCCGTGCAAACATTGTCTCTCGAACTTCGGGGTAAAATATTTTGAACTCCCTAATTACGGAAAAGAAAATTTTGGAAACAAGCCAGTGATTTTTATAAGACAAAAATCAAATAATTTCATATGTAGATAAACAATTAATCATAAACCTGTAATAACATTAAACCAATATAATAAGAATGGAATTTAGGCCACGAATTTTTTTCCGTTTTTACTCGACGTGTTCAATTCTTACTTACACTCTTACATTCTAAGCACATATATATTGGAAATTAAGTTTAAACGCATAGATTATTTAATGTCCATTAAGAGAAAATCATTTGTTCTTACGAAATATAAAAGGTGAGAAATTGCATAAAATTCATTCATATTCAAAGATACCGAAATACACGATTTAAACTCATTAGTAGCCAAATTCCGAAAATGATACGCCAATGTATGATTGGGTAGTGGTGCAGAGTGCGGGCCATAATCTTCTTTATGCCAGTTTATCAACATATCGCCATCGATTTTAACCAGATACCCAAGTACAGTATTATATTCTTCCTCAGGGGAGAGGATTTATGCCGTTATGGCCATTTTGCATTTAATCAAGGTGCTGCTCACTTTCCGCTTCGCGTTACGAAATTTTAAAATGCGAATAATATTCTCACACGATACATAGGTGAAAAATAGATAAACATAAGCCTGTCAAATAATCTATGAAATTCAAAGAATTATCAAGCTCGTCTTTTATCTAAGATCAAACTGATAAATCATAACGATCCAAAATCCATGAAATGGTTGTGAAACCAAACACGCATTTCGGCTACTAATAGAATTTATTACCGGTTAATTACCACTGACGGCGGCTGTCTTGTAGCCGAAATGCCGAAAGGGATTTGGTTTACATACCCATTTCATGAGAGTTCTGATTTATCAGTTTAACCTATTTAATCTCTATGATAGGCTTTATGCACGTGATTGCTCATTGATCAGCAAACAATATGATGGCTCGCTACAACTGGTTTAAACGAATCGCTTAGTGATCGCAGGGAAATAAGGAGTCAAAGTTGATAAAGAATCCAGTTGATAAAAAAGACCATAAACACATGCGGCTAAGATTAAGGATGACGTTGATTGATCCGAAAAAATAAAGCGGCCATTTAACCTGGCCACTCCGAGCGATTGGTTTTGAGGGGGAGGTGGACGAAAGATTCTAGAGCAGGAGCTCACAACCTTATCAATGTGACGAGCACCAAGCTATTTTATATATGTATTATCAAGCGGGAGCCACAACACTGTCTCAAAAGTTAGGGATGATTATAAATATAAAAACAGACAAAAATTATCATTAATACGTTTAAACAGATTTAGAACGAGTAAGGAAAGAGCTGTTCAAGTAGACAGAAAATGGCGGTTCTTTGAATTAAACACGTACAAGCCGATAAAACGTGCAAAATGAGACAGATTACTGAATCTATTGACGAAAAAACGAAGTATCTCTTTGTTTTCGTTTAGGAGGAGTTAGCGCGTCAGACAGACGGACGGACAAATCGAACGCATAAGCGGATTTTTTTTTAACCGTTAAAAAATCTGGTGCTATACAGAGATCGTGATTTTTAGCATCGTAGAGGAGTATCATCAGACAGCCCAAGAGAAAAGTGGTGCATTTGGTTAGGAGCCCCTAGTTATAGGCGTTAATGAAGAAAAGGAAAGAAGGGGGCACAGGTTGGAGAATAGGTATCGTATTCGATCAGTGCTATCCGGGTAAAAATTGCATAGAGTTAAATTAAATTATGTTCAATTTTATAAAAGTAACGATGAAGTGGAAGTAATCCGCAAAAATCCACTGCTAGCAATGTTGATTTTAGACCCAATTACCAGGATCAATGGACACCGATAGAGCAGCGGGAGTCGGTGTAATTTTGTTGAGATTCCTTTTGATTAAATTCTACAGGTATTGTAGATTTTTTCAAGAGTACCGAAGCTTCACGGGAAAAAAGAGATAAATTACGAAAAATAATCACAGAAGAATCGCCCTTAACGAAAGGGTCAGCGCAACAAAATGGAATAGAATAGTTAATGAGAAGGTTGAATGTGGAAAATGAGAGGAAAGAGAAGAGAAAATTGAATGGGACGCTGGAAAAGGTTTGCTAATAGCGTGGGAGGAACAGAATTTAGTGGGAAGGCGAAGAGAAGACGGCGGGAGGATGGGAAGGAGGACTGAAACGGAGCGTTAAAGAACTAATTTACGAGGCATTCCCGATTTTGGAGGACGGACGCTGTTTGGAGGGCAGGGTGGAGAGGATGAGTGCGGGAAGAAGGATTAAAAAGGAAGGACGAGGGGACGAATAAGGAAAAAGGGGCTGGTGGGGAGAAAGGGTGAATCCGCGGGTATGTGCAGCGGGGCGATCAGTTCATTAGCTAAAGGCTATAGAGAGAAATGTTTTTGTAATGAAAGCGAAGGAAGGGTGGAGCAGTGGAAAGCACAATATGTGGCGAAAAGTAGAATGCATCAAAATGCCCGCAGCAAAGATGGATGGATTGAGAAAATTAGGACAAATTACCGTTAGTTTCGTATCAATCTAATTTAATAATTTTTCCAAGATATCATATGACATGAATTTCATAGTCCTGTGGGACCCATTCATAGATCTTCCAATAGAGATTGTGCCGTACATTGGCATCTATATTTATTTATTTATTTTTATTTATTTATTTATTTAAAACACAAGTCCGCCCATAATTCAATTCCGGCCTGCTGGAAAACCGACCATCTGGACATGCCATCTCTATGTATATCGAAATGATTAAAATAATTATCATGGCATTATCATTACGCAATGTTTCCGTTACTATTTAACCATAGCAAAAGCATGTGCTTCCACCAAACTAAAGGCCTCGCTTATATTTTCAATAAAATAGAAATACCACGGTAAATATACGTTTTATAGGTGAAAACACTCAAATGTACACATTGTTGAAATAAAGTCTAATTTTCTAAAATTTCATTATTAATGCTCCGAAAAAGTTGGAGTTGCTTCATATGTAACTTTAGAATAAAATTATGAGCATAAAAGAAAGCGCTGTTAAATTCCACTACAGTTGAACTCGTTTATAAAGAGAATTAGGGGACTAAAAATTCTGCTCGTTATAACCTTTTATTGTATCCCAGAAGCAGCAAGGCCACATAAGAACACTTACTAAATTTACGATTGGTTTTTAAATTCATAATATAATTACTGTTGTTTTTGAAGAAATTTTCAAAATTTGATTCCTTGTTTCTAGAATTGTATTTAAATTTCTAGTTCCTCCAAAAATGACGTTTAATGGGTTAAATACATCGTCACCCCTAGAATCAGATTCAAATATATACACCCATCCATTCGAAGCATCACTCGCTTAATATTGTTTTAGAACGTAAATAACAATTAATTTCGATTCTTCCACAATTTTTTACAAAGTAGCCGTTGATAACCCATATTTTCACACAAGTTATTTTTCCCATATTCATATTTGCATAAAATGCCCATATATTTGCGTATGGAGGGAATTATTGTTTGCTACCAGACAACTTACGTACTTGCAATGCACTCTACAAAAATTGAACTATGAATGAAAAGTCAAGAGCAAGGCAACAGAAAATGAAATGAGGGTTTGTAGTGAGGTACTCGGTTTTAATTAAACGACTAGTTGGAGCCAGTAGATAGCAGCGGGAACTGGGCAGGAAAAACATTTTCACTTACAACATTGTTGTCTTTCAAAAGAACAAAAATTATTCCATGTCTTCAATTACGAGGGTGTGCTCATTCTTCGGGCTTGTTTAGTACTACAGGTAAAGAGTAGAACGCTATTGTAATATTTCTGCAGAAATGCCTAATCGGGACTTCAAATATTTTTCAGTCGTTTTAACTGTGAAAATGTACATTATATCCAGGAAATTTTACTTTGAATTTCTTCTTATTGCTTTTCTAAACCTTCAACATTAAAATTCACGATGCATCCGTTATCTCAATATATTCAAGTTCATTTTAAGCGAGCTCTGCTGTATATTTGCAAACATTATTATATTCAGAATATTTTTGTTGTTTTCAAATAACTAATTTTATTGGCTTTATTGGTTCATTCGTTCGTGATTAGAGTTTTGGAACCGGGAATTTACTCGATATTTCTTATTCTCGATTCCCGGGAAAATTTTTAATGATTCCCGGGAATTGTTCGTTTTAATTTTGTGCCGAGTTAAGCTTTTCCATTAATTCCTTCACAGCTGTTTTTTTTAATATTCCTCCATTTCAGTCCTAAATAATTGATAGTAGCTCAATAACTTTGGCTAAGATTAATAAAGGTGAAATACTCCTTTAGCCAAACAATTAGAGGGTTACAAAACCCAATGCATTTCGCCCACAAGGTGGGCATCGTCAGGGGTAAAACCTGTTTCAACAGTGACTGGGAGCCAACTGCAAGGTTTGAAACGGAAAGTATTAAGAAGACGACCGAGAAACAAGTGAAGTGCTTCGTTGTTTCAAGTCTCGAGCTCCTACGATGATTCTAAGTGATTTAATATGCGAATTAATTGGTTTAAATCGAATATCGCAGGTTAATTCATTGTAATTTAGATCTCAAACAGAACGTCGAAAAGTCTGTTTACGTGTTATTTTATGGAAACTGAAAATGTCTTTCTTGGAGTCGAACTCAGGACTTTCTTTAGATTTTTGTCATCGTCACCTTAAAATATGTAAATCGAGCAATCCTGCTAAAATTCAAAAATTTATCTCGATCCTTTCTCGAGGTATTTGCATTTTATAGCGTTACAGAGGGAGCCACAAAGAGGTAGAAGAAGGCTCTTATAGATTTTAGATTGCCTTTAAAACTTTCATACATTTTCTGCCCTCGATTTAACTTTGAGGGACATGCAATATAGGATACATTAGTAGTTGGTCTCTTGTTATCTCCACATCGTCAACATCGAGGAAAGATCGGTTGCGCAAGTGAAAGTGCGTCTGAATATTGAATCTGCTAACAATTTGTCACAAATAATGTATCACATGTCATTGGGATTTATTAAATACTTACGTATTTACGTTGTATCAATAATAAATATCATTTTAAAATGAAAAATGGAGTATTAAATATTAAAAATGCAAAATCATTCTTAATCCCGGGTTCTTGGGATTCCCGGGATATTTGAAAATCTAATTTTCGTTTCCCGGAAAATAAAATCGCCAGGAAACCAAAACTATTCGTAATATTATTTCAAAGAATCAACTCCTATTCAAGCAGTTTTACAAGTAAATTTATTGAATAAGATAGTTAACCATATGAAATATCCATTATTGATCATCCTTTAAGCACTAGTAATGTCGATATTTTCACTTACTACATTCGAATACAAATCAATTGAGGTTAAGGCAAACAATCGATATCGTTAATAATTGAATTTTAGTTACGTTCAATTTACTTTACATTGGATCCAACTATAGCCATAAGGCGCGCTCAATTACATTTTTAAGCGTAGGATAATGCGTAAAGTACCTTAAGTTACCTTCGATAAATTCTTAATAAAAGACTAAATAAAAATGCCGAGGAAATGCTAAATAGACTGGTAATAACAGGTAGAAAATACGGAATGGAAATAAATACAGAAAAATCCAAGGTCATGCGAATATCGGGTAAAAAAGAAAACTTGAACAAGTATTTGTGGAAAGTCATTACAACAAGTTTCTGAATATAAATACCTTGGAAGCATCATAATGAGAGAAGCAAAATGTACTGATGAAATAAGGACTAGAATAGCGAAAGCAAAAGCGGCTTTCAGAAGAAAGAAACACCTACTTACGGGGAATATAAGGGAACATATCCGCAAGAAATTGATAAAACGCTATGCATGGAGTATAGCTTTGTAGGGGGCAGAAAAATGAATGCTAAGGAAAAATGACATCAAATACTTGGAAAGCTTTGAAATGTGGACTTGGAGGAGAATTCTGAAGATAAAATGGACATATAGGATGAAAAGCGATGAAGTGCTACTAAGGATAGGAGAGAAGCAAATAATTATACAGACTATCAGAAAGAGGAAGGCAAATTGGATTGGACATTACCTGAGGAGAGAGAGTATGATTAAAGACGTGTTAGAAGGAAAACTAGATGGGAAAAGGGAAAGAGGTAGGAAAAGGTTTCAGCTGATAGACGACTTGAAAAGTAAAGAGAGCTATCAAGACATGAAGTCGAAAGCAGAAAATCTCCTCACAAATTGATGTCCGCCCCTGGTAATAGCTGAGAAAATTCGAAAAAGAACGCGTAGAGCGAATAAATGTCACATTGATGCCATAAACAGCATTCCAGACACGCACTCTAAGGGAGTCTGCGTAAGAATCGAAAAACAAAATAGAATATTTGTAAAGAAACGAAGTCTGCCAAGAATCATTTCCTCAAAAATGATAAAAGAGAGAGACGATACCACTTGAAGTATTTAAAACACTAAATGGAATTTATTCCATCAATATTAATTAAAGATATTGAATAATATATGCATAAATGCAGGTATAAATTTCATCAGTAAAATTTCTATCAACGGATGTAAAAGAAATAGTATATACTCCAGTTGTGCTGTGCTGAATACGCTTCATTAAGAATATACCTCAGATTTTTGTTTAGAATTGGGGGCGATATTAACAGAAAAATGTAATTTTACTTTATATGATTTACACGAGAACATCTCTCTTAAAACTCATCCGTAACCTCAAAAATTACGTAGAAATAATGGCACATTTTCCAAGAAATAACGAAAACATGAACATTTGGTAATATATTGCATGGAGGCAAATACTATATTCCATTTATAAGTTCGGGAAATTCATGCAATTCTTTTATGTAGCTAATGGTATGCTCTGATAAATATTGTCTTACGAAATTGTGACTAGAATTCCACAATTTAACCTATGAAAATAAATTAAGAATACAAAATTAATAACAAATGCGAATCTCAAATCCCAATTCCATTTGCAATCATATGCATCGCATTACATCATCTCGCTCAACGTTTCCCCAAAACACTGAATCTGTATTCGTTGGCATAAATTACAGGACCGTACCCTCCAAAACACCGGAATATGCCCATCGCCAAAGCACCTAGGCCTAAACTCGTAATAATTCCAAAAATTTCCATTTCAAAGCGAGGCATATACCATTCACTTCCCACCGCAGCAATGTTTTATCGTGGCAATGATTTAAATCCCCATATTTGCTTTCAATATAACATCCGATGCTTACGCAGGTCGAGTTTCCGAAGACACGACGATGGTTACGGTGACTTACGCTGCCAAACGGAGCGTCTCCCCTTCTGCTCTTATCGGCAGCCCTTACCTCCGCCCATAAGGCCATGACGCAAGAGGACGTGTTTGATCCAATACACACTCGAAGCGAGGCCTGAATACATTCAGCACCTATATCTCACACGAGCAAGTCATTTCCTGAGAACGGTTGGTGCGGAGGCAGAAAGATGGCGTGTCTCAGAGTTCTGGAACAAAGATCATCTCGCGCACAATGGTGCAGAGGACCCCGTGAGACGCGGAAATGGGACCTAGGAAAGCGGAAAGCAGACGTCGAAGAGAAGAAACATGACTGGATGGACGCACCTCGTTTGGGCGCCACGCGCAGGAATGTTTAAGGTCGAGGGTGCAAATTGACACTCGGCATAATGGCTGTCGTTCTGGATCATGTTCCTGAAGTGACTTTATGTCTGCTATAATCGAAACACAAATTCATCTTGATGATTCGTATTTTAACAATGCTCGCACGAATGAAATTTAGGGAGATGTATTTTTAAAAGACTAAGATTTTGCTGGAATCTTTCGCGGATAACGGCAAAATTATACGCTAAAAATTTGCAAAATACAACGTATTCGGCCTTAAACGCTTAAAAACACAAAATTATCTAAATTAAAGGAATGCTAAATAAGGGTCAAAGTTTTAATTCGTTGTTTACAGCTCTCGGAAACCAATTGCTTTCAAAAAGCATTTAAAAAACAAATTTAAGTATTGATACGTAATAAATCAAGATAAATTTGATTTAAAGTAGTGTTAGCCGTATTATATTAATAGTACTTCAATGTAAGACATAGCCAACATATTTCAATGCAATGGCTCTCAAGCACATGTGATTATTTAATCATAAACAATTCACGACGTTATAGTTTAGTTTTATGACTGCATGTATCTTAACATTAAATATAATGACGCCATTTTCATCAAACTAATAAAAAAGGAACCACATGTGTGGTTTAAGTTTGAAAAGATACGCCTTCGAAAAATTTCCATGAATTAAATGAAGACATTTAATTGCCTCTCCGCGCCCGTTTCTAATTTGCGCTGCTTCACAACTTTTCGCGTGGAAAAACTCATTCCAGCAGCTCGAAAAAGAAAGCCATTAAATCGCCGTGACAAAAAGAAGTCTAGAACATTAAAACCTAAATGAGGCGAATGATTCAAAAAAACGAGAGAAAGGGATTAGGGCGAAAAAATTATCAGAGACGTCTTAATGCTAGACTCACCCTCCTCCGTCTCATCCCACAGCCTCTTCTTCCACGCCCTTCTCTCGAGGGTGGAGACCATTAGGGAAGACAGGGCCAAGACAACGCCACGCCTTAATTACCACTTCGGTATGATCAAGGTTCCCAACGCTCCACTCTTGAGGATTCCCAACGCCTCGGGTAATTCAACAAGAAAATGGTCCCCATCCCTCTTATCAAGAGAGGTGGGGAAAGCCATTGCGGGCTTAATGAACCCCCACTCCTCTTAAATCCTCCTAATCTAGAACAGAGAAAAAATTAATGCAGCGCGTTGAAGTATTGTCTTCTTTGGTCGTTAGGGAGGGAAACAACGAGGTGAGGTTTTCTCTAAATGTATTTACTTATCTTTTTCCAGTGTCACGCAACTTTAGTTCATTAACTCCATCAGCTTAATTAGATTTTGAAAAATATAATCCTCAATTTTTAATAAAATCTAAAACAGCACAAGGTTTAATATTAGCCAGAGCTTCGTGTTAATTGGTTTTAACAAGAACAATATTGTTCCGACATCTGGCATTACATTACAGTAGCCGAAAGCACAAAACTTAATTGGAATAAACTTATAATTATTTTTCGTTCGCCACATACTGTCAGCAGCGTGTTGAAACTCATGACATTCACAATTAAATGTTGTTTACAGGAAAAGCATCTGCTAATGTATTATTAAAGCGAGTTAGTTTTTTTAGATAAAACATTTTAATTTCGACAATATTCAATGAGACAAAATAAATGAACTTATTCATTAAATACAACGAGAAAAGAGATTTAAACTGTTAACTTAACATTTAGTTATTCTCATGAAGCAAACGGAGCATTCGTTCATTTGGAACGGTTAGCTTCTTTAATGCCATAAAAAAATTTCCACGATAGCTACTGGCTGGGATATCGTAGATATTTGGATTTATAAACATTTTAATTGAATAGAAAATGTATATTATATGATGTTATAATTCAGAAAACAAAAAATCTAAACTCAAACATTAAACATTTCTGAAACATTTTACAATAAAAACATAATTTTTAAGTTTACACATTTTTAGTTTTCCTTTTCAATTTTTTAAAATAAAAGATTCATTTTAAACCACATTACAACTCCATGGGCTCTATCAGGACAAATGCTGATTATTGTGGAAAAGTCTCATCACAATAAATCTAGGGCAATTTCGTTTCAACATAAACTGTTATCAAAATTATTAACCTCTTTTAAAGCAAATGTTAGAAAAAGTTAGCACATAGTCCACACTGCAACTAAGAGAAATTTTGAGAATGGTTGTTGTGGTTTTTTTTGCTTGTGTGTTTGTGTGAACCTCACTCCAAAATATTTTGAACATGCTATAAGTTAAAACGTTAACAAGTTTTCAATAATTTACAGAAAATAATGTCAATAAACATACTTAATTGGATTAGAAAGATATACAATGATATTTTAAGTGAACCTAGTTAATGATTATTCAACTCTAAAACGAATACACAAATTTCTCATAATTTTAAGTTTGCTTAAATAATAAATTAAATGAATCATGATTTCCTCTTTATTTCTCGGATAAAATATTATCAAATACAAGCCGAGGTTCACTGAGAGCTAAATAGGGGCACATTGCAGAAAGCTGCAATTTAAATCGTGTTTTTCTATCGTTAGAGGTTTGAAAAATTGGCGTTTTTATCTGACATGAGTCTGAACGAAGGTTCGCACAAATTCGGTGCGGGTTCAAATTCGTTCCTTAACAAAGGTTAAAATTTGTACATTAATAATTAAATTGAAATTCAACGTGAAAATTTTTTTATGAAATTTCATGAATAGATGCGACGCGAAGCTATTATCCAAATCAATGGTAACCAATTACATGAAACCGGGAACAATGCGAATAGCTAAGAATGCATCAAATTCTCGCGTTAAAAACTGATATCTTGATCGATTCGACGCGTATTAAAAATTCGCTGGCAGGAAAATAAATTTTCGTTCTTTTAGGCGTTTGTAGTTTCAAGCCTTGAACTCCTACGATGATTCTAAGTGATTTTAATATGTGAAATATTAATGTTCTACTTCCGAAAGTATTCCTTCTCGTAAATAACGTAACGAATTTTGTTTACATTGGTTTCTATGAAAATCATTTCCCTCTCCTTCCTTCCTTCTCTCTCTCTCCCCCCTCTCTCTCTCTCTTTCCCTCTCCCCCTCTCTCCCTCCCTCCCTGCTTCCCTCCCTCTCTCTTGTATTAAAAGCATTCAAAGCATGCTTTCAACTAACAAGATTTTGAGATTTAACAATGTAATGGGTCGGCAAGGCAACATCCCGTTAAAATTACAAGATTTTTCCAAAATATGTGAATTAAACGTTTAACATGAGGAATTTCGAACTGTAGGCGAAACAAGATGAACAGAATAAGAAATATTTTAATGTTTCTTTAAAATGGTTTAAATCGAATATCTTAGGTTAATTCTTTGTAATTTAGGTCTCAAACAGAATAAAAGCCTGCACATCGAAAAGTCTGTTTACGTGTTATTTTATGGAAAATGGAAATGTCTTCCTTGGAGTCGAACCCAGGAATTTTTTCCAGATTTATTTTCGCCATCACCTTAAAATATGCGAATCTAGCATTCCTGCCAAATTTCAAAAGTATATCTTGATTTTTTATCGAGTTATTCGCATTTTTATAGAGTGATAGAGGGAGCCACAACGGGACAGAAGTAGGCTTTTATACATTTTAGACTAGCGTAATTGCTAGTCAAATATGACGGGTATGCGTGAATTAAGTATTAAGTTAAAATAAAATTAAAATAAAATATTAATGAAACTAACTTTTATATGCACGAAAAAGTAATCAATGTATATAAAATTCACATATGTAATTGATTGTTCCAGAGGGTAAAAACAGTTTAAGGCGAATAGAAATATTATGACAAAGAAATACGTTACGCTATACAATTCTAATATTCTGAAAACTATTTTTAATTTATGGAGCATTTAATTTTGTCTCTCCCTCTCTCTCACCCTCTGTCTATCTCCTATCTTTCTTCCTCTTTCTCCTCCTTTCTCTCGTATTAAAGCATCATAAAATTATTCCAAGGATATTTGATTTCATTATGAGAAATCATTAAAATTTGCTGTGATCTGGTTTGGCTTTCATGCACAATCAAATCAGTGTTTTTGAAAGTTACCTTTGTTTTAGCCCATTAGTGCATAAAATTGTTTTAACGTATTTTTCGTGGTTTTTTTATTGTTCTATGACCAATATACTCTGTTAAACTACTAATGATGAAAATTTGGTTTCAAAATATTTTGGTACTCAAAATATCGGATCTTATTTTTGGGACGCTATGCATAGAGGTTAGCTGTATAAAAAATGTGTGATTTTGATATACAGGAAAAATTACTTAAGTCTATATGTATTTATTGTTTTTCTTTTATAATTGGGTTGTCGTTCAAGATTAAATTTAATAAATATTCTAAACAGTCAACCACATGATTAGGTAGCTATACATTCAAGTGAACATAAAAACATACTGAAAAATCATTATATTTTCATTGTGACTGTTTCGATCTGACCTTTACTGCAAATGAATTTCGCCATTTCATTGCAATTCCGGCAACTTTGCTGTATCTGGTTCTGGATCAGCCAGTGACTTAGTCCATCATAGCATAGCACTGATTGCTGCTGACTGCTCTTGGCGTGATGGGACTCAATTGGTTTTCAGAAGGGAATTGGCCAAATTTTACTTGATCTTAAGAAGTTGAGTTTCCTGCTCTGTTTTGCGTGATAGAAGCCATGCAGTTACGACCGAAACTTTCAAATTGAACGGGCATTGTGATGACCTCCAAACAGTTTTTCATACTGTTTTTCAGTGGTTGATTTGGCCAAATTGGCAGTTTTTACATTTTTTGCGTTTTGGCCTCCCTATAATGCTGCCAAAACAACTTATTGCCAGTTCAACTACATGTTCAGTCTTTTCACAAACAGAAAATAATCTTTTTCACTTTATATTAATAGGCCTAATTGTATTTGGATAATGTTTTCGTGGTTCCCATCACTTTGCTGTTCATTTACAGGATTGTCAAGCGGAACTTGTACCTCACATGCAGCTAGGAGCATATTTTTACCTAAGTGGTTCAGATTAGCTTCATGCTCATCGTCAGACTTGTCACTGTCCTCTTCAGTGTTATTTCCATCAGAAGGGAAAACATAAATGAGGGTTTCACTTTCCATGAGTGTCTCATCCTCTGGTACAGCGGTTCCCAAAGCTTACATTGTCTTTCTCCCCCTAAACCTCTTTCTAGGAACCATGGAAAAAATGTGAAGAACCCCGTATGCTAAACACGTTAATAAGTTGTAATTGTTACAGTGTAGTATTTACAAAAAAATTTCCATAGTATATTTTGTATCTCATTCACGTTTAGCCCAGGGGTGTAGTCGAGCCAGGGCGTCGCTCCGGTACTTTTACAAGCAACCAGGGCTCGTTACAGTGGTGACCGTATAACATATAACGATCCAACTTGCGTACCCGCTGGCATCGGAAATATGGGGAAATGCGAGCATAGTCATGATTACGTAAACTTCACAGCCAAAAATATGGGTCGGCCATTAATCTTTCATTTTCCTTTCACCATTCCTGTACGTCAGTGGCGTACCGGAAAATGTGTAGGACCCCGTCAAAACAAATTTGAAGTCTCGGAAAAAATTTAAAGTCCTCACAAAACAAAATTGACCTCCTTTTGGCCATGGACCCCCTCCCCTCCCTTCACCCCCCGCCGCGGGGGGTTGCGGAGGTGTCCGGTACACCACTCCTGTCCGCCAATGTCGAATTTAGAGCCTCACTCGTGACTCCCTACGCGGCCGCCCTGACCCAAGCAGCAAAGTGTGCATCCTACCCGGGCTGCAACCAATGAGGCGTTAACTCACAGAAGGCTACGGCAAGAAACATGAAACAGGTCCTTTCCGTAGCGTTCTATTACGATTACAGGTTAAAGATCCCAAGGGGAGGAAAATGAGAGTATTTGGGAGAAAAGCACGGGATGACAGAAAAGCAGTGGGTAGAGCGGGGAAACCCCAAGTCGAGGTCGGAGATTTTAAAATCGGTTCTAAAAACAGCAAGTGAATTGTGAGTACAGGGAAAATCCTCCTTTCCTTTATGCTACTCATTGTCAGACAAAATACATACCAGTTCCGGTTCCTAATATATTTTTGGTTCAACTTTGCTTCTACTCAAGACAAAAGTATTGTTTTTCGGTTGTTCCCGTTCGATTCCCTCTTAATATGTATTAAATATTTTAATATCACAAAAGCCCAGAATATTATCAATTAAAGAAAATGCACATCATTTACCGAAAAAGGAAAAACACAAAAGGGGCGTGACATCGGGAGAAGGGTGTGAAACAAATTATTCACAACATACTGTCAAAAGGTAGAAACGCGTGAAAATGGCCACATAAAGATACAAAGTATATGCCCTATCACACCATCTGGTTTTCTACTGTTTCACGCAAGATTTTTCTCTACCTCTCCGCCAGGCCGCCAGTCTGTTGCAACGACTTCGTTAGAGTGGTGGCTAACTCCATGCGTTTCAGTAATTCCTTGATGGGAAGCGGTAGCTGTAGAAGTGGGAAGTGTAGGTATATACTTGTGTGTCAACCCTGTCTTGTTTTGCTGAATGCATACGCATCACCTGTAAGAAGTCGTGGCAATTCTTTGTTGCCATTGACGCTTAGTTCTGCAGACAACCCCTCCTCTAACCTTGTTTATTCTTATAGAACCCACGGAAGTGACATTGTCTGTATAAGAAGAGATCTTGTCGAACGGGCGAGCGTAGGTGTCTCTAGCCCTTTTTCTGACTACGAAGATTTGATCGGCCACAAATAAAGAATGAGCTCGATGCAGGAATAACTCTTCATTTCCGTTTCAGTGTTACTGAAATAATAAGGCATATTGCGTCAGAATTTAAAAAGAAGCTTACATAAAAATTAATTGCCGAAACAAGGAAAATTTCAGTCATAATTGATGATTCAACAACACTAGGCAATATGTTTGTTCTAATTGTGTGCATAAAAGTTGTCCTTGATGGGAGTAAAGAGATATTTCTTGATTTCATTTCTTTGAACAACCAATGCGCAGATACAATTACAAACGAACTCTTGAAATGTTTTGACTCGTATGGTATCACTGAAGCATATTTACAGAAGAATCTTGTCTGCTTTGCATCCAATGGCGCAAGTGTAATGCTGGGCAAGGAATCAGGTGTGGGTAAGCAACTACAAGATAAACTGAAACAATCAGGGATAATAATATGGCGTTGTTTGTACCACCGGTTAGAATTAGCTTTTCATGATAGCATTGAGGACATGCAAGCTATTAATCATTTTAAAAGTTTTAATGATACAATATATGCCCTTCACAATCAATCTCCAAAACTTCAAACGAATTGAAGACAATAGCTTCCTGCTTAAGTCTCCAGATGACAAAAATTGGGCGAGTCTTGGATGCTCGGTGGATTTCAAGCAGCTTTCGAACTGTTAAATCAGTTTGGACTGGATATCCCGTAATATTTCCTCATTTTAAAGCTGCTGCTAATGATACCGGAAGAACAAGTAACGAACGAAAGAGTTTCACGTGTCTGTTCCAGTGCATGGAGTCTGTGGAATTCCTCAAGGACCTAAGCCTAATGTATGATTTTCTGGAAGAATTGGCAAATCTATCGTTGCAACTGCAAGAGAGGTTCTGCTCAATAAACAGAGCTGATAAGCGGATACGGCGAACGATTCGGATTATTGCAAAATTAAAGGACAAACCTGGGGAGAAGGAAAGAGAAAGTACAGTTGCGTCTGAGAATATGAGTTATCAAGGAATCGGCATAACACACAACAAACGAATCGTCAGTATATATCGATTGCAGTTTATAACAAGCATTGTAGTTAACCTGGAATCGCGTTGCTTTGCTACAACTGCATCGTATCTAAAGTCAGAAGATTATGGCATTGAAGTACAAAAAATACAAAGAGATGATAAATGATTTTGAGGTTCTGAATCCATAAACATGGCCGGAAAATATAGATTGTGACACGGAAAAGGACGTTCGATACGGGGAGGAAAAAATTAAAAATATTTGCTTGCGCTTCCTTCTCGAGAACAGTCGTTCAATATTGAACGGTTTTCGGATTTTTTCGATGGAGGCGGGCGAAATATTCCACAACATCTCGCCCCACTGACAAATGCAATGCAAACGATACCATGTAGTTCCAGCGAATGCGAAAGAGGGTTTAGTGAGATGAACCTCATCATATACAAATTCGATCGAAACTTTTGCTGACAAACGTACCATCGCTTATTTTCATTAAAATAAATGGACCTCCACTTGTATCGTGAAATGCAGTACCATACGTAAAATCATGGTTGGTCCACCATCGTTCTGCTGAAGAAAAGAAGTCGCGACATGTAAAAAATGATGACACATCTAATATAGAAAAAAAGAACTTTGGAAATTATTTCAAGAATTTTCAATACAATCATTTAAGATAATAAAGCTATCATTTTTTTATTATTCAATAGTGCATATTTTCCTTGTAATAATTTTCCGAACCTGCGTCACGCTCAAAGGTGTTTTTATTGGCTGACTAGCAAGCCTATCAGAGTTCGGTAAATGTTAGTGGTTATTGTTCGTTAAAGTAACCGAACCTTCGCTCAAGTTAAAGAGCTAGATTCAAGGAAAGATGTGCTTTTTCAATTAAAAGAGCAACTAAGTTAGAAAGATGTGAGCGTAAGCTCAGTGTACTTGTAATATATTTCCCTTTTTTAAAAATTGAGATTTTTTAAAAATCAACTTAAGTAAAACGAAATAAAAATGTTCTTGCAATGTTTGATATTTAATATTGTACATAGATAATTACTTATATTAAAGATAGATTGTTATAAATCAGTTATTCAAGATTATGTGATTATAAAGTAGTAATATATAGCAATGCCTTAGATTTTTGCGTCATTCTCTTTATGCCAAATATAGATTATAACCACAACCCATGAAAAAATAAAATAGTTTTCATTTTCCCAGTCCTCGGAACAGCATACTACTTGGCGGCCAACATGAATAAACACTATTTGTGTAGGGCTAGTCAAGTTCACAAATAAAAACGAGTCAAATCAAATGAAAACCGTGTCTCGTTGATCACATCAAACCATAAAATATTAATTTAAGAAACAATTACGAATTTTAAAAAATCTGACCCTAACGTCCTATTTTTGGGATATTATGTTCTAATGGGTTAATTATATTGTTTAAAAATTATTATCAGAGAGGCCAAATTCTTATCCAAATATTTGCTGAAAATAAGAGTAAAAATCGAAATAATAAGATATAATGTATGAAGAAATTGCAGAAATTTACTTGAAATATTTGAGCAAATTACAAGTTATTTAAAGCGTATGGAATTTAACTTAATAATTGAATTGTTCTTCTCTTACGCGTAAAAACAGGATAAAATGTGAATGAACAGTCAATTTACCATCAAAGGAAAAATGTGTAACCTACTGTGAACTAAATAATTACATGAACTGCACTGAGTTTTAACTATATTTTAAGATCGCAATTTTCTTTTAACTATAGGTAGTAGTTTTGAATTTTTATTTCAGAAAATTGGCTTTATTTAAAAAAATTTAAATGAAAGTCATAAAATGTTATTTTTCAGCCCTATTAGAAATTCGGTTTGAAATATTTCCTGTATTATCTTTTAAAGAAATCCATTGAAAAAACGTTATATTTAGTTTTATTAAGTCTCGCCATTTGTAAATGTCGCATGATTTGATCGTATGAAATGTTTTAGAATGAATTATAATTTATTATTGTAATGTTTGTACCGCAGCTCCTTTTAATCCTATGCAAATGCTACGTCGTCCTCTTCCTCCATTTCTGCTCATTTCCTTCCTCCATCTAACTATTTAATAGATTTAGTATGTGTGCTACACCCGTGTGTAAAAGTCTGATCTGTATTAAAGAGCTAAAATGGCGCATTTATTAATTACCATGTCAACCCTAAATAAACGAATTCTGATTGTCTCATATAAATTTCTGCCAAATTTTAATTTTCTATCTACATCCTTAATCTAGTTATTCGCGTTTTAATAGCTTGACACTCAGCCCAACAGACGGACAACAAAGCCTTTTATTATTATTTTTATTATTCTTTTAAACCTCTCGTTCTCTCGCTATTTCCCAAGCCGTCCTCAAGTCCTCCATTCTTCTACCAAATTACCGTATCCTATCGCCCAATCCTTCACTCAATACATTTTTTACATGCTCGGTTTGTTTATTAAAATGTCCAGCACGCTCCTCAGATTTTCATACCGTTTCTATTTCATCAATATTGACTTTAGTTCATTATTATTATTATTTAATCTTTTCGGATAGTATTTCAGCTCTTTATATTCCTTCTCGTAAATAACGCAACGAATGTTGTTTGCAGTAGAACATTTCCCTCTCTTTCCGTCTTTCACTCCTTCTCGTATTAAAAGCCTTCAAAGTACGCTTAAACCAATAAGGATTGAGATAACATTAGGTTTTCGAGGTTTAACAATGTAATTGGTAGACAAGGCAACATCCCGTTAAAATGGCAATATTTCTCAAAAATATGTGAATTAAACATTTAACATGAGGAAATTCGAAACCTAGACGAAAAATGATGAACAGAATAAGAAACTTTGTAATTTTTTCGTTAAAATGGTCTAGATCTAAAGGCCGTGACTCAATTATTTATAATTTTAATGCCAAAAAGAAGATAAGCCTGCACGTCAAAAAGTCGATTTTTACGTGTAATTTTATGGAGAATACAAAATATGCCCTAGAGTCGAACTGTGGACACTTTTCGTAAATTTTCCTTCGTCACAGTATTTTTATATTCGAGTAGATTATCTCTGCCAAATTTTCAAGTTTATATCTGCATATTTGATCGAGTTATTCGCGTTTTAAAAGTGTGACATGGACCGACCGACTAACCAACCAATGAAGAAATTTATGTATTTTATTCGAAGATAGAAGGCCAGAATGAATTATAGGTTGGCGATTCCACGACAATTGTACGTAAGGCCGTCATAATAATATAATTTGTCATAGTTTTATACTGGAATAATTCTCGTTTTTTTTATTTATATAAAAACTTTTAAGCTAGATTGAATTGATTGAAATTCTCTTGGCTAAAAAATGAACTACTAAATAGCTAATTACTACTTTTTTGGTGTCAATGCATTTGAGTTTCAAATTCATATCTCCATTGCAATTAATTTTAAAATACAAGCGTTAATTATCTTTCACGTGCTAATCAAATGGAGAAATTGAACGCTTCTGTAATGTAACCCATGGTCTTATGTGTAAAAATATCTAGGGAGTCTCGCCGAATATCGGATAATACTTGAGAAAATCGAAATTACTATTCTTGAGTTATTCACATAAAATTCAATTCGCATACATTCCAAAATCGCACACCTAGAATGAGACTGACGTTTATATATAAATTAGTTTATAAGACGGACGAACATCTATGAAGTATTGGGTCAGTAATTAAAAGATGCTAAAGAGATTTAATACAAAATTCATATTATATACATTAAAATTATAAATATAAAACACTTGATATTGAAATGTTGATCCTAAAAACCTCACTTTGACTTGATTTTCACTGATATGATACCCCAGAATCTCTAGTTAACATCCGATTTAAAGTCTAATCTGGTCCGCCGAAGCATTGAAAACTTTCAATGCGGTCCGCCGAGGAATTCGCAACCGCCATGCAGAAATGGTTGCACACCACTGTGCTAAACCAATAATGAAAAGCAAACTAATGTGAAATAGCGTTTTTCTTTAGCAAGATTTTTATTTACTTCTAAGTATGAAAAGTCATAAATACTTCAGTAACAACTATTAACTATTTAGTTAAGAGAATTTCAGTAAAAATAACAGATTCGCAAAGCTAAGGCAAAAACAATAGGTAATAAAGTCAAAATCCAATACTTTGGAAGAAGACTAATTTACATACGCTCCCGATTCATATCCGGCAAATTCGTGCATGAAAAAGACCTAGCACTTAACGGCAAATCACACAGAATAACACTTTGCAAACAAGTTAAAAGTAAAAACTAAGAGATAAATCACATAGATTAACCTTTATCTGGGGGAGAGATTAAAAATCACACTCTCGGAGACGTGGGGTTTCTCAAACCCCAAGTTGTACCTACTTTTTAAAAATAGTGTGTTTGTCAAATCAAAAATCTATTCACCTTGGTAGAACCTAGAGCTCGTTAACAAGTTAAAAAAGCTTGGATAGTTGGAATAAATAACCACACTTCATTGAAAACAAGAAGTCCAAACCAGGACTAATGCAGACTGGTTTCCCAAAGTTGATGTCCCGGATTGATTACTTATATTGACAGGAATTGTTTCAGTATATGGTAGTCATTCCAAGGAATTCTCATACCATAAATACTACTTGTAGTTCATAGGTTATCAATGATACAGAAAATTGAAAAACAAATTAATAGAGCATTATCAGGCTTAAAATGCTAAAAACAATGTCAAAATCTCTTTCTGACATATATTGCATGTATTTTTTTTAAATAAACTAATTCAATATATGTTACTGTTTATACGAAAATGTCTGGATAAACTGTCTATTGCTGAAGAGCAGTCGAGTGGAAAAGAAAACAAGTGATGATATAAGAATGAATTTATATAAACAACTTTTATATAGTTAATACTTTAGTATGAATAAACTCTATAATATAATTATGATAACCTTTCCGCTTGCATGGGCGTAAAATGTTGCTAAGTGTCTACCATCTGTTGATTGATGTGGTGGTCTCTATATTTAACCTTTAATCTTTTTACAGTTTAGAGAATGGCAGACAGAAGTAGAGAACTCAGTGGCAAACAAGAATGTTTGGTATATAAGTAGTAAGAAGTTTGATAGTATCTTTTGTTTCATTAATTAAAATACTGACATCCATTCATATTGCTTAAAATCAACGAAAATATACTGCTAGTTCAGAGTAATTCAGCTTTAGATACTGGTAGAAGTGAAACTGTTGATCAGCAACGAGGTATTCAATGGCCCTTTCATAGGGAAAACAGCTTTCAGAATAATCTTAAATGGATAAAGATAAAAAGCTTTTAAGATAAATAAAAACTTACTATCAATAATAATTACGATAAATAAAAACTTACAATTAGCAAAAAACGTAGGAATGCCCGTATCAATACAAATCCACATTGAAATAAAGAGAGTGAAAGAGACTTCTATTACACCACGAACAATGACAATAGATTGTTTAATCTCGCTGCTATGATGGACGCTTGTAATTTGTTCCGATTCGCTTCAACAATATAAATACAGAAAAGTAATCTTTACACTCTTTCCTGACTGGAAGGAACTCCGAAGAACTGTGGCTACAAAAACAACAAAATCGCGGAAAGCTTTTCCGTACGTAATTAGTATTACCTAATATCGTATTGATAACCTCATATGTGAAAATCGAACTTAATGAATAGCTGTGCCACACATATATTGGATTGATGAAGCCATGTAGACACTCAAGCATTATTACTGGATGAACATTGTCCCGTGACGCCAGAGGACTAGAGAAAGCAGGATGGTAGTTGAGCGTAAAATAATAATCTCGCTCAAAACTAAATATACATATAGTTATTTTTTGAAAATGTGGATTAGGTAGTATTGCTTATGCTTATGACAGCAAGCTCTCTAACTGAATGAATTTTACTCCAAGTCGTTAAAGCCATCTTTGAATAAATCGACATTTTGTGAAAACCAACTAGAATAAACTACCGTTTAATGTAGCGCTATATTGTTCATTTCTTCATAGAGTCATTTCTAGATGATATTATTCATAAATGCGCGATATCGTTTGATTTCGTTACACCGTTTAGGCCCTATAAGCACGCACAGACGGACGGACAGAGACAGACAGTATAGCGAAAACAA
The DNA here is from genome assembly GCA_028673005.1 of Tanypteryx hageni. Classification (NCBI taxonomy): domain Eukaryota; kingdom Metazoa; phylum Arthropoda; class Insecta; order Odonata; family Petaluridae; genus Tanypteryx; species Tanypteryx hageni. The sequence goes on along the minus strand of CM054113.1, from coordinate 106,966,249 downwards.
CTTTTTTGGACCCAGGGACACATAAAACGTGTATTTCCTTCAAAATCTCCAAGTCGATTTTTCTCGCGATTATAATACTTTCTCTTTACATGTATGTACTACCTATATAAGAACGTAAAAATGTTACACACAAAACTATCTTCAATACCTACGCATGCGCTAAATCACTACAGTGAGATTAATGCTGTAATTAATGATTAGTAACAATCCCGCAGACTATTGCCGGTCCTTGTTCGACGTATATTTTTGTCCATTAGTAGTTATAGATTGTTCATTTGTCGATAGATGGCAGGAGAGAGCAACTAGTTCTAAAACTCGAATATGGTAATAATGCCTGAATAAATTATAGTAATCTTACAAAATGAGACTGGCTTTCACATATATTAGATTAGATATTACGATTATTCTCACTTAAATGCATTACGTGTTTCCATTATATATTTTTAAAGATTTCGGCATAATGCGCAAGTGCGGAGATTCGATAATAATTTTTGAAATAATCAGCAATTAATAACATAGATGCTACTCACAGGTTTCAGAATCAAATCATTTTAAAACATTGGTAAAACACTTTTCCCAAAGGCAAAATATCTGCCCTGAAATGTGTTTGCTGATCGTTACAATTTCTGTGCGCACATATATTACATCGAAATCATACAATTCAATTGACAATATTCAACGATATAAAAACGGGGACCAGCTTGGCGATGACTGATAAATAGCAATTGAGTAAATAAAGCTCTTGACTTATGCACAGTGATGAAGCATAGGCAAATAGTTATTTTAAATCCAGTTTTGTGAAAGATTACTGAAAGTAATAACGTCAATTTTTCAAGAAATAATTTCTGAATCTGTAAAATAAATGTAGCTATTGGAATGGAAATGCGGGCATCGACTTTAATATTACATCATATTTCATTTGCATCTCATCATTCCGTAATGTCTGCAACGGCTGTAATCAGAATATTCCATTAGAAAAAGACTGGTTGACTAGCTTTGAATGAATCGCAAATTTTATAAATAAACAAAGTGGGAACGTTTTCACATTTTACTAGCGGAAATAGGTAAGCCTAAAAAACCGAAATTGTGTAGTCCAACTACTATTCCAAATGTTAAGTATAAGTTATAATTACATATTACGACGAGATGAGAGTAATTTATATATTACCTGATCCGAAAGTGTATTATTAAAGAGCAAATTCTTTCAAAAATTTACTATTGCGACCAATTCCATCGATAGTAGATCTTGTTCAACAAACTATTCCAAATGAAAACTTCTCTTGAATCAACAAGTTTTTCGTTGTTAAACAAATGAATAACATAATAGCATTTTCAAATATTTTTTCTTGGTGATAAGGTGGTTATATAAGGAAACATTCTATCAAAAAATCAATTGATTCGGTATATCTTGTTCTTGAATGCTGCTGGGTAAAAAGAATTTAATCTCATTTTCCCTCCGATTATGTACTTTTAATCTTCCACAAAAACGACTTAAACAACTTCACATAAAACTGTAACTTTAAAAAATTATTGCAAAGCTTGTTATAAGTACATAGGAATTTTTATCTCACATTAATCTCAGCAAATTATTGTATTTCTTTCGGTTGTACTCTACATTGTGTTACACATTCTATATATAACATTTCCTTAACCCACACATACTCGAGTCAAATATTTACTCAATTATTCAATTTTTGATTAAAAATAATTTTTAAATTGGGATAATTTTCGGCAGAAATTATGTAATACATTGTAATTATAATCCAAATAAAAAAATCAAAATTACTCATATTATTAAATCTTCAATAATTTTGCTCTCAAGTTAGTTTAATTACTAATATGAAAGTTATAAACTTAATTACAAATTCAATATTATTTTCCTTTAATGCAACAATTTCTCTGATTGATTCTAAGTTTTGAAAAAATCCAAAGATGTACTACCAATGTAAATTTAACTTTATTAAGTAACATGATGTCCATCTGAAGTTGCTCTTCATGTAATAGGGTTCCACAAGACATCAGTAGTAATAGATGGGCATTACCACCTAGCTATTTTTAACTGTGACAAATATTCAATTTATAATATTATAATTACCATTTCATGTATACAGCAAATATTTTATATTTTTGAGAAATATTATTAAAACTCTTGTTCCAAGTATATAGAATCAGTAAATGAAGAACCACCATAAGGTAGCTAATTCTCAGCTTGAATACGCCTCATTTTACTAGCTATTTTATAACTGGAAAAGCTAACTTGATCCTTACGAGTAATTTCACGTTTTATGGTCATTAAATAAATTTTGAGTAATTTCTTTAGTAGCTATAATAAAACTATCAATGTATCTGCATATTACTTTATTTTAGTACCAGTTGGAGATTTGAAGTAAGAGATGCTTAATTATGAAGGGTATGGGAACCATTTCCTATACTTTAGGCAAAAAGTAAATGAATCAGAACCATTACCCAATTTTATGAGAATTCCTGCTTAAGAATCATTTCCAGACCTTAATATAGATCAAAGATTACCCACCAAGTCTTTACTAACTAATGCAGCAAACAAAAATCGCACACAATGATTCGGGAGATCCTCATCATAATGGCTTGAAAACTAGAAAATGATGGAGATGAGTTGAGTTTCTAAGGCCAACTAGCAACAGAAGTAATGTCAAATAAAGAAGAGGTTATTTGAAAATATATATATTTACCTCTTACTATTAAATTGTACTTTCTGTATATGGTTGCTTCCTAATAATGGCTACTTTTCCTAGCAATGTAATTAAATATTCCATTGAAAAAAGGTAAAATAATAAACAATATTTTTTCAGAGAGAGGCCCTTCTAACTATTCTGACATGAAGCTCTGTAGAAGCTTGAGAAACCCTGCTCCCAGGGTAATTTGACTTGAGTTTTGACGAGACACTCAATTTGTTCCAACCAAATTTTTAAGCTCTATTAACTTTGATGTTAATAAACTAACTGCTTAACTTTGAAATCATGTAGTGACCCAGCATAAACTAAAGGGATAGTATTAGCACCTCAACCCCAACATGCTTCACACATCAACCAAAATTCAGACTTCCTCAACAGATTTCTGGTACCTGCTAACATACATCTATCATTCATTCATTCATTATTTTTTTTGTATTCTGCCATATGGCAGGCATATAAGCTATTCAATAATAATCTCATACACAGTTCATGTACTTGCTGAAAGTAACCTTAAAAACTCCACAACCAATAAGAAAACAATGGATTCTTCCAAGAGTTGAATTTAACTGTGCTTACATCAAGTTTGAGATTTAAAACAAAATTTCATATATCAATACATAATGGGCAGGTAGAAACAATAGGTCTAAAAACTTCCCATTATCAAATGGTTGAGAGAAGAAAGTTGAAAATTTAATGATACTATAACTTTTGCATACTCAAAATTTGTAATTTAACAGGTATTTCTGAACTAAACAACAATAGGCACCTTTAAACAATGGTCTCCACTTGTACCTATGTCAATATTTCATGAAAAATTCTACCATAGTAACTCGGCAAATTATTGATGAAGAAACTATTCTAAAAAGCTTCAAGGGGAAAATTAAGATTCAAGGAAAATACAAATATACTTGGCATTTAATTAATGTCTATTTCAACGACTGAAACAATATTGTCATTAAAGATAGATCTTAATGATAACTTCTTTGGCTTAAAAGCTTGTATATTTTGGTAATTAGTGGTTTTTTAAACTATTTCTACACCGTTCAAATTAGGTTAGAGCAACCAAATTTTGAGGGAATGTTCATGGCCTTGAATCGAGGTTGAATCATAAGGCTTCATTCACATTAGCGATACGATCACGATATGGTCTTGCTTCGTTCTTGCTCCACTCTCGCTACAGTCGCAGTCCATGGCCATTTACACTATAGTTCCACTGATGCTCATTTCATGCCAGTCACGGTCCAGTCAACGAGTCTTCTTGACCATATAGTGCCGAGTGATTACTGAAATGTTAAAAAGTTTCTCAACCACTGATCTGACTGTTATCGCCCTTCTTTTAGACGAGGAGGAAGAAGAGCAGGAAGAAGCCAAGAAGCGAAAAAGAGGAAGAATTTGGGTTCATCCGATTTTAGAAAGCCGGAAAGAAGGAGAATATTACACACTTTACCCTTGATTGGTCAACGATGAAAGCAAATTCTTTGGAAACTTCCGCATGACAATTGTAACTTTTGAGAGAATGCTTTCAAGAATAGAACAGGATATTCAGAAAATCAATACAAAATTTCGTGAGGCTATCACTCCAAGAGAGAAACTCGTTGTGTGCTTAAGGTGAGTACATAAACACAGTATATATATTTTTAAAATTTTATTTTATCATTAGTAAGCTCTTAACATTAAAAGTAGAAATAGGCATGATATTTCTAAATATGTAAACAAATGTAAAACTTACAATTAACAACAAAACTTAGAAATAAACTACAAATTCAAAAATTACTGCCGAAAAAAAGGTGGACATATAATATTAGAGTTTCTTAAAAACCTAATACCACTTCCAATCTTGAGTAGGCCAATTATTTTCAGGGTAAGTTGGAAAACAGCTGTGAGGGGAAAAGTGCATTATTATATTCAACCTGTGGAGGATTGGAAATATGTTGTTGTACAGGTGTGATAATGTGAGGTAGCTTAAGCAGAATTTATAGATGTAGGAGAAATAGAGGGGGTTTGGGAATTACAAGCGACAGAGAACTGAGAAGGTGATGGTGATGGAGAATATACTGGAGATCGAGGGTTTTGGTCTGGGTTTGATTGAAACATGTACTTTCCCTCAACATCACTAAACTAAATTGAAAACTTTATTTTTAATGAAGTGTTGATCGGCAGCATTGAAGTTCTTCACTGTAGTGGCCATAAATGCAAAAAATTGGTCAATAGGATCAGGTCTAGTTTCTTCCTCCTTCTTTTTTTCAATTAAAAATTTCATCAAAGTTGCTGACGCCGTCTCCTTTAGAGGCAGTTGCACGACTGGTGTCGGTAAAGGTCTCTTGCAGCGGTTCACAATTCGTCGGTGCCCAGCTCCTGTTTCTCGGCCAACACCTCGTCTCCAGCCTCTCGGTGACCATCCCCTTCGGGAAGTCGCATCTCTTCATCTTGTTCTTCCTCATCTTCAACAGTCTCAACTTGACGTTCATGATCATCTTGCTCAGGGCACACGACATCCTCTCCTTCAATGTCAAGAGAAACCATTCTCTGTCTATCTTTCATGAAAGCTTTCAAAAAAGACATCTGGTCCTTGTACTTCCATTTTGGACTGGTGCTAGAGGCCTGGCCACTCTTCGTTTTATTTTTGTTGAGATGCTTCCTGTGCTGTGTCCTCAATTGTTCCCATCGGTCCTTACACTGTGCCACTGAAAAATATAAGTTCCTCTGTATACGCACATGTATATAGGACACCAGCGCTCCACTATCGCCACGATGTGATAACACTCCACTCTCGCGACAATAAAATATTCTTTTGGAGGAACGTCCTCAGATTGTGATCGAAGCGATATTGTACTGTGACTGTTGGTGTGCATCAGTCCATTTGAAAAGCACTGAAGTATATTTGAGCAGAGCGAAGCCGTATCATAATCGTATTGTATCGCTAATGTGAATCAAGCCTAAGACTCCAGGGGCATCCTAAGAAATGTAGTGGGGGCAGAATGAACAATAAAACATTAAATTAGTGAACCACTTCTACACCATTCAACTTAGAGCAACCAAATCTTCAGTATAGTTTTGCCTAATGAGAGCTATGAATCCTATTTATTTTGGGGTCTGTCCATGTCTTTTAGTAGGATTTTAAAAATCCATTATTAACGGATCCATTAATAGGTAAACTTTTATGTTTACAACAGTAAAAAACCTGCCCTTAATATTTGATTCATTAGCTCTTTGTTTACTTGTTTTAATGTGTTTCGACTCTGTTACTTTCCTTTTCGATTGTCCATCTATTCAATGATATTTCCATATTTCTCCTATAGCTGACTAAAGCTGCCAATTCAAAGATACAGACAGGGCCGGCCCGACAATACAAGCGAACCAAGCATCGCTTGGGGCGGCAAAATTTTGGGGGCGCAGATTTTGATTCACAAGAATTTAGAAAATATCTTAATTCTGTTGCGTTGGCAGCTGACAAAAATCAGGAAAGATATTCAGCTGGCAACGGAGAGAAGACGTTCGGATATATCGTTTGAACAAATCGGTCTAAGAAAGGCGAAAAGGAAATTGGAAAAACCGAATAATTGAACCAGGCTCGAAAAATTCCCTCGTCTTGGGGATCCTTGCAAATATTTCACACGGTCAGTTTTCAAAGTGCAGCTGTGCAGGAGAGCGAGGCTGCGATTTTCCTTTTCTTTGGCAGCCTTTCTTAATAGCCCTTCCTCAACCCTTCATGGAAAGGCATGTGCCTTCCTGGCAGGAACTTTGAGGCCGGCCAGAGGAAATTAATCGGAAGCGAGACCTGTGCCTCTATGCTCAAAGAATGCATTTCTCCCGAGGGTCCCGGGGAAATCCCTGGAGCGCAAATCAAAGAGAATCGCTAGGAAACATTGGGGGTGGTACACTTTCATTCAGGCGACCCAAAGGTCTTCATGTCTTTCCGTCTGCCGAGGGTCCCGGAGAAATCCCTGGAGCGCAAAACAAAGAGAATCGGTAGGAAACATTGGGGGCGGTACACTTCCATTCAGGCGACCCATAGGTCTTCATGTCGTTCCGTGTCTTATCATTCTATCTCATTCTTTTTCTTGAAAAATTAAAACTCCTGGGAAAAAACAATCTACTATAAAGCGCGCTGTATTTTCACCATTCTCATTTAGTAAGGATAAGAGCGCGGCGAATACTCTCTGTTGGCCTGTCTCTGTTATAAGTTGTGTTATAAGTTGCAGGAGTATATTTAGTGTTTCAAGAAGGAAGGGAAGTGGCAAATTCTATGTTTCCTACGAAGAGATCAACGTAACACCTTTGACTGAAAGGATTATAATTTATAGAGGTAAGTCAGTGTTTTATACAATCTTGAACATTTGTCGAGAGACGTAAGAGAAACATTTTCATTTATTTTTGCAAAAAATTATTGAATTCTTTCAATCCACATTAATTATCTTAATAGGAGGCACGTTCCCTGTTCACTGACGCTCTTCACCCGCCCCCCATTGCTCGCTGTTATTCATTCTTAACAGGTACTTTTTATATTTAGATTATTTTAATGGGATGTTTAATATTTTAATGAATTCATATATTGCCTCAATAAGAAATTAACAAAGTTATATAGTTAAGATCTCTAACTTAGCCTTTTCTTATGAACAACATCATAAATTATTTTATTTTCTGTTCTGCGACCATTATAATTTATAATATTATAATTTTATGAATTCAATTGAATAATTTATAAGGGATTTGTTTAGTTTTTAATGAATTAATTGCACAACTCGTTAAAAATAAACTTAGAGGAATAAAAATTACCGGAGATTAAAATATCCGAGATTGAGCATTGAAATATGACAGACAACCAAAAATAGAATGCTAGTCTTATATAGATTAAAAGACAAGTAACATCCGATTCATTTTTATTTAATCCATAACTTCATTCGATTCCGAGAAAGTTTATTTTCTAGGCACTGAAATTACCGAGGTCAACAATACACGTAACCATGGAAATTGTGTAAAAGTTAGGAAAACTTGAACATAAATTCAATAAAAGCGATTTCGACTGAGATAGTAAAATACGACAAGAATAAGAATCTATTAATTTAGGTGGGTTCAAGCAAATATTAGTAACAATATCTTGATTTTCAGATGTTTTAAAGGAAACAAAAATGAAACCCATTAAAATAAAACTGTGATTTTTACGTTTTATCTCATCCTCATCCTCTGTATTTGAACCCGTGATCATTCACGAAATTATTTTAGATCATTACGCAGATATTCATTACCAATGATACTCTGAGGAATTTCAGACTTCTAAGTTTATTTCTAATCGAGTTATTCACAAAATTCGATCTTTAGGATCACGATGATTCCCATTTACAATTTCATTTTAAATATTACTGCTGTAAAAATAACAAATAATATTACAATAATATTCAGCTTTATATTATATTTTGATATAAATATTATAAACAATTAAGATACTATTTCTACATTACAGTTAAAAACACGATGCTTGGTCATAAAAAATTATCGGGAGCCGAATATCGCAAGAGAAAAGCTGAGATTCAATTAGAAATTAAAAAGCAATCGGGGTCTATACAAAAATTCTTAAAAGAAGATCCGGCTTTGAGAGAATCCGCAATACAAGAAAATGTGGTTCTCGAAGACAAGAAAAATGAGCCATCTTCGCATAGGTCTACGTAAGTGGCGGATAGTGCGATCAATTCTGATCGTGGATATGAATGTAGAGATGGAATTGTTGACAATATTTCGGATCCTGCAACCTGGCCCTCTGTTATCACAGATTCATTTAGATTAGAGGCAGTTTTAAGAGGACCAACAAAGCCAAGAGCAGATATTAATTACCCTAAAGATAAGAATAACCGACGATTTACTGTTGCAAACGTCAAAAGGAAGCTGAGAAATGGAGAGGAGATTGATAGAACATGGCTTGTTTATTCAACAATTAAAAACGCAGTGTTTTGCTTTTTTTGTAAACTCTTTAGCTTGACAAAAATTTCTATAACTGAAGATGGTTATAATGACTGGAGAAATTTGAGTCAAACCCTTAAAGAACATGAAACCTCTACAATTCACTTTGAATCACATAAAAAATGGATAGGATTCAAGAAAAGGATTTTTGGTAATGAAACATTAGATTCGTATTTACAAAAAAATTTGAATGCTGAAACTCGTCATTGGCAAGGAGTATTAGAAAGACTATTTGTTATAGTCGAATTTCTCGGCCGTCAATGTCTCGCATTTAGGGGCTCATCAGACAGATTGCATGAAAGCAATAATCGTAATTATCTACAATTAGTAGAGTTGCTGGCAAAATTTGATTCAGTCATGGCAGAGCATCTGCAAAGAGTAAAATCAAATGAACACCATAGTCACTATTTAGGGAAAACTATTCAAAATGAACTAATACAGCTAATGTCCACGGCAGTGCGAAATAAAATATTAGAAAATTTGAAGCAGGCAAAATATTATTCGATAATTGTTGATTGTACACCAGACATAAGCAATATTGAACATATGTCAATAATAATACGTTTCCTCAACATCAATCAAGGGGTAGAAATTTTTGAGCACTTCCTGAATTTCATTCCGGTGGAGAGAACAACTTCATCAGAACTTACCGATGCAATTTTTATGGAACTTGAAAAGTTAGGTATTCCCATGAGTAATATGCGCGGTCAAGGTTACGACAATGCTTCAAACATGAAAGGCAGACATTCGAGTGTTCAAAAAAGGATACTTGATGTAAATAATCGAGCATTTTTTGTTCCTTGCCATGCTCACTCCTTGAATCTTGTCATCAATGATGCTGCTAAATCATCTCATATCGCTGTTTCATTTTTTAGTATAATACAAGCTATCTATGTTTTTATGAGTGGATCTACAAGACGCTGGTCTGTTTTAATTAAAAATGTTGCTAAGTTAACTTTAAAATCATTTAGTGAAACTAGATGGGAAAGTAGAATAGAGGCGATCAAACCTTTCAGGTTTCATTCTGGTGATATTTACGATTCTCTTTATGAAATAAGTGAAGATCCATCCTTTGATCCAATTGCTCGACATGAAGCAGAAACATTGGCTAATCAAATAGAAGATTTCCGTTTTATTTGCTGTATTGTTGTCTGGTATAATATTTTAAAGATTATTAACATAGCCAGCAAGTATTCACAGGAAGAAAAAATATGCATTTCGAAAGTTGTTGATATATTAAAGTCAACCATAGAAACCCTAAAGAAATGTCGGTCGGACATTGCATTTGATGAAGTTTTAGAAGAGGCAAAAATAATTGCCGTTAATTTGGAAGTCCAACCATTTTTTCCCATAAAGACTCGTATTCGTCCCCGACGAAAAACTTTTAACTCTGCTCCAGATGAATCCCTAATTGATTTGAAGACGCAATTCAAAGTAGATTTTTATTTCTATGTCTATGACGTAGTAATCATGTCCGTAGAAGAAAGAGTTATGCAATTACATAACCACAGTAATTTATTCCATTTTCTATATGATGTAAATAATATTAAAAACATTTCCAAAGATAACCTTTTAAAAAAATGTTTGGATCTACAAGCAGCACTAACAAACTCAAATGATATCAATGAGACTGATTTGGATGGCTCGGAAATGTTAGAGGAAATAACAGCACAGTCCCCTTTAATAAAAACGGATTGGACACCATTAGATGTGTTGCAATTTGTTTTACCAAATGATTTTGCTCCTAATTTGGCAGTTGCATTGAGAATTATGCTAACTCTCCCAATAACGGTAGCGTCGTGTGAAAGAAGTTTCTCTAAATTAAAAATTATTAAAAATTACTTGAGATCAACTATGTCTCAAGAGCGACTGACAGGTCTGGCAACTATTTCTATAGAGCACGATGTTCTAAAAAAAATCAATTTTGAAGACCTACTTCAAGACTTTGCATCTGTAAAAGCCAGAAAACAGAAATTCTTGTAAATATTTGTGACTTTTACATTCAATTCTACATAAATATATTTAATTTTTGTTATTTTTTATTAGTAACATTTTAAACTTATTATTCTGTGCATTAAAATTTTTTATATCAAAACTTTTTATTATTTAATAGATACAAATTCAAAACAATCAAATTTTAAATTTTTTTAGTAAAAGCATGAAAAATGTCCTGTAGAAATGTATGAAAATTTAATAATAAATTCTCTGTAAACATATTTCATTGGATCCGGACCACGCACGTCCCAAAAAAAACAGTATAAAAGAAAAACAAATTTTTTAACCCCAAAAAACAGATTTCAGACCGAAGAGATCATTAACAATCATAATTAATTTATTAAGAGAAAGTATTTTAATATTTATTTATAAACATTTAAAAATAAATCTACTTGTAACAGTAAAGAAATAATAGAATTAAGATTGAAGAATGAAAGATCATAAATTTTGGGGGTTAAAAAATGTATGTTTTCCTATTATACTATTTTTTGGGGACGTGCGTGGACCGGTAGCCTATTTCATTACTGGAAAACTTTATTATTTTGTGATAATTAAACAAGACTATCTCATCACCTATTTGGATGGTAACAATCTCTATCAAACAATATAAGAAGTGTGGGAGAGGCATACTCAACAAATGAGATATATACAAATACACTGAATCATTGAAAACACTTGGAATATAAGGAATACATGGAATAATTAATATATAATAGATTGTTATTGTCTAGAGGTCTGCTAATGCAGACCCGAAGACAAGGAGGAAAAAAGAAGCACTTTTCAAATTTACTTTCAAGAAATTAGTACTGGCACCTTTTTTTACAAAAAACACTGCATATTCCACAGAAAAAAAAATTTTTATCCTGTACAATACTTGGCAGAATTTGCAAATATTTTTTCTTTAGAATACTTTTATTTTAATGTTTTATCATTTTATAGTTCTTAAGTGATGCATATTAGTATAAAGTAAGAGTTGTTTAGCAGAATTCAGGGCATTTAACTCTGGCCATCTGGGGTTGCAGGGGAATTAAAATGCTGGTTGTTAAAGTTTAATCATTTAAAATTGCATGCCTTCCCATTTCTGGCCACCACTATCTATAAACTACCATAGCAGAGTGCCGAACTTTATAATTTGTAAATTAATATGTACAATAACGACAGTATACTCACACACATACATGCATGCACCCATATATATACACATACATACAAAGTAAAAGTATCACCTTTGAAATTATTTATCTTACCTTAGAAGTTTTATTATTCCAAAGCAGAAATTTATATTTTTTAAATAAAAAAATTTCCTATAAACATAAGTATACTCGTTTTTATTTAATAAAAAATTTTTAATGAAGCTATTAAGGTTTTGGAAGCCTGTAAAGACCATTACTAAACAGGAGTTTGTGTTCTCTAACTTTCCGATCAAGAAAATGTCTAAGTTCCTGAAGGCTGCACTCAACAGCAGTTGGACCTTGAGATGCAAACATCTTAAGCATCTGATGTATTCGCTCCAAAGGTAAAGAATCAAGGTTAGTCAGCATACCAACTATATATGACCAGAAAACCTGAAATAAAAAATAAATTACATGTTCAATATTTGATTGAAATAAATTTATTTGCCCAAATTTAATGTGCACTTTTTATCTCTGATTATTTCTCCAAAATCTACTGTCCAACAAATTCACACACTTTCAATTTCATCAACCTAATACCCACTTGGCACAATTTTGGTAAAAATATTATCCTAATGATAACCAAGATTTATGTGAAAATGAATGATTAGTTGTTGGTTTGTATTTATAGCTAATCAACCTCTTCGATTATAATAGCCATAACTCCTTCCACAACAAACACGCACACACAGCCAGCATTAGCCTACTCTTTACAAAGAGAATGAATGATTAGCTTATAAAAAAAATTCGATAAATTTTGAAAAATTAAAAGTAAATAAAAATTTTTCATTTTTTTTCTTGAACTCAAACCAACAAAATTGGAATGCACATTATATTCAGGCAAATACAGCAAATCATTCAACACAAATACTGAAGATATGAAAGATAACAAATTATGTTCATACACACAAAACCTTAATTATCTCATGCTTATTTAATGCATTTTTCTTAATATGCTGTTTTCATACAGATACCAACTTTTAATTTACATGCATTAATTTTTTTGTGGGCTAATGTAATACATATGGGGTATGAAAAAACAAACCAAGAATAGATGATAGACTTTTTTGTAACTATTTGTTCCAAATCCCATGTTTACACTCAATTACTAAAAAAGATTACTTAGTTTACATTAGCTCCCAAATTTAGAACTATCATGACCTTTGTTTTTATGCTAATAAGTGTAGTTTGCTCAATTTTTCCTCCTAAATAAATAAATGCAAAAATTTCAAATAAAGTATAAATAATAGAAACTCTTGGCTCTTATCTTTTGATTTGTGTAGGTTAAAATTAATATTTCTGTACCAGCATGTGGTTGCTCAAAAACAATTCCCCAGCAGCAGGAAGTTTCTAAAAAGATTTTGTGCCCAGTCTAGGAATAAAGTGTTTACTTTATATTATTCAGTTAAAGCTGCTTGCGCTTCACTCTTCGATTCACTGACTGATCTATCAACATTCTAAGATTCATAATGAAGAGATGCAGATAAAAATTTTGCATGGGAGTACAAATGAGAAAATTCTTCAATTTCAGAAATTACAATTTTTGGGATGCATTCCGAAACACATTTCATTCTCACTCCTAATAAGAAAATATGAGTGAGTCTAGGATAAATTGGTAGCAACCCCAAAGAGAAGAGAGTAGACATAGAAGAATGGTAGAATTCCAGAAATGCAGTTAATCTATTTAACAATGCTAGTTTGAAGTATCTCCCAATTCAATTTTTATGCATACAAGATAAAATGTATCATTAATGAGAGAAGCACCATAGCAAGGGGAGCAAAGGGGGGCAACCATTGCAGGCAACAGACATAGGGGGTGCCAAATGGCAAATCAGCCTTCCATGTAAAACTTGTCTGTAAAGTTTCAGAAGGGTAATGTACTTCTCGGTAGTCTGCACTGAAAGGTGCCTTTAGCCTCTGATATTTTTCAAGGTATCGAAAAATTATGAACCCAAAACTTTTTTCGGTCCAAATATAGGTGCAAATGAAAGGTTGAACTTACCCACTGCTCCCCACCTCCATTTTCAAATTCTCATGCATCTACCACACATCCACAGGTCCAAAGGTGCTGGTACAAAAGGCATACTACCCCGACCTTGTTCGATTACCCTTGAGGGCCACGGGTTGTCCCCTAGTCCATTTATGATGTAGGGCACCCTTTTGTCTATTTTAAGATAATATCTACTGCCTTCTTCCATGAGCCATTTTATAATTGTTGTATTTGCCGATGCTACTTTAGCAATTGTCAGAAAATCACATTCTCTGCTAAAAGACGCTAGTTTCTCCTTCAGATTCCATAAATTCGATTTAAAAAGTTTTCCTTATATGTACAGTTTTCAAGCATCATTTCTTATCTATACTCACAGCAAAAAATGTCCTAAAATGACGTGATAGGATATGAAGGCATAAATGAAAAGACAAATGAGCATCACACATCTCCAACAGTCGTATTGCAAATATGCATCACCACTCTTCAATTTGTTAACTGTCTCCCTAACAAGATATTTTTAGTAACGTTATATAAAAGAGCAGTGCTTTGTATCCATTATCAGGTTTTGTTGTACCTATCTACTTAGAATTACATATCTACATAAGAAAGCATCATACAGTATCATTTATAATTGAAACTATATATTTTTGCAGCATTCTATTTGCATTATAGCAAGGCAAAGACTGATAATTAATATAAGAGCGGCAAAAACTAACCCCCTTATTTGGGTGAACTATGAAAGTATTAAATTTATTTTTACTTTCTGCATACACGGTATAAAATATTGCTTTCACGAAAAGATTGAATTCAGGATATCAACGGAAACACCCGTTTAAGGTCCACTGAACACATTATGACTCTTCTAGATCAATCTAGAAGATGTGTGTCTATGTGATAGTAATTATTTGGGCACTTTAACTCAAAAACTCAGATCAGCACAAAATTTAATATATTTTTAGTACTTCTTTTAGAAAATCAAGAGCTGATTAGATTTTGGTTAAAACTGTAATGAAGGTTTACTCTTGTTTTTTCATTTTGGTCAAATATTTCCTACTAGCGTGAATGCCCGTCAAGAATCATGGGATTAAATATTTAATGTATGCACTATTTTCCCCTCTCTCTCACCCTTCCTCTCCTCCCTCTCTCTCTCTTTCCCCTCCCTCCCTATTCCCTTCCCTCCCTTCAGGATGTTAAGCCATTGGTCCCCTTGGTACTCTTTGTTAAGAGTAGGCTAATGCTGGCACAGGGTTTCCCTCCTCCCTTGTGAATGTGTTAGGTGTGGAAGGAGTTATGGCTTATAATAATCCAAGAGGTTGATTAGTCAAAAATACACACACATACTCTCCCTCCCTCTCTTCCTTGCATGCAGTTGTTTCCATAGTTATTTTTCTCCCTAAAGATTATGCTGCTAGGTCACACACACAACAAAATTAATTAATACAATGTAAATGGCAATGTCGAATTCGTAAATATGTCATTCTCCAAATGCAGGGTGATTAAATTGTTGAGTGGTTGCCGATCAATTTAAAAATGCAGTCATTTCAATATTTAATGGACTCGTGATAAACTTTTTTAACTTGAAAACAGTCAAGTTTTTTCCCAGGAGTCATCAATATTAGCACCCATCGATGTAAATGCATTGGCGTTGTTATGTCGATGAATTAACTCCCAAGAATTTTTTGCTAGCTTGACTACTGCCTAAAAACAAAATTTTGATGTATTCTGGATAATTTTCTTGCTGAGCCAATGAAATTTTATCCTTATAGCAACAGCTTTTAATTGACTCATTTGGGAAGTGTAAAGCTTCACAGCACTCACATTGTTTCATCACAGTTTCGAAAAATTGAACAAGGTATCCTCTAACTACGAATTCTTGAGTGGCCACCCCAACTCAACAATGGAACTTAGTGTATTCAAGAAATGTGCCACCAACCTCATTGTGTAATATAGCAATGATTTAGACCCCATATAAATAGTTTCAGAGATTTCAAGTCTCAAGTTTCAAGCCCCATGATTACTCCAAGATGTTCATAAAGCAACACATCTAGATATTCTACAAATGATTCATAAGTTGATGCCTATCCTAATGTAGAGATTGCTCTGAGAATTTTTTTAACACTTCCTGTGATGTTTGCATCATGTGAGCGTAGCTTCAGCAAATTGAAGTTAGTTAAAAATCACTTACAGTCTACCATGGACCAAGAACGAATGGCAAATTTATCAATGTTATCTCATCATCATCATCATAGGTAGTCTGTCTGTAGACAGGTCCGTGATTATTCTTGGTTAAACCTGGTTCTCCATATATTCCTATTTTCCGCTGTCCTCTTCATATCTTGATACCTCTCTTTCCCTTTCAAATCGTCTATGAGCTGAAACCTTTTCCTACCTCTTTCCCTTTTCCCATCTAGTTTTCCTTCTAACACATCTTTAATCATACTCTCTCTCCTCAGGTAATGTCCAACCCAGTTAGCCTTCCTCTTTCTGATAGTCTGTATAATCATTCGCTTCTCTCCTATTCTTCGTATCACTTCATCGTTTTTCATCCTATCTGTCCATTTTATCTTCAACATTCTTCTCCAAGTCCACATTTCAAAGCTTTCCAAGTATTTGATGTCATTTTTCCTTAGCGGCCATGTTTCTGCCCATACAATCCTATACTCCATACATAGCATTTTATCAACTTCTTGCTGATATCGTCCCTTATATTCCCTGTAAGTAGTTGTTTCTTTCTCCTGAAAGCCGCTTTTACTTTTCCTATTCTAGTTCTGATCTCATCCGTACATTTTGCTTCTCGTGTTATGATGCTTCCAAGGTATTTATATTCTGAAACTTGTTCTAAAGGCTTTCCCCAATACTTATGTTCAGATTCTCTTCTTTACCCGATATTCGAATGACCTTGGATTTTTCTGTATTTATTTCCATACCGTATTTTCTACCTGTTATCACTAGTCTATTTATCATTTTTTGTAGCACCTCTTCCTTTCTTGCTAGAAGTACTTGATCATCTGCGTATTTTACTGTTCTTATAATCCTTCCTCCAATTTTGAAATCTCCTGTGCCTTCTAAAGCTTCTTGCATTAGACTTTCTCCATATATATTGAATAGGGTTGGCGATAGGCAGCAGCCTTGTCTTACTCCTCTACCGATATTTATTCCGCAGGTGTCCACATTCTCAAACCTGACCTTTACAATTTGATTCACATATAGATTCCTAATCAGTCTCCTGTCTTTCCAGTCTACGCCTATATCCTTTAATATCTTCATCAACAATACCCAATTTACTCTATCAAAGGCCTTCTGCCAGTCTACGAAACATGCGCAGATATCTTGACTGTATTCTATTGCCCTTTCTGATATGATTCTAACTACTACTATAGCATCTCTAGTTCCTCATCCTATTCTGAAACCGAAGTGATCTTCCCCTATTATTTCTTCTGCCTTTTTCTCCAGCCTTTTATTAAGAGCCCTCGTGATGATCTTCGATGTGTGTGATAGAAGGCTTATCGTTCTGAAATCTTTACACTGCATTGCCTTTGGCTTCTTCTTGAGAGCGATCATTGTTACTTCTAGGAAATCCCGAGGCCACTCTCCCGTGTCGTAAATCTTATTAATTAATTTCGTGATCGCTTTTAGTCCTTCTGATCCTATGACTTTAAGTATCTCAGCCGGTATTCCATCGCTGCCCGTGGCTTTCCCTTTCTTTAGTTCCACTATCGCTTTTTCTACTTTGCTCTCCATAATACTTGGTCTTAAGTTGTCTTCTTCAATGTTTTCCTCATCTTCCAGTTCTATTTTTTGCCGATCCTGCCTGCTTGCTGTATAGTTCCTTAATGTATTCTTCCCATACCTGTGCTACATCCTTTGTTTCTGAGACTATCTTCCCATCCGTATTCATAATTCCCATACCATGAATTCCATTAGATTTCCAATCTTCTAACTCCAGTGCTCTAGTGTACATCATATCGTACCGTCCTAACTACTCCATTTGTTCTATTTCATCACATTTTCCTTTTATCCAATTTTCTCTAGCTTTATCTGTTACCCTTCTCAACTCATTGTTTATACGCCTATAGTTGGCTCTACTTTCTTCAGTGTTAACGTTTTTCCATTTTCGTCTCTCATCCATTTTCTCCAGCATTTCCTTCGTGATCCATGGTTTTCTGATTTTATTCTCTTGTTTTCCAATCTCTTTATCCAAGGTATCCTTGATACTGGTTTTAATTTCATTCCATTCTATATCGACGGTCTTCGGTTTGTTTTCCAACTTTCTTAGGTTATCTTCCAACTTCATGCTGACTACATCCTGCCTTTCTTTCAGTTTTTCTAGGTCCCAGGTCTGTCTTTCTCTTCTCGTTTTTCTTATTTGTTTGAGCTTTGTACTCACGTCAAGTATTAGAAGGCTGTGATCTGAATCAATGTCCGCTCCTTGAAATGCCTTGGCGTTCTTTATGCTGTTCCTGAATCTTTATTTTACAAGGATGTAATCTATTTGGCATCTCATTCTATGTCCTGGGCTTTTCCATGTGTATAACATTCGTTTATGGTTTTTGAACCATGTATTGGTCACTACAAGGTCATTATTGATGCAGAATTCTACGAGTTTTCCCCTCCTCGATTTCTCTTTCCAAGTCCGTATTGCCCGACAACATTTTCTTCCTGTCCTTCTCCGACTATGCTGTTCCAATCTCCCATTATTATGCAGTTTACCTTTCCTCTTCCGTCTGCTTCATAAATTTCATTAATTTGCTCATAAATCTCATCGATTTCTTCATCTTCATGAGGTGACGTTGGCATATATACCTGGATTATCAGCATGTCCACTGGGACTGCTTTTACCTTTATTGCCATCAGTCTATCGTCCGTTGCTATTATCTTTGTCACGCTTTTCATCATATATTTCCTAAGTACCAGAGCTACTCCCCTTTCCCCTCTATTTCCTCCAGAATAAACTACCGTGAATTCTTCTGAGTCGAACTGTCCTTCTCCCTCCCAACTAGTTTCGCTTAGTCCTATAATGTCAACTCTATTTCTTCTTTCAAGTTCTCTAGCTTTCCTGCTTTTTCATAGTTCTAATGTTCCAAGTCCCTATTCGTGAATTACTTTCGACAAATGTTTTCCTCAAGGCAGTCCCCGCCCGGAGATCCAATTGGGAGACTATTTTACCTCCGGATTGTTTTACTTCGAGAGAACTCATATTGTCCAACCATATAATCATTACTAGGGATTGTAATGTGGTAGTTTCCCTCTTGCTTTCCACATCACAGTACTGTAGCCGTTCAAACCATCCTGATCCCGCCTACAGCTGTATTGGATATAGACCCAAATAACATCATTTGTTTTCGGCTCTATACCATACTGACAGTACTGCTGCCTACTGCCAGGCACTTATGATAGTTTTTTTTATAAAACCTCCATTTGAGGGGTTTGAACCCCCGAACTTTGCAATAGAAAGCCAACACGTTATCTATTGAACATGAAATAGCCAACACTCTAAAATATGATGATGCAATAGATGATTTTGCAACTCTCAAAGCCAGAAAAGTATGCATGTGAATTTGATTTTACTATTAATTGAATAAATATACGCTTATTTTTGTCATCCAAAATGCAATATTATTAATAGTACAATTGACATTTCAGGGCTAGGCACAGGCCAATTTTGCAACTATTGCTCACTTTTTTTAAGCTCAGTAACTTTGGTCACTATTTTGGGGGAAAATCACTTTTTTTCACTGCTGAGGTTTTGTAAGATTTCTTAATACAAATTCCCTAGTGATGATCCAGGCCTCTATGCCTTCTTAGGGGACACAACAGAAATCTGGCTTATCATGTTAATACTGATCACGGTAATGTTATAGCAGAATGTATTTTTTCTATTTCAAATGAGTTTTTGTATCACTTGTAGCTCCAATAATGATAATAATAATTATTAGGCATTCATTACCTAAAAGTAAAAAAGAACGCCTTATGGCCAGGTCATGTCTTTCTGTCTGCAAGTTTATTCTAAAACTATCAGGCAGATTTTCACGAAATTTGGTAATAAGAACTTTTAAGCCAAAAGAGTAAGAAAATAGTCTAAATGGTTCACATAACCCAATCAGGGGTGCCACTATAAAAGAAATAATAAAAAATTCTCTTAATCTCGTAAAATATTAGTCGTACTAAAAACGTTTTTAAATAAAATTTGTAGAACTAATAAAATAAAATATTTCTTTCAAATACAGTTTTGACATCAAAATAACCTTTTTCAAGAAAATTTTACAAAAACATTGTAATATACTTTCCCTTATATCTTGTAAAATATTAGTCATACCAAAAAGTCTTCAAATAAAATTTGTAGAACTAATTAAATAGAATATTTCTTTTCATACGCATTTTTATCAAAATACAAGCTGTTTTTAAGAAAATCTAACAAAATCGTAATTTACTTTAAGCTTGGAAAATCTCTTGCATGGTATTGTATTGTAGTCAACAAAAACATTTTTCGTAGCAACCGATATAAACAAGATCTTTTATAAATACGTGAATGCATTAATTTTTTCTTACACACACAGCATTTAGTGAGTGAAAGGAAATGCATTATGTACAAAGGAGAAATTAAACTAAATAGGTTTATTTTCATTTCATGAGCAGACAGCGTTTTGTTAGTGAAAAGAAATGGATAATTTACGAAGGATTGAACATGATTGTAAAGATCACATTACTCCTTAACTCAAGTGAGGTAAGGGGATGGGGCACTGTATTTTGACCTTGCCCCGGGCACCAAAGTTACTTGCTACAGCCCTGAATGAAAGTTATAATTAAGAATGTCCAAATTTTGCAGCAAGAAACAAGAAACTTTCAACTGTAAATGGGAAAAATGAAAATTTTTCAATTCGGAGTCATTTTTTTTAATTTACCAGTAAGTTCTTATAAAATGAAGCTGTAAATAACTGTAAATTTTATTCACCTGTAACTCTTCTTCTCTTTGGTCATGTGCTGATGCCATAGCACTCTCGGTTTCTTCATCTTCACACACCATTTCTGATGATATGACCACCGATGTGGAAGTTTTTGACCTATTGGGACACTCCTCCACAACCACAAATGTGTCTGTTGAGATTTCTTTCAGAACTCCCTGCAAAATGATAACAATTAAACAAACTAGGAAATTAAAGCACAAACAAATTTTGGAATCAACAAAATGCAATAATTACCAATAATATGAAGGCAGCAACCCTTGTACGCAATTATTATAAATACAGTAAAACCCCTATTTAACGAATCGCTGGGGGATTAGAATGTATTTCACTAAATCGAGGTTTTCATTAAATGGAGGTTTTCAATTAAAATGAGTTAAATTTATCTTTTTTGCTTGTGTATTAGTTCCATTATATAAAACCAGAATAAGGCCACTGAAAATGGTCTCTATAATAAAAATCCATTTTTCAATTTTGTATGCACAATACTTATATTAATACTTTTAAAATAAACATTTATAAACAAATTCTAGTGACGAACAAGCCTTATTGCTATTGAATATGAAAATTTCTGTAATGAATCATTCATATGATTACAAAAAATAATTTCAAAATTTTAAAAGTATTTTCAAAATTGACATAAATCTTGAAACAATTTTTCATCCCTCCTTTAAAAAGCTTCATCATACAACATTGAATAGAAAATATTAAAATACATTTGGAATTTCACAAAAAATATCAAAATTATTCAAAAACCAAGCATACATAGCTACAAGAAAAATATTTATTAAAATATTCCAGCAAACTTGTTTGCTTCTTCTGGCAGGTGCTCTGAACATTCAGAACTTCTCGCTCCAAAGAATTTACTTTTGATATAGTAGTGCTGTTCACATCAAAAGAAGTTAAATATCTTCGCACCACTTCAAGTGCCTGAACCGCTTCACCAAGTGTGGGAACTGATTCTTCTTCTTGTACTGCGTCTTCTTCTACTACTGCCTCTTCTTCCTCTGCCTCTTTGGTATTACAGATTTCTTCCACGTCTTGTGGAGGACCAGACGTACTCTCAAGATCATCACACCGGACAAACTCTTCAAAATTTGTGTCCATGTCAGGTGCAATTTTCAACCAATTTTCGTGGTCAATCACATCGATATCTACATCAATTTCCATAGCATTGTTGCAATTGAACGCAGCCTTATGAAAACAGTTTGATATTGTTTGAGGTGTAACTGAATTCCATGCAGCTGTTACCATATGCAAACCCTGAAGGACGCTCAGTATCAAATGTTTATTCATCTCAATGTAGGATACTGCTTTCTGCACCAAAGCCTTCCTGTACTTTGCTTTCATGGAGTGAATAATGCCCAAGTCAAGTGGCTGCAGATGGCTAGTACAATTAGCTGGAAAAAACACCACTTTAATATTGCGAAGAAAATCAGTAACTGGAGGGCGGGCCGGACATTTATCAATAAATAGAAGAATTTTTCTATTTGCACCACCCATCTTTGCATCTAATGATTTCAAAAATGTTTTAAATATATCCGTTGTCATCCATGCATTTTTATTACTGGCATATTTACATGGCAATGCCCGTACATTTTTAAAACACCTTGGCTTGGCAAATTTACCTATTATTAGAGGCGTCAACTTTTCACTGCCATCTGAATTTGCACATAAAAGTGCAGTTATCCTATATTTACTTCTCTTTCCACCATGGCACTTGTCTCCTCTAGTAGCAAGAGTTTTTGATGGAAGAAGATTGAAAAAAATGCGTTTCATCTGCATTAAAAATATCATTCGGCTTATAGCCTTCTAAATACCTTACCAATGTTACACTCTTCCAGTAGTCAACAGCTCCTTCATCAACACTAGCACTTTCGTCACAAACACTTTTATATTCAAGTCCATGGCGCTTCTTAAATCTGTCCAGCCATCCATTGGAACCCTTAAAGTTTTCTATTCTAAGCCTAGTTGCTACCCTAATTGCTTTCTCCTTCAACAGTACACCATTGATTGGGAGGTTGGCGGAGCGCATTCCCACAAACCACTCTATCAATATCTTCTCCATTTCATCATATGGTGATGATTTGATATTTTTTCTTTTGATGGCTTTACCCCCACATTTCACTTCTTCGTCAAGTATTAATTGTTTATTCTTCATTATACAAAACAATGAAGACGGTGCAAGATTAAATTTGCGTGCAATTTCTATCGCAGGCATGCTTGGGTTCTTTTCCACTTCTTGAATGATTTTCACTTTTTCCGTAATTGTCAGCTTCTTCCTTTTACTAGTAGCCATTATAAAGGAATAAAAATAAAAATAGTAGAAAGAATATTTTTCACAATTGCTTCAGGTTTACACAGTGATCGCCGAACAGGCAGGCAGCACAACGAAGAGTTGAACTGCTAGATAAGGTAGACGGAGAGGGGACAGGCATTACGTCATCGAGATCGGAGTAATCAGCTGACATGTCTCACAAGGGAAGACCCCAAGGTGTGACACTCGTATCGGATTGTGACTTTGCAGAATGAAATTATATGCAAAATAACGGACTCCTATTTCTACCTAGGTGCCAACTCGACATCGTTTACGAGAAAATGTCCTTTGAAAATCGCGATCCGAGAGTCATCGAGATAAGAACGTTAAAACTTTTTCATGATCAAAAAGAAATCAGAAAAGTAGCATATTGTACGTAAAAATTACGATATACACTCAAAACATTGTGAATGGCTCATCACGCTCAAGCGGCTACATTGTCTGCTAAGACGGTAGCAGCCGCAAGGAAACCGTAAATCCTACAATGTAATGAATCCCGCTCGTATGTTCCTCATTTCTGGTATCACGCTCAGTTACCTGTTGTCATAGTGTGCTATATACTCGATGTCGTTTACGAGAAAATGCCCTTTGAAAATCGCGATCCGAGAGTCACCGAGATAAGAACTTTAAATCATGATCAATACATGACGAGATGGTAAAGCGAATGGGTGATCCGTAAAATTATGTTCATTAAGAATTACGGTGAAGAATTACGATGAAGAAAATAGTGGTTATAATGCATTGAATACATTTTTTTAAATGGTTTGCATGTTTTATCGATGATATGCTGGAAATTGCGAACAAATTTAAAAAACCGGAGAAAAAAATATTGGTCCCTTCGGGAATCGAACCCCGGCAAAAATATTTGAAATCCAACTCGTTTCCCCTAGACCACCGCTCCAAGAAAATTAGGAAAGGACTTTTAACGTTCTTATTTCGATGACTCTCGGATCGTGATTTTCAAAGGGCATTTTCTCGTAAACGACGTCGAGTATATAGCACACTATGACAACAGGTAACTGAGCGTGATACCAGAAATGAGGAATATACGAGCAGGATTCATTACATTGTAGGATTTACGGTTTCCTTGCAGCTGCTACCGTCTTAGCAGACAATGTAGCCGCTTGCGCATGATGAGCCATTCACAATGTTTTGTGCGTATATCGTAATTTTTACGTACAATATGTTTCTTTTGTGATTCCTTTTTGCACATGAAAAAGTTTACTAAATGCGGGAAGCGTCAAATAAAAATTGAAGTACGAGTACATAATATTTTTTTCACTAAATGCGGGTTTTTCACTAAAACGGGTTTCACTAAATGCTGGAAAATAATACATTGTTTATATGGAGCTATTGTCGGGACTAGAAAAAATCTTCACTAAATCCGGGATTTCACTAAATGCAGGAACATTAAATCGGGGTTTTACTGTAATGGCAAAAATAATGAATAACAACTGTTTGATTACATAAATATACTTTTATGATAGTAATCTCTAAGCCAAATAAAAGGCAACAAAGATACTTTGTAGACATTGATATGATGGTAAGAATATTGCTTGGATGTACAAATGCTAGAACAGATGGGCGAATGCAATTCATAAATGAACTTAAAGTATCATTTAAAAGCTAGTTTTAATTCTAAAATAAATACACAGGCATCATTTTATTTGCAGCTAAATGATTTTTCTCATAAATGAGTCAAACAAGTTCTATAAACTGAAGACAGCAAATATTTTTGTGGCATCGACAGATAAATTTTAAATAAATAAATAAATTTTAAGTACAGTGTGTCCTCAATAAACATCATTAATTCATTCCTGAAAATAGCGATAGAATGAAACAACGTTAAACAAATCAATATTTCCCATAAGAACCCATGTTATACAATATAATCAGTTCCAAAACCTCGGGTTAAAAACCTCTTGAACCATAAAAAGACCTTATATACTGTATTTTATGGAGCTTTATGGTGCCACATGTGATATGATATCAGAACAAATAAATCAATAAAACCATACATTAACCCAGTGGTGCCCAAACTTTTCTAATGGCAGGCCACATCAGTGGTTGCAAATCCCTTGGTGGGCCACATTGGAAGTTGCCAATTCTTCACCGGGCCGGATTAGAGTTTAAATCGGAAATTATCTATATATTCCGGGGTGCCATATAAGTGAAAATCATGTTTAAATAAGGTTTTCATGTCTAACATTTCAATATTTAAAGTTTTATTAGGAAAATTTTTTAAAAATGTATGTGTTACATTTTTCGAATTGCTTTTTTGCCATAGCTCCACAGGTCACACAAAAACCCTTTGCGGGCTGTAGTTGGGGCACCGCTGCATTAACCGATTAGAGACGGAGCACCGATATATTGGTGCTAAGGTATAGTCCTCTTCTGCCCTCTAGTGTGATGGCATGGTATTTGCTTCTTCTATCTTTTTTTGCCAACAGTTTACAGATAGTTTGAAGTTCTGTTCTGAACAGTTACACATTTTTTTCATCAGCGGTTTCTGTTTTACACTTTTTTGAACTTGACCCTTTTTATATTTGACAATGGCGACCAAAAGAAAACAGGGTGTGGATCTCAGTTAAGATTTATTTCTTCATAAGGGGATTCAAGTGGGGGGTAAGAGCAGATGGAATATCAGAATACGTTTTTCACTTAGAATTGCATACAGAGAAGAGGACAATTAACAAGTAAACGTATAAAAATGGATTTTTATAACCAACTTTTATATGGCCAATACTTGAATATGAATAAACTTTATAATATAATTATGATAACCTTTCAGCTTGCATAAGCATAAAAATTTGCAAAAGTGTCTACCTACCAGCTGTTGAGTGATGTGGGGGTCTCTCTAATTAATCTTTTTACAGTTGAGAGAATGGCAGACAGAAGTAGAGAACTCAGTGAAAAACGTAAGAATGTTTGGCATATAAGTAGGAAGAAGTTTGATAGTATCTTTTGTTTCATTAATGGAAATACTAACTTATCCATTCATATTGCCTAAAATCGACTAAAATATACTGCTAGTTCAGAGTAGCTAATTCACCTTTAGATACTAGGAGTGAAATTGTTGAATATTTCATATTTTAGTCACCTAACTTAAATGACAAAAATAATAAATTGTTCTTTTCCTAACATCACATCAACCATTCATATAAAACAGTGTATAAATATAGTTATCTGAAGCTAAGCTACAACACAACACTTTAAAATGTTTCATTAAAATGTGTTCAAATTAACATCCTTTACAAGAGTATTACCTATCTTAAATAGTGAATAAAGACAAAGTATTTAAGATAAATAAAAAACTTACTATCAATAACAAATACGATAAATAAAAACAAAATTATTAGCAGAAATATCCCTTCAAAAAACGTAGGAATGCTCATATCAATACCAATTAAAAGAAAGAGACTTCTATTAAATATTACAGCATAAACAATGACAATAGTTTGTTTAATCTCGTTGCTATGATGAACGCTTGTCTATCTTCCCACATGAATTCAAATACACATTTATCGCACCTCAAATGTAAGGATCTGGTGGCTGAGGTGACTAAAGCACACGTCTTATGCGATGGTGAGGTGGTTCGAACCCTGCAAACAGCTTTGGATATACAGTAAAACTCCATTATAACATGCCTCACAATGCCGCGGATTCGGATATACCACGGGTCTAGTCATGTCCCCCAAAATTATTCCATTTATTTTCTCCATAAACAACTTTGTTTCAAATTTTACAGCGATTTATGATGTAATCCCTATGACCTTGCACGTGATTTCCTAAGGAGATACCGATGCTTCTCTACATTGTCTCAAAATCGTATTATTCAATAAAATCAGTCTTTGACCGGCATCTCGTATGGGCTCGAGAAAAACCCTCCAGTGTTGTAAATACCACGCCCAGGCTAAGGTAATTAAATACACGTTTCACAAGGCTTTTTGTGGAATGTGTGGTTTCAACTGTTTCTCTTGCTTACTTATACAGCTATATTCACTTTTTTCGATTTTAGGGTTATACTAATTATGTCCACCAAAAGGAAAACATATACAATAAAAGAAAAGTTGAACAAAATCAACAGAGTGAAACGCGATTATTCGAAAGCTAGTTTATTCCAGGAGTTTGGCGTTCCTGAAGAAACAATTCGTGGTTGGATTAAAGAAGAAGACAAATTACAATTATTATGTGTTCTTTGAATTAAGTGTACGAAGTGAACACATATAGGGGAGTGAGCATATATGTACTTTCACATTTTAAAAAAATTATTTTCTGGGAAATTTCCCGAAATAACGCGGGTTGCCGATAACACGGGTGTCCACTCTGTCTCCCGAAACCCGCGTTATAATGGAGATTTACTGTGTTTATATATATAAAGCAAAGTTAATATGAAAGTTGGTAAAAATATAGTAGATCATCGATTATCCAGCACCCTAGAGGGAAAGGGGTCACCAGATTCTCAAAAACGCCATCACATCAAAGTTTTTATACAAATCATTTTTTAATAATCTTTTAGAACAATGTATTTTTGTATATTGTGTATATGTTGTTAATATTTCGAATTTGTTTACTGTACAAATATGTTATAAATAAAGCATGGAATATTTAAAACCATACATACAGTACTGTAATAGAGAATTACGTACAATTCAGTATGTGTAGGTATGAGTTTGCATAGTATTTCAATAGGGATAACAAAAAATATGGCTAAATGAGTTCAGGTATCCCTCGATTATGTGTGTTCAGTTTACGCATTTTTGCATGCATGTGATTTTATTTTTAAGACCATTTTTCAATATATGCCTCGTGTATTCGCATTAACGCAATTATATTCTTACAACAATTTTTCAATATACATGTTGCATATTTGCATAAACATGATCCATTATGCACACAGTACAGGTATGCCTTGTTTAGCGCATGTTCCTGTAGTGTATTTTCGATACAGAGCGGTCAGCATCTCAGGACTAAAATTTTAATTTTTGAAAATTTTTAAAATAATGCTCCTAAAAGCTATGGTCCTTGATTATGGTCCAAGCATTTTTCTCATGTACCTTCATTTGTACTTCACTCTCTGGATTAAAGTCTGATGAGAAACATCGAACCACATGAGATATTAAATGCAGCCCATCAAAACAACCGCGACTTTAAATGCGGCCTTCTGAGGTACTCGGAAATACTAATGCAGTCCACTATTGGAAAAAGGTAGCATGCCACTGCCCTAAGGTTGCACAAGCTATCCTCAACACTTCATCCACTCCATCATCAACCATATTTCCCATGGTAAATACTCTCTCCCTTCTTTTAATGAAGCGTCTGCCAGTGTAGTGTCTCAAAATATTTGTAAATTATGGAGACATACGTCAATCCAAAACAGTTTTTCCATTCAAATAAGGCAATCTGCCGCAACTGGAGAAGCGCTGTAAAACAGATACACATGAGAGAAATCTACGCAGTATTTTTTGTGACTTATTTCAGAGCCGAGTCAGAACAATGTTAGTTTGAATCATCGACGACATAAATTCGAATATGGTAGTCATTTTTTAATGACATTAATGCAAATTAACATTAATCGAAGCAGCATTAAACCGAGGATACACTGTATCCTACAATTGATAATTTTACCTTTTTACACTTTGCCTATAAACTAATCAAGGCAAAAAATATTCTTAGCTAATTTTCTTACATTTAATGGGCAAGATGAAAATGTGTTTATACATGTCTATGATTAACTTTCACATGACTTGCCTGTGACTGCCAAAATGCTATTTTTCGTCGCAACATGGTTGAAGGCACATGCATCACCTGATTTAGTTCTTCAATTGTCCACTGACCTGAGAAATTCCAGAAATATTATAATAATAACAATACCAATGGTAGGCATTCTAATAATAAATGATAAATAACAATATATGTTAGTAAGCACTCACTTTTAGTCTGAAAATGCCATATGATAGTTGCATGTATGGGGGATACAGTTAAATGCAAGGTACGATCTTTCAACTCAATATCTAATGCCACTGAACCTAGATGAGGCTTCCAACAAAGAGTTCTATTACCCTGAAAAATAAAATTAATAAAATCATGCCTAGGAGTAAAACCCACAACAAATACATACATAGCTTTTAAATATATTGAAATGAACACATTACATAATCTTTAAAGTTTACCTTTAAGGTTTCAAAAGCCTTTGTGTATGCTTCAAGATGTTCTGTGACTATTGTAGGCAATACAAGATTTTCTTCTTTGAAAGGAGGCCAAAACTGAGCAGAAAGAATCATTGCTGTACATGGGAATTGCTGGAAAAAGTGCATGACAAAATCAAGAAACAAAAAAGATTAAATCTTATTTCCTTAAGTGAACATATTTACTCAAGTATTACCTGATTATCTAACTTGAAATTTCCATCAGAATGAAGATGGGTATTGATCCTCTTTGAATCATAGACATCTTTTAACATTACCTCACAATAGTGCAGCTGTGACTCTCCAAACCTTAGTATAAAATTAAAGAACAAATAAATAACTGCAATATCCGAGTCCATGAAAATTCAACTCTCTTCTCAATTTACCTGAGTTTTAACAACTCCAAGTAGCGTATCTCCTTTTCTGTATGATAACTTAACTGAGAAAGCAGCCTGTCAGCAAGAAGTGTCCGATATTCATTGACAAAAAGTTCCTTACTGCCATACACATTGACTAGCATTAAGATTATATCAGACGTTCTTCGGCTTTTGGATGTACTGGCTGAAGAATGCAGAACAAAATATTAGAAGGAACACTTTCTGAGGTAAAAAGTAATGATTTTTTATAAAAATATTTTGTGCCTAACTCATTAGTTTTAACATTAAAATATTAGCAAAACCCTTAAAGATTCTCAACATCCTATAGGACAGCGCCAGTTATAGGCCTGGCACAACAGATATGAATAACTGAAGTTAAACATAACCACCTCATAAAATCTCTTAGTCATTCTATCTTTTTCTAAAAATTTTAGCAACAAAATTAGGGTATCGTCCTATAATCGAGTAAAAAGTTTTAAACACTGCATGGAACATCCTGACACTGACTCTTAGTTTGAATGTGAAGTGAGGACTAGCTATTATTTTTAGCAGTTTTAAATAAGTTAGCCCAAATCTTTTAGAACTGAAATGACAGATAATGTAGAGATGAAAGGCAACTCTGTAAAAGGGAATGTATCGAAGGTATAAAACGAAGTTTTGATAGAAATTTTAAGCTAATGGTGGTGCATTATGCTGAGGAAACTAACAGTTGTGAGGCTAGGAGGAAATATAATGTGTTGGAAGCAAATGTGTGAAGGTGGAAGCAAGCAAAACAGAAACTTGAGGTGATAACTCAACACAGAAATCATTTAGTGGACCCAAATGAAGTTGATTTCATGAATTAGGAAAAACTGTAAAATTTGTGTGTACTCAAAGAATGGATGGAAAACCAATGTCCCGGAAAATCATTACACTGAAAACTTATCCCACAGCAAGAATTCAAGGCTAGCAATGGTTGACGCATACGGATGAGGCATCGTAATGGTTTTTGCCTGTGATGAAGAACTTCTCTTTGCCAACGTCTACCTTCTGACTACACAGACAAACATTGCATTCCAGAAGCATGTAATTGCAATGTGAGAAATTCATGATTACCTTCTGAGCCAAATGGGTAATGCAGACGAGATACCTAAATATTTCAACATGTCATCCAATTACACAGTTAACGAAAAAAGCACAAAAAAATCATTATAAAAACTTCAGGAAATGAAAAAATGTCCATTACTGTAATGCTGGCAGTGTTAGCAGATGGCATCGTATGTTATTTTAAAAATATGTATTACAAAGTTTTTTCCTGAATAGACTTTTTTATTGTGGTCATCTTAAATTCAAAGTCATTTCCTTTTGGGTTAATATTGTATTATCAAAATTATTCCGTGGATAAGCAAAACCATAGATATCAAGGGCCTAATTATAACCATCATAAAAAATGCAATCATATACATTTATCCATCATCAAAACATGACATGTTCCAAGACCATTTACTCACTAGGATCAGCTTCCACAGGATCTGGCTCCCAATTCTCCCAGTTAGCATCAGTTTCTTCATCTGAGTGACCTGCTTCATTGTCAAGCAACAACAATCGCATCCTACCTTCCTCGCCACCACCACGGGCAAGTTCTTCTGCCAAATCACATGGCCCTTCCTCTGTAAGGCTACTCACAACACAACGTACTGTATCCTCTCTACCCCGCAAGTACTGCCTAAAAAAAATGATGACTATTATTGGTTTTAATTTTTTATGTGTTGAAATAGTGAATCACATTTTTAAAATATGAGGAAATTTCATCATCCTTGACTGAAATGGTATCACCATCACCAAAGGCAGGTCCATGGTTATTATAGGCTAAACCTATCTCTCCACATACTTCATTTATCGATCGCTCTCTTTAATCTTTAAGTCACATAGAAACTTAAACCTTTTTCTTTCTCTTTTTCCTTCCAATTATCCTTTTAAAAACATCTTTAACCATGCTGTCTCCCTTGAGGTAATGTCTGATCTAGTTTATCTTCCTCTTTCTTATGATTTGTACATTCATGTTTTTCTCTTTTTCTTCTTAGCATTAAATAAATTTTCATGCTATCTTTCAGTTTCATCTTCAGCATTCTTCCCCATGTCCACATTTTGAAGCTTTCCAAGTATTTTGTAACATTTTTTCCCAAATGTCCATGTTTCCACTACACACAAAGCAATAGCTCCAAACATAGCAATTTATCAATTGCTATCATATGTATGTCTTAATTTAACCCTTGATTAGTCGCATGAGGTCCTATATGACCCCAAGTCACCTATTTTCATCAATATACTTAAAACTATGATGTCTATTGAGACCAAACTTGTAATACCTTCATTATTTAGCTTCCTAATTATAATTTATCATTTTTGTTAATTTTGGATTTGTTAATTAATTAATATAAAATTTAGCCAATTGTAAGACATTTAAAGTTTTTATGTTCGTTTTTTATGGGAATCTTCTCTTCAGTTATCTCTGAGTCTGAGCATGTTGTTCTTTTGCACCATCATCCGTCTGTCTGTCATTTATTTCATCTCTGAGTTTTGTTCTGCTGCGCGTGTAACTGAATACAACTATTGCTTCTGACATCCAAATAAGAAGTCTGAAAAACTGTGGTACATATTTTTCACTTTATTTCTCTGGGGATGTCTTTACTCTACTTTCTCTCTTCATATGTGGCCCCACAACCTTCCCTTCGCAGCAATAAACCAATCCATAAGCAACCGCATGTGCCGTCCCTTCAGGCATGTGGAGCATATGGTCATCCACCCCCAGCATTCAGTACCCTCACAAACAAACGCATGTGTTCACTCTAACTTCTCCATAGATTTTGCCCTAGAAACAAGGACATAAAAGTGCAAAATAAATGTGCAAATTGTGGTGGTTTTATATGTAAAGAGCATATGATTTTGAAATGTTATGAATGTTAGGATAGCAGTGGTAACTAAAAAAGAAAGTAAAATTTTATTTGCAAAACTTGTTTTTGTTTTACCTTGTCAAAATTCTTCATAAACAATTTTATTTTAACTTAAAATGACGTACTTTACAGTATGATAAAAATAACCTAACATTTTATTATTAAATTTCAAAAACCATTTTGGGGTCTTAAAAGACCCCACGTGACTAATTAAGGAACTTTTTTCATGCAACTAAGGGTTAAAGGTAACTTTTGCTCTGCAATTGTAATCATTTCATCAAAATGGTATATGAATAATCATTATACATACATTACAGTTGCCAGTACAATTACTGTGTACTTATAATGGTAATTAAAATAGGAATCTAATGTCATTGAATCCCAGGTTTTGTGAACTGATGTCACTTATAAGTCCTTACAATAGCTTTGATATAAAAAACTTTGGAAGCAAATAAAAAATCGCTTAAAAGGCTGTTTCCAAATCACTCCTTAAATAATTACATATAAAGTGCTAATTTTTACGACAGAATAATAATAATTTCAACATCTATATATCATCTAAAAAATTCTATTATCCAATGATACTTAACCTCACAGGTTCAGTGACTGTTTCCAAAAGCACTCCAGTTTACTTTTACTTTACTTTACTTTACAGTATGATAAAAATAACCTAACATTTTATTATTAAATTTCAAAAACCATTTTGGGGTCTTAAAAGACCCCACGTGACTAATTAAGGAACTTTTTTCATGCAACTAAGGGTTAAAGGTAACTTTTGCTCTGCAATTGTAATCATTTCATCAAAATGGTATATGAATAATCATTATACATACATTACAGTTGCCAGTACAATTACTGTGTACTTATAATGGTAATTAAAATAGGAATCTAATGTCATTGAATCCCAGGTTTTGTGAACTGATGTCACTTATAAGTCCTTACAATAGCTTTGATATAAAAAACTTTGGAAGCAAATAAAAAATCGCTTAAAAGGCTGTTTCCAAATCACTCCTTAAATAATTACATATAAAGTGCTAATTTTTACGACAGAATAATAATAATTTCAACATCTATATATCATCTAAAAAATTCTATTATCCAATGATACTTAACCTCACAGGTTCAGTGACTGTTTCCAAAAGCACTCCAGTTTACTTTTACTTTACTTTACTTTACAGTATGATAAAAATAACCTAACATTTTATTATTAAATTTCAAAAACCATTTTGGGGTCTTAAAAGACCCCACGTGACTAATTAAGGAACTTTTTTCATGCAACTAAGGGTTAAAGGTAACTTTTGCTCTGCAATTGTAATCATTTCATCAAAATGGTATATGAATAATCATTATACATACATTACAGTTGCCAGTACAATTACTGTGTACTTATAATGGTAATTAAAATAGGAATCTAATGTCATTGAATCCCAGGTTTTGTGAACTGATGTCACTTATAAGTCCTTACAATAGCTTTGATATAAAAAACTTTGGAAGCAAATAAAAAATCGCTTAAAAGGCTGTTTCCAAATCACTCCTTAAATAATTACATATAAAGTGCTAATTTTTACGACAGAATAATAATAATTTCAACATCTATATATCATCTAAAAAATTCTATTATCCAATGATACTTAACCTCACAGGTTCAGTGACTGTTTCCAAAAGCACTCCAGTTGGATCAAGTTGTCTTAGTGCTCTAATAGCAGCAACATAAGCAGTTAATACATCAGGGGTGTTTACACCAGGATGAAGCAACCTTGTTTCTAAGGCTTGCTGAAGTTTCTGGGTTAGATAAGGCCTCAAATCTGTTTTTTGTAGACAGACTCGAAGATCTTCAATGGCTGGTTGAGAATCGGGATACTCTGGGAACCAAATGTTAATTTAAAACATTTTAATACATTTCTTCCATTTAGAACTTAAAATCTAGGACAACAAATTTCAAATAAATAACAAAATAAAAGGATATCCTGTTAAGTTTTTGCAAGAGAAATAGGGCTGATTTTTTTATTTCACTTACCAATTATTATGTTGAACAACTGCTCTATTCTTGTTCTAGTGTACGTTTCATACAAAAAATGTGTTAACTTGTGATTGAACTTCTCTATAGCTTTTCGTCGATTTGCTTTAGCTATTATACTATGCTCAGGAACCTCACAGTAAATTTGAGAGAGCCAACCCATAACAACAGTCTTCAACCACTAAAAAAAAGTGCCAGAAATGTAAACTAGCAAATAAACCATAATATTTAAATGATGAACAAAACCATGCAATGCATACATTTTCCAATGAGTTGATGTGTGAAACATCAAAGCTGCCTTTGCAAGATTCTTGCACATGATTCCCAATTCTAACATGAATTAATGAAGTTAGAACCTCACCAGCAAGACTCTCTAACAATTCCAATTCAACAAGTTTTCTGAAAAGAATGATATGAGGATAAATTTAATGTATCAGCAGTGTTGATACAAGAAATTTTCAGAAAAAATGTATGGCCTCAAATTATTAAACAGCTTTGTAAACACTTCGATAAATTTCACTTCGTTATTTATAAAAATGAGCCAATCTAGTAAACATGCATTATCAAAATGTAACAAAGTATTTTTATCTTCCTAGGGATTAGCTCCAGTTATACAGGAAAACATAATGCATCACGATATCAAAGATGTGTTATTATTTTAGTGAAAATGTATTTAAATGTTTGAAGAATTTAAACAGTAATAATAAGCTAAATTGACCTCCATTTTTCGACATTCAAATATCCCATCATGTTTATGATACTCTACGTGAAGCCTTACCGATTCACTTGATGGAATACTTGCAGAATCGCTTGACATTGGCACTGCTCTATTTCATGATTACAACCGCTACAATGAAGAAAATCTTCGGCAGATTCATCACCATCACCTTTACAAAGAATTTTCTCATTTTAAAACCAGTATATACAGACTAAACTTCCAATATCTTGAGATACCTTACCTTGAGGTAACCTGTCCGCATTGCAGAATACTCTAAAAGATGTGCGATAGAAATCTTCCATTATTTTTTTTGTGTTCAACGGCAGCTCAGAATGCAGTGTGGCTCTAACGATAACTCTAAAGGTGCCAATAACTGTGTCTTCGCCATTAATGAAATGCCGATTGCCACTTAAATACCGTAGTGTATCCAACCTTAACAACTGGGGCAGAAATAATGACAATGAATTATAAAGACTTTCTACAGCGTCCCTGAAACTTTCAAAGCCTTCTAGTTCCGACCCTGAAGTTTTAAAATATCCCCAAAAGACAGGAACAATTTGTCGTCTTAAATAATGTTTAATCCTATCGAATATAAGTTCCTCTAGGAAATGTTCTTGAATGGCTTCTTCCTTACAAATACTTTGTAAAATTTCATTAATCGTTTCTTCAGGGGCACTGTCGTTAACCTAAAATATTTCAAGATTCAAATGTTAAAGATGAAACATCGATATTATTAAAATATTTACACACGAAATAAAAAAACAATTAATAAATCATATAATTTTAACTAGCTTTAAAAATAACAAAAAGTGCAGAAACCTCTCCGTATATTATGGGATATGCACGACAGATTTTAGTCCAAAGATCCCCAGACGAACAATTCACCGCCATTTTCCCGGCATGAATTTTTCCGATATCAAAACAATAACACATATTATTTATCTTTTTATTGTAAAATATGATAAAATAGTCTAAAAATTATTATATACATATTTCTATCTTAAGTTGATCAAGCGATCGGAAACTTCCACTATTCTAAGACGGACAATGTGGTCAAATTAGTTATGGCGGTTTCAATTGAATAATATTATTAGAAAGCTGTCGCCAATTGTGTCTATTGATACTTTAAAAGCTTTATATTACGCTAAAGTACATTCCTACCTTTCATATGCTATTATGTTTTGGAGAAATTGTAAGTTATCAAAAAAGTTTTCTCTCTACAGAATCGCTATAAAAGCCATGTATAGTGTGTCTATACGTACTCCTGGTAAACCGCTTTTCTCGTCACTAAACATACTAACTCTTCCTTCACTTTATATTCTTAGCTATGCTACATTAGTGAAAAATTATCACAACAGTTTACCTGCTAACTCAGACTTTCATAATTACCACACTCGTGCTAAAAATGATATTCACTGTATGCAATAATAACTATACAATTTTTTTAAATGTGCCTGGATTATTTTTAACAACTTACCTAATGAAATAAAATTACTTTCGTCACCTCGGTTATTCAGGAATAAATTTAAAAAATTACTTATGTAAAGGCTAATACAACATTAATGAAATTCTTACTGATAAATTGTAGTTATATTTGCTGTTCCATTTTGTAATGTACACTGTATTTTTTAGTTATCTACTCTTTTTTTGGTATATGCCATATACCTGTACTTGCTATTTTCCATTTTATTGATGTATTCCATGTCATTTATGATCAGAAGGAATTAATAAATATTATTAATATATATGTACTAGCATAATTGCCTGTCAGATATGACGGGTATGTGCAGAATATGTACTTATTAAAATTAAGGTGCTTCCCATTCTTCCTCCCTTTCTCTCTGCTTCCCTCCTATTCTCTACCCTCCCTCTCCCCTTATTCTCTAGCTCCCTATTTTCTCTTTCTTTCTTCTTCCCATTCTCCATCCCTCTCTCTCTCCTATTCTTCACCCTTACTTCTTCCAATCCTCCTTTCACCCTCCAATTCTTTCTTTCTCCCTCACATTCTCCCCTCAAAAATATAGCTATTTCTCTCAGCATGATAATAATAATAAAAAATTTATTAATCCAAAGATCGAGTATTACATCGATGTAGGACAAGTCATGTATATAGTATAACACAAAAATCATTGTCATGTAGTAAAATTGAAATATTCATTAACGGAATAAAACAGTTTGCTCTGTAAGAAAGTCCTTAATTTTTTACGAAATGTGGAAATTCCTTGGATAGCTTTGAAGTCTCCAGGTAATTTGTTAAACAAGAGAAGCCCCATTGACTTGGGGCCCAAGACAGCTGCTCTTGTTCATACAAAGTTTCTGTGAAGGGCATTAAGTTGCCTCGTACTATGATGGTGAACATTAGTTTTTTTCATATAGGAATAAATTTGTCTTAGCATGAAGTAACATTACAAATATATATAAACATGGCACTGGTAAAATATATATATGTAGATACAAACCTTGCATACAAAAATAATATTTATTTGTTTAACATTACACTAGACAACTTTAGCTTGCCAAAATTATTTCAAATCTCTAGAACATATGTACTATAATTTGAATTATATATTTTTTAAATTTCAGTCCACATAAAATATTACTTCATTAAATTGAAATTTATTAGTCTTATTCGGAGGAAGTGCAATATATTCCCCCTAAAATAGCGCCACAAACAAACATTTATTTCTTAAATTAGCATGTCAACCCTAAATAAACTAATTCTGATTACCTCATTACATAAATTTGTGTCAAATTTCAATTTTCTATATACATCCTTGATCGAGTTATTTTCATTTTAATAACTTTACACTCAGTCAGACCAACGGATACACAACATATCCTTTTGTTATTATTTTTGTGATTCTTTTAAACCTCCCTTTCTCTCCCTATTCCCCAAACCATCCTTAGGTCCTCCATTCTTCTACCTAACTCCCGTAACCTATCGCCCAATCCTTCACACTATAAATATTTTACATGCTTGGTTTGTTTATTAAAACGTTCAGCAAATACCTCCATTTTTCATGCTGTTTCCATTTCATCTATATATTAATAGCTTAAAAAATGAAATTTTTAAAGTGATGGTAACAGCCACCTTAATGTGTGATGCATCAAATTAAACATCTGGACATGCAGATTTGGAGGCAATTATAAAATTGAAATCGATCAAACCATTGGCAAGATATTGAGGTATTTTTTGACCGGCTAAGCTCTGCTCGATGTAGTTGTAGTGGTTAATTTTAAGTGGTGCTGCTAGCAGACATTAGACACCATAGGAAATAACGTGGCACTCCAAGTATACATTAGTAAAAGGGAATAAACCTTGCAGTCGCTGACCTTCGTGGTAATGTGACAGAAGGCTAAATACCAAGACAATATTTAATCTAACCAACCAGTCAATTTATCAACAGACACCTACAAGTTAATATTGAATTTAGCTCATTATTACGATTTTTAATCTTTTTGAATAGTATTCCAGCTCTTTAAGTATGTACTACTAGTAGTAGTTGCCCATCGATAAATTGACTGGTTGGTTAGATTAAATATTTTCTTGGTAGTTAGCCTTCTGCCACATTACCATGAAGCTCAGCAACTGCAAGATTTATTTCCTTCTACTTATGTCCGCCAGGAGAACCAACTTAACATCACCCATTATTCCTATATTGACTAAGGTCTGCTAGCAGCGACACCTTAACATCAACCTCTACAGCTAGCTTAGCCTGTCACAAAAAATCTCAATATCTTGCCAACAGTATGACCGATTTCAATTTTATTATTTTCCTGCAAATCTGCAGGTTGAGATGTTTAATTTGATGCATCACACGTTAAGGTGACTGTTACCTTCACTTTAAAAATCTCACTTTTCATGCTAATAATATATTGACTCCTTCTCATAAATAATGCAATGAATGTCATTTACATTGATTGCTATAAAAATCATTTCATTCTCCTTCTTGTATTAAAAGCCTTTAAAGCACGCTTAAACTCATAAGGATTGAAATAACAATAGGATTCTGAGGTTTAACAATGTAATTGGTTGGAAAGGCAACATCCCGTTAAGATGGCATGATTTCCTCAAAATATATGAATTAAACGTTTTACGAGGGATTTCGAACTGTTGGCAAAAACGATGAACAGAATGAGAAACCTTATATTTTTTTGTTAAAATGGTCTAGATCTAAAGGTCGTGAGTCAATTTTTTCTAATTTTAATGTCAAAAAGAAGATTAGCCTGGACATCAAAAAGTCGATTTTCACATGTTATCTAATGGAGAATGCAAATCTTCCCCTGGAGTCGAACTCTGGATGTTTTTCATAAATTTTCCTTCGTCACAGCATTTTCATATCTGAGTAGATTATCTCTGCCAAATTTAAAGTTTATATCTGCATATTTGATCGAGTTATTCGCGTTTTAAGAGTGTTACATGGACCAATCAATGGACCAACATAGTGTTTTATTAAAAGTATGGGATAATACTAGTGTAATTGCCCATAAAATATGAGTATGCGTGGATTAAGTATTAAATTTAAGGCACTTCCTATTCTTCCTTCTTTTCTCTCTTCCTCTCTCCCATCCTCCTCCCTCCCTCTTCCCCTCTCTCCTACTCTGGAAAAACAGACTTCCTAGTCTCAATCTCATCCTAATAAAGACCTATCTATCTCTGCCCCTTTCTCTCTGTCTCCCTCCCTCCCTCTCCCTTTATCTCTCTCTTCCTCACTATCTTCCCCTCTCTCCTTCTATGGAAAAATAGACTTCCTAGTCTCAATCTTGCCCTAACAAGGAACATTATCTATATACCTCTCCCTCCTCTGTTTCCCTCTCTCTCTCTCTCTCTCCTTTTTTCTTCCTCTCTCTACTATTAAAGCATTCAAAACACACTTTCCTTACGTATATAGTATAAGGATTGAGACAACAGTAAAATACTGAGGTTTAATAATGACACGGTAAGCAAGACAACATATCATTAAAAAGCTTAAATTTTTCCAATAAATATGATTTAAACTTAGAGCTTGAG
Organism: Tanypteryx hageni; assembly: GCA_028673005.1. Taxonomy (NCBI): domain Eukaryota; kingdom Metazoa; phylum Arthropoda; class Insecta; order Odonata; family Petaluridae; genus Tanypteryx; species Tanypteryx hageni. The sequence goes on along the minus strand of CM054113.1, from coordinate 106,925,903 downwards.
TGATTTCGAATAGTAGGCATAATGTGACAATAAGAATAAGAAACATTATTTATTTTTCATTAAAAAGGTTTAGGTCCGAAGATCATAGGTCAATTATTTCTTATTTCAATTTGCAAAAGAGTCAAGGCTGTAAGTCAAAAAATCAATTTTTACGTGTTATCTTATGGGAAAGAGAAATTATCTTCTGGAGTCGAATCCAGGTGCTTTTTTGGGATTTTCGTAAATGGCTTTTTCTATAAGAATGAAACATTTCTACCAAATTTCAATTTCAACCCACTCGGAAAGTTTGTTAAAAATAGCATTAGTCAGTCGTAAATAGTTCTCAATTCTCCCGCTCTTTTCTGAGGGCTTTTTAAGAGTGGCACCACAGTCGAGTGTGGCAGAATGATTTAGCTCATGATTATAGTTTAGATCGACGTATATTGTATTTCTTCATTTTACCATTAGTATTAAAATTTATCCTTACAATTGATGCTTTTTTTAAAAATATGCATTGTTTTTACTAGTGGCATATTGTTGCTGTGACATTTACATTGTAAATTTGGTTTTTTACCTGTTGGCTTGAATAAATGAATTAATATATAAAGAAAACAGTTGCACAGCTTCACATTTACATGCATTCAAATAACTTAAATGATCCTGGGATTGAAGTTGTATAAGCTGCGTAAATTAATCCTTAAGAAAATGGGGGGAAAACCTGTAGCCACGGCCTGTATACCTTTCCTGTCTACGGTATCCGGGAGAATAATGAGAATCTTAGGCAAGCGAGGCATCAGGGTGGCACACAAACCGCCTCCAAAAATCAAAAGTTTTCTACCACAGGCCAAGGACCAACTAGGCCTAAAAACAACTTGAGTATACAAAATCCCATGCTCGTGCAGCAAGGCATACATAGGACAAACAGGACGGAAAATAGAGACCAGAATAAAAGAACATGCAAGATGCATCTGCCTCAACCAGCCTAAAAAGTCAGCGGTTGCAGAGCACAGCATCTCCTCAGACCACCGCATCAAATTCACCGAGGCCAAAGTGGTTGCAAAGTCAAGAGGCTTTTGGGAGAGGCTGGTGAAGGAATCCACTGAGATCAGGCTGCACAAGGACATGCTGAATGGGAACACGGGATTCCAGCTCAGCAAAGTGTGGAATCCCATACTCCCCAAAATGGTGGAACGCCATAGGCCGACTCAACAGCCAATGGGAGATGAGCCACCAATCCTCGGTAGGGATATAAGCACAAACGGACAAATGGTACGACACTCAGGAGTTCCCTGAAGATGGCGCAAGAGAAAGGTGCTGAAACTTCGGAAGACACCATTTTCAACTGGCTGGAAATCTGAGAACAGTTCATCTTAATCCTTACTCTTCCATCTACCGCTGTTTCTGCAGAAAGAACCTTTTCAGCACTGAAAAGGATAAAGGCATATGAGAAATTCAACCCTGCAAAAACAACTATCAGAACTGGCGAGAATTTCAATTGAAAAAATTACTTCACAACCAAAAGAGCCAAGTGTGTTCTCATGATGTTGTTATAGAAGAATCCAACAAGAAAGATTGTAGGTTAGATTTCATACACAAATAAAGTGAATAATACTTTTCTTTGTGTTCCTTTTTTATTTCGTAGATATGTTAATGATGTTAAAGGAAACCCAGTGGACACTTATGTAGGTTGACCAGATATCCTCTTTTTTGCCTGAAAACTTTTGTCATTTCTTTTTTTGACTCCTTCCTCTATTTTAGGTTCAACCAATTCAAATTCCTTCAATTTCTTTTTATTCAGAGATGCCAATTTATTTCTGCTTAGCTTTATTTTAATGTGACTTCAGTAACTATTTTGTTAGCATTGCTAATTTCTGAGAAAAGTTTTTATATAAGTATATATATTTTTGGATTGGTTTAGATATATTTCATTTGGTTGGATAACTGATGATGTCAGGCATTTAAGGATGAATCCCCACAAAAATGGTTTTCAAAAAATTTGAAATAACATTAAAGTAAGTTCAGTGGGGTTATTTAGAAAAAACAGCTGGAAAGCATTGTCAAAAACTTCTTTTAAGTTAAATGTAAGTAAATATCACTATTATTTAATTCAAAATTTTTTGGAAAAAATGAAAACAATATGTGAAATCCACGTTATTTTAAAAATCACAACTATCATTGCTATACATGTTTCCATGAATAAATTTCATGAAACCTCTTGTGATGATATAGATTACCATGAATTTTAGTGTTTTAAATATTTTCTTGAACTATGGTGAATCTCATATCTTAATTGACCAAATAAAATATTTTTCAGGTTAACCCTTTCTTAAATGAACATGAACAACAAAAATAAACATAAAGCGTATTGCTCCACTTGTTATAAAACAATATTTTTAGCAGTGAAGGGAAAATAAGATTTGGAGCAGCATTTGAATTCAGCCAAGCATAAGAAAAATAGGATATCTGGCGATACATCAGGAAAAATTATTATGTCATTAAAAAAGGTAAGGAGGCTGAAATTATTTCTGCTTGTGAGCAGGCCTGGACATAGAGGCTCAGGGCCCCTAGGCAGTTTTTGGTAATTTAGCAAAAAACAAACTACTTTTATTTTTTATTTATTTAACGTACTTTGACTTTAGAAAATAGACAAGCAGACTTAGAAATGAAATAGACAAGTACCAACTATACTTTTTTACACATTATAATTTTTACATATTCATATAATTACAAGATTACATTGCCACGCGACGAACTTTCTTCTCTGCAAAGGAACGGATGACCTCACTATAGTCCATGGACTGCGTTATTTCTGACTCTATGTACAGCTCAGAGAGTGAATTAAGCCTGTTCTCTTCTGTGGTAGATCTTAAATAATTCTTTACTCTCTTTAGCGCTGAAAATGACCGTTCTGCCGAACAGTTTGACCCTGGTGTACACAACAGCATCCGGAGCGCTATTCCCACGTTTGGATAAATGTCCAAAAAGCCTTTTTCCAGGATGTACTTGTATAGCTCCAGTGATGATAACCCTTTTCCCCCTGTAGCCTCAGCGGACAACAAATGAGCTCGCAGGTGCAGACACTCATTTTCCAAAGTACCGTCCAAATCCCCCGGATAGAAGGCTTCCAGGTTCCGTGCTCCGTCACGGACATCTTGAGATTCCAAACTATGTAGCTTCGTGAGAAAGTCAAACTTTTTACTTAACTTCTTGCAAGCAGAGCCACGTCTCTGTAGTTCTGCAATCAACCTGTCGATAATGACGTTGAAGACGGTAACTCTGAATCTGTCCCTGCCGGAGAGTTCGACCTCGTTTTCCTTTACTTCGTCAAACTGGACCTTTCGCTTAGGTTTCCTCTTCATATCGTATGCGTAGTTCTGTTCACCGCCTGTTTCCATTAACTATGGTCAATTATTTTCTATTTCGTTCGGAAAAATTGACATTATTTTCCGTGTCCTGTGTCCTCAATGTGTACCATTTCGGCCCCTGGTCAGGGCCCCCGCCGAGGTTGGGGCCCTAGGCAGCTGCCTAGTTAGAAGTTCGTCGCTGCTTGTGAGGCAACTTTAAGCTTTCATACAGTTTGCCATCACATCAGTGGATTGCACAAGTAAGCTACATGCAAAATTTTTGCTGATTCTAAGATAGCCACTAAAATACCATCAGCCAGAACCAAGACCATATTCACTACAAATAATAAAAGGTAAAGTTTAACATGAAGTTAAGTACAATGGGATCTCTACTGATGGTAGCAATCATTTATCAAGAAATATTTTTCCAATAACCATACAATATTTTGATCATCTTGTTGAAGGACTCTCACAAGCTAGATGAGTTGAAATTTGTTTGAAATGAATCAGCAAAGACTTTAAGTAAGCTTATATTAAATACCTATGGTTGGACAGAAAAGTGTATTGCATTTGAAGCGGACAACTGCAACACCAATTTTGGCAGTGTAAACAGAAAAGGACCAAACAAATTCTTTTTGCCCTCTTGCCTGCAGATAGATAGATAGTTTATTACTTGCAGTAACTCATAATGAACATTACAATTGTCATAATAAAAAAATACATGTACATACATAAATTAAAACTTGAACATAAATTGAGAATACCTACAGTTAAACAATAATAATCAGATTATCATTGTCATGAAATTCATTAATCAATATGAGAGATATGTTCCTAAAAAGTGTTTTGTTAAGGAATTCGTGCTAAGCGAATACATAAATCCCATAAAAAACAAACAAAATGCAGGAGATGGGTGTTCAAGTTAGGGAGATCGTCGTATCACAGTGGATACATAAATTTTTATTTATACATAAATATATTCATCTTAATATATAAAACAGAGTGGATGTATATTTGTATGTCCAAAATGTTGAACCCACTTCCAGAAGACCTAGAAAGTTGAAATTTGGCACACTGGTAGCTTATAGCTCACAATTGACAGGAAAAAATCTGAAACCCCAAGATTTTGGATTTTAAGGATCCAAGATCGGGGTTCCAAATTTTCCAGAAAATCCATGCCATAGAGGAAGAATAGCCAACACCAAGATAAAGGGTACAAATGGATTCATGCCTAAATATAGTCTATGAATACTTTTAAAGTGAGTCAAATGATTTTTCAGGAATATTAGAACATTGTTATCTTTTACCATTAACATTGAAAGATTTATCGCAACATAAATCAATACATCTATTTACATTTGTTCAGTAACCAAGATGTTGTTTATTGTTTATGTTTTGACTAATAGTCGCATAATTATATTGCTGCTTTAAAGGCATCGGTGCATATAACCATGTGAATATTAAGTAAGACGTTAATTCATAATTATATTTATGGCAAAACTTTACAATACAATACATAAAATAGTAAGTGTTAATGTAAACATCGCTTGCATAATTAAGGAATAGGGAACGTTTGGTAAAGTTTGGATCTTTTTTTGTGGGGGCTCTGCCCCCAAACCTCTGAACTACGAAATCGTTTCAATTTAATATGATTTTATTTGGATAAGATGAGAGAGGATATTGATAATATTTTGCCACGGACCCTTTTGCTTCTAATTACGCAACTGCGAACAAGTACCTATCCTATAAAAATGTTATCCATCTCCCGAATGATGATTTTGAATCTTTATTTTTCAACTGCCTCTGCAACAGGAGGATATAGAATACAAATTCTCCAAATACGGTGCTTATGAGCCTCAAGGCAAAGACTAGTAACCCTACGGACATTGAGGTGACATTGTTGATTAATTCTAAAGATTCTAAAATTTTCAGCAGACTATCTTTTTTATCACTTTTAAAACGTAAAACCTAATATCCCGCCTTCTATTGAAAATGATAGTTTTCCGATAACACTTTAAAGCTGTACAGAATCTAAAAATTTTAGCCGACTAACATTTTTATCACTTTTTAAACATACAACCTCCAATCTCCCCTTATATTGAGGAATAAATAAATCAGCTATTATGAAAATAATGCATACATTTCATAACAGATAAAATGAAAATAATAAATTATAGCAGGTACAAAATATAACAGATATTCTCTCATATAAGTATTCTATAGGGATAACAGGTATCATGAATGGAATATTTTTTAAACGAGAAAAAGGTATCATGGAAATAATACGGATTCTTTTTAGAATAGGCATTATGGAACGAATACGGATTCTTTTTAAAACAGGCGTTGTGAAACTAATACGAATACTTTTTAGAAAAGTTCTTAAGAAAATGATACGGATACTTAGTGTGCCTATTATGTAATAACAGGGGTTTTCTGGTATGTAATAAGCAAAGACTAGTACCTCTACGGATAAAGTAAGTAGAGGTTGTAGTCTTTGAGTATTAATAAGTAACCAAGTACCCAAAGACTAGTACCCGTACGGAAAAATAATAAGGTAATAAGCATTTCAGAGAACAGTTATAAGTCACTACCTGGTCCAAAATACTTGTTCTGTTATTTTTGGCACATAACAACGTGTCGTTGTAGTTTACTCAAATGGCGATGTCGCGAAACGCGCTGCAGTCGCAGCTACAGCTCTCTCTCTCTGCTTCAGCGCTCACAGATGCCGTTTTGTTTCGTAGAAATCCGTTGTTGGGTTGATGCTTGTGGTTGCTTGTTGAGTACGAGCAAATACGTTTATGGGTTTCGGGTGAGTAGTTATCTTTAGTAATGTCTTCAGCACGAGAGAGATGTGCAGTGGCAGGCTGCGGTGCAAGGAGACGCAACGGAGCGCAATTGTTCTGCTCTCCAAGGAACAGAGCCAGGTAAGTCTTAAAAACCATGTATTTTTGAAAACTTTCTGACAAAACAGTTCTCTTAAGTTTGTATGTGAATGTGTTTTGAGAGAATGTTTTTTTTATTATCTTAACAGATACCTGCACTGGGTACATCTGCTAGGGAGGAAGGAGGGAAGATTCACTCGTTTTTGTGTGTGCGAGAAGCATTTCGAGCGGAATTGCTTCTCATTTTTAGGTCTTAAGCCTCGCTTGCTTAACCTAGCTGTGCCATCCATTGCCCTGGGCGAGAATATGGTACGTGTCAGTTTTTTACTAAATAAGCCGTAATTTTAGATTGAGTAATTAGAATTTCTATTCAAAACTTCACGTGGTTATTTGTAGATTATAGTTAGTTCTCTGAAAGTTAAACTGCAACGTAGACGTTCGGGAATAGAATTGTGCTTGTAATATAATGAAGGAATTATACCATAGCGATGTCTCATTCTGATTATTGTATATTATACGTTTTATTTTTAAATATTTTGAATTATTTACAGAAATTCTTCAGTTGTTTTTTCTTGTTTCATATTATGGGTTTGCGTGTATTCCTTGACGTTAAGATAGATCTCCTTTCTTTGTTCCAAAACGCATTTAGAACTGTTTTTCGATCTAGAAATTTAAATTTCCATATCGAAAGTTTTCCTTTTTATTTGATTAATACATATAGATCTTAAATGTCTTAACCATGACTGCTAAGAGTACCTGATCGTCAGAAAATACAACTGTGCTTATAATAGATTATAAATTAACAAACAAGGTGGACATTTTGTTGTGCAATATATGTCATATGATATGTGATCCTCATAGAAAAACTTGTTTATAAGCCACAAGTTGCCTTATGTGCATTTGCCTTATGTTAGATTTAAGGGAACATTTGAAGCATGTCCATTGGTAATAATGTCCCTTTTTACATATGGTTATGTCATCTTCATAGAGAAATTGTTTATAAACCACAAGTGCATTTGCCTTATGTTAGTTTTACTGCAAGATTTGAAGCAACCTCTTTATCAGACCAACTGGCTGCACCATTGTCTGATGTTTGGTACAATGGAAATTTGACTAACCTGCAAAATTCTTGCTTCAGAAGCTTCGGATTTGTCACCAAATTTGAAGTTAGGGAAGAAGAAATTCGGCAGGAAGAGTAAAAAAACATTGCTGATGAAATTAGACTTCACATGACACTCCCAATTGACTCCCTGAAAAAAAGTTCCTTGTAAAAACAATTACCAAAATTAACAAAAAGTTTAGTTTTATAAAGAAATACATATCCCAGAAATTAAATTTAAAACAAATTTGCACCAACAAAAATGACTCTGAAACCCTAATTCAATCCTTTTCCATCTCCCTGTCGAAAGCATCAGCTCTGTTTTTACTGTCACAGCTTTGTTGCTCCAAACAGATGTGCAATGATCGCCGTTGGACACTTAGATAGATAGATAATTTATTTAACACACACAGGAATCTCCCAGGTAACATGTTATAATAGACTTGATGAAAAACTCCTTTCCCTTTCCCCAAATCCTATGACCTATCCAAGAGTTTCCCCCTACCTACCCCTAAAACCATAGTCTCCATCCTGAATAAAATACCTCTTCAACCTGGAGTAAATTATCATGCCTTGAAAATCTTGAAAAAGTTCAACAATGCGGCTGCTAAAAATAGAATAGACTTATACCATAGCCTTCTGATATTGGATATAGCCAGGAATATCCAACAATTAAGAAAATAAAAAGGAGCGTTACTAAGACGTAACTATGCATCAATTGTTAACAGTAGTCACTGGTATGTGGTGGCAGCTAAAAAGGTTTTAAAAATCTCTTAAACAATGCATTATATGGGAAAATATTTCAAACAAAGGTTGTAGAAAATTAAATTTCCTGCAACTTTTATTCCAGTACATTTTTACATTTATCAAATATTAAAGCAAATATTTCAAAATAATGAATAAGTGACAAGAGTAAACACCCACTTCTGGTTGACCGATCTTTACCAAAAACTAATCAGTTCTTGTGACTCATAAAAATGTAAAATACAAAATTTCGCATTGACCTGATTAATAGTTTTGAGTTAGAGCACCCACAAAAAAACTTTTACACACATAAACACAGACATCATTGAGAAAATGGTCAAAACGTGTATTTCCGTTTGAAATCTCGAATTCGATTTTTTTTCATGAAAACAACACTTTCCCCTATACTACGTATGGAGAAAGTAAAAAGTACTGGAATAAATGTAGAAAATTTAATTATCTACAATGTTTGTTTGAAACATTTTCCTGTATAATGCATTGTTTAAGAAAAATCTTAAAAATTATTTTTTTAGCTGCCACCACCTACCGGCGACTATTGTAAACACTATGCTTAGTTACGTCTTAGTAACGCTCCTTTTTATTTTCTCAGTTGTTGGAGCTTCCTGGCTATCTCCAATATCGGAAGGCTATGGTTCGAGTGTATTTCTGTTCTTTATAAAGTCTTTAAATTTTTCTTGCAGTTCCTTAAAATATTTATTATCATTTGACCTATTTGGAATTTTTAGAAATATTACAGGTATGGAGAAAGTCATGTGGTGGCAACATCAGATTTTTTTCAAATACACCACCTTTTTGAACTTCGCAAATAATTGGTTCCGGAAAGCTGACACGAAATGCAAATTCATGAAGTGCAAGTTCTATTTTCCCATATGACACAATGTTATTATTGGAGTACAGTTCCCAGTCAACCTACAAAATTCACTTTTTTATCATAAATAATGCAGTTTCACAGAAAATAAAAGAAAACCTTACAGCAGCGTAACAGCAAATGAAAACCTAGCATCATAAAGTGAAAAAAAATTCTTTTAATTATCTTGAAAACGCATAACAGCAAATGAAAACCCAGCATTACAAAGCGATTACATTTTTTTTGGTACCTGTGCAATTTAACTCCAGCACATTTTCGACCTTGTTTTTATTCCAAGGAAATTCTTTAATTTAAATTGATGAAATACTGAAATGGAATATTGAGTATATAATGCAACAAACATTTCCAAACCCCAAAAAAACACTAGCAATAAAAAGTGGTAACATTTCTTTTATTTATTTCGTTTGTAATGCGTAACAGGAAATCAAAACCTAGCGTAAGAAATTGATGAAATGATTTTATTTGTTCAAAATACCTCACAAAAAATAAAAAAGTATTGAAATGGTAACATTTATTTTAGTAATCACATTCAATATAGGCGGCAGATAATCTTATGTTACAAGATGATAGAAATTCTTGGATTTACATTAAGAATTTGCATTAAAAAATAAAAACTTGACAAAACAAAATAACATTTCCCTTAATTAAATTCAAAATACAAAGATAATAGTAAATAAAAACCTTACATGCCAAAATGTTGGCATTTCTTTAAATTTTAAACTAAAGTTTTACGTTGAGAATAGCAGTGTTGGCGGTGAACTTTAAAATAATTAAGTCGAGAGTTATCACGTTTGTTTGCTTAAAAACTACTAATAATGAGCATTATAAATGTAATATAATAATAATAAGTCATTTTCAAGGATGCCAAAGTTTAAACTGAACTTGGAAACAAAAAAGTAGAGAGAGTTCCGTTTGTTGGCATCAATGTGCTTAATGGAACATATAATTCTGTCTGGTCTTTAATCCAAACAATTAACAAGGCTTCTGTTTTCTCCATCGCCAAACTATGCAAATGCTGCAATTTAGTAGCTGATAATGGCATTACATTGTGACTGCACAACATAATTTTGTATTTATTTTTCCTTGTGGTATGCATGGTAGATTCAACCAACCCCACATCGAATTAGCAATATCAATCCCACGATCACCTTGCTCAAGGCACTTAAGTACTGCATTTCACTTCTAAAGTGATATTTTTCCTCTTAGCATCTGGAGGAGTTGAAGATGATGGTCTCTTTGAGGACATAATGAGAGATAAATTATATTTAAATATGAATTGCTGATAATTTTACTAATTCACAGAGTACACACGCAATGGGTTATTCTGACTGCGTAAGTTATTTTGAAATATAAATTACAAATAACTTGAAAAATTCACAGAGCATACATGTAAATTGCTTTTTCACTGCATAACACTAAGTAAAACACATGGTTGAAGAGGAAAGACCCTTGAATCGCCGGCGTATTCCCCGTGCCGAATGTGGGAGACAGCTTAAGTGGTTTTGCCAAACTCTTGAGTGACCCATTCTTACTCGCAGCCCCATCGGAGTCTTTTGGAAGGGACTTGAGTAATTGGTCTCCCTTGTGTTATTTGTTCTTTCCTTATGGAACAATATTGGAGTAAAAGCAGTCACTAAAATTAGCAATTTTTAGAATATTATACTTTTTCCATTGTAGGGTACTAATTCCACACATTTCTGCCAATTTTTAAAGCTGTAGCACATCTAGAAGTGAAAGAATATCTATCTAATTGTTAAAATTAAAAAAATATAATGGCCGCTATAACAGTTTCATGGAAATTTTCAAATGTTTATTTATTCATTTGCACTAATCTCTAAATAACTGAAAAATTTCAGCTCCCTAGCTTGTTCTCTGGTGCCTAAACATCTATTTGTTTAAACTTTAATAATTTTTAGCAGCTGAATTAATTAATATATCAAAATTTCTATAATCCCTATTTAATTATTTTACAAACTCTACCTTTACAGAACATTTCAGTGCCGGAGCAAATTCAGAAATACATAAAAACCTTTAAAAATTGTTTAAACATTTGCAAATTTTTAGCTGCTGCATTTTAAAACTTAACCTGAGATTTTTTATTTCATAGTCAGATATGCACATATTCCTACCCTCCAGCTTATCTGGAAGTGCCTAAACATAAGTATCCTATCTATACTATATGACGTCATCATATGCTTATGTCGTTTTTAATATGTAACATCATAAAATAGGCTGAAAGACACAAGAACAATTTAATCAAGGGCACTAACACAGCTCATTCATTCCCTTTTAAAAGCATTGTTTTGGCAGCGATGTCAATTTTCCATTGTTGAGATCTGGGGAAAAACTCCTTTTTTCGAATAAAAAACATGTATGTGTGCAAGTGCTGCATGAATTCAAAGTCTGTCTTCACAAATAAGAATCTACCATCTTTCAGCTGTCTGATAGTCCAGAATTTGAATCTTGATGGGAAATAATTTTAAAAAGCAATTATATAAACCTCTGCACTGATTTACATGCTTTTCTTATGGGCAAAAATGGGACCAAAACAGCCACTTATAATATGAATTTTCCCAATTTTGGATTTTTCGTTTAATTGTGACTAAAAACCAATAATCATGCCAAATTTCAAGTCTGTAGCTCTTCTAGAAGTGCCTAAACATTAGTATCCTCCTATATGTTAATGACATCATATGTAAGAAGCATTAATATAGTATAGATATGCTATTTTTGTATCAGCATGTGCTTTTCCTGTCAAATTTCCAGATTGTTGACAAAACTGGACACTCCTTCCCCCATATAGTCAGAAAAGTCAAGGGTTTACTGTGTTTGTTTGCTTCAAAACTAATTATGAGTGATTTAATTTCAGAAGGCTCTTCATCCCCCTGTTTCACCAAAACAAGAAATGCTAACAGATGATTCTGCTGTTCAGGTAAATAGATTATTATCCTTTTATTATAATTATTCTAATAAAAGTCCAGGTTCTGTTCGTACATATGTTTGTCTAGAATACTTTATACAAATCCCCATAAGAGAACATTTAAAAATCCCTTTTTTTTCACTTGCAGACTTTTTTCTTTTGCAAAATTAAATTAGTAGTAATTGCCTACTATCTTTGGACAGGGACCATTTTAAAGAAAAATAAAAAAAATTCTTATTCTTATCGTCGATTTTTGCCTTTGGTTCAAAATTGCTCAAGTTATACGTTTAAATCATATTTATTGGAAAATTTTAAGCTTTTTAACGATATGTTGCCTTGCCTACCATGTCTTTGTTAAACCTTGAGATTGTATTGTCATCCTTATACATTATGCGTAAGGAAAGCATGCTTTGAATGCTTTTGTATGAGAGAGAGAGAAGGTACCCAAATTTTTTGTAATTAATGTAGTGTTTTTCATAAATTTCTTTTTAGTTAACATCACATTGACATTTTTTGTAACTCATTATTTTTATGGTTATTTTTGCAGTGTATCTTATAATTTGCTGGACTTATAAATTTGCATCACATATATGAAACACACAAACAGGCATTTCCTGACATGCGGACCTTTTTCATTAACATTTTGAAACATCTCAAGGATGAGATATTTAGCTTTTAGTTATGCATAGGAAAAATGTAATCTCATTTTAAATCTCTAAAAATTACATTTTAATATGATATTTTCACATTTTCATGATTGTCCCAATTGTTGAATTTTATCCTTGGCCTCATATTCATGCTTAATAAATGCACCATATCAGTGCTTTAATGCGGTAAGGAAGGAAAAGAGAATGGAAATGAGCAGAAATAGAGGAAGATGGCATAGCATTTGAATAGAATTAAAAGGAGCTGCAGTACAAAAATAACAATAATAAATTATAATTGATTATAAATAATTTTATATTATCAAATCATGCACCATTGCCAAATGGTGGGAATTCATAAAACTAAATATAAGTTAATTTTCAATGGATTTCTTTAAATGATAATAAAGCAAATATTTCAAACCGAATTTCTATTAGGATTGAAAAAATAACATTTTATGATTTCTATTTAAATTTCTTTAAATAAAGCCAATTTTCAGAAAAAATTCAAAACTACTCTCTGTAAATATAGTCCAAACTAATTTCAGTTCATGTAAGTTTTTAGTTCATAGTAAGTTACTACACATTTTTCCTTTGATGGTAGATTGACTATTCATTCACATTTTATCCTGTTTTTATGCATTAATTAGAGTAAAATAATTCAATTATTAAGTTATTATGTTTTATGTTATTATGTTTTAAATAACTTATAATTTACTCAAATATTTCAAGTAAATTTCTGCAAATTCTTCGTCTATCATATCCTATTATTTCGATTTTCTTCTTATTTTCAATAAATATTTGGATAATCATTTCACCTATGATAATAATTATTTAAACCATATCATTAAAACGAACTTTCAAAAACAGTGATTTGATTGTGCATGAAATCCAAACCACATCGTAGCATATCTTACTGATTTTTCATATCAAAATCAGATATATTTGGAATGCTTTTATGATAATCCTGTCATATTCGACAGGCAGTTGCGCTACTGTATATATAACATCTAGGGAATTTCCAAAAAAGTCCAAGATCTGATTCAAATATACTTACAGTGAACTAGCAAAGATAGTAAACACTTGCATGTGTTGAGCTGATTCATGCAAAGTAATCATAGCCTAATTGTTGAAAAATCGACATTTGCCACTTCAAGGGTTAATATATTATACAGTGGTATCCCGATTAAAGGTATCTCGATTTAAGGTTTTCCCGCATTTAAGGTTGTTTTTTTGGCCCCGACCAAAACTCCATATAAATAATGTATTATATTACCTGATTTGGTGTTTCTCGACTTTGTGAATTGTCAGCATTTGAGGGACAAAATTCTCATCCCTAGATGGACATCGCTTCGATTTAAGGTGCATTTACATTATGCAATGCAAAAATATATTGTTTAGTGGAGTTGTAATGCAATAAAACACACTATCCATCAATGATGCAACACATACCAGCATTGTTGCATTAAATTAACTCAAATAATTTATATTTTGTCATGCCGTATTTTCTCAATCCACCTTTAGTCCTTAAGTCATCTGTTACGAAAGTTGCGGTGACGTCATTACGTGAACATGGATTTTTTTTGCTAAAATTTGTTGACCAATTCCAATTCTGGTTAAAATCTGACCATAATAATGACCACTTGACTTGAAGACCTACATGTATTTTACAATGTATTTCACAAGCATCTCGTTAAATACTCATATGAGCGGAAAAAGTTCAATAAAATAATTAAATACACATATTTTGTAAATAACTTTTCCCTTAAAACGTAAGGTTTACAATAAATTTAAAGAAAAGGAAATTAATGTATTTACATAATTTTATTATTTTTGATGTTCTTTTGTTCATTCAAAAATAATATTAATTAAAAATTTTACAACTCGGGAACCTTGGGAGATATTTTAATGAAATTGGTATTGGGTAGTTTTACTAAAAATTGTAGTCCAATTCCAATTTTGGTTAAAGTTGGATTACAATAATGACCACTTTACATGAAGACCTTCATGTAGCTTACAATGTACTTTTTTCAACTCCGGAACCGCTGGACGTATTTTGATGAAATTTGGTATTGGGAAAGTTTACTAAAATTGGTCGTCCGATTCCAGTTTTGGTTAAAATCAGACTATAATAATGGCCACTTTACATGAAGACCTACATTTATTTTACAACGTGCTTTTTCAAGTCTGAAACCGGTGGATGTATTTTGATGAAATTTGGTATTGGGAAGTTTTACTAAAATTTGTCGAGGATTCCAGTTTTGGTTCAAATTGGACGATAATTATGACCGCTTTACTTGAAGAACTACATGTAGCTTACAATGTATGTTTAACTTGGGAACTGCAAGACATATTTAGATGAAATTTGGTATTGGGGAATTTTACTAAAATTTGTTGATCTCAAAGAATGCATTTATAAACAGTGTACTCTGATATGGAATATGCCTTTCCATACTTGTTTATTGCATATAAAAAGCCTGTAACTTGACAGGAAGCTTACCTTTCAATTAATCTGTAATCTTAATATTTGTTTCAATTAATAATAATTTGATATTAATAAACTGCTGTTTAATCTTTCAATTTTAGACTATCCCCATTTAAGGTATTACTCAATTAAAGGTACAAAAAACTTGTCCCCCAGGCAAATGTTAAATGGGGATTCCACTGTATTAATATATCCTTGTTTATGATCTTTCCATTTCAGATGGATTTAACACCTTTGACATCAAAAGCATGGGGCTTTTCTTATGGGGTATTGAAATGGAACATTGGGGTTAAAAAGGTCACCTTAAATAATAACTTTTTTGTGATTTTTCAATTTTTCTCGGTTCAGTGCAAGAATTTTAAAAAATGCATTTTAAAATTGTAACACGATTTTCAGATAAGAACAGTTGTCTAGCTGAAAGAATGGAGTTCTTAATTTTTTAAAGCAGAATTCAAATATGTACCAAATTAGCATAAATATCTGCTTTAAATCTGGAAAAAGTGTGCATTTTTCCTCTTTTCAATAATGGAAATGTATAAAAACCATGGCAACGACCTCATTGCTTTTAAAGGTACCTTTAATTCTTTTGATGGGAACTAGGGGCCCGTTGCAGTACTTCCTGCAAACATTTAGGGAACCTTGTGTGAAGTGGCCCTATGCAATAGTTCCTATGACAAAAAATTGTTACACAGGGTGTTATTAGTTGAGCTACTTTTATTGCCCCTCTCAAAATAATCATGTACCTCACACCATTTTCGTAATCTAAAACACGGACTTACATGATTTAGACTAACACTTACCGGTACACAACAGTTTTTGTTTTATTCACTATTTGTGATGGTACAGCAAATACGTGCTAAGGCAAGGATGTTGATGCCATAATCTTAACACAAAATATCATAATTTGGCTCGTGTTAACTAGCTGGGATCACATCCGAGACTGACCGCTGTACAGACCTCACAACTGTCATTAACTCTGATTATGAGTGTGGAAACCGAGCACAAGTACCTGCCCCCTTGCAGCAGGGGTCTCTAGCTGACCAAATCATTTGCAATAAAATTTAAACTTTTTTGTTGTTAAATTAGTGATAAAGTAGCTCAAGCGTCGAATCCATGTAAATGCGCTGATTAAGAACATTTTTTAAGCATAATTCTACTGTAAATAATAAGATATTTACGCTCACATGTAATCTTGACGCCAAGGAATGCCAACCTTTTAAGAGTATCTGCGTGCAGGATTATATTGAAAACAGTTTATAACTGAAATATTTAAGCTCATCCTTTTCGTAGGTTTGTTTACAGACCTTGTTTATCTAAACCTGCGATCTTCCTCATATTGTTGGAAATAGATTTTTTCAAACTTTTTGATCCATCTGGCTTAATTTTTCTATTCTAGGTTTTGTATTCTTTGTTATGAATCTATAAAAAATAAGAATAATTAATATTGAGTTAAAAATGCCTTTCAAGCATTTTGATTCTACCTAACAAAATCAGTAAATATATCTTTAAACATAAAACTTGACTTGGAACTCGAGTTTTTCAACAGTGTTCGGCTCGAGTTGAAAATTTGGTGTTCACACAACCCTAATTATAATGTTGGTGAACGCTATATATTTACTAGTGTAATTGCCCATCAAAAATGATGGAATCATCATAAAAGTACATATTCCAAAGATATTCGATTTTGATATGAAAAATCAGTAAAATTTGCTATGATCTGATTTGGCTTTCATGCACAATCAAATCAATGTTTTTGAAAGTTATCTTTGTTTTAATTATATCCTATTATATAATAAGTTATGTTTGTGCCTCATGCTCGACTGTGGCACCACTCTTAAAAAAGGTTTTATGAATTAGCGGGAAGAGTTGAGAACTATTTACAACTGACTGTAATGCTATTTTAACAAACTTTCTGAGTAGGTAAAAAATTGAAATTTGGTAGGAATTTTCGATTCTTATACTGAAAGCCATTTACGAAAAAAGGTTGAATAACACTGGGCTAAATCATATTTATTGGAAAAATTTAAACTTTTTAACAATGTCGCCTAGTCAACCGTGTAATTGTTAAATCTCGTGATTTTATTGTCGTCTCAATTCTTATACTATACTAGTCTAATTGCCTGTCAAATATAATGGGTATGTATGACTTAAGTATTAAGTTAAAATTGACATAAAAATTAATTAAACCAATTTTTAAATGCACTAAAAAGTAACCAATAAATATAAAATTCACATCATTGTCAATGTTCCAGAGAGTGAAAATAGTTTTGGCCGAATTGAAATTGTATGACAATGTAATACATTACACTATACAATTCTTATTTGCCCAAAATTATTTTTAATATATGGAACATTTAATTTTGTCCCTCTCTCCTTCTCCCTCTCTCATATTATAGCATTCAAAGCACCCATTCCTTACGCATATACTATAAGGATTAAGGAGACAATACAATCTAGAGGTTTAACAATTACACGGTTGACTAGGTGACATTGTTAAAAAGTTTAAATTTTTCCAATAAATATGATTTAGCCCAGTGTTATTCAACCTTTTGTAACTTCATGTACCTCTAAGCCAGGTTTTGATAAACTCATGCATCCCAGAAGGAAAATGACCACAAAAATGTATGTTTAGTTAACCTTTGTGCTCTATTTTCAGAATTAACACATTACACACATTCACATAGTGTGAATACCAAACAGGGTTGCCAACCATCCATAAATTTACAGACAGTCCGTAAAAAAGAGCAAAAATTTTATGTCTCCGTAAGGTCCGTAAAAATATTTAGATGTCCGTAAAAATGCTAAGAAATTTCCAGAGGTTTAAAGCAGTGGTATTCAGTGTACCCCTTAAAATATTTTTTACGAAATTCGTGTCCTCGGGTATATTTTAAAGTTAACAAACTCATAATGAAAACAAGAACTTAGTTACTTCCACAAATTTGTGGAAATAACTAAGTTCTTGTTTTCATTATGAGTAAATTCCACAGGGTTTAGCCTGATCTCGTTATTGATATTAACAAACTCAGTTATAATAGGGTAGTCTACAAATATATATATATACTTCCTAATTATATGATTTATGTATATTTAATGGGTGAGATAATTATTAGATTTTGCTTTGCTTTTTTTTACATTAGATATCCTAATAAAGGTGAAATACTCCTTTAGCCAAAACAACTCAAGGGCTACAAAACCCAATGCATTTCGCCCACAAGGTGGGCATCATCAGGGGTAAAACCTGTTTCAACAGTGACTGAAAGCCAACTGCCAGGTTTGAAAAGGAAAGTATTAAGAAGACGACCGAAAAACGAGTGAAACGCGGAAAGATTTTTCGGCGTGTGTGTCGTTTAAATCTGTCAATTTGTATAGGGTCTTGTTGAAATCTGTGTCCGTGTTCATAAGTGTATCGCGGTTTTTGTAAATGTGAAGGTTTTCTAACGAGTTTAGTGAGTTATTGGCTGAAGTTATCAATGTTAAATCGTTTACGTGTATACTATGACCTGTTTCAAAGATGTGGTTGGCAACGCTTGATTTTTCAAAACGATTATATTTATAGTGAGCCATGTGTTCCTTGAAGCGTGTTATTAGTTTCCTTCTTGTTTGTCCTATGTACTTTTTGTCGCAGTGTGAGCATTGTATTTTATAAGTACCGAACTTGTTCAAGGATTCTGTTGTCTTTTGTACTGCCCAGTAAATTTTTCAAATTATAAGGATTTGTATATGTTATGGTATAATTCTTATGTTTAAAAATTTTGATCAAGCCTCTGTTTAATGGTGGAAAATAAGGCAATTTTACATATTTGTCCTCTTTTTTGTTGTCTAATTTAAGGGAAGTGGCATTGGACAAGGTTTTATTAAAGTTATGTTTCCTCACTAATTTATTAATTAAATTATTATTGTATCCAAGTTTAGCGGCAATTTGTTTTATGTGTTTAAGTTCCTTTGCATATCTGATTTTATTGAGGGGGATGTTACATAATCTGTGTTAAAAATTGAAACACAGCTATTTTTTGGTTCATAGGGTGAAAGGAGTTGTTAGGAATAAAGTTATCAGTATGTGTAGGTTTTCTAAAAATGTCAAACTCAATGTGTTGTCTATTATTTATGATAAGCAAGTCCAAAAATGGCAAGGTGTTGTTTTCTTGAATTTCATAAGAGAACTTGAAGGATATATGTTGTTTAACTGATTAACAAATTCATCTACATTTTGTTTCTTTAAATCAAAGATTGTGAATATGTCATCCACGTACCTCAACCATATATCTGGAAAGTAATGAAATTTTTCTTTGCGATCGTTTTCAAAAGAGGACATAAAAATGTTGGCTAAAAAAGGAGATAGAGGGTTTCAGTCACTGTTGAAACAGGTTTTACCCCTGACGATGCCCACCTTGTGGGCGAAATGCATTGGGTTTTGTAGCCCTAGAGTTGTTTTGGCTAAAGGAGTATTTCACCTTTGTTAGTTTTGGCCAAAGTTATTGAGCTACTATCAATTATTAGATATCATATTTGAAAGATCTCGCATATCCCCAGTGATATATGTACTTTAGGTTGTATACCACTGATTTAAACATTGTTTATCTTATATATTCTCATTTTGGTTATATTTTTAATAGCAAAGCAACCTTTCTTTTTCATTGGGCACAAATTAAAAATATAAAACAAAATGCTCTGAATGAAAAATCAGGTAGCATTTTGTTCCAAGAATTTTTACTGAACAGATCCGAAATTTCCTGTTACCCTAAGCCAAATAAGTGCGCTAAACTAATTATATAACATTTCTGTTGCGATGTATGAATGGCGGTATTGAATATTGTTCACTTGTGTCCTTGTTACATCATAATATTATGCAAAAAAATGTCCGTAAAAAAGTTTGGCTGTCCGTAATTTTTTTCCTTATTGTCCGTAAAAATCATTTTCGCTGGTTGGCAACCCTGATACCAAACTTTATTTGCACCCACACATTATATTTAAATTTGAACATTAAGAGGCAAAAATAAAAGACAAATAATAGCACACATTTTATACAAAAATAAAAAAGCTTCTCATTATAATAGTGTAAGAAATAAAGATAAATAACTATCTAATCTAAATTTTAAAGCTAAACAAAAAAATCTTAATTAAATGACTAATATTTTTGTCGAACGCCATTCAATGAGCATTATTTATTGAACATCTTTCAATGAATGCACACCATTCACGCCATGCACCCTGTCAGTTCCATGTTCCCTTGGAAAAATCTCATTCACCCCAGGGTGCATCATGCACCCTGGTTGACTATCACTGATTTAACCTTGAACCCCTCAAGCCTGGAAGAGTTGTATTAAATCCCACCCATACGGCTGGATGAGATTTTAAATTTTCACGATTATGTAGCAAAAATGTTTGAAATTTTTAAAAAAATTCATATCATTAGAAGTTTTCTTTTGATTTCTCAGAGTTTTTTTTTAGATTTAGGTAAAACATGAAATTTGTAAATACCTATTTTGCATATCATATTTTACACACAAACATTGCTGCATTAGAAGAGAATATACACCAATCGCTAATTTTACGGTGCGTGATTGTGCTTTGCATATAACATTCATCACCGGAAAATCTATCAAAGATATTGATAAACAATCTTAATCAAAAAATAATTTAAATAGTTAACTATTTCACTCTACAACTGTACCCATCTAAACCAATTACTAGATGAAAGGTTTTACGCATCACAACTTTTTCATTTCTTGACAGGAAATTTTTAAGTAAATGTAATATTACTGATTTATTAAAAGAAGATTTATTTATGATATAAACATTTTCGTTATACAGCCATCATTCTTAGTCATTATGTTAGTCGCATATTGTTACATTTCATTCATTGAAAAGGGAGATATGACTTTGTATACATCAGAAAAGAATTTAGATGCAAAACATGGAAAACTTTGAAAACTTGAGCTTATAAGTCCTTTCCCAATATTTTTATAAAATGTACACATGCGTCATTAGATTCAGCAAGAAATTTGCCTTATATCTTAGTAGACACTTGGAAGAGCTTCTCTGTTCGAGATTTATGTGGACGTGTCCTCTTCTTGCCCACTTGCTTCATCGCTGCTTATGGTCCCACTCGATAACACAACAAAAAAAGTCCTTATGTGAAGAGGAAAACAGACCCCCGTGATGGAGAAAAGGAAACATTTTTTATGGATTTCCTCATATTTATGGGTCAACTTCGGAAACCAAAATTCCCTAGGACCGTGGTAAAAACAAAAATTCTATCACAAAACATAAACATATTATATGTAAACAAATATGTACATACAAATAGATATACACAATTCCTCGCAATTCCCCTCCGAAAAGACCAAAGGCTCCTTTCCAACTAACTTGCTTTGGTGATGCAATAAACCTCAAAGAGGACGAAATGACGGATATTGTTTGGTGTTGATGCTCTCCTATACAACAAGGAACGAAGGGTCGCACGGTCATGAAAGCGAATGTTTACCAAAATGCTTTTACTCAATCTAATTCCATTCTTCATGAATTGCATCGTAAACATTTTCAATAAGCTGAGCTTAGACAGGCATAAGACGTTTTCCTTTCTTTTTCACATGCCAACGATGACCTTTGTCGCATGATATAAGCTATATGGCTCCACCAACAAAAAAAGGAAAAAAATCGCCCTCCTTTGAAAAGATACAGAGATCCTACATTGCATTTCAAACACCAAGGAAAGGTTCCTTGCTGCGTTCAAAAGCAATTTTTAGATGGAAAGACACTCATGTTGTAGCAAAATTGAAAATTCTATCGCAAAATTCAACATAGTTTATATATTTTTAAAAGCAGTAAAAAATACAGGACAAGCATAGATAGGAACTCCAAAGCTACCTCTTTCAAAATATATAAAGGTTATTTAAAGAAGTCTCGCTTAAAAAAATTAAGGAAATTCGGGCCGACGCAGGATCTAATAGTATGTATGCTAGACGGCCGATTGGACAGTTTTCACAGGGCGTAATAGTACGTCTGACGACGTTTATGGGTTAAAGCACGAGCGTGCATTTAAATGCACGCTGGGTGTAGGGTCCAGTGGCTGAGCATGCATTATAATGCAGGCTGAGTCACAAGGCCTTTGCTCGCTTAGGGATTGCATATGTCCTTGAGTCGGCAGCTGGTTGCCCCAGTTGCCACGTAGACTGCTATGGGATGACTCAGGTGTGAAAATATTGCAGTGCGAGTGCATGTATAATGATGACCTAAGCATTAAAAAAATCAAAGCAAATTTGGGTTCTCTCCTGAGAGAGACCTACGCAGCAAATGAGTCCTTCCCTCTCTCCCATCTGCATCTTCATTCCCTTTCACACTGATACCATAAAAACTATTATATTCTCACGTATTTCTTCATTTTTGCAAGTAATATTTTCAAAACTATAATTTTCCCACTATTTTGGCTAATTTTACCGGAATAAAGGGGCAGTAAAAAGGAGCAGTTGGGTCTGTTTATTGCAGGATATTCCTATAATCCCTATATATATATATATATATATATATATATATATATATATATATATATATATATATATATATATATTTCTATGCTCCTTGGCCATATGCTTGGGGAAAGTAATAGTAATATATATTTTCGAGTTGTGCCTATTCCTACACTACTTGTCTTTTGGCTTGTGTATATGAAAAAGAGATGTTACTATTTTTTGAAACGGAGAAACTGATTTTTGTGAATATCTTAGCTGTGAACTTTGGTGCACTAAATTAGCATATTTGGCAGAAATATCTGAATAGTGTGAACACCAGCATACAAGGGTGGAATGAAAACATCCTGACTTCTATGGATAAGCTATTGGCATTGCAGAGAAAAATAGTCATCTGGAAAAAGAGAGCTAAAGAATGTAATCTTGAAATGTTTCCTCTGATTCCAAAAACCTATATGAAAGAAATTGTTGCTCTCGTGGTGGAGCTTTTAGCAACTAGAGCACAATATCGAGCATAACTTTCCATCCTTAACTACAGAGAAATACGACTGGGTAAGGAACCCATTCACACCAGTGAAAGCTGACTTGTGTGTTTTAACTCTCTCCTGAAGAAGAAGAGTTAGCTTCTCTTTCAACTGATCGTATTCTAAAAATCAAGTATACTGAATTGTCTCTGGATATGTTCTGGATTTCTGTTAGAGAAGAATATTCAGAAATTGTGAAAAAAGCTTTGACAATTTTGATGCAGTTTTCTACATCCTATCTGTGTGAGTTGGGGTTCTCGACACATACAAACATTAAATGCAGAAAAAGGGAATGGCTAAACTGTGTTGAAGATGAATTGAGAGTCTGCTTATCACGAGTATGTCCTAATATCAGTGCAATCATTCGAAAATGCCATGTTCAAGTGTCACATTAGGTAAGATTTTAAAATAGATTTTTTAACAAAACTTCATTTGTTGTTTTACGATATCATAACTTAATTTGGTCAATTACATATACGACATATATTTAAAATATAGGTATTTTTATGATAAATCCTAGTTCTTTATTCTAATCTAATTCCAGTGTGCCGCAAAAAAGTGAATGTCCAAAGTGTGCCATGAGCACCACTGCTCTAGGGTCTCGCATGGACAGACAGACGATGTTGAACTCTGAGACACCTAAAATGTGTATTTCCATCAAAACCTGTTGAATTTTTTGTGATTACAATATTTTCTTTATAGACCAAATATATAAAAAAGTAAAAAAACAATTTCTAGGGTGTATCAATTGATCTTATATATTTATTTGCATATGAAGCACACAATTATAATAGATGATGTTTTTTATTGGTTTTTAACAAATGATGTTTTTTCCGTATTAATGTAATTTTATGGTTTAATTTCAGTTCAACTTCTGTCCAACTATACCTGGAGAGGAGATTATAACAGACGATATTCCAGTTGAGGTAAATATTAAGTATTTTTATAAAAAAGTCTAGCTGAAGGAAGTCACATTCTTCATATCGTAGCATTTCTGTGGACAAAAATTTTTTATATTCTTAATAACATTCATGAAACGTATCATATTTGATCATTATTAATTCCTGCAATGTTATAAACATTAACAAGTGTAATTGCCTTTAAAAATTATGGATATGTATGAATTAACATTAAATTAAAATTGAAAAATTATGAAACCAAGCATCATATGCACTAAAAAATAAACAGGTAATATAAAATTCACATATTTGAATGTTCCATGATGTAAAAGTAGTTTTTGTCATGTAGAAGTTATGCCTATTAATAAAATATGCCAGGCAGTGGAGAAGTTGTAAGCCTCTGAAAAGCATTCTCAACAACAATCACACACAGAATTGAGATTTTATATTATTAGTAATGGAATATTTCTTTTGATCGCCATCACATTATTTATAGTTACCAGTTATTGTTTAAACTTTGAAAACGGCGTTGAAATTTTGCAAATATGTGGACAGATATGACGTGAATTTATAATCCCAGTTAATCATATGAAATTACATCATATCGAAAACTATGCAAATCACCTCAATGGCAAAAGATTTTTACCGAAATATATATTAAATTTTGGCATTAAAAACTAATTTATGGACCGATGTGATACCCTTATAAATAGATGCTTTTTACATATATAGAATACAAGCTGAAAGTATCCGACATTGCTTAAAAATTCTAAGAAACCAAAAAATAATGAGTTACAAATGGATAATTTAATTTTTTAGCGATGCAAGATTCCAGAATGTTAAATAATACATTGGTATTTACTGCTATTGTTGTTGTTTTCCTTCCACGTTCATATTTGCACTCTCCGAGGGGTAGGTTCCACTGTTCCTTTTCCAAAAAGCATACAAAACACGGATTTCCTAGGACCACATAGTACATCTTTATGCATTTCTGCTGATTTATTGTGGTGCCACCTATCCTCTGAAGTTCAACATCAATTGTATTCCATTCTCATTTACAAAGCTTCTGAATGAGCACCGGGATGAAATACGAAGTCTATTCGGTCGATTACAAAGGTGTATACAATGTAGCAACTTTTGATGTTATGCAGTGGTGCTGTGGGAGACATCGGACTGCTGCGCTGCCATTTCGACACAATGTAGTTATATCGGACTAAAGGGAACTTAATGGATCAACACATATTGAATACAAAAAAATTTGTTCTACTACACCTGAAAATCTGGAGTCGACTTATACACGAGATATACGAAAAACAAAAAATTTTATGAAAAAGTCGGGGGTCAACCTATACATGAGATCGACTTATACATGAGTATATATGGTACATATAATTTCTGCAAAAATTACAAATTCCACAAAACTAGCAAAAAAATTTTATTGGGTCCCATAATTTCCTTTATATTATATCAGCCATTGTCACCCTCTATGCTCTCTTCATCATTGTCCTCACTATCAATATCTTCACTTCCATCCATTACATTGGATAAGTAGCACTTCTTAAATGCATTCACAATTACTTTGTATTTATTTGTTGCCATGATGCC
The DNA here is from genome assembly GCA_028673005.1 of Tanypteryx hageni. Lineage (NCBI taxonomy): Eukaryota > Metazoa > Arthropoda > Insecta > Odonata > Petaluridae > Tanypteryx > Tanypteryx hageni. The sequence continues at coordinate 106,900,423 of CM054113.1, read as the reverse complement.
TTGATCCCTTGACAGAACATTGCAACAGTAGTTTTTTTAGGTTTCCTTTTGGTGAATGAAAGTTAAAAACTCCAGCCAAAAAACAACAATTGTTTTTTGGCTGGAGTTTTTAACTTTCATTCAGTTTATGCCAAAAAGTTTTTTGAGCCATCTTTGAATATTTCCTTTTGGTGTTATAGGGTGATCTCCACTCAATCACCACTCAGAATATAAACCCTTTAAATTATCTTTAAATGGCTTGTTGAGAGCAATGTCAAGAACTTGAAGCTGTAATGTCATTCCACCAGGTATTATTACATGGTCAGTATTTATTGTATTAATTAAATCTTTAACTTCAGGAGTTGTGTCCTTTGAATGCATCTGGTATAGGGTTGCCAACTTTTCAAAATGGTCTGACCGGCCGTACATATGCGGGGGGGGGGGGGGGGGGGGGGTAATGGTAGTAACTATTAAAGTTGGGTGAAGCTTTCTCGGGTGGCGTTTGCCTTCATTTTCCGCAGTTGCTTGAAGCGACGAATTCTGCGATGCATCTCCTCCCTGTAAAGGTAGGTGAAGAAAGCTTCACCCATCAAATACGCCGGGAAAGCACCAAATCTTTCTTAACTATTAAAGTTTTTTGCGCGGCACTTGCAGCCTCGTTTCCCTAGGCAAATATAGTTTACATTTATTTTCAAAAATTACCGACCCCGACAAATGTAATTTACCAATCTATAATAAAGATTATAAAGAAAATAAAAACACAGTATGTAGATATTACTAGGAATAAGGAACTTCATTTCTATAATAATAATATTTATTTGTGGGATATACCCTTCTTCGTAAGAGCAGGCAAATAATAAGATAACAACTTTTCTCTTTATTGTGGTTAAAATTACACCTTTTTTTTCTTCAATGGCTTTTACTATAAGAATCAAAAATTCCTACCAAATTTCAATCATCTACCTGCTCGGAAAGTATGTTAAAAATAGCATTACAGTCGGTAAAAAATAGTTCTCGATTCTCCTGCTCTTTAAGAGCTGCACCACAGTCAAGCATTACGTCTGACATAACCAAGGAAATTATATAAGGGGTTCATATAGATATACATACCATCTTTACTCTGTGTATACATTGTATTAATATTAATATACTTGTTTCAGCAGACTGCACAACCTGTACCAGTAAAACTCGTGGAAGTATCGACGGGTATAGAAGTCCATTATCAGGTAGATATATATATATATTCAGTGGAAACCGCTTAACACGAAAACGGATAACGCGAAATATCGGTTAACACGAAATGCAGGCTCGGTCCCTACCGGTGCCTATACATTTCAACGTATATTAGTTCGTTTTACGCGGAATGGTTAACAAGAAATTACGGTTAACACGAAAAAAATTTCGGTCCCCTGAAAATAAATCCCCGTCAAATTCTTGGGATAACACGAAATGACCCACTCGTTTCTTAGAGCCACAGCTGTACCTCCTCCTTCCCCCTCTCTTTCAATAGGCATGGTCATTAGTAGACCTCAGAGAAACTCGCGCGCCCCCGTTGAGAGGGTTGCTACCGAGATTTCCTTGGCAGCAATAAACTAAATTCTGGGAACTACCATCTTCGAATTAAAGGAAGGATTTGGAGGTGCAGATTGTTATCTGTACTGTACCTTCCCTTTCCCCGTTTTTCAATACACTCAACTCCTCACTTGCTCTCGTCTCTAGACCCCTATGCAGAACAGTTCTACTCAGTTGATTCTGAATTTCTGTGTGGAACGGTTAGCGAATGTGAAACGAATCTGTGAGCGAAGTTCTTCTTTCTTTTTCTGGATCATTTTCAGTTGTGATTTTATATCTTTATAAAAGATAAAAGACCCACATAAAAATGGCTAGTAAAGTGCGTAAGCAAAAAGCAATACCGCTGAAAGTGAAAATGAAGCTCCTACAAGCGGTTGATAACGGTGATAGAACCAAAACGGACATCTGCAAAGAGTTCGAAATTCCCTTTTCAACTTTGTCAACAATTATAAAAAATCGTGATAAAATAACATCTGTGTTTGAGAGAAGCATGTTTGAACCGGGACAGAAGCGTCTACGCACGGCAAAGCACGAGGATTTGGAAGCGGCGCTGATCATCTGGTTTAAGCAAGCAAGAGGCCAGAATGCTCCAATTTCTGGTCCTGTTTTGATGGCGAAGGCTCAGAAGGATCAGAATTGGGAATTGAATTCAAGTCTAGTCCTGGATGGTTGGAGCGGTTCAAGGTGAGGAATGGGATAATTTTTAAGACTGTTTCCGGCGAGTCGGGTGACGTCTCCCGTGATATTACATCAGAGTGGGTAACTTCTACCTTGCCTAAATTATTAACAGACTTTGCGCCTAAGGACATTTTTAATGCTGACGAAACCGGGATTTTTTTTCGCTGCCTCCCAGAAAAAACTTGAGCTTTTAAAAATGAGCAGTGCTCTGGTGGAAAAAAATCTAAAGAGCGCATTACGGTAATGGTGGCTTGCAATTCAGACGGTTCTGAAAAAATCCCGATGTTTATTGTGGGTAAATTTCTGAATCCTCGCTGCTTCAAGAATCTAAAGAAGCTTCCCGTGGAATACACCGCAAATGAAAAAGCTTGGATGACGGGAAACATTTTTACAGACTGGGTTAGGGCATTGGACAGGCGCTTTTCACGCCAGAAGTGCAAAATAGCTTTAATTATCGACAACAGCCCTGCTCATCCAGAAGTGGAAAAGCTGAAATCAATTAAACTGATCTTTCTGCCGCCTAATACAACAAGCGTATTGCAGCCATGTGACCAGGGTATTATAAGAAATCTAAAATGCCACTATTGCAAGTTATTACTCCAGAAATATTTATCTAGTATTGAATCAAATGAGGAAATTAAGCCTGTGGCTCTTTTGGATTCCTTGCATTTTTTGTATGCCGCTTGGAGGTCAGTTACAGCGAAAACAATCGAAAATTGTTTTCGCCATGCTGGATTTTCCTCTTCGCCATCAGCAGATAGGTTTTCTGGACAGAATGAAACTGAATCGACTACGGAAATTAGGGTAAATACATCTACTGAAAGTGAATTGTGCGATATCTTCGGTCGCGTGTCATCTGTAATGAGATTGACAACTGAAATCACGCTGAATGATTATATAGCAGTGGATGACCATATTGCCACTACACCACTTTTAACAGACAGTGACATTGTGGACATTGTTAAATCAAGTGAAACAAAAGAAAATGAAAATAGTAGTGAAAGTGGAGATGACTGTGATGACGGAATGTTGTCAGTGCCAAGTGCTGCGGATATCCGTGGAATGCTAAAAATTGTTCATCGGTTTTTAGAAAATCAAACAGATGGGGACAGTTTGTATGAGACGGTTGATGATTTGGAACAATTTGTGGAAAAAAAGATCATTTTGAATGCTAGGCAGAAAAAAATTACCGAATTTTTTGTTAAGAAGTAGACAATTGAACTACTTTAGCGACCTTGATGCTAAATATTTGTACATTGTTTTTATGAAATTATTGAAATAAAATAATTTTTTTATGTAAGGTTTTCATTATTATAACTAATTACTGTGCTGTTTCCATCGCATATTTGTTATGTCAAGATTTATTTACGAGCTTATATAAATATCTCAAATCAGTCTCAAAAAAGGTTATCATGAAATTCGTTTAGCACGAAATTCGGTTAAGACGAAATGTTGGAGCTGGTCCCCCACATTTCGTGTTAAGCGGTTTCCACTGTATATATAGTCATTTAAGTTTAACCTATGTCAGAGATTCAGAAATTCATGAATTGAGTCCTGTGTATGTCATTCAAAAAATGTATGCACATTGTAAACAGAACTGGCTTTTATTATAATAGATCTTGAAGTTAATATAAAAGTGATTGATAATACGCAAGAGAAGTGAGCTGTTATTTAATTTTGATGCAACTAATTGCCTAATGATATTGTCGTATTCTTTCAGCCAAACTTCAGCTCATCTGACACAGCAAAAGTAAGCAATTCTACTCAGGTGTGTATGATTTAAACAAACGATTTTTTTAGAGCATTTTAATTTTGTAAATATGCTTATACTACCTTTTTGAACTTTGCGAATAATTGGTTCTGGAAAACTGACACGAAATGCAAATTCACGAAGTGCAAGTCCTCTTTTCCCATAAGATGCAATGTTATTTTGGGAGTATGGTTCCCAGTCAACCTATAATATCACTTTTTTATCATAAATAATGCAGTTTAACAGAAAATAAAAGAAAACATAACAGCAAGGTTACAGAAAATGAAAAACTATCATCATAAAGTGAAAAAATTCTTTTAATTATCTTCAAATGAAAACCCAGCATTACAAAGCGCATTTTTGCATGTGATTTTCGATCTTTTTTTTCATTCCAAGGAAATTCTTAAATTTAAATTGGTGAACTGCTGGAATGGAATGTTGAGTACGTGATTCACAGATGTATTCTTGGGTACTGCAGCAAACATTTCCAAGCCGCAAAAAAAAACTAGCATTATAAAGTGGTAACATTTATTTTATTAATTACGTTCAAAATGCGTAACAAAAATCAAAACCTTGCATGTGAAAGTGATAACATTTCTTTTAATTGTCCAATTAATTCAATTCAATTAAAATGAAGCAATAAAGTGGTAACATATTTTTTAGTAATCGTGTTCAATATATGCAGCAGAAAATCTTTCATTATAAGATGATAGCAATTCTTAGATTTCCATTAAAGATTCGTAATGGAAAATGAAAACCTAACAAAAACAGAATAACATTTCCCTAAATTATGTTCAAAATACAAAGATAATAGTAAATGAAAACATTGCATTCCAAAATGATGGCATTTCCTTAAATTTTAAATTAAAGTTTCACGTCGAAAATAGCAGCATTGGCTGTGATGTTCAAGCTGAGCTAACATCTAATTAATTCGAGAGTTATCACATTTGTTTACTTTGAAAACTGCTAATAATGAGCATTTTAAATATAATATTATAATAATAAGTGCTTTTCTAGGACATCAAAGTTTAAACTGAACTCAGAAACAAAAAGTAGAGGGAGTTCTGCTTGTTGACATCGCCAACGCATGATGCGAAATGCAAATAATCGATGCAAAACAGAAGTAATGGTCATAAAACATTTCGTTGCGAAGTGCAAATTTGCAAACTGCAAGCACATGAAGTTCAAAAAGGTGGTGTACTATGTTTTCATTGTATGTTCATCTGTGCAATCAATTAAATTAAAATATCAGGTAGATATTTTGTGCTATAATTTTACCTTATTAATAGGATGGACAGCAATACTTTGTCATCAATAGCAACAAATGATAATTTTCTTTACCAATGGTTTTTCATAGCAAAAAGCGATTAATAGTTTTTTCCAATTTTAAATTTATTCGATGTGCTTAAGAATTATTCGTGGGTATAATTTCCTATAGCTATTTTTGAGGTTACTATTGTTGGAAGCAACTTCCAAGTATTATTGCAATCAATCTAATGGCATTTACTACGAAATGTGGTTAAAAAAACTGAGATATGCAAAGTGTCATAAATGCCTCTGGTTTATGCCAGATAAAATATCAATACATGAAATATTCTTGGATTTGATATATTCCTAAAAATGTTTATGCTTACGAAATATCTACAAACACATTTCATTACATAAACTAAAACCCAAACAATAGAAGTGCAAAGTACAAAGCTTGTTTCCTCTATGATCTCAAATAATAGCATTTCATGCCTCCTGTGCACAAAAAAATCTGATGTTGCCACCATATGACTTTCTCTATACCTGTAATATTGTTAAAAATTCCAAATAGGTGAAATGATATTAAATATTTTAGGGAACTGCGAGAAAACTTCAATGACTCTACAAAGACCAGAAATTAAGTCATGCCATAGCCTTCTAATTTTTAGTTTTTGAGTTAGGGCACCCACAAAATTTCTATCACACAAACATCAAGAAAATAGTCAAAACGTGTTATAGGGACCTCAAAATGTGTATTTCCATTGAAATCTCTAAGTCAATTTTTTTTCATGAAAACAGTACCTTCCCCTATAATACATATGGAAAAAGCAAAAAATGAATGGAATGGGGGTTTTGTAAGTATCAAAATAGCTACAGTTGCTGCTTATAGGATAAAATGTCACAAATTTATGAAAATGGTTCAAAATTATTGAAATCTTGAATGGATATAGATTTGATCAAAGATACATAAATACCATATTTACTCATGTAACCCGCACACTCGTGTACCCTGTGCATCCCTATTTTTTCTGCCGGTTTGGAGGGAAAAAGTTAATTTGAGCTGGAATACATGTGCATATACTTTGTAGAATTCAACATCTGTGAATATAAACATAGATGAAAGCATATTGCAGAGAATTTATTATCCATACTCACAATTTATATAACCTGTTCAGAAACCCTTATGTAAGACATGGACCCCTTTTTTTCATTGGCGTTTTGGAAAAAAAGGTGTCCAGGGTACATGTGTAAATACTGCATATTCTCTTGTTTTTAGTATGTTTTATTTTATAAACTCGCTTATGTTTTCACTCTGTCTATACGTATGTGCACTCAATTAAATCAAAATAGAAATTAAATGAGATATAAGACTGAAATTAGCAGGATGTATGTGATCTATGATCATGTTACAAAAATGTTTGGAGAAATCAGTGGACGGCAGGGGATGCCTTAAAATATATCAAATTAAAAATTCGGAGCAAATGGTTATAAATATAAAGTTGAAATTGTAAAATTAATTATTGTGCATAAATTACTTTATCTCATATAATTATACAGTGTGAGGCCCCTTATCTGAAATCCGGAAGGACCCACAAACCGGAAGGTTGCCCTGGTTGCAAAAGCGAAGCTTCGTTCCGCTACCAAAAGATGGCACTAGTGGCAGACTGGTCTGGGAGTTCTGTCTTTTGTTTGTACTGCACAAAATTACTATGACCTGTTGATTATTTACTGTTGCAGTACATTTTTCTCAGGATATAAAGGTTCTATTTGGCATTTTATTCCAGTGTAAGCCAGTTTCATTGACATTGAAAATTTGTCCTGGCTTATAACCCTTTGCATCAACGAACTTCAAAAATTCCTTTGTCGCTATTTGATCAGCTGATGCAGCTTCCCCAGATACCTTAATGTTATGCAGGTTTAAATGCTTCTTTAAATTTTCAGACCTGCCCGCCCTTGCTGAAAAACTGGTTGAAGAATTGCCTTTGTCATCGCCTTCAGTTCCATTATTTAAATGTTCACATAGATTAAGTGCTTTATTCCTTATTAGCTGCGTGCTAAGGGGAACATTTTTTGTATCTTATCCTCTATCTACACAAAAGTTTTTCCATTTTTTCTAATATGGGGTCATGTCTACTTACAAAAGAAACTTAAGCACTAGATGGAGTAGCAGCAATTACACTACTGCAAATTTTGTCTTCGGCCTTTTTTATGGAACGAATTGTTGATTCATTCACTCCATATTTTCTACCAGCTCTGCACATTTTTGCAGATTTTGTTTTAGGTTTTTATTTTTACTTTTTCACTGACCAATTAACTTCCATCTTCATTTTTTAAATTATCAGTGTAGTTGTTACATATCCGTCATTTTTTGTGGAAAATAAATATTTCACAGTAAATAGGAGCAAAATAATTTAAATTAATCATTATTTCTTTAGTGCAAAGACCCTTTGGAACGCATCCTTGGAGCTAAAAAAGGCATGACTGTATATACAAAGAATATTCTAACTGCACTGCCTTACTACGATCTCTGTTTTAGCATTGTTAGCCATACAAAGGCCTTTTCTTCAATATTGAATGCAAAATAGTGAAAATAATTATGAAAAAAAGCAAAACTGGTCAATCACTGCCAAACCGCAAATAAGCAAACCACAATTGGCGAAAATGTGATTGGCGAAGGATACCAGTACATATAGCGCACTATATATATCCTATGGGAACCTGAAATCCGGAAAATCTCAAAAACCAGCAATCTGTACATCCCAAGCTTGCCAGATAAGGGGTCCCTTACTGTATCACAGGCAACGCTCGATTTATGCCAATCCAATTTACGCCCTTTCATTTTAACGGCATTTATAATAAACATACAAATAACATCCTATTTGCGCCATCTTGCTCGTTTCTACGCCTCCTCTATCTTTGAATGTTACATTGTGAAGTCTCACGTTCATTTTCTTTCACTGCAAAAGTAGGCATACATATACAGTTGGCAGTTTAACTGTTGTCCTCTTTCGTAGTGCTAAAGTTTTCCATTTAGCTGTCATTCACCTCTGTGATTTTAATTCTTAATATTCTTTGATATATCCCCTTGTGTTAAAATGAGCTTCAAAAGAGTTAGCAGTGATTCTAACATGGAAAGGAAGGACGTGAAAAAATCTAGAAAGTTTCTTTCCTTAGAAATTAAAATAGAGGTTCTTAAAAGGTTTGAACGTGGTGAGAGAAACATTGACATTCGGAAAGAATTGGGACTTAGTGATTCTACAATAAAAACAATTCATGACTTTAAGTTTGGGAACGGTACTCCCTTAATTTATATGATTAGCACCTGCTCGTATGCCCTTTAACTGGTGGGAACATTTTGTCATAATTTTGTGTATGCACATGAGCATAATTTTGGAACCCGTAGATTACTATTTCGAATTTTTTCACAGGACATTCAACGTATAGAAAATTTTTACAATACTATCGCTTGCATGATAAATTTATAATGCGTTATTTGCATTGATAATATTCAAGGAATATTATTAAATAAAGGAATAAATTAATTACTGAATTTACATCACCATAAAGAAAGATGTTACTGAGGTTTAAAATGTTTTGGTAGGAATGAATCTCACTATCCCTTATGGCAGGAGCCACCACTGTAGATGATCAAATACTGCCGGAAAATAACTTTCGATTTATGCCAATTTCAGTTTATGTCATAATCCCCAGAATGTATCGGTGGCGTAAATCGAGCTTCGCCTGTACTAAATTTATGAAAAACTTTTCCAATACTAAATAAAACATGCTTTTTTCATATTGCATCAGGAAATTAAGCTCCCATCATTACTTTTCTCTTCCAGGTGGGGTCAATGGCTTTGAAAGAGGAACCTGCATATGATTTTGAGATACAGCCTGAGGTAACACAAATATCATAATGCTAATCATTTGTTAAGAACTTGTGTAATTGTCCATCAAAAATTATTGCTATAGGTACATGACTTATGCATTAACCCTTAGTTAGTCACATGAAAAAAGTTCCTTAATTAGTCGCATGGCATCTTTAAGACCCCAAAATTATTTTTTTATTTAATAATAATTGTTATTTTATTTTCATCATACTGTAAAGTACATCATTTTAAGTTAAAATGAAGTAGTTTATGAAGAATTTTGACGATAAAACAAAAACAAGTTTTGTAAATAAAATTTTACTTTCTTTTTTAGTTACCAGTGCATTTCAAAATCATATGATCTTTACATATAAAATCACCACAATTTGCACATTTATTTTGCACTTTTATGCCATTGTTTCTAGAGCAAAATCTACAAAGAGTGAACACGTGTTTGTTTGTTAGGGTGCAAAATACCAGGGGTGGATGACCATACGCTCCGTGCGGCCAAAGGGATGTCACGTGCAGATGCTTAGGGGTTTGTTTATTGCTGCGATGGGAAGGTTGTGGGACCACATGTGAAGAGAGAAAGTGGAGTAAAGATATCTCTAGAAAAATATAGTGAAAAATATGTACCCCAGTTTTTTAGAGTTCTTATTTGGGTGTCAGAAGTAATAGTTGTATTCAGTTATGCGTGCAGCAGAACAAAACTTGGAGAGGAAATAAACGACAGGCTGATGGATAATGGTGCAAAAAAAAACATTCAGACTGAGATAACTAAAGAGACAATTCTCATAAAAAATGAAAATAAAATCTTTATATTCTTACAGTTTGTTAAATTTTATATTATACATAATCATTAAAAGTTAACATCCAAAATTAACAAAAATGCTCAATTATAATTAGGAAGCTAAATAATGAAGGTATTACAAGTTTGATCAGAATAGACATCATAGTTCTGAGTATATTTATGAAAATAGGTGGCTTGGGGTCATATTGCACCCCAAGTGACTAATTAAGGGTTAAGTTAAAATAAAATTTAAATAAAAATATTAATGGAACCAACTTTTATATGTACTATAAGTAATCAATAAATGTAAAATTCACATAACTGAATGTTCCAGAAAGTAAAAAAAGTTTTGGACATGAAATTTATGTGGAAAATAAATATTAATGAATATTTATTTGTTAAATGTTATGCTAGATAACTAGATTTCATAAAATCAAAACTTTTTTACTTTCTGGAACATTCAATTATGAGAATTTTATAGTTATTGATTACTTTTTAGTGCATCTAACCAGGAGAGGACACGTTAGTGGGATCACGGATTTATATGAAACTTGGTAGGTGTATAGTTCTGAATTCCAAGATCCTTGCAAACACCCCTATTGGGTGTATATGGCCGATAGTTTCTTCCGAAAATTGCGATTAAATATTGCAATTTCTCGTCAACTGGAATTTCTCAAGTTATTCAACACATGATTGTCTCAACAAAGTTTAAATTATTAAATTACATATTCTTCATTGATCTCTGCACATGCTACACCCTATATTGATTCTTATGACATGGAAAGATTCCCTGAAATTATTTTTTGTAAAGACTTCCTCCGAATATACCTATTAGGCAGAAATATATCAGGCAAAGGGTCATTGAAAGTATAAAAGAGAATGAACTGGTGAGAAGTCCGTTAAAAGTACAGTAATATAAATAAAGTTACCCATGCTTTAGGAGTGGGTTGGGGATAAAACACACTTCATTTTTGTAATCAGCAGGGTTGAAAACTCCCAGAAAAATCTTTTTATCAACATTGTTTTATTATTTTCTTAGTTACCCCTGACTTAGGGGTTGGTTGGGGGTTAAAACTGTTTTCATTTTTGAAATCACCGGGGTCAAAACCCCAACCTAAACATTTCTCTCATGAATTCCAAAAATTACCATATTAGTCCAAATATAGTCCCTCTCTGAATATAGTCTCCCCCTGAATATAGTCTCCCCCTGAATATAGTCTCTCCTCCTATTTCTGAAGCTTCAATTTTAGAAAAAAGTTGAAACCTCATTACAGACCTCACTTTTTAGTCTCCTTTCCAGAATGGAAATAGGCTTATAGTTTTGTCATTATGTCTGTCAATCCATCCTCCCCTATTAACTTTTGAACCAATAGACCAATTTTCATGAAATTTGTGGAAATCTCTTGCTACATGGGACGAGCTCCTGAGGATAGTTTTTGTTGCGAAGATTGAATTCCCGGGTTCGATTCCAGGAACTATCCTTTCCATTTGATTTACATGGGAAATCTGAAATCCATCGCGCAAGTTAATTTTCTCTTGCACATTAAAATATCTTAGAATTGTAATATTGCAGTGAATTTTGTACTATTCTCTGAGGAAAGGTATGAAGATTGTAATTTTTATCTTAGAATTTTGCCTATCAATTGTATTTCTTAGAATTTCACGTAAATGCTGGTGATTTTGCAGTTTTTATCACATTACAATAGTGTTGCCATAGCAACAACTATTGTTGGACTCAAGATTCGTTATATTCTAATACATACATGCGTTATTTTTGCCACAAATATGCGTGATCAGTTTAATATTCCGTTCAAATGTATTTGTAATATTTTATAATGCTAAATTATGAAATTTGAGAACACAAAGAGCAACATATCCACGATGAATTGAAAGCTATTAAAGCCAATATAAGTATTAAATAAATGATTAAATGGAAAGTAGGCATCATAAGTTGTTTGGACCATCTTGTAATATTCTAAAGAACGAGTTTTAATATGTACGAGCAATTTAGTTACAGCTATCAATCTACAATGAAACAGTGACATCACATTTTCTGTGTTACAGTTGCAGGCGTAATTTAAATATGTATCAAGTTTTACTGAACTAAATTTGAAAATTTTTATTTATGAATGTTATTTAAATTTCATTCATATCATTCAGATGCTGTTGACAATGGCTACTTGAATCGTGCCTGTATAAAAAGTAATTATCACCAGGTTTGCATTTAACATATTCTTTTTATAATTTATTTAATTTACCCGTATTTTTGTTCTATTATTTATGCCTCGAAATATCACATCAAGGAATACATTCTGTAGAAACACCTTCAACACCTCGGTTTGATTTACCCAAGTAATACTTTTATAATGTGATTGCATTATATACAATCAACAGCTGGGCAAGCATGTGCAAGTTGAACAGTCTGATCAGCTGACAGAATTGCCTACGGCCCTACAGATTGACAGGTAACGAAGATAATTTCTTTCATCATAGTGACATTTTCTCTAAAATAACAATAGGTGGCACCACTACATATCAATATTTGCATATTTGTGACTTACATTAGTGAAGGGATGAATTTGGCCAATCAATGCTTTCAAAGCAAAAATTTCGGCAATTCCCGCTATTAAGGCAAGGATTCCAAAGAGTGAACAAAAAGAATTGAGTTACTGAGGCTTATGTATCAAGAAATTCTCCGTAATACAATCAAATTAAGTGAGGGCCGAAATGGGGTGAAATCGGCAACACACCAGCTTGGCACCTCACTTGCCCAAATATTAGAACACAGGGCAAGGGATGTGCCAAGTTTCATTGACCTACAATCACCTCTTGATGTGTAAATTCAACAAAAACTTTTGCACGTAATCCATGGCCCACTCTATATATGTTCCTGCAAATGTATGTATTCTCTGGCTTCTAAACAGGATACTAAATTGCCTACAGAGGTCCTAATTTAAAGCATTATAGACAAAACTAGTTTTTATTGTAATATATTAATTTGTTTTTAATCTTTCCATTCTAGATCGAGTCAGTGCAAGTGAAAGAGGAACCTCCTGATGATTTTGAGGTAGAGACTCTGGTAATAAAATTTTTAATTGCTATTCAATTATTAAGGATTCTGTGTCTGTGATTTTGAGATCTCATATTAATCACGATGAATGCTTTTTTCATGTTTTACTGCATTTCTAAAATTGTAATACAAGTTGGTATAAAGTTGTTTTAGCTGAAAAAATTTGTATATTTGTTCATTTTTAGCTCTTTTTAAAATTGTGTATGTTTTCACCTTGTCTGCCTGTGTGCAAAATTTTGTAACAATGAGAAGAGCTTGGAAGCTTAGATTTTCAGTATAGTTTTGGCTGGTAACAGACCTGAACCCTATTGATTTTGGTGCCTGTTCATCTGTCCATTTACCATTTAGCAGTATTTTAAAACCCTATTTATGAACTGTATATACAGGTCCGTTACGATGGTTTCATTTTTCATTTTGTTTACATAGCTAGAACAAAAAAATATAAAGCATTGAAATGTACTGTTTCATTTAAATTACTCTCTTGTAATTTTCAAGATACTTAACATATTACAAAAATGATACAACTCTTTTAAAGAACACTGGTGCTGACTCAAGACTATCAAATATAAAATAATGGTAACATCAAAGGCAGGAATACCAAAAAATATATTGGAACAAAAATAATACATAATAGAAATACTCCGAATACACAATAGAAATACTCCACTTTGGAGGAATAATAAACGATACAAAAAGAGAGGTGGTTGCAGGATGTGATGAATCATGCCAGCTGCTCCCCTTTCAACTCACCTTCTCTCTCCTGCGCTCCGTCATCCGTGGCTTCTGTCGCAGTCGCCGCTTGTGCCTCTGCTCGGGTTTTAGCCTTCTCTTACTCTGTTCTTCCTCTTGCGTTCTGCTCTCCTCCCAGCATTGTCAGATTCAAACTCAAAGTTTATAATTCTCTCAATATGAGGACGTATCTCTCGCGGAAGTTTATTGGCTAATTTCTGTGATCACAGTGTTATCTTCTGGCCTAATGTCTGTTGGCTATATAAGAAGAATCGCAGGAATCGCTGTGCCAAGCTGTCATTCGTGCAAATGCTGCAGTTCGTGTTATGCTAGAGTTTTGACACATCAAACCTTTGGCAGACACGGAAAACTGAGGGGGACAAAATAAATGCCACAGCATAAATACGTTCATAATTTCCCAAGTGTCTGTCTGTTCCTCCATCATGTTCTGTATCTCAAGAACTGGATGTGGTAGAGAAATGCAGTAATTGCTATTTTGTTTTTAATCAGCTTGAAGCAGTGGCGGCTTGTGACCTCAGATGTAGGTGAAGTGTCACCACATGAAAATCCATGAAAAAAACTTTACCTCTTGTAGATCAAATCAATTTCCTATCTTTCAAGGCAGCAATGGTCAATGATGTCATCAAAGAATGGATGTTTATGTATGAGTTTGTATAGATGTTCTTTTTGTATTGCGATATTACCTAAAGACAATCTTTGTTGTGAAATAGTGTTCCTTAAGTAATTTCTTATTCTTTTTAAACAGGAGAAACTTCTTTCTGCTTTCATACTGGGCGGGAAAGTAAGAATTAAATAAACAATTTACAAACAAAAAACAAATTACATACTAAATCATTTTCTGGATTAATTTTTCACAAAAAGCATAAGAGAAATTATTAACCCAATTAACAAGAAACACCAATGTCAATACTAGATTTGAAAAAGAAAACACTATTAAGTAAATAAAAATAAAGGATAAAGACAGAGAGAGGGGAGGGAGAAGTATGGCCAAAACCCTCATCACAAGGAGGGGATTGACGTCATCTATTGCCATAGCAACCACCGTTCCCCACCTACCCTAGCATGGCACGTCCACTCCAGAAAGAAGTGATTTTAGTCTGGGCTCTCAGCTCTTCACTTTGCTTGTAACACATTTGTAATGTAATTTATAACAAAGTGCTCACACTTTTGGCTTGCACATCTATCTAATTATTAAAAAATAAAGAGTTTGAATGAAAACAAATCAGTTTAAATGTATGATAAATTAGTTGTTGTATTTATTATTTTATTTTAAGTGAAGTGTCAATTCTCTCACTTCACCTGGCTATTATAGTTTTCACCTGCCATCTTGAAACAAAATTTCAGCCATTCAAAAAATTTTGTGTGTCCTTATCTGAAAGAAAAGCAAATGGAAGCAATGCAGAAATATACACACCAAATTTCATTTGTGTATTGTTTACAGTTTCGTCACAATTTCATTTTAAGGAAGTTCTCAGACGTACGGACAGACACCAAAGGGAAGCTATAAGCTCATTTGAAAAGAACATGCTGGCAACAAAACCGCAGAAAATCTAGAACTTAAATGTCTTAAATTTATGAAAAACTTGGAAAATTGTTGAAATATTGTAGGTATGGAGATTTGATCAAAGGTACATAAATATACTTACTTGTTTTTAATCTTTCCATTCCAGAATGAGGCAATGGCAGTGAAAGAGGAACCTTCAGATGATTTTGAGGAGAAACCTGAGGTAATACAGATATCGTAGTTTTATTCATTTATTAAGGTTTCGTGTAATAGCTCATCAAAAATGATGGGCATACCTGACTTAAACAAAATTAAAATCTTAAACAAAAAAGGTTATGAAAGTGTACAGTATCACAAATAAGTTTGATGGGGTATTTGAAACAATGATATACTGTATATAATCAAATGTAAGCTGATACCGATTGTAAGCCGACCCCCACTTTTCACAAGGGCACACAAGGCAAATTTATTATAGGGTGTACAGACGTTATGGTTTCATAGATCTTTGCATAAAAAGTATAAATGCTTCTCTTTTTCGTTCCTCCAGCATCTCACATTTGACTCGTCAATTCTATTTCGCCATTGTGCAGCAAGATTAGATGTTTCTTCCACAAATGCGATCACTTTCCTCTTAAATTCCGCAGAATAATATGTTCTTCTCATAATGGGATTATTCTAAAAAAAAAAATCTCATCATACTGAAGGACTGAAATTTACCCTTCCTGAGATATGAGGAAGTTACAGTTGCCTTAGAGAATCCCAGTATGTGCACACTAGACACACTGTATCAATATAGTGAACAATGTAAATGTTTTGAAAAAGTAAATTTAAACATTGTGTACCTACATACCTAAGGTATACATCTTCTTACTCATATGAGTGCTAGGTATCACCGCAATTTTGACAACTTGGATGCTGCACATACTTTTTACATAATTTATTTTTTTGTATTGTCATTTTGATTCTTTTTTCATACATTTTAAGTAGATTGTTTACTTCTACTTGAACACACATATCTTGAGTTATAATGCAACTGCGGTGATAAAACGTTCAAATAAAAAGCATTATTTAATTAATCACTTGGGAAATAATGGGACTACGTCTTTTATAGTAAAAGAAAACAAAAGAATGCAAATATAATCTAGTTCTATAATATAACAATGATAAATTCAATAAAAAATATTAGTGATAATTTTTATAGTCATTTATTAATGCATTACAATATGAATTTCATTCTTTATTTACCTAGAAATCCTGCTATGTGTGGTATTCTTCAAAGCAGGAAAATACACATTGACATCACATATTTTGCATTTTTCCACTCTCTGTGTGTATTTACCCTTCTCTGAGAACTGTGTGATGGTGGATAAATGGTATATGTCACCACAACTCTCTGACCTACTGGTTGAACACAAAACAAATAGATACGGCACATTGAACAGCAGAAGAAAAGACCTTCCAGAAGAATTTTTAAAAAGGAAATTGAAGAAGGGAGAAATTCAGGCATTCCTACAGGAGAAGGTAATTGCTTTAAAATGGCAGGATAACAAAACTGTTTGCCTCATGAGTGCTATTCACAATGCCTGTGCAAAGGTTGTTAGGATAAAAAGTGGGGTAGATGTGGTAAAGGCGACAGTGGTTTGTGACTACAACAATACCATGGGTGGAGTTGATCGATGTGATTAAGAAATTTCATATTATCTATCTACAAGAAAGCAGCAAAAGAAATATTATAAGATCTTCAAGCATTTTATTGACCAGGCCATCTGGAATTCTTTTTTTAAATGAAGGATGTTCAGAAAGTAACTACCGATGGTGTATTTTGCAGAAACTAATGGAAATTGGAGTTTTTAAACTTCATGCCGGTGTAGAGCATGTTACATTTCACTAACAGGCCATGAGATAGCAGTGTGAAGCCATTTATCAATGCAGCATTGTCAGTTTGAAATGGTGATGCATTTGGCAGAGTGGTCAAAGGAGGAAGTGCATGCTGTGATTCGATTTCTGTGGGCAGAAGGCATCCCAGCCGCAGAAATTCACCAGCAATTGGAAAAAGTGTATGGTCCAGATGCTATGGGTGTTCATGGTGTGTCAGGATGGTGCTTAAGTTCTCTACTGACAGACTCTCAACATCACAAACAGACAATAATGTGGCATGTTTGAAGGCCTGATCCAAGAAGACAAGCGTTTAAGCATTCGAGGGGTTGCAAACGTGTCCATTGGGAGTGCCCACAGAAAAGGCCAGGTCTGCTGCAGCGGGGCCCACTTCTCCTTCATGACAATACCCAGCCCCGTATAGCAACCATTACCAGAAACCTGTTGCAACAATTTGGCTGGGAATGCCTTGAGCACCCTCCCCCTATAGCCCAGACCTCGCACCAAGTGACTTTCACCTCTTTGGTTCCTAAAGTAACATCTGAAAGGGAGACACTTCCGGTATGACAAGGACGTGATAACGTCAGTGCGTACGTGGTTCAGGTCTTTAAGCCCAGATTTTTTCAGTGACAGAATACAAAGGTTTGTGTACAGATGGGACAATTGCGTCGACTGTTGTGGCGATTATGTCAAAAAATAAATGTGACACAGTAGTCATAAATTGTACATGCAGAATATTGTTTGACATAATAAATGCTTTTAAAAAATTCATCAGAAGTTACTTTCTGAACATTCCTGGTATGTCCAAGTATCATCTCAGAAATGCATTGATCTTCTCGAATATCAGCTTCAGCTCACTGAACAATCTATAGAAGAGTATACCAATCCAAATTTCTACTACTGCATGCCCTCTTAGATTAACAGCCCACCATTTTCCAAGTCATATTCCACCAAACCACATCAAAAAGGAGCCTAGACGACAGTGTGCTGTTTGTTGTGCAAAAGAGATGAAAATGAAAAGCATAAGAGAAAAGAAATGAAAATTTGGTGCAAAGATTGTGGAGTTGGACTTTGCCTGAAGCCTTGCTTTGAAATTTATCATATGAAAAGAAATTTATAAATTTATGATACTTTTTCTTTGTGAAGGTGTGTATAAAACACTAACTAAAAATATTTTTTTTTACTGGAATGCATTTAAAAAATACCATGCTGGAGGGTTAAGTGTTAGTTTGTCACAATTGTCCATCAAATTCTTTTTAAATGACTCATAAATCATGCAAATATAAAATCAATTTTTATGAAAAATATCAATTCATTAAATTAAACAAATGGTTCAAATTATTAAACAAAAAAAAACATTTGTTAATTATTTTCTCTTTGCATTGCCAAACTAATGAGCATGCCATATATACCGCATGCGAAACGGGTTCAGCAGAGCCGATTGTGGTGCAGCCGGCTAGTGAACACTCCCTGAGCCTTGACACTGGGGTTCAAATCCTGTTGCTGGTAATTTTTAATATAATTTTTTTACCCAACTAATGTTGTACATTGTATTAATATAATTTAAAATACAATATTAGTTTTGCTAGTTTAAAATGCTGAAAATGCAATTTTCAGCTTTTGGATGTTTGAAGTCAACCGAAATGCTGAAAATTGCATTTTCAACATTTTTATCTAGTAAAACTAATGTTGTATGTTAAATTTTACTAATACAAATTAATGTACAACATTAGTTGGGTAAAAAATTACCAGCAACAGGATTTGAACCCGTGTCAAGGCTCGGGGAGCATGCACTAGCCGGCTGCACCATGATCGGCTCTGCTGAACCTGTTTCTCACATGGTATATGATGCACTCATCAGTTTGGCAATGCAAAGAGAAAATCATTAACAAATGTTTTTTTGTTTAATAATTTTAATCGTTTGTTTCATTTGATGAAATGATATTTTTCATAAAAATGGATTTTTTATTTCCGTGGTTTTTGAGTCATTTAAAAAAAAAGGTTTTTGCAAAATAATACATAAATTCGAAGTGGACCGTCAAATTTTGGAAAAATATTTCTAAAATCACCTCCAATCATCTCCCCAAAAATGCTCTCGAATGACTGTGCTCCTTGTAAGTAAAAATTACTAACAACTGTAATTTTTCAAATGACAGTAAAACACTTACCGTAAATACCCGCGTATAATGCACACTTTTTTGAAATATTTGAGTTAAAAATTAGGATGCGTGCTATACGAGGGTACATAATCTTCCTATTTTCATTTGACCCCATATTTCCACAATTTTGGCACATTAATTACTGCCTGGGTATCCTCGTATTTTTATTGGTGATTTTTACGAAAAGTAAGATAGATGATGATAATAATTTATTAACTAATTCTATAAACATACATTAATTAGATATGAAAAGAATCAATTCAGTATTTATTCATTTTAAAAGCCAAGAAATTCTTCGTCATTTGACCATTTTTCTTCGATGTTGATATCGGAATCGTCATCTTCAGTATCTTTTGTATCCTCCGTTGCCGTGGCGCTGTCATCGTCATCTTCCCACACCATATCATCTTCACTACTATCTTAACTATTACTGTTGCAACATTTCTTAAAACCTTTTATAATAACATCCGTGGACAATTCATTCCACGTATTCTCGCATTTCGCTGTATATGATTTGCTACATTGTAACCTTTACTTTTGTTTGCACAATGATGAGCTATTTTACGCATGACGTCACCCTACACCGGCGCCCGGCCTGGTGATGAGGTATTGGTACTACTAACAATTAGAAACAATAGCAGCTGATGCCTATGAATTCGCTGGGAGTTGATGCTTCTTGTAGAACTAACATCAAGTTATCGTTCCCTACTTTTCTCTCAGCATTCATATGTGATTTATTCTTGATTCGTAGAGTTTGTAGTTAATTATGGTTATTTGCTATCATTTTTACGTGCTCCAGAGTGTTCTAATAAGGATAAAACTGAAGGTTGGGCGAACCCGTCCACCTCAGGCATGACATAAACAAGTAAAAACTTCGACATAGGATTATCGTCATTCCTTCATTTTATTAGCTCAAACAATGTCGTATGCCATATTATGAAATTAATATAATTCGATGTATTGTGTATGTCCTAATATCACCTTGTAAGTAAACATAGAGTATGTAATGATTGAGTTAGCTGACATTCCTTTGGAACGTTATTTGTAAATTTCATGTTGCACTTTCATTATGTTACCAATACAATACCAATAATTCGATCATTGCTTTAGACCACGTTACACCATCTACTTTATTCTGGAACGGTGATGCTAAAAAAAATCGCGCTATACATGGCTATATAGAAAAATCACAGATTACGAGGCTGAAAACCTCCCTGCACGTTATACAAGGGTGTGCATTATATGCGGGTATTTACGATATACGCTATTTGTCATCAAACATGCTTGAAGGGTTAAAATGCTCATTAAATCAAATTGAAAGACATTAATAGAACACCTCTTCTCAGGAACGTAAACATTGCCTGTTACATTATTTTCATTGGGAAACATTTTCAATTTATGCGTTTTTGCCTTATGCAGCGATTTCTAGGAATGCATGTGTAAATCAGGGGATACCTGTATATCGTGTATTTTAACTATGCTCCAATAAATCTGAATGAAGCATGATCATGCTTTCTGCCATCGCCGAAATACGATCGGAAAGCGTGAACAATCATTTCAACAGCACTTGTCAAGAAATTTTCAATGTCTAGGGAAATTTATGACCTCTTAAAGGCTGGCATTTTCTTTCTCTCATGCTATGGGTCTAACTGTAGACATGCCTCGCCCACACAAAATGTTGGAATGTATTATAGCTAGTTTACTTTCATACAAGAGGTGGCTAATGCCAGCACTAGGTTTTCCTCTTCCCTTCTGTGTGTATCTAGTGTAGAAGGCAATGAGAAACCACAACGACAAGTTTGCAATAGTCGTGATGTGATGCAAAATTATAATCCCAGTCAATCATGCGCAGTTACACACAACCACCAACAATGCTGATCACCTAGACCAGAGGTAGGCAACTTTTTCTGCATGAAGGGCTATATCGGTGGTTGAAAATACACTAGCAGACTGCATTGGAGGTTGTCAAGGCATTGGCAGGTCAAATAATAGTTTAAATCGGAAGTTACATAGAGGTTCTGAGGCATTATATGAGTGAAAATCACATCTAAATAAGTGTTTTAGTTTTAAATTTTTAAAGTTAAAGATTCTATTGTCATAATTTGTCCAAAGTAATGTGAATTTGTGTGATAAATATTACTGATCACTTTTATGTCATAGATTCGCAGAACATAAAATGCTCTCAGGGGTCACTTATGTCCTGTGGGCCATATGTTATCCATTACTAACCTAGATGACAAAAGATTCTCAAAAGAATACAACAAATTTTCATGTTAAAAATTAATTTCTGTACTGTCTCGATGTATACTCAAAAAATTGAAGGCAGGATAAATTAAATTTTGTTCTTTTAGGCATTCATTGTGTCAAGTCTCGAACTCATACAATGATTCCAAGTAATTTTAAAATACAACTGATTATTGTGCTATGCTCATCTCTGTGTTAATCAGATGGAGAGAATAAAAACTCCTAAAATCGACCCCATTACTTTGATGTAGATGTTGTGCAAGTTAAAATTAAAAAGATGTTATTATTGAAAAAGAAAGAAAAGTTTTTGAATTATAAGCAGTTTTCATCACTTTATTAGGCTACCACCCAACTAAGTTTTTAATATATAGAGAGATTTTTTAATATTTTCATAAGCTGTTGGACGTCATATTAAGATGATCAAAATATGATGTATACCATATTTATGGCAAAAATAGTTATTTGTGGATTAGGTGAAATTCTGAAACATTTGAAACCAGGTATGTTTCTTAACCACAGAACAACAGATGAGACATTCATATGCACTTATTCTTTAATTTTGTATACATAATTGCTTATTCTTGAAAATATTAAAACAAGTTAAATTATACTGATATTTTCATTACTCTTAATTAAGAATGTTTTTTAATATTCAACCTCTTTCATCTTGAATAGGCTTGTGATGTGACAGACTCAACCAGAGATGAGAATCCGTCATTGTCTGAGATGTCTGTGCATAGCTTGAGGCTCATGCAAAAGAGGAATGGGGACACACGATCAAACATCGGAGAGCATATGCAGAACACAGAAAGGAAAGCAGAGGAAGAGATGGAGAATGATAAAAGCCAGAAGGTAATCAAGTGCCACCATTGTGGGAAAGAATACAGAAGGAAGTGGAATTTAAACCAACATATGACAATCCATGGGACGGAGAAACCTTTCATGTGTTTTACATGTGGGAAGAGGTTCCTCCAGAAGCAGTCCTTCTTGGTGCAATGTGGACGGAAGTTTGCTATTAAAAGTGATACAAAGATACATACGAGTCACATTGGTATAAAACCATATGAGTGCAACGTTTGTGGAAAGCAGTTCTTGAGAAGTGCCGAACTCAGTTTGCACATGGAACTTCATACCGGCACAGGAACGTTCTCTTGTGATGTATGCAGAAAAAGTTTCCAGCGAAAATCGAGACTTGTCATCCACAATAGGATCCATACAGGAGAACGTCCGTACTCTTGCAACTTTTGTGACAAGGAATTTAAGCAAAAGGAGAGTTTAGTTTATCATGTGGCACTGCATTCAAAGGAAAAGCCGTTTTCATGTGATTTGTGTCTGAAGAAATTCCCCTCCAAAGTTCATCTAAAACAGCACCAAAGAATACATTTCAAACATATGAAAAGTGCATGAAATAGTGCTTAGAATCGTAAAGAACGTCATTGCTGCTTGTCTAAAACTTTTGTATATAAAAGTGCAAGATTTTATTCATCAATTACGATAATAATCTAGTAATATTCTAAGTTCATAATTTGTTACATGAATTTAAATTAATGCATTAGAGATCTAACAGTGATTTACACCTTTTTACTTTCTTGTTTCTTTATTAATAGGAGGAATTTCTAATGAATCTTATACATCGCTAGTGGTGATTGTTATTTTAAACTAAGAGAAAAGTATTTCATCCTAAATGAAATATGATAGGTTTTTTCAAAAGTACATATGTGTGAGTGTTTATGGATCTAGGAATGTCATTAAACATTCTTCCTTCCTTTGCCTTCCATATATATACAATCTGCATCTAAGATTTCATGATGCTGTAAAAGGAAAAATTGGTTGATTCAAGTAAATTATTCTCTAGAAATTATTATAATTCTTTTATAGCTATGACGATGTTGCTTTTTGGTGGTTACTTGATGAGAATTAGGCATGGATGTTAGGGGAATGGGAGGAGAGGGATTGTGATCACAAGGCTCATCGTATGACCACAGAGGAGGTCACAAAAATTTATTAATTATAATGTCACTTGATGCTATTGATTTATTTATTTATTTTTGAGAATAATGGCTTGTGTATCATTGCTTGTGACTTAATTACCTCTATATATGATCGACTTTTGACCAATATTCATGGAGGCCTTTTTAAATATTCAAACAAATTCAATTATCCATTCATTTGGGTTTGCCATTCCTTTTTCACACATAAAAATGTGCACATAGGGACCCATAGAATTTTCAATAATGTCTTTGTATTCGTAGCTCTTTGAAAGTCCTCCACAGTATTCTCTTGTAGATGTATGATTGTATAATGTTTGGAAGGAGAAAAGAGATCTTTTCAACCTGTCATGTTATATTTTGTGTTCAGCTGTCAACACCACGATTACATAATCACTGTATCCAACTTATTTTCCTGAGACTGAAAAATTATTCCAAAATCAAGGAGAAAGGTAAACCTCTATGAATATAAGATGTCATTAAAATGTTAGTTATTTTTTTCATCTTACCGTATTTACCCGAAAGGAAGACGACCCCTAAAAAATTAGGTTCACTTACAAAAACTTTTACATGCATGTATAACAAGCTAACATTAAGAGGATGAATAAAAAAAGTAAATTTACTACTTACATCTCCCTCTCCTCTGTTTCCTTCCCTTATTCTTGCTGTCCTGTTCATTCATCACAACTTATTCAAATTTGAACAAGTCGTCTTCCATACCATCCATGGAATTTGATATGCAGCATTTCTTGAACCTTTTTGAGATACTATTGGGATCTATTTTTTTCCATGCTGCAATGATCCAATTACAGAGAAGTGGTATACTGTGTTTCTTAATTTTCCCTGTAGGAGTTAATGCATGGTTCCCTGCCAAAAGCCATTCTGAATAAAATGACCTTATGTAATCCTTAAAGGACTTCATCACTGCAACATCTAGCACTTGAATTTGTGATGTCATACCTCCTGGTCGGTATTCATACCATGAAGGGTATTTTGAATTTTCTCTGTAAGGTGGCCTTTGAACGCATCTAAGATGAGCATTGCTCTCTGCCTTAAAAGTGCCCCAGGTCGTTTATTCCACACTGCTTAGCCAGTCCTTCATTAAATCAGCCGACACCCATCCTTGACATTTAACAATTATTCCATTTAGTAGTACTTCCTTAGGCAGTGTTTTGCGTTTTAAAATAACATACGGCAGCAACTTTGTTCCATCCGCTAATACAGCCAGCATTACAGTAATGCGCAGTTTTTCATTCCCGGAAGTTTTTATTATGACATTTTTTGCACCGTTTTCGTTGACTGTGTAATTGGATGGCATGTAGAAGTAAATGGGTGTCTCATCTACATTACCCATTTGGCCCAGAAGGTAATTGTGACTTTTCCGCAACTGAATTACATGCCTCTGGAAAGTTATTAGTTTGTCCGTGAAGTCAGAAGGTAGACTCTGGCAAAGTAAAGTTCTTTGTCGCAGGCTAAAACCATTACGACGCATCATACGCACATACCATCCATTACTAGCCTTAAATGCTTGGTGTGGAATGTTTTGCGATCGTGCTAATTCTTGGGCTTTCAATTTAATGATATCCCGCGTCACTGGTTTACTGCCCATTCTTTGAGTACGCTCAAAGTTTGCAATTTCCTCTTCTAATGCATGAAATCAGCCTCGTTTTATCCACTAAATGATCTCTGTGTTGAGTTAGCACCTTCAAGTTTCTCTTTTGCTTGCTTCCACCTTTGCACATTTGCTTCAGTCACATTGTATTTCCTCCCTGCTGCACAATTATTTGTTTCTTCAGCATAACGCACCACCATTAACTTAAAATTTCTGTCGTAACTTCTTCTAATTCCTTTCAATACATTCCCTCTTACTGCAGTTCCTTCTTCCTCTACGCAATCTGCCATTTGTTTGGGGTATCTTATTTAAAAGTTATAAATAATAACTTGTCACTATTTCACTTTAAAACTCAGCAAAGCATGTACTACTCAAGTGCTCTCGTAAATTTTCTACACTCTGAAACTAACGTCCACTTTACGTCTGCCGTTGCCATACCAAACGCAAAGCATCATGTTTAAATTGTAGTAGATATGTTTAAATTGTATCAGTCTTGTTTACATTGTATTACTAGACACTTTAATTGGTGCCTACATGACTTTGTGTTTCATAGTACGCACAGAACCGCCCAGCTGTAGTCATTTTTTTTTCAACTTGTCACGCGATTACCTACCCAGCCCTAAACACTTCCCTACCACCGAAGTGGAACCATTGGTCTGTGGGAGCAATTTTAAGAAATCTGACCTTAAATTTTTAAAGTATTGTAGTAATTAATTAAATACGGTGTATTACTTTATGCAATAATAAATATTTGAACAGACATATACTTGACATCTGGGTGTTTCATGGTGCATTTAAAATAGGGGTGTATTCTCACCTTAAATCCTTGTACTCCATTCTAATTGTAAGACAATACCTAATATTTTTAACAGTGGCGGCTCGTGTATAGGCACTGCAGAACTGCAGCACCCCCTATTTCCACTTGATATTATCGATAACATTTAATATAATGAGTCCTTTTTTCTTTAATTCTTTCTTTATTTTTGTAGTACAATATATATTCCTTAAGCTTAATGTCAGTACTTCAGTAGCCATCCCCCAGTTTATGAAAAAGATACAAAAATCTTTGTATGGAACTGTGCGCTTCACAGTGCCAGCGAGGTGGTGTTTGACTGTTGTGCGCATGCGCACATAGGAGGGGGGGGGTGGGGAGGAAGGCGGGACTGCCAGGTAGAGAGAGCACTGTTGCTCTCGCAGTGCCGGCTCTGGCGTCATGGTGGAAGGAAGTTTTTTTTTACTCAGCGTGTGTTGTGCTTAAAAACCGTGTACCATATTCTTGAATGTGATAAAGTGTAGAAGAGTGTAGAATTAGATTATTATTCTGCTTCCAGCTATTCTATTTGATTCATTTTTTTTCGGTTCTTTTATTTAACAGAAAACTTTAACCATGGCCTTGCATCCCCAAGAAATAAGTTCTGTGACTGTAAGTGAACTTCAACAGCTTAAGTTTTCACAGCTATCTCTCCATGAGAAAGTTACAGTTAAGAAAAGAGGTTGTTCAACACCTGATATTCTAATATCTCAGCCAGGCAAAAGCAACAACAAGAAATATATTCGTAGCTTTAATTCTGAATGGTACCAACGGAAAAGTTGGCTTTGCTGCTGTGAAGTAAAATATGCACTGTTTTGCTTCCCGTGTTTGCTGTTTGGAGGTGATGTACCGTGGACAAAAGATGGTTTTAGAAATATAAACAAAATGAAAGAAAAAACTGAAAAGCATGAGAAGTCAAAGAAGCACGTTGATAATGTTGTTTCACTGTCACTTTTAGGAACCATAAGTATTAAGGAGAAACTTAGTGAGGCATACAGACTTTCAATCAATGAGCATAATATAAAAGTTAAAAAGAACCGTGAAATTTTGGCCAAAATAATAGACTGCATTTACTTTTGTGGAAACTTTGAAACTCCCTTACGTGGACATGATGAAAAAGACGATTCAGTAAATCCAGGGGTATTTAGAGGATTAGTAAATTTTGCATCTAAATTAGATTCAGATTTGAAGAATCGCTTAGAAACCAGTGCAGTCTTCAAAGGTGTTTCTAAGACCATTCAGAATGAGATACTTGACTGTCTGCTACAAATATACCAGGAGGAGATAAGGACGGAAATTAGAAAAGCTTCCTTTGTAGCTGTCATGGCTGATGACACAACAGATGTTTCGGAACACACTCAAATGGTCCTTGTTCTACAGTACGTATTGAATGAAGAAATATTTGAGCGTTTTTGGGGATTCTTTATTCCAGAAAATCAAACTGCAGATGGCATATCAAAACGTATTTTAGAACAATTGGACATAATCCTTCAAGGAAATGGACAAAAACTGATAGCTCAGACATTTGATGGTGCAAATGTCATGAAAGGCAAAAAAGCAGGAGTTCAAGCAAAAATAAAAGCAGTTTATAGTAATGCACATTTCATTCACTGTTATGCACATCAACTTAATTTAATAATGAGAAATGCAGCAAGTATTACACGAAACGCAAGAATATTTTTCTCTAACATTCTGGCTATTCCAACATTCTTCTCAAGATCACCACAACGTGTGTCCATTCTCAAGAAACATATGGACGTCAGCATTCCACGTCCATCCTCTAC
Organism: Tanypteryx hageni; assembly: GCA_028673005.1. NCBI lineage: Eukaryota > Metazoa > Arthropoda > Insecta > Odonata > Petaluridae > Tanypteryx > Tanypteryx hageni. The sequence goes on along the minus strand of CM054113.1, from coordinate 106,872,740 downwards.
AAGGTGGAATTTCAACATACGGACCATAAACAGAGTTCATGAAAATTTGCAACCTTTAAAAAACTGCCTTACTGAAATTCAGTCAACATCAAATACAGATCAAACCATTGCAGAAGCAACAGGAATTTTAAAATACCTGAATGATGATAATTTCAAGTTTTGGTTAGAGCTTTTCAACAGATTATGCCTCATGTTGAAATAATTTACAACCAAATGCAATCTCGAGAAATTAGTGTGTTTAAAGTTAATGAATATATAAAAAATTTCAAAACTGCTATTTTAGAATTGAGAAACTCAAAGTACTGTGAGAATCCTTCAAAGACACTCATGGCAGAAGCTAAGGAAGTGTGTGACTATATATGTGTTGATATAATGGACAGATATTCTTCCACTAAACACTTAGTAGCTGCTAAATTGTTCAACAAGAAATGCTTCACTAGATTTAAGAATGAACATCCCACAAAAGAAATAGTACTGACCACTGAAGCTTATCCCATGATTGACAAAGAAAAGCTTGAAACTGAACTAAAAGTATTCTATTGTAGGACTGATATTCATGAATATTGCAAATTAATTGAGCTGCTGAAATTTGTCTTGGAAAATAATCTAATGTTTTTAGTGAAATTACGAAACTGATAAAAATCCTCTTGACAATTCCCATGACTACATCAGAGGCAGAGCGCTGCTTTTCAACATTGAAAAGAATAAAAACTTTTTTAAGAAGCACTATGAATTCAGAAAGACTAAATGCGCTTGCAGTACTTTCAATGGAGAAAAATTTCCTCCATTGTCATCCAGAGATCAAGGAGAAAATTATTGAACTTTTTGCGCAAATTAAAACAAGAAGAATGGATTTCATTTTTAAATGAATAGATCAAGCTTGAACTGTAACAATTTAAGTTAAAGTAAGTAAAAAATGTTTGGTTTTTTTTGTTAAGATTTTATCAAGTTCCTGAATAAATTTTCTTTTTATACATGTTTTTTTCCTTTTACACAATTTTAAAACAAAGGCTAAAAATTTTCTGGAGCAGCACCCCCACTAATTTTAGCTATGAGCTGCCACTGATTTTTAATGGCATTTTTGTGAAAAAACCTCATCTTCCTTCTGGGTAAATACGGTATTTTCTATATTCCAAAATATAAGAAAGAGCTTGGGAGTAAAAGAGTTAAGAGATTATCCATCTGTGTACCTCCCTAAGTGATGCGTAGGTTCCGTTGCTAAGACCAAATTTTCGATACCTATGCTGCAATCAGAATTATCCCAATATCATCTAATGTCATATTTTATATACCAGTTATCTTGTAAATATTGACAAGGATGCCAGCAGTAATTTTGATCATGCTTCAGTTATTTGCCTTACACAGCAATAAATGATAATTTTAATTATCTATAGTTTTTCAATGTGGATAGTAACTGGAAATATTTTACATTTTGAAAATAATTCAAAATGTTTAGAATTCATCAAGAGTGTAATTGCTGGTGGTTATTCTTCAGGATTCTTTTGCCGAGAGCAACTCTTAAGTACTATTGCAATCATTACCCTGTATGAAGAAAGTCATGTGCTGTACATGAGATTTTTTTCTCTTTATGACTTGGAGATGGCTGCACACAAGTGACGACCCCTGCCAATGGAAGGGCACTCTCTGTTCACCTTCAGGTTTTGTAGTTATTGTATGTTTAAAATAATATATGTACACAAGAAAAAATACTTGATAACATAATAGCTATTATAAGTGATAATAAGAAATTTTAGGGCATTCTATTTGTATTATAAATAATCATAAAATAGAGAATTAATAAACAGAATGTAAAGTAACTACCATGTATTCTGAGAGTTGATGAATAATAATGACATTAAACATTGATAAGTGACCTTGTATAATTTATTTTTTAAATAATTTTATATGAATCCTCTCCAAATTTTAAATCACAAGTTACACTAAAATCATGAGTATTAATAGAGAGACTAAAAGTTTTTCGAGATTCATGATGGCAAAAAATAAATCAAATTCATGACATAGGATGTGATTTTAAAGTTTCTTGCGATTATGAAGCATGGAATGTTTTCTAAAATGTCAGTTTATGTACCCTTGATAACAATTTTGTCAACTTTTGCACAGGGATGTTAAAGTTTAAATCTAATAGAGTACACATTTCCATATTTCTCAACAAAATTAAAACAATTGTATAAAAATATTATTTAAATGTTATTTATTTTATTGTGAAAAATACCTGTTTGGTTAAAAATCAATAATACTTGACAACACTTAATTTGATTTGTGCAGTACAAAGATATTCTTAAAAATCTTACTGAGTTCCAATGGAAGCTTAATGGATGGCAGTGCAGTTTTTATAAAAATTATTACCTTTTATTGACAGAGGCATGAAAAATCAGTATTTTTACAGATTCCAAACATTTTTTATTTAATCGTGAATGGATTTAGAATTGCATGGATAGCTTTTTAAGTACAAATAGGATGAAGTGAGAAGGTAAAACTGGGTTCTACTTTTTCTCATACCTCCAATACGATAGAGTTGATTTCTCTATCTTAGACATTAGGTGAGTACATTTCTTTGATATTGTAATATCAACTTGATTCTGTTGATAATCAGGATAAAATTTATCTTTTTCTCTCGAAAAACCAAAGCATTGATCCCAAAATGTATAGGCAGGTTTTTTCTCATTTGAACTATTTTTAGCATGTTTTCTGAAAAGAATAAAATTGCTAACGCGAGCACTCTGTTGGTCTATTTACAATCAACTTTTTAGCGTATTTTTAAATCGCTTATGTATTCAGTTTTTCCCTCCATCCCTCTGTCTGATCGGCTATTATCTCTTGAATTCTGGAACTTGGAGAAGGCTAATTTTTAGCATAGGATGGTCTACACGAGGGCTACGCATAATACGAATTATGTAGATCTAAGGTGTGATGCTGAGGAGTAATCAATGTCTTTTTCCAACCCCTTTGTTTCAATTCTACCCATTTCATTAGAAAAGCATGATATCGGTGCAGGACATTATAAATTTGCATTTAAAAATTAGTTTAAATTAAGATAGAAGCTCGAAACTTGAAAAGTTCTGTAGCTGAAAGAATGGGGTTTATTATATTTTTTTAAAAACGGTTCAAATCCCTGTCGAATAGGAGCAAACAATTGTTTTTAATCCAGAAAAAGAAATATTTATTTCTAATATTTAACAATGGGAAATAAAAATGACAGCAACGTGTCCATTGCTTTTAAATGGGAAACATATTATTGCATAGCATTGATATAATGCTATTAAATTAAATTCCTTATAGACTATTATTATTCAACGGGCTCATTAGGAATTGAACATCGTAACAAACATTGCAAACGCACCGAAATTCTAATTACTGCGAGCTGACAATAATAAGGCGCAATAATGAGAATGCGCCGTCGATATTCACGTTGCACAAGGTTTTACTGCATATATTAACAGTTTTTCACTATTTATCATGTATATTTAAATGATTTTGCCGCGAATGACTGCCAGTTATTCCATTTTGGGGATCGGTGGTTTCTTGAATGTCAGTTATGAATACAGTAATAATCTTACCTTCAGTCTATAAGACAGGCTGATTTGGGGAGTCATTCTTTCTGAAAAAAGTGCGTTTTATAGCCCAAAGAATACGGCACTTCATTTTATGTCCAGTAAATACCTGTTCATTATCTGATGTTTCCTTTCCTTGCACCCTATCAAAGTGAATACATAAACTTGTATCCTTCTTTCACCATTGATTATCTACAGGCAGATACACCGATCCCCTGTTATAATGCGGCAGTAGCTGCAACCCGCGTTACAAGACAACCGCGGCATAACCGAGAACACGATCGTATTTTCATTGACAAAATATACATAAAACGTTTTTATTTTTTTAAATTTCATTAATTGTCACAAACAGCAAAATTTAAAAAAAAAAACAATATAAATTCGGTACAAGAAATTTATTTTGTCAATTCTTTTAAAATACCTAATTTTTGTTGTTTTATATTTTAGTACTTTATATAAGCGACAGGACTTCTTTCCAAGATACGGAGAAGAAGGAAGACCCGCAGTATAACCGACGGCGTTATAATCGAGGAGAGGTGTGGTACTATATCCGTATATGTATTTGTGGATTGAACTGATTGTATAATCTGAATTATTGCTATATACTAAAAATGTAGTAAAATGATTTATCTGAATATTTGGTCTATGGTTTTTAAACTGAAATTTTTTTCTGAATCCAATATAACTTTTGAAATGTGTTTCATAAATTTTTTTGTATGATGATAAAAATGTGGAATAAAGTGATAAAAATATTTTCAAAAAGATTGTTCGTGTTTATTATCAAATGTCCAAAAAATTATTTAATTCAGGTGCAACCATTAAGGATCTGTTAGACTCCTTGAAAAGAAATTCGCTGTCATGGCATGATTAGATAATTTAAAATGTAAATAAATTACGAGACTGAAAAAATGCTGTAAATTTGGGTTGGCTAAATAAAACCCATCTAAGGATGAAATATGTGGCAAATCAATTTTTAATAACTGGAATAGCTCAGTATATTTTATGATTTGCTTACATAGTAAGTTGCAAACGCGCCAAACCGTAGTCTTTTGTTTGGCAGATAAATGCTTAATTTCTAATCAAATTTTACTGTGAGAAAGGGTGCTTCAAAATGTTATCTATTTAGCTCATAAACGGCTGTTATCAGCCTGTTACAATAAGCTTAATAAGGTTAACAAAGATTATCACATAAATCCACGCCTTCGATAAGATTCGAACCCATGACACTAGCATCGCGAGCTAGACATGCTATCCACACATATACCGTGCCCGTGGTGAAATACGGGTATGTAAAAGGTCTAATAGGAGAACCATTGTGGGCGGGAGAGGGGAAACGTCATAGGCGAGAGAGGGGAAGTCTATAAAGCCGACGAGGGGAAGTTAAAATGGCGGAAGAGAAGCCGACGAGGGGAAGTGAATATGGCGGCAGTCTCGTTTTCTTAGCATTTTCAAGCAAAACACGAAATGGCCTATTTTCGCCTGTTTTGAGGCGAAAATCTCACTCCCCTCGGGATTTTGGCCTTGACCGACATCCAAGGGACCCTAAAACCTCACCCTCCTCTGGTATAAGGCCTTCACTGCCTCGGTCGACCTGGGAAAGCCTCAAACTCAGCCAGGTCGTCTAATGGGTAAGGTTTACCTACGTCTCTTCTTCCGTCAATGTTAGATTTTTTACTCCTTGAATATTTTCCTCTAATATTCCTCCTTGATAATGTATGGCGTTGTAGCTCAATGGTTACAGTCAAGAGTCCAGGAAGTTCACAGACGTGGGTTCGATTCCCGATCAATTGAAATTTTTTTCTCCAGATTATTTCTATATCCAAGCATATGCTTGTTTCATAGTAATATTCACTTCCCAAGCAGTGGCAGATTTACGCCTCGTGGGGCCTCCTTTGTGACACCTCTTAACGATCGTTTTTCTATGGAATCATAGAGCGGTTCCATTGATTTTTAAATTGAGACATTTAATATTTCTGAGATTATATACACAACATTTTTTCGGAGCCCCTTACTTCACGGGGCCCCTGGCGCGCGCCATGTGCGACCCTCCCCTAAATCCACCACTGTTCCCACGTTGCTCTATTGTCTCGGATATATTTATCTATAGGTATTGCGTTCAATCGAACTTGGATTAATTTTTGTATTTTTTTAATCGGCTTTCTTTTCTTGAATGAAACTTGACACAACCTCCCATAGTCGTCTTCGTCGGCGAGAGCGCCACAACAAAGACCAAAATACCAACCCCTGAACTTGAAATGAATGAGTACACTGGATTCATTCATAACTTTTATTTACACAAAAATCTGTGCATAGTATTAAGTGGGAATAAGGTGCTGCATGTAAAGAAACGATTTCACGCTGCGTAGCCTAGGCGTTCTTTTTTAGCGGCGACGAAGCTGGAGTGGTCCATTTCTACGTCGGAAATTGGCGATTAAGGCACGATCCATCACTTTCCCTAATCTTCCATTCCAAATAGATCTGAAATAATACTTCAAGAATAATTATTCACTGCCTTTAAGTTTCGCCCACATCAAAAATAAGTGGATCTACATTGTCGTGAATAAGCTAAGCGGGCGGCGAGAAGCATAACTAGCGAGAAACTTAAGATTAGGGCAGAGTGTAGGTTAGTTTTGGGTAGAGGGTAAATCGATGCGTCCGTAGAAAATAAATGCCATGCGAGATTATGTAACGGTAGAATAGGTAAGGAAAATGCACGTAATACGAAAGATAAGGAGGATATTCATATTAATAATCGTTTGGTTGTATTAGCGATAAATTACAATAGTTAATGTTAATTGTCGTAGCATTCGTAAAAAGGAAGCCGAATTCGATCATCTTATTCGTAGTCTACAATCTGACGTAGTGATAGGTACAGAAAGTTGGCTAATAGAGGACATAGCTAGCCAGGAGATATTTCCCGTAGACTATTGCGTTTTTAGAAAAGATCGATGCATTCGGCCCTGGAGGAGGGAACCTTATAGCAGTTAGCAATAAATACGAAAGTTCTCCAATACAGATTAGTGATGACGAAATTGAAAGTGTTTGGTGTAATGTGAAGGGAGGCAGCTCTAAAATTGTAAATATATGCGCCTTTTACAGACTCCCTAATGAAAGCGTAGGAAGTCTTCATCTCTTCGAAATAGCCATTATTATAGGGGACGATTTCAATCTTCCTCCGATTGATTGGAATCATAATTGCTTTGAAAACTGTGGCATAGAACGTGAATCACGCGAAACTTCAATTTAAACTTTTGGTAAACACACCTTATCTCAATTAGTGAGATTTCCAACGAGATCTAAAAATATATTAGGTTTATTGGCCACAAACTAGGGTAAGTGCGGGTGAATAGGGTTGGGGTGAGTCGGGTCAAAGTTATGGCGCCTTAGAGGCCAGATAGCTGAACCCTTTTCACCCTTCGCCTGACCCGTCGGGTGAATAGGGTCATTTACTTAGCAACGACCAGTGGCGGCTCGTAGCTAAAATTAGTGGGGGTGCTGCTCCAGGAAAATTTTAGCCTTTGTTTTAAAATTGTGTAAAAGGAAAAAAACATGTATAAAAAGAAAATTTATTCAGGAACTTGATAAAATCTTAACAAAAATAAACAAACATTTTTTACTTACTTTAACTTAAATTGTTACAGTTCAAGCTTGATCTATTCATTTAAAAATGAAATCCATAAAAGAACCAAAAAAAATTAATGAAATAGAATAGCTGGAAGCAGAATAATAATCTAATTCTACACTCTTCTACACTTTATCACATTCAAGAATATGGTACACGGTTTTTAAGCACAACACACGCTGAGTAAAAAAAACTTCCTTCCACCATCACGCCAGAGCCGGCACTGCGAGACCAACAGTGCTCTCTCTACCTGGCAGTCCCGCCTTCCTCCCCACCCCCCCCTCCGATGTGCGCATGCGCACAACAGTGAAACACCACGTCGCTTGCACTGTGAAGCGCACAGTTCCATACAAAGATTTTTGTATCTTTTTCATAAACTGGGGGATGGCTACTGAAGTACTGACATTAAGCTTAAGGAATATATATTGTACTACAAAAATAAAGAAAGAATTAAAGAAAAAAGGACTCATTATATTAAATGTTATCGATAATATCAAGTGGAAATAGGGGGTGCTGCAGTTCCGCAGTGCCTATACAAGAGCCGCCACTGGCAACGACTCCAATGCATTTCAATTGGAAAATAATCGATTATAAGAATATTAAACCTTGTTTACTTAACTTCAAAAGAGTTACAGTCCGAAGATTGTAGGTCTTTTGTTTCTAATTTTAATTTGCAAAAGAGTAAAAGCCTGTAAGTCGAAAAATCGATTTTTACGTGTTATCTTATGGGAAATAGAAATGGCACCTCCCTCCCCTTCTCTCCCTCCTACGAAAAATAAAAATTCTGGCCCAGAGGTGCACATCCTCATGGTCCCATTAATAAGTGTACGACGTTTAAAGTCTCTAAGTTTCTTGGTTTTCGAGATATTCTGTCCTCACATTGCCTTTTATTAATAGTGATTATCGTAATTGCCCGCCAAATATGACTGGTATGCGTGCATTAAGTATTACGTTAAAATAAAATTGAAATAAAATATTAATGAAACTAACTTTTATATGCACTATAGTCAGCGGTGTGCTGCCAAATACTTAACAATCAGCTCGCTCGTATCGCCGCCCCTGGCAGTTATGTATCCCACCTGCCATCTAATTGATGACGTTTCTGATGGTCCTAAGTTTGCATTATCTATTCTTTGAAAGAATATGAAGATGTTTCCATAAAAACAAGACAATATCGTAAATAAAAATTGAATATTTATTTTAAATATTTTAATAACATTAATGATTATTATATTGTATATTTAATACATTTATAACCAGTGGTGTGCTGGTAAATTTTTAACAACAATGAATGCATACAGGTACATAAGTTTTTTATAAATTGTACTGATTTACAACAAAGTTGAGCACAAAATTTTCAAACAATAGTAAAATATTCAATATTCTTTATTGTAAATTCCATATAGCCAATTGATTCTCACAGAATACTTTTGTTGACTTTTGCCGAACTCTTGTATCTGTAGTCAATCTATGGTTGCGATTCAACCATGATTTGACAAATGGAGTTGCATCCCAACCCACTAACTATTTTTCCAATAAATTTATCATCATTAATTCCGATATCTGATCTACTGTCAAACTATTTCTCACCCTCGTACAAATTATGTTCATTAAACTGAAGCATCTTTCAGCTTCAGCACTACTGATTGCAATAGTGCTATCTTTTTAGCTTTTTGTATAGTTGCAGGAATTGAAACATTGCGTAATTCTAGATTATTATCTACAAAATCCCGAAAATCGTTCAAATCAATTTCATATTTTAAAATTTCATTTAAATGACGCAATTTTTTTTTCACCAGCTATCCATGGTGATTCTTCAAGAATGCCAATCATTAAAGCAAGGTCTTGCAAGAAATTAATGCTAGCTAACCTCTTTGCTAGACCAGAATAAGAAGAAAAATGCATATATAACGCAGGATATACGCGTCATACAGCAGTAGCAGCTTGTAAACTACATGCCGCCCATCTTGGTCCCAGTACCCGACCAATTTTAATAATCTCACTTTCAAGTTCTTTAGCTACAGTTTCTAGCTTGGTTTGATTTTTATTAGATTGTTTTATTTCGGATACTGAATCGTCGAGTGATAATTGCAATCGATGATTTAAACAGTGCCAAATAACGATTTCAGGAAAATCTTCTAACAACTTAGTAGCTACTCCAGACTTTCTTACCAACATTGTATTAGCACCATCAGAACAAAATGCGATTAAATTAGCTTTCAAGTATTCTTTGTTAAATCCACAATCATTTAAAGTAGAAAATAATGTATTAAAAATACACTCTGCTGTGGTTGACACCAATTCTTTTAAAGCGACAAATAACATTACTGGTGCGGAAGCGGATTGAACTGCGCACTGGAGATAAATCACTAGTGCTTTTTTCGAAATTGTAGATGCTTCGTCAATTATGATACATATTTTGGCATTCTCTTCTATAATATTCTTAAATATTTTAATTTCTTTTGCGATATGTGCCGCTATTCTTATTGCACTGTATCGTGAATGCAAACAATTGCCTATATCTACGCCATTTTTTTAAATTCCAATGCGGCCTCAATAACGGATAAAGGCCTCTTACGTTTTACCAAACTGTAAACAGTATTGAAAATTTTTACGGTAGCATCAATATTTTCATTATTTAGTTTGTGTACTAAATTAGAAATTGAGTCATTAGCCGATTCTTTTAACAAATCTTGAATTTTAATATGGGCTTTAGAAACATCGTGTTCCCTATTTTTTTTCGTAGAGAAGCTTGCCTAGTACTTTTATTACTGCCATTTGGGGTTATTAAATATGCGCTCCATTCCTTCGACAGATGGACATGCTTTTCTGCTGTCACTCCCAAATGCTGAACTGTTGAACAATTCTTACATCCTAATTTACCTTCCTTTATTTGAAGCCATTTGTACTGTTCTATAAACACACTTGTTTGTTTTTCGTTCCAACAATCCGGGAGGGCAATTTCTTTCATTGACTAACATGATGGTTTTTCTTCACTGACTGATCGTTCAACTGGTTTGAAATTTGCTTCCGTTGGCTTCGACGCTCCACAATGATTTTCTTTACTATCATTATATTTTGTCTGTTTTTACCGTCTTCACATTTAAAAAACTTAATAGATTACTCTGTCGTTTTGACATTTTTGGGATCAGGATCTGAAAATTATTTGACTAATTTCAATTTTTTGATGCGATTAATACAGCAGCATTTTGTAAATTAAAAGTACGACTTCTAATTTTAATTATGTTAATTTTAATAAATAATTTCTAACGAATAAGTAAAATTTTTATTATTGTTCAACATTTTAACGTCAAAAGTTAATGATTTCTTTGTATAATTTAAAAAATAATGGAAATTTTGAGCTAAAACACTTACCTTATTTTTCAGTTTACACCCATAACTTCTGTTATATGAAGAAATCAAAATATATTGACAAAACTTCTCCAGAAAAGCATTGCAACTTACTGGAACCACACTTACAAAAACACTGATTTACTCAGTCACCATATGCAAGCTTTTCGCTCAAATGCCCCTCAAAACAGTTCCGTCTGTGGGCGAAAAGCCGAATGTAGTCGGAAAAAATATTTCGTACGCATTTCTGAACATTTTGTTTAATGTATCATTTTATCTATAACTCCGATGCAATTGCATGACAAATTTCGCTGTTTCTTGACAGAAAATCACGAGTTGGTTACAATGCGTGAGCTTAGAAGGTGAGAAGATAACAAAATCCCGAAATACTTTTACTTGTGTGTCGAAAGCTGGAGAACATTACTTTGCATTGGCAAGGGGGAAGAGAGACGAAATTAATAATGAGACATGTAAAGAAATTGCACCTTTCCTAATGCGACTGCGACTTTGTCAGGTCGTTCTCATCAAGAAGCGCCAGCGCTTCTTCTCCGGTGTATAGTGTGGGTAGTAATGTTGATGATTTGTAAGCTTTTTTAACTTTTATAGCTCGACGAAGAGTTGTTTCAGTGACTTCCTTCATCAATGCTGCAGAGTTTCGTTTTCCTGAAATATGGAGAGAATGTTGAGCCGAGAAAACGATTTCTTCTTGCGTAATTCCATCAAAGGCCGCACTCTCGCTCGTTTAATATGGGATGCTTCGTATCCAAATCGTCAATCCTTGTCGCTGGATATGAGAATTTTTGTGCTATCTGGGTAGATAATAGTAAATTGTAGTAAAATAATTAGGAAGTGATGAGTTTTGAGTTTTTAATACCTTTGTTTTAATATAATTTATTTAATTGTATATTTTCATACCTTATGTTTATAATCATTGCCGTGTTTAACAACCGGCTCGCAAAATTCTTGAAAATCTAACAATCGGCTCGCGCGAGCCGGTGCAAGCCGGCTCCAGCACACCCCTGACTATAGTAGTAATCAATGGATATAAAATTCACATAAATGAGTGTTACAGAGAGTAAAAATAGTTTTGGGCGAATAGAAATTTTATGGCAAAGAAATAAATCACGCAATACAATTCTTATATGCCCAAAACTATTTTAGCTTACTTTTCAGAGTAGAAATAGGCTTATAGTTTTGTCGTTGTGTCTGCCTATTTGTACGTCTCCCCCTATTAACTTTTGAACCAATATACCGATTTTTATGAACCTTTGTTGAAATCTCTTGCTACATGGGCCAAACTCCCGAGGATAGTTTTTGTTGCGAAGATTGAAGTCCCGGGTTCGATTCCAGGAACTATCCTTGCCATTTGATTTACATAGGAAATTAAAAATCCATCGTGCAGAGTAATTTTCTCTTGCACATTACAATATGTTAGAATTGTAATATCGGAGCGAGTTTTGTAGTATTCTCTGAGGAAAGGAATAAAGATTCTAATTTTTATCGTAGAATTTTGCTTATCGATTGTATTTCTTAGAATTTCGCGTAAATACAAGCGATTTTGCAGTTTTTATCACTCATTACGAGAGTGTTGCGGCAATTATTGTTGGACTCGGATTCGGTATATTCTAATACGCACACGCGTTATTTTTGCCGCACTAATACGGGTGATCAATTTAATATTCCGTTCGAATGTATTTGTAGTATTTTATAACGCTAAATTACGAAATTTGGGAACACAAAGAGCTACATATCCGCGATGACTTTAAAGCTATTAAAGCCAATATAAGTATTAAATAAATGATTAAATGGAAAGTAGGCATCATAAGTTTTGTTTGACTCATCTTGTTAATTTATGGAACATTTAATTTTGTCTATCACTCCCTCTCTCTCTCTCACCATCTGTCCCTCCCCTTCTTCCTCTCTCTCTCCTTCTCTCTCTCTCCCTCTCGTATTAAAGCATCATAAAATTATTCCTTGTCACTTTGTTCCTTTGTTGCTCCTTCTATCACGCTATAAAATGCGAATAACTCGATAAAAGATGGAGATATATTTTTTTAATTTGGCAGGAATACTAAATTCGCATATTTTAAGGTGATGACGAAAAAATATCGAAAAATGTCCTGGATCCTACTCCAAGGAAGACATTTCCATTTCCCATAAAATAACACGTAAAAATCGACTTTTCGACTTGCAGGCTTTTATTCTTTTTGAGATCTAAATTAGAAAGAATTTACCTACGATCTTCGGATCTGAACCATTTAAAGAAAAAATTAAAAAATTTCTTATTCTGATCATCTTTTTCAGCCTACGGTTCGAAATTCCTCATGTTAAACGCTTAATTCACATATTTTGGGGAAATCTTGACATTTTAAGGGGATGTTGCCTTGCCAACCCATTTCATTGTTAAACTTCGAAAACCTATTGTTATTTCAACCATTATGGGTGAAAGATGCTTTGAATGCTTTTAATACGAGAGAAAGAGAGGGAAGGAAGGAGAGGGAAGATTTCATAGCAACGAATGTAAACAACATTCGTTACGTTATTTACGAGAAGGAATACATTCGAATGTAGAAAATTAATCATTCGCATATTAAAATTACTTAGCATTATGGTAGGAGTTCAAGGCTTGAAACTAAAAACGCCCAAAAGAACGAAAGTTTGTTTTCCTACCATCGATTTTTTAATACGCGTCGAATCGAACAACAGATCAGTTTTAACGCGAGAATTTGACACATTGTTGCTGGTGTCGTTTGATTGGGTACCATTGACTTGGATAATAGCTTCACGTCGCATCTATTCAAGAAACTTTATTTAAAAAACTTTCCCGTTGAATTTAAACGGGCATAACCCTAGTATTTCTTAGAAAAGAAGATTCGTTCGGAGATCTTAAACGCGGCAAATTTTTAGAAAAATGAATTTGCCTAGTTAATGATTTTGCAGCAAGTTTCTTTTACTCGTAAACAAATATTAATGCCGTTCAGCCTATCTAACACATTCATAAATGTAAACCAATCAAATAGAGAAAAGGAACCAAACTCCTCTCGAATGTAACATGTGCCGCTAACATAAACGACATGCCTCCTATACCCACCCTCCTGATGAACTCTGAAGGAGTAACTCTTAGCTTCTTAGCGGAAATCAAAAGAGCCGTTCTTGCTTACACTATCCTCTAACTTTACATATTATTATATTAACTCCGTAACTGTAAGTAATTCACGTTTGACGATGAAACGAAACTCGAAGCGGGGCCCACAACGAATCAGCCTGTGCGCCGTTTCCCCTGACCATTATCCACTTAATTGCACTTACTTAGACTTTGCTTGCCAAGATGACGAAGCGTAATTGGACGATTGTTCAAACCACAACGAAATATCGCAGAATTCTTTGGAAATTACCACGGAAGAAGCGAGTATGCTGATTAATCGCAAGAAATTCCAAATTGTTTGAGAGAGCAATAGAAACTTCGATGCTATAGACGAGCTCGGTAACCGAATTCACTTGAAGAGTCACTTTTTTCGAAAAACCCAACCCAACATAAAGATAACTGCAGTTAAGGCGAAAAGGTGGTTCTTATTTATTAAAACTAAAGTCATATTTCAGGATATGCGTACGAGCAAACATGAACTTGGAGTAATTGAAGTCGCGAGCAAATTTGACGACCTAGGGGCTTTATATGATCGAATGAGTTAGTTTAGGGAGCCTCACTAAGCCCTCAAAGAGCCGCCCGAGGCCCAGGTTACCGACCCCTACCTAGACCCATAAAAATATAACCATTAGTTTCTAGAATCATAAAAACAAATGTTAAGGTTATTTCGCACACACTGCCGGGAACAAATTGAATGGCGTTATAATAGACGACGTAGCGAGCATTGCGAGATGATATTACCTATTTCATAAATTATTCCGTTGAGTTTTATTTATTTTTTTGAACGGCAATGAAAACGTAACATTATAAATCGATTTGATTAAGATACAATCGTGTGATTCTATTATTCGTCTGAGATAAACGCTAAGTATCATAATCATTCATCGTCTTTGAATTCTCGCGACCATCTCTGCTTTCACAGGAAAAGCGATGCATTTGCAAAATCGTGATTATAGTATATTCGACAAAAATATCTGACACTGTACTTTATCGCCAGTTCTGGAGAAAAAATCGAAATATAAACACCTTAGAGTCTACCGAAGAAGTTTCCAGAACTTCGCTTTCGCGCCATAATCTGACAGATCGCAATATACGCGCACCGCTACCAAGTTAAACTGAATTAGCGCCAAAGAATCAGTTGACTGCGACTTATGCGACCTCGGTGACAGTTTCTAGAAATAAGATAATTTTTTCTCAATCACATAAAAAATTTATTCCATAGTTCATTCATACACTATTATTTCGTGAATAATTTCCGCTGCTGTTAAAACATTTTTCGGAAGCATAATTTGAAATGATAATAATGAAGCAGAACAGCCAACCAAGTTAATGTTACATAACAATTAACTTCAGTTATGCATCAATAATGAAAAATGAGTAATTATTCCTGATATATCGTTTTGCAGTAATTAGCCATTAAAATTACGTAATATGTTATTGATGCACCAACTATAAGGGGAGAGAAAAATTTTTTAATAGACAGATGTTCTGTTTTATGGAGAGTAAAATATTCCATCGCACGAAACGCGCCTATTTGTGATACACTGTACACTTTCCTATCTTGTTGAGCAGAAGTGAATGGTGGATTTTCGGGGCCCTCAACACAATCATAATAAAAGAACAAATAATAATAATAATAGATGATAACAATAATAATCACACATTTTACGCTCTGTTGTCAGGAGCAAAACTGCTTTTTCTAGCAGCTCCCGTCAAACGCGTCACGTTGTTGCTGATAAAGTTGACTGGTCTGGCATTGAATAATACGGAATTATTTGGAAAGTAATTTAATAATTGTGGTTTAACATACTAATATAAAATTAGAGTATTTAATGAATGGTACCAAAATATAGAGAACTTTTTCATTTCAAATTAGAGTTGTATGTATCGTACGCAAGACGCAAAAACAAAAAAGTGACTTTTGGGGGCCCTTAACCCTTAGACAACCGGGGCCTTGGGCTACAGCCCAATTAGCTCATATATAGATCCGCCCGTTGTTGAGTGTAAGCTAAGTGCAAATGCACTGAAAACACCGAGGACAACAATGCCAGTAACCTTGGTAACCTCCTTTTGAAATGCGAAAAAATCGTGGAAAATTCTCCTGCGAACTTTAAATTTGAGAGAATTCGAATTAGATAAGTGTATAGACGATAATAATCTATATTTTTTCTGCGTAAAATAGTGCAAATTCTGCGATTATATCTCAAGTTGGAGCCAATTAAAAATGTGGAAGTCTAAAGGTCTACACATCGGGTTCCATCGATTACATCTTAATGAAATGGGAAAATGAATCGCGTCTGGAATCGAACCAACGAACTTGAGACAAAATGAAGACCCGTTGCACCCTCGGGGGATTCCATGCATTCCAACCATGGCACATTTAAATGGATTTTCTCTTTCCTTTTTACGAAAAAGGGAATCGCACATACAAACCCACACTCGGAAATAATATATAAGACTTACTTAACGTTTCTAGTGAGAAGAAAGAAGTGCTTAAACAAAATTTTAGAGAACTGTGTTCCAAAATCAAAGTAATAATGCTTAGGGAGCTATTCGATTTTAAAAGTGTCGTTAAGTTTGCCACGAGTAGTGCCGGTAGCCGGTTGCGCGAACTATGGCCTTGGTCACTTGTGAGTGGCGCTTCTAGCAGTTAAGACGTTAGAATAAGTCAGTACACACGAGAGACAACCACAATCCGGCGGCGCCACAGTGGCGAGCGATCGCCCGTCCCCGCTACAAGCGGCGACGCCGAAAGTGGCATTGCTTAAAAAAAATATCGATAAGAATGTACTACTGTGTACTATTCACTCATCGCAATAATTGGCGGCGCTATCTGTTTTTGATGTTTCACAAGTGTTTTAAAAAGACATCTAGTCTTTTGTGGCACCAAGAAAAATAATGGAAAGCAATGGACTGGGCTCCAATTGATTTGGACGTCTGCAATCAAGTTATCTCTCTCATTTCAGTAAATAATTTAAATTTAGCACTGATTTAAAATATTTGGTTCACGTAGTAGATTTGGGGCCATGTCCGGGAAGACTACCTGCTCTTCGCGTTCGACAATTATTAGAGAGGATTATCGTCCCTCGCTCGGACTCGAGTCCCGGACTATTGCTCGGTGTAGTCTACCCTCACAGCGTGTGGTGAAATTACCTATCTATCATAGCAAAATTTCAATACCTTTTGCAAATAAGGCAATTGAAAGTCACATCATTCCATTGCGGTAAAAATG
Organism: Tanypteryx hageni; assembly: GCA_028673005.1. Taxonomy (NCBI): domain Eukaryota; kingdom Metazoa; phylum Arthropoda; class Insecta; order Odonata; family Petaluridae; genus Tanypteryx; species Tanypteryx hageni. The sequence continues at coordinate 106,855,818 of CM054113.1, read as the reverse complement.
CGGATTATTGGCGTTTTTTTAAACGAAATTCTACGACGCATATCAACGGAGCTAGAGCGAAGTAGAGAGGGTGGGGGAGGAATGAAACTGAAGGGAGAGTGAGAGGTACCAACATAAGCGCTCGACTTAGCTTAAGCGTTTTAGGAGGGAAATTTCAAAGCGACATTGCCTATCCGAATTACAACACGTACAATGACTCTGTCCTTCCCGCTATCCTTTTCAAATAGTCTCCAGGAAACAGAAAATATTAAACATAAAACGACTATGAAAATATGATTTTTTCATTGTTGTTGGTCTATTTTTCATGACTTTCTCGGCATTTCACATTTTCTTCTTTGGAAGAAATAGGAACAGGGTCTTCTAGACGTTTTTGTTGGGGTTTTCTATGAGGATAAAATAGACCATCAGGAGATGTAAAATGTCTCATTTGCGCAAAATATGAGAGTTTCAGACCAGATATAATTCAAGCGATTCAATAAAGGCACTAATACTAATAATAAAATACGATGAAAATATTAATGCCGTTTTCTATGGACCACCATATCGCTTTGAAATGAGGAAATTAGAATGGTTCTATAGGTTCACGCTTTTATAGCATGCGGTAAACCTTAATCCCCGTGTTTTGGAATCTTACTCGCAAAGAAATCTAAAATTAACCAGTGGATCTATTGATCAGTGACCTCGCTAACGTTTACAAAAACTAATATCTAAAAATTAATTAAAATTATTTTAATTGAGTTTAACTCACCTGTGCATTTCATTCATTGATCTTTATTACAAAAACACTCAAACTCCGTGGTTAAATTGACTAAATCGAAGATTTTAGACGTGTATAAATAAATCAAAATGTAGAAGCCGTTGAAGAACTTTATAAGCAGGGTAAAATATCATAAAATGAATATGAATTATGTTATGGATAATACTGCTAAGCAGTACTTAGCTCGATACGGGTCATTTGGCTAAAATTTAATCTCATAAAATCTCATGCATAGGAACCACCAGTTTAAGAGTAAAAATTTTCACAAAATATTTTGTTTTAAAATTAAATTTGAGCGATTACTAGTCGAATATGATAATCGATATAAGAATATTAAACCTTTTTTATTTAACTTCAAAATAGTTCCAGTCCGATGATAGTAGGGCAATTTTTTCTAATTTTAACTTGCGAAAGAATAATAGCCTGAACGCCGAAAAATGTGTTTTTACATGTTATCTTATGGGAAATACAAAAGAGTTCGAGTCGAACCCAGGACTTAATTCAATATTTTTTCTCTTCTTTTCCTTTTAAGTCGTAAGTAAAGCGTCCCTACCAAATTTGACTTAACCTTAATTTTAGAGGAAATTATATAGCGCTTATGTTGGTACCTCTCACTCTCCCTTCAGTTTCATTCCTCCCCCACCCAGTGGCGATTTTAGGGAGGGGTCGCACATGGCGCGCGCCAGGGGCTCCGTGACGTATGGCAGCGCTTCTCAACTTGGGTTACGCGGGACCATAGTGTTCCGCGAAAGATTGGGGTTCCGTGTGGATCCGTGAAAATGGAGGAAAAGGCAAGATTTCCTTACCGCTCAGTTACCCTAAATCTTAAATTTCTCCCTCGCACTCAGTGGCGGATTTAAGGGGAGGTCGCATTTGGTGCGCGATAGGGGCCCCCTTGATTAAGAGGCTCCGAAAAAATGTTCGTGTATATCATCTCAGAAATATTAAATTTCTCAATTTAAAAATCAGTGGAACCTCTCTATGATTCCATAGGAAAACGATTGTTAAGAGGTGCCACAAAAGAGGGTGTCCATTAGGGGCGGTTTTACTATATATTTAGATTGCAGGGCCCCAGATTGTTTAGCGCCAGGGGCCCCCAAATGTTTACCGCCAGGGGTCTCAGGAGGCATAAATCCGCCACTGCCTCCACCCTCTCTACTTCGCTCTAGCTCTGTTGATATGTAACGTAGAATTTCGTTTAAAAACGCCAATAATCAACATTTTTACCGCAATGGAATGATGTAACTTTCAATAGCCTTATTTGCAAAAAGTATTGCAATTTTGCAATGATTGATCGGTAATTTCACCACCCGCTGTGAGGGTAGACTACACCGAGCAAGAGTCTGGGACTCGAGTCCGAGCGAGGGACGATAATCCTCTCTAATAATTGTCGAATGCGAAGAGCAGGTAGTCTTCCCGGACATGGCCCCACATCTGCTACATGAACCAAATATTTATTTCAAATACTGTTGGAAATATATTTAGAAGAAAGGAACAACTATGTAACTTCCACACAAATTTATTTCATGATCGGTTTCGCTAAAAAACTAGCAACCTCACCTTATGATGCTAGTTTTCTACCTTTTCCCACATTTGAAAAGGCATCGGCAAGGGCGATCTGATCAGGCGATAGCTACTGCAGCACTACACATCATTCTACCGTCATTACTTCGACATTTTGATTGACCGCTTTGACAAGTGCCTGAACAAGCATGTAGACTATGTTAAAAAATAGTCTATGTATGTGTCTATATCTACTACCTGTACACTTAGATGTAACCCACTTGTACTTGCAATAAAAAATTAGGGAACCTTACTTTTTGACTCTACTTCATAGAACGGGGAGTAGTGTAGAATATTTATTAAGCAAAACCCTTTTCAAGCCATACTTACGAAGATAAGATGAAAGTTGTAGAAGAAGATACGACTTGCCTAGCTCTTCCAAATTTACTTTAGAAGGGATAAGGATTCTGAATATACAAGATATTTTTCTAGTTTACAACACAAGGGAGCTGAATGGTTGACCGGTTTTGAAAAGTGATCTAAACTTTGTTTGCCCATGTTTACTGTTCTCAAAAGAGAGTAGTGTATGGAATAAACCTGGGTTTTCCAATATCAACCATTTACCAATAGCAAAGCACAAACATGAAAGGTGTTAATGACCTGTTCAATCTTTTCTGAATTTTAAAATATTTGGGAAACAGAGAATCGATACTTTGATTGGCAGCTGATAGAAAATTGAAATAAGCTGGCATAATGAACAAGTAAAGAAGGATAATATGTTAAAAGAAGAATGGAACTAATTTATAAATAGGATGAGTAGAATATGAATTTTGTAAATTTTTTGTTCTGCGAATACATTTTTAAATGATTTTATTTTAATGTAATATTCTTTGAACTATTTATATGAATATTACATCACAGTTAAAAAAATAAGAGTGTACACTAATCATGCAACTTAAAATACCTCCATGGTCATGTTCAGCATCCCCTACTTCAAAACCTAAACAGTTATTAATTAATTTTCAGTGAAGCATTGAGTCATGACTTTAAATTTAAGGTGAGGCACACAGAGGAGGAACAGAAATAAATTAAATGTTTTCAGTTTTGATAATTCTATCTTAACTATCAATTTATTCAAATTGTTTAAAGTGCATCTTACATTTGAAATTGTAATTTTATTTTTATTACTCGTCAATGAAGAGAAATACTTTTGTTTATTATCAAAAAAATAAAAAACAAACAACAAACTAAATAATTTACACCAGAACATACATCACAAATGTATAAAAACTGAAATTTCTGTAATAATGTTAAATGATGAATATTGATTAGAATACTGAGTTGATAAAATAAGCTGTGATAGACTGGATGAATATAAAAGTGTTAGAGCCCACTACATTGTTGATGAACAATGCATAAGATTATCAACCTTTCATAGGTGGATGTTTTAAATTATGTAAATACCATGAAAAATACCCAATTCGAAATACATTGAGTCAACGTTGATTAACTGTCAAGGCACATAATAAGTTATTAACAGAATGGCTAGTGCTACCATTTAACAACCATGGAGTGACTAGACCAAGTTCTATGGCAAGTAAAAAATAAAATACACATGTCATCACAAGATCATCAACCATCTGTACTGGAAAATCTTCTTTCCCGCCTCTCGTATGCCACTGCCACTGCTTTCGTTGTATCTGCCAAGAGCACTTCGAAAAGGGATTCAGCAATTTGCTCTTTCAGGTATCTCTCCTCCTCATCAAAATTGGTCCAATACCTGTCTTCTTCCTGCACTTCCCGCATCAGTATCTCATCAATGTGATCCCTCTTCTTTAGGATCCAACTAAACATGAAGTTGTCCCTCGTTTCTCTCGGAATAAACCCCAAAGTTATCATAGCTTGTTTCTCCACTTCTGATGCAAACTGTTCTCTGCTAGGCAATGGAAGAGCAGGTTTTAACCTCCTACTGCCGAATTTCGTTGGCACACTCACCCACTTCTCCCCCTCGACATTGTCCAATGATTCATCAACCAGCTGTCTACTCAGATCAAAGAGGAAGTGAGAATAGGATCTCCTGCTCTTCTTTCTCACTTCCCCTTCAATAGCCCCTTCATTCGAGTATTCCTCCTCCTCTTCACTCACAAACTTCAAAGATGGAGGAGGCTCAACAGAGTCCAAACTTTCACCACGACTCCATGCATCATAGAACTGGCCTGCAGCAGTGCGTATGAAGTTGGATACCTCTTCCTGCTCTGTTGGGATGGCTGCTCTAGGTGAAGGGTCTCGGGGGGTGCCCAATGGGGAAATTGGGCCAGAAACTGAAGCTGAGATGCGCGGAGTCTCTTCGGGAGGTGTGTATGGCGGTGGAGGTTTATTTGGAATCTCCCGGATGTAAAAGTTGTACGGATATTGCCTCTGCTGCTGTTCCTTAGCCTGTGCCAACTGCAACTGTTCAATCTGAGGGAAGAATTAAGGGAATTAATGAAAAATAATGACACATTTTCAATAGATTTCCAATAATATCTATATCGAGAAAATACTTGAATGATACTTATCAAGAAAATGTTTAGCAACGAACTTTTAAGGAAAATATATTTCGTTTAAATTTTAACTAAAATTTTGAAATCACATATCCTAACCAAATAAATCATCTAAGTACATCTCTTCTTACTGCAAAATGCAGAGGAGTGACACTAATGCAGAATGACTAAAATTAAAAATGGGAATTTTAGAAGTTTAATATCCAACAATGAAACAACAATCATGCAGATTTTTCCCGGCAAATATGTGTTAACGTATTTCCATCAACATCGTAGCCAACCTCTCGCTCGATCTGTAGCCGCTGCAGCTGTATTTCCTCCACTTCACGTAGACTACTGTTGAGGCCAAAATCTTCTTCGAACCAATCCTGCGAGAAAGCTTCGTTTTCCGCACCAGCCGATTCCCCTCCGGCCGAAGATGCACCCAAACCTCCGCTGTGTTCAACCTGCAGAGTTACCACGTTCTAGTGAGCGTTTACAACCACAATAGAGGTAGATAATTTTAGCAAAAAAGAATACATATACAGATTTATCCACAGCGGTGATTTTCACCGCCACGTCGATAACGTTGAATTAATTAAACTTCACGGATAAATATAAAGTTATGAAAGGAATTCAGATTATTAATCGTTGCTCTAAAATGCGTTTTAAATATTTTATGACACTGGTTTGAAATTTGCAGTCAACAAAATTACCTTTATTACTCATAAATATTTCACCTATCTCTAGAAATTCAATGCGATCATATGAAATATACGCGTATATATATATATATATATATATATATATATATATATATATATATATATATATATATATATATATATATATATATATATATATAGTCAGCTATCCGCAAAGGGTGTAAAAATTACATAAATAGCCGGGAATACAGTGATTTAAGTTCATTTTATGTGGTCTTTTATACATTCAGGCTTTTAGATAATAGTTCGTATAATATAATGGACCACATGCACGGAATTCGTTTTTATTAATATTATGTAATTAAATAGAAACAAAAGTACTTGCCTAAAATAAAATTGACAGATTAAGTACCTTTAATGTTATGATTTATGGTTATTTGAAACACTTATTAGGTTATTATTATTTAATGCTTAAAATTCTGACAATTTAAAATGATTAATAAATAATAACATTATTTTTGTTAGCAGCTTACTTTTATTAAGATTTCTGACTGGAACATGGAATTCCACATACCCAACAAAATCCACTATTCATTCCTCAGTTTCATTCATTTCGCGCAAATGAAATCGCCAAATTTCGAAAATAAATGACTGTGAGAGTGAAGAATAACGATTTCACTGGCAACTATATTTAATAGTTTCAATTCCCCAACAAACAAACCTCCCCCATAACATACAAAAGAAATCGGAATTGGACAGATTTGCGATATAAATTGCAACCTAACGCAAAATTTAGATATATATTTATAAATCCACGTTATTGCCGCAAGATATATCGCGGGATATTTTCGAGCATATATCCTTTAAAAAGGAACGTCGAGATTAAAAAGAAGGGGGTCGTGTATTTTTCGAAACATCTTTCTTTGCGATGACGCCTCTGAAAAACGCTGCAACATACGTCACTCCATAATAATAAAATTTCAATTTGACAATCAATTTCGTACAATTTGGAAAAAATACAAAAAATTGGAGTGATACACTAAGTACTTACGAAAATAGCAATGTGAATTGACTTTCTATTCATTTTACTTCTCTAATCCTAGCATGGGGCATTGCAAAAATCTCGACAAACTTCCTCGAAAGAAATATATGAGATAAACACACCTCTCTATGGCGACGTATCAGATTCAAATCCCTTCATATGCATGTTTGTTTTTTCATTCTACTCTTTCTCGCAAGACATTATTGCACCAAGGAAATACATGGCATCCATCAATTTCATAATCCACGAGAGAACACCAGACAGCGAGTACAAGAGTTTGACTTCCGCCGGCACCGCGAAAGACCCCTCATATGTCACAAAACGCAAAAAACTACGTCGATAACGCCGAAAATATCGCCAGGCGATCCGTACACTCATGCGGGGAAAAAAAGAGGGACGGGCGGGTGCTTCCCGCCGTACTCACATCCCTCTGGCAGCGGTCGAACCACGCGCACCTGCCCATCTCCGAGGAGCGGTCGGGGGACGGACGGCGGGGGGCGGAGATAGGGGGCGCGAGGGGCGGGCGAGGGGGAACGGACAGGGGGGCGGGAACGACCCTCCGGTATGCACTCGGCAGAAATACGGTCGAGCACCGAGACTCGGGAGAGCGGCCGCACCCGTCGCAACTTCGGGGAAAGAAACACGCTGCTCGCGGGAGTACGCGACCGTCGCCGGAGGCAGGTGAACACCTCGGGCGAGGAGAACCGGGGAAGATACTGAATCAACCGTGTGCGAGTGCTCCGAGGGGGCGGGGGGGGGGAGGGAAGATGGGGGGGAGGAGGAGAGACAGGAAGTGAATTCCATGACTCACGGACGCACAAGCATTCGAAGTGCCGCGCGTGCGCCACGGGTGGATCTCTTCCGGCGTGGAGGCTGGCGGGCGACCGGCGAGGAGGAGGTCCCGCTCGAAGCGTGGCCCTCCCGACGGGGCCACCGGTGGGACACGAGCGAGGGTCCGCTTCTAGCGCAGACGTTCATCTGGGAGCTGACGGGGGAGGCGTCCCCTCCCGGCCTTCGACGCGATCCTCCCAACCTCCGCGGCGGTCAAGGTCCGAATGCAAGGAGGCGGTCCGCGGGTGTCACGCGCCCTCCTCGGTCTATTCCTCGCGATTGATGAGTTTCTTCCGAGCCCGGCGAGCAAACGTAAACAAATAGTGTCGCGCCTACGGGAGAATCCTTTTCCGGCACTGCCAACCCCTTTTGTGTCACCGGTTCTCCTTTTCCTATTCGACAATCGCGACGTCGAGGCGGCCCGCCTCAAACACGCAAAATTATTGCGGAATAGAGCGTTCGAGTCGGAGGCGTCTATTTTGAAGCTAACAAGTTCCGCCGACCATTCATTCACCTGAAAATAAGCGCCGGCGTGTAACCTCAAAGTGAATCATGGGATGGAAGATCACGTACGAATGTGTTGACGAAGTGAAAGGTCTCGCGCAATATCTGACATGATTCCGATGAGTTTAAAGAAGTGTTTCCTTTGTTTTAAAGTTTGACTGGATTTAAAACTGCAGAAATATTTTGTTTGTAAGACTGGAAAAGTTTATTTTTCTTATCTTAATTATTTGGAGCAATTCCCAACCTGACGCAGGTACTAAACGGTAATAGACGTGATTATTCGCTAATTTTCGTCAATTTACCGCAAAAACTATGCATAAAACTTAACTTTATTTTGTTTCGTAACATGAATAGTAACGTACATTGGATATCAAAATAAAAATAATCAAGCTAAAAGCAATATATTCTTCAAACGATTAGTTATGCCTAGTTACATCCCAAAGTGTAAATGTTATAATGAATCTCATCGAAAAATAACGAAGAATACTTGAGTCTGCGGTCAAAAAATCAAAGTATGAAAAAACGTCTTCCTTTTTTATTTTAAGGTACATACGTGATATGAGATTTGTTTTTATCGAGAATAAGTTAACATTAATTAACTGATGCCTCGAAAGATTTCAAAACTATTAGCGTGTTTAAGTAAAAAATTATTTTAACTATTTGATACTTTACCTGAGTGGTAAGTGCCATGGTTCCATCGAAACGCCTTTTTTCCTTTCTTTCCGGAAAAGGACAGTTTAACACAATTTTCGGCGTAAGTCTCGATTATAACCATTACATTTGATTATCCCTCCGATTTATCGCATTTGAAGTAAATTATTACTAACGACAACGATTTCTGGACGTAATAATCAGAAGTTTTAGTTAGCTAGCTCCGCACTACGAGTTTCCATGGAAGCTTTCGAGGTGCCTAAATCCCTTGTTTGATCCGAAAGTTTTGCGTCAAACCAAGAAGTGGCCTTCATCACCCCAATTCCGAATAGAAAAGTATCAAGATCGGATTACGGCACGGATATCTTCAAGTCGAATGTCAAAAACAGTTGATATAAAAACGATCGAGGTCTGAAAATGCGGAAAACACGTCCCATTCATGGCTTCCTACGGAAAAACACCGCCTAACACAGCGACTGCTATTTTTAAATAGAAGCCGAAAGCAACACTTCTAACGAAGACACCAGGATATCCTAAAATAGAGACTAAAGCTTAGTTTGCTGCCCAAGAAGACTCTTCACCATTTCTTCGCACCAACAAACAATAAATAAAAGGACAACCTAAAAACCCTAAGAACGATTCCAAATACACCGCTAGTTCTCATACTCCGGGACACATCCTAAATACGATTCGATAATAATGACAGCCTAATTCCTAGACGAAAGTATTACGCCTAAGTTTTATCAGCCAGTTTAAAAAATCCTCCGTCCTAAATATTGTTGTTTTTATAGAAAGGGTGATTATTCGACAAAGAATGATGAGTAATCGCTACACCTTGGCAGTAATTAGATCAAACCGATTCATTAACTAACGGAAAACTCTACCCGTGATGTATCGCACATCATTCTGACGCCACGACGACTACTAGAACGATGAAAAGCAACAGAAACCGAAGGATAAAAACATTTTACGTGCAATGTACGCATTGAAAGCGAGAGAGGGGGAGAGGCCGAATCAATTGCGCCGATTAACACGGGGATTCGATTATCCGCCGCGTAAGGAAGTGGGTAAGAGAAAAAGAATGGTTGAGGAGTAGAGGAAAATAAAATGCGCTATTTTAATAATTGAAAACAGGGTTAAAGCAAATATTTCCGTGGGTTTTAATAATTTTTATGATGTGAGAATAGTGGAATTGTCCTTGTAAAATAGGTTGCATTTTAAAAAAGTTGACACTCGAGAATTTTCTCGCAAACTATACCAGCAAAATCATCTCAAAATCTCATTCATATGGACCTATTTTAATCCTATTCGGGCCAACGAAATACTCTGACGTAGTTGTCCCATTTTCTGTGAAGTCACCTTCATCAAGCTAGTGAAAATTATATATAGTTTGATGAAAACCTCATTAGTAATAGCAGACTGGTGTTATGGAACGATGATAAATAAAAAGTCCACCTTTCATACTTCGATTATAGATGGGCTGACAAAAATATCGAGAAAAACTAAAATATAAACAGCGCGCTTCGTACATTTGAGCAAAATAAGACAAGCAACGCTGCTAAATACGTGGTTATAATTTTTAAATAATATGGCTAGACTCAATCGATACTACAGGCAAATAAGCATTGAAGTAACCGATATTTTGTGCCTGTGATTAATATATGCGTGATTTTCAATTGAAAGGTACATTGACTAAACAGAATGGCATTCGAGGCACGGCAAAAACAAGCGGATGTACGGTCTACCACACACGTGACTGATTCCACGGCTGTGGAGAAAGAGACATCCCAAGGAAGAGGGCAACAGGCCATGTGTGAGTACCACATTTATTAATTTTTTGGGAAAAAAATGGATTTATAAATAAGTGTTAGGAAATAAAATGCAATAATACAGAATCAGCCACAGTTCATAAGTTTGTACAAAAGCAAAACTATAAAAAATTTAAAATACAATTATTAAACATGTACCAAGTTAAAATGGAAGGCTTGCAGGTTTTTACATACCGATGAGCCGCGAAACATATACAATGCAATATTTAAAAAAAACTTTTGGAAACCTTTAGCAAATTTCTATCGCCGTCAGTAAGCTCTCCATAAGCCACGATAATGTCAAACATTTCGATAAAAACCTCCACACGCACAGCGTAACAACAGCAAAAATCACTACTCGATCGTTCCATTCATGGTCCAAAAATAAGCCCGTTACAAAATGTGCGCGTACATTCATTCACTTCTCGCAATCGGGGTTAGATGTTTAAAAAACGAAAATAACCTTCGGAGCGTGAGCACCAATCGAACTATGAGTAAGAGAACGATTTAGACGCACTAAACAAAAGGTTTTAATCCCGCGGAGAAAAGTAGGCGCGAAAAGAGAGGCGTAAAAGAGAATAAAGTGGGAGGCGGAGGGGAGGCGAAGGTGGGCGTATGGAGGCGGAAGCCGGCGAATCGAGAGAACTGGGACTCGCACCCCTTCCGCCCCTTCCCCTCCCGCCCCCTTCCCGCTCCGCGCACTCCACGTAATTTACTGTTGAGACACAAGCCCGCTCTGACGCCCGAGTCATAACATCCCTCCCGTTGGTCAACACCCCACTCCCGCCATCTCTCTGCGCGCAACCCACCTGACGCGAGAACGAGATGGACAGGTCAAGCCGTGGGAAAGCCCCGGGCTGATGGTTAAATGACCCTTTCGCCCCTATGGCGAAAATCGGCTCGAGGGAAACGGAAGACAAAATTCCTTTTCAAAAACTCTCTCAACCACCCTTCGGGCAGCTTTAAGGCGACCACTGAGAGTTTTCCTTCGACTTTCAATTCGAACGGCTTGTTTGGGAGAGAGAGAGAGAGGGGAGGCTTCGGCGGAGGAGGCGCTTTTAATCGAATTTCTGAATTGGCAATCGCCTCACAACGTTCGAAACGATCGACCGGACGAGCCTAGATGGCAGGCGACGAAACCGTCTAGGATTTATTTAAGTCACCAGGTTCCTCCGGGCAACGGTTCCACTTCGAAAACCGAACCGAATGATCCGTTCTGACTCGATCCGCGAAACGCGAGGCACTTTCGAACCGGGACGGTGCCACGGCGGCCATTATAACCCTCGCTTAAACAAAAACACGAACTTTTTTGGGGACAGAGCGCTCACGTGAACTTGGTGGGAGGCAGAATGGCACGAGTGGAGTGAGATGCCAAAGAGGGAGGGAAGGATCTCTCTAAGGAGGTAGGGAGGAGAGGAGTGGGAGGGCCCAGGGGGAATGGCGCCACACGCTCAATGGCTCCACGTGGCCCCGGGTGGGTCTCTATTTTTGATGTCCTTCCGGCTGATGTGGTGCGAGGAAAAGGGTAAGGGGGAGCGAGGGAAAGAGGAGGGGAGAAAGAGGGAGGAAATGGGGGAGTTAAAGGTGGGGAGGTGTAGGCGTCTGGGTCCCTCCGACGCTGTCGACCGCAGCTATTTCCGCAACAGGAAGGAGATATTACTCGGAGGTTTCCCCCACGGGAGAAAGAGATGGAGAACTGCGATTCAATCGTCCCATGCCGTGGATGTCGAGTTTTTTTAAGTAGGGAAAGCGAGAGAGGGATTACGCTTTTGCGCACCTCCATTGATGCCATTGCTCGGAGACGCGGGGGTGAGAGGGATGAGGGAGCGGAGCGAAGTAGGTACTAGCAAGTAAGGGATATGACTTATTAAAAAAAAACTTTCTTGAACTCCGCGTTCTCTTGCTCTAAAGTTAATGAAACTAGTGCTCTCATTTATCGTGATAGCTGCAACAGAAATATCGTAAGATGTATCATGGTCTAAATACGCTTAAGTAGATAACTTTTTCTTTAAATCCGAGTAACACCTATAAAAAATGAAAGATGTACTTCGATAATTAAAAACTTTCCATGCAAGATCTCCAAAATCACATAATACTGGGAAAAATCACATGTAATTAAACTGACAAAAAAGAAAAGACTTTCTGGCAGTTTCGGAATATCAAGACAAACGACAAAAATCAAATAATAAATTTTATTTTTTTCTGATGCCATAAAAACAGACGATTTAAGGTCGATGAAAGCTTCTGACGCAATTTCTGTATTTATAAATCTGAACACTACAAAGACAACTTCATTTAAAAGTTATTCGTAAGCAATGTAAATAAAATTAATTATCGAGTGTAGGACCGAAAAACGACTGTCAATTGCAATCAGTGGCGGATCCAATGGAGAGGGGGAGGGGGCGATCGCCATCCCCTTGGACGACCCCGTTGCCCTCCAATGGGTGCATTCTTAAATTCATTCCGCGCAACGTTTCTCGTTTCTGCGCCGAAGATTAAGTCTGTATGACAAGGGAAAGAAAGATTCTGATAGGGATTTTCAAACTGTATGGCCGTCGGCAGAGGCGGAAATAAGAGTGGGAAGAGGCAATTGGGGCAATCGCTCTCCACTTGGGAAATTTCTGGATCCGCCCGTGCTTGAGATGGGCTAACCTTACAAAGACTAACAAATTATCATGTCCAGTAATAGCCAAAGCCAAATTACACATTTAATTATTAAAACTGACGAATAAAGTAGTTGCATTTCATTAACCTCTGACTTCAGTGTGCCTCATATTTTTACAGAGGTTCCTTGAATATAAGGGCTGATGAAGCAACACCACCTTCCTGGCCATAAAAAACTCTTAACAAAATTATCTTACTACAAATGATGATTAAATCGAGTCAACTGAAGCTACAATTAATATGTAAACGGATTGATATTCTAAGAATAAAACTGAAGGAAAAGATGCGACTCCCAAGTTAAATAATTCGCATCTACAGCGTTTTCCTCCGAGGGATATAATAAAAAAACACTTTGCAGTAGTTCATTATAATATTCAATTAACAAAAGAAAACGTTGAAACGATTATTGATTGTTAATTGGAAACGTTTAAGGTACCTAACAAGGATAAAACAAAACGATAAATATTAACGATATTTTTTGTAAAATACACGAATAAATTTATTTGCCGAATATAAAAATATTAAAATTATAACAATAAAATTTGCGATAAATTTATCTGAAAGTAAATATCTCACTAACGTATAATTTATTTAATATTATCTGAGCCACAATTAAGATTCCACAGTCCGCAAATTAGAGATATAATACAAAAACATCTACCATAGTTCACTAGAATCAGTTTTTTTATAACCTTGTTATGGGTATTGGAAATATGTACCATAAACACGTACGTTCGTAATTCTTCATTTGTTGATACTTAGGTGGATAAAATCTAACATAGCGCTAACGTAATTTGTAAGGAATGCAAGTCCTCGATAACAGGTCGCGAAAAAGCATCCTTTCATCTCCTATATAAATAATTGGACTAATTTTGTACGAATGGAAAGGGGAATTTGCGCATTTTTGGTGGGAGTTCGATGAGGAATTACCCCTTGTCCTCGACGTTGGCCGAGCCGTCCTCCCACGCAACCGCGCAGGAAGAGCTTGTCAGGCCGAAAAAAGCTCGACTCACTAATTGCGACCATCTCGGCTAGTATAAGCAGTCGCCGGCGCCTCCTCTCACAGTGTTGACCAATAGGTCCGTCGGTGGCGCGGGAGGGGGGTTGGCTGCGTGTCTGAGGCGCCGAGGGAGAGGGGCGGTGGGGCAGGGAGGGAGGGACGAGTTAATGAGATCGGAAGGTCATGCCGGCCGCGAAGGGCGGTTCAGAGGGGGGAAGGGGGAGGGGCGCGAGGGTTCCCCTCGGACAAAGTGCTCTTGTTCTAAGGGCGTTTGGCATAGAATCAAGTGGAGGGTGACAAGACACGTATACGCGTCACATAGGCGTAGGGTGGCTCTGGGGGAGAGTTACTCAACAGTCCGAGTCACGACTGGGATCAAGGCTCAGGACATCCCTCTTCTCCTCAGAATGTCATGGGACAAGGAATACTGGCACAAACATTAGGTTTGCGGTCTAGCTTTTCCTCTCTTTGAAATATTGCGCTGCAAGTGACTCGTACACTTTTTCCTCTTTGAAAATGACAAATGGCGTGGTTATTCGCAAAACTGTTAACCGTAATTTTTCACATTAAAATCCTGTCCAGTACATTGAAAACTTCTCCCTTAGACTTGGCATTCGACGTCGTTCATTTACTCCGAACGTTGATGACAAGAGTTACAGATGGCTTACCGCTGAAATTGTGGAATAACTACCCACTGTAATCAAATTTGAAAATCCGCCTTAGCATTGCGCTCAGGAAAAAATGGTGTAACGATGCGCAAGCAATTACTCGTGGTTATACAAACAACAGGAAAATATGTGATGTTTAGTATAACGAGTAAAATGTCTTAATCTATACCATTGCATGAATACTACTTTGGAAAACATTAAACTAAAAGGGGAAAGCCCAAATCAATATGAGAAATTTTCAAGATTTTAATTCTACCGCCAATATTTTTAATTGATGAAAACTTGAACGAATGGTTTTAGGGAGTCGGAGAAAATAAATAGTTCTAATGTTTTACAGAGAATGAAGAAAACTTCGCACTCAACTTTTTAGGTTAGAAATATATTATTATTAGTTTTTTAATTTATAGCATAATCCAATCTGAACTTTTTTCAGTCTCGGCAATTTCATGGTATAGTATCATTTGATAATTTAACCGATTGCGAGTGGCACTACTTAAGCCTCCCTACCTCAACCCCAACAGGCATTCCTCTTTCGGAGTAATTGTGCATCAGCAATTACGTACTCTTAAGAGAAATTTCGAATAAGGCCGCTCAATTTCCGCAGTAAACATGTTAGACCACAGACCGGTTTTGATCGATGCTTACTTTTTCATAATTGAGCTGGCTACTGACTCAGTCTTGCAAACAAATATTATTTGAACAACGGTATTTACCTGCTTTCACGTTTCATTAAAAGGGACTCTTTTAAGGGCAATAAGTTGAGTAAAATTTATTTTAATTAACTGATATTAATCAGTACAACTGTGAATAAGATTAATTCTGTATGATTTCAATAGAGTTAAGATACTAATTTGATTTTAAAAGCGATATCTTATTGCAGCAGTAATCAATAAAGTATTAATTTGCATTTTGATAGAGAGATATTCACATTAATTTACTCTTTTTGCTAAAAACAATACCAAACGTGATAAAAATAGTAAATTGCCATGAAAAATTGCCACTCCCGTCTCTATTATCTTTCGCTATCAGAAACCTATGAACGTCATCTACGGACACGACCACATTAAGGTATAAATTTATTGAGTTATAAATTAGATTCCATTTTAAATTTGATCAAAATCGGTTAATAAATAAAGATGTTGTGAGAAGAAAAAGATTCTCTCAAAATGTACACTTTTATTCAAACACGACAAAAATGAAAAAACGACATAATTTCAAGCAACAATGTAACTCATCATTTTAGGACATTATCAATGACTTTGCCCTCCAAAAGTCACGAAAGAAAATCTTTTAGATTTCAGTGTTAACTCAATGTGATGTGCAAACAAGACATGCTGCTGGTTGTACTGTTTCCAATATCGAAGTTGGACTGTGTAATTGTAGCTGCTTTTGTGTCGCTTTAATTATAATTTCATATCTACCTATTAAAAAAATCAAAGATGAAAGTATTTCTATTTGATACGAATCTATAACGCGAGCAGGGATATTGGAAGACATGCGTTTGTTAGATAATTATTCTAGTTTTCCAACTTCATCTATGTATAAAAGCAGAGATAAAGCCATTGTGTTTATATTAAATTTTCTCCCTGTTACAATAATAAATTATTTTATGATATGAGGCCCTTGACGTTGCTCAGGGTCTCAGAATGTCTTAATACGGCTCTGCTAACGGATTAAGGCGTGTCTCACAGCTGCCTTCGCACCAACCTTTACTTGAGAGGTTAAGTAGCCCTCCAGCCTCCTGTCTCAGCCACTCAAGCATTCGCACACTCTCAGTCATAAGGGAAGAGAACCATTTGTGTCTTAATTAGCCTACTTTTGCGAAAAGCGCCAACCGTCAGCAAGAAGCCTTTCCCGAAAAACATATAGCTATTCTCTTGTAATAAAATGAAATATGATTTGATCAAGTAAAACAAAAAAATGCTACACCTACCAGCAAAATCGACAAATAAAGTTTCTCTCTAACAACTATTCAAACTATAATCCCTACGTCAAGCGGTGTTTCAACTCGGAAAGGCATTTATTTACACCTATCTAGGATATAAAGTTACTAGTTACTACCAAAAATAACAAAGATAACACGTGAAAAATATAGATATACATATTGCGCATCCTAAGAAAATTATTTATGACACAACTGCAACACCTGAAATTAAATGAATTCCCAGATACTCTTCAAAGGGCATTACAAGTAAAATTTCAATAAATAATTAATTAAGACAAGGAAAACAAATAATATCTTAAGTTTACTGCAACAACGCGAAAGGTTTTAGGAGTAAATTCCAGTCGAAAAAACAACTGTTCACAAGAATAAAGCATGAGAGCGAAACACTACCAGTCAGACCATCCATCTTACTGAAATCTGCCTAACAAAAAAATGCTACAATAGCCGCAGAAGCACCAAGGGCGTGCGACATATCCTCAGCACATCCCAAAAAATACCAGCAACGTAAATCGTGCCAGTTAATTATCTCCCCATCGAGACTATAAAAAATTCTCTAACGACGACAAAACAAAACAAAAAAACTTTCCATGACCCAATAAAAAAGAACCAAAATTGCGATAATTCTTTTTCGCGGATACAGAGCAGGATTTATTCCTGGCGTATGCATAACCGGCGAACCTCAGTCGACGGCTCAATTTAAATAAGACCTGGGAAGAAAACGCGAGAAAAGGGAAGGACTAGATCAGTGTTTCTCGAACTAGGGGCCGCAAAATTATTTTGGATGTAAGGTGAAATGCCAAAAGAATAAAATTTTCACGAATGATAAAATTTTATCAGGGAATTCTGGGAAATACGATGTTATACAAATTATTAATAGTTATATGAAATGAAGAAACTTGTATTTAAAGTTTCTTATTTTTTGCTATTTTAAACTCAAAGTGGAACGCGACAATCGAAAGTTTAAGAACCACTGGACTAGATAACGCAGGGAAATCCGCGAGGGCCCACTGGCTGGTCTTTCTGGCGCTCGTGTGGGCAGCTGAGGGGCTCGGGAGAGAGACGTGTCAACGCTGGCACGACCCCGGGTCTGGGAGCGGA
The DNA here is from genome assembly GCA_028673005.1 of Tanypteryx hageni. Lineage (NCBI taxonomy): Eukaryota > Metazoa > Arthropoda > Insecta > Odonata > Petaluridae > Tanypteryx > Tanypteryx hageni. Next base: position 106,838,160 of record CM054113.1, on the reverse strand, counting down.
GTCGAGGAGAAGAGTGCGTGGGGAGAGAGGAAAAGGAGAGAGAGGAGAGAGAGAAAGAGAGAGAAGAGGGAGAGAGAGAAAGGGAGGGCGAAAGAGAGTGAAGGAAGGGCGAGAAAGAGAGAGGTCCCTCTCGCGACATTTCCGACTTCCCTAGGGACTTCTCCCCTATTTACCCCGAGGAGCCTTTTAAACGCGCACGCACACACTCACACCCGACAGACCTCGAGAAAGAGAGAGAGAGGAGAATCTTATTTTAGACGAAATAAGGGAGCAAAAGGGAGAGGGCTATTTCGATAGATTTGATAGCTTGAGATGTGTCTGATATATACAAGACGAGAGGAGGAAGGAAGGTCGGTCGGCTAGGAGGAGGGTTTGGTCGGGATGCACAGATGTTCTTTTCGAGCGGTGTAAAGACGGTAGGCGGGGCGGACGGAAATAAATTCGTCGGCGTATGCTTAGGAAATAAAGGGAGGCCACGGGCCGGGCGGTGGGAGAGTGAGAGGGAGGAGTCGGACGGAGCGTATGGAGTGAGTGTGTGCGGGATCCTATCCAAAAACAATGAGCTGCATCGGCAAGTAAATGGGATGAGAGGAGGGGGGCAGGAGAAAGGGGGTTTCCCTCCTCGCGATGTCTCCAGACACTACCCCTCGGTGATGTACGGTCCGGGTGTGGAGCGGTAACCAAATAAATTGGCCTCGGCGTAATGTTTACGTAAATATCAGTTGAGCGCGAAGTAGATAGAAATCCGAAAGACTAACCACCGTACGTGAGCGTTGTGACCCACTGAAGGAATGTGAGCGAGAATTATGTGTTTCGAGGCGTTGACACCTGTGGCGCTTATAACTTAATAATTTTCTTAGGAGGCCCGATATTTTCCAGAACCTGGAGACACGACGGGAAACCTTACAATAGATCTTCGCGTATTAGTAGAAGGCCTTCGAACCCTTCAAGGGTATCCTGGAATGCATAACAAATATGCGCGAAAGATTTATAATTTACGTTTTTGATGATTAGCGCCCTTCTATCCGCGGAACGACATTGCTCGTTAATTTCCATGAATTGGAAAAATACGCCGTTATAACCTATCGCCGCTATATATATTGTACTGATATAAATTAAAGGTACAAGGTATATTTTTGCCCAAATAATTAAAATTTGAATTATTTATTATAATAAGCTCAATTCTATTTTTTTAGCAGTAACTAAGAATCCATGTAAAATGTTTGGTCGGAATCAGCATAATATTTTTCCAGGATTGAAATTAGTATTTTTCTTTGCATAGCAGTTATCGCATCTTATTAAAGAAGTTACACTGAAATAAACAGTAAAGTTTTCGAAAAAGACCAACAAATGATATGTTGGTTAGATTGTGTTCCTTTAAAAATCACTCATATATCCTAAGTCATCAGTTTAAGATAATTGTGGCACTGTAAATATAAAATACATCACAGAAAGACAATTATTTTATTTCAAGTTAAAATGGATTCGCTGATGTTCGAAAATTATGGTTTTCCCCATTTTTAGTGTGATTTCATTGATAAAAAACAGGGAAATTTAAAGCTTTTCTATAAAAACGCTAATAATTTTTGCACAAATTTTGCATATTCGGCGGTATCAAGGCACAAAGACTAAGAAAATACAATTCCATAACAAAAGAAAATATAAACTCCGCTTCAAATTTATCAAGTGATCAAGGTCCAAGAGAAATGAAAGCGTATACACAGGAAAACCGAAAAATTGAGACTCGAGAAAAGCATAGCCGACAAAAGGAAACCACCGCAGACAATTCATTAAAGCGAGAACAATTTGAGCAGCGGAACACGAAAACAACAGTCATAAAGAAAACAAGTTTTCGACACGAAATGAAAAATATTCCAAAATAAACGTACCTCCGAGCAGGTTCCAATAACCGTTCAGCTGGTTTTTCACCGCCTTTTAAATATAGAACAGATAAAAAAACAACCTTGAGATTATTTGGAGATTTTTTAGCGAAAACTCATTCTTATGTTTATTATAAATAGCAGCTTTGGATTGAGATTATGTTCCGGTGCAGCGTTGCCGATACGTACATTAGGTTGTTTGTCACAGGTACGTGAACGGTATAATGGTGTGGAAGGGCAATCCAAGAGTGGAAACAAGCCCGGCAAATGGATCGGAGGCAACAGTGATTGTTGCGCAAAACACCCATAACTTCTTAACAATTTCGGCAATTTTGGCGAAAATAAATGACACTTTATGTTTATTTTTCGCACTTCAATACCTCTCGGGAGTAGAGCAATTTACGGACGTATTCCACGACAGAGAACTTAAATGCGCGAAGCTCGATTACTAACGGCACATCTTTCGTCGGCTCTGAATGAAAAAATCTTTGGAATAAACTTCTAGGAGAGTTGCAATCCAAACAGCAGATAAAATGGACGTAAAACTCGGAGAGAGCAAATGGTTCTTACATAACTCCCATAATCGTCATTCACACGTAGCCCTTCGGGACGAGCAAGTTCTTAAGCATTATGTTCGCGCGCGCACGAGAGACGCTGGCAACACCACCAGGAATCCGAGCAAATAAACTGACGCGTCACATAAATATGGTGAAAATGGAGCTTATTTTCAGTAGCTGGGAGAAAGTTCTTCTTTTTCGCGCCTACCAAAATTACTCAACGGGTCATTTCGAAGGGGGAATGCTCGCCTTTAAGGAGGGGGGTCGGGGTGATGGAGTACTCACTCCCCAGTGCCACATTCGCGCTCTCCTTAACGACGCGCGTGCAACAAAAGATAATTGTCAGCGCGTGACAAACGGCTTGTTAAGAGATGAAATTTCCTGTCCATCGAGGACATAACTCCCACCTGTTTCACTTGAATGACAAACAGCCTTCCAGCTCTGAATCGCAGGCAATGGAAGGAAGGGGGGAAAAACAGCAAGGTCTCTTTTTATGCCTGAGGAACGCCGCGGTACTGTAAGGTCAACAAACGGCCTTCTAAAACTCACGGAAGGAATTACGCATTGGAAAATAAACCACTTTTTCAGATAGAATTCTTATTCTGTAATATGGATAAACTTGTTGACATTATTACGTTAGTTGTAAAGAATGAAACAAGACATTGAGTTTGATATATTTTTTACGCTCAGTCTTAACAGTTAACTCATAGATATATTCGATCTCACGAAAAAAAATGATCACCGATTTTTTACACTTGAAGAGAATCAAAATGCATACCTTATAAATATTGGACTTTAACAAACACATGATCAAACTCTACCTGAAATATTAGTATTCAAATATTGAAAGACTCCAAATTTGCAATCATATTAGTTGGTATAATGAAGTAGAAAAGTTTATTGACATATTATTTATAATACATGCACACTTACAAGATCAAAATTAATAGGAAAAAACAGTTAAGCAAAACATATTTAATATTAATGATTTCAACCAACATAACAAATTGAGTCATTTTAAATACTTTTTGAACTTCTGCTTGTATTACCTAAATAGGTTAGTATCAATTGGTAGAGCACAGAAAAGTCACACTTACTTGCAGAAATGGTATCCCTTTCCCTGTCTGATATTTATGTGGTGATTTTGGAGACAGTTTCTCATCTTGAGCAAAAACCAACTCCATATCTGACTGACCTACATAAGACAGATCAAATATCTTAAAAATTTAAAGGTAATTGAATTCCACTGGTCAAGGAGTTTCTATTCCCATTTTTTATTTATACATGTAGATAGCATTCAAGAATATCAATTAACATAAACACAGATATTTTAATGCTTACATTTTGGACCTTAATGAAATAAAAGGGGTAAGAACACACACACACAATGATGCACCGATAAAAAATAGTAGAGTACCAACAGGTTCAACTGTAAAAGGTATATTAATTTAGGGAGTTCAACTGGCACCTGAATTATAATTAACAATCAGTTGCTACAATTAAGGACTTTAATTTCAACGCAATGCATTCATGTAGGGAGTATTAATAAGACTTAGAAAGCAGGGCATCAAAGCTTAGTGCAATGTTAGTTGTGCCACTACAGGTTTACAGGATGAACTTTGAATAAAAAGGGTAAATATTTTCTTATGGGAATATGATATAAAGTAACATCTATAGCAAGTACACTTGGGAAATAAAAGGGATTAATCTAATTACTTCTTGAAACAAGTTATAGGTAAGCCATTTTACAAGGGAATGTATACAATGGATACGTAGAAATAAATTGTGAGAGGTTCATGGTAAAAACACACCATATCAATATTCTACTTATATTGCACATGCCACAAGAGATATTACATGGTCTTCAGGGCTATGGGATATTAATGAATGTCAGATATTATAGGATCATTCCATATAATAAAGGTCAAGGGTAGATACTGCCATTATATGTCAATAACCATGCTTTTAGAATGACTCATGAAAGAGTCTAAAAAGGGGAGTGTGTGCGGCTAATGTCATACTTAAAAAATCCAGGTCAATTATGAAAAATCAAAACAATCACTTTTGGATGCGTGCAAAGTTTGCTACATGATCCAGGATCACACTTTTCAAATTACCTTGTGGTGTACATTATGATCTTCGGATGTGTATTTACTCTGAAAATGATAAAACAAGATACTGAGAGTCAGGGAAGGAAGATAATGTGGCATTTTGCTGCTTAAATCTTTGAAAACCAGAGATCCTATGAATGTGCGTGAGGGCAATTATCAGAGAAGCAACTACTTAAAAGTGGTCCTTTCCACATTCTGATCCAGAAAGAGAACATTAAAAGGTGTAACATAATTAGCTGTCCAGAGCACCTTAGATGATAATGAAGTATTATGAATACATTTGTGATATACTAAACAATTGTAATAAACAAAGCAAATGGATCAAAATTTAATGCGACTGAAGTATACTTACCCAAAATTGGACTGCTGCAGTTTGAGCTGTCTGGCGACAGCACATCATACGTTGTTATCATCAAGTCTTGAGGCCTTGACTTCTCTCTTGGAGAAACCTGAGATAAAGAGCTTTCAAACATTATTTGTTGAACCCTCTTCATAACATCAGAATTTTTGTGGTGCATGCCATTGTCAGGAGTTGTGGTCACAGATTCCTTTCTGCGCTTGAAACATGACTCTCGTTTCTCAAAAATTTTAATCATTTCTAATGTTGCATCCTCCAATAACAATTGCAAAAGTGTGCCAGAAATCATATCAGCTTGTGATGAAGTTGAAATCACTTCATTTTCATGGTTTACTTCTGGTTCAGAGAAAACAGTATCTTTCCATTCTTCGCAATAAACATTCACTACCTTCATCATCTCACTGCTGCCAAATTCCATCTCTTCTATTTTTTGCTCTATGACTTCCTCATAGTTTTCTACTTCATAAAGAGGTACTAGTTTTGAAACCTTTTCATTGTATTCCAGCAAGTTCAGGGTACAAGTTGAATTCTTATTCATTAGAGTCTCTGCTTCAACCACAGACTCTTCAAATAGATTTTTGAAAATACTTTCAGTTATTAGGTCAGCCCTCTCCTCCTTTTCTTTGATAATTTCTGTTGGCTTAGCAGAAACAATAAAAGTCTCTTCAAAAGTTGACTGTGGGACAGTATGCTCAACAAAAATATATGACGGTAAACTAAGTGATTCTTCAGAAGCTTGCTCTAAAGTAGACTTTGCAGACTCTTCTTCATATTGGGGGCCAGCAACAGCCTCATTTTCATTTGCCTTAGTCATGGTTAAATTACCAATATCTGAAACTTGTGAAGCTAATGGATCATGTTGCTCAAAAGTACCACTGTAAGAAAGCTCTTCTGCAATCTCCTCACTAATAGGATTCTCTAAAGACTCAAACTTTTCATTTTGCTTATTTACAGAAAATTCTTCAACTTCTACAACAGGAGTAGTAGGTGGCTCAAAAGTATCTTCATCATATTTATCAGATTTTGGGTCTGCAACATCTGAAACAACAGCCTCCTTTACTATATCATTACAATGCTCTGGAGGAGTGACATTCACAGATTCTGAAGCAATATCTATCTGTTTCAGATTTTCTGCATTATCACCTCCAGGAGATTCTGTAATGTCTGGTTTTGTGGGACTTTCTATAGTTGTTTCAACGCTAGAACCTCTAGATAAGGAGCATTGACTGTTCTCCAAGACCTGTACTTCTTCTTCTGGAATTGGGATCTCTTCCAACACCTCTGATAAGGACAAAGAAGAATTATTTTGAATTTGGCTATCTATAGGAGGTTCAGCAGATACTATAGCAAGGATATTTCCTGATTCCTCTGGTTGAAGTTCCAAAGCATGTATTTTCTCAACAACCTCTGATAAAGTTTCACAAGCAGATGTTTTGCCCATCACTTCTGTTTGAGATTCCAAAGGAGTTTTCTCAACAACCTCGGTGAGGGATTCCACAGTTGAGGCTTTCTCAGTCATCTCGGATACTGATTCCTTTGGTTCATCTACTTTCTTCTTCCAGTCTCCAACTCTAGGTTGTTTAATTTGTGGTTTAACTAGAGAAGTTGAGGGTGATTCACACTCTTGTTCAAGTTCCATGCGAGCCCGCTGAATGTACAAGTCATATGCCTGTAATAAAAATTGTTTTAGTGAAAAACTGCAATGCATAACATAAGTTTATTTAACAATTAGTAGTGATAGAATGTAGGAAGATTAAAAATATTCCTAGGAGTAATTGAACAAACCTGAATCTGTTTTATAAGTGACTGTTCCTTGGCTTTTAATCTTTCCCTATGGCACCTTTTCTGCTCTCTCTTAAGTAATTCAGCTTCCATCTTGCGTCTTCTTAACTGCTCTTGTAGTGCACAGATTTTACTCTCAATATCACTTTGTTCACTTGCTGTCTCTGAAAGAATGATTAATTTCACATAATCACAGCATTATCATACTCTATAGAGTAGTAAAGCATGGACCACTGTGGACTACTTACCATTTTGAGACAGTATGATGGACTCATCAGAACCACTAGAATGGCGCCTTTTCTGCCTTCCTGGGATATATGGTGTCAATGGACTCTTGATTATAATGTTGAGAGAGGATCTCTTGCTTTCCTCTTTAGCACTTACTGGGAGAATAGAACTTTTCTCTGATTTTGACTCATTTTCTTTTGTTCTCATTCCACTTACGGATGCAGAATCTTTTGATTGCTCTTCAGCACTCACTTTAGTTTTTATAGCTGATGTTGAGCTAGAAGATTCCAGATGTTCACTGACAAACTGGCTCTTTTTTGAATCAGATTCAACATCATCAACCACAGATAAGCTGCAATAAAACAATGCAATGAAGAAAATTAATTTGGTCTGATAAGATAATTGCAATAATGAAGCAAGTATACATACTAAAATTAAAATAAATAGACCCAAGATTTGAATAGCTCTCTGGCAATGTTGTTCAATGTAAATGTTTCTGAATGTTTTGTTTTTAAGACAGCAGAGCCAGAAAAAACCTAATAGCTATTCAATCATAAAATCAATTTAAAAAGGGCAGGTATTTCTAATAGTAGTTTGCTTTGGCATGCTTATGTATAAATGATAATTTCTAAATAAACTTCTTAAATTTTAGTATGGCATGAAAGAGAAGTTCTTGAAATCAAACAATGAAATCTAATTATTACATATTTAACAGTTTTTCACTTTGATCTTACATTTGACAAGTCATTTTCATTTATCTGGGTTATACGACTCTAAGCCATAAGTGTAACCTTAATTCTGAATAAGAATATCCTATTTTTCCTGCACTACAGAGATGATCAAGTTACTAACAAGGAGAGGCTACGACCTTTGAGTCATGGATTTTGATGAAAATCGACCTGGTGATTCTACATCGAAAATAAAGAGACCCGTGTCTTGGGGTTTTTTTAAATGGGTTAACGCTGTTGTGCAAGAATGATCATCTATAATTATATATGATTATTAACTTTATTGTTATATTAATTATATATTACTGATCATGTTAGTCTTGGCTTAGTGTATGGCGATCAGAATAGAAATAATGAATATTGTGAATTTCTGTGAATTATTTGCACATGTTAACTAATGCTGGTGGAAAAAAATACGTAAGTTAACTTTGGAGACATTAATAAGGAAACACGCCCATACATGGTACAATATTCAATTACTGCTTTGGGAAAAATAATGCAAAATGTTTTATTGTGTATAGCAAAAACATAAAGGAAAGTTTTGCACTCTAGTAAGTTAACAAGTAAAAAAACTTGCATATGACCATTCGATGCTCTATAATTTTTTTTGGAGGAAATAGGTGTTATAAGAAGGTTTTTAATGCAGAAGTATATTTATTGGTATCTTCCTACTACGAACCATTGTTTCATTGACTGCGATATTTAAAATGCTCATTATTACATGTTTCTGCATTCATTATCTTCGGATAAAAATTATACAGCATCTTTTTATCAGAGAATATTGCTTTTCAAATAACTCTTGGATAATTTTAAAAAATAAATAAAACATTTGGGATCAAACCCGGGCCTATGCCGTAGGACAGCGGTGCCCAAACTTTTCTAATGGTAGGCCACATCAATGGTTGCGAATCCCTTGGCGGGCTGCATTGGAAGTTGTCAATTCTTCGGCGGGCCGGATTAGAGCTTAAATCGGAAATTTTCTATATATTCTGAGATGCCATTAAGTGAAAATCATGTCTAAATAAGGTTTTCATGGCTAACATTTCAATATTTAAAGTTTTATTATGAAAACTTTCAAAAAATGTATGAATTTGTGTGTTAAATTTTCTGAATTGATTTTTTGCCTTAGCTTTGCGGGCCGAACAAAAACCCTTCGTGGGCCGCATTTGGCCCACGGGCCATAGTTTGGGCACTGGTGCCGTAGGACCCAAGCACATTTATCCGCTTACCCATTCTCGTTCTTAGAAACAATTCAACAATGAAGCCTATTAAGTTGTATGTGATGTTTTTGCATATTTTTGATGCTGATTTCTCGAACCCTAGGGCCCATTCACAAAAACCCAGAGATATGGGTCTTCTTATTTTCGATATAGAATCACCTGGTCGATTTTCATCAAAATCCGTGACCCAAAGGTCGTAACCTCTCCTTATAAGTGACATTCTCAAATGTTAATATAAAACGCTTAGGTATGTTTCTGTACAAAGTTCAGCTGCTATGCTGAGGATGAGTGTAGCACATTTTTTATTTGCATTTTAAAATTAGTTAGAATTAAGATAGAAATTTGGGACTTCGACTCATGTATGTCCAAAGGAACACTTTATTTTTTTAAAGAGAGAATTTGAATCATGCTGAATTAGTGCAAAAATATTTTTAGAATACGAAAAAATGCCTTTTTCTATTTCCCATAAGATAACACGTAAAAATCGATTTTTCGATTGACAGCTTTTTACTATTTTGCAAATTAAAATTAGAAAGAATTGACTTATGATCGTTAGACCTGGACCATTTTAAAGAAAAATAAATAATGTTTCTTATTCTTACTGTCACATTTTGCCTATGATTCAAAGTCACTCAAGTTCTACATTTAAATCATATTTATTGGAAAAATTTAAGCTTTTTAATGATATGTTGCCTTGCCAACCGTGCCATTGTTAAACCACAAGATTGTGTTGTTGTCTCAATCTTTATACTATATGTGTAAGGAAGAGAGAAAGGAAGAAAGAAAGGAGAGAGGAAGTGAGGGAGGAGAGAGAGAGAGGGAGGCAGAGGAGGAGATAGATAGATATTAGGACAAGATTGACACTAAGAAGTCTATTTTTCCAGAGAAGGGGAGAGGGAAGAAGAATGAGATGTGTCATAATCCACACATATCTGTCATATTTGATGGGCAATTATGCACACATTTCAGGCTATTGATAGATTATTGCCTGACCTAACTAGAATATGTAAACCATCTGGAGGCAAAGCAATACTTATGGGTAGAGATTTCAGACAAGTCATACCAGTTATTTTACGTGGGTCACAGTCTCTTACTTTTGCAAGTTGTATAAAGAAGCATCGGCTCTGGGGAGAATTACAGGTGCTAGAGCTGAAACAAAATATGTGAACTCTGGAAAGTGAAAAGGAATTTGCGGAATGGCTCCTGGATGCTGGTGATGGAAAAACAGGTGATACAGAAACATTACTCTCACTGCTATCCAGAAAATCAAGATTCAATTGCCCAACTATACAGTGACATTGACTTTTCGACAGTTACTCCTGAACAACTTAGAGGAAGAACAATACTGAGTGTTACAAACAAAGACTCTCTTGATCTAAATTATAAAGTACTCAGCCATATTAAAAGAGCTGAAGTGGTCTTCAAAAGTGTGGATATTATTGTGAGTGATGATACTACTGATCAACTTGCATTCCTGGAAGAATTCATAAACAGTCTTATTCCAACCAGAATGCCTCCTCATGAACTGAAACTAAAAGTAGGAGCTGTTATCATGCATCGTAGAAACCTAATGCCATTGCGAGGACTGTAATGGTAAAAGACTTACTGTTACTCGAATACAAACACACATAATCAAAGCAAAAGTGATCGAAGCAGCAAATTCAGAAACGGTACTTATTCCAGGAAGCCCATTCATTCCATCATACATAAATTTACCATTTTAAACCAAAACAATAAGTCACAAGGCCAAACATTTGATAAAATATGCTTTTACCTACCTAAGCTTGTTTTTAGTCATGAACAATTAGGTATATGTTGCTCTATTAAGAGTCAGATTATTTGATTCATTAGTGTAGTGTAGGAAAAGAACCCAGAAATTGACAATTGTTTCTTTAGAGAAATCTTTGATTAAAAATATAAGTAAAAAATAGAAATGTTTGAATGTTTAATTAACAGCCTTTAAGATCTGCTAGATCAGCATATGTTACGCTAGGTACAGCTAGTTTAATAAAAAAAGCAAAGATAATGTAACACGCCTTCAAAATATAATTTCAAATTCATCAAATTTACATATTACCGAAAGTCAATTAAAAGCATACCTTGATTTCTGGGATTCATTAGGCACATCTTCTAAAATACTTTCAGAATGTGCTGATGATACATCAGCCATTGATGTTGCTGCATCTTCTCTTAATTTTACTTCAACTGAAGATTCCAAATGTAAAGGTGAGGTACTTCTGTCCGCTGAAATTAAGTAAAATGCCTTATTACATTGAGCACAATCAATCTTGCATCCATATGAATTGATTGAATGAATTTTAAAGTTCTTTTTTAGAATCTACTTTCAATGAATCACTGCTTTTAGCTTTTTGCAACTTTGTTATGGTTATTGGAGATACCTAAGATAAATATTGTGTTATAGGACAATCTCAAATGTAAGGTAACCGCCAAATACAGAAGCTGTGCAAAATAGAAAAGAAGATATCTTTGACTGTGATTATAAGGCAAGTATGAAATTTTCAGCCTACATTTTAAAAAATATTGTTTTATAATTGGACCAATAATTTTTACAATTTCTGGTACTAAGTGCTTATTCTTGAATTTGAAATCATAAGGGCTATATACTGATTCCAGTCTATATGTTGGTGTCTCCTGCTCTGTAAGTGTTACAGTAGTGCTGACTACAAAAACATCACTTAAGATGGAAATATGACACACCAAAAGTAGTTTTACAAAGACATTAACAATAACCTTCCAACAGAAAGGTGGCTGTCTCATTATAATATTAGCCTTTAGGGATAGGAAAAGTATTCATGATACTTATTTCACGTATGTATAGTGAGAAAAAAAGGAGAAAAATGCCATGTAAATTTATAAGAGTTATACGCAGAAACTTTAACCCCTACAACATGTACAATATACCATTTGCATCCAAACATTTTAGGTAACTAATAGTTCACTATATTCTATTTCTATCCATGATTTACGACAGCTTATTTTCCTCTTGTTTTTAAATAAATTTTACATTGATTTAATGGGATAAAAGATAATAATTAAGTGAATTACCTTCTTAAATATTATCTTTATGGAGAAAACCTTTTAAGTGCTTGAATACTTCTGAACAAATAGGGGATATAAAAATGAGGGTTCTGCTCCTTGCCTGGATACTGCCATAACTATATTGAAGTTGAGTTGTGTTCATGGAATCATGAGATTTCAATCGATTTGTAATAAGAGCTACATCTCCAGAATTTTATTAAATAGGTGAATTGAGCAATGCATACAACTTATTCTGTTTAACTTTGTACCATAATTTATGGTATAATTTAACTCAATTAGAATGAAATATACATTTATACCGATCAAAACTATAATTTAGATTGAAGTAATTTTTTAAAAAGTATCCATTTAAAAAACTAAAATAATTGTTTTCTATAAAAATATTCCACTCAGATTTTACTGGTAATACAATTTACAAAATATAAATATACTACCTTTAAAGACTGATAATTCTTGGTTGCTCCTGAATGATGTCTGAGCTTTACGAGATTGTGAATGTGGAACTAAAGCTTGGGATTCCAGAGCATGCACTCTCTCTTCTTCTTGTTCCAGCCGTTTACGCCACAGAAGTAATTCCTCCACTGCCTGTCTGCGATGCATCAGATTTTTCTCTCTATCACTAAGAAATCTATAACATTAAACATTCAATCATTTTAAACTTGAAATTAACATAAAATACTCTAGAAGTTAAATAAAAATAGCTTAACATAAGATTTTTCTGTTACTATTACAAACATCTACAATAACAAAAACTAATAATTTCTGGGAAACAAAAAGGCGTCACATTACATTAGCAAATACTGTTCAGGTATATCATTTATTGCTTTTCTTTAATATTCTATTTTAAGAAGTGGAAGATTTATTTTTAAATGCTTTTGATTAGCATAAGAAAAGAATGCAATTATTAGTCAGTAGACTAATTATTCATAAATTTCATTTACATAACAATGCAGACATACTTTTTGTTTCTCTCCAAATCATTTAATCCATGAATAACTTGTTTTTCTAGTCTTCTTGAATCTCTCTTTTGGCCATTGTGACTTTCAGAATCTGAAAAACTGGCATGAGATGAACCAACTGGTGCTGTAGGCAATGATGCATCCGAACAGGTGGCATCTACATACTGCAGCTCTTCAGGCACAACACTAGAATGACTTCTAGTATCAAGAGCTGATTCCTCTGTGTTTATTTCTACAGTGGACTTAGTTGTGTCAAGCACTGATCCTTTAAATCCCATCGATCTGATTGATTTAGGAGTAGCTGGAAGTTTCTGAAAAAAGAAGCAATGCAATAACAATTTTAAAATGCAACAAATAAAGGAGATAAGTCAAAAATATACCAAACATCTACAGATTACCTTAGTATGTAATTTATTCATAATCTCTTTAGTTGACATTCTCATTTTAACAATATGCTGTTGCTGAATCAGCATCATTCGCCTCTCATGAGATGCAGTTTTATGAGATTTCTTCAATCTGTCAGGTAATTAAACTACTATGAATAAAGGTGTTAAAGCATTAAATATCAAAAGACAGAGGGTGAGCATAACATACCTTTGTATTTCATCTTTCTCTAGCTTAAGTCGAATTAATAAACCCCGCTGTTTTTTCCGGATGGAAGAAACTGCATCTTCCTGGCCTTTGTCCCTGTATTGCCTGAAAGAGAAAAATTCATAAATTTAATTTTAAGACTAAAGACTTCAAAATTATTTTTTGTGCTTTACAAAATAATGCTTATACTTTTTCTTCAGCTCTAGCAGTATCATTTCAGCTTTAGTTTTATCAATCAAAGCATCTTCTCTCAATTTCAATAGGGCCTGCTGGTGTTGGGCTCTCATTTCTTCTTCCCTCATTAATTGCAGGAACTAACATAACAAAGGAGAATATTACCAACAAACTTCAATTATGGATGAAAACAATTGAAAAACTACTTTAACAGAATAGAACTGCAATACGATTCAAACCTACCATGCTGAGGGAAAACTTTGTAAAAGAGTCCTGATCTGTGTGTGAAGATTGTTCATTTAACTGAGGGGATTCTAATGAATGCTCACTGTCGATGGTAGAGTTTAAGTCATGTATATCCATTTTAAATTCATTTTTCTTTCTGAAATGGCTAAAGGCTTCAAAGAAAAAATATTTTGATATAAATACATAATGTTATGTTAAGAGCTTTATTTCCATAAATTTGCAAAAAACAAAAGTACTAACAACATCTTGCATGAGATCTATAATATACAAACCTTTTTTATTTTCTGCCATTCCTTTTGTTTCAGGAACTGGAAATTTTGCAGTATCAGCATTGCCTTCAACTGCTTTAGGTGCAGATTTTAGCTCTACTTCAGATGCAGTTTCATCAAATTTAGATGAATACTCTTCAAAGACATAAGGAAAAGAAAGACTATTACATTTAAAAATACTAAAACAGCAGCATATAAAGAAAAATTAATGCATACCTAAATCCCTATAAGAAAACCAATTCTATTAATTACTTTTTGAGCCATTTAGGTGAAAACTATGCATAACATCAATAGAAAGACTCACTGTCAAATGGGCATATTGGATCATGTCAAAGAGGAACTTCGTTTAATTAAATTTTCAAAATTTGGGAAAAAGTTGAAAAATATAAATAATTAACCTTGATTTCATAAAGCATTTTCCTGAGAAAATATGCAAATAATGTAAATATCATCCACAAACATATTTCAGTATAACCTATAGTAATAAATTTTAATAAGTATTTTTTAACAATCATTTTGGAGATAGTGACATTAAAATCAAGATAACATGAGGAAATGTAGGCTTTCTGCTGAGTAAGTAAAGATATAATGATAACCTCACTGGCTTCAAATTGTGTTTTGTACACAAAACTACGGAAGAGTTTCCCTTCATCATTCATTTGTTGAGTCTATATCATCCCAGCACTTTGAGATAACTATTTGTTTTAAACAATACCTTAGGAAGTTTTATGATAAATATAAGAAAATAATGGAGAAATGAACAAATAACCAGAAAAATGGGGCACAAAAAATTAAGAATATATAACCAAAACAAGTATGTACTTGTTACAGCTCTCAGTAATTAAGCTAAATTAAAGTTTGTAGGAGGTTCAAATATTTAACTTTTATCAAATCAGATAATCTTAATATACATAACAGGCAATATCAATAATGCTCAGCTGTAGCACTGCTCTTAAAGAGCCATTATAAAAGAGCGGAAGAATCGAGAACTATTTACGACTGTCTGTAATGCTATTTTTAACAAACTTTCCAAGTGGGTTGAAATTGAAATTTGGTAGGAATGTTTGATTCTTATAGTAAAAGCCATTTATGAAAATAATACCCCAAAAAAAACCTGAGTTCAACTCCAGAAGATAATTTCTATTTCCCATAAGATAACACGTAAAGATCAATTTTTTTAATTACAGGCATTTACTCAAATTAAAATTAGAAATGACTGATCTATGATCTTCAGACCTGAACTGTTTTAAAGAAAAATAAATAACGCTTCTTATTCTTATCATCACATTTCGCCTATGATTCAAAATTGCTCAAGTTCTACGTTTAAACCATATTTATTGGAAAAACCTAAGCTTTTTAACAATATGTTGCCTTGCTGACCATGTCATTGTTAAACCTCGAGATTGTATTGTTGTCGCAAGCCTTACATTATATGCATAAGGAATGTATGCTTTGAATGTTTTAATAGGTGAGAGAGAAGGAGAGATTGATTGATTATGTCTTTTATTCGGGGCGAGATTGAAACTGAAACTCTACCACCTAACCCCCCAGAGAGGAAGAAAGAAAGCTGAGAGACAGAGGAGAGATAGAGAGGGAGTGCGAGTAAAGGAGAGGGAGAGAGAGCGAGAGAAAAGGAGAGAGAGGGAGGGGGCAGAGAATGAGGGAGAGATATTAGGGAGTCTATTTTTCCAGAGAAGGAAAGAGGAAGAGAGGGAGGAAGAGAGAGAGAGGAAGAGAGAGAGAGGAAGAGAGAGCTGAAGGGAGAGAGAGGGAGGGAAACAGAGATGGAGAGAGAGAGAGAGATAGATAGTCTTTATTAGGGTGAGATTGAGAGTAGGAAGTCTATTTTTCCAGAGAAGGAAAGAGGGGGAGAGGGTGGGAGAATGGGAGGGACGAGGATATTTGACATTTTGACATATTTTATTTAACCTGGTAGGGAGTGAGACCTTGTGGTCCCCTCTTTCCTCCTGACCAGATAAGGTAATCAAGGGAAAATACTGAGATATAAGCACTAATAAAAACCGTATTTTTTGGGTCGTAAGATGCACTTTTTTCCAGAAAAATTACTCAAAATCAGCCTGTCTTATAGACTGAAGGTAAGATTATAACTGTATTTAGTAGTGACACTCACGAACCCACTCAAACACTCCTCAAAATGAATGAAATACTGTATCTGCCTGAATACAAACCGACCTCGGATTTAAGCCGACCCCCCATTCCACCATTTTTGACAAAAAAGTAAATTTCGTAGATTTTATGCTGAAGTGTGCCGGGCATGCATGCACGGCCTAGAATACATTATTCGAGATCAAAGAAAAGAGTGGGAAATGGTTTAGTTGTTGACATTTTGAAATATTACTCCAATTAATAATTTCGCATTGTTGAATAATGTTCCACATTCAGTAACGATAATTTCATCCATCTTCATTTTCACACAAGGTAAGATAAAGCAATAGCGACCTCGCCAAGATAGTTTTTAATCCAAGTCTATTTCCAATGAAATTAGCATTTACATTGCTTTAAGAAATTGCATTTTTATAATTATTCACATTTCATGTAAAGTTTTACCGTAATTCAAACAGTTGAGCAACAAAAGCAGTCATCGCATTTTGTTTAATCGTCTACATAGTCAATGTATGCAATTTTAATAGATTCCATGAATGAGGTTTTAACATGCATACAAACATTACAATGGCTATAGCAATAACTACAATAGCCAAGTAAAACTAATAGGAACTTCTTTTAGTGGATAATGAAAAATAATACAAATTGCTAACTATTCTTAATGATACATATGCATAGCCCTGAGAAACGAAAGAAATTATCCAATAGCATTTAGAAACAAAAGAACAGGTAACAATGGCAACAAAGCACATGTACTGCTAAATTCAATATTCTAGCTTTATTATTTATTCATTAATATTCATCGTAGGTCAACTATTTACTTTACAAAAAATATAGTACTATCATTTGAACATGACAGCAATGAGAGACGTGCTACCATCTATGGGTGATTATGAGACAACCCTAACCCCAAATTTTTTCTCGGACTCGCATTTAAGCTGAGGGGTGATTTTTTCATGATAGATTTTGACAAAAAACATCGGCTTATATTTGGGCAGATACGGTAATTAACAGTCATTCATTGTAATGGCTACAAGATATGCCTACATTATTAGCTATAAGCTAAAGGTGATTCAATTCTGCAAAAACACTCAGAAACTGAGCAAGAACATCATTTCAGTCCATGTCCCACAGAATAAATGATCTGTAAATGGAGAAACAGGGGGAAAAACTGAAGGTGACAGGAAAAGAGAAAGTCTTCATAAGCTTTGTCCTAAATGGCCACAACTAGAGGAGGAAGTGAAAAAATGAGTAGTAGAACTGAGGAAGTTAACTTTTGTGGTGTCGATCAAAAATGAGGCAAAAAGAGTTGCAGAAGGAAAAGGAATATTTGAGCATATTTATCATTATTACATGTGCATTCCATTTATTAGGAATTAAAATCTCATCTTGCACTTAAGTTTAAGTAAGTACTATTGGTAAGGTATAACTATATGTGCAACATGTACGGCGTACTCTGATAACCGATAGGACTGCCAAGTGCATGCAGGGCACATTTAGCTATACAAGTTTTGAAGCAATTATTTATGTTTTAGATCATCCCTATTTACTTTTACACAGTTTATCTAAAACATTATATTTACCTGTTATCATGCCATAATATTTTATTTAAATGTTGCCAGATACAGACTTAATCACAACTAGGAATGATGCATGAGTTGGCTCTTCCTAAATGCATTGGTGAACCAAAATACTTTTTTTCCTGAAGAATCTTATAAAAAATCGGGGTGCGTCTTATACTCCGAAAAATATGAAAATTAAATAACATTAGATCAAGAAAAAAATAAAATAGGCTTTCTTTATTTTACAGAGCAGCATTGATAGATAATTAATTTTTTATATTTAAAGTGAATTTTAAACAAAACATAAATAGAACAGTACAACAAAATGATTCATTTTGTATTATTAGGAAATATAAAATTTTAAATAAACTGATCCCCAAGTTCAAATTTAATCTTAATTAACATAAGAGGTATTGCTCGCACGCTCTAAGGTGGCAGGCAGAGATGCGTAAGAGGGGAAGGGAAGGAGAAATTTTAAGGGGGAGCCGACGTCAGAGCCTATGCGCAGTAACACAATTTTGGTTCGCATGAGTCCAAGTTCACGCACCAAATGCCCACACCTAAACACCACCTCCCTTACAGGCGGTCCCACCTCGAGGATGGACTCGTCCTCCCATAAATGTGCCTATTGCGCACCGCCACGTTAGAGCGTTTTTACTATACATTAGAATATTGTACATCAACCTAATGATAAACCCAAGGAAATCTTGAATTAATAAAAAATTGATTACATTTCTAACACTAAAATACTGAAAACAAGATTTTATCTATAAATATTAATTTCTTCAATGTCATCCTGAGGCCTTACTTGGGCTGTGTGCACTGTCCTCATGATGTTAGCCTGAGTATATTCGTATTAGCTATTACATTTACTTATCAGAAATAATTTTAAACACTTAGTAATATTCCACTACAAAAAACTGTGGAAAATTAGTGTTTACAGTATTTCTGATAATGGAAATATTCCACAAAGTTAAATTGATATATTTACTTAGCTTTTAAGACACAGCACAGACAGCTGTGACATGAAATTGAAAGTGCTAATAAATTCACTTCAAATTTGGAAATAGATATGTTCAAACATAAAATATCACATAATTGCTGTGGATTTCTGCTCAACTGGCATGTAATTGAGAGCTAAACATTAATTGAAAAGCTGAATAAGCAAGAGTTGCCACAACAAATTAAAATCTGCATGCAATGAAAATGATCTACAGCATTTAATATAGGGAAATAACAATTGAAACAAATACAGGTATCCCCCAACTTATGCAATTTCGACTACATGAATTTCGCATTAACGAGATTTCATATGAATTTTTTTTATTTAATTTTTTTTAGAGAAGACTAAATAATAATGAAAATTTTGTCTAAAACAAAAAATTAGGATTCGTAAATGGCTATTAATGGTATTAAAATAAATTGAATGGCATTTTTCAATGAAAATTAAAGGCATTGAAGTTGCTATCAGGAAAAAATTTTGAGTTACACGACCACTCTTGGGAATGCAACTATTGTGAAAGTCAGGAGAAACCTGTGCCAGTAATATTAAATAATAAAACATCTCAATATATAAATCATAATCCCATTTGGAGATATCATTCAGGAACAAGACACATTTTTTATGTGAAAAATTCTGAAGTACGGGAAAGTGGAAAAATTCAATTCAGTTTGACTTTCAGGAATCGCTTCATTTTAAGAATAAAAAAATTACTACACAATATATACATATTTTCATGCAGATGTTCCTTTCATTGTAATAAGGGGACTATAATGAGGTTGGTTAAGTGAGAGTTCATTAATAGAGTTTACTATAATTTTCCCTTTGCTACAAAGAGAATATTAGACGGATACTGAGCCACCACATAAAATAAAATTATAATTTAGTGTAATAAATTATCAAAGGAAACCATTATACATTTACTCTTTCAATGATTTATTGAACAAGGTACCATTTTTCTCCAAATAATTTTGTCTTTTAGATCCATTCCTTTATCACACTTATTGATTTTATATTATGTAAATAGTCTTAATATCCTTGAGATTTTCCTAATCCTCTTCTTTATGTAAATGCTCAAACTATTGAAGGCTGATTTCTTGTTTATTATTTTGAAGGTTATTCATTCTCACTCACTCAATTTTCACAATTTCCCTTTTCTTGCTTAAAATTTTATGATGATTAATTGATTGAAGTTGATTTCCATAGTTTATAAATGTGAACACAGTATCAATCCATGAAGGAACATAGTAAATACTAAAAATAATTAACTACCTTCACTCAACAAGAACTGTGATTCATTTACATTTATAATGACTCTAATCTCTTTCTGTGTAGCAATGCCAAGAGTTATTACACTACATATATAAATACAATTCTCAAAATCTTACAACACTCTATTCCCATTTGCTTATTACATCTGCACAAATTATCTCATTATATTTTTACCAGCACTTATACTAATCCCATACACTCCGTTTGCTTTTTTTTGAAAGGGAGTTATTTAATTATCTCTTGTAAATACAACATCACCTGCAAATTAAAATGCATTTCATATTTTAAACTAAATAATACAGAAACAAATAAAAATAGCAATGACTTTCTTAAACTTTAATTTATATCTATTTTAAGCAATTATTTGTCAATTTTTAATACATGTTTACACAAGGAAACTTCCCTTTGTTTTTCCAATTTCTATAACAGGAAATATCACATTTATCCCATATGACATTTCCTATCAATTTGTTTCTCATCAAAGATAATGGTACCTGTACGACTATGAACATATTATTACTTTAATGGCACTTATTCATAAAAAGTGCCATTACTTATGCTACTTCAATGTAAACTAATAAAAAATACCTGGCTCAGAAATATTTTCACTGATTGAGTGAAGAGATGAATCTTCAGGAATATTGCCTAATTGTTTATCAACAGTTTTCTCTACATTTTGAAAAGATTGTTCCACTTTTTCTAAGGATTTAGCAGCTTCAGATGAAGCATTTCTTGTTTTTTCAACTTTTTGAGTTTCTTCAGACATGTTCTATTAATGAAAACAAAAATATTGTTATGTTGTAAAATATTAACTTGGTTCAGTTTTACAATGCAATAAAGAATTGTAGTTCAACTTTATTTTTATCTACAGATCTCACCTCCAGTGAAACAGAAGATTCATCACTTTCCCTTTCACCATTTATATCCCTGGATTTTTGCTCTGTTGATGAAGAGCTAATTTCAGATTTCGTTGAAGTAAAACTATCCTCTTGAATTACTTGTTTTTTTGGAATATGTTTAACCTTTTTGAAATTTTGCAACTGAAACAATGGGTATTAAGAAACAAAGAATATAGCATTAACTGCATTTCTGAATGAACAAATATTCTGGTACATCATTATTTACAAAATTATATCAATGAAATACCTGCTTCATTGCTGCTTGAACTGCAGCAAATGCAGCAGCTGAGGCACTCTGAGCTGATATTGTCTCCAACTTAAGAGAATCCATTACCTGCAAATTAGAATAGAATTGCCTTATACATAATTAACGAAAGGTATAAGTAATTGAACACCCATAGAATTCATCTTCCTCATCATCTTTGGCACCAAATAACTATGCGAAGAAGGTGACCGTGATATGCAATGAAATTTAAGATGTATTAAATACTGTCATTCAATATTCCATGAATAAGTGTTACGTGTAGTTTGATAAATTAAAAATAAATTGACATGTTTAAACTTAATTCAATATTTGACCTTTAACCCTGAAGTTTTTTGCCTTGTAAGCAAATTTCAGCAGCTTGGAATTTTAGGAATATAAAGTTAGGTTTAGTTAGTTTAGTTTGGAGGTTTTTACATAAAGTCGGATTTCCATAAATCGAGGCTTGCATTATCTGGGACAGGTCTATATTTATTTATGATACTCTAGTTAATACCTAAAATGACAATATAATTCTAAAATTTTGTTCTTATATCCTTCAAAATCTAGGGTGCACGTTATACACTGGGTATATGAAAAAGTCGGGATTTTTTGGCAAAAGGTGTGGGTGCATGTTATACACGAGTGCACGATATACATGAGAATATATGGTATATGAACCAATAATGAAATTCTTAATCAATAAAATAACAATGAATTCTAATTATTTAACACTTTTGAAATTGTGGAGCTTCACATAGGAGAGACTGAATACCATGTTCAAAAATATCCTTCACTTGGAGTGAATATTAAGTTACATGAGTATTTAGATGGAAGACTAGAAGATAAATAGCCAACCTTTGCCTCTGACAAATGTCTGGTAGCTTCAGCATTAGCTTTAGTTGCCTCAGCTTGACTTCTCACCAGCTCTACAGCAGCATCACTAATGAATTTGCTAGCTTCAAGTTTAGAATCAAACACAGTTTTCTTTGCCTCCTCCAGGGCTAACTCAAGCTTGCGTCTTTCATTTTCAAAAGCTCTTTCCATCTCCAACCTGTGCTCAAAAGCTTTTTGCTCCATCTGAGCTAATTTTTGAGAATGATTCTCCCTTATTTCCTGAAATTATAAGATTTGACATGTAAACAGCACCATCTCTAAAGATGTCCCTCAAAAATGTTGCCAAATAAAATCTTAAATTTATATTAGAAAATTTATACATTCGTACAAAAAAGTGGAATCACTTTTACTACAAGTAATGATTATAAAAACACTTCTTTACCTTAACTGAGAGGACTTTTCCCGAGTGAGGCAATACAGATGGGTATGGATCATTTGTTTTACTTTCATGACTAATATTTTGGTAAGTGTGTTGAAGTTTAAAGTCAGCTTTGATTGGAACATGTAAACCATCATGATGAAACTGAAATTTATTTTTTATTAAAATGATTATTTTAATCAACAAATACCACATTTTCCATCATTAGGAAACCTATTTATCGGTATGTTGCTTAAACTACATCCACAACTAAAATGATTCTGCCGAATTTTGGGCTGAGCAAACAGAAATGATATGGTATTTTGAAAAAGCCAATATTTTCAGAATTCCATGAACATGAGGAAGAGAAAAGAAAGAATTATTATACCAATACTAAAAATGTTTTAAAACAATAACAATGTATATTTCAGTCATGAAATAACCATTAACACAGAAAAAGAAAAGGGTTAATTTGTAACCAAGATACATATTAGTAGTCTTCTAGAACATTTTTGGTGTGGTCTTTGGAGTTCTAAGCATAGTGAAAAAATTTGAATCTCAAACATTAAAATTATATCTCTGGGGTGAGGCCTGCATTGCCTGTTCAAAGATGTAACCAGCCTCCTGACAGCGATTGTCAAAAACATTTAGAGATGCAGGCCAAAATTTTAAAAATACAATAAAAAAAAATAATAAGAATAGAATGTTTTGACTAATTTATATTGCGCCAGTCATACAAATGAAAGGCAATTTTGTTTTATGAACAAAAACATATAATACTTCATATTTCTATTTTAATAATAAACTTAAAACATTCTGCAGGGGAAGCAAGGTGGGATCAAGAACTTATAAAGGGAGACCAGAGCCCTCTCCTATACGTCGACCGGACTCAAAAGAACCTGCGCCGTAGCTTACCCCTCCAGTTGGCGCAGCCCCTCTTTTTTCCCCTTTCCACACTACAGCGGCAGCTTCAGTCAGTTTCAGCGCGCATATTTGAACGTTTTGATCTCCCCGGTATCTTCCTCTTTGAAGTTTTTGTTGATAGTATTTGTTATTTTTATTGTTGCTATTGTTATTCGGAATTTTGTTGTTTCTTTAGTTTTTCTTTATTTGTTATTTTTGTGGTTATTGTTGTTTTTGAATGAAATGGCATCTTCATTAAGAAGTAAGCCCGTTTCCGGGAGACCATTGATAGGACAAGCACGGGAGATTGTGTACAAAGTGGCTACTTTCTTACGGGAAAGCAAATATATCGGTCTCAAATACAACGTAGTGGAGAGCACAAGTACGGCTACTGGAGTCTCTAGTTCCATGAATTTACTTGTGAATTTTCCTCACGTATTTTCATTTGATCCCTTCAGCTGAGGCTTCCTTTTATTCTCATATAAAAGAGATTCAGTCCCTTCAACTGAGCCACCTTATAATCTTAAAAAAAGTACCGATTCTGAAAGGTTCTAAATATGAGAACATTCACACACAGCACAATGTAACCTCTCGCTAATGAAATTGATGGAATGATATGATCCGAAGATCCTATGCAGACAGGCAAATGGCAGGCTAATGGCAAATATTTTTCACTATTTTAACTCATCATGGCTCCTGTGCCTACGCTTTACGCCAGGATTTCTTTCGTTTATTTGTTTATGGCCCCTCCTTTTCAATAGCTAGAATGGCACGTGTTTCAGCCTTTTAGAATTCGCAGTTTATTGGTTTTTTTCTTTTTGGGTTCAGAGGACATCTGGGACGCAGCGTCGGAACGTGTTTCGGAAAGTCTTTTTTATTTTATACATATTTCTCCTGGTAATGGTGAATGAATTCTTTATTAATTGTGGCATTGATTTTATTACTAATGTAATTAAAAAATACTTAACCGATATTTCATGGAATAATATCTGCGTACATTCGCAAAATTATACTCGTCTGCTTGAACTTAAGAAATTAAAATATGCATATTTATTATAATAAATGATTTGATACTTGTTACAGTCCATCATTCAGCAATCAAAAATACTTTATAAACACAACAGATAAATAATTTATCAGAAATCATGAAATATTAAACAGAAAATTCATCGATTATCCTGCGTGAGAATTTCGTCAGTTAGGCGTAAGCATCCGTAAGGTGTGAAGTTATCCGAAGCGGAAAGAGTGGGGGTACCGAGTGAGCTCCCGGCATCCTCCTTTGCTCCGCCCACTTTTGCTAGAAGGGTCTTTTGAGTCCGGTCGACCTATAGTTATGTCTCTCTGCCTGCTTGGAGGCACAATTTCTCATTACTGCATACTACATGAGATTCTGCAATATATACTCTTTTCACCGCTGCATTGCAGTTTGTTATCAAGAGTAAACAAGTACATCTTATAGGATGGCAAATGTGGTACATTTTATTAATTAGGTAGGTATGACTCTACTTCCATGAAATCATACCATAAAATCATCACAAGTTAAAAAAAATTATCAGATCACGACAAATATAATTAATAAAGTCAGGCTGTGGAATTTACTCATCGAAATGAAAAGAAAAACTTTGTCATACCTGATGATGCTACAATCATAGCGAAATCGGTTGTGTTCAATAAACTGTGGAAGTGACAAAGTTTTTCTTTTCATTTAGATCAAGACAAATTTCAATGACAAGCTTACAGATTAACAATTTTTCATTGCTCTGGAAATACAAATAGCTATATCACTTATAATATATAATCACTTTGCTAAAAGACAAATTAATACAGACTGCATAAAAATTGTCACAATCATACTTGTACTTTAAAAATTGATTACATGCAAGTATTTACCGATTCATTTCTTGAAGAATCTTGACTTCCATCAGAATTCAATCTCTCAAAACTTTTGGCAGAGTTGGATGAAACTATCTCTTTCAGCTGAGGAGACAAATCTCCCTCAAGAGTACTCCTTAGGGTAATGGCTGGTGATATTTTTTTATTATCTGATAAAATTTTAGGAACTGAGTTTTCAATACTCATCAGTCCAGATTTAGAGGCAACTGATATTTCAGTTTTGCATGAACCATAACTTACACTTTGGTCACTTTTATTAGAAAATACTGCATCAGGCAGGCTCAAAATAAATTTCCCACCACTTGAGTTAGTTCTGTGTGAATTCTGTGAATTTTCAAGCTGTAGAACAGAAGATTTTGAAGTGGAATCTTTTAGATTTTTGGAAATTTGATTATGACCAGATCTTGAGAGAGTGAAATCAGGAGCTATCAACTGATACTCAGAATTACTGAAATGGCTCCGAATGGAAGATCCACCTTTTTTTGAAACATTTGATAAATTATCAGAATCAGAATCATTTGATTCTTTCCTAGCACGAGTAATAGGAATGGGAGTTTTGGTTTGGGGAACTTCATCTGTGGGTAAAATTTCTTCAGTGGCAGTGTCCAGATCAGAGCTATTAGAAGCATTTATTTTTGCATCATCATGAGAAGGCAGACTGCCTGATGGTGCTGTTGTCTCAAAATCACTTTC
Source organism: Tanypteryx hageni (assembly GCA_028673005.1). Classification (NCBI taxonomy): domain Eukaryota; kingdom Metazoa; phylum Arthropoda; class Insecta; order Odonata; family Petaluridae; genus Tanypteryx; species Tanypteryx hageni. Next base: position 106,812,155 of record CM054113.1, on the reverse strand, counting down.
ATATTGAACTTCTCGCTCCTTAATATTGGTGCCATGTTTTTTGACAGCACTTTCCTGCCCAATGGATGTTTCCTCATGCGTTGGTGGCTGAACAACATTAGAAGGATTCTCTTTTTCAATATTCTTACTCTGCTCCTCCAAATACCTGTTCAATTTCATTTTAACAGCACTTATAAAGTTAAATGGATGGGGCTCCATAGGAGGTTTCTGAAGCCAAAATGGAACTTCCTCTTTTTTCTCTTCCGAGTTCTTTAAGGGAGCATTTTCACATAAATTATTTGATTGATGCTCTATTACCTTGCTAACATTAGCTATATCTTCCTCCTACAAACAAAGAATAATATATCAGTACAATAATAAAAAATCAATGATTTAACAATATATAAAGAAAAATGTTCAAATTATAAATTTATCCTTTAAATAAAACATCGTAAAGGATGAATGATATAGGTAAACTAAAGGCATAAACAACAACATGTATTTGAATTATATATTTTAACAAGATGATCCAAACGGAACTTATGTGACAGATTCAATCTATAAAAATGTCATGATGCCACAGGTTAGTGTAATGTGGAAAATGTAACAAATAAATGTGGAAAATGCAACAAATAATACTACACTATGATTGATAGTAAATTCAAATGGTTGAGAATGTAAATTACAAATTGAAAGATCAGACATTAAAATTATGAATTACTGCAAAATAGTATAGCAAAGTTGCAAAATAATGTTACTTATTAAAAATACTTACATTTAATGGACCTTCGCTGACAAAGCTATCTGATGCAGAGCTATGATTTTGTTTTACCTCCTGAATCTGCAATGGGAGTGCATTATATGCGGAAGGAGTTTTTCTACTTCTCCTGTCTTGGAAAAATGTTTGCATTTTGACAACTGCATCACCTGCATCATGAGACCGATCAATATTTTCATTTTCAGCAGTCAAATTATTAACTGAAAAGGCAACAAGGTAATTATATAAAGGGATTTTAAACATGTATATGGATTTGCAAGTATAATATACAGGGTGATTTTTTTATTTGAAAACCATGAAAAATCGGTATATCTCAAGATGAGAGAAATGCAAAAATGTCTATGAACAGTTTGATGTCATTTAAATATATTTATTGAAAAAATTTCAAATCAAATGTTGAAAATGAGCACCATCATGCTAAATATTTATCCTTGTTCTCTGCAACATATTTTCTGACACAGATGGCAGTATTTTTTGGGAGATACCCACAAACACATCTTTGATTCTTGCCTTTAGTTTGTCTAGAGCAGTGTTTCCCAAACTTTTTCTACCATGAATCCCTTTTCACCCCGGAAACTTTTCGCAGATCCTCTGACAAATAAACGCAAACGTGATTTACAAATAAAACAAGGAATGTTACATGTCTATGGTTAGTGAGACAGGTGTTTCTATTTTTAAGGTGTTCTTTACAAAAAGTAAACAAAGAATGCCTTATGGTCCCGTCGTGTCATCCATCCACGTTTCATCTGCAAAACTACTGGGAGGATGTTCATGAAATTTGGTATTTAGGACATAAGGGCAAAGAAAATAAGAAAATGATATAAATGGTTCTCATAGCCTAATCTGGAGTGCCACTTTACTGGTGACAAAAAATGAACTTTTTTTATACCTTGTAAAATATCACTTATAATAAAAAAGTCTTCAACCAAAATTGCAGAACTAGTGAAATAGCATCTGTTTTGCTTCAGTACATTTTTATCAAAGGAGTAGCTGTTTTCAAGAAAATCAAATGAGAAAGTTGTAATTCACTATTGACTTAGAAAATTTTTCCTGTTTTTAATTGTAGTCAACTAAAACAATCTTTGTGACAGCTGAAGTAACCAATATCTACTGTACATAACTAATTAATTTAATTTTCTTTCGTGTGCATGCAGCATTTGGTAAATGAAGGGAAATGGATTATCTACAATGAAGAAATTAATGTAAATATGTCTATTTTCTTTAAATGTAAACAACATTTGTAAGTTAAAATAAATGGGTAATTTATGACGAAGGAATGAACATGAACATCAAGATTATATTACTACTATTCGAGTGAGGTAATTTTTAAATAACTGTTGATTGTTTTATTAAGTACAACCAATTAGGAAATAAATTGGCAAATCAAAAATTCGATATTTCCTTGGCATCATTACTTGCATATCATTTTTCAGTTCTTAAACACTATAATAAGCCATTAATATTTATCCTTTTTGACATGATTGCATAAATTGTAAAGAATGCCTCTGCCTCACATGTATGCATGCATCTTTCCTCTCTTGTTTCTCGTCACAAAGGCATTGGATGTTGGAGGTAATGCTAGAGAGCTGAATTCTCACATCTGATGCAGCACTTGGTCGATTGCGGTATTTTTGGTGGCAGTGAATCTAGAAAATCCAGTCTCAAATGGACAGGTAAATGAGAGGGGCAGAAGTTCGAAAACCACTGTTTTGGATATTTATGGATGAGACTACCCAAGATGATTATCAATGGGATTTCGTTATATCTTTGCTTTAGTTCAAAATTTGTCCCACTGTGAATGAGACTTTCATAAGCCTTCACAGTTTTCACACTCCACTGATATCCTGGAAAGGTGGGCCAAGATACCCTAAAAAGTTACAATTTTAATCATGCAGATTCTGGACAATGTCACAGAGGACATTGCAATCTAATTTTCTCTTTATCTTCTCTAGAAAGTGCCTGAGAGTTGAAGAGCACTCAAAGTTCTTCTCCTTCATGCATTTAGTCCAGAAATTGAGTTTTCGTAGTATTGAATCTATTTTGTCTCTTGCAGTGAAAATTGTAGCACTTTTGTCTTGCATGGGGAGATTTAATTCATTGACCTTTGTAAAAATATCTACCAAGTATGCTAGCTTCTGAAGCCCTGAAATATTTGTTAGCAGACTGGGTAGATGAAAAGGACGATCAACAATAAACAGTGATTTTGTCGAGAAGTTCATACATTCTTACGAGAACCTTTCCTTGTGACAGCCATTTCACTTGTGTGTGCAGCAAGTGTCGTGTTCTCATTCACTATTTCTCACATAGGACTTTGAATAATCTGGACTCAAGGCTACTAGTATTTATAAAATTCACAGTGTTAACTGCTTCATCTGGATTTCAGTGATTGTGCAACTCATTGCACAGAAAATCCCTGCCAGGTGATAAACTATAATGCTAAGTGCACACCAGCACTACCTATTATTCGTCTGTTGTATTTAATTTGTTTCCACTTTCTGTCTCAGATTTTCGGACAGAAATCTAGCAACTGTTATTCCAACAGTACAGATTCTTAATGGGCTTTTCACAAAGAACTAGAATAGAGAAATTTCAGGAAGTGGTGAATTACAACTGCTCATAAACTCTGACCATATAAACCACTAGCCTTTGATAGAAACCATTGAAATGTTGATATTCTGAGCACTGTAGGAAGGTAATTCATAAAAAATTATTTGGGCAATAACTTCTCTCCAGTCTGTTTTGGGACATCTTCATTCTTTATGGTCCCATGCACTAGTATCTGCCATTAAGGAAATTTGTTTACAGATCTCGTGAGGAACCTTCACGGATCTCCTGGGATCTGCAGATCACACTTTGAGAACCACTGATCTAGAGTATGGGGATTTGTAATGCACACTTTTTCTTATATCGCCAAGGGAAAAAATTGAGGGAGGTCAGATCTCTATTTGAACTAAAGGCAACAATCAAAGACGTGATTTAGAGTATCTCCCAAGAAATACTGCAATCTGTGTTGGAGAATATGTTGCGGAGAGCAAGGATAAGTATTCAGCATGATGGTCCTCATTTTCAATATTTGATTTGAAATTTTTTTTCAATAAATATATTTAAACGACATCAAACTTTGTTCGTAGACATTTTTGCATTTCTCTGTGATTTATGACTTGAGATATACTGATTTTTCAGGGTTGTTGAATAAAAAATCACACTGTACAACACAAGAGAATAAGTACCTGAAGATTTTGATTTAGACACTATCTCTGGGGTGAGAGATAAGCACATAGGATGGATATGGTTTTGAGCATTACTGAGGGCAACACTATCAGGAAAATTCACAGGCACAGAATCTAAAGTTTTGTTAGGCATTTCTCTCTCCAATTCAATTAAACTGACATTTTTATTGTTTAAATCACTTTTCAGTCTTTCAGTAGTTTCAAACGAATTCTTTGGAGGAACTTCTCTTTGAGTTGAAGTGGAAGGAATGTCATGCTTCTCTGGAAATATACCAATCATTTTATGTTTTTTGAGCACATATATATTACGTGAAAGCTTTTTAACCTCCCTCTGAATAGAATTACACAGTTTTTGGTCTAGTACCACTTTACGTGACTCGCTTTCGGATGAGCCATTTTCATTAATATTAGTCTCTCTATCGATTAGTTTCACCTTAGAAATAGACAAATTAGTTTCACACATAACAGGAGGAAGTCTCAAAGAACTAGCAAGTTTGTCACTGCCATCTACAATTTTATTCCTAATACTGTCGGATACTGACTTCAACAGTTCTTCCTCGGTTTGCAAGGCAATATGAATCACAGACTTTGTTGGCACATTGACATCAGAAGATTCCTGACTTCCTAATGCTGAATTTGAATTTCGCAGAGATGGACATTCCTTTTCAGCATGGAGACTAGACAGCACTGCTTCATTAGTGATAGCATCTTGAGTTTTATTTTTCTCTTTCAAAGGAGCTTTCAGTTCAATCACATCCAACTGCATTCCAAGCATCTGCATATCACAAATAAAATTAATCAGAATCACAAACCATCTCCATAAAATTCCACTAAAATTATTGATTGGATTTTCTCTTACCTGCAAAAACTCTAATTCTTTCTTGACACACTTAGATTTCTTTTTGAGACTCTCTTCAACCAGTTCCTTGCTTTTACTTCTAAGCTCCAACAGTTTTGTTCTTTTCTTTTCTTCTTGTGTTTTCTTCCTTTCCTTTTCCTCCAAAAGTTTTTTATGCCTAAGTTTTTTCTGAGTACGGATGTATTCCTTGATTGTTTGGGGATCATAATGTCTTGAAATTTGAGCACATTTACTTAGTGGATCTGAAAAATAAAAGTACATTACTAAAAGTTACAAAAACTAGAGAAAGATATATGATCAACTAATTCTTGAATGAATTAAATACCTTCTTTTGATTCTGAGACAGCTTTGCGGGAGAAATTAGACAAGGAGTTTGATCTCTTTGGCAATACATTGTCCTCACCAGCAATAAATGCATTATTTAAATTATGAGCACTTTTGGAACCAAGAGGTCTTTTATTGATCATTTTCTGAGAATTTTTACGGTGGTTAAAATTTTTAACGGCAGCTGTATTCATCTCATCCTCATTTTCAACTTGCTGGTGATTTTTTACATTAATCATATGATTGTCTTCATTCAACGAGATATGATTTAGTACATTTTTACTCAAACACTCTTGAACTGCAGTTGCATCATCAGATTTACCTTTACCATACTTTTCAATAGCTTTCTGAGTTTTTGAATTTTCTGATTTATCAGGTTCTCTATGAAATATATTTGCTTCAGACAAAACACCATCCTGTTCTATTTCATCCAACTTTTGTAATTTATAATTAGAAAGCTTATTTTCAGTTTTATCGACATATTTATGGATATCGTTTAATTTTTCCTGGAGCAAATCAGAATTTTCTTGATGGATTTCATTATTCTTATCAATATCACCAGAAAGGACAGGTGCTTTCCAAGGTCCCAACTCCTTTTTTGCATATTTAAGACCAGTTTTCCAAGCTGAAGGTGTGATAAGTCCTGTCAAAATCAAATTATTAATTAGATACTGTTTGGTATAAAATTCTTTTATTAAAATTACACAACCAGGGAGTGTTTGAATCCCCTTTTTTATCAGCCCTGATGTTCACTACCCTACCTGTGATGCCACCTAGAACCTTTTTATCAATTATGCACTCTCTCTTAGGATTCATTACTGTGTGTCAGACAAAGAAATTAGGTGGAATACAGGGGCCACTGATCAAGATTCAACTGCTGGAGATGCAATTATCAACTAGCAAGTTATTGTTTCTCCTATTAAATAACGCAAGGTGGTCAAGCAGTTATTGAATTTAATTTATAGACACAATATAATATACAATATGGTATGTGAAAAATATAGTTTTAATTTTAAATAAATGTTTTATATAACAACTGAATTGTAATAAAGTAGTTTAGGTGCCACAAGATGAGCATTCTATTTTGGCTGGAAAAAAACATTCACTTCCATGATCACGTGATATGAGCACTAAAGCACATGCTACTCCATTTTTATTCAGAAAAATATCATTAATAAATGATGATGTTATCATAAAAATGATTAGTTTTTAGAAATATGATATTAATTTAAATTAATCCATCTTAATTAATTAAAATGGCAATTATATGATAGTAAATAATCAACCAAATAAAAATTAAAATCACTTTTAAAATACAATATTTCAAAAGATGATATTTGTAGAACAAAATGATCGTAAGAGTTTTTAATGAAAAAATACAGAATTATCTGGATAACTCAAAGATATCCACTGGTTTCTTTTGTTAGTTTAACTTCTTCAAATACAAAAACTAATAGGTTTATTTTTCAGGAAACACAACAAATCAAACAAGAACTCACCATTTTTCTTGTTACCTTCGCGAACATTAGCTAACAATCGAACAGGTGGTTCCTTCATCAATTTTGAGTTCATCTTCTTATTGGACTCATCCTTCTGACTGATTATTCGTCTTTTATTTTCTCCTATATTCTCACTAGATAAACTCTTCTTGCTCCGAAGTGTTTGCAATGCTTCACTTGAGTCACAAAATCCAGGATACCCTGAGCGTGCTGGCATCACAACAACCTTACGTATCACTGTTTTTGGAGCAAGAACAGCTGGGTCAACTGAGGGAACCAGTTCTGGGACTATAGGCACAGAGGAAATCGACGAATCAAGTGGCTGAGTTTCAACCACATGATCATCCTTTGTTAGTACATCAGTCTTGATGGGATCTTCTTTGTGGCATGATGGAGGGCCAGGTGATGGTGGAGGTGTAACTTTTTTCCATACAATTCCTGGAGGAGGCTCAGGAGGATCTGTTAATGCCCATACTAGCAATAAAAAAATATAAAAAATTAAAATATTAGCTTAAATAAATGAAAGCAACAAACAAAATAATGATGAAAATCACTACCAAGAGATATTTTGTAAAGATACAGAAACAAATGCATGTATACATAAGCACATTCATGCTGGCCGTAAAAATATTAAGAAACAACTACATGTGCAGAAACAGCTCTATAGCTAAGATTTTAAATGACTAACCCTTAAGTAGAATTTTGTATGAGATATAACATAATTCAAAAATATTCCCCAGATATCTTGAAAAATGATTAAGACTTGTTGGAAAATTTCAAACATCAAAATCAAGACCATTAGTGCCAATAGATCTGCTTCTTGATGGGGTAGACACATGAAACAGTTATCCAATTTCTTTTCACTTGAACAGTTAACATACAAATGCTAAATATATAAAAGCTAAAGAATTTAGACAGCTTGAATGATATAAAAATCATATCAAAGTTTTCTCAAAAGGAAGAATTGAGCATGTGAACAATATATATATATATATATATATATATATATATATATATATATATATATATATATATATATATATAACAACTTACGGAAAAGGAAAGGTAAAATGAATATATGGATGTCAACAAGGTGTTGGGATGAGGAAACCCAGTGAGCACTCACCAATCAGACGACTTCAGGTTGGCGAGGCCCCGGGGATGTCGAAGCGACACACGTAAAATAACACAAAAACATCACAAACGTAAGGAGTAGTTCCGAAAGCTTTACGTTTGTGATGTTTCTGTGTTATTTTACGTGTGTCGCTTTGACATCCCCGGGGCCTCGCCAACCTGAAGTCGTCTGATTGGTGAGTGCTCACTGGGTTTCCTCATCCCAACACCTTGTTGACATCTATATATATATATATATATATATATGAAGCACTTAAAAGGGTGAGAAACTCACAGCAAGATGATTAGAAACAAACACTGCAGAACATCAAATATAACCATAACAGACAAAAAATACTAAGAGAAAATTCAAGAGAAATTGAATGACCTCACAAGATTGAATAATTATTTGAAAACTCTATTATATGTCTTTCACCAGTGGTAAATAAAAAACATGGATGCTGATGAATTCAACATGAAGCTATTGAGCTCGTCTTATGGCTGAAAAAAATTCAAGAACAAGCAATTTGAAAAAAAATACTTGCCTCAGATATCTCCAATAGCCACAACAAGGTTAAAAACCCTATGCACATTTTGGCTACAAAGCAGCCATCTTCAGTGGTAATGAATTACCACTGAAGATGGCTATTGGAGATATCTGAGGGAAGTATACTTTTTAAATTGCTTGTTCTTGAATGGATGTTGACAAATAATTCATGAATGAACAAAACTTCTTTTGGCCCTTTAAAGAGATACAGAGCACGGTCAATGTCAACAGAATCCCCTTGGTATCCTGGTAATTGAACATTTCAACTTTTATGATACATTTTTATCCATTAAAATGACAGTGAAAGAATGCATTACTTATGAAATTTTCACAATTAAAAACTTAAGGCATGCACTCTCCTCGGAGAAAAAGTGAATGCATTAAAATTTCTCAATTTATGATTCAATAAGGCATAATTTTACTTCAGTGTAAGATAAATATGTGGCAATAAAAAATACCACTCAAAATCCATCTTAACTGTTAACTTTATGGAAAAGTCTTCAGAAAAGCAAATCATCAAAAATTAAACATTTCAAAAGGTAAATTGTCAAAAATCAAACTTACAAAATTAGTATTTGAAAAATCAACATCCACATTTACCTATAGCACACAATTACTTGTAACAGAATGTTGCAAATTTGCAAACTGATGTCATGCTGTAATGATATTGCAGATTATATATTTCCCGATATTTTCTTTTTAATATTTAGATTACATTATAATTATTAATGGACCATTCATGAAGCCTTTTTGAGGTACCAGTGATATGCCATAACGTTTTGGTCCCAATCCCTCTCAAGGCTTTTCTGAAACCCCTAAAATAATGTTTTGTTTAATTTCTTCTGTTAAAGGTTTAAGTACATAATAATGTAAACACCAATAAAACTACACATAAAAATATAAAAAGATTCTTCTTTTTATAAAAAGACATGAAAACCATTAGCTTTGGATTAGGACATTGATGTAGTCAAAAGATTTCAGTGTTTCATAGACATTGAGAGCTACACTCCAGGTAAGCAAGGTCAATAGGTAGGCCCTAGATGAATAAAAGTCCATGTAGTGTCTGCATCTAAGAGAGTGTGATGTGTGATGTAACATACAACGTGTATGGGGCCAAGCCCTTTGGAGCAGGCTCCATGTCCAGCAATGATGAAAGTAAGGCAGTCTCAGTCGTCATCTCATGAAATCCTTACATAGATCATGAAGTGGAAATGAAGAAGACTTTGGAAATTAGAATAAATGCATGGAAGGTCAGGATGATGCTTACAGAAGGTATACCAGAAAATAAAAAATTAGAAATGAAGTGAGGTAAGATAAATATCTTCGACTATTGGAAAGTTAGATGGAAAGAAGGAGATTTTTGAAATGATGGTTTCAGAGAAATAGCAGTGGGGGAAATGAAAAGCAGAGAGAGAGAGAGGGAGAGTATAATTAGTTTAAAATAAGAATGCAGGACAAAGAGTTATTAATACTGCAATGATTTCTGTCCCCTCAGGTTATGTGTCCCCCTCAGTTTTTGTGTCCAAACTCGAGCATCACATGAACTCCAGTATCCACGTGAACATCAGCATCTGCATGAATGCCAGCATTGCACATCAATTCCTACAATGCCTTTTATATAGCTGACAGACATTAAGCCAAAAGATTTCACTGTGATCAGAGAAATTGGCCAATAAACTTTTGCAAGAGATATGCCCTCATGTCAAGAGAATCCTGAACCTCGAGTTTCTGGCAATGCAGGAAGGAGAGCTGAACAAGGCAGAACAAGAACAAAGAGAGACCCAAGCGGAGCAAGCGACTGATGATCGCTAGAGAAGCCACAAACGAGGGAGTGCAGGACAGAGGAGAAAGAGGTGAGCTGAACCAAGAGGAGCAGTCACGATTCGTCTCTGCAACCGTTTCTGTTTTCCGTATAATTTATTATTCCCCCAAAGTGGAGTATCCTATTTCTATTATTCTTGTTGTTACAATATATTTTTCAGTATCCTGCTAATTACCTTAGCTTATCTTTCATTGTCTTGAGTCAGCACCAATGTTCTTTAAAAGGTTTGTTTCTTGTCTCTAATTTTGTTAAGTATCTTGAAAATTATGGGAGGGTAACTAAAATGGGACAGTTCATCACAATACAAAGCAGATTAACAATTGTTTCATATTAGTAGAAGTTAAAGTAGAATCAGTAAACTTCATAATTATTCAAGTATATATGCCACTGAGTGAACATAATAAGGAGAAAGTAGATGATTTCTACAATCGACCTTAGGGTGTTTATGAGATACATGAAAACATAAAAGAACTTGTTAGTCATGGGAAATAAAATGCTGCAGTGGGATTAGGCAATGATAGCTGGAATTAGCAAATTTGACCCAGAAAGAAGAAATGAAAGGAGAAAAAAATGGTGAATTTTTGGGAAAGAAACAGGTGGATGATACCAAACATACAAAGAAATCAGAGTGATTACAATGTGGTCAGAAGAAGATGTAGGAATAGTGTTTAATATTCTGAGGGCTGATGCAGACAATTTGTTGATCATGAGCTCTTGTCTGAAATAAAAAAATACTGAAAGAGAATTAATGGAATTTAGAAGGGCTAACTGGAAACAGAGAAAAGATTGTCAGGAGGCAATTGGCCAAGCCTTAGAAAATGCTGGTAGGCCAGTGATCATTGAGGAAAACTAGGTCATGAAAGCATATGCCATAGAAAGCACCGAAAAAATTATAGTAAAGATAAATTTGAAGAAATAAAGAAGCTGTGGGTTACGGAAGAGATGTTTAAAGAGATGAAAGAGAAAACAGTAAACTTTTACATGAGTTAGAGGATGTAAGGAAATGATGGAAAGAGTATATTGAGGAAGTATTTGGAAAAGATCAAAAGATTGGGAGAGAAAATGATGTAGACTACGTCAGTGTTGGCTCCAGGAATACTGAGATTGAAAAGGCTTTTCAACATGTGAAATCTTAGATAGCGTTAGGAGTTGACAAACACCTGGAAGTAATGTTAAAGGCATTAAGAAAAGAGAGGAAAGAGTTTTTATAAATCATGTCACAAAATTTATGAAGATGTAGAGTGGCTAAAGATATTCACTAGATCAATTTTTACTCCCATGAGGAAATAATTAAGCAACTACATGTCAAGATTATAGAGCAATCAGTTTAATTTTACATACAGCAAAAGTTATTCTTGGGATTTTGAACAGAAGGCTAGGAGCTATAATATAATATATGAAGATAAATTTGGGTTTTTGAAAAGATGTAACACTAGAGAAGCCATAGGAGTGATGAGAGCTAGGCAAATGGAAGAATTGAGGAAAAAAGAAGTAGATTGAAGATTTAGGTATTAATAAAAAACCTGTATATGAATCAGGCTGCACAGGTAAGAGTAGCTGACGTATAATTACATACATTGGGGATTACTAGGAAGAGGAGTGAGACATGGTTGCCCACTCTATCCAACACTGTTTAATATTTTGCTGAGGAATGAAGAAATATGGATACGAGAAGATTAACAGAAAAGTCTTGGATGGGACACCACAAGGTAAAAAATCTATGGTGATGATGATATCTATAATAAAATTTAGTACAATTAAGTTACATCAATATCAAAATTTTGGCAGTAAATAAATTATAAAATAATATAATATTTTTACCTAAACAATGATGAATGAATATGAGCACTACTCAAAAATTAAAAATACAACAGGCGTTCACATCAAACTGGAATTTGTGCTGCATAGTTCAAGAAAATAGATATTTGATTGAAACAATGATATTTATTTTTCAACATAACTTCCCAGAACTTTAATACATTTCTATCATCTCTGTACAAGTGCTTGTATTTCATCTAAATAAAAGGATTTGTCATTATGTTTTAACCAGTTTATGACACATTTAAAGCTCATCTTCCTCTTGGGTTATTTTTGCTCCTAGATGCTTTTTTAGTAGCCCAAACCAAAAGAAATCAGAGGGTGCCAAATCTGGAGTATAAGGCGAATGAGGAAGATGTTTCTAACCTATGTCCAATTACTGTTTAATTTTGGCTGCAATGTGTGGTCTTGCAATAACCTTTTGGAGAATGACATTTTTGGATAACCAGTCTGGCTTTTTTTTCAATGTCATTAAGAACTTTACAATAGTGTTTAATTCTGACAGTTTGGGGTCTGAGTAAAAAGTCCATGTAAATTACTTTATTACAATCCCAACAAAACGGACTGCATAACTTTGCCAACAGAAGGAATCAACTTGAATTTTTTCGTGGAGATGACAACGAGTGTCTTCATTCCATGCTCGAGCATTTGGTCTCTGGTGTACATAACTGATCCATTTTTCATCACCTGTAATGATGAATTCTAAAAGATTTTGTCCTTCTGTATTGAAGAGGCAAAGAAGCTGAAATGAAATCTGGAGTCTGTTATTTTTGTGCACCTCTATTAACCTTCGAGAACCCATTCTGAAGACACTTTCTTGAAGTTAAGGTGCTTTTGAGTGATTTTTTCTACTGACTCAACTATGTTAACCCTCTTCCGGCCTAAGCGTCCAAAACCGCCCACGGTGGAATTGTCGCTTCAGTCCTAAGCGCCCAAATCTGCCCAAACAGCATTGTCTGCGAGATATATGAGAGACTGGTTTTTGAAGGATCTGCTTACACTATGAGTAAACAGTCGATCCATGCTGACCTTATGGCCATAGCCCGCTTAAGTAAAGTTTGAGATAATATTTTTTACCAAGGCTCCTAAGTTTGAAACCATGGCTGGTCTGAGTGAGAGTGTTATTGAGGAAGAAGTGAATCGAGAACAATATGCAAGCGATTCTGAGTCTTCTTTTGATGGTGATTTTAGTGATTTTTCAAGTGAAAATGAAGAGTTTTTAGGCTTTGAACCTTGTGAAGAAACAGTTGCATCTAGTGTCAGATTTTTAGAAGGTGAAGATCCTGAGGGCAGAAAATCTCAAGACGAATTATTTAAGTGGAAAGAAGTGGTGCATTTTGAGGGATTTAGGGATTTTATCGGAGACATTGGCTCAGTCCATAACTTAGCAGCAGGTTCTAGTGAACTTTCATATACTTGGTATATGTTAGGAGGTAATACAATATTTCAAATAAATTCCGACAATACTAACAGATACGCTACATACAAACAACAAATAACAGCCAGGTGTGACCAAGAATGGTTTGATACTTCATCCAAAGAAATTATGTCCTATATAGGAATACTTATTTATATGGGTGTCTATGATTTATTGGAAACCACAAACTATTGGCACAATTCTGATATTGAATAGAAACTGCATGGCATATAAGCGTTACAAACAAATAACCAAATATTTTCATGTAAGCGATATTGCAGAGGAGAAAAAACCAGGTGATGACAGGTATGACATTCTACAAAAAGTTAGGCCTATCTTAGATATTATGGATATTTTTCACGAGAAATTATAGACCATAAAAATGGTGGTTACAATAGGAATGAAAAGAAATGTCTCCTGAAATGCAAAAGAGTGTGTTCTGATAAATGTGTAGCTAAATAGTTTCAACACAAATGTATACTATGTGTTACATATAAAATTCTGGTTTTCACATGAACAACCCTTGTACTTTTCCCAGCTTTTTTTGAAACAAAATTGGAAATTATACATTTCGTTTCCATGCAACAGCTAAAGTTTTGGTTTCTAGTGCTGGAAGTGTTAATGCACTGGGTCAGTTTGTTTCATCATAGTTGCCATATATTTTTGATGACCTTCAATTTTGAATATTACCTTCCTGCTGTAGCTAACTTTCCAGGTTTGTTTAAAAATAACATTAAGATCCATAAATCTTCATATGAACTTGAGCTCATGTCCAAGGATGAAATTATTGTTAACTTTGCCAGGTAAAAGCATTTCACTCTTGGATTTTTTTGTGAATTTCTTAAACAATGGTAATTGCACAGGAAATGAGGATAAAAACATTGCATGTATTTTCGAGATGGGGCAGGAAATTATTGGACAGAAAATACTCTCAGGTCCCTCAGTACCTGGTACTTTCAAATGAAAATGAGCTGAAATTTTGTATATGGAATTCATCACTGAAAATTCCAAAAACTTGAAGTGACCAGCATTCGGTTTCAAGGACATAATAACACCATAACAAGTGTGGGGATTTTCAGTTTACATAAAAAAGAGGATGCCTGGTTATTCTAATCAGATGCGGAATTGCAAAACAAAATCTAGTTTGTTATCTGATCAGGTTGTAGGCAAGGAAGTGGTTTATAAGAGATACTACAAATACTACTACGACAACAAAGTGTGGATAACTTTTCAAGAGCATTAAATGACAGAAACAACAAGTGAGAACCCATGAGTTACAAGGCTCTTGTATTCAGGTATAAGTCTCCAGTGACAGTTTTGTAGCTTCCTTACTTGTTTAAAACACATATATTCAAAATAATCAGCAATTGATTGGGTTTTGGGAAGAAAAATATCACTGTAAAATGAGATTTTAATGCTTCCAGAATGCATTCTGTGGGCACAAATGCTAAAGCAGAGTATTCGGACTTTCCAAGTAAAATTTGCATACGTGTCTTCTTTTAAAAATCTGAATTTTGAGACAGACTGTTCAGAGTGATGATATGGCTTTAAACAAGCCATTAGCAAACCAATGTAGTGGTTGCAGAAAAGCTTGAGGTATCTGCTACAACATATTAAAAGGCAGTCGTCCTCAGAGCCAAAGTGGAACAGAAACTGTTACCCATTTTCAGCTAGACTACACCTCTGGAAAAATAATGCCTTGGGAAAATAATGCCTCTGCGAAATTTGGAACTGGTGGACTGGAATTTTACTTTGCTCGCACATTATTTTTTTTACTACCCACATATCACATACCTGTGGAAGCCTGAGTTAGTTTAACAGATGCACTTAATGCAATATCCTGTGGTATTTCACATGTATTTTTTACATCATTTTGCAGTGTTTAAAATATTCTGAGCTTCGAATTTTTATCTCACTTTTTGAAAAATTGCGATCTATACCTCAAAATGTCATTTAAACCGCCCCGCCATTGGCCACACCAAGCTATCCAATATCTAATATATGTATTTATCTAAGACTGATCAATTAATAAATCCACCATTCTAATGTCTCTCCTTATAGTTGGTAAATTTTTGAAAATGTCCATAATTAGCTTCTTGAGAAGTTGGCAGCCTTAGCACAGTAGTATCTAAACTGTGGGGGAAATGGGTAGACCAGGGGGAGGGGGAAAAATATTTGATATACATATTTATTGCCTGTTTAACCATCCTAACCACGAAACCTGCAACAAGCAGCCATATAATTCTAGCCCTTAAGTGACTAAGACATGTCTTTTGCATCCATTTTCTTCCTAAAGTTTCTAATGTAAATGGCAATTTTAGGTCCCGAGGATGTTGTTCATGAATTCAGACTGAACACGATATAGAGGGAGGTGCAACGGTAGATTTCTTAGGTTTCCTTTGTTATGTTGGGAATATTTTTGAAATGAGAAAAAAATCTGCTACGACCAGGAATCAAACCCAGGTCTTCCACTTTCGATTCCAAGTCGTAGCAGACTTTTTCTCATTTCAAAAATATTCCCAACATTACAGCTTATGTCTGTCTGCATATGATCTTCAGGTCACTTTATTTTATCAATTTTCTTTGTTATGTTTTTAAACCGCTGCTTTAGCATAAGGGAGCTCCTCACTTTCAGGCTGAACCAACATGGTTCATTGTTATCTCTTTGTTTCCATTTGGTACAAACTTGCTTATACCCTCTTGCATTATGTCTTAAAAATACACTCCATGTGCCTTCGTTTTCAGTTATTTCAGAGAAACACGGATAAGCCTCATTTAAATTAGATTTTAAACTCCCGAAAACGGCCTTATCAAAGAAGTACAGTCTTAGTCTTGGTTTAAGATTTTTTTCTATTTTTAATTGAAACTCAGCATACCCTACCCTACAGTCTTTTAAACCATCTTGTTTCATTTCTATTAAGAATCTCTACCGACGATCCGGAATTATCATACCAGAAATTACCTTTAAACATATCTTTAAATTAGGGCATGTACTCGAGTATAACTGTATTCCATGGAGATTATCTTGATAAGGAACATATAACACTAAATGAATAAATGTCCCCTGAAATAAATATAAATCCAACATTATTTCTTATTGATCCGCCCTCGTAATTATGGTAAAAGTAGAATAACTTAATCATTCTCAGTATGTTTCTCCTTGATGATCGGCAATGCTTCATTTTCGTAAATTTATTGATCCATAACTACAGTTGTGTAATATTAACATTTAAGGTTGGCTATTATGATTCAATATTATCATTTCAATTAATACTTTCGAAAAATTATTTTAAGAGTCGTAGAAATTATTCACGAAATAATAGTGCATAAATGAACTAGGGAATAATTTTTTTAAGCGATCGAGAAAACATTAAAATAATTTAAAATCTTATTTCTAGAAACGGCCACCGCGGTCTTATGCGTCGCACATAAGGTACATAAGTGTCTATATTTCGATTTTTTCTCCCAAACTGAGGATAGAGCGTCAGATATTTTTGTCGAATATACTATAATCACGATTTTGTGAAGCATCGCTTTTCCTGTGAAAGCAGAGATGATGAGAGTTAGTGAATTCAAGGACGATGAATGATTACGATACATAGCGTTTATCTCAGATGAATAATAGAATCACACGATTGTATCTTAATCAAATCGATTTATAACGTTACGTTTTCATTACCGTTCAAACAAATTAAAACTCAACGGAATAATTTATAACATAGATAATATCATCTCGAAATGCTCGCCACTTCGTCTACACTTTAATAACGCCATCTTATTTGTTTTCGACAGTTTGTGTGAAAAACAAGGTTAAAATTTGTTTTGTTTACACGAATTACAGGCAAGTTTTTTATGGGTCTGGGGCAGGGATCGACAACTTGGGAATCGTGAGCCTCGTCCGGCTCATTAAGGACTTACGCGCGGCTTCCTAAACCACCTCCTCCCATATAAAGCACATAAAACGTCAAATTTGCTCGGGACTTCAATTGCCTAAAAGCTCTCGTTTATTTGCGCGAATGTTCAGAACCACCTTTTCACCTGAACTACGGCTATTCTCATGTTCGATTCTATACTGAATAGAAAAAGTGCCTCTATTTGCTAATACGGTACCCAGATTCGAGGTTCAGGGCAACGATGTTTCTGTTCCTCTCTCAAACATTTCGAAATTTCAGGCGTCGGATCTGCATGCTCGCCTTTTCCGTGGTAATTTCCGAGTATTTCTGCGATGAATCTTGGTGGTTTGACCGTCACTGGGGTACGATGACTCCACGCTTCGACATCACGCCATGGAACGTCTAGGTTTAATTAAAAGGATAATGGTAAGGGGAAATGGCGCACAGGCTGATTCGTTGTACGCTCCGCTTCTTGGATTTCGTTTCATCGTCAAATGTGAATTCCTTACAGTTTCAATACATTAACATGCACAGTTAGAGGATGGTAAAAACAAGTCAAGAACGGTCATTTTGATTTCCGCTAGGAAACTAGGAGTACTTCCTCCAGTGTCGTCTATGTTATTGGCACGTGTTCCATTCGAGAAGGCTTTGATTATTTTTCCATTTCATTGGTTCGCGTTTCTCAATGCGTTAGATAGACTGAACGGGATTTATATCTGTTTACGAGTAAAAGAGACTTGCTGCAAAATCATCAACTAGGCAAATTCAATTTTTGAAATTTTTGCCGCATTTAAACTCTCCTAAAGAATCATCTTTTCTTACAAATATACGTACATTTTCATATAAACGAGTTTCTATCTTTACGCGTTTTCTAGCTTTATCGTTTAACTTATGTAGGAGTCATCACTGTTCACCGGAATAACGTTCTGAGTGTTCGTACTTACAGCGAACGAGGAAACTATATTACCTCCTCCTAGAGGATTTATGAACAAGCTTTCTGTATGTGTGCATGTGGGAAGACCAGTACAATTCACTTGGAGTCAACATTCCGAGTTTCCGTACTAACAGAGAACGAGGCAACGATATCACTTCTTCCTGGGGGAAGTGTAAACCATCTTTCCGTGTGTGCACGCACGGAAAGACTAGTACGGTTCACTTGGAATCAACGCTTTGAGTGTTCGTACTAAAAGCGAACGAGGCAACGATATTACTTCCTCCTAGAGGAGGTATTAACAAGTTTTAATATGTGCACATTTGGAGAGACCAGTACACAGTTCACTTGGAAACGAGTTCCGTGTGTCGGCCGATGACCCTATCGGTATTCCAGTAAAAATAGTAAAATGCTTCAATAGTTAATATTAGTTCACAGGTGCAAAATGTTCTTAATATTGTAGTGTAGCTGATAACAAACTAACAACAAGCATTTTACATCTATATTTCATTTAAATTTAAAACATGTTAAAATTTATAAATTTATTGTTAAATTATTCGCTTAGTTTTTCGATTTGATGGGTTAAATTCACACTTTCTAAGGATATGAAACCGAGGCTATCTGTTCGTAGATGGGGTATAGGGTAGCGTAGCTCAAACCGAAATAACTTAGAATCTTGGTAGTAGGAACGTTTATTGAATCGGAATTCATGGTGTGTCAATGGATCATTTGTGCAGACGGAGTACAGTATCGGTAAGTTAAATGGTTATTTCATCAAAACATAAACCGTGCATATAAAGAATACGGACAAATGCTTCACATTGGTTTTACTATATAATATTTCTGTTGCTATAGCGAATTTTTGTAAGAAATGTAACAATGATTCTAAACACTCTCTTCGTGGATGTGGTTTTGAATACATCCTAGAATATTCTCAATAATTCTAAAATATTTGTCTTGCACAATTCAGGCTGTCGAATTTTTTCTAAGTTTTAATTTGGATAGAAATAATAATTAAATTCAATCCCAAAACATTAGCTTATCAGACATTAAATGTTTGCTAGGAGGCCACTGTGCAGCGGACAGGACTCAGAGACAAGATAACCTGGGATATCAAGTGACAAAAGCGAAGCACCAGACACCGAGTAATATGGACAAGACACCGATTGCCACAACTGCGAGGTCGGCATGGAGTGTTGGTGTGGTGCCAGGAGGAACGAGCAGTGCAGACAAGAAGAGATCCATCGTGCACTTACGCATGGGCGATGAGTAAGATATACGGTGTGATATTTTGTGGATTTTTTGGTGAGTCATGTTAATACTTTAAGTTATCGATGTCTGCATTATTTACTCTAAGTATGTGTTATATAATGAGGTTTTTGATGATAATGACATGAGGTGTGATCGCATAGGTTATGTTTAATGACTTTTTGTATTAATTGACCATTTGTATGACGTTGTATAACATAAAGTATCGTAGGTTGATGTGAGTGAGATGGGGTAGTGTGAGAATGACACAACCGATCGGATGTGTATGCGTGTGTATTGGTATGTTTAATTTGAATGAAAGTCATATATGAGAATGAAATGAATTTATGAAAACCAATTAAATATAGTAACTAGCGCTGGCCGTGTACAAATTATCTTGGTGGTAGAAGTGGTAAATTAGTAATGCTACCAATCCTAACAGTTGGTGCTGGTTCCTATAGGCTTTCTTTGGAAGGAACTCCTTCAAATACACTCATAAGTATATGTTCATGTATTGAGTATAGCGGGGGTTACCAACGCGGTTCCCGCGGGCACCATGCCGCTCGCAAAGGTTTTTTGTTTTTCATTAAAAATTGTGCAAGACGTTTTGTTTCAAAATATATCCAAAGCAAAAAGTTACTTTTCAGCCTCTCTAACAGGCCTGTCCAAACATTTATGGTCATAGGGCAATCTAAACAAAGAAATTTCAAGACGAGGCAACAAATTAACATTGTTAAAAATAAAATGTATCATAGTATAACTTTAGTTTTCTCATAAGATTATTCTTATTTCATCTTTTAGAATCTTTATGTGAAATCTGACATTGAATTTTATCACCTGGCTTGGTATATGAAGGAACACAGTTCACCAAAGCTTTTCCATACTGTCATTCAAATGTTTGTTTGATATTATTTATCTGTGCCTTGAATTAATAATTTTCATGGAATAAAAGCGACGTTCACTTATATACAGTGCTTGAATTGGAATACTTTAACAGCAGGAATGCTAGTAACCAGAAAATTTTTATCAGATTTTTTAACAATGGGCTTCATTTTGTATCAAGAGAAGCGGTATTCCCACCCAAATTGGCCACTGCTTATACATGCTAAAACAAAATTCAGTCTGAGAGAAGCTAATTTTAGAAGTTGTATATCTTAATAGGTACTAAGGACCAAAATTTTAGCTACAATTACCATGATTTCAATGGAATGGCTGTTCTTAGTCCAATGATTTCGATTCCTTACAAAGTAGTACTTGTTAAAATTAAAATTTAACTCTTTAACTGAAAAATTCAAAATTTTAAATTTTATGGTTAAGGAGTTTATTTTAACATCAATTTTGCCGTAGTCTCCATCTTTACTTATTTTTTAAAGTAGTACTTAACTGAAAACAATAGAAATTTTACTAACATTTGATTTTGAAATAAAACAATTTACTATATTATAAAATCATGCTTTTGTTGAGCTTGTGAACTCCAATATTGTTGTGCCTAGGGCCCTACAATTGCTAAATCTGCCACCGCTGTGCATAGCTTGGGTTTGTCTTTTTTGCTTTCCAAAAAGTTTAAGGCAACTTATACAAATGGGTGCCCTTATGTTATGATATCACCAATATAACTTTCTATGAAAAAACAATTGAATTTATTTAGGCATGCTTCTCAAAAAGAATATTGAGCCTCAAATTGGTGGAACCCTTTACAAAAACAGTGCAGTCACGAAGTTTTGAATACATGAATTTTCGAACTGCCTCATAGAAACCAATTTAATTTAATTTGGATATTTATTTCATCACCAAAGCTTTTTCTGTCTGATACACCATAGTTCATTGTTAACAGGATTCCATAGGGGCATAGGTATTCAAACATTCAGTTCGGTAGAATTCGGTATATTGTACATCTTATGTTTCCTACAATTTGCAAAGGTTATTTATGTAAAATGTTAGTTACTGATACATTAATAGCTTATATTAAATGCGCATTGTGCTGCACAGATACTGATTTTAACAAAACTTTATATAAATTGACCGAACTTGACGCACAAAATTCTTTTCGATCCTCAAAATGTTTTTCGGTCTTCGTTATAAACTTTTCCTCTAACTTCGTCGCAGTTGAACTCTGTTCACTGCCAAGGCAGGTTCCCCCCTGAAGATGCCCACTTAGTGGGCGAAATGCATAGGGCTTACCCTACAATTTTTTGGCTGAAGGAGTTTTATACAACTGTTCAAGTAGCATTAAAATAAATAAATATCAAACAAATGAAATGTACTCACCACATATGCTATTTAAGTTTCCTTGCCTTTCCTCTGATGCTGTTTCCCAATGGCCTGTAAAGACAAATAAATGAACGTCAATAATATAGCTTTTACAACAGATTTTTAGAGGAAATTCAGCCTACATGTTTCTAATTCAATTAAGAATGCAAACAAATTTACACACAGTACAAGTGTACGTAGGGCATTGTTGTTTAGCCTTCTCATCCGCAATCAACTTGTCATATAAAAAGGAATGAAGTCAGAGAAAATCATCAACCGATCCCAGGAGTTGAATGTAAGCCATTCTCACCATTCGGTTCACGGCCAGTTTTCCGTATAAACAGAGTTCCGATTTTATCCTTCTGAGCGCAAAAAAACTTTAAGGTATTAGATCTTATCTATCCAAAATTCGAAGCAGGTTGTACATTAACAGAAACTCGACATTCATTCGTAGGTGGCCTTATGCAGTAATGGAAACTAAATGTCATTTGAACAATCAATATTATAAATAACGCAGCAAATCAAGAAAAATATGAAAA
Source organism: Tanypteryx hageni (assembly GCA_028673005.1). NCBI lineage: Eukaryota > Metazoa > Arthropoda > Insecta > Odonata > Petaluridae > Tanypteryx > Tanypteryx hageni. The sequence continues at coordinate 106,789,908 of CM054113.1, read as the reverse complement.
AATTGTGTTCTTGCCAACAAGAAATAAGTTTAATTGCAACGTTGCGACTCATTTAAGCCACACATCCATCTAATATAAGCTTCGTTAGCGATTTGAGTTTCGCAAAAAAACGAGTCGATTTTTCATAAATTGAATTATCCGTCCGGTGCGTCACGGCGGCCGCACCGAGTGAATGAACGCCTTCGCCCATCGACAGGCGGCGCGGAAAAACGTCGATCCTAATCTGGATTCCATCCGAACCGCCCTCTCCTTCAATAGCGCCGCTTTCCTTCGAGCGGAAGATGGAAATTTCATCATCGCCTTCTTTTTCCCATTCCCACCTCCTGTCCACCTGTCGCCATTATTCAACTACATCCGCTTAATCCGGGACAACGATAACACACCATCGCGCGATTTCCTCCTTCGAACCACGACCGATAAACAACGAACTGAACGGAAGTTTAAATCGAAACGATTACTTCGATGGCAGTAACAGTTAAAATATTCCAATCATCTGCTTCGTTAAATTTTCATCGACGAATTCTTCCAGCCACCATCTTGATCCCCCATGCCACCGTCCCAAAAGGTCCCGGCCACGCGCTAACCTACACACCCTCGCGTCCCACGGCAGCCCCCGCTCAAAGCTTACGCTCGACCGGGAGCCTTCGGGGATGGAGAGGGAGGAGGGTGGAAGGCGGAAAGAGACAAGAGGGGAGAGAGAGCACGCTCCATCCACTTTCGCTCTGGGAAGACTGCTTTCGGCGTCCATTGATGGCCCTCAGGCCGGACTGTCCGGTTGCCTTATTCGAAGAGGACGGCCTGCGCGCGGCGGCTACCATTTCCGCGGTATGGCGGGATAAAAGGCCGCGAGGGAGAGAGAGGGGAGGGACAGAAAAAAGTCGCTCCCCGATTTGTCATCGCCCGCATCCGCCGTCAGAAACGGAGCGGTCCTTCGAGAGAGCTGACCGACCCCTCTCTTGGTCCGCCGCCGCCTCTCGCGGACGCAAACGCCGCGGATCCGCTCGACATTTTCTCGACGCTTAGCGTGAAGTGAACCTAGCCATTCGCGGGAAGCTGGCGAAGAGATGAATACTCGGAAGAGAAATTACGCGACCTCTCTTGGAAAAGAGTTGCGCCGGCGAAGACTGGCGCCAGAGGTGATATGGAAAAAGCACAGCTGGATAATTCGCCGCGAAAAAAACTTAATAATCACACGCTTTGATGGGAATAACAATTCTGCGATGCTCTATACATCCATTCCAATTTTCTTGATAATTAAACAATTCCGATGCATAGCATAGACTTATCGTAGAATACTTTTTCGACGTACTATATATAATACAGTCAAGTCCGCGATCGCGAAGAGGGCAGATTTAGGGTGCCCTGCAGGTCCATCTATATACAGTAAAAACCCAATTATCCGTGTTAACTGGAACTCGGGTAGGAACTAGTGCTTGTCATTTCCCGGTTCTTTCACAATCCCGGAATTAAAAATTATAAATCCTGGGATCCCAATAAACAATTTAAAAATTATTTAAAAAAAAGGTTATTAATTGTTTGTTTATGAGCTTAGGTTGATATAAAACCTTTTAAAAATTATTAAAAGGAAAAATAAAATAAAAAGTGTTACAACTTTTTTATGAACAGGTGAATCTTATTAAGTAATTTTACTCTATATTTAGGATTTTTACCGATTTCTTCGGGTTATTTAATGTTTTAGTAGAAAATTACTCCATTTTTATTTATTTGAACCTCGTATCAGACAAAAGGCGTATGTATTGATGTTTAAACTAGTGCCTGTGTTTCCCGGTTTTTAATAGATCCCGAGACTCTGAGAAGTTCGAAGAAATTCGTTAAAATCATTTACAAATATGGGTTACACGGATAAAATAAAAAAATAATTGAAATTGGCGTTTATTTATTGAGCTGAAATTTGCTTATCATATTGATTATAAAATATAGTTACCAATACACACGGTGTATTATATGAATTATATGAATTGAAACATCTATACCATTTGCATAAATTTCTCACATTAAGTACAAAATCATGTCGACAACAGTGTTCTAATTCTTATTTCGTATTAATAGATTTATAGTAACTTTTAAGAAAACATAATGTGTTCACACTACGATCACTCAGTGATGTGCGAAGGCCCTCTCCGCTTCGACTGAAGTAGGAGGGGTGGTTAAGAGAGCATCAAAAAGGAGGTTTAAATTAGCCATGCGTTTGCCAGTTGATTAGTTGATCGCGTGCTTCTTCAAACATAACTCAAATTCTGCAAGTTTCTTCTCCACTAGTTCCACTATTTTTTCTGCAAATATACGCACCATGCCCAAATTCCAGAATTCATTGTTAGCATGAAGATTGATATTTAAATACCTACGATTTCGACGAGAAGTATATTCATCCAGTGAAATGTTGAATCTTACAACCTCGGACACTTTTTCAGCTATTTCGGAAATGATGGTATGTTTCACAGTAAGGTACTGTTTGCGAATCATGTTCATTACTTGATGAGAATTTTTTGGTAGATACATATCATTATCACCAAAAGATTTTCGGATAAATACAATTAAAAATTGCATTGATTGAAAAACCATCAACAGACGCTAGCTTTGCCAAAATTTCTTCCCTACTCTCTGTTTCAAGAAAAGAAGTCAATTTTGATTGCACGCTAATCTTTCTTGACGTACACGGTTATTCACATGGTCTTTTTGTGCTTGTGAGTTCACTCTCCACTTTACTATGTGGAACTTTTCAAATGTCGAAGCAGTCCATCGGTGGAAAATCCTTTGCACTTGATTTGGACATTTTTTACACTTTGGCACTTTCCATTCTTCCCAAACTATCGAAACATTTCCAAGATTTTGATTCACTTTGTCTTTGACTGTGCGACATAACGTTATGAGAGACAGGAGAGAAATTTCAGAACTACAACCGTAACTCTTACACTTAACACTGTAAAAAGAAATATCAACAAATAATTTTTAAATCTTTATTTAAATTAAAAAACAAGTTTAACAAACTTTAATTCCATTGAGAAACCATAATGACATGCCTGTACTAACCTGAATTGAGGGGCTAAAAATACAGATAAATGGCTGAAGCTTAGAAGTTATATACTATCCTTTTTGACTACTGCCAAGGGAAGACTGATGGCTAGGAGCGAAGAAACCAATCAAATCAAATTCTCTTTCAGCATATCACGCCAACGTTTCAGCGACGGGGTGACAAATTCTAGTCTACTAGCTGGAACCAAGGGACTGGAGAGCGCAGCCATATTTGCATTTCTTTCTACGAAATAATAAGAATGTCTTTCAGATGCACTTAGAAAGGTCACTGCTAATAGATCTGGGCGATCCTGCTTGGTTTGGGCTGCTTCGTTCACATTTTGAGCGTTCATTCTTGGCCGATATTTTCACAACAAAATTTTCAAGTCTTCTTTTTTCATGCTATTTTTCCTTATAAATATGAAAAGTGATAAAGGAATGACGGATTTCCTTTAAGAAAGAAACTCGGATACAGAAAAAATAAATAGGAATAGAGTGCGCGTGAGAGTGAAAACATAGGAAACTTCGCATGTACTCGCATCGATCAGTCGAGCATCGGGAATTCCCGGGATATTCAATGGATTTCCCGGGAAACGGGAAAACCATTTTACCCCCGGGATGACAAGCACTAGTAGGAACGGATAATTGAAGAACACGGATAATCCGGACTTTTATACTCAAATAAATTATAATGCCTATTAAATACTGTGCAAATTTGTTTACGTAAAATCAGGTCGCAGGACATAAATTAAGAATTATCAATTAAACTGTAATTAGGGTGGAATAACTGAGCAAAAAATTAAAATTTGACAATGACTATACTTCCTGACGAACAGATCACCCCTTTGTGTGCAAGTAAAAAAGATGGAGCAGTAAGAAGAAATGATACTAAAGTATTCACTCACCCTTAAGAGTAATTTAACATAGCAGCAAATTTAAGATGGCCCTTGGTTTATAAGAACCTCTCTAAAATAAAAGGGAAAACTTAGCTTCATTTCGAGTAAAAATGATAGGTAAATCAGTTTACATAACATTTTTTCACAAAGAACTCCGTAGTCCCTTTTTCTGAAACTGCTTCTGTTTGATTGATTTAATATATTGGCGAATGTTAAATAATTCAGTGAAGACCGTGTCTTCTTGATTATACGAATGAGTGGGAAAATTAAAACTTGCTTCAGAATATCCGTTTAATCCGCCGCAAAAGGATAATCGGGGTTTTATTGTATACATATTAAACGACGAATTATGGTGCCCAAAAATTATTTTCGCGCTGAGCCGAAAGGCTGTAGTACCGCCACTGCGATGTACATACTTTCGAGAGAAATAATTATTCTTCGCCAAAGTACACATGCTATGTTCTAGTCAGTACAATACTAGCCTCTTCTTTTATAGGCATCAGAAGTCTTCAAAAGCAAGAATTACTCGCAGACATTTTTTTGTTCATATTCATAAAAATTAACAGAAAACGATAGCTTGGTGGTTTGCATGCATGCGCCATTTCGCACGTTATGGCAAGGAACAAGGGGTAGAACGGTTCAGGGTGAAATTTATAGCGAGTTACTCTCTTGTTATAGTTTACTGCAGTGATGCTCGTGAGAAAGAAAAGGCTCATGTGGCCGAAGGTTTGAGATTTAAAAGTAAAAAATAAAAACTGAGCTATCTTAGTCGTTTACCACTTCCAGAGTAGCGAAAAGTGGCTCACGACGATGACAAAGAAAAAAATGTGACAGAGATCGGAAAATGGATGGTCGTGTAATCTCCCGCTTCTTTTTCGGAATATCAACGAACGGCATGAGTGCAAAGGTTTTGCGTCACGGAACTCTCACGATCGGCATCAACATAAACGGCTAGGGCTCCACCTTCATCTCCTCGCTAAAATCCTATGCAAAAACAAAACTTTCCTCGAGAAACTTCTATAAGGGAATCACGGACGGGGAGGTGGCGCAATAAAAGGATCGCGATTAAAAAATGACTCTGGGGAATGACGATTTGCGCTTACTGTCGAAGGAAACAGCAGCAATACATATGGCCATACACAGCAGCCGCAATCGTTAGAATTCCTCCAGAGAGCGTCCGAGCTTCGTTCGATAGGAAAGCCGTCGAGGTAAACAACGGACATGAGAAAGTGGAAAGAAATTCGCGTAAAATACGGGCGGTCGTCGAGATTTAACTTGTAGGCAAGGAGGAAACAAGTCTAGAGACAAGAGAATTGAATCGGATAAAGATAAGGAAAATAATAATATTCCCGATGTGAGGAGGAATGAAGGAACCTCCAGTCGCCAGATAACCCTTCGAAAAAATGTTCAAGATGAATTGGTAATTGCTGTTATTAAAACTAGAGATGTCTTCAATTGCGGACATCAGCGCTTTAAGTGAAACACTCCGACTAATACATTTAATTATGAAGGGGTAACGCATCGCAAATTTACTGGCGATATTAACTTCGTGAAAACAGTTACACACAATCGACAAAACATTAGGCACACATTCAGGAAAATATAATTAATGACCATAATGGAAATCTTAATCGCAACAGTGTTAAAAGTTTAGTTAAATTTTTGGATATCTGGAATCAATTTTCTTTGTAAACATTCGACAGTAAAGCGCATTTTTACGTGCCATGACTTTAAATCGATTGTAACAACCTAAGGAAATTTCCACCGCGAACTTTTTCTTTAATGATAGATTTTTCTCAGCGTGGTGAGACCGAGTGAGTGGCGCCTTGGATCACGGAAAGGTGGATTTATTTCTAAATAAGGCAGATTTAACGAGACTTTTTTACAAAAAAAGATTTTTCAATTGGCAATTACGATTTCTTATTGGACATCAGAGCATGACTCTTCTAATTACATCGTAAATGGCATTCCTATAATATTTAGGAGGGTTGACGCATTAGTATGAAATATATCTAGCCACTTCCACGCTATAATTTTATACTACTTTATTTCCATTTATTTATTTATTTAATCATTTTTTCACATACAGCGATACCGCCAATTTACAGTGAAAATTAAACATTCAAAAATTAACAACATAACAACCAAAATAAAGTACAAATAATATAAAATGAAATACAATATAATATAAGTGTATGCAGGAGCAGTCAATAAAATTAAGTTGTGCGACAATATGACATTCCGTTTTTAAGAAAAGACTCTTTAGACATTGAAAAAGGATCTACATTAGGGGAAAGTGAGTTTAAAAGGGAGGGGAGACGAAAGAAAAGAGAACGTTTAGCAAATGAAATTCTGGGGGTGGGGTAGTAAAATAAGAAAGAAGAGCGAGTGGATCTATTAGGAACATGGAAATTAAATTGAGCAAGTAACTCAGGACAGTCAGTAATAGAGTTTAGTATATTGTATATAAAAGAAAGATCAGACTTAGTTCGATGAACAGAGGGATAATCCAAAGAAAGGGAAGATAAGATCTTACTATTAGAGAGTTGGCGAAAGGAGGGCATACGGGATTTAACAATTCTCAGAAAAAAATTAATGACACAATCCAAAGAGGCAAGGTTGGAAACAGAAGACACTGACCAAATAGGAGAACAGTAGTTAACCACGGGTAAAATAAAAGAAGAAAAATACAATCTAAGAGCCAGTGGATCAGTAATGTCCGTAAAACGATATAAAATTCCCAGGAGATACATTGCTTTATTTTTTATTTTCAAAATATGATCAGAGAAGCCAAGTTTAGTATCAAAGACTACGCCAAGGTCTTTCTGTTTGGACACACTAACCAATGGAACAACATTTAGTGTATAATTAAAATTTATAACATTTTTAAGAAGAGAGATGGACATTACATTACATTTCATGAATCATTACAATTTTAAATTGAGTAAGGCATATAGGGCCGCGTGATGTGATCGATAATATTCCAAGATGACTGGACCAGTGTTTTTCAAAGTACGGGTCGCGATCCAGTACTGGATCGCAAGACTGTTAAGGAAAATGTGAACACTCAAATTATAACCAGCTGAAATATATCGAAAATGCCAGGGATTGAAATGTTCCAATTATATAAATGGCGATCTTTCAGTACCTAGTGTTTTGGTTGCGATTTAATGAAAACCCAGGTCAAAATATTCTTTTCTTCATGTTGCCTTCCCTTCTACAGGGTCGTGAGCCATAAAAGTTAGAAAAACACTGGACTAAAGAACAATAAATCTCGTTTTTGTGAGATTTACGCAGTTATAAATTTAATGCCATTCATGAAAAAAAACGTCTAAAATATAATGCGCACAAGGAGAACATTTTGCATGCAAAATAATTTAAAGAGCTTAATTCAAATGAAAAAATTTAAACAACTGCCCAACAAAAATAATATTTACAGTCATCCGACTAAGATTTATAGCTTTCTTCTATTAATTACTTCCTAAAATTATATGCATAATATCCTTATTCTGTTGGTCCGTCTGTCCGACCGTCAGAACGCTCCTTTGATTCGTATAGAGTGAAATCTGAAGCTCGATCCCAATCTTTTTAACATGTTTTGACAAATTTCCCGATTAGGTAGAAGATTGAAATTTGGTAGAAACGCTTGACCTTTAAGTAGTGTAAATATGATTGTTATAAAATATGCAATGTTTTTGCTATTTTACGCCGTTTTACTTATAGTATTTGCTTCTATTTCTCCTTACAACGAAGTTAATATGTTAGCTATTTCACTGAATTACGGGAAAAACCGCCGGGCGGGGACTTATTGTCGCCAGGGGCCCTGGAGCAGCTGGTTCATTACTTTCTGAAGTTTTTCCATTTAGAGATTTAGAATTTTTCTTTCTCTATAAAAATAAGGAAATGATTGTTTTACTCGTAACAATGTTACAAAGAGTAATTCTTTATGCAACTAGATTGGGGTTGCTCGTGAAAACAATTTTTTTACCATTTGGCGAGCAATTAGTTAAGTGACGAGAGCACTGTTGTGCGGACCCCTGCTCTACGCGCTACACGTGCCAACCCCGCCCTCCGCTCACTTTTCTCGCTCCAGAGACCTCAGCGCTACGCGCCTCGCATTTATCCTCACTAAGTTGGAAATAATTTATTGGGATTGCTCTTAACAAGACGGCAGTGGCGGAACAAGTAAGCAACGGGCTCTGGACAAGAAAGTTTAGCGGGTCCCCTTAAGTAACCGTACTGGTTTTGATGACTTTGGACTGTTTAACTTTTTGTATTGATTTCTTCCTCTTCAGATTTTTAACAGATATTTGGAGCGTCAATCTAATTGACGCTGGTACTCAAAGGGGGGTTTTATACCAAGGTGACTGGTGACGGTGATTTAATTTTGACGTGAAGGCAACTTTAGTTGTTTTCCGATGGCACATGCTTTTAAATGTAACACTTCATACCAAGTTGACGGCAACGCGCTGGCGATGTGACGCGGCATCTCCGAGTTCAAACGATACATATTTATGTATGTTTTAAGATTGAACTTACATTCACAGAGCGTTAAAGTGAAAGAATTGCGTTTTGGCAATAGTTGTTAACGTATTTCTGCAAATGTTTTTGTTTACCTGAACTTAGTTGATCATTGGTTAGCAAGCGGCCCATTTCTAGCGAATCATCAACACATCTTTCAAACTGGCGCGAATTAAATATCGCATCATGTCAAAATTGAATCACTTTGGAATGAAAGTTCAGGTGATGATGACTTTCTAGTTCCCATCTTATCAAAATCAAATCACCGTCACGAGCCACCTTGGTATAAAAACTTCCTAAAGATTAAAATTAATGTTTAGCCTTGAAATAATGAAGCTTCGTTGCCACATATGATTGAATTGGATAAACCGTTGAATGCAAATAAGGGTCCGCGTGGTACCAGTGCCATATGTGCTCTCGCCTACACGAGTATTTAGACGGCCGCGCGTCAGTCGTGCCGTATCCGAACAGTGACCGTATTGAAGTTGGCGGATGCCACGCGCATTGCCGGTTCGACGGCAACCGTACTGTCCGTATCGGCGCCGTGACCTTGGCCGTGAAATCTGAAAATATCGTTGGCGACGATATCTGAAAGTATGGTACGGGCACTCTCTGTTTCCGGACGCCATGGCGCCGGCACTGTGCAGGATACGTGTAAATGATACGTGTCAAGTCTATTTCATTAGCTATTAATTATAGACTATCAAGTGGGTAGCAGACCGGGTCCATCCAAGGCTCCGGGCCCCAGGGCACTGCCCCGGCGTAGTTCCGTCACTGCGAAGACGGATATTTATTGCTCAAATAGTTCTTCTCCGACGTACCGAAATGTAAATTTATATTTTAAACGGCCGCCATTTTGTTTCAAGATGGCGGATGAAAATGAAAATAGCTAGGAGTTTCGCTTTTTTTCCCATTGCAGGTGCTAAGAATCCCTTCCTTTTCCTCCATATCAAATCTTTACCCTCTATTTCCTTCGTGAACCCGTGTTTTTTTTTATTTCTTCCCTTTTAGTAAATTAACCGTGCACATCCCTGTGATGTCACATTCTTGCCCATTAGATTATATTTCGGTGAATTACCACTTTGTAGCTGAAATGCGCCTCTGGTTTTTTATAACCATGTTTTGGCTATTGGAGATACCCGAGACAAGTATGTTTTAAGTGCTTGTTTTTGAAACACAAATAAATATAAACATTTGTTGATTTGGAAATATCAATAAATGAATAACAGTAAAAGAGAACTTTAGTGTTGCTACAAATAAACAGAAAAAGGCATTTATTTATTTTGCAAATTAAATAAATAATTGTAATCTGAAAATAGTGCAATACTGTTAGTAGATTAATGTTTTCGAATTCTTAAAGTATTAAATGCCCAAAAACAAGAACTAAAACACAAATAAAATCTTTGGCACGGGCCAATGAGACTGAAGGAGAACGTGATGCAAGGCTGGAAAGAGAAAGGTTGGCAAATAATGTGGTCTATAAAGAAATATTGTAAAATTAGTGCGTTATTTCTAAAAGCTAACCAATTTGAGTCGAAGGCCTCCAAGCCCGGTGTAGGGGCTTGGAGTGGACGGTCCGTAGAGGCATAATCAACTAGCGTTATACAATAGGGAGAAATTCGACCAAAAACCTAACGAAAATCTTTAATAATGTCGGACACAAGGTAACCTTAAAAAATGCCAACAGTGTAAAGAACGTATTAGGGAATCTAAAAGCAAAAATACAGCCTTTAAAAAAATCAGAAATATACAAAACACAAGACTAGGACGGCGATAAAGCTTACATTGAGCGGAAAAACGAAACACGAATAGCCCTCAAGGATAATTGACACTCGCAAAATACGGTAGATCAGAAAAATCAGCCGTCGCAGAATATATTCGGGAAAGAAGCCACAGAAGAAGTATAGATAACTTTACTTAAAGGTTGCCCAAATACCAAATTAGACGCAACGAAAAATCCATAAATATCGACATGCGACGATGAATCTCTACCTCAGAAGCATAGACAGTGCATTGTCCAAATTAGTTCCTGTTTTACCCCCATCCTCTCTTCCTCCTCCCCATGCCCCCTCTCCCCTCTTAACGACCTAGTGATTCCGTATTGTCACTCATTCTGAGTCAAACCTGAAGATGGTCGCCTGGCGACCGAAACACATATAAACCTTAAAACTGAGGTAGGTCGTCGACATCTTTGGTCCACCACACAACTTTTTTATCGATATCGTTTATCTTTTTCATCGTCATTGTTGAACTTTTGCCACACCGTCCTTGTTACCACCACTTCGTTTGTGACCAACTGTCGGCGAGGAAATAATACCTCACCTTACCTACTGGCTTAACCCTAGAAAGAAATGATTCCCTGGGAGTCTTAACCATTCCATATCTCTGTCATTTTCACCTCATCAAGGGCAGGTAAACTGGGAATACCATGGCATCTGCTTTTCTGCGAAAATAATTGTTTGTGAATGCCAAGAATATGTTAAACCCTCTATTATGTATCTAGACAGAGTGAGATATCCCTGTGGGTGGTTCTGGAAGAAATGTAAGTTGAAAAGTTTACAATGTGTCACAATCCAACTGCACCCTTGCCGGCATCTTACTTTTCCTGCCCACTCTCCCATCTTGGATAATTCTTATCTTTCTAACAATCCTTGTCCTATAGTCTCCACCCTGCACCACACAAACATCCCCTCCTCCACTAATTAGCTAACCTTGAAGCTACTACATTTTTGCATGCCCTTCTCCCAACTCCACAATTCGCCGTCCAACCTTTTACCGTCACCCCATCCCCAGCCAATAATTTCCTTTTCACCCCTTCTCCTCCGCCCCCACACTTTGTCCCTTCCCCTGTAGCCTATATAAACGTGTCTGGTCTCTACGCTTTGTCAGTCGTGCCCAAAAGTCACTGTCCAAAAATCACTACCCAAAAAACTGTGGAGTATATCCCATACATTGCAACTATGGCTAACGAAGGATTGAAGAAACGCAGAGTTTTCGCTGGAGGAAAAAAAAGAAGTCCTGATAGCTGTAGATTCTGGCAGGAAAAAGGGAGATGTAGCAAAAGAGTAAGGCATCAAACCCTCTACATTATCCACTTTCTTGAAGGAACGAGATAAAACAGAAGAACAAATAAGAAATGTAGATTTTGGACCACAACGGAAGAGGATGCGTGATGTTCGATCCAGAAACATTCCCGGAAGTGGTCCACTCGTTCGGCAAAAAGCGCTCGAATTAGATCTGCTCGGACATGACATGTTTCAAGCAAGTGTTGGGTGGCTAAACAGATTTCGTGAACGCTGTGGAATTGCGTCAAAATTAATCTGTGGTGATGTAAATGACGTTCCTATAGATAAGGTGAATGAGTGGCGTGCAGGGGAAATTAAAAAGGTGATTAGTGACTACAGTTTTGAATCACCTGAAGAGACCACAAAAGAAATAAGTTGGTAAGAAAGAAGACGGGTATGCGACGTATGTAACTGGGAGAGTAAAGGCGCTGAAGTGGAAGTCACCGTGTCTTACGACAATAATAAATGATCAGCGTTGGATATCTAGGATCATGGAATGGATCTCAAGTAACATATAGAGACCGAAAAGAAGACAAAAAAAGATGTGACAGTGAGATTGTGACGCTCTTAGAGCCAACGTGGAGGGCAGGGTGATGGGGAAAACTGGAGAAGTTTGGGGAAGGCCTTCATCCGTCAATGGATTGAAAAGGGCTAATGATATATACATAATATTTGAATTATAGATAAATATTAGAGCGGTTGAAGTGTAGAGCAATCGCTGGCTTCAGCGTTTTGATATATTATTACACTACTATGGCCATTGCGAAGACAGAAAAGCCTTCAATACTTTTCACGGATGGCCTCAAAGCTAACCGAGGAATCAGTTGCAAAACTAAACGACGGATAAAAATAATAAAGGAACTTGTAATAATTGCCCGTGGCACATGGAATAGAAACAGCGCTATACGTTTTGCAATACATGTAACATGTCAGACTTCTTAAAATAATGAACCCCTATAAGTGATAAACGCAGCCTTCCAAGAAGGAAATGGCATCCTTCACGGTGACACAAAGCAAGCGATCAAAACTACACAAAAGCTCGGGCGACTACTTTGTCGCGAGCTCTGTAACGTTTCGCACTTAAAGAGAGACTCGAAGCCACCAGATTAACACTCTCCCAACCGTGCAAAAACAGACACGCATGACTGCCTGACGAGCCCAACGCATATTTTTACCTCGCAAACCTGTGTAGGTGGGTGTCAGAGGTGCTACTTTGCCACACTCTCTTTCGATTAGAAGGATCGATAATTATACCGATCTAATAAAAACAATTACGTATCTAGTTGAAAAAAACTCCCGTTAGAGAGTTGGATCGCGTGAGTGAAAAAGGACCAGAAGCGATTTGAGAGAGAGAGAGAAAGAAGGGATGGGTGAGGGAAAGGTGGGGCGCAGGAGGAAGGGAACTGCCCCGGATTACTTTCTCCACTTCCCACAGCACTGCCGTCATAACATCCTCCTCCTCGCTCGCTTTCATGCGTAGCGAGAGAGAGAGAGAAAGAGCGGGGAGGAGCGTCCGTCTCCAAGAGGGTGGGGACGGGGGGGAGGGAAGGGGGAGAGCGGAAAAAAAGAATGGAGCGAAACAGAGGATGGGGTGAAGCGGGGGGCACCAAACATTCTACAGACATGTTTATTTACCGGTATTTTAGGGGCCACGACGTCCGCTCCATAACACGAGGTTGTTTTGTGATTCTTTAAGGCCCACTTTATGCCAACTGGACTCTATTCGGTATCGTTAAACGGGATGGAGTCGACTATATATCTAAAAATTAATAGGAACTGAAAAATGAAACTTGTGTTTATCACCGTAAGAGTCGGAGGACAACTATATCATGGTATCAGTGGTGAAACATCCGAAATATATTTGGATCGCAAAAATGTCCGAAACGAATTCGAGAAAAGGCGGTAGATTTTTATCTAATTACAAGGATACCAACTTTTATCGCTAATACAAAAGTTTTCAGTGGTTTCGGCGGAGTCTGAACAGATTATTTTCAAATAATTCTTTTTCGGCAGGAATGGCGATCCGAAATGCGGGAATAACCATTCCGATAGACTACCGACAGCTAGGATTTTAAATTCGCGGTTCTCTGGTAAGAAGGAAGAAAAACCTTGGTTTACCGATGTCAGTTAAGCGCTCCTAAATGAATATAATTCGATCCAAAAAATGACATGCAGGTGCTACACCAAATAATAATGAGGAATATGAACGGGGTCGAATCGAGAGAGAATATCGGCCCGGGGGTTTTTATCTGAACCGGACCTTATAGTTATGCATTTTTATTTAAATATTTATATATACTCACAAACAAAATTCAAAGCATTATTCACATAGGAATTAACATTATTTTGTTGTTTTTCCATGACGCGGCGTAAATATTTCAACAATTCTTTTATATATATTTTAAATTTTGCTACTTTTAGCGTAAATGTGAACGGTCCATCGGGGCCTGCCCGAATGCCCGATAGATTAATCCGCCCCTGAATACGAAGAGATGGGCAAAAACGTTTTAAGGAAATTCGCTTCACCAATTTAAGCCGCCATCCTATGGCTACACTGCTATTGATAATCGATGACGATTTCTCGACCGTTTTACAGCTCGAGGAGTTACCTAAATGAATGGATATACTGCTGGATATTATTCATCTTTATTAGGGTGTAGTTAATTACCTAGAGTTGCTCTATTATGAAGAAAACCAGACAAATACAGACGACTATTAACCATGATTTTTGTGCCACGAAAATAATGGTTCGGTAGTCAGAGACAGACATTTTCGAATTTTATCAGTGCCGCTTTTATTAATATCTTATAAACCCAATGCACCCTTCTTGACCGGATACAATGCCAATACGACCCCAGAGATGAATTTCAGGTGCCCGTGGATAATCTAACACGAGGAGGGTGGAACGTGACCATGATTAAAATATTAAATTAAAATTAACGATTTATGGTTATATCATTTTTCCACTAAGTTACCTACATTTTGATCATCATCGTATTTCTCAAAAATGACTTTACTGCAATTAATGCGGTAAAAATAATTTTAAAAGATATGGAAACAAACTTTTTCCTCAGAATCTTTACATTAAATCAATTTTTTCTATCGATTGAACATGAAGATCAGAACAAATACATGATCATATAATAGTGAACGACTTTTTCCTTCTGCTATTCTTAATGTTCAGATCAGGGGCGGATCCAGAAACTTCCCAAGGGGGGGGGGAGCGATCGCCCCAATTGCCCCTCCCCCTCTTGATTCCGTCTCTGCCGACGACCATACATTTTGAAAATCCCTATCTCCATCAGAATCTTTCTTTTCCTTGTCACACAGATTTAATCTTTGGTGTAGAAATAAGGAATGCTGCGCGGAATGGATTTAAGAATGCCATCAGAGGAGGGCAATGGGGTTGTCCAAGGGAAGGGCGATCGCTCCATCGCCCCTCCCTTGGATCCGCCACTGGCTCAGATGGCTGTGAGTAGAATTACCCCGGAGCGTCCAATCTTCCATCAGCTTAAACGAATCTCATCTTATGGCTTGAATTCAGCTGATGACCAAAAAAATTCTAACAGCCATGAGACAGCTGAGTTAAACATATTCGAATTTCAAGTATAAATCAGACGTACCCAGAGGTCATGTAATCGACCGGCTACTTTTTGGCTGAAATATGCTTTGTTCAACCACTTTTTGGTTATAGGATACCTACCTTCCTTTGTGATAATTTGATGATTAATGATCATAACTGCTTCTTATTCGAATAAACGGGCGGTGAATTACTGCCAAAGATGGATATTTCGCCGCTGAATGCGCCTCTGGTTTTCTTAACCGTTTTATGAGTTACTTTGATCACCTGTTGGCTACAGACCGAAAGGTCCATTAGATGACTGTTAATTTAAAGTTGAGAAGGAGGAACAAAAGCGACTGTATTTCCGCAACAGCTGTATTTATATATGTATATTACATATGAAATCCTTTTCTCGGATCTATTTACAAGCACGCGCCTTCGACACTTTTTTATCGCTGACCATGAATAGCTATTCACTAATAAACAACAAATAAATCAATAAATCCAGCACGTGACTCGTTTGATGGCTTTAAGTTCAATGAGCCGCGGAAATGTGTCTGTGCTGATGTATTCCGCGCGCCACAGAAACTGTTAAGTAGGTCGGAGAACTTAACTTCCGACTTACCTGTCCATCCGGTTCGAGTTCGAATCCTGCTCGGGGCAAGGACATTTACTCGGCTGCTCGCTACCAATCGCACCTTATTACCATTATATCACAGCCTCCTTGTCATCCCCCTTCCCCGGATTGGGCATATACTGCCAGAAAGAGGCAGTCGAGCCACTGGCAGTGGTCATAGAAAGGTCATCGAGTCCACTGTCAGCCATGCATTTGTTTTTATATTCATCTATTAATAGGTATATTAGATGCATTACAGCAGGGGCTCCCAACCTTTTCCATGTGGCGAGCACCTAGTTGTATTTTGGTATACCAAGCGAGCACCGAGTTGTATTTTGGTATATCAAGCGAGCACCAAGTTGTATCCTAGGATATCGAGCGAGCATCACTATACTTTTGCGAACAAATAATCATCATAAATACTAAAATCAAATCAACATCAATGTTATTAGCAATGTTCTTAGATACGTTTAGAAAGAAAGCAACTGATTATATTACATTAATAATGTAAGGAAACGCGATTTAAGCATCGCAGAAGTGAACGACCAGGCTGCCGAAGAGCATAGTCAAGCTACCGAAGAGCACAGCGGTGATCGCGAGCACCAGGTTGAGAACCCCTGCATTAAAGGAAGGAATTGGGTATGAGAACTTGAAGAGAAAGGTATTGAATAACACAGATTTGATGGGATGTACCTAAAACCTACCAGGAGGTAGAATTACAATGTATATATTATTGATAGGTCTTTCATTTAATACACATAAATCATTATTTTATTTATAGGTCAACAAAAAAACATCCAAAGGAAATACAATGGTGTAGCATAATATGATGTGAAAGTGTGCGGCAAATATGAACTGCGGCAGCTAATACAAGAACACTATTATCATAATTAAACGGCCAGGAGCATTGGCACGCCATCATACAGACAGTAGCACTAGTGACTGATGTGGTTCTTTTTGTACCAAAAATTTTCTATAAACAGTTGTAAATAACAGGAAGCACATTAAAAGCAACTAATTTGTTTCACCAATTGAAACATTTAAATGTTACCTTTAACTTTAAATTTGAATCACAAAAAATCATAATTTTTCATAAATTTAAGATAGATGTTTTGTCAATACGACTGAAAGAAATTAAATATCATTCCTTTCCGCGAAAATAAAAAAGACGAGTGGAATTGCCAAAATATGTTACGATATTATAAAAAAACAGAAATTTCATTCTACATTCCATAAACAAATTTTATGTAAATATGTATGTAAATATGTCATTCGTAATATACACAGCCTCTTATTTTAAACATTGGTATTGCTTTTGTGCGGTTATTAATGATAGTTGTCAAACGATTGCGAAAAAGAGAAGAGAGAAGAGTTTCTGTTGCAGATTAACACGATTGTCAAGGTTCGAGCTTCCACTATTCAATTAGTTAGGCAAAATATAATATATTTGGGTCTTATCGCTTATGCGTTGGTTAGCTTTCAGGCATTTATTTCTTAATTAAACATTCTGCAGGTCAATTTAACCAAATATCACCTATAAATGTATAACATTTACATAAATCTAATATACTACATCAAAGCAAATACCGCACGGCGTTATAATAGTCTTTCACAAGAAACAAGGTATCCAAAGACGAAATTAAAGATTCAAGTATGGCTTTGTGAAGAAGTTGACGATGTTTAACCCGGGAACGGTCGCTCGGGGTGTCTACAGATCCCCAGAGTAGTTTAAGTCAGTGGTTCTCAGAGAAAATTTCGTCACCTGCCATATTGTGGAGGTCGCATCGTTAAATTTAGGCTGTAAGGGGTGGGCAAACTGCGGCCCGCGGGCCACATGCGGCCCACGAGGGCATTTTATGTGGCCCGCGATGCCATTATGAAAGCGAACCGCAATATAAAATAGAGATAATTTCATATTTGTAGTTTAAATTAATGCCGGAAAACCTTCTCCAGTGATATTATGGGGATAACATATTATTTATTATTGATTTTCACTAACAGGATACCTCGCATTACCTCACATTACTTACGATGTGAACCCTAACGTGGCCCGCCGAAGCATTTTCATCTGTTTATGCGGCCCGTCTAAGAAGTTGCAACTGTTAATGCGGCCCGCCACGTAAAAAGTTTTCCCACCCCTGCTGTAAGGTGATTTTTGGTTTTCTAGGCAAGGCACCAAAGAAGTTTAACGAGATAAAATAACAACAAATATAAATTATAAAAAATGTGACATCACAGTCTGCATATCAATCATTACTATATTTAAAAAATAACATTGCTGGTAGCCGCATTAAAATTATCTGGTGATTGCATGCAGTGGCCACACTTGAGAATCTTTGGTTTAAGTACACTTTGCATGTTATAACTGTTTCCTTTTATCGTTTATGGGGCTTGAAACTCTACCATATAATAAAAAAACAATCTGGGCCAAGAAGTGACACCTAATGAATAATACTAAGAGCGATAAACCGTCACTGTTGAAGAGAAGTAGAGTTGTTTATAGGGGTCTGTGGACACTCCACGCGATTGGTAACGTTACAAAATATGGCGCGACCGTTCCAGGGTTAAGTAACGTTTCGAACAATGACAACCAATGGAACTCACGAATACTGATATTATACGTAAATATAATCATTTTGCTAAGATTTGTACAGTTTTACTAAAACTGTATCACATTTAGAGAAAAATTAATATACGCCGCAGAGATTCAAAATTCCTGAAAAGATATAGCAAACAGCCAACGTTGCTATTCTAATTTTACACGAAATACATGAGAATAAAATATTTCCCGACCAATTACATTTAACTAAAGAATGCTCCGTTAAAGAAAGACACGGTAGACCAAAGTTAAAAAGGTATTACAATAAAATATGCGGATTAATAGAGAGGGAGTGAGAAGGTTACAGGAAACACCAAGGTCGAGACAATACGGCGAGCAACATCCGAGGGAAGACAAACATCTTTCCGAAAGAAGGAAGTGGGAGGGCGGAGGTGGGAAGAGGAAGAAGGGGGATGAAAATTGGTAGCCCCCACTCACAGCCTCTCGCTTTCTAATTACCGGTGAACAGCCACTTCCGGGATTGATTCTGATTGGACTGCGGAGAAAATGGCGACTGCGAGGAATCTGAAGCCCTGTCAACGACCGGTCCACAGGGCCTATGGCGAATAAAATTTAACAGCCTAAGGGTACTACGGCGTGTCCGAAAGGAAGCGTCACAAGGTCCGACAGATGATGATACTACTTATGATACGTCAAGACTTTGAACTCCTGCGGTAATACCATAAAAACTTGCTCACGTTTTAGGTAATTAGATATGAATAGAAAAATGTAAACATATCAGCCAACCGCTACATGGTTTCGAAGAAAAAGATAAAAATATCACACAATTTTCAAACTGCATTAATAATATACCAATAAATCCTAAATGCTCGAAAAGTTATCTTGCAAAAATTACACGTCATCGTTTATTTAACCCAAGATAGTATTTATATTATAATTTTTCACAAATATTGAAGTACAAATGCGCAAATATTCATTAAGTTTTTCGGCAGCCAGTATGACATTAATTAATTTAAGAGAAATGTCGATCTCTCATATGGCTAAAATCAAACTGACCAACTCGGTCTCCCCAATAGCAATAATAAGGTTGGAAATTGCACATTTCGGCTATAAAACTATGATATTGATTGTTTGTATCCAACAGAAATCAAAGATTCTATTCAACTTTTCTTTACAAAATATAAACTTCCGATTTCCTTAAAATAAAATTTCATTTCCCATAAACAAAGATAGAACGAAGAGGTTAAATGGACGGCGAGAGAGTGGAAGAAAACATTTGAATTCGAGCATTGCTGCACGTTTGACGGAAAACAAATAACAGAATTCGAACGGAAATTATTTTTTTCTCGATTTTCGCAAAGCCCACCTATCCAAAAACGCACACCAAATCCCGGAGGAATACACGTCGAAATGAGTTACAATCAGCGTGTAATCTGCGACGAAAGCATTGCAGTGATAGCAATTTAGGAGCGCTTTCTATCGATACCTCGACTTTTTTTAACCCCACTTTTCCCGCGCGCAATTTCCGAGTCATTGCTCGCGGGGGAAATTTACGAAACTCAGCGAGGCCGCTTTCGACCACCGCGACTTCCACCCAGACGGGAACACGCGCGCGAGGACCCCCCAACGACCCCCCGAGGCCCTCTTCCGCGAGGGAAGAGACTGGGAATGCCGCTAGTGGGCCGCGAACCACTCGCCTTCCCGAGCGCAAAGAGCAAAACGGCAATTCCGCCCCGCGGGAGGCACGGCTCGGAGCGAGCGGGCTCTTTGACGCCCCGAGGTACGCGCACCTGTCGATAACATCGCGGATGCTCCGAGGCGGGATTCCGTCAAAGGAACGCGTCTTTTTAAGGCACGGCTTTTAGCGGAAGACGTTAGGTCGGGCGAGAAAAATTGACCTCGGCGAGGCCGTTGCCTTTCTCGTCACGTTTTTCCGTGGGATGGGATGGAGTGGAAAGAGGGGGAGAAGGCACTCCCTGCTCCTCCTCCGCCCCCGTCCCTCTCCTCCCTCCGCCCCCTCCTTCCTTCCTGTCCGGCCCTTTCTCCACGATGGAGCCCCCGGGCGCGGAGGCAGCCATGCGAGGTGTCCGCCGCCGCCCTCCCGTCCGGGTCTGCGGGGCTCAGGTGCGAGCAACAGGTGGGTGAGCACGACTCTTAGAAGGTTGAGGAGGATGGGAGAGAAAGCTGAGAGAGGAGGGAGTTTTTTAGTGAGGGGGGAGAGGTCGTGTGGGTGAGGAGGAGAGAGAGAGAGGAAAAGAGGAGGTGGGAGGGAGCGCACGAGAGAAATGGAAAGTTGAGGTTGGCTATGAGTGAGAGGGACGAATTGTCCTCCTCTAATTCGGCAACATCTTCCTCGACTTCCCTCTCGCTATACGACGTAGTATTACGTGGTCCAAGGTCTTTCGATCGAAGGTTCCTACGATTTTATGCATTTTTTCCATTGAAGTTGCTGGTTCGTGTCATGGTCGTGGGAAAGGTATTAGGGCGTTATTGCCTGAAAGGGAAAGAACTTGACCGTGGTAATTCTTAAGGACGCTAGTTTCGTGTTTTCTGAAGGTTCGGAGGTTTGTTTTGACAAGAGAAATAATGGACAGAGAAAATGAGGCAATCTTGGATAGTAAATTATACCGAAGAAGTATAATAACATTTGTAGAAACAAAATTATGGACAAATTCAGCAGGGGAGGGATGCCAATCTGTGAATGTACGAGTTTTGTGCGATCACATTTACTGCGATCCGTTGCCAAACACATTTTATACTCATCAAGGTCTTGGATAATGCAGAACAGCTTTAAGATCTAAGCTTGGAATCAAATAAGTTTGAAAAATAATAAAGAACCTTTTTTTCAAAAAAAATACATAGAAGTGTAGTGGTTTAGAACTACAGTCAAACCCCGATTTAGACACACCCGTACCTATGCCGCCCATGAATCATTGTGAACAGAACTTTCAATTTATGATTACATAGAACAAGCATATACCTCGATTTGCCGCCACTCCCGCTTTAACGCCAATGTCAGTTATGGACAAAAGGTGGCGCTAAAACGGGGTTTGACTGTATTTCAAAGATAACCAAGCATAACAAAAAATTTAACATATCTGTTAAACCAACATTTAAGATTTTTTATTGGTTTAAAATGGCACGAACAAGCAAAACTTAGATTTTTATAATGGCGACACCAAGCATTAGATTATTTCCTATTTTCAAATGGATTCTTAGACTACTTTTCTTTAATAAATAATCACATCCTTATATTAACAATTTTATACTGACTATCTTAGTCCTGCTGATAATGTTATAACTGATAAAATGTGTATCAATGAGTTATTTAAATTGCAGTGTGTGTGAAAATAGAGGATCATTACCCAATAAACGTGAGCTTAAGGGTCTCTAGCGCTGATTGCCTTACCTTTAACCCCATGTGTTTGAGATTGAATGTATAGATCCCCGGCGGGTACTAACTTTCCGTTAACCCGTGTGAATATGTATCTTAGTCCTATTAACTCTTGTATGATTTAAAGAGGATATATCCCTTACCATTTTACAGTCCTTGTGTTTGTGTACTCTGTTTTTCTGTCGTGCAATTCCACCAAAATTTCAGCGGATGTAAACACAAAAGGGAAATCATTAAGCAGTGCTTTGCACAACATTTTAAAAGTCTTTTGCAAATATTCTTGTTTTCGCTAAAATAATCGACTTAATTATTTTTATATATAATAATTCCTGAAATCCGGGGAGACTCAGATATACATTCGACGAAAGTTGACGTAACAGGAGAAAAGGCAAAGAAGAGAATATAAAGCGGCTGAAGAAGTAAAAAACAATCAGTAGCCGATTGAGCACGGCACCAACAGAAAATAACTAATGAATAACATTATTAATGCTCAAAAATGCATCGAGACATCTTATTGGAACAGAAAAGTAAAAAACAGGCAATCATGTACAAGAATATGAATTCCGTTGTGACGGGTAAACATAAATTGAGTCACAATGGTCAATATTTTAGTGAACGTCTTAAGACCCCGATAGTTGTACAGACTGATCGTTTAGTGGAAAAGCGATTTATCAATATCAGCGAAAATTCTCAGTAAAAGACTCCCCCAGAAGCCAAAAACATCAACCACCAAATGAGGCAGTATGATGGCTCGCTTTTAGTCACGATTTTGATATAAATAAACTAGAGTTATCTCTTCATGAGTAGGAAGGACTTAAAACGACGGGATGAAATTTAGTTCCAAGTCTTGAGCCTTCTCTTTCCTTTTCAAATAACCCATTTGGTAATGCAACAGAAGAAACACTTCAACTGGATGAAACGCATACGAACAATAAAAGAGGGATGAGAACTTAAAAAAATCATAAACAAAGTGAAGGATTGGTAAATAAATATAAGCGGCCAGGAACGAATATTCTGAGGGGGATAATGGACTAGACTGTAAAAGGAGAAATGATCGATACCGGAATCTAGCGAAGAGATAGAACCGATATTCGAATAAAAAATGCACGATGAGATGACGATGAAATGAAATGACAGGCGGGTTGCGAATGGATGAAGGATTGGGGTAAGAGGATTAAATGTTCAAATAAAAACATGAGAGTGGAGAGCATGCGGGGGGCAAAAAGCGGGAATGGAAATGATACTGAGAGGCAATGCAGAACAGCAGAGGGCCTCTCGGAATGCGTGGGGGAGGAGAGAGGGGGGGAGACTCCCGTTTCCTAGGCGCCTGGGAAGAAGGCTCGAGAGAGAGAGCATCGGAGGGGCAGAAGGGAAGCCTCGGTACGGAGGCTGAGCGGGTGATGGAGCGTCCCTTGATTGGAGGACAAAAGGCACAGCGGGAAATCTTTACAAATGGAGAAGGAGGGCACGGTTTTTTCAACTGGACGATCACCAACTGTCAAATGGTCAGAGTTCCGCAAGTCACTCAGATAATGTAACGTCGTAGCAGTCACATTCGTCAAGCCGAAAATTACGCAACCAATTATGGACGACGGGTGTTATTCTTATAATTGTAAGGCAATAGAAGCAAGCAATAAAACGTTAACTTGTGCGAAGAATGCCAAAAACCTTTCAAAAAAATTACCTTGACTCAAAAAGACATTTTTAGATCCATTTGTTCCGACAATTGAGTTTTGCTCAGTTACGAGGAAAAATTTGATCTACGTGATAGAAAATAAATAAATAATCGAAACTATAAAGCAGGCATGTCAAACTCGGAGAGGTATCAGGGCAGCATTAAAGCGATGGATGTTTATAGAGGCCGTATTAGGATAACAATAGCTTAGTGAGGGCCAGAATTGGAAAAATAGACTTTATCGATAAGATTGGATGTCTATTTATCCATTTAAAACAATCATTTAGTAAACAAATACTATTATTTCAATAAAAATCACAAAACTTTGCCTATTTTTTACAAAATTAAAGTGATTAGGTAAATAAAATCTTGAAGGATTTAGTAGAGGAAAAATAAGCATTCGGGCTGCAGTTAGGCAGAGAAAGGGCCGCCTGTTTGACATGCCTGCTGTATAGGATTGAATCCACTCTGTTACAGTCACAGGTTTTTGATCTCCCCGACGCGATTAAATACATAGATTGCAATGAAGTTATTGCTCATTTAAAGATAAACCATTATAATATTTAATATTACTTATATTAATCTCAAAAGCTGAAAATGAATGTCCAAACCACGAACCAACTCTTCTGTCGGTCACGCCGTTTCTTTTTTTCTAATTCCTACAGACGGAAGAAATACTGAAATAACGTATGGCTTCAAAACCGGTTGATTTGAATGCAAAGAGACCGGGAAGTAAAATGATCGATGCAAGTATACTCAACGAAGCAGTTAATGGATGCATGGGACCGTGGAAAAATGGTGAAATAATTCAAGTCTAGAATTAAATAAGCTGGGAAAACCGAACACGAGCAGTGATTGGGTAACTGTTTCCGGCATTAAATAAACACGATATAGGTTAATAGAACCTCCCTTCTTTTTATTAAGACTATACGTTAGGAAGACTTGATACCACTAGATGTTCATTACAACGCTCTATATTTTTGAAAAAGGCAACTATTGAAGTGTTGTTGCAGCCGAGATTTTTCTTCAAAAGATATTAAAGAAAAAGATTTATACCTTCATGAAATTAAACAACAATTCAAATGCTTCTAAAGAGCAAATTTATTAGCATTTTTAATTATATTCGAGAAGTTCGGGGTTATTTTTAAAACGCCATGTTGAAGAAAAAAAACGAGATTTGTGCGCACATCTTACCAGAATGAGCATCGAATAAAGCAATTAAGTATTTTGCTGCGTAGAAGATTTCGGAGAAGAGAAAGTTAGTAAATATAACTCAATAAGACCCGTCTCGAAAATTAAGAAAAAAAAACAAAGACCGACACAACCGTTTGGAGGAAATGTAACATCAAGTAATTATTTAACCGTTCGGCCACTTGACGAAAACGCTATCATTACAGGCCCAGGCCAAAGAGAACAGGTTCCCAGGGAGGCGATAGATTATCATAAGCGTTACTTTATTTATTTTAACGGCCAAACACCATGACAAATCTTATTCGGTTATATGGAAGTTCTTAAACGAAAAAACACGAACTTATCGATGTTTGGACGAGATTAATGCTTAGCGTTATACGCTAAAGAGCGGAGAAAGTTTTCAGATTCCAGCCTTAAAATATAAAGGAGATAGTTGAATTTATCGCTAGAATACGAATGAGTTTCAGAGATAGCAGGGTCGGCAATAAGACGATTGAGCTCTTTTCGTTATCGCAGAATTTAAAGTGTTAACCGTAAAAAGGTGTATTAAAAATAAAATCAAAACTGATAGAACGGTTTTATTTTGCGATCCCGGCATATTTATGGTTCGATTTATATATTTACTTGCTTTTTACTTTCAATGTAAGGACAACTAGTCTCACTATCACGGTGCCACTCGTATGGCGAGGTTAATACTCGAAGTTTCGAGATATCGCTTCCTTTTTATGACATACTCGGAAGAAACCATGAAACGCCTCCTTTCTGTAAATTAAAAAATCGATGTTTCTCTTCGATTTTTTCCCTCATCATTTTATTATGCATCAGTCTTTGCTATGTCATATACTTCGAAACTATTTCAATGTAAGGACAGAATAAAAATGATAAGCTAAGACATTATGAAGAAAACATAACTTCTAGATTTAGCAGTTATAAATATTAAAAAGTGCGTTCGTACCAACGAGACTACCAGCCATAATAACGACGCATTTTTCATAAGCTGCAGACTCAATCAATAATTCTGATAACTATTTAAATGAGGAAATTGCTCAGGTTTATAATATTATAATGAGAAAATTTTAGCCTATAATGTAATAAATAATAAAATTTTAAAATTTTGACAGAAACCTTTTTTGGTAATTTCTCTGCGGTAGACGATAAAAAGTTTTTACATCAATAGAGATATGTAAAATGGACGAACTCCAGAATTTTTCCAGTTTTCTGAACTCAATAGAAAATGACATAAAATGGGGAAAAATCGACCTTCCTTCGTAATGTGACTGACAAAAATGGTCGCAACATTCAAATTTCAACGATTTAAAACCACAATGAATGAAACCTGTTCTTGATTCTAAAAAAAATAATTATGATGGAAAAGTATGCTTAGAATGACACCTATTGTAAAACGGGTTAAAAACCAGTAAAAAGATGAATTCCTCGAGTTAAGCTATAAATGGGTTGCCACTTTTTAAAATATATTAAATACGCCTTGGGTCGGGAAAAAATCCATACTAGCATTTTACGATATTGTAAGCCAGGCGAGCGTTCAAATATTATCTAAACGCATCCACGCCAAGGACAAAATAACCAGATATAGAGATTTGAAGACAGTTAAAACGGCCGTGGGAAAGGCCACAGATTCCGAACCTAAACGGTAAAAATAAAAATCTTCAAAAGCCCTTCTAAACATCAACGTGCGGGTTGCTTCGTTAGGGGGCGAGGCCCACGAGCGAACGCGTAAAATTCCCTAAATCGCGATTGCGTATCCTTTTCGCCGATTCCTCGCTTTACTACGGAGAGAAGAGAAAACTCCTTTTATAAATATCTGCCCCACAATGGTCTCCCTGACAACTCGCATTAAAAACGGCCAACTTTATTCGCACTCGCTCCATAAAGCGGCGCGCGAGAGCACTTTACGTCCGTGCAACCGATTCCATCCTCGCGGCGAACAATAACCCGCATCGCGAAGGGGGGGCATCACATTTCTCCAGCGAAAATTTATTCATGGCGCTCTCTCTCTCTCGGAGCCCTTCCTTTCGGGAGTGTACACCTCTTTGCGATACTCCCCGTCGGTGGTCTTTATCTCTTTACGTCCGTGCGATATTTAACGGATACAGACCACCCGCCATGCCCTCCCTCGCCCCGCCTCCACTAGGAAGAGAGAACCGCTCCTCCTGGATAAAACCCATCTCTCCGCGCGAACACAAGACACACGCCCCGCAATGCAACAAATCGCGAGCAAGGATTTTAAAGTACGACGAGGAATCCATTTTTCAAAGGGCGAAGAAGGATGAGAGAAGGAACGCAAAGAGGGAGAGAGGTTCAGAAAAGAACAAGAGTAACCGGCGAGGATAAATTGTAGAAGCAGTTATGTATTTTAAAACTAACTTCTACAACTCGATTTTTTTCTCTTACGTTAAGGTTCGAGTGATTGTGTCTACGTATATGCATATACGTACACACATGCACCTCCGCAATGTTTCATGGCCCCCTCCTTCTTCCACGAGAGCGGCTTTGATTGATGGTGGCGTTTAGGCGGAGGGGATGAGTGCGATCTCAATGGAGACGCCCGAGGGATAACCGCGACAATCCAAACACACCCGCGCAATGCATCTCTCGAGAGACTGCAATGCGATTTTTCAAAAGGCTGTCGACGCTCAGTAAACGAATAGCGAATGATAAGGAGAGCGGCAAAAGGGAAAGGAGAACGAAAGGCACGCCTAGTAGCAAAGGGAACGAGTTTTCCGGCGCAGACTGCGGCGATCGGAATGCAAAACCAGAGATTCATATCCCGAGAATGGAAGCGATAGATAACTGCAAGAGAAATATTAAACATTAATCAGCCAAAACTATCCGTACGGTGATATTTTTAATTCGAAGATAACAATTCATGACCAATATACAAGGCTAATCAGGACAACAAGATGTAATAAAATTACAGAAAGGATTCATTACCGCCTTGGTTCTTATAAAACCCATCGCATGACCATTCAAAAGAGTAACCAGTTTGAAGTTTCGTACCGAAAACGCCCCGACCAACATTGAGGTAATCGCTGCAATATGTTTTTAGGTCGCGTCCAACTCGAAAAGAATTTATTCCCGCTTGTACTTTAGATGGGCCACGAGCCCTCTGCCATTTTGAACCGGCGATCCGGCGCAAGAGCAGCGATGGAAGGGCACCAATGGGAAACACTACGTCGAAAAGACTTTTGTTTGTTTCGTTTTCTTTCAAATAATCTCGGCGGGGAGAAAGTAGAAGGGGTCCGGGCACGCTCCAGCGGCGCGACCTCGTCGTGTCGTCTCCAATTCGAAGAATACCACCCGGGGCATAAAACGATTGTGACGTTCCCATCACCACTGGACACCACCGCCTAAGCAACCAACAAAATAAAAGAAAAACGAAAATGGATCTGGCTGCGTGTTATATGCATCATCTCGGGACTTGTACCAGAAGACTCCGAGGTACATGTTACCTTTCCACGAGAGGCAATCTACGTCGAACAACACGTCGCAATTTTCGCTTGTTCCTCTTTAGTCGAACAAATAAAAATGCTATCCTCATCTCGGTTTATTTTTTCTCAACCCGTCGAACTACAAGAGACATTTATTGTGCGCTAGCGAGAACTCGAGAAAATATCGTTCCGTCCAACGATGGGGATGTAATCGAACATGTCGCAAAGCGCTCTAATGGGCGAGAGGAGCGGATCCCACCAATTAAACCAATCATTCCGAGATAGAGTTGATCAGAGAAGAGATAAAAGAGAAGATAGGTCCCTGAAAGAAGAAAAAAAATTTGATTGATCATTCTCTTTATATTTCCCAGGTTAGCCCAACCCCCACGAAGATCTCTTTCACGTAGAGTAGCACGTCAGCATAGAATAAAGAAGCCATAACACACGACGCGGCATACCCATTGAAATTGTATTATCCCGCATATAGTCACCGTGTTCTCCGTGAGAGCTGACGACATCAACTTCGGTAAAAAGAAAAGACAGAGTCGAGTGGAAGAATTGTTCCACACTCGGGTAATTGAGGAAAAACATCAAATAATTGATACATAATTTTTCCTAGCCTTAAAGTGGAATTGGAGTATCAAATGAGAAAATGCAGACATTTACGAGTGATGGAAAATAAAAGAAACAAGGACTGATAGCTTTGTACATCATAACAAAGCGTGAAGAGGTCTGGAAGTCGAATGCGAGGGTAAATTTCAAGTTATATATAATCTAACAAGAAAAACACCGGGTTTCCGCCCCCGAAATACTGGCTTCACCCTTCTCAGAGGGCGTTCGCGAAGTGCGAGGAAAAATGGCGGATAGGCCATGACAGTGGTGCCCAACATTTTTACATGGCGGGCCGCATTAGAGTTTAAATCGGAAGTTACCTGTATTTTCTGAGGTTCCATATGAGTGAAAATAAATTTCAAATATGGTACATATGGTTAAGATTTCAATATTAAAATTTTTATTGTCTAAATTTTCATGAAAATGTATTAATTTGTTTGCTCAATTTTTCGGATTGATTTTTCATCATAGCTTTGCGGGCCGCGCAAAAACCCTTCGAGGGCCGCATCCGGCCCACGAGCCGTAGGTTTGGCATCAGTGGGATAGAAAGTACGAAAAAAATACGGCGAGACGTTTTTTTCGACATTATTTGGAACAGTTAACCAAAAGAGAGTTTCACTATTAAAGCGAAAAAAACTCGATCAGCTAAATTAATCCATTAAAAGTTGCTGTTAATTTAACCAAAGTAATTCATTTATAGCATCATTACTGAAGATGAGAGCGTAGCTGTCGAAACATCGGTGTCTAGTTTAAAAAATTTTTTGGTTAGAGTCTACGGTGTGAGTGCCTCCTTGGAGTGTGTGTGTGTGCCTGTGTCTTCATCAAGGATTAGGTCCCCGACGTTCCCAACGGAGACCTGCAGCGCGTACGTGAGTTTTCTCTTTCCTTTTAATTGACGGTGAAGGATCTTTTACTTTTTATTTATAGCATCAAGGTAACAAAACGCAAACCACTACGAGGTGGCTACTTCATCTACATAAACAATAAAAGAGATTTTGGTAAAGTCGGATGACAAATATTGATAACAACCATTACAAGAGCTGGTTTATTTTAATCAGTAAGTATAAACAAAACAACTTATGATGCCTACTTTCCATTTAATCATGTATTTAATACTTATATCGGCTTTAATAGCTTTAAAGTCATCGCGGATATGTAGCTCTTTGTGTTCCCCAATTTTATAATTTAGCGTTATAAAATACTACAAATACATTCGAACGGAATATTAAATTGATCACGCGTATTTGAGAGGCAAAAATAACGCGTGTACGTATTACCGAATCTGAGTCCAACAATAGTTTTTACTACGGCAACACTCTCGTAATGAGTGATAAAAACTGAAAAATCGCCAGTATTTACGCGAAATTCTAAGAAATACAATCGGTAAGCAAAATTCTACGATAAAAATTAGAATCTTCATTCCTTTCCTCCGAGAATAGTACAAAACTCTCTCCGATATTACAATTCTTAGACATTTTAAAGTTCAAGAGAAAATTACCTTGCACGAAGGATTTCATATTTCCCATGTAAATCAAATGGGAAGGATAGTTTCTGGAATCAAACCCGGGACTTCAATCTTCGCAACAAAAACTATCCTCGGGAGCTCGTCCCATGTAACAAGAGATTTCCACAAGTTTCCTGAAAGTCGGTCTATTGGTTCAAAAGTTAATAGGGGGAGACGTACAAATAGACAGACACAACGGCAAAACTATAAGCCTATTTCCATGCTGGAAAGTAGGCTAAAAAATCTTCCGATAGCGCAATTAAATCGGAACAAATCAGAAAATAATCTGGAATAAACTGCATATTTAATAAAAAGATAATTACTGATGCTACTGAAACTGTGATCATAAATCACTCTACAATTTTCGGTCTCTCTACTGCCATTCCAGCAAAGTTTACAAGTGCATCGTATCGACCGAAAAGAGAAAGTCTATAAATAAGTGCAGCGCGTTATTCGATCTTACAGGATAATTGAACTCCTCACATCACATAAATAAAGGAGAAATCGCGGGAGTTTTTTCAATGTCGGTTATCAATCTATCAAATATGATGTCGACACATTCTAAAGTTGGAACGCAGACTCTAAAAGATAAACACAGTAGAATTCGATTCTCGGATTAGATAGGCACATTTCCTGAAAAACAATCGTGCTAAATTGATTACTTCGTCTGTATGTCCGCCCTTTCCAAATTAATTATTCATTCTTATTTAATTTTCAGGAAATTAATTTCTTTATGGATAGGTGTCGAAAAATTATTATTTTACATGTAAATAATTTTTGGGGTAGCTAATAGATTTTTTCGCTAGTCTCTAACTGCTGGAGGATTCAAACATCTGAAATGATATTAGTTGATAGTTACTTCACGTGTTTTTGAAATGAAACATCACCACTGATTAAATGCTAAATTTGTTCAATCAACTGTGTTATATGTCCAAGAGTTACTAAGGTATACATATATGTATCAACTATAATTTTCAGTTTGTAATGAATGAATTTGAGTGAAATGAAAGTGATTACTAAGAGAAAAAAATATTTTAATTTAAAAATTTCTACTTATGAAGGTGTATTCTGTCTATTTTATAATTTTTATCAGTTACCGGTTGAAATTACTTTAAACTGCTTACTTACTATTGACTTATTGCTCTTAGCATAATAAAAATCTGATAAATATGGAGTCATCATTAAGCGAAGACTTTACATTACACTCTTAATGTGCATGAATTAAAGCATAGCCCAGTCGGCCATTCAACGCAGGAAACTACCACCATACTTCAGAGCATTTATTCCGCGAATATTTTTCGAGTTTTACCGACGCATACTTCATCCTTGTCGCCTATTAGGCTACCGTGACCAAGATCGCCATAACATCTCCCCGTATAATCACCGAGACGAAGAAAGAAAGCGGACTTATCGGATGGGACAGATGGCTCCGAAAAGTGTCCGCCCAACAACTTTTCACTCCCGTTTCACTCCAAACGAGAGAGCAGTCGCCGGACCCTCTCAAAAAGACGCCCCGGGGAAAGCGAGGTCTCCTCCGCAGGCAAGATTTGCCAAGGGACGCCATCGACGCCTATGCGGAGTGAGAACGGAGCAAAAGAGAAAGGAGAGGGTGGAGGGAGATGGGTGGGGGGAGGGCAGAAGGGCCGAGGAGTGACCATTAGAGAGGAGCGCTCCTTCCACCTGCCGACGAGACGAGGCGTGACTTCAACCCCAACGAGTCACTTATCTTTTTAAAAAGAGAGTGAGGCTGTTTGTAAAGCGAGATGTTGGGGAGGGGCATGGAACCAAGCTCTCTGGACCAGCACCGCCCTAACTTCCTCTCTCTCTCTCCCGCCAACTATCGCATGGACATGTGTCTTTTGATTCTGAGTTAACGCCGACCTCTCTCTCTCTCTCTTTCTCCCCTCATCTTTCTACCTCCATCCTCTCACTCTCCTTGCGCGGTAGGGCTTATATTCGAAGAGAAGAGGAGGGAAATATGTGCGAAGAAGAACCTTTCGAAATAGATACCTCTGATCGCGGAGAATCTAACAATGGAGAGACAATGTCCGAGGAATTCACCCGTATTTCAAAAGCTTGAAGCAGTCGCTAATTCTTAATGGCACCTCATAAATATCCAGAGAGCATTAGAGGAATAATTCTATTTATTCTAAAACTGTAAAGTAATACCTAAGGATCAAGTAAACCTTAAAACTTCGCCAATGCAAAATTTGAGGGTAACCAGAATTGCTTTTATGCTGTAAGCAGAGATATATACCACATGATAATGTGGTTTAGGAGTTTAACTAAGTATTTATTATTGATAGCTTACGATTAATTGATGAAAGTAGAAGAGATTGGTGCTTAAGGAATTAAATAAAATATTTAACTGGTCACAAAGTTATTCATGAAAAATAAACAAACTATAGAATAAAGCAATAGATCATACTTTTATCAAATAATGCAATGATAAGATATTTAACTTCACTATTTATAAATTATGAATAACAAATATTCTACGAAAGACAAATATTCGATGATGGGACAGTGTGTTTCGAGTTTCGCGAAACATTTCAGGCGAAAAAGTAAAATGCGCCCGAATCGTTGGCATATCTTACCATAGATCGAAAATCGATAAAAACATCAACACCGTCAGAGAATTTTACGTTCTTTTTAGTTCGACAGGAATTATCAGCGAGACACGGTCTCCCATCTCTCCCTATCACTCCCTTAAAGATTTCACCGCTCAAAAAAATTAGACAATCTCCGGCGTCGTCATCCCGAACGGACCCAGTCGCCATAAATAAACCTTTAGAGGTCGCTGTAAAAATATATTAAGAAAAGATTGAAGTCCCTGATTCGATTCCGAGGAGAGGGGGAGGGGAGGGGGAGAGAGGAGGGGGAGAGGGGGAGGGGGACCGGGAGGATTCCCGGCGATTTTCCGATCGTCGGCCACGCCCTCCTCCTTTCTGCGCGACTCTCCTCGCGGGGCACTTTCATTGAATTAACTTTTGAATTCTCGCCACCGCCACGCCCTCACCCCGTGAACCCATCCATCCATTCACCCCCCGCCCTTCCCCTGCTCTCTCTGCCTTCTTCCTACACTCTTTCGCCTTACCAGACGCCCTGTGAAAACGAACCTCCCACTCCCGCCGCACCAAGTACCGTCGCTCCTTTCGACTTTTTTTTACATGCGACTCACAATTTCTGTTCCGCTCGATCGGATTGTTGAGCAGTCATTTTCGCGGAAACGGTTGAAATAAAAGTGCCTTTCCTTAAGACGAGTGACGCGGTGGGAAAATGATCGGGTGCTAGGGATTGAGTAACTACGATACGAAAGTGATTTTTAAGATAAGCGGTAAAATAACGGAGAGGAAATTCGCAAAGATTGCCAGTGTTCGTAAACAAAAAAGATCTCATTTAAACACGAAAGGTGTGGGTTAAGAGTTTTTTTTAAGGGAATGAGGTATTCTACGAGATGACGAGGTTTAGCACCTCGAGGGCTTTGGAATTCTGCTTAGGAAGGGAGCATTTCATCACACGAAATTATCGATTGTTAGTCCCGGAGAGGAGAATCGACCAATGAGATGAATTTATCGCAACAGGAGCTACAAAAAAAGGCTTCAAATAATCAACGCGATCAATTTAATATCAGTCTTCGCTTTTTAAAACCGGTAAAATACAAACGAATAAAAATGTATTGCGGAAAAAAGGTGTTTTCCCGTGTGCAAAGACAACCTTGACAGAGGAAGCTTTGCCGATAAAGAAGGCGATGGATTTTTCAAAAAAGATAAATCGAAATCTATTTGAGGATAAGTACCGAAAATAATTCTTCGTTGACCAATCCTCTTTTTAACACAAACGCTAGGAAATAAAAATATAAAAGTTAATCCCGAATTTATTTTTGGCTCGCAAAAGTAGAATTCTGTTGGACCAGATAAAAGTCCATAAAAACTACCTAATAATAAGTATGCACCATGAACCGCTAACTTTCGGAGGCTCCACTCCCTCGATTCGCCAAACTTTCTCTCAGACAAAAAATAAACCCACCATTATATTAATTTCGACAGAACTCCGCCTGAACCGAAAAAAAAATCGCGATACCGAAAATGAGACACATAAATCCCATTTTGGAATCTCCGTCGGAATTGGGCGGATGGGACGGCGAGGACTGGACTAAAACTCCAAAATAATGACTCTTATCGCAATCAGTGGTTAAGGACACGGAATTTCTTGGAAGAAGATCGATCGCGTTCTTTTTTTACTGAATCCTTGTACTTCGAAGGGTAAAATGGAGTGCGGTTTCCGTCAAGCCGCCCCATGGGGCCATCGGGAAAAGGGAGTAAACTACCATTTATAGACTGCGGTCTCATCGGAGAGCTGAATCAACGAGATTACGCGCGAAAGGAGAAGAGAAACAAAAATTGACAGGAAGATAATAATGAACGTGAAACGATCTTAAAAAATAAACCGCGTTCGCTTTGCAATTACATTAAATACACCGCGATAAACTCGCCAATTGAAAGTATGACATAATTACCAACTTACGGGCACATCAGCCGAGTTAATTTTTACATATTAAATAAACTACGGCTACATTGGCATACTTGAATGTTCTTAATATAAATGAAAACTGAATAAGATTTACTTATTAGCAACGCCACTGAAATCATTATTTTACCTTGAAGTCAGGGGCGGCCCGTGGAATTTTGGTGCACCGGGCAAGATAGCTCTCCAGCGCTCCCTCCATAAATATTAGCTGAGATATTTACAAAGCACGTGATAATTTATACATCGCTCTGTAAAATTATCGATAATGAAAAAATAAATGGAATGCCATTAAGATTCCAGCCTTCTCCGCGATATGAATTGATATCCAAGATTTATTCACTTGCAAGTAATTCATAGACAGATAGTCGGGATAGCGTCCCCAAGATTTTGGCGCCCCGGGCAGTCGCATGGCTCTCCCGTACCTCGGGCAGGCCCTGCTTGAAGTAACTGTACCTATTTCGAGAAAATATTGCAACATATCCTCGAATCAATGTGCAGCGCAAACATTCGCATGCACTCACATCAGTAAAAATTAGGAAATTGGATTCGAATGGTTAGAAATACATCGCAGCGGATAAAACCATGCACGTAGGAAAAATATTTTCACTGCAACGTATCAGCCCAGTTTTTTCCCGCAAGTGCAGCAAGTGAAAACGCAGAAACCCTACAAGGAAGCCATGGCAAAAAAGCGCGATTCACCGGATAAAACAACACGGCGCAACTGCGAGAAAGGGCAATAAAAAAGGGAAAAACACGAAGATAATAACGACTCCGGTCGCTGCCAATGGAGTAAGGGCATGCGAAGCGTCCGGCGAGCTGCTTTCACCCTCCCAAGAAAATCCTGACGACCAGTCGTGGGTGAAGCTGGAAAGGAGCGTTTTGCTCGTTGAAAAGATGAACGATTTGCCGGCCATTCGCCCACACTCCGTGTCATTCCGATCTTGATCGAGCGACCCCTAGACTTTTTTCTTCGCGTCGATAAACACGGGAAGGGCGGCGTCAAGCGTTCCCTCTTCCTCGCGGTGCAATTACCTACGGAAGGCGGTGGGGGATGCGGATCGTCCGCGGAGGTTTTTACTGCGCGCCCCAATGCGCCCTCCTCGGCCCTCTTTTTTCCACCAATCATGCCACCTTGAGCCCAGTGCAATATCGCGGGGTAGTACGAAATATTGTTTATCGATCGGCTTTGCGGTATCCCTTTGAAAGGGCCGGGAATCAGGTCAGCGCGAGACAATGCAGGACTTTCCCAAAGGGTCATAAATAAATGCTAACCCCTCCCTTCCCTCCTTAACTCATTCCCTCCCGCTCTTTTGTTTGGACCCGCCGCCGTGTGCCTCATTTGAAAAAAAAGCAACTCGTGGCGGAAAGTTCCGGCGGTGGGAGTGGCGCACGGGGAGCGGTGAGAAAGCGGAGAGGGAGGTGGAGGAAAAGAAGGAGGGGGAGGAAAAGAAGGAGGTGGAGGAGGGAGAGAAAGAGGAGGATCGTGTGCGTAGATGCAGCATCCGGCGATTCGTCACTGGTAAAAGTTCGAGGGTGAATGCCTCTCCCACAGTCTGGTCAAAGTTTCCAGAAACAAGATAAGAAAAACATAAAACTGAGATTCTAACACACAGGTCACATTCCACAGCCATTAGCATTTTTGATTAATTTGCATAGAAACATAGCGAGGTAAAATTTGAATCCAAATTTGCAAAATCCACAGCAGCTAGAGAAAAACACAGTCGTGACCTTAAGGGAAGACAAAAATAATTCGAGATGTTGAATATCACGCAAACCTATAGGGATACCAACGCGATAGTTTCTCGAGTAGATGAACGGCAAGAATAATCGCGTTAGTTCATACGCGATGTCATTTTTACAAAATTTTAATCAAATGAAATGTTTAAACTTGAAACTTTTACTTATGATGAATTTCAATTGCTTTCCTGAATAAATAATAGATTATATATGAAAATATATTAAATTTTTGTGATAAAATACTGCCAAGCAAATGCATATAACTAAGGTCGCGGTAACCTCGATGTATGACTGCTTGTAATTATTCAGAGGAATCTAGGTTCGAGGCATTATTATATTTCTTGGTTTACTTATTTAAAATTATACTACTGAATTCCTAATTAAAATAAAAAATTAAAAAACCGACGAAATCGCCATAATTATAACTTACAATTAGTAAACAATGAGACGTCATTACTCTAACTTACTATGTATATATTTCATTGCATAATCAACCATATTCACTGCCATTTAACGAAACGTCTGATTTATATTTGCTTCAAAATTTTGGGGATTATTTATAGCTTTGCCGGTGGAACCCAATTATATGACAATCCCGGCATACATAAAAACAATTTAAATATGAATAAGAGGTTTCAGGTAACAGTTGTTTACGCGCTAACAATGACCAAACGAAGTGTGCAATCCATCTTAGTAAAAACGCTCTCATATCTTACGTTACACCTTCAAGAACCTATAAATAAATCACGTAAAAGAAAACTGATCCATTTAGGTCAATATAAATGAAATATGGCTTACGCTGAAATCAAACCATTAATCAAGATTTTTCATTGCTTGACCGCTGAACACGTTCAAACTAATTTCCAGCGTAACTTCGACATATGAGTAGATATCTTTATCAACTTTCATGCAAACATACGTTAAACAAGCAAAAAATTGGGTCATATTCATAATCGCAAGTTAAAAGTACAATTTTTAAAAGAAATAAAACAACAAAATTAGTAATACTTTCGATGAGTACTAAGTAACTTACGGCAATGACGGCATCTAATAAAATTTTGATTCTAAGCATTAATGTCAGGGTGCATGTTTCTGCTGGCTGATAATTCATGACAAACATTATATTGTTTGAATATTCTTTAAAATTTCGGACATCTGTTATTGTGAAACGATAGATTTTAATGAAATATGAAAATTATTTCAATTTTGACAAGCATTTCAAGTAATAATACAAAACAGAGCACTTATCAAAGAATAATATAAAGGTAAATCCACATCTATCAATTATAAAAAGTAAATAAACAGGAACATGTTTCAATAATACCGTGAGAGAAAGAGTTTTTAACGAAGAACCACAACGTTACGTAACATTATTACTCTCTTTATCTTCAGATTTTTTTAGAGCTACACATCTTATTGTGTGATACGGGTGAGGGAACCAAATTAAGCAACACACCTCGGAAAATTGCAATTTATTTCCCTTCACGACTGAGTAAAAACACAGTAACAGCCCTTAACATTACGGAGTTCCGTTAGAATGTCTTTTTATGTGCTCTAAGTTCTTATCAATATATTCAAAAGGCAATCTGAATATTTTTTCTCCGTGACTACGAAGCAGGAGACGTAACGGCCCAACAACCAATTTTAAAATGGAACAAATCATGCTTTTACTCACTTTACTTTTTTAATTACAAAAAATTGACACGAAATGGTGATAAAAGGCACGAAAGAATATTTTACATACGATATAAACGATAAAATATTCGAGATCTAAATTCACCTCCGCCAATTCTGTAATCTATATATTTATCAATACATCTGATATATATCTATACATCTCATTGCAGCTAAATTTTCTTACTCGGCTCCATCTTTAAATAACTAGAACGACTATGTAGCAATCTTACGGAGTGAAATAAGCCATAAAAATCGACACCCAAAGCGAGTTTCCAATCCGCCACCTTGACTTACAGGTAATTATAACCTCCTCGACTCAGCGATATGCTCATGCATTACACCTCATTAGAATCATACTACGGCTAATCTCTGACAGAGTGGACGTTGGGCCCTCAATACCAAATTAACGAGAGGTGGGATCGCTTTGAGAAAAAATTACCTTACCTCAGAGCCGGGAGCGTGAAAACATATTTTCTCGATATATATCCTGCCCGTATTTCGGGATGCATAATTTATGCGTCCATGGGCCCTAGCAGCTAAACAGAAAGGAGATGGAGAGAGAGAGAGAGGGAGAGAGAACCACTCACGCGAAAGTTACACCAAATCAGCTCGGAAATGGACCTCTCTCTCTCTCTGCCCCTCTCACACACACGCACGCACACACACATACACACACGAACGCACACTTCTAACGGAGGGTGGAGCTATATAGCGTCCACCGCTTCCGGGTTAAGGAAACCCAACAGATGAGACCGGATAAGCATCATAAGGGGAGTTGCTCTAGCAAACTGAGAAGCAATAAATTAATGCATTAGGTATTCGTGGAACACAACGGACTCTTGAGAGAATCTCTTCCCGTGACAAGGGCTAATGAGGGAGAGGCGGCGGCTGGTTTATTCTGCTTTGTCCTTTCGCACGGCCGACTATTTCGAACGCCCTTATTCCACCGGATATATGTTTCACTCAATTGCACTTCGGGAAAAAAAAGCGATTTAAATTCACTGAAAGCAGGTTTGACGAACGATTTGATGGCTATTTTCTATATTTAAGCTACGTGCACCCAGGATTGTGCTTCGAAAAAAAGAAGTCGGCGAGGATACTCCATATACGTGATACACTCCGAGAACTTGTTCTAGTGGAGTAGCCTGGGAGACAAAGCGCTAAAGCGGTTCGTTAATTCAAAGGAGCTACTTAGAACCGAACTATGAAAAAAATAATAAAAATGAGATCTCACATAGATTTGTAAATGGCTGTATTGGATTCTAAGCAACGCTGCGGAAAGAAACTCGGCATGAAATTTATAGGAGAAATGTGGAGCTTTCCCAAATTTCGCAAGAAAAAATAAACTGAGAATCTCTTTAAGATTTCGATCTGACAAGAACAGTCAGTAAATATGCAGAAAAATACAATTCAGAACTCCATTCGGGAGTTGATACATAAAGAACTGAAAAACTAACGGCCAAGACATTTGAAGACCACGATGGTTGGAAAATAAAGTTTAACTGGACTATTAAGACACGACATCAATTGGTAACCTAAATGAAACTTGAACGAAGAGTCTAGTCCAAAAACACGATTTTTACGCGTCTTTTATTCGAATTTTCTTTTTAAATCGTTCTAAAATGCAAATTATTCAAAATTCCAAGGATATATGTCAATAACTTCGTCTCGATGGTCACGATAATCTATACCAAGGTCAGAACAAGATTCTTCGATCGAAAAGATAAAGATCAAACCCTTATCGGAGCTTCATCGTGTCGAATTAACTTTCGACACCTGACGGCAAGACAAGGTGAATAATAAAACATGCCAAAGACGTTACTTATTTGTGATTTTTCATGTCAGATTAGCAATACTTAATTCTATGCCCGAGGCAAAGGTAATTTAGGTCTGGCTACATCGTGAGTACAAGATGTTATCCTAAGGCATGCCCAGAAAACAATGCCAGATTAACCGGGGCGCAGTTGCGCCAGGACCTCGTGATCAAGTGGGCACCACGGGGTCCCCGACCCTATCGGCGACGGAGGTGTGAGCGTGGGAGGAGTGCTCTGAGAACAATTTTGCGTCAGGATCAGTTCAGAAATACTGACTAACTGGAAATTTTTCGTGAATATATTCTAGTTGAAAGAAACTTTAGAAGACTCGTTTAAGAGCTACACAGCGATCCTGCTGTGCCAGAATATTATGCTTTCGTCACTCTCTTTAATGTTCAATGAATGTGTAAAAGAGATAACCATAATGACGAATGAAAATAATAATTAATTCCGAAAATAATGTAATAACAGCAAAAGTAATTGAACATTTTCTGGAGAGCATCAAAGAGAGAAATTTTCATGTGATGCTTATCTAAAGATTCTCCCTCCTCTGGAGAGCGTCGCACATCAGCGAAACTGATGAAATAGCAGGATAGATAAAAAAACCAGTTGGAAACGTCAGTATTCATTGAATGATGGCAGTATTAAAGAATGTCCACGCTAACTAGCAATCGCAAGGGGCACACAAGTAGAAATTCTTAAATGGAACTGTTTGCGGACAAATAATTAGGCCGCCGCGTTGTCAAAAGAGTATAGTAAAGGCTAACGCATGAGTTATTCTTCAATTACAACTTCCTTGCTGGCCAACGGTCACAAATGCGGTTCTTATATCATTATTATCCACAACCTAACCCTAATCAATAATTCAAAATCTCTATATTGCGACTAGGCAGCAATACCCCAACATTTCACTTTCCCTCCCTATTGCAAAATTCACCAGCAACGGACAACTATCACCGTGATCACGGCTGCATTAAAATCCAAATGCCTTTCCGCCGTACTTTATCTCAAGCAAAAATACCGCCTTTCAAAAAACCACCGGAGCGATGAATAAATCCGTATTTTTTCCCACCGACGAAATGCAACGCACGAGTCGAACTGCGAATATTTCGCCAGAGACGATCGATTTCATTCCGCGCTTCGGTACAAGGCCCGCGATTCCGAAATGCGGGCGATGCACGCACGTTAAAGAGACTCGCGCATACTTTCACCAAGGCGTCCGGCGTGAGAGGAGGGTCATCGGCACGCACGCACTCACTCACGCACTCGTGGGAAAGGCCGCCGTACGACCAAACAAGGGACTTCCGCAAATTCGACTCTCCCTCCGCATCTCTCTCTCTCTCTCTCTCCGTCTCCGGGCGAGTTCTTAAGCGAGAGCACGTTACCGCTTCCACGAAGCGACGAGATTTTAATGGAAGGGGTTGAGAGAGAGAGAGGAAAATGGAAGCGGATGAAGATCTCGGTATTGCGGCGGAGAAAGAAGGTAAAAAGAGGAGTTTTTTTAGCAGGGGCGACACACCCTTCAACGAGAGAGCGATGCCTTAGTCACCGCGCAGAATGAGCATCGGACGAGAGGTCTTCTCGATGGCGATAAAAGAGACTCTGGCCCGAGGGAGGAAACGTAAGAAAATGGGCACTCCCACGCCTAAGCAAGAGAGAGAGAATATAAGTTGAATTTCGAAGCGCGAGTCACCGTCCCTATCCATTCGCAGTATTCGGCCAAAGAAAGTTCGACGCCACTTTGTGCGGCTGGAGAGAAAAAAGGCCATTAATCAGCTCCAGAGGAGAAGGCTCAGGAAATGCCAACCTCGAAGAAACTTTTGTAGTCGAGGGTTGACAAATGAAAATCTCTCACTGACGCATACGAAACATAAGGTAAAACTCGATCCGATGGAATGATCCATCTCAAAGAAGAATTAAGAAAGTTTTTTAAGATCCGCAGAAATCTTTCTCTCCTTTCTCCCCCTTAACGATGAAATGTTCCGACTTTTTTGTAACATAACGAGATCTATATCGCGGGAAACAGAAAATAAAGAGAAGTAACAAGTTGGACAATTATTCTCCTGGTTATGCGTTTGGCCGTAGACTTTGGGTGAATTAAAACTGAGAAATTAACACGATACCGAAATTGCACTTTGACTCGAAAGTAATTACAATTTATTATCAAGGTAGGGAGCTTTTACATGAATAAGGTATATCTTAGTAACTAATAGGGTAGCATCATTGCTAAAAGAAATCTAGTCTCTACTGATTCGCCTACTAAACGAATGACGAATCTTTCTGCTTCTAGTTGAAGAATGCACTAGCATCAACGTCAAAATTGACACTAGAGGAAAGTCATTCTAATTTAAGCAACTTCTTAAAATCGTGACATTTCATCTTGACAACAGTTTTATTTATCCAAATAGAACAGTTATAACGATACAAAAAACGCTCAGATTTTATAACAAATAATGATTCCGACTGTATGGCTGGCTATAATATACCAATACTATATTTCAAAGTAAAAGAGCAAGAAACTTGGATATCCCATTATTAACAAATTACGTTTAGAAAAAAATAAACTTAAAATGTTATGGAGATAAAAATAACTAATAACTAATTAATAATAACTTTATTCAAACCAGTTAAAATTTTAATGAATCTTTCACTTAAAACAAAGCGCACCAGTGTTCGAAATTTTCAACAAAATCTACGCACAATAAATTAATTAAGAAAATACTGTAGATGTGAAATGGCAAAATAGTGCAAATTCGCATTTCGCCAAAAAATATTCGTCCCCACAGATACACCAAACGTTGTTTATAATAATTTAAATTTGCGCAAACAATATATAAATAGAATTCCTATGGATTAAATGGCTTTTCATCTAATTAAAATGTACTTTCCATTATAATAGTGAATCGTGCGGCTTTCATCTCACTATAATTGAATTATATTTATTATACCTGGCACAAAGGATTTCGCTGCGTTGCTGTTCCATGTTCTTATTAATTTTTCGGATCGTTACGCCGCGTTTCTATCATATTTTATTTGACTTTATGTCCATTGTTGGTATCTTATACGCCAGAGAATATATAATCCCTCGCGCCTATTTAAAATGTTTTTAAGAGTAATAAAGCATATTGTATTCCGAAAATTAGTTTGCAATGATTAAAGGATGATTTTATTTCTGTCAGGTCAAACATAGTATCCCATTTAAGCAAAAAAGGCGAGAAGAAAAAACTGTATATAAAAATAATGTTTCTACTAATTTTACAGAGCAAACGCTTATTAGATTTGTCATAAAATTCATAAGTGAAATAGGCTGAAAAAACAATTTCCGTTCTCCGCTTATAGGTAAAGGAACATGTACCGATTTTATGCCAGTTACATATAGCTATTTGTGTCTTCAACCCTCTAAGTGCCACACAACGATTATATCGTTGTTGCTTCTCCGGCCAAAAGTGCCGACGACGATATAATCGTTGTTATGCAGAGCAAGTTATAAATCGATGCTGTTCATTTAATATTGATCGAAGACAGATTGTGATAGCATCTAATTAAAGAGGAGATTACGTATCTTTCATATTTGCAGCATATTTTTGTTTACTTCGTGACTTAAGTTTAAGTTGATTCATTTCGTATGCTCGTATTCGCGCCAAGTTAATGATAGAGTCAGATGAATCGGCATTTCGCTAAGTGCCAAAATAAGCAAATGTTTCGCACTCAGCTCCTTCTAATATGTTTTGAAATTCAATGGACCTGCTGACATCACGATTACTGATTTTTTTAACACCACTAGCAACTTCCATTGAAAGCAGTGAAAATTAATCGCTAGGCGGAAAAAACACATTTGGTTGCGGAGAAAAGTAAAGGCAAGCGATCTATCTACCAAATATCGGTCACTGTAGTCATTTTTATTGTTGACAAAGGATTTGCTTAGTTCTCGTGCATATGAACGAGACTATAAGAGGCTCACGCGGGAAATAGCTTCCAGTATGGCCGCTGCCTTACTTCGTGAAAGTTCAAAGTAACGTTTCGTATCCCTCGTACTTCACGATGGCCTCTTCATCTAAGGATACATTTGAGGTTCGGGATGATGATGAATTGTTTGGAAAAAGATGTTGCTGAGCGATCGGAAGAACACGGTGGAAAAGAGGACTCAAGTGAAGTATCTGTTAGAAAAAAGAAACCAGTTGGTATTGTGTACAGTGATGAGAGTGCTGTAGAAGAGAGTGATGAAGATGATCGTGCGATTATTGACTCAATGTATGTGTCCCCCGAATACATCGAAATCGCCGATAACAGCGATACTCCCATGACTGCAAAATTCAGTTATATGGAGACTCCTGGCCCGAAGCACGCACCTCCGCCAAACTCAGTTCCCATAGGGTATTTCAATCTTTTTTTCACCCATAGTCTTTGAATGATGCTTGTGCAGGAAACAAAACAAATATTTTAGAAGTGACTTAACTTCTTTTTCTTGGATATAGGGAAAAGAAATCCAAAAAAACCTGTTCTGTTGTTGTCTACACATTCTGTGGCAGAAAGCAAAACTGTGAGTAGGATACGACATAGCTTACGTAAAGAAACTGTAAGACCAGAAATGGTAGAATGGTACAATAAATATATGGGTGGGGTGGATCTATTAGATATGATGGTGTATTTGCATCTGGATGAAAGATGCTCTTTGAAATATTGGAAAAAGGTGGTTTTCAGTGTAGTTGCGCGCATGGTTCTAAATGCGTATACTCTATATCAGATGTGGACAAACCGCGGCTCTTTTGTCCTAGCATGTGGCTCTTTTAAATTTCCATTCAGTGGCGTTTCATCGTTTTTCTCTACAGAACACAATGACGTAGTGTGACTCGAGACGTGTTTGGGATGCCGAATGGACATTCATGATATCCAAATTCCTTTGGATACAGGTTATGTTTTACTGTTTATATTTATGAGCGCAGAATGTGTTATGCGGCTCTCGAACTTCTGAAAATCACCGTATGCGGCTCCGTGGGCAAGTAGGTTTGGCCACCCCTGTTATATATAAAGAAAGTAATCCAGATAACAGAATAACTATATTGCAGTTCACATCTAGCATCATCGATACAATTGAAGCTGGGTGGCTATCA
The DNA here is from genome assembly GCA_028673005.1 of Tanypteryx hageni. Lineage (NCBI taxonomy): Eukaryota > Metazoa > Arthropoda > Insecta > Odonata > Petaluridae > Tanypteryx > Tanypteryx hageni. Next base: position 106,744,961 of record CM054113.1, on the reverse strand, counting down.
GAAAAGAACTTGTCTTCTGGTAGGAGCGATGAAACTGCTACACCATTAACGTTTGGTGTAAGAAAACTACATGCACGGAAAGAGAAGGCATGTGTGGTTAGCAGTAGAAAAGATGGTGGATCAGTGCAAAGACCTCGTACAGTGTGTGTTAAATGTGAGAAATGTTTACATCATGAATGTTTAATGAAACATAAATGCTAAAATTTAAAAAAATATCTTAATGACCCAGAATGCCTGTCCCTACTTCATTTTATCTCAGAATTGAGAAAGCAGCATTGTAATAGAAACTCGACCATTAATTGTTTATTTTATATATTTGTGTGAATATTTTTGGATTGAATTTTCTACATAATTTCCTGTATAAAAATTTAATAACATTAACAGTGAGCTTTAAATATAATTGTCTTTCTTTATGCTCAACTATATATTTTTATTTAAAAAATGTAAAATGAAAAAACATTTTATAAGAGAACAAATAACTGTGCTATTCAAAAAAGATAATATTTCCTTGTAAATTCAAGTTATTTCTACAACTTTTGAAAAACCAAACAAATATTAAGAAATAATCTGTGTATGGTATTAGAGTTTTGGATTTCCGGCGATATTTTTCATCTAGGGAAACGGGAATTAGATTTTCAAATATCCCGGGAATAAGAATGATTTCGCATTTTGAATATTCAATTCACTATTTTTCATTTAAACATGATATTTATTATTGATGCAACATAAATACATAAGTGTTTAATAAATACCAATGACATGTGATACATTATTTGCGACAAATTGTTAGCAGATTATATATTCTTTGAATTGCGCAACCGATCTTTCCTCGATTTTGACGATATAGCGATAACAAGAGACCAACTACTAATGTAGCCTATATTGAAATTCCAACCAAGTTAAAATTGAGGGTAGAAAATGTATGAAAGAGTTTTAAAAACAATCTAAAATCTATAAGAACTTTCTTATGTCCCTTTGTGGCTCCCTATGTAATGCTATAAAAATGAAAATAACCCGATAAAGGATCGAAATATTTTTTAAATTTGGCAGGAATGCTAGATTTACATATTTTAAGGTGATGACGAAAAGCTCGAAAAAAGTCCTGGGTTTGACTCCAAGAAAGACATTTCCAGTTCCCATAATATAACACGTAAACATCGACTTTTCGACGTGCAGACTTCTATTCTTTTTGAGATCTAAATGAGAAAGAATTAACCTACGATCTTCGATTTAAACCATTTTAAAGAAAAAATTATAATATTTCTTATTCTGTTCATCTTTTTCCGCCGACAGTTCGAAATTTCCCATGTTAAACGTTTAATTAATATATTTTGGGAAAATATTGCCATTTTAACGGAATTTTTTCTTGTCAACCAATTACATTGTTAAACCTCGAAATCCTATTGTCAATTCATTTCTTATGGGTGAAAGCGTGTTTTGAATGTTTTTAATACTAGAGAGAGGGAGAAAGAGAAGGAGAGGGAAATGAATTTCCTAGCAAACTACATTCGTTGCGTTATATGCGAGAAGGAATAAATTTGAATGCATAACATTAATCATTCGCATATAAAAATCACTTAGAATCATCGTAGGAGTTCGAGACTTAAAACAACGAACGCCTAAAAGAACGAAAGTTTGTTTTCCCGCTATCGACTTTTAAATATGTGTCGAATTGATCAACAGATAAGTTTTTAACGCGAGAATTTGACGCATTCTTAGTGATTTGCGTTGTTGCCGGTTTCATGTAATTGGGTACCACTGATTTGGATAATAGCTTCGCGTCGCATCTATTCACGAATTTTCATAAAAACTTTCCCGTTGAATTTCAACGGGCATCTCCCTAGTTTGTATATAATTCATTTGGTCAGAGTAACTAATTTGGTCGATTAGGGGAGGAGGTAGGGGGGAAGGAAGAAGAATAGGAGGCGAAGGTAGTTCACTTCAGCGCATAGTTTCAGATTCGTGCAACCATTACTTTTGGACCTTTTTTTACTAACGACATTCACGGGCGCGTGAAGAAGCCATTTTGACATTGTATTAGCGTTACGTTAATATTGAATTAATAGCGAGAAACGCAACCTGATCCTTAATCTCAAACTCCTAATAGTTACTAAATAGCATTCACTGAAAAAATATTTAGTATTCATCAGAAATTCTATTGGTACAACATGCATTAAAAAATAAAAACCAATTTTGACAGTTTAACATTTGGAGCTGAAATTCGGAGGATATCTAAACAAACCGGCTATGAAGGCAATTCTGGAAAAGCTTGACTCGGCACAAAATTCAAAAGTACATTTTCCGGGAATCATTAAAAATTTTTCCTGGAAATCGAGAATAAGAAATATCGAATCAATTCCCGGGAACGGGAATTCCCGTTTCCAAAACACTATATGGTATTTTTACTATAGTACAGCAGAATAGCAAAAATAGCCGTGGCACTTGGGGCTAAACCTGCCAGGTAAGGCGTGGCACTAAGAGGGTCAAGCATACTCGTAAGGTAATACAATGATACAATACACGATCGTTTATTTTAGGCTTAAGAAAAGCGAATCAGTCGAGGAAATCGCATGAAGATTTTATCGCACGAAGGGGAGAAAAAGGAATTTCCCAAGATATTCGTCTGAAAATACACATCTGCCAGCAATAGAGATTTCAACGCACACTCGAAGCCGCTGCGGCGGCAATAAATGCGTCGACACTTCCTAAAGCAACGGATCGATTCTCGTTCAGAATCCTGGAAAGGTCATGGACGTTGTTTTCCTTCCCGCCATCAATCTTCTCTAATTATCATCACGTCCCGGAGAAACAAGTGAAACGCTCGACGGACGTCGTCCACAAAAACCGATCCAAAAACGAGTCATCCGACGTGTCCTCTCTGCGGGAGGGAACCTACTGAACCTACGCCTAGTACCATCGAACCGGACGGAAAAGAGGAGAGAACTAGCGAAATGAAGTGTAAAGATAACGCGAATCTTGAACGTTTACCCAGACTTGTGGTTTCATGCCGCGGAGAAAGTGGATCATGGGAGAAGTTGGGAAAAATGTTTACTCCTCCCCCGGAAGGGGCAGGGATAAGAGGGAAGTGTGGGGCGGTGGGTTGGGCGCAGCAGCGGAGGAGGTGACGGAGGGAGTGGCCAAGAGTTACGAAGTGGGGATGGAACACACCTTAATAACGCCGTTTAAGAGAACACAAGCGCCACCCAATCGAGCCAACTTCCGCGTTCGATCTAGAGAAAAAGAGCTATCATTACCACCGGACCGAAAATCCGAGAATTATTAATCGATCGCTTTCTTCATTCCAAATGCTTGGCTACCAAATGGCAGCTTCTTTAATCAAATGCAGCCAAGATGGGCGACCGGAGAAAAACGGAATTTACGGCAACCTACCTCACTTCGAAGGATCAGAAACCACGGAAAGAAAAAAAGTAACGGAGGCATGGACAGAGCAGTGTCCCATTGGCCCCGTTGTTTCCATGGTCCTAAGGGTATACCGAGAGAAATCTGTCCCAAGCGTGATATCCGGGCATCGCGAAATCTTTAATAATCCGAGAGCCTACTCGGATGGGAGGGAAAGAGGGAGAGCGGAGAATGGGAGGAAACTCACGGAAGTGAGATAACGCGCGGATGGCACGACCCGAGATTAAATTCGTGGAGGGATATTGAGCAACGGCGTTAGATAAAAAAAGGACGGCGGAATCGGGAATACTCGAATCTTAAGATGTTTATGGTACAAAAAAATTGCCGGAGGAAATAACGCCATTAATATAAGAGAGAAAAACGCCAGATTATCTACAGGATGTATGAAAGCCTCGGGTGGAAGACCACCCGCACGATCGCATTTGGGCCAATGGGGTGTGCTAAACTTCCGATAGCATTAAAAAGATCATCGACCTCACCCTTTGGAAGCCGATTCTCGCTCCTAAATCACCGATTTTAAGATTCAGCTGAAAAATATTTTCAATTTTGACGTAGAGCATGATAATATCTTCAAAAGCACGGACAGGCTCGAGCACAGCATTTTCGACACGATGGGCATCATGTGAAACAACATTCAGTGAACCTTATAAATAGAAAGATTTATTTGTGCAAAGTGAGCATAAAACAATTAAAAATGAAACTGGGATGAGTACATTAATATATTTAATAAGCTTTGATTTATTTTTAATAAATCGAGTTATACTTATGTAGAATTAATGAGTAAGTACTGGAAAAAGTAATTGAACATTTACTATTGTTCTCCACTTACATGATAAAATCCTCTCTATTATTTTTCAATAACATTAATAAAAGAAACGCTTAAAAATAACACAAGGAGAATGAGAAAACGATTCATTCGAAATTGAAATAATGGTACCCTTGAGAATAATTTTGAAACGAGAAAAATTATGCAATGACAGGGAATCGAACCCGGATCTTCCACTTGCCGGGCGGATATTCTACCACTGAACAACCAATCCCAATGGTACCCTTGCATAAACCTTTCTAATTTTTCGAAAAAATCGTCTTCGGTGAACACGGCCAATTAAAATATAAAACATATATACTTATCTTAAAACAAGCTAAGTGATTTTTTTTTACTTCAGCAAGGTCAAAAAAAAATTGCCCGTTATATTTCAGGCGCTCATCACATCCAAGACAATTCCCTCGGCTTTTTCGAGCAAAAAATTACTAAAGATTCGACTCGAAACGAATAATTTACGCCTCAATTTAGCAGACAGTTAATTAACTCCGAGGGCACAAAAACTTACAAAGACAAACACTATCATCACTTTCCGGCGAACGACAGCCGACATCGGAGAAGAGAAGAGAGGATGGAACTGAAAGCGGCGCATACAAACGGGGAGAAGGCAAAAAATAAAAGAAAACGACTCGCCGAGGCATCGGAAAACACTTTCACGTACGAGAGGTATACTACCATCGCCTGAGCGACAGCTTTGGAAAATCCGAGTAAAGAACTTCTCTCTCGTACCGAGATCGTACGCCAGGGGAGGCGACGGTCGGGAGGACGCAAAAAAGCGAGGCAATCGGCCGATGTCACTTTTTTACGCGGCTCCCTTTCCGGATACGTGTTTCGCCACGGGGCAAGTGCCTCCCTCCGGGCTGCTTACGAATCAGTCACGGCACTTCTTTAGCTCATTGAAGGCGAGCTATCGATGGGCGAGTCGAAAGTAAATCGTGATCGCGAGCCTCCTTCTTTAGAGTGACGAATAAAAAATGAGAGAAGAGAATCTGGAGAGGGGGTAAGAAAGAGGCGCGGATGGGTACGAGGAAGTTGAAGAGTGAGGACTGAGAGGGGAAATGGCGAGGAGGGGGGAGACAAGCGGAGGGGAAATGGCGAGGAGGGGGGAGAAAAAGCGGAGGGGAAGTGGAGAAGGGAGGAGATTGAGGGATGTAGAGGAAGGTAATGATGAAGTGGGGAAGAGTAGCTGGGAGGCGAACGAGAGAAGATGGAATGAGGAATAATGTAGCGATTGGGAGAGAAAGAGAGTATCTGAGTCGTGAGAATGGAGAGAGCGCTTGTGAGGAGAGTGAAGCAATAGCGAAGAAGAGCATAATGGAGGGGAAGAGATTCAAGGTAGATGAAGGTAAGAGGGGATGGGTTCGAGGGTTGCTGAGGCACAATCGAGTACAACAGAGGGAAAAAGAGAGAGAGCGAATCCTAAATAACGCGGCGCGTAATTGCGAAACGCAGCTCGGTATACCAACCGCTTTTATCGGAGATTGCGCTTTAAATAAACCACGAGCTGTCGAATTGAAAAAGTGGGAGAAAAATATAAAACAGTATCGACGGAGTTTGAAATGGATCGCTCTCTTTTTTCCCGGAGCGTCATTCGGCATAAAGACGCCTTCTATCGAGTCTATTCGAGTGACTAAAAATAAGTGGAGCAGTTTCGCGGTGGAATTGGATATCTGGAGCGAAGATTTTCCGGAAATTTAAAAGCCCTTCCTCATCGGTGTTAACTCGTAAAATAATGTGTATAATGTGAGGCAAATTCAAGGAGTAGAGCTGATCATCTTCCCTCCTCACCGTTTGATGTCCTCGCCTCGTTTGCTCTCTTAAACCCATTCCGTATGAAATTCCTCAATTTGGCCATCATATTAGCACCTGCGAACAAAGGAAAAAAAGGCCCTGACAGCGGGAAGAGATTTCCAAAATGAGATGACAGCGTTCGAAATGTCGTCGGTTGTTGGCTGTTGCGGGTCCATAAGGGCGGCGATGGAGGCGAACGCCCTTAAATGCTACCTCGCCTCCCTTTAGATGCACCGATTTCTAAATCTGCCCCTGAGAATGATAAACAGGATATAAAGGCGTTCTGAACGTTGGGAGTGAGATTTAGGATACGAAGAACGATAAATCTAGTAATTAAAAGTAGTCATAGATTTTTCAAGAAACTAAAATAAGCTCAGTACAAGATCAAAGATGGAAATTCTTTGTATTTCCTTCTCATCTCACCACGAAAATCTATATACCGGAACACGAAAAGTGCGACACTTTCAAGCAAACCAAATGAATCGGTTAATCTTTTCTCATCCCTCGATCGGCTTCCCAAACGCGGAATCAAGCAAAGGAAATGCATTCAGCACGCATAGCCCGACGAGTTAATGAGCCCGAACAAGGGAGGTCAAACGTGGACGAACATTTACGATCTTTCGAGCTGCAATGGCGTTCACGCATTGAGGCGCGTACGCGTATCGGTGCACCTCGACCTGCAGTCTCGCATCCGGAAAAAAACGGCTTTCAGAATGCCGGGGCTTTTACAAAAAAAAGAGAACCGCCCGACAAAAACCCACCGACCAACCGCGAGCGGACACGAGCGGGAATCACCTCCATAAAACAGGACGGCGGAAAAAAAATGACCCGAGTCTTAGATGGTGCCGAAAAGCGCAAGGTGGCCATCGTGATACGTATGCCGCGAAAAATGTCCCGATAATAACCGTCAAATATTTATTCTCTTCCGTGTTTCAAACAAAGGAGATTCGGGGGAATTCAATAATCGATCTATCGCCGAAAACAAAATGGCATCTCGTCTCGCCGATGGAAATTTTAATTTCCTACTCCACTTCCCATCGCTACCTTTACGATTCGGTGAAAGTAGCAACGGGTAGTCCTTTTTTAAAGTCATTATGCGCCTAACAGGTAGGGGCACATGCCTCCAAGGTTGCCGAACCTAACGCGGGCATAAAAATTATCAAATCGATAAAGAATCGCAATCTGCTCACCGCGATCGAGCCCGTAAGTACGTTTTCTTCCGGAGGGATCGGACAGCGCAAATCTCTCTCGAAGATTTCGACGGCGTCCGAAAACAGCAAATATTTCATTCGCTCGAAGAGGCGAGGCTGGTGGAGAGGAATTCTCCCTCCCTCTCCGATACCCTTCTGCCGCGTGCACAGCAGCATTTGCCTGCAACCTTTCGCTCTGCTTCTCGGGGATATTTATTCCTCTCGCTGATTCGGGTCTATTTCTGGGGAGGTGGGGGTGGCGCGTCTCCGCGAGGAGCCATCATCGCGAGACGGCCGAAGGCGTAGGATGGCTGCCGAGATGCTATGCCTAATGGGCAGCGCGAGGTGAGGAGGTAAGAATGGAGGACGACGAGATAAATTACCGCCCAGGCAACGCTGTCAAACGCGGGATACCGACCTATTAATTGGGGCGCCGCGGGGATGGCGGCTTCGGTCTGAGGTCCAAGAGGACGAGGGGAGAAGAGGAGATGGAGCTACTGGACGTGATGGCGGAGAGAAGAGAATAAGAGGGAGAAAGACGAAGGAAAGGAATTCCGCCCGACTATCGCCTTTAGGCTACGCTACGAAGCGAAAATATTCGAAGGGAATAATAGTTAAGATGGAAGGAAAGTAAATTGGACCGCCGGTTTCCATTTCCTCAAATTTCGCCTGCGTTTTCACATTCCTATCCGAAGACATTTCACATTAATGATTGGTCTTCTTCCAATATGCGGCTAACTCACAAATTTGATTCAAGGCTGATCGAGACTATTCCTGCTCTTCGTCCACCGCTACATGCACAGAATCAGAGGAACACTGGCCTTGATTTTAACCATCTTTACTTAAGCGGCTATAAGACATTCGTCTAAAATTTATGGAAGAGTTTTCAGTATTACGACTGTTCGAAGGAAAGATTATTTTGGATATTATGGATGCATCCAGCCGAAGCACTGACAGCTAAGTACATGTTAGGCGATCAAGTTTCATACATATATGTAGTTCTAAAATTTATAATAAAATAAGGTAAAATCGATTGCAATAACATTTTCTAAGATATCAACAATATGGTTCCAGTATTAAATAGATATAAACTATTAAAGCTAAAGAAAAATGCCAACACTGTTGTACGTAGTTATGTTGAAATAAAAAATTTGAATCCATCGAATCAAAGTATCTGCCGCATCTTAAAAACACAGAATAAATACAGAACGACGAGATATTAAACATTAAATAACACAAAAAGCAGACTATATTCAACTTTCATCATGCCTTTGATTGTGCGATGCTTATGAAAAGGACATTTGTATTTGGTATTGTCACTATTAAAAAGTTACACCTTACACTTCGTAAATGCGGTTTATCGTATCCCACTTGATCAAAAATTATTAGAATTAGCATGATTTCGTTTGGGTAAGATGCTAAAAATGATTATCCATAAACAATGAAAATGAAAGCTAACATTTAACTTAAATGCTGACGCCAAAGTTACATTTCCTTAGCATTGTGAAAACTCGAGTGAAAGATGCTAAAAAAATGTAAATTCTCCGAGATGACTGAAGCTCTTTAGGAAAACAGCTGCGTCCGAATACTAAGGGAAACATATCTTCTGATATGAGGAGCAGAAAAATTTTCGACTGTAAAGACTTTTTCTCCGCCGCTCATTCTTCACTCGAGACATGCAAGAGGTAACGCTGAATGAGATTATTTTTAGAGAGACATAAATGCAAATGTTAGAGCTGCGCAAACAGAGAAAAGAGACAGAGGAATACTTAACCTACATATGTCAAACACAAATCTGATTAGCGAAGTGATAAAAATCTCGCGTAATATTTCTTGCTCCGCTTTTCCCAATGCTCGGCGTCATTTCTGCTCTGGGACGCCATGGCGGTGATCGTGCCGACGAGAATTGCTCCACCGCAACTCCCGTTCATACAGAAATTTATTCAGCGCGCACAAATTCGCTCTCAAATATTCCGTGGAAAGGAAGAGGATTTTGCGGAAAACCCAAGGATTTGGGTCATGATACGATTAAAATTCAGAGAGGAAATGGCATCGTAAAAGAAAATAAGAATACAACTGCCATGTTGCAACGAGCAGCGTTTTGATTTATATCCAGACAAGTTAAATTATATTAACATTTTAACGCATGACTAAATGCGCACGTGTCATTTTACGCCATAAAAATTATTTAACTCGAATTAAACTGAAGTTTTAAGCTATGAGTTAAACACTTAATGAAATTATACAACCAGAACGACAGAATTAAAATATTTCAAAGGATGATTTTAAAACAAAGCGGCCATTGAATAAAATATGTGATCGCCCATTAAATAAAAATACTTCAAGCTCGCTCAATTACATTGAATTGAAACTGCACTTTTACAGCCCAAAGTACTTCTTATGACTAAAGAAACCCTCTCTCTTCTATGACACAAAGGAAGATTATTTAAAATGGAGCGTTTTGGAAATAACCGAAATACACAGGAATTTATTACACCCCTTCAGAATAAAAACAAATCTCAGAGCGGAGTAAGGATTGAATCGAATAACATAGACCCATCTTTAAATAGGTTCACTATTTAAAAAGATTCGCAAAAAATCCCTATCCGTGAAAAGCGAGCACATAACCTTCTAGGGAAAGCACCTTTAAACGATTGCCGCGCATTGCAAGCGAATACCTCGTCCATGACATTGGAAATTGGTGGACCGAGCTCTTATTCCAGAGATGCCAGACAGTTCCTGCGGGAGGTAGACAGGAAAGCAAGGAGAGATGGAAGTAGGAAGAGAGGGAAGGAGGAAGAGGAGTAGGAGGAGGAGGACCGGAACGAGGAGGAGGTCGCCAGGATTTTCGCGGGGGCGGTCCTTTCTCCTTCATCTACCTTCGCTTTCTTTCTCTCTCTCTCCCCCATCCATCATAGCCATGAGATCAGCAGGGAGGAGCGCGGAGGGAGAAAGGAAAGGTTGGGGAGGGAGGCCGCTGAGAGGAGAGAGAGCGGAGGAGGGGGTTCTCCGAGAGGATTTGGATAATGGGGATGGAGGAACGGGAGAGCTAAGGAGCGGGAAAGGAAAGGAGTGGGAGAGGAAAGGAGTGGGAGAGAGGGGGCGAAATTGAGTAGGGGAAAAGATATGGGGTCGTGGTGCAAAAGGAGAGTGAGATGGGAGCGGTGAGAGATGCTGGATGGGGGAAAGTGGAGGAGAGGGGAAGAGAGGAGGGAAGGAAGGAGAAAAGGTTAGGGAAAGATGAGGGGAGGAGGGAGTTGAGTGGAGAGGTGGGGCGAGGCTACGGGAAGAAAGAAAGTGGAGGAAAGGGGCGAGAGAGAGAAAAGGGGGATGGGAAGTGAGAGTGAGAGAGTCAAATCACGTAGCTAAGTTGGTCCTCTCTCTCTCGTTCTCCCTCTTGTCTCTTTCTCCCGCAAGAGACTCCGACCGACGGAGGCGAAACCATTCCATGTGGCATTTCCACGAGTTAAAAATAGTAATGACATCCAAGTAAAGATGTTCTGTTGGCCAAGAAAGAAGTAAACAATTGAGTTTTATTGATTTTCTGCGGGATCACCGGTAATGTTGTGCGAAAATTATTCGCACTCTTAAACGTTGACGCCATTTTGTGATTTAACAGCAACTGGCAAAAACTAGTTGCTTCCGCGGTTCAATGTTGAGAAAGCATACATAATCAAGAAGTTTGAACATAAATATCAGAAAAGCAATAATTGATATGCACGTTTGTGATACACGTCAATACACACACAGCAAACGCATGTGCACCTAAGTGACTCTAATACAGCATATTTGTCCCAAAAAATATCACTAGAGATCATTAGTAATTTAGACGCGATCCTAAAAAATTGCAAAACTTCCACGCTCTAGCAAGCCCTAATTTCCGCCTTCGAAGGCCAACAAATTCGGCACTAGCAAAAAACCCACAAATTTTATCGCACGCAATTCTACATTCATCACCCCGAGGATCTGTGTTTTATTTTTCCAACTCGATGCAGGAGCATCCTGAAGATGGGCATCGCAAATTGACCTTATCCTTCCCTCTCCACAACCTGTATTTATGGAGCACTCTATCGAATCGGACCGGGAGACTCCTGAGGGTCGCCTTCTCCGACTGGACGTCTCCGTGCCTTGGCCCTGACCATCCCATTCCCACTCTCTTCTCTGCGGGGTACGGTTCGAATTCAGCAAAGCTTACAGGAAAGCGAACACAGAGGCCGCCGCCTCCATAACGTTTACATGCCTACTCTCTCTCTCTATTTTCCTCCTCTCCCGCACTTTCGAGTCGGCGGAGCGAGACTCCCTTTGGGGAGATGAATTCGCGCATGATAGGATTCGTGCTCGGAGATGTAGAGCCCGTAACCAACTGCAATTATGTACGTATCCGTTCGCAATCTCTTACGCATATTTTTTAATAAGGCAACGAGTGTTTTGTAACAATCGCGACCATGGGTTAAGAGGAACGATTAAAAACCTTATTTGTAGAGATCTCGATTTGGATTCGTGATTATTGTTCATCGTTAGCGCTAGATGGATCCATTTCATTAAGTTTTATGTAATTCGCAAAAAGTTTTCATGTCGAATTAGGAACCGACCTTTCTAAATACATAATTCAATGAATTTTTTATGTAATTTTCGTGACTTAGAAGTTGCCATTGCCTCATTTAACTGTATTTTCATTCCATGATTTTATCTTAAATGAGCGAAGTGAATCATAATTTCATGAGACGTTTGGAATTAATTTGAAAATCTAGAATGAGGCAAATACAAAACTTTTCAAGTTCCAATAAATAAATTAAATAACCTTGAATTATCTGTAAATTAAAATTCGCCCCTAATTTTTTGCGTCACAGATTGGTGAAAGTCAATAACGGTTCGAGAAAAATAGTTAACAGTCAATAAATTTAAGAATGGGAGTTTTATAAAGCTGAGAATATCTTTTTAGAATTTTGGATACAGTGAAACTGTGGCACGACCGCCTCCTTGCATGAAATTCGCCCAAGGAAATTTATTCTAAATTTATTTAAACCAACTTTATATAACAAAATAGAAAAAGTCTCAACTAATCAAATAGGAAACAAATTAAAAACCATGACATAAAAAGGTTTGAAAAGCCAAATTAATATTTCGCATAGAAAACCAACATCGGTTGTGGTGCTTTGAAGCAATAATGCGGATATCTAAAGCTGTCGGAGAAAGTTATTCGATTTGATTTCAGTCGCAGTTATCTTGATAATTGTTTCTTGACTTAAGTAGGAAGCGGTTTTATTGTTCGTACATAATACGCTTGGCTAATTACGATTTCAAAACGAGAATTAAAAGGGAAAAATGTATATAAATTAAATAGTGCGCAATTATTCATTGAGCGTTTAAAATCAGTGACCTTTGACTAGCGTAATTTTAATTGAATAAGATTAAAGCGGAATTGCGAAGATTCACGATCAGGAGGATAGGGAACATAAATATATCGACAGGTGAATTCATTTCCTTCGGCTAACAATAAAGCATTAGACATATAGAAACGGTATATTAAGGGATTTTCTCTTGATTTGGTAATTTCGGTAGAGTTGAGGAAATCTCAATGGAAAATTCTTCCGGAAAAAATCAAACAGATATGACAACATTAGCATCGCAAAATAAGTTTCGGGTAGTAGGATGTCTTTCCATGTCGCCTCGCCTCCACTCACCGTTGCACGACACACTCCAGTGTCAGTGCGGAAATGGAAAAGGTTACAAAAATGGCGGAAAAGGCGTTGGCCTGGGTAGAACAAGAAAAGCTTATTATACCGTTCGACAGAAGAGCGTAAATAACTGGACGAAGAAAATCCATGGGAAACATTTAAGGACAGCAAACAAGAATCGAGACATTTGAAAAAGCTCAAGAAATGAATTAATTAATGAAAAGATTAAATGCGAACTCGAAAAGGACGAAGAGGCGCCGAAGGAAAAATGAGCGTCGTAGAAACAGTTCATACAGGAAATTGTCCAGACAGTCTCACATTAGCTCATTAGCACGAGGAAATTTTAAAAATTACTTTCTCTACGGCGAGATTCTGAAATCATCAGAAAAGATAATTATAAATAAAATTATGTTATTTTTGGGATCCTTCATCTAATAAAAAACCCGAACCATATTTGAAAATAAACAGCTGAATCTAAACAATACGAAATAAATGAAAGCATTCAAACAATTGCTACAGATGCTTCTCGGACTACAACTTATTGTTAGATATCGACAGTTAAAATAAAAGATAAACCTTTAGGGCCAAAAACTGAAAGCTAATCCTTCATCGGCATATTTCGCTAAGAACTTCTTCACCACAGAGAAAATTCGAAATTCCGCACGCGCATGCAATTCCTCCGCCAGCTCTCTCTCTCTCTAGTTGGCAGCCTAGTTTAGTATCTACTAGGTTGCATACACTTACACGCCACGAGTGCCTTCCCCTAACTATGATAAAGCCTTAAACAATCTCTATATTAACTAGTAAACGGTGCAACGGCATTTTATAAATGTATAATTATTAGGCCGCTGAAACTAAGATTTCCCACAAACGCGCCAAAAAAGATCAATTTGATCGATTTGTTCGCATTTTTTGGCACAAAGAGAAAGGAGAGTACCACTTACGTCACTGAACCCTTTCTCTATATCGCCCACTCTTCAAACATCCAAGCTACGAATTCTGCATTGCATTTCCATATAGAAGGATACGCCCCCGCCTCGGGTAGGCGATAAATGACTCCACTCTCTTCCCATTTCACTCAAATTTTTGCATCTTTGGGCCTTCCGCTTCGCGTGGAGAGAGGCGCGGGTGAAGAAGGAGGGGCCTTTCGTTGCACTCTGTCGACCCCACCCGCCCTTCTCTGCCCCCTCCCGCCCATCTACGCCCCCACCCGCCCTTCTCCGCCCCCTTCTGCACCAGAGCCTTCCACTCGGCATCGCTCAAAGAGCGACGAAAAAGGAGGAAAATGAATGCGGACGTACGAGTCAGCTTTGAACAGGAAACTCCCATATATGCCATTATGCAAGTGAAAGGCATTTATTATACATTACGTGCGAATCATTTCACCACCACGTTCTGCTGAACGTAATAATTATATTAATCAGATTACCCGAGTAAGAAAAACTTCACATTAATATTGCTCAATCTTCTGCGGTCGGGTGGGTTTTCAATAGTTATTTGAATCTAATGGCCCAATAAACCTCCTTAGGTAAGTGTATGGGTTAAATGTGAATTGATAAATTTGACTTGTTAATTTTTATTGTGCTATTGATGCGGGAAAATTTGTTGAATCATTTGCAGTCACGTTTAAAAGAGTTGTTCCACAATGAAAGCAAAACTTGGAGAAGAAAATAGACCAAATGGTAGGCTATATTTACGTCACAAATATCCAACAAAGCATTGTAGCGAATCGTATAATCGTTTTCTCGAGGAATCTGATAAGAAGCTGGCTGAGTAGCAAGCGTGGGCATACGCAAGAGCAGTAAAGGAATGCGGAATTCGAGCGATAATTAATAGCTTTAGCAATGCTGAAAATTAAAATTAAAGAGCGAGCACCCGATGACGAAAACCAAGGAATTATCAAGATTATGCTTAATATAAGATTCCAAGATATACTTATAGCAAGCGAAGAATTAAAAACGAGCAAATTAAAAAATAAAATATTTAATTTTGCGTATAAAAATAAAAGTTTCTTAACTGATGGATTAAAAAAAAGCATTAGGCGAGTGTATCGACGCGATGCCCGTCAAAATTTCTCATCGTGCACAATACTTTATCGACGCAATAGCGAAAGTTTGAAAACTTCTACAGCAACAAAAAAGAACTAACATTCGCCACATTGGTGGGTGCAAGATGGAGCGCGGTTACTGATCAGATCGAAAAATTAATGAAGAAGAAAACTGTCATTAAGAATGTCAATAAATTACCAACTACACGAGGTAAGAAGATAGGCCAACAAAGAACCGATCCCACCACAGCCTTTTAGCTACGAGACTGGAAGAAGTATTTAATCCACAGGTTTTCGAGAAAATGGGTTGGTTCGGTCAATCAGTTCATAAAAATTTGAGAAACTTTCAAATGATTAGCACGAAAAGATCTGTCTAGAGAAAGAACTAATACACCCCAAGCTTTTAATTTGAATCCTTATCGGGTTCAATGCTTTTAAATGAAACAAAGAATTTTAAAATCTGTATCTTGGTGCTAATCCTCCGAATAAAAAAAAAATTAATCGATAACTGAAGTTGCCGTCAAGTAATTTCGTTACTACGTAAGGCGAGATTTTTATCACAATAGCGTTACTAACAAATGAAAAACGAATAATTTCAAGATATGAACAGAGACATGGCGTCATTACAGGGAAAGATGTTAGTAATCGACTAGCTGGCATGTTTAAGCCAACAACAGTCGGCATTAACAATTCGAGGAAGAGGACAAATCTTAGATTTTAGCAAAAAAATCGAATAACTGCAGTGAATAGAACGTGATTTTAAAATTATTTTGCTATTGTTATATATAAATACACAACGCTACAGTATTAAAATGACATTTTAAACAAAATTCAAACTTAATTACAGGGTGTCCCAAAAATCTCTTTACCTCAATGTGTTAAGGTAAAGTAGCAAAAATAAAACAAACGTTATATCTACCACATTTATTGCTATATTTGTGGCATATTTAGTCTTCAAAATTGTTGTAATATTCATGAAAATCGTAAATTCCTTTACCTTTGGGCAGCGCTGTAACTAGCTATTTTAGCACCCGGGGCAAACTACCAAATATGGGCCCCCTCCATGAAAAATTCTCTAATACATATATGGATTTAGCGTGAACAATTAATAAATAAAAATAAACTATAAATGATATAATTTCCTATTACAAATGTACATAATTTAAGTACATAATTATAAATATAATTACATACATAATTACACATAATTTAAATACAGAAAGTATAAATATTTTTATATATAAATGAGTTATTTTATGTGATTTTAATGCAGCAAACTCATCAATAGCATCATCGAAATTTATAGTTTCTGCTTTGCGTAATGTCTGGAACAAGTATAGTAGTGAAATCTCCCGTCCTTGTGACATACACAACTTGTCATTAACAATTTTTGCGCCCCATCTTTAGTTACGCCCGGGGCAGATGCCCCACTTGCCCCTCTGGATGCTGTGAACTGCAACTGGGGTATTTCTTTGTACCGTATATACTCGCGTATTGTGCGATCCCGCGTAATATACGATCCCTTATTTTTTGCCTCAAAATCTTGCTTTTATCCTGTGTCGTGTAATGTGCGAGTTGGAATTTTTGAGTTTCGGTAGCGCGACCTTCAGTTCCTTTTAAAATATAGTGCGTTTTCTTTAGATCGTTTCGATACGATTTCTATCTTCATAAAAGTAAAGAGAAAGCATTCAAATGTATACCTGTGCTATTAATTGAAAAAATACCTTTTAATTACCTGTATTTACATATTAATGAAGAGAAAATGAGTGAATAACTGTAATTATCACAGTTCGTAGCTCACTAGTCAGAAATGTTTTAAGAATGTTGTGTTGCGGGAACAGCTAAGAGCAAAACAAATGCCTACCTACTAGCGCATTTTTAACTATCGTACAATCGTAACACAATAATGTTGTCATAGATGGTTTCTACCTTGTTCCTCTTATTTCTTTTTAAAATTCATTTACTCGTATTATATGGTTAAAAAATTTACACTTGGTAACTCAGTCTAATACCGTAAACGTTAGAAAATGTTGCAGGAACGGCTACCTGATTTTAACGAGATCTTTGTATGTAAACAAACATTTATTCTTACGTTTATTTTACGATTATTGGTAATTTTGTGGATATTTATTTATTTTTCTTTTCATAATGGAGGTTCAAAGATTAAATAAGGTTATATGAGAACTTGATTAAATCTACATGCATAATAATAAGTTACATAAAAATTAGAAGTTAGTGAGGCAAGGCCTCAGATCGAGGTTACGGGTAAGGCTACGCTTAGAAATATGTTCAAAACAAGAGATGATATCACCGTTTCAAAAACATACCTCGTGTAATTTGCGACCCCCTAATTTTTAGTAAAAAAATAGGTCTAAAAAAGTCGTACATTACGCGAGTATATACGTTAATTCTTGCCTTTTTTGTGGTGAAGATGCGTGACTAATGTCCGTTCGCAACAGAGAGTTGGGAATAATTTTGAAACGAGAAAAACACCCGCATTCAGAAACGATAAAAATTATTTGCTACGGTAGTTCAGTGGTAGAATATCCGCCCGGCAAGTGGAAGACCCCGGTTCGATTCCCGATCATAGCAGAATTTTTCCTCGTTTCAAAATTATTCCCAACTTTACAGCTAATGCCTGTCTGCTTAGGATCTTATGATCATTTCATTCCATCAATTTCTAGCTTGGCAATCTCACCATTTGAGACGTATCTCTTGGAAGACGTCCGTTGGGACTGGTTGATAGTACCTTGGCTAGCCCGGACCTAAGAAAAACACCCGCATTCAGAATTGGGAAAAATTATCTGCTACGGTAGTTCAGTGATAGAATATCCGCCCGGCAAGTGGAAGATCCGGGTTCAATTGCCAGTCATATCAGAATTTTTTCCTCGTTTCAAAATTATTCACAATAGAGAGTTTATGAATCACTAAACTCATACTACGAAAAATTAACCATCAAAATTGGCGCCGCGCCATCCTCTCTGCTGAAAAAAATGGTACCATATTGATGTCATATAACATTTGAAATAATTGTGATGACTACATAATTAATAGGTACATAAAACATACGAACAATCAAGGTTACAAATATGACATGTGTTTATTTTTCCAGTTCAACATTGACACTTGAGGGTAAAGGGATTTTTGGGACACCATGTACATTAAAGAAATGATTATTAATCAAATGGGCACTTTAGTCACAATTTATGCGAGCGATTTGAAACAAAAATAAAAAAATGTTATTCAGCGATTCGCCTGACTGAAGGGTGGCAGAGGGTGCAACGTATCAGGGCATCCTTAACAGTCCTCACTATCCTCGTCAGAAATGAATATTCGATTCCCTCTATTCACAGTCGAAAAATAAACAAAAAAATCTCATGGAAAGCAAATATTTACCACTAATAGCAATATTGCATAGCAACGGATTGAGAAACTTCACGACATACGAGGAACCATTCAATTCAGCTTCTGTTAGACTATAATGGTTATGCCGCCCATTATAACAATTACGACAATTTAATTTCTGTAATCAATAACTACTTTTCAAGGAAATCTTCTGGTTGAGAAACTTCGAAGACTGCATATGTTTCCTTATTTTCGAGCGTATCGTAATAGGATATAAAATTTTCTCATTGAGATTCATTATAAAAGAACGTAGAACTGAAAGGGAAAGAAATAATCACGAAAAATTCTTACTGTAAACTTTCTGTTTGGAAACAAAATTAACGTAATATTCAATGTCACTACGAGCACAAAAGAAAACAAGCAGTTACTTGACGATAAATGAGGCAAGACGTTAAACGATTTCTAATAACATTTTAGAGTCATAAGCAACCCTTTCGAATTCCTGACACATAAGAATGGTTTGTTCAACCTCAAGCACTAAACTTAAGCGAGGGTACGAATTACGGCTTTTAAATGGGTGAAAGGATTATCGCATATGGCGTATTGCGCGAAACGTGATTCACAATAAAATGCAGAAATGGCTGTCGTAAGGATCTACTAGAGCGGAAAATCGTATCTATCCCACGATGGCCTGAAATGGCAGGCTGTAGGTCACAATTCAGATCGTTACGTTTTAAAATTGAAGCGAACACGCGAGGAATTAGGAATTAGAAAGGAAGTTATTCGGAATGAGATGTGGCAACCGATAATGACACACTCTTGAACAATGTTATACATAAAAACAGAAAGTACACAATAATATATACATACGAGGGTGAATCAAAAAGTTCCCGGAAAGTTTCAGTAACAATGTTCCTGCATTCCAAATAATAACAAAGCATTGTTGTCTAAAACTAGCATTATCTTAGCTATAACAATTCAATATTTCATAACAATTCATTCATTTGTTATAACATAAAAGCAGTTTTTCTAACCCATTAATTCATGAATATGGATAACTTAAAGTTTGAGATTCGAGTAAACATAAAGTTTGCTTTGCAGAAAGTTGACGGGGATGATGCATCTAAGAAAACTGCTGTTTATGAATGGATTAAATGGTTTAAGCTTGGACGAGAAGACATTAAAGATGACTATCGAAGTGGAAGACCATCAATGTCGATCAACGAAGAAACCGTGGTCGCGTCCAATCAATTGTGGAAGATGAAAGACGAGTTTCAGTGCAAATGATTGCCAAACGTTTGGACATCTCATATGGCTCAGCTCAATCAATCCTCAAAGATAGTTTAGGATTAAGCAAGCTTTCTGCTAGATGGGTACCAAAAGCGTTGCACCCTGAACACAAGACTCAGAGAGCTGATCATGCAGTTGAGTTCCTCAACCGATTTGATGCAGACCCAGAAGATTTCTTTCACCGAATAGTGACTAGTGATGAAACATGGATCTACCAGTACGATCCGGAACGCAAAATTCAACCTAAACAATGGTTACCAAGGGGGTTAAGTGGACCAATCAAGTTCAAAGCTGAACGATCAATTAAGAAGGTTATGGCAATTGTTTTTTGGGATAGTGAAGGCGTAATCATGGTCGATTTTCTTGAGGGGCAGCGGACAGTAACAGGTCATTACGAACAAGTTTTTTAAAAACTGAACACTGCGATTATAAAAAAAGACCTGGGAAACTGCATCAGCGAATTCTATTTCACCATGACAATGCTCCAGCACATTCATCTACGGTATCAAGGGCTGTGCTTCGAGAATTGCGCTGGGAAACGTTGTCTCACCCACCCTACAGTCCAGACTTGGCTCATTCGGACTTATTTCTGTTTCCCAAATTAAAGGATCACATTAAGGGAGTTCGCTGGGAATCGATATCTGAGGCCAAACAAGCAGTTTTGAACTGGTTTCATTCAAACGATCAAAATTTCTACAGAAATGGGTTAGAACGACGGCGACATCGAATGGAAAAGTGTTTAGAGTTAAATGGTGAATATGTTGAAAAAAAACTCCAAAATAAATGGTTATTTTTGAGTTTCTTTTGTTTTTATATGATAATTCCGGGAACTTTTTGATTCACCGTATATTTAAATATTTCGGCGACCTGTAAGGGAGAATGATTGCTTATCAGTTCGAGTTTATGAAGGGGAATGGGATAGGAGATGTCTGTGGTACGTGTGTTTGAAGGTACATACATACGGATGAGCAGTATTTTATTTCGGATAGGAAGCTATTTCATAATCTTCATGCTGTGACAGTGAAGGGTCTGTATTAGAAGTCTGTTCTGTGGTGCGGAGTCAGAAGTTTGTGGCATCCTCTGCCGTTACATTTATGGAATGTGTTAATGGTGACAAAATTCTGTGGAGAGATGTTGCGGGATATTTGTTTTAAGGACGATATAATAGATAAAGGAGATGCAATTTTCTGCGCGATTCGCTTAGTCAAGATAGTTGGCAAAAATATTCCGAAATATGTTCGGACTTCTTAAGATTAAAGATAAACTTTACGCAGGAATTTTAGGTACGCAGGAGCTTAGCGTATATACAAAATGACAATTTTTCGAGCCAAATAGTTCAGATGGTATTTGTTGCCCATAAGCATCAAATTCGGGAAAATGTCTGAACAAATGAAGCGAATCGGTATATAATTTCTTTGATAACGGTGTACCAAATTTTAAACATTAAGAAATATTTGAATTTTTTTAAGTACGAGTTGTCGGTGCTTGCATACTACAAGCGCTTAAAAAAATCAACATACACCAAGATCTAAACTCGTAAATAAACCAACGCGACCTCCAGGGCAACAGCACTTCAGTCACGTGGAGCCTAATAAATTCCACGATTTATACCAGAATATTTATAATTTATAATTAAGGCATCTATCCGTAATTTCCAAATTCTCTGGCAATCGGCTCTTGTCCAAGTTTTCGCATTTCAAGTTTCGTGTCTCAGATTACCCTGCATGAGCAATGCGAATAATCATCATTCAGACAATACCTTATACACTAAATGTATGGAAAAATTAGGATGTTTTGTATTAAGATTATGGCATTATCATCCATGCCTTTAGTATGTATTTGGATAAAAAATCGCGAAATAGGTATGACGCCAATATTTAGCAATTAAAAAGAGTTCAAATTTCTCGAAAAATTACGAAACAACATTAAAATACTTGAAAGGCATTTGGATCGTTGCTATGGTAGTTAATATTTTTCATTGTTGAAAACCGAGAAACATTTCCATAATTTTATGATTAAAATCAAATTTTTATGCAAATTCAGCATGGATTTGAATTTTGTCTTCAAGAAAAATAAACTTCATTCTTTTTTCCACAGTATGGTGCATCTTCCGACTTTGTATCTTAATTATAAATAATTTAAAAAAGCAATTTTTATATAGCCCTGCACAGTTTTCAATGCTTTTCTTATGAGTGTTTAAAATTGGACATTGTGGTCAAAAACACCCCTTAAATATGACATTTTCTGGAATTTCAGATTTTTCCAGAGGTTGTACACAATTTCCTATATTCATGCCAAATTTCAGCTCTGTGGCACCTCTAGAAGTAGGTACCATAGGTTTTATATTATATATATATATATATATATATATATATATATATATATATATATATATATATATGATATATCCTATATAATATATCCTATAAATTTAAGAAGTAGCTATTTATAATGATATGTTCGATAATAATAGTTCAATGAATCACTTACCATTTTAAACTATTTCAATAAGTAGGTAAGCAGTGTTTAAAATTATATCGACAGAAATCGAGGATGTAAAAAACCGATAATTGAGCTAAGTTACCTTGTTAAGGCAATATATCAAACAATAATAATATCTGTATCAGTATAAAAATCAGTACAGAAAGTCATTCAGTAGATGTTCAAAACCAGTACGGTATTGAATACAGTACGCTTGGTCGCTTTATGTATACTAGGGGATCCGCGGGATCTTGGGCCTCGCTCAGCCCACTTAGGGCTGGTGGGGGGAATCACATTGCGCGCCTCTGGGAGGCTATATGTACATTTTAAAGAAATGTTTATTTGACGTTTTCTTCATCGTTTGATGTTTTCCGTATGCATACAAAATTTCGTTTCGATTGGATAAGATTTGGAAATTAGCGCAATGCGCTAACGCAAATTGCGCAGCAACTATAAGGGTGGCATTCTAGAAAAACTATAGGCATTCGACTTCGAGTTATTTGTATATGCGCACGAAGTTTGGTAAAAATGAGACAACCGAGACGGCATTTATCGTAGAACAAACAAACAGACAACATGCATATGGACTCAACAGGAGAGACCTCACTTCGCTCGGCCAACAAAAAATGAAAGAAACAGAAGTATGATTACTAGGGAATCCGCGGGATCTTCGGCTTCGCTCATCCCACTTACAGGCATTCGACTCTAAGTTGTTTGTACATGCGCACAAAGTTTGGTAAAAATCAGATAACCAAGACGGCAGTTATCGTAAAACAAACAAACAGACAGACAAAATGCACAGGAGAGACCTCGCTTCGCTCTGCCAATAACATTTAAACTTTCGAACGAGCGTAATGTGAAAAGCCACCCTTCTTTGATGCAACTTTTCCAATTATAAAATAGTCGCGCCAAGGACGGCAGGCCTCGCTTAGATCAAAAGTGAATCGTATAAACCATTAAGGATGAAATTTTAATTTATATTATAATCGGAAAACTCCACAGAGATGCACTATCATTACGATACTGCAAATCAAAAGGAAACGTCAATTTCTTATCGGCAACAGAAGGAGCCGTCATCAGAGCATCAATTTCTGGCCTCGTCTTTAGAGGCCATTCGGAACATTCCCCCACTTTCCCCCTCATCCCACCCCACATCCATTGCCACCAAAGAGAGAAACGGAGAAGAGGAGTGGTGTGAAGATGAATAGAAACGGAAGAGAGAGAACATTCTGAGGAGGAAAGTTGCGAAGTAAGGTTCATAGACATTGCACTGAATCCAGTGGTCAACATTATTATTTTTATGATATATGAACGATGTCTAGGAGGATTTTAGCGCATAATACAATCCGCGCCTGGTCATTAGGTCGCATCAGAAATAAAATTTGTGTATTCCCAGCCTTTTTCATATTTTTACATGTTTTCACAGCAACAATTATAGAAAATGGTGATTTTATGCGTTTTCGTCAAATTGTATTCTTTTCGGATGTTAAGCACAGTCTGTAATAATTAAAAACGACAATTGAAGTACCCTCCGTATATGGAGTATTCACTGCTTACTTACACTGTTCTAATTGTTATATGTCATGCGCCTCTCAATTTTTCTCATATACTGCTGCTTGATAAAAATAAGAATTTCTCATAAAAATTGCGATGCATTTTACAGCAACGATTTCATATTATCACTATATATGATAATTACTTTAGCACTACTATAAACCTTAAGCGACGAGCAGTTCAAATAATTTCATTCGTGAATCAAGTGTTAATACGTGGAATTAAACTAATGAAAAGAAATGGGAGTAACAGACATAAGAAACTTCACATGGACGCCGTATTGTTTTTATAGGGAAGACAGCAAATAAGGTTTTGGAATCACCCTAAGCACATCTATCTTACAACAAAAACTGGTTTGAAAGAAAAAGGCCACGTTGTTTGCATATGGCATTTTTCCGTCCAAGGAAACAAAGATACCGCGAAGAAGTTCGTTACGCAATTCTTGAAGCTGGTCTATCGAGCATTGTGTTTATGCAAAAGAGAGGGGGTGGGGATGGGTGGTCCACGCACGACGCTCAAAGGGTTTGAAAGGAGAGCGCCATGCGATATTTTCCCTCGACATTCCCAAAGAGGCAGGACATCCGGGCAACCGAGTCTTGTCGGGGGAGAGTTAGTTACACAAGAGGGGCCAAACTGAGCGAGCTCCGAGAAAACAGAGGATGAGAGCCAGTCTGCATCAGCAATCAGAACGATGTCACGACACCGCACGTTTCCTTCGGCGAGGTTCATTGCTCTAGCGGTACAATCGAAAAATCTCAGCAACTGCGTAAAGCACAGGTCAGGAGTTCCAATTTCGAAGTCGAGGTTCCACTACGAGAGTAAAACTACGCGGCAGTCTTTAATTTTTCAATTGTGAATAGCTTTTCTGACAAAATGGATTCTGATTTGCTAAAATCTTGGCATGAACACGAGATAATATAATTCCAAAATTTAGGCTAATTAAAATAAAAAGGGTTAAAAAAAGATTTTTTTCCGTACTTATGTACAAAGATTTAATAAAGGCGATATACAATACCTCTAAAAACAGCTTACTAAGTCACCTCAACGGTACATAGGCTGAAAATTAATGCAGGTACTTCAAAGTATTCGTTTTCAAAGGGCATTTTATCGTCGTACGCTGTTCACTGTTGACACGAATGAAGTTATGCCTTCGATTTGGAAACAGAAATCGATGAATTCAAAATACCGATAAATGAGCTAAGCTACTTTGGAAAAAATACAACAACAACAACACACCTTGACGCTTTCCCTTGCGGGGTAAGCCATGCCATATGTCTGCCAATTACCAACCCATCACCACATGCTTCCTCCACACACTTCTATCCTTGCACACTTCTTTTGCTTCACTTACACTCATATACTGAGTCACACATTTCCTTTTATTCCTCATACTTTTCACGTCCCTTTTTCTCAGAGTCTCACCAACCACATCCAACCAAGTCTTGCGCGGTCTGCCTCTCCCTCTCTCGCCATTCACTATTCCTTCATATATTCGTTTGGTGATTATACTCTCCTCCATTCTTTCTACATGTCCGAACCACCTCAGCAGACCTCTCTCATACAGATCTGTCACACTAGCTTTCATACCACATTCGTTCATCACCCAATTATTCCTTACTTTGTCCCTCCTAGATTTCCCACAAACTCTTTTCATGTATCCCATCCCAACCGCATTCAAACTACTTTTATGCTTCTCCTGACACACCCATGTTTCACTGCCATACAGCAAGGTAGGCATTAAACACTCTTGTATACAGACATTTTCGCTTCTTTTGACAACCATTCATTCTTTGCAATCGACCAGACTCCCTGCCACCTTTCTACCAGCATTCACTCTCCTTTTGATTTCCCCATCTACTCTACCATTTTTACTGAACATTCTACCAAGGTAGGGTACCATTCTATACATTGGTAGAATGGAAATAATAATGTAATAATAATAATTACAAATTATCAAATTAATAAATCGCTGCAGAAATCTGTACAGACAGTCAATAAGAACAACATAGTCAAAATCTGTACATTACTGAATAAATCAGAACAGTTGATCAAATTATACTTTTTAGGCTGGTTTCCGAAGGAAACATAGCCTTATGAAATGGTCCTGTTTGTGTGTGTCCCCTACTAACAACTTTTGCACCAACGGACATAAAACTTGGTATGAGGCTCGTGCTGCCAGAACCCACCTCCGGGCTATATTTTATTTGGAGAATATTGAAGTACCGGGTTCGATTCCAGGAACTTTTTTCCCTATTTTTTACATAGGAAATCTGAAATCCATCGTGCAGAGATGTTTTCTTTAATACAACAAAGTATCTTAAAACTGTGATATCGGAGCGAGGTTTGTACTGTTATAAAGGGGAAAAGAATGTAGATTCTAATTCTTATCACCGAATATTGATAATTGATCGTATTTTCTTGAATTTCTACTAAAATCGCATTTATCGGATTGCTGCCATGGAAACCATTATTACCGAACTCGGCTTGAGCAAAGACGAGTGAACAAACGGGTTATTACCAGCTTTTACATTAACTTCGCTTTATATATATATATATATATATATATATATATATATATATATATATATATATATATATATAAAGCGATTAATTAGCATTAGCGCCTTTGAAAATATAGGTACATATTCTTTACTTATTTGACATGCTACAAAACATGATTTCTACATGCCATAGAGAAAATTCTAATAAAATTAATATTGTCAGGGAAATGTCTCCCAGAGTCAACGTACGAAAATCGTGGATTTGTGGCACAAAATTTGTATTGACTCTTAGTCGAAAACAGCAAAATTGAAGCATTATCAACAGAGACAATACATTAATTAACACTCGGACTCGGAGGCAAACCAGATCTGCATCTGCTCCTCAGATCTGTATTGCTGCGAGCAGAGTCGCAACGAACAGACTTATTATATTAATATTACGAAGACCTGA
Organism: Tanypteryx hageni; assembly: GCA_028673005.1. Classification (NCBI taxonomy): domain Eukaryota; kingdom Metazoa; phylum Arthropoda; class Insecta; order Odonata; family Petaluridae; genus Tanypteryx; species Tanypteryx hageni. The sequence goes on along the minus strand of CM054113.1, from coordinate 106,718,390 downwards.
ACGCTCAAGAGGGATTTCTTAGTGCATCAAACTCAGCTAATTATTTTTACGTTCGGATACCTTCCTGAAATATTTCTCCATTGATTGAGTTTGAATTGTAATTTACACCAGGAAATAAAATACGATAGAGAATCGATCATCGGAATGTCAACTACCACAAACGGCAATCGCTCTAAGAGTCAATTATCCGAATATCACTGGCTAAAAAAATCGACTTTGGGTTTACGCAACGAAAAATCCCGATCAAGTTTTGTGTCACACAAAATAAGTGGAATTAAATGTCACGAAATTGCCCATTCTTACTTAATGTATTGCCATACACCTTGTGAATGCAAATCTCGTCCACCGATTTTTTATTATCCGAATAAATCGATCCTCAGTTTGGATAATCGACGTTCTTTCTGTGCCTCATGGAAAATCATATTGCCAATGAATAACATGGATGTTACTATAGCCTAGATTTTTCTGCAATAATCCTAATTACGCAGAAAAATACTTTTAATTGGCCAATGAATTGAACAACGGGTTTATATATTATGGAAATATAAAATGTAACTTTAAAGGTTTTAAGACACACTGCAGGTCAATAAAGTGGCAACAAATACATAAATGTTGGAGAAAACGTTAAGGAAAGTTGCATTATATGGGGCAGCATAAAGGACAGTGAAACCGTTTAATTATTCGAATAATTGGTATAGGAATTTAACATTTACAAAAAGACAACAACCGAGGAAATTAAAGGGTATGAGAAATAAGATGAGTATTGTAATCCAAAATGAGAAAGAATTATATGCAAACACCCGCTATGGCACGGAAGTATAGAAATGACGAATGAAGACAGATTGGCGTGAGAGAAGAAAAAGAGGTCGACCCGAGGCAACATAGAAAGCGGAAGTGGAGAGAGGGAGATCTACGAGGGAGTGTGAGGCGCAGGGGGAGGGTGGAGGGGAAGGGAATGAAAAGGCAGAAAAAGACGGCAGCTCGGAAAATTCAATCAGAGATAGGAGACTACTGCAGAAAGAGAATGGCTGATTCGTAGGTTTCGCTCTGTTCTACGACAGTCTAAGATCGCAGCGAGTACCTTCCAAGCTAAACACCAAAGTTATGATTATATTACCTGTTTTCTCCTTCACAAAATTTTGCATCTCAGTGTCGGTATTTCCAATTGATTCCTCCTGGCCAACGAACTGACTTTGTTCTACCGGAGTTCAAGGAAGTTATTTCGTCTTAGATATTTCCTAGCTTTCACTGCGCATTATCAGCTCAATGCGGGAGCTGGACGTTTACTTTCCCACGATTTTTGTTTGGAGAAACGAGGGTGCCATGGTATTTTCCATTGACAAACATATACAAACACACTCAAGCAAAATAGACGAAACCTACTGGAATTGTTCCAACGTCAGCAAAATTTCGACATTTATAATTTTCTCAAAATAAGATTTTGTCTTCTACTGATCTCGTATTTAGGGCTTACTCGCACCAAAGTTTGTCCCAACAGAATTATACCAAGTATGGGCTTTCCAAATGAATAGAAATAATATTACTTTTGTGGGAGATTTCGATTTAAATTGCAATGAAGTATACAAAAACGGAAATTTGTATTTTCCTTTAATGACTGAGCACAAAACTAAAATGTTTTTCTGGGTGCAGAAAAAATATGGATGCACTGCCAGAAGATAACAATTATAACTTAATAATTAACTTGAAAAGTTAAAAATATATGGCGTCGAAACTATTAAATTTAAGAATATTCTTAAATGAAAATTATTACGCAAAAACGCTTAATAATAAGTTCTTTAAGAAATATGCATATCAAAAATATTTAACAGTTATATTTAAAAATTGAAATGCTTGCCATTTATTGCTTTCTAAAATATTTACTTTAATAGCAAATACAGAGAAACTAGAATAGTGAAACTAAAATAAAAAAGACAGTCGCAACAAGCCACCTCAAACGAAGAAGACACAGCTTTCGAATTTGACGAAGATCAAACGATGCTGCGTGAATAGTGGGTAAAAAAATCTCCTAAGCATAAAACACAGACAATCTAAAAAATATCCAGGTAGCTTTAGGTGCTAAAAGAAATGCGCGGACCACGAATTACCGGGCGCGAGGTGGGACGGAGCAGCCGGCAACCGCAATAAGAAAGCAGCACAAAGACGAAGTCGTAGAAAGTTTACGGAACACAACAGATTACTGGGAGCTCTTTTTTTGCAAGGCATACCAATGTGCCACCCATGACCAACAAATGAAAGCTTCTTCGCTTCATCGCCGGACAGGAAATGTCGGAAGGAAAAAAATTGGGAAAGATTCTGCCGATCAATGAGCACGGGCGAAAAACCCGAACATAAACAGCGTTTTAAAAACTAAACCTCGCTCATTGATTCTCAGAATTTTGATGATGTCGAAATGTTATATATAGCAGCTCTTTACAAATAAATTTTTTTGACAATAATTTAGCAGTATTTGAATTGCGCTCCCCAACTTTTTCTGGCCTGTAAACGTTTTCATTTCATTTATTTTAGGGGTTCCCCCATGGGAAAAAGGTTGGGAGTCACTGCTTTAGAGTAACATTTCTCTCTGTCCGATTTCCTCATGTAATTTCGCACCACATTTATTCCAAATGGGCACCTAAAACAAATATACTAGTAGTAATATGTATATTATATTGCTTTCAAAATAAGTGGGAAAGTGCGTATCCTGATACGCACTTACCCCCAGAGCTAATTTTTAAGGAGCAAGTGCGAACCTCATTTAAAAAGGGATTTCATTTAAATTTAAGTTTAAATGTATATGTTTCATAGATAGATCAATAACAGAAGTGCATACGTTGCTAATTTGAAGGCCTTCTGATGTAAGATACTCTTGATGTATGCAGTTATTCTAAGTTCCACGTTTTTGTCACCAGAGTGGAATCGTAATCTCACAGGAAATGACATGTCAAAATTAAATGGCATGGTACACCGGCTCCCCCTAGTGGTCATTCTATGGAATATATGCCTTACCACCTCTCCGCTAAATGGCTGATCTTATACTAAGATGGTTTGAGCCCTGTAGTTCGGAAACGCACTCGCCCCGCTTTACTTTAACAAAATTAATTTAATTGTTTCTAGATATTAGCTTTCCTTCAATAAAAAGCTAAGTATTTAAAGATATTATAGAATTATTCAAATAGATGCACAATTACGGTGACACGTAATTCACGTAATAAAAGACCGACTGAACTTGGAAAGAGCTATTCAACTCAAGAGTAAAATACTTACATAAAACACTTTTTAAAACTTTAAGACGTTATTCTGTAATGTTAAGAAAAAAAATATTTTACTCATGCTTCGAATTCAGGCTACGATAAGTTTTCAATGAACAATTTTACAGAATAATGTAATTATATAGGATTAAAAGTTTTCTTACTATCAAAAAAATTTAATGGCCTAAGGTAAAAAATAGTTAGTGCCAAAATTTTTCCTGTATAAGGCGACGATAATTGGCGAGATAATTAAATTATAGCTGTTAAGGAATTAATTGAAAATTTTTAAAATATACTAATATTATGCAAATGACGTAAGTAACAAATTTAAAAATATCGAACACACGAGAAAATATTTTATATGCACAGGCAGCGCTCGCTTCAAGTAAGCCCGGTTAACGTGCATCACCGTTGCGTACGCTGCATAATTATGCCGCATGTCCTTACGTACGTACATACATACTGTTCGCTGATACATACTTCGTACTCAGGTATACAAAAATGTTTGGCGTTCCGCCACATGTACAACGTTGCTGCGCGATATACGGTCAGTCACCTTGACTTCTTGGATTTTGCTTGTGCTTAAATGTTAAACAATTGGAGTGAACATTTAAATAACAATCGATGATAAAATAAACAAAACGGCAACTCCTCGAACAACTCCCAAACCGTCACTAAAATCATCCCCAAAGTTTCCTCTTGAATCCCTTTCAAAATCCTCTGATATCAGCCCCCATCCTCCTACCAATAATTTTTCTTCTCCGCTATAACAACTCATCAACTATAGTAAATAAATGGAAAATATGATTTCATACAGAAAATTATTTTTTAACTCAGTATTTATTCATATTCATATTTATGATGTTTCTAGGCTTTATATGTTTAAATTTAATGCCTGTTACTTTATAAATGCAGTGGTATAATATCTCAGCTAAATTTTGTGTGAAAAAATTCATGGACTTGTACGGGAACGCATCCACATTCGTAACACGTACAGTCAAATCCCGATTAAGCGCCCTCCTATATATCGCCACCCCCGCATACCGCCTATGAATCTTTGTGAACAAACTTCCATCTTATGATTACATAGCGCAAGCATATACCTCGATTTACCGCCACCCCCGCTTTAACGCCAATGTCAATGATGGAGAAACGGTGGCGCTAAATCGGCTTTTGACTGCATTTATATTGCAAATCGCTGTCCGCATAAAGAACACTCGCTTAACGCACGCACTTTTGAGAACGTAGCTTGTACGTTAAGCGGACGCTGCCCGTATTAAAACCTTAATTTTTGATTGATTTTTCACAACTTAATTTTTAAAATGAAATCAGAGACTTTCCTACGAGATCCGAGCGTAAGGTGCAAAACCGTGCGCAGTTTGATTATATTAGCTTAAAGAGCAAATTTATTTTGAGATCGTACATCGATATATCTAAACCAGCTGTTAACCTTTTCAAAATGATATATCTCAGTCATAATCTAAAAATTTCATGTATATAACTTGGAAAGAATTTAGGCTACATCACTTCGCCAGGTGAAAAAATCAGACCAAATGCATGTCACCAGTCATTAGCATAGCCTACGAAAGAACTATCTAAAATAAAATCGCTCTAATAATAGTACGAGTAAATGTCAAACGCAAGCAGACCACTTATCTCGACCGAGTACCACAAAAAGCGGCCAGTGCCTCCGTTAGTTGGTCAGAGAACGAGCAGACGGCACAAAATGGGAAACGCGCTCATCAAATCCCGAATATTCCCACTCTCGAGGCAGTCGAAGCGTTGCTTTCCCGCGCGCTCGATCATTATCGCAAATCGGGCGCCCAAAGAGAAAATTACGGAGAAAAGGATTAAGACACGAAGGGCCAGTGATCGCAACGGAAAGGTATTTGGCCGGCAGGCACTTAGACGCTATGGCACAAAATCCGTGGATGGTATTTCCACTTATTTGGCCTCGCCACTTTCGATTTCCGACTAAAAAGAGGTTGAGTTTACGAGAGGAAAATGATAAGTTCAACATTCAGCGAGTGGCTATGACATAATCGCGGCGCAAACAGGACCGTGAGTGATTGGGATGGAGGAAAGCAGTTACGCCTTACATAACGCTTGATGGTGTTCTGCGGTGAATGTTCAATAAATCCATCTTGGGAAAATCTAGGGTGAAAAACTGGTCATATTCGGCGAAAAAAAGTATATTAGCAAAAGAAACGACGACGATGATGGAAAACATTCGATTTCACGAGTTAGAAATGTAATAGCTTCATGCGCTCCTGTCATTTCTATATATACCTACCGCTCCGACGGGTTTTGCTCATAATATAATCCTACTATTTATAATCTATGACGCTTACGAAATAAACCGCATAAAATTAAAGACCTTCCTCGAAATTTTCTTGTTTTAACATTAAGAGATATTTTACAAGTCCTGTTGTCTAAAAAACTGATAAAATTCAAGTAACTCGTATTAAGATATACCTATTTATCCATAAATAACGTGCATATGAAGCTCGAAGTTCTAAAGCCATGAAGTTCCTAACTACAATTACTCGTATAAATTATACTTTTTATAATCAACCACGAGCACGATAAGAAAAAATCCAATACATATATTAAATAATAGACCAAGGCAAAAGCACACAACTCGCGTTCCTTAAGGCCATCCATCCATATAAACTCACCAAAAAAATTCACTCAACCAAAACAGTAAACACAAGCAGTCAGCCGTTACATAATGGCAGACACAATGACGTTGACGGCCGCTGTGAGACGAAGGCGTGGCCCATGAATCAAAAAGGCGACATCAACTACGGTACTATACCACGAGAGACCGAATGCGTTTTGCATACCAATAGGCTTCCATCGTCACCGTAGAAAAAGAGCGGGGGCATGACGGAGGGCAGAGATACGGCGAGGAAGATACTGCAGCGGGGTATTTCGGGTGGATCGCGCACCGCCGAAGCGGGAAACGAAAATTTCGGCGACATAGTAGCACGAGGACCACCAAGGAGGGAAAATGCCGCACAGGGCGCCGTGGGGTTGAGGATTTGATTAGCACGCCGCGTCGGGGAGAGGGGTGTGAGATTTCCCTAGCGATAAGAGGCGAGAGGGAGTGGTGCGAGATAGAGATTCGCCGCTTAATCCACTAAAGGCCCACCGTCGTCCCACGCCCTCCCACCTGACTCCACCGTCCCATCCTCCGACCCCAACTCTCCATCCCCCTACTCCACCTCTCTATACCCCTTCTCCACCTCTCCATACCCCTTCTCCACCTCTCCATACCCCTTCTCCACCTCTCCATCCCCATACTCCACCTCTCCAACCCTCTTCTCCACCTCTTGATCTCCCTTCTCCGCCTCTCCAACCCCCTTCTCCACCTCTCCATCCCCTTACTCCATCCTTCGGCCCCACCTTCCTCTTACCCTCCACCGGGGTTATTTAACCTCGTTCCGAATTCAAAGGCGAGCCGAGGAGGAGTCCGGGCGTAGCGGATCCAAGGACTCGGGTCTCCATCGCCCTTTTATACAAAAAACATAATAAGCATAATGATCCACTGGCAGATATGGTTAGGGCTGTAAAACTTGATTCCCGAACTAATTTAAGGCGCACGTGTGACGCGTCAGGGAAAAGGGGGATCGAAGGAACGCATTCCTTCTCCCTAACTAGAATAGCAGCATCGAAAAGAGTTAAATGATTACCGGAAATGATACAGAAAAAAAACAAAAGGAATCGAAAAATAGAAAAAACTAATTATATAAGACTTCTGATAGTTTAATCTAAAGCGATTTTTCTTTGATGCAATGTACTAAACAGTATGTAAATTCAACGGAATTATCGAGCTGAAAAAATCCAAAAACAAGCACTTTAAAAAATACTCGTCTCAGATATCTCCAATAGACACAACAAGGTTATAAAAACCAGATGCGCATTTCGGCTACAAAGAAGTCGTATTCAGCGGTAATTCACCGAAAATAGATGCGATTCTTTTCAAAGCCAAATGCGTAGCTTGTAGTGGCTATTGGAAAACCCGAGACAAGTATTTTTAAGAGCTTTTTCTTGAACAGAATGTACAAAAATATGAAAATAACAAGGCAATTATCATTTCTGTGAATTAGAACTAAAGAAACCTTATATACGGAACATAAGCGAAAAAATAGAATAAAATAGTTTTAAAATAAGATGATTAAGATAAAAATTATGCTTACAATTTCCGACATCTTGAGGATTATTTATAGTAAAATCGATTCCGTTAACCATACCAGAGCTTTATCTCCAGAGATCTTATCTCTAATATTTTAACCTTTCGAAAATGTTCCAAATATTAATTATTTGGCTTAAGTTCAGCCAACTCGACAGTTCTTTACCTTGGCCTGAAAACATAAAAAGGATATGGCTTTCTCACTAAACTCTCAATTAATTAATGTCTTTTCGCCACCTGCGTCAATCAAATGATTCAAATTAACTTTAAAAATTCGAGTTAACGGTAGGTTTTGCTTTCTTCACGATACGCGCAAAATTTCCATTAACTGAATTTCTAGACCAAACAAAAATTTATGGTGCGAGACACCCGTTTTGATTGCCTTCATCGGAATTATATGAGAGAAATGCAGGAGGGTGTACTCGGAGATAATTCTCGTCGCTCACAAGCAAAATATTTTAACATTTTTATGCAACGAATAAAATAAAGGTTAACTGAAAAATAAAAACATTTATTTACCTTACAAGAAGCGATGCAAGTTAGATATAAAAAATTCACCTTTCTTCTCTTTATGCAACCACAAATTAATCTGAATAAGCATTAGTACCCACGCACATTGCTTCACCAGCAATAGCACATAAATATGTCAATAAATACATATCAATTAAGTTAAAAATGTTTTTAAACGATTGCTATTGATATTTTTAACTCAATATTATTTGACAGCCGTAAACATAATAATAATAATATTCAGAGAAAACATAATTTATTTTACCCGAACTAACTTATACGGTTACTCTCTATGAGGTTAGAAATAATTTTTCAAGGAAATAAGGAATAATGTAACATACATGGCAAATCAATAAAAAGCTCAAAAAATTTAGATCAAGAGTATGATGAAGAAAGCTAATGTTACGTTATAATTGTTTTAGCATTGCATATTCTGCTCAGAGGAAATCAACTTGAATACAATACACGCAAAACTATAACAGTATAATCTGTTCACAGAATGGCCGCCTTTCATTTTGACATCATTTTCTCAAAACACTCTTTTCCTCCAATGCGTATGCATGCATCCGAAATGCTGCCGTGGTAATAACTTTTCCTCTGACACGAATGGAAAATTTAAGTAGTTTCGTGCGGCATACGAATGGGGTGGTTAGCGAGAACAGAAACCGCATAAAATATAGATTTGTATAGCCGCAACATGCGTAGAATTGAAATAATTTTCGAAAACCTGAAAATTTCCTCACAAGAGAGGTTCAACTGGATTGCGTTTTTGGTGTATCACGTTCGCCCTCAGATGCGATCATATGGTGGCAAGTTTCGAAAATTAATGACGTAGCATACGATAGATCAGATGCCACCATTTACATTGAAATTATGCATACGTAATTGCGAGTTATTTCGGAATGACCAATAATTCTTTTCCTCGTGCGCAATTTGATTGAGATAGTAAATTTTAATCGTGTTTTTTGGGAAAAATTTTCCTCCGAAAACTTATCTTAATTTACATGATATTCATCTACAAGAAAATTACTTTCTTTTTACGTTATGTTGTCATATCCAGAGGCGAATAAAGGTCCAGGCGATCTAGGCTACCGCCTAGAGCAGGGATCGGCAACCAGCGGCACCGGAGCCACACATGGCCCCTCGAGTACAAACTTGTGGCTTTTTAGAAGTTAGCTAATTGTAAGCTCTCCCGAACCTGTAACAGTCACGAAACATGCTTACTGCAAACAGTCGAATTTCTTAAATAAAAATGTCGTACAGGATGTCATTGTGCGGCTCCCAAGTATTTTGGAATGGGATAAGAACAAAAAAATGACTCGTTTACTTTGAAAGGTTGTCGACCCCTGGCCTCGCGTCTAGAGTGTTAACAGAATCAGAAGCCTGGTGCGAAACGATAAAGAAATTTATATACTGAGTGTGTAAAATTCCCAGCACAAAGAAGAGGTCATATATCTTAAACGATGCCGAAGATCATCAAAATAAACTTGGCGAAGACCAATCTCAACTGACGGGCATCAATGAAAAAATAATTTCCTCGAATATTTCGAGCTAAGATCGACATCGACCTCAAAAGCAGACCCACTATATTGTAAATGTATATGCAAATAAATTGTTAAGAATTTGATAGCCTGCTTCTTCCATAAAACATAACTACATGTTTTCATAATTCGCGAGTCGTGGCCTCAGCAAACTACTATCACATAGGACTGTTTTTTTTTTACTTTTTGTACCGCGACCCAGTCGAAGGGAAGGAATCAAGCAAGAAAACATGTTCCGAATTGATTTTTCATTAATTACAGATAAAAAGTAATTCATACTAAAAGACTGGCATTTGTATAAAGAAAGCATGTAGTTCTCTGTCATTTGGTACATATCAGCGCTCAAATTTTCCTCATGAGCCTCGTGACCCAGTATTGGGTCGCGACCCGTACTTCGAAAGACACTGACCTCGAAAAGCACTGTCGCCTAGGGGCCTCACACCCCCTAAATCCAAGACTGGCCGTACCTAAAACTATTTCCGATGAGAGGAAATAACTGCATCGTGTAAACAGTAGTGAGTGATAACTTTGCAGTTTTACAAAATGAAAAAATCTGATGTGGCCACCACATGTCTTCCTCCATATCTGTAATATTTCTAAAAATTCCAAATAGGTTACATAATCATAAATATTTTAAGAAACTGCGAGAAAATTTTAGAATAGAAAGAACAGAAATAAAATCAACCCCTAGCCTTCTGATACTGGATATAGCCACAAAGCTCCAACAATTAAGAAAATAAAAAGGAGCGTTACTAAAATGTAACTAAGCGTCAATTGGTAACAATAGTCGTCGGTAGGTGGCGTGGTGGTGGCAGCTAAAATGTAAGATATCTCTTAAACAATGCATTATATGGAATAATGTTTCAAACAAAGGTTGTAGAAAATTAAATTTCCTACAACTTTTATCCCAATATATTTTTACATTTATTAAATATTAAAGCAAATGTTTCAAAATAACCGATAAGTGACAAGAGTAAACACCCACTTCCGTCGAACCGATTTTTACCAAAAACTAATCAGTTCTTCTGACTTTTATATAAATGTTAAATATAAAATTCCACGTAGACCTGATTAATAGTTTTTGAGTTAGAGCACCCACAAAAAGCTATCACACACAGACATCATCGAGAAAATGGTCAAAACGTGTTCAGGGGACCTCAAAACGTATATTTCCGTTGAAATCTCGAAGTCGATTTTTTCATGAATACACAATACTTTCCCCTATACTACGTATATGGAGAAAGTAAAAACAAAGCAACGAAGAGAATAGAAAAAAACTTCAATTATTCGCAGCACTGCCCTTCGTTTGAAGAAACGAAAATATATGGGGAATAAAATAAATTTTTAAAGTTTTTTTACAAAGCTAAAAACGATCAATTAAATCGATATAATTTACATATATAAATAAAGAAACTCATCGGCTATAAATTAAGAGTACATGCGTTGTCAGCCAAGAAGAAAGTAGCACAAAACTTTTGAAATATAAACAAAAATGGAAAAAGTCTAGGTGTTCTTCGACATGCAGAATATTACGAAATATACCAATCAATCTCTATCTTATACAGTATTCGTGAAAGGAACGTGGATTCGCAAGCGGAAGCTAAAAATAAAAAAATATATCCGTCACTTGAATAAAACATGGGGGAAAGATCGGTTTGAGAGAACTAAGAGCGGAAGAGAAAACGCAAGGAAGTCACGAACCAAGGGTCCACAGCGGTACGTGGGCGAATCTGCGGAGGGAGAATGAGGGATGGGGATAAAGAGGAATGGGGATAAAGAGGAATGGGGATAAAGAGGAATGGGGATAAAGAGGAATGGGGATAAAGAGGGATGGGATAAAGAGGGATGGAGATAAAGAGGAATGGGGATAAAGAGGAATGGGGATAAAGAGGGATGGAGATAAAGAGGGATGGAGATAAAGAGGGATGGGGATAAAGAGGAATGGGGATAAAGAGGGATAAGAATAAAGAGGGATGGGGATAAAGAGGGATGGGGATAAAGAGGGATGGGGATAAAGAGGGATGGGGATAAAGAGGGATGAGGATAAAGAGGGATGGAGATAAAGTGGAATGGGAATAAAGAGGAATGGGGATAAAGAGGAATGGGGATATAGAGGAATGGAGATATAGAGGAATGGGGATAAAGAGGAATGAGGATAAAGAGGGATGGAGATAAAGAAGGATGGGGATAAAGAAGGATGGGGTTAAAGGGGGATGAGTGAGAGAGAGAGACCATTGTGGGGACCTCCTTTGAACGATAGCCAAACTAATGGCCTCCTTAAAGAACTTAATGGAGGAGCAAACGAGCGCGCACATATTGATCCACCTTGTTCCCCTTTCGTCCTCGAGTCGTTCGTGCGAGTATTCTAGCGCCTATTCGTACGACCCGTGAGTAATGGATTTAGGGACCGCGATGACCGCTCGAGTCATTCACCGATGCGACCGTTTCTTTTCGGAGCGAAATGTTTAGAAGGAAGAAGAAGAAGAAAAGGCCGCCGCCGCCGCGCTCCACCCAAACGCGCCAACGGTTTTACGGCCCACGCGATGGGAAGTTATCAACGCGTCCCCCTTCCCTCTCCGGCATTCACCCACGTGTCAGGCCCGATGAATATATATTGCCGGCTAAACTGCTTTAGGAGTCGCATCTGATAAGAGACGAGGCGGATGAGCAACGCCCTCATTAGAGAATCTTCCCGCCGATTGATTTCCTAGCCGGCGCGGAAGGCGGGAGAATGGGATTCATATCAAACGGGAGAGATGATGAGAAAGCATAAGACGAAATTAATATGCGTAGAATTGTATCGCGAAGTTTCTTCCTTCCTTCCTCTCTCTCTTCGGAAACTTGGCTCCATTCCAGCGAACCCACTATGTAAATAGAAAAGCGGAGACGCATCGATTTACTCAACAAAATAAGGCTCGATGGAAATTGATGGTCGGAAAAAAAACGATATGCATGCGAAATGTCGTGGCAAGAGACGCTTTTCGTAAAATTGAAACCTAATTCACCGTGGCATTTCAATATCGAATGCCGTAGGTAAATGCGCTATTGAGGCGGAATAAATATCCGACTTGACCAACAGAACTAGGTAATAAAGTTTCAAGATCCAGCACATTTGGGAATGAAAGAAGTGAAGAAAATCTCCTATGACTATATCGATCTCATCGTTAGGATAAAATGCTGAAAATGCACTCCATTTGAAATACTATACTGTATATGCATCGGGTGCTACAATGTAAAATGAAACTGAAGGAAAAGACGGCCAGAAAAATAAAAAAATTCAAAATTATAAAATGAATCCGTTTATGACAGTAACCGATTTAGTCAGCCTCGCTTTGTTCGTAAGCAACAGATAAACCCTCAAGGTTTTAAAGCACAAGAAGAATGATGACTCCGACAAATGTATATAAAACCGGTTTCAAAAATTGATTTAACTAGTGGTACCCGCAAAAACTTTTGCAAAGTCAGCCAGAAAACTGCATGTTTAAAAGTAATAATGGCCAATTTCTCCTTATAAAATTAGACAACTGATATTTTGAATGTCGTTTGTTTTTATAATTTATATGTGCAATTTTAATTGCCTCTCCCATACGAAAAAGGTCACATTCCAGTATTGAAATAAAGAAAGAAGATTTTTTCTTTTGGTCAATCGTTAAAAATGCCCACAGCCCACACGCAGTTTACTGAATAATAATAATAATCTTTAATTATTATCGTTACAATCTATTAAGTTTGATATTACTACAACTATAATTTCGATAATTCATAAAAAGCGCGAAGCGAATAATGCAATTCTTTCGTCAATTTGAAGGGTTAATAGACACTGATTGAATCGGTCGCCTTGGCAACACCCAGAAAGAGTACGAAAAAGCCATAAAATTTCGAAAATAAACGCGTTTCTGAGAAATTATTCCGTGTAACATCAAAACATCACAGGACTAAGATATTTTATAGTTGTAGTCGTCGAATAAAGCAAAAAACGGAGAAATTCGGTCCATATTTACGTATTTTAATGAATGAAAGAAATAAACCTTGCACCTTGAAAAATCGAAACTCCTGTGTAAACATATGGGAAAAATATAATCGTCTCCCGGAGTCGAATTCGGGACACTTCCGTAAACGAAAATAGTTTTCCTGGGGTCTTCTAGTTGGCAGAAACAAAATGGCGTTCACAGCATATCTCTATGACAAACTGTTCAAGAGATAAAAGGAGGGAGGGACGGGCGGACAGGCAGACAGACGGACGGACAGACATTGACGGGCGGACAGGCAGACATTGAGTAATAAGATAATAAGCTTTGAAAATGAACGAAAAATAATTAAATCTGAAAACTGGAAATATTCATGAAAGGATGCTAAATCAAATGAGGGATTTTGAAGAAGGTAAGACGCAAATATTGTAGGAAAAGGCAAGGGAAATAACGGAAGGATGGGAATATCATGATTAAATAAAAGAAACTAATAATTATAAAAATTTCTGCAGAACAACATACACTTCAAATTTTTAGTAAAAGTTAAATGTTTAAAAACCAAGCGGGAAAATATCTAAAGAGAAATGCTTTGTTTATTATTCATGTTATAGGTGGTAAGTTTAGAAAATAAAAGATAGGAAAAATGTAAAAAATTAATTTCTTTTCCGAATATGGATCGTTAACGTACACATTGGCAAAATCGTTTTAAGCCGTTACTCAGGTATTTTATCTGATTCTAAAAAGGAATTTTAAAAGCAGCAAATTAAAGCAAGGTCAATTAATCGTAAGAAACTTACCAATCTCAAATTAATTCAACGGAAAATTATCGAGCTCGTCTTATGGCTGAAAATATTAAAGAACGATCACTTAAAAAATACTTGTCTCAGGTATTTTAAGTGCTTGCTTTTGAATCCCAAAATTACATAAATGAGCAAAATAAAATCCAGAAATCGATTACATAGAGTAGAAAATTTACGATGCATAACGCAAAAGAAGTTAAAAGTCGTAAAATTATTACGCGAGGAATGAGATAATTTCTTCAGATGACGTTAAACCTCTGCAAGAATTAAAATGCTGATATATGGAAGTTTAAATCGCACACAGGTACCAGAGAGCAAAGGCAAAGCCAAGCAGACAAAATATAAATTGAAACAACACAAAAAGTGCTGCGAAATAATAAAAGAATCTTAAGTTTCCAATCACCACTACAGAAAATTAAACAAGAAAGAATAAGTTTGATTTTCTCAGAAAGATGGAATAAACAATTATAAAAATGGTTTATTCAATTATTCATACAAGCTCTGAAATACTTCAAATTGAGCCAAAAGGCAAGTCTAAAAAAAAAGCGTTTCTTCCCTCCATTCAGTTCTCTCTCAAGAGAAGATAGTTGAGATCTCCACAAAATTTGTAGGCTAATTCTAACACAATCCTTGATACTCAAGCCCTCTAGAATTTATACGTGCATTATCTACATTACATTTAAAACTTCCAATACGAGGGATATTAAGAAATTTTCAAAAATTCCAAACGCGTGGAAAGTCACCTTTTTACGAACGATCAAAAATTTCCATAAAATATTTCAATACGACAAACTTGAAATAATGCGCGCGCACACACATTACAAGATAAAAGCACATGCGGGAATATTTTTTAAAACAACGCACAAGAAGAGATAGGAAATCGTATACATCAGTCTGTACCGAGAAGAAGATGCAATATACAAGCAAGACGACTGAAAGGAATAATATGCAGTGCGTTTATAAGAACAATGAGCACTTTCACTCACGAATACCATAACCCAAACAAAAGACATGCTGACGGCAGCACGCAAAATTTCATA
This sequence comes from Tanypteryx hageni, assembly GCA_028673005.1. Taxonomy (NCBI): domain Eukaryota; kingdom Metazoa; phylum Arthropoda; class Insecta; order Odonata; family Petaluridae; genus Tanypteryx; species Tanypteryx hageni. The sequence continues at coordinate 106,703,088 of CM054113.1, read as the reverse complement.
CACTGACGCCACCCAATGAATTGCACGAATACTTTTTCTGTATCATAATTAATAAGATAAAGAATGGTAAGAGGGAAATATTGGTGGAGTAAAATCGAAACAAGTAGCGGTTAACCTCTCACTTTACTTGGTACGCAAATGGCATTCGTCAGTATGACACTTTTACCTTCCGCCTTTCTTCACGTTATATATCATTAAATAAAAAATTGAACGAGCAATTCAACGGAAATAAGTACTGAAATAAATCTATGAACCCTTACATGAAACTATGAAAATGATTTTTAAATTTCTCGTTGAACCAGGCTAAAGAGAACAGCGTTCACAACCAAAGCAACAACATCTTTTAACAACTGATTTACTTTCCAACTTACCAAGAGGATTAGTGAAAAACGGAATACACATACCTAGCTACAAAAATACATCATTATAACTTCCACCGTAATTCTCGCATTTGTTACACTAACATTCAATATTTAATTTCGTTCAAAACTCTCGTTATCAAAAAAATGAAAATAATTTTTTGCATTAGGAGTAGCAGCTCATTTTGTATTGAAAATTATCCGAGAAACCAGTTTCAATTTCATAAATGCAAATTTTGAATACAACCCATACGGGTTCAATGATTCGACACAGCAAATTAAAACTCTAGTCAATGATCCCAAACGCAATTAATCCTTCGCATACTTTTACCTAATTTGCAATCAATTTAAGTCTTTTACGTTTTATTCTTCAGAAAGAATTTAAAAACGATGAACAGGTATTCCCAAAGCGTTTTGTACGCATTTAAGGTCGCTTGAGTCGAACGCCAAATTAATATGTAGCCCACGCTGTCTAATTCTCAACAAGAGGTTACCGATTCCATCCCGTCGAACGTTTTATCCAGAGATCATTCTTCATCGGTTCTGACCACGCGTCAAGAAACTCCCAATTAAAAAACCTGATCTTTCTCATTATCATAATTCGCAAGCGTATAGAACCAGAAAAGCGATCCGAGTCGGGCAAATTAAAATATTTGGCGGCAAGTATAAGGTGGGACGTAAACGCGTAGCACGCAGGGAGAAGGATTTGCGAAAGTGCGGATCCTCGAGGGCCCTTCCCCTTCGCGACCCACTCCACTTCCGTCCACGTGTCACCTTCTGTGAGCCTCCTCCCATCCCGACACGGCGCCGTGACAAAGGTGAATTGACAAATGAGTTCACATGCCCGAAGTGGCAGCGGCGATTTCTCCATACTGCGACGACAGCTACCCGGGTCGGGGCGGGGATGGTCCGGGGGCAGGGCGACGAAGGAGATGAGACCCGCCGATTGCCCCTCCTCTGCCTCCTCTCGCACCAAATACAGAATGAGATCGCGGGCGAGATAAGAGAGCATCCGCTCGCCAGCATAACGAATCAATTGCACGCGGCCATATCTCCATTCCACCTTTACAAGTTGTCGCAAACACAAACAAAAAAGGCTTAAAGGAACGGACAAAAGATTTGGAACGGATGGCACATATATCAGCTGCCAAATAAATTTCTGCCAAAAAACGTACATTCTCCAAAACCAGTTATAAATTGTAATACGGATATGTTTGTAGCCGACGTCTCGAACAGTTACTATTCGCACCGCAGAGCGGATGTTTATAAGCAATATCCATTTTATAAATTAAAATGCCATTAAGTTATTTCATTAAAAAAATATGGCGTGATTCGAACATGAATATATAATATTCCCATTTAGATACAATTTTCTTATTGTAGCCAAAAATATACTAGTGATTATTTTGGATAAGAATTTTGAAGAAAGCATCTACTAATACGATTAAAAAGGCAAACAACCAAGGAGAGCAATTCTACGTTTAAAAAAAGTCAATTTTAAAAGAACATAATTACATCACCTGAATGGCGCCTTTTAGTTACTCCTAAGTTTAATCGGATGCACAGAAACAATCACTAAATATGTCCTATAATATTGTCTAATAGCTAAATATGTGTTCGAAAAGGAAATCCTTTTAGCGAAAAATACTGGGATTCCTTATCTTTGCGTGTTAATGACAAAATGTTTTATTCTATTTTCACATTGTATTTATATATAGCTAAAATTCTCGTCACGCCCGCTATCGACTAAAGAATGTTTGTGAACCAATTAAAACACCGTTTTCGTAAGAGAAGCGGTAACAACATAAAAAGTGAAACCGATTTTCATCTATGCACTAAGCATTTATCTAAATTTTATAGCATTTTTGAACGATACAAGCATTCAAATTACACCGAAAATTAAACAAGTAAAATTTCTGGTAATAAAGAGACCTCATGTATCCACAAAATGGCTGCGGGAATAAACGATCGCCTGGTTACTGTAGAGGACCGAAGCTTCGGAACAGAAATTTTTGTCTGGTTTGCCTAATTGTATCATGGCTGTTTGAGTTGTGTTGGATAACAGCCAAAAGGTGAGCTCAAATAATTCATTTTTGGAAGAATGACTTTTTATGGGACACGGGATCATAGCATGTGGAACATGAAATATCACGAAAATATGTGGAAGGTAATAAGTCTCAGTAGCTTATCCTTTTTGCCCTTTGCAGAAAGAAAGAAAAAGTCGACTCTTCAATATAAATCTACGACAAGGCGATTAAACATCCATCAAATAGTAAAGAAAATTTCTTGCGTCTTCTAGCAAGAGAAGTTTTGTCAAAATGTCATTTCGAAGCTTAGGAATTTTCAAAGAAACAGCCTCCTGACCATCTAAAAATCTATCACACTTTGAAGCTAATAACTCCTCTAGGGAATCTCATCTAAAAAATTCGGAAAATCTAAATGCAAAGTGGAATGAAAATGGAAAGACAAACAAAATGATAAAACAAACGCCTTATTGAAGAGAACTTTGTAAAATATAAGAATCATCTTGCGCTGTGTTCAGGCAGAAATTTCTCTCCCCTCGCTGTCCATGTTAGGTGAACCGCAATATACAATTGTCACCAACCAAACCTGTTTTTATACCAGCCAACTTACTTTTACTCCTTGCTCCAATAAATTCAAGAGAAGAAATTAAACGGAGATAGACTCAAGATGAAAAAGGAAATGCTTTTACTCGGTTCCGCACCATCGATCAAAATAGGTTCCATTGCCAATGAATATGTGTCATAAGTCGCACACAAATGTGCCTCTTTATTTACGCTAAAATTATATCGCAAGATGTACGTTCAGTTTTGTTCCAATAGAATCGCAATTTCAATTCAAATTTAGTATTGGTAATGATCCCGACTCTTATCCTAACATCAAATCGCCAAATAAAAATAATGCGCATGCATCAGCAGATATGTTCAAACGTGGACTTAACTTCCACATAAAAAAACAGCAACCAAGCATACATTTAAAAACTAACCCATTAAGAAATTAACCGATCCTAGAATTATAAGCGCAATAAAATCAATTTCAGTCAGGTAATGAGTATTAAGTATCCGAAAAAGCATGTGGAGATTATAAAGTTATAAACAACTTTAAATTTAGAGAAAAAGCGCTTTCATATTATTAAACGACTTTTATAAATCAACTTCAGCAACGAATGTATTTATCGTGGACATCAGAATTGCCTGATACTTTTACACAAAGTTTATAAGGGACGAATTAAAAAAGACGTATTGAATAAAAGTCTATTGTTGTTTTACATTACTTGGGTCCAAGTTACAATGAAAAATAAAATGCCATTCGTCAATATCCTCCTATGCACTGAACAGCCGCAATTCCACCACAACGATAAAATATATGGAGGAGCGCTTTTATTGCTTTTGGATAGAAAAATGCAATTTAATAGTAGAATATTAGCTTGCGTGAATCTCAAGACACCCAGTATATTTTGCGGTAAATCATATTTCCAGAGATAAAATATGTATTTTCATACATTTATCTTACATTATCTTCGTTCATTGATTTACACTTTCCCATTTGGTTCGTTACAAATTAACGTGCGTGAACATCATATTTAGATAAATAATGCTCAGCAGACACTCGAAAGAGAATCATTAATGGAAGAGGATTTTTTCAATTTTGACTTTTATCCGAGGAAGCGTTGAAATTAAATCTATGGCTGTGTGAAGATTCAAAACCTTTACTTCGCTTCATAGTGTAGGCTAACAGACGGTTCATCTACTTGGTATTTATTTTCCAATGAAAAATGACATCCTGATGGGTGAATCTTTTACAATCCGATATCCGAACTTTCTCTTTACGATCTAGCAGAAAAACTCTATCTAAAGGACCTGATCTCTAGATGATTCGCAGAATTCGCGCAAGTAGTCGAAGCTCGGACACTCTCATTATCCTCTTCCGCCATTCATCTTTTTAATTTTTTGCGCCACCACCACACCTCACATTACATTACTTCCCTTTCTTCTTATCTTTTCTTGGCCGCCGCCGCTAAAAATAGTCCACCACGTGGAAAGGAAAATGTTTCTTATGGATAAAGCTCGAGGGTGTTACTGTAACTTCATGATGTGAAATGGCTTGTAAAATGATAGTACTAGAGAAGAGTGTTATCATTTTAACCTTTCATCCTAAAATAACCCCTGTAGGAATTATATCGCTCAATGACTTAAAAACTGTAAGAACATTTTATAAAATAATAAAGGTTTAGGATTTGATTAAATAGCTTCGTTACAGAGAGCAACGTTTGTTTTATAATACGAAGTGAATATGGGGATAAGATTTTTCATCTACCGGGAAACTGCACATTCACTTCAATTCTTTTCGTATGCGATGCAATATCAAACAAGAACCAGATGTCCTTCAAAGTAGCTTTTTAATCGCAAAATGTGGATACAAAATAATATTTTCCGATCTAAATATACAACCGAAAACCCCGAGACAGAGTTAAAGAAGCACTAGGGCGTTATTTCTTAACGGAAAGCGATATTTCCCGAGAGCAGTAGTCTCCCCCCGGTCGCATCTCATTTCTCATGCATCTTATTCGTTTTTGTCCAGTGAAAAAAATAGGAAAGAAGCCCATAAGCATAGGTAAGGAAATGTGACGGAGTTGCAGCATGTTAAAAGTAAAAAATATCGAATACAAAGTTTAATTAAGATTATTCTTAGCCCGCTTATATATTTAAAAGTAAATATAATAAAAAATTTTGGTTTTTACAAAAAGCAATGAAATCGGATAATTTACAGCATACGACTATTATATCTAAAAAATGTGTCGTATCGAATAATTTCACTTATTTGTTCAAATTAAAATCCTTAAGAGGTTTTATGAGTAGTTTTGAAGAAAAGAGACAAAAGCTGGAAGAATTATGTATTTTATGACGATTTAAGCATCAAGGTGTGTATTTTAGCTCTGATTAAATAAAATTGAAAACAATGAAATATCTACGGTCTTTTGATAAACACCAAAGAAGTTATCGAAATAAATTGAAATAAACTAAATAAAAGTTCAATTCAGTGGCATATACGGTCAAAATGAAATTATTTTAATTCTTTCGACAATCTCTTCTGGCAAAAATCAAGGAAAAAATTGTTTTTCCCACTATATCGATATAAAAGAATTTTCTTGAGGCAGCACGATATATATGTCAACATTTCCCTAAGACTATTACATATAGCACAATAACCAAGGCAGCAAATGAGGAACAGTCCCTGCTTCGTGCATTTCACCTTCTGCCATTCACCAATTTCCTGAGTCACATGTTAATGTATACACAAGAATTCAGTAAAAGTAAGAAATAAGAAATCGAAACCAAGCATTAGATCAACTTATAACGTTCAGATTTAACTACTATAAATAATTATGTAGATTCCCTAATGTTCGCAAATTAGGTCTAGAGTATATCTACATCTATAGTATATAGCTAAGTCTATAGCCATAGAATTACGTTAACTTTTTTGGCGCGGAAATTCGAATATGTTACGAAGTGGTCGCTAAATGTTTTTAATTGGAAAAAATCAAGGTGCCGTGTAATAAAAGCTCTTTCGGCAATACGGGCAAGCGAAGGGAGCTGTCACCGGGGGTCAAACAGTAAGGGGCCAGAGGTAAACAGCCCCTAGCAAAAAATAATGATGTTTCATTTCTAATGCCCCAAAAATATTCAGTAAAAATTTACTCACCAGGCGGCTGAGCATTGTCTATCCACGCCCTCCTCGTGGGTGCGTTGCTATTTGTGTTGGGTGAAAACACCGGATCTAGGAGGTTTGATCGACTTGCATCTGAAGGTGGAACTCGAGAGGATCTTGACGTTGCCGAAGTTATGTAAGAGGGAAAAACGGTGTAAGTTCTGGGAGAGGAGGATGAGTCAGAAGCCGTTGGAGAAGACGACCTGCTACTAATTTTGGAAGAACGAGTTCTGGAGGAATTTGGAACCGGGTGCGATTTGGCAGAAGTTTTATCGGGAGGATAACGCGCAGAATTCTTTGCAGAGAGAGACTTGGCAGAAGATCTAGCGGAGAGCGTTCTGGTAGAACTTTTTGAAGGTGCTTCGGCGTGGAGCGACCTCGAGGTGGAACCTGCAGAATAAATCCTGGCAGATGCTATCTCAGAATGCGATCTAGCAGAAGATCTGGCAGTTCTGGCCGAAGACCTAGAGGATCTGAGGCCGACAATGGGCACGGCATGAGGCAGAGGCTCGTCCCCGAACCCTTTAGGAAGCTGAATGTCGACTCGCGTGAAGCCTAGTCCTTTCCTCGTTGCGTCGCCTCCGGATTCGGAAGCGGACGGGGAAGGCTGGTTGATGACTCTTGCTCTCGCAATTCTTTCTTCTTTTTTTGCATTTACCGAAGGACGGAGATTTTCGTCCTCCGTCAGGCTGTCATAGTCAGATACGAATTGTTCCCACTCTTCATCGTCGCTTGAGTCCGTTCGGAAAGAAGTTCCTCTCTGCTTTTCCGTTCGGTCTGGAAGAAGACAAAAACATCAATGAGGTAAAATATAAACATGAATACTACTTGCACAGTAATTAAAAAACTTCCTAAATAAATTATCATAAAAACTGTTATTAACTTGAACGAAAATCTTCGACATTTTCGAACAAAATGACGAATGAGCTCAAGCACAAAATTTCTTCCGAAAAATGTATATGGAAAAATTATAATTTTCTATAAGTCACTCAGCTTTATTGGATTTACCTAATTTACAGTTTGCACTCAAATGATACATGCTCAATCTTCCCGAATTGATCCCTATTCATTGAAATAGCGAGAAAGTTTTCAATAAGTGCTCTTTCCTTTAAGGAATTACGTCACAAGCGACCTGAATACCCAGCGAAACCAAATACTTGATAGATTGAACTAACTCAAATAAAAGCTGGCAGTTTCGACCGTTGATAAGAGTTGAAAAAAACATCATTTCACATTCAACTTTGATCCAGCGGTCCGAAAACCTGCCTTCCTTTCATTGCCGCGGTCGGAATCAAACGCATCTGCAATCACCACCAACACTAGCTTTCACCTCATCAATGGACGTTCCCGTAAGAGTTAAGGAAGCAATCTAAGACATTTACCATTCCCTCGGGTCATTATCACCTGCGGTTCGTGGTCCAGAGATCGGCCATGTCACGGACCGGTTGTTTACAAACCTAACAACACCGTAAATGCTGAGGGACCAGCTGAAGTGAAGGCAAACTATTGAACAATTTCCTTTCGGCAACTCGTATTTAAAAGGTAAAAGAGCCAGTAAATCCAGACAATATATTGCCTTTCCTGGCAAACTAATTAGCAAGTTGATTAGAATATTTATCGAAATTATCTGCCCCCCGAGAACCGCTTGCAGGTTAGTGTATAGCAATAAAAAGCCAATCTGCATATATACGCTAGCATGTTATATACAATTTAACCGCAGGAATGCCTTGTAAAGTGTATTCGGAGTATCCATGAAATACCAAGTAAATGTTAACGTCTTTCTTTCAGACATGTCCTATATTCATCTGTGATCCCTTCAGTAATTACACGAGATTTGTGAATAAGGTTTATATAAATCCTGTTTAAACTTCTTCAACATAGTATTTCCAAGAAATTTAAGGCCAACACATTTACAAATAAACTAGTGTAAAAAATGACGGAATATCAAATTTAATGGATTTATCTATTTTTTGCTTGGTTTTTCAACAGAAAGACGAACATTATTTGTAAAATAACTTTCATCAAAATAAAAAATTTTTAATCAACTAATCATATTTTATGAATGCTGTCCATGCAAATTTTTCCCTCTCCCCCTCACCATCCCGCTTTCCCTGCCTCTATCTTACTCCCTCATTCTCTCCCTCTCTCCTTCCTTGGCAATACTTCCTCAACGTTATATCAATTTTGATTTCTCTATTGGTTAGTGAAATTGAAGATAATTTAATTGAAATTTATAGTTCAATTTAAAAAATATATTTTACACAACTTCAGCTATATATGCATGTGTGTAAAATTGAAAGTCGAATATTCTTTAGACAACAAATTCAAGATTTTTTCACGTATTGCATTTAATCCAATTTAAATCATGGGTCATCGATTCCGACTGAAATTCACAGATGGCTTAAGCGACTACGTTTCTAGGAATAGTGCATTCTGTTCTACATATATAAGTTTTCTGGCAAAAGTGTCGTGCATCGTTTTGATATTCAGGAAACATTAGTTTTTCACGCAAAACTTAGAGGTAATCTTTTCATTCGAATGAAAGAATTGGTTTTTCTGTTTAATTGAAAATAAAACATTTAAAATGTGAATACAAATAGAACGGGGATTGTTAATTTAATATAAATTTCTTCGATGTTTTGTAAATGATATATTTTCATATTTGGTGTTGTCGATTGAGATCAAATTGAACAATTAATAATTGCGTTATTATTATTCTATAAAAGCGAAAATTCTCTAGTACTTGATATCGAAAAAAGAACTGAAAAATAATGCATTGCCGGTCGTTTAAAGACCTTTGTAAAGCCGGAAGTTGCGACGGCAAAGAAATTAATTTACTTCGCCAAGAAACTGTCATTAAATGTAACGGTAGTACAAGTCAATTGCACGAATATTCAAGGCTATAGAACGTCCTTCCTTCAATGACGCAACTTACCAAGAGATTGAGGAAATTTTCGACCTTGTATTTAAGTGAGAGGCAACAAGATTTGAAAGAGAGGGACTGGTCCACAACGGCTATATCCTCTAACTGCCCATGACTCGATACAAGGTAATTCTTACCGAAGGAATGAGACCATAAGAGGTTAGCGAAGGAGCATATTTATCCGAAATGTTCCTTGATTTAGTAAAGAAGAAGCGTTTTCCTACTCCCGCGAAGATATTAAAAAAAGCCAGTGCTGGAGTCATCTCAGCGCGGAACGCTCCGAAGCAGACCATTCCGGATGCAATCTCAGCGTAAATAATTCAAGAAGTTGTGATGCGCGAGCGGCGATTCCTTTTACGATGACCGTGAAACGAGACGTTAATAACGACTCGAGCGGAGACGAAAAGAAGAGCGAGGGAGCGGAGACGCGGATGGAGGAGAGAATGGAACAGGAGGGAGTAAAAGAGAAAGAGAGGAATGGAGGATGGTAGAGAGGGAATGAGGCAGTTGAGGCTCAAAAGAACGAAGGAATCAAGACGCTCCCGAATGAGATAATGGGCAGTAAAAAGTTGCCCGAGAAGGAATAATAAAATCGAGATAGAAGAGGAGACGGACAAAAGCGTGGCGACCTTACTGCCGTTGGATTTTACTTATACGACGAACAATTAAAACGAGAATCAACTTTCTTCACCGCAAAACATTCCAAAGACGCCGTTTTTGAAAGTGACGAAACCAAACTGCCAATTCATCGAGTCAACTCTTCTTATGCATACATCTCATGCTTGGACAAAGAAAAAATAAAAAGAGAATTCCGGATCTTAAACTCCCGAGTTTTAACTACATTTCATTGGATTACTGATTATATAGAAAATTGTTGTTTTAGCAATCGTATGCATCGCGCGAGAGAGCGTAACTTCCGGATAAATGAAATCGCACACGTTTATAAACGGACGGGCGCTGTGAATATCGCGAAATCATTTCCGAGCCTAAATTAATTTCATCGTGAAAAAGTTACGGTGTCGAACAATCCAGGCGATCTGTTTTGCCACAAGGAAAAGGTGATAGATTATGACAATTAAACGCATCAAGGCGGTGATTATGCACTGTTAATCATATTTACGAATTTCCTTCAATATGATTCGACAGGGTTGTGACTTGAAAGAACAAAATCGAAATTCAAGATACAGATATGAAAGAAAATGCATCGCATGAAAGAGAAAAAATTATGCTTCTTTTTACTTCGCAAAGGAAGTAAATGAATAACAAAAATAAATTTATCAACTGACCTCTGTCGTATATGTGCATTATTATTACTCCTATCATAAGAAACTTATCAATTACAAGAAAATGATTCAAAGGAGCTTAAGAAAATTTGCTTTAGGCGTGCAATCCGAAACCTTATATGAGTATAATGAGATAAGAAGATAAAAAAATCAATCTCACTTAGTAAGGAATGGATATTTGAATACTGCATTAAATAAAAATTCAGGGTTGAATTAAAAATACACAAGTTGTTTCGTTAAATAAATATTATTACCCCATAATTGCACACTAGTTTTTCGTATACGTGACCGGTTTAAGACTTGCTAGCTCTCCGATTAAACATAAATTAACGCTTAACTTTAAATCCATAAAAATACCCATAAAAGAAAAATGAAGGAAATAAACGGCGCAACATACATTGCAGAAACTTTCTCATATGCGTATATACGTTTGGTCGACTTTACGCTTATAAAAGAAAAACGTTTATGAATCCAAGTTAACCGTAGTTTAGCGTATATTTTAATGTCAATGGACGATATTTAGTAATTATTGGGACATATGGTTTAATTAGTATTATTAGTGACATCAGGCTGTACGATTGGATGGATTTTAATCGTAATCCTTAGAGCCATTTACGAGTAAATCGAATTTTGTTTTAAAATATCCTAGAATAAAGTACCCTTAATTATTACGCAATATTGTCCATCTCTTCAGAGCGTCTATTATGAATGATATTATCCATAAATATGAGATATCATTCGATTTAGTTAAACCGTTTAGGCTGTAATAAGATTTTGAGTGGATCACGAGGGAGGCGTGACGTCATAAGGCTTAGGTAAGGTAGCTTAGCGTACATTGTAATGTCACTGGACGCCATATAGTGATTTTAAGAGATATATGGCTTACGTAGTTAATTTGTGACATCAGGTTCTATTATTCGATTGATTTTAATCAAATTCTCTGGAATCATTTTTGAGTAAATAAAATTTTTCTAAAAATCGCCAAGAATAAACTACCCTTATTTTTTAGCAATATCATTTTTATGAAAAAGGGGTCTGCAAAAGATGATATATTGCACAAATACGAAATATCACTCGATTTCATGTACGCGTTTGGGCCCTAGAACAGCGAACAGACCGACAGACAGAGACGGCATGGCGAAAACCACTTTTATGGACACAGGGACACCTATAACGTGTATTTCCATCAAAATCTCGAGGTCGAATTTTTTATGATTACAATACTTTCTCAATATACATACTACGTATATGAGAAAGTAAAAATTACATGGACAACTAATACAAGAATTTAAACAAATTATGGAGTCGTTATTTACACTAAATTTACATACACGCCGATGTAGCTTTGTATTCTATAAAACGCCCTGCGTCCTCTGAATACGCACAATTCCTTTACCGAAAAAATACGCGCAGCAGCAGTTAACTTTAACACGTCCGTTCACAACAATATTTGGGAAAATTCATATTAATCTTTTGATGCGTACTCTTATTCTCCTTACGCAACATATCCTTGCTATCGCTTTTTCATTCTTCTATCCGATACCAAATCTACTCCTAGCGAGACGAAGACTGTTCATCTTGTCTGTCCGTCTCCTTGACGACTGAAGAACACCCAAGTGCAGACGATAGGCAGGGAAGGGCGATGCGGTTCTTCTGGCCGAAACGATTATTTTTTTCTCGGCTTTGATAAACCTGTTTATTAAAAAAATGGAATGTTCATCTCAGGGAAGTCCTCAAACATGTTTCCAAAGACTGCAGTTTGAATATTTACTGCCTAGATCACGTAGCGAACGTTATTTCTATGGCACGAGGAAATATATGTCTCTATTTCCTTGTAAGACGAACTCGAGGAAAGAGAGAACATATGAGTCAAATAAAATCTATTTTTAGAATATCTACAACCGACAATTCCGTTTCAAGAGACATAAAGGATTACTGAGAGGGATTCCCGGAGAAGGACGGTGATAAAACGACAAAATAATTGTGAAGTTTTAAGATAGAAAATCTTACTAAAATAGTGGTATAGAAATAAAATCCTGCTATTCCATTACGAATATTTTAAACTGCTATTTTATAAATAGATGGAATTGGTGGATCATATGATCCCTACGCTTCAAGCATAAGCTGGAATAATGGGAAATCGGAAATCCTGTTTCCAATTTCCTGCTATTTCATGTTAGTAACTGCACTAATAAAACAAAATACTCTAGGGTTAAAGCTCAATAAAATAAATGTAGTACCGTCTCCTTGAACTATGTAAATTTAAATATACGCAGAAAGTATTTATTTTCTAGGATAACGGTTGTCAACCGGTGTGCCAAGACACAATGGTGAGTCGCGAAGAGCCGGGAGGTGTGTCGACGAAAATTTTAATAATGGCTTTTAAATACTAAAGCAAATTTTGTTAAGGAGAGCTTTTGTTTTTCATTTGAGTCATTTTTAACAACAATAAAAACAATTTGGGCGCTTCAACTCTTCATCATTACACAATACTCCTGCTTTTATTTCGGCGGATTGTAATGTGCAGTGTGCCGCGTACGAGAGCATCGACCGTAATGAGTGTCTTGGCCGAAAAAATGTTGAGAACCGCAGATCTAGGATATGTTAAAAAAATTTCGAGAAATTTATAGAATGTTAAATTTGATTTTGCCCTCCTCTGGAAGAGGATTAAGCCTCAAATCAAACCGTTAAGATCTTCAAAACTAGAGTCATCTTACAACGATCATGACAGTATGAGCAGTCATTACATCTAATGAGAAAATATGAATTATACAAAAAATTCGAACACGTGAAAACCAATATTTTTCCAGTGTAAAAATCGGAAAATACCCTAAAAGGCGATCGTTGAATCAATGAAAAAACCAGAATCTTGTAAAGGTGCCAAGGAAGAATTATTGCGTTGTCACAAAAACTAGACAAAATCGAGGCAGACATACAAAAGATCCAAAAATTTAAACCGCACCCCTTCCATTCAAAAGAAAAGTTCATATAAATCCCCAAGCACCGTTAATGCGAAAAGAATTAACTAAAATCTACCTTTCTTTTATAATATAACACTATAATTATATGAATGAAATGCACATCTCTTTACGCAATACGCAACTTTACATTTTCAGCGAGTTAACCACATTCAAACAAAAACAAACAATTCTAACAACAAGAAAGCAAAACCATGCGCATAACCAAAAGGAACCACTATCTTCGCCCTCTTCAACTCTGTTCCAACAAATAAACCTTCGCGTTTATTGTGTCTCCCATCCATTCGGTGAAAAGCAATCAAACGGCCGTCCATTAAGGTGAGAGAGACAGATTGTAGAAGGGAAAGAATGGCGAAGGGTTAAGAGCTAGACGATGGGCTCTCTCGCAAGAGGCTTTCACTGCGTGACAGCAGCACAACACAAGAGACGTGCGTACCTGCATCAAGCCATCTCCTCCTCCTATGTCCGTTGGAGAGAATGGAGTATGGCGGCCAGCCACGCCCACCCTCCATTTCCTTTCGACTCTCGGCGAGATGACCCTTAACGCCTCCCCATCCACCACGAGGGACATTCACGCCCACGACTACCATATGGCTTAAATTAATAATATACTTGCCATCCCGTGATTAAAGAACTCCTGAAACATTCTCCTTAAGGCCCCGATTTGAAACTGGGCCGCGTGGATTTCCATTTCACATTATTATTTTAAAATAAGAATTCGAAATGCTCGTCAAAACGCGTCTTATTTACGTTGTCATGTTTTTATTCCACGTGGATCTGCAATAATTTATCATTTTAAAATAATAATTAGAAATCAATGGGCAAAACAAAGGTGATTCTGATTTACGTTTTCACGTTTTTATTCTATCGCTGATGGGAAATGCGACGACTATAGGAATTATTGGTTCACATGAAAATATTTATATCATTTCAGCTAACAGCATCAAAATTTTTATCCAATCGTGAACTTAAGTAGCATAATAACTAAATACATCAAACAGTTGTAGTTAACTTTGAAAGATCACATTTGATTCGAAAAAAGTTGAACCATTTCGTGAATGAGACTCTATTGCCTATTGAACCATTTTCCCAAAGAGTTATCTTCCAACATTCATGCCCGTTTGTTTTTCCTTTACTCATAACCATCTCTCTTTGACCTTCCTTTCATGTTAAAGATTAACTCCATTTTACTGTCGGTCTGGCGTCTTCCATCACTTTTAGCCATAATAATTAGTCAGTTCTCATAACTGTACCGCAGAAAGTTCTTTCCTTTTGTGCCCTTGGATCCATCAAGAGCATAGCAACTGTGTTTTCCGAACGGAAAAAGTTAACAATGTAATTCGAGAGAGGTGAAGCAGGGATGAAAGAGGGAACGTTATCGAATGATGACAGACTATAATCGAAGTTACCTCTCAGTTACTACGATGTTAATAGAGCTAGCAAGGTTGCTGAATATAACACTGCTAAATGAGTTCACAAAAATGAGGTAAAACGGTATACCCATTGAAAAATTTTCCGCGCTTACATATAAAAAATTAAAAAGCAATTACACCTCGATAAAACGAAACATACACGTTAAGTCAACTTAAAGAAGTGCGTCGAAAATAGAGCCATCGATGTTTTACCCAATCCTTTTGGCAATATAACAACTTCAATGCGATTTACAGAACGAGCAAGTTCTCTAATTTGAATGACAAAAATCACTACGAAGGCGCGGTACAGTAGGTATATGAAATATGAGGCAGTTACCTTTCCAAAACAGGTAACGTAATATTTCATCGAGAAAAAGAAATTCTTCGGTATCTTTCCCAACTTAAAATGATTAACTTCAACCATGACACATGAGATGTACGAGAGAGTTACGTGCACGATTCAATCCGCGTGCATGGAAATTGCATTAAATCCACCGCTTGAGCGAAAGGCTCGCTAGAATGCAGAAATGTACCCTATTTTTAGCCGAGCACTCTTCGAAGGGGTCGTCGTGCAACTGAGCGACGGAATCTCGACTAAACGTTCGATCGAATTCCTTCGGTAATTGCGAAAGAGCGGAAACAAGTGTTTTTTGGTCGACCGTTACTCCCTCCACTGAAGGAAGAATGAAATCCGTTGGGCGGCCATTGCGAGCGGAAATACGATCGAACACTTTCTTCCCGAAGGCGTTCTTCGTGGGGAGCGAACCATGGATTCGAAGAAAGAGAGAGAGAGAGAATGCGAGTTACGTATTAGCCACACACGAGTTACAATTGATGCCGTCCGCCTCGGTGAAACCTACCGAAGCCAATTATCGCCTTTTTGGGAAAGGCTGAGTTCAAGAAATACAAAATTAGAACCTACGGCCAAGCAGAAATTCTCGAAGAATTTAAGGCCGGCGAAATTGCAGAGTAACTCAGCGAAACAAAATACGAATATTTTAAACCATATAGGACACAGAGCGAAGAGAATGTACGATTTAACGTTTTGAATATTTTTCTTTGATTATTAAAACTTGCGCTTTACAACGTTCGACGGGGGAAAGTCGTAAAATGTCTGCATTCCTACTGATATCTCTATTTATCATCCTATACAGCATAGTTAACACATATTCTTCTGTTGAGGTAGTCCCATCACAACATGTGTGTAAACGTTAGCTTAAACAATTTCAAAAACTACCCAATAAGCTCTTTAAACAGAGAACTAATAACCGTCGACATTTTCTTCTGATGAATGGGAGCATTAATACTTAGCCTCTAATATCTAAATAATCCATACATTTAAAAGAAATATGTTTCGTAATTGATTCAATTAAAGTTATAAATTCCGCCTAACTTAAAAATTATCTCAATTAATTTTATTTCATTAAAATTCTTACTGCTGCACATAAAATATACGATGAATATCCTATAAGTAGCTGCCAATTGTAGTTCCAATAAAGTTGCACCATTCAGCGATTGAATCCAAAGATATTTCTCGCATTTTATTTTCATAGGAGATGCAGATATTTAGGTAATTTCAAAAATTTAGGTCCATGAATGGCAAAATTTCATTTTTATTTATAGTAATTTGGCATCCCTTTCTTCCCGTAAATAAAATCGCTCTTTTCTTATTCTTTCCTTGGTATTAAAGTAATTATGATACACACTTGATTATTTTTCCAGGAAATCTGATTAAGTGACATGATCCAAATTCGCTTTGTCCTCAAGTGAATTCTGATAAAATTTCAAATAAACCCGTTAAATTAAAATTTACTGAGAGGTTGAAGGAGTTCCATTTTTTCAGCAAGGTGGCGTCGCTGACTGACTTACAATCATTACTATAAATTCTTTTCGTAGCACTATTATATTCATGATCTACGCCTAATTTCTTGAAAATCTCTCAAAGGGTTTTAGAATGAAATCGCGATGGATGGAATGATGTAGAGACACGTTTGGATTCTTCGCCTTGCATCACGGGCACTAAAATATAAGAAATAGTATGCATTTTTGGCTCTCTCTTGTGATTTCAAAGCTAGCCGTAAAAACTTCACCGTCTTTACGAACATTACCATGCGTCCTGTCACATTCATTTGTTAACATTTTTCATATCTTTATAATACCAATTCACCCCTCTACTCTCCTAACACGAGTTCTTCACGTCATGCTAACTAGCGCATTTCCCGCCGAAACAGAAACGACACACAAATATCCAGTAATCCAACTTCGGACGGAACCTCGTTCCCGTCTTATACTTGAAAAGTAACTCAGCCGTGAGAAGATCACTTCAACGCGATGGGAAATCCTTATTCCACATTCCTTGCCTTCAAACTGCATTCCACCCTTTCCTCCTCCTCTACCCTGTTCTCCTACACAAGCCCAACCCATACTGGATCAACCCCTCCTCTCTTCCTCCGTCTCTCTCTCTCTGATCGCTGTTTAAGCATTTCCTTTCGGAGGATCTCTCCTGCCTCTCCCCGACCCACTCGAATATCTTTAATGGCAGCCGCCAATTAAAAGAATTCTTCAACGCGTATAAATATAGGTAAGAGGATTCACGCGCCAGGAATACCTTCAAATGCTTACTTAATACCATAATTGGGCTTATCAATGAAACTGGGACATTAAATACTTAAACATATTTGACGAAAACCTCTACTTAAATTCCCTTGGAGATGAAATTAACTCGATGCAAAAAATAACACGAAAAACTTGCGTGTACAAAAAGCTCAGAATAACAAGGTACAAAGATTATCGTCTTCACTTCCACCAGCATAAAGACGTATATTTATGTTAATATTCATGAATCCCCTTTTAGTTAGTTAATATGCATCGCACAAGAAAGAAAAACAAAATACATTGTTTAAGTAGCAAATTGCAAACGAAACAAAAATGCGAAACATATAAAAACGCAAACAAGTTACCAATTTAGCCACTTATCCATCTCTTCGTTAATTGGGAAAGTTTATCATGATTATTTAACAACCCCTTCGATTAAAATGGCGAAATAATCGCTGGAAAATTACAAAATATATTTCTCCGAACCTCTGCCTCTAGAATCGCCTCTAATGCCATGCGTTAAAACAATAAGACCCAACGCGGAAGAGAGAAGTTAGAGATCGCGGAGCGACTACCACTAAAGAAGAATGCATCCTTCCTTTCTCCGAAGAGAGGGAAACTTCGTCTCTTCGACTGAAGAGTCAAGCACCTAGAGTCAACAGCACCCAAGTCTAAAGCAAACAGAGGGAAAACGCGGGCCTTCCAGAGTCACCGGCTCGAGAGACGAAGATTGAAGAAGCGCGGCGGCGTCGAGATATAACGTCTTAACGGTGCGAGCGACGAGAGATGCCACTTTCCCATCCTTCTGGTACCGCGCCGCCCCCGCCACGTCACGTCGCCAATCCAGCTACCGCTCAATTGTCGACGGCCAAGTGACGAGCCGTATCTCCGGCGACGACGCCCGTCCTCTGCCGAGGGATTGCGTACGGCGAAAGATTGTCTATATCCGATGTGGCATCCGGGTGCAAAGGGCCTCTTCCAGTTCGTACGACAAAGGAAATAATGTTGTTGAGAGGAGGAGAAGGTACACCACTAACTCAAATTAATTTTGTGGAATTATTTGTCGCCGCGAGTAATGATAACTTCCGGAAAAATTACGATGCCTAAATAATGACGAACTCCATTGACTACAATAGAAGCAACTTATCTCTTCGGATGGAAATTTTATATCGATTTCTATTAATTTAAGTATACGACTTAAGAATGTTAATTGCATTCATATGAACTGGTGCAATCTCGCTAAAATAGGTTACCAGTTAAAATATTTTTCGAATGTAATGTTCATCAGTAAATTTAAAATGGCGATTAAATTATTAAATTATAAAAGTAAACAACCTTACTCAAATTCGTCACATTCCCGCGAAACATTGAGGATGAAAATTTATTTAATTTACGAAAAAGTAAATACAAACTCAATTACTATGGTGATGGAATTAAATTGAATAATACGCATTGTTACAGAAATGAGGCACGGGACGCTGAATTTAACAGTAAATCCAAAATATTTCTCATGGGGAAAAAATTTGGTAAAATTTTAATCAAATAAAATACATCCTATCTAATCATCAGCTAAGAATTATACCAATGAGGGTTAGTGATAAAAATAATGATGAAGATCGTTTCTAAATAGCTTGGCTTAGACCTTAGTCACCAGATCAGGACGCCATGCAATGACTATTCCCTTCCGGCATATCGCTGATCGAGCTCTCAAGTGCTACGGGGAGGGAAAAACACTAGATTGCCATTCAATAATTACAGTCATTAAAACGGCGGTCGTTGGCTCACCCGGCAGTGTTTATCAATCGAATGGAAATTCTTGGAAATTCTTGCGAGAGATCAAGCACTTTCGGCATTGGGTTATCCCCACGGGGGTTGCGAAAACACGGCACTGCCGCCATGTTGGCCCAGCTCATCGAGCGGGCGCGCTATCTCCACCCTTTCTAATTTTGTACGTTAAGACCAGATTCAAGAAATGCCTTATGTTATGCTACTTATATTGATTAAGAAAATCTTATAGCCATTCCACTAATCCAAATAAGGTCAACCAACAGGAACTGTCGATTTAATCAATTTCTTATAAAAACGAGTTGATAAACATTAGCTAGCGGGCGGGTTCAAATAATATCCGTATGCTCAGATTTAGTTCGCACTCTATTCACACCGCCGTAAACGGATTCCCCGGAATCAAATAACCATTGAACATGTACTGAAAGCCGTGAGGCAAAGCAGTGCTAAGCCCCAGTTCTGGGCAAATACACAACAGCAGTGGTGGTCGCACTCTATTGATTCACGCATTAATTTCTTTCATTCCTATACATTAGATTTCATAGTTTTTCACCATATGCAAATCTACGAAAATTAATTCTGCTAATAAATAAAAATATTCGATAATTAGTAAAAGAAATATCAATTATTTCAAACAAGTATTCAGAACGAAGCTGAAATTATTAAACAATATGAAAGGTTTTCTGCTCAAGCCTTTCTCAAAACAATCACTTGAGTAAAAAACCTCTAGTTTTTAGCGTCCATCACTCCTTAAGTTAAATGTTATGATTAATTACGGGCAGTCGTCGTGATTCAGCACTAAAAACGAGCCAGAGAAACACTGCGTTTGAACAGCGGACTGTTTGACCGTAGGATCAAAACAACCAGCTGATGTTTATTTAATAATTATCAACTGAGTATCAAAAATATTCCAATTCCTTTGATTACTTATCTTAAGCACAAAAGACAATGGTGGATTTCATAACCAACAATGAGCATCCGAAACGCAACGTTTCAAATCGCTATCAGACCATCTTGGGTTGATTTTTTTCACCGCTAACCTGGCATATAAGAAAACAAACCGAAACAATCACTCATCGACCGTCTCGAATGATATATCGAGTCGATATTAAAACGCTCGGAAAACGATTCGGAA
The DNA here is from genome assembly GCA_028673005.1 of Tanypteryx hageni. Taxonomy (NCBI): domain Eukaryota; kingdom Metazoa; phylum Arthropoda; class Insecta; order Odonata; family Petaluridae; genus Tanypteryx; species Tanypteryx hageni. The sequence continues at coordinate 106,682,888 of CM054113.1, read as the reverse complement.
GCGAGGCGCAGCGGGAGTGGCGAGTGGGAGACCCTCTCGGAGGGCCAATGCGCGAAGGGAGAAAGGGAGTCGACAAAAAAAGGGCCTTGAGTAAGAAAGGGGAGAAAACACACGCACACACACACACTTTCACTCGCATACGGACGACCAAAACGCTGAACCACGACAACGCGTGAGGGGGGATAGGGGAGAAGGAGGAAGAAAGGGAAGAAGGGGGAAGAGGTGGGAGAGGGAAGGAGGGGGAAGGGAGGGCCGCCGAAATGGTAATCCACAGTGGGCGGAGGGGATAAACTTTATTGCGGATATGACTAAATACATGTTGTGAGACAACAGGAGAAATTAATTCGAACCACGCCGTAAAATTCGTATTTCCTGGACCTATCATTCTGAAATTTTTAAATCTCTTTTCTTGTAAATCCCATATGCTATAAGAATATGGAAAGGAGATTCGTTTAGAAAGTCTCATTCCGATAGGCTTATACATTATGATGTAAAACAGACAACAGAAAAATTTGAGAAGACTTTATGTTATCAAGGAGAAAGTTCTTTCGATTAAATATTTAACGACACCGATTTGCTTAATAACGTATCAATTGAACATAATTGGCCGACTAGCTATTACTGAAAAAAGCAAAATCGAATTAATGAGTCATGGTTAATGTCTAAAACTCAATCTGCGCGATAACTCGGATGAAAATTTCTTCTCAATTTAAATGCTTACTTTAATTAAGCAAACAGAGATAAAGAGAAGCACTTTAAAAGAATATATAGACTATTTACCCTTAACATACATACAATCGCGTATTTCGAGCTATTTTCGATAATAAATCTAGGCAGAAATAATTTCAGAGCAACAATTTTTATCGGTAATTTGCTCACGCAAAAAAAAACTCTTTAAACATTACCCATAAAAGTGCGCAGTTTACTATTTTATCTATGATTCAGAAAAAGTGTGCTGGGCAGATACGAAAAATAAAATCGTATCAGAAAATTCTGAAGAATGCTTCTAAGGATTAAGAAAAGGAAGGATTTAAAATTTTCATAATATTTGTTTTAAGATAGGTACGCTTCAATATAATGAAACATACGCACCATCATTATAGTATCGAAAGCATTTTCCTTTCTCCCCGGGGAGGTGAAAACCGTGCGAAGAAAAAATGACGCAAGTACTATACCTGAGCCAAAGAGAAGCGCGGCGGCCAGTTTCGCGTAGTGCACTTACCAATGTCTGCCGCATACTCAGGGCATTACCACTCTAGTGAGCGCATGCTACGCGCCTACTGGGGGGTCAACGGACTACCGCCAATTTGGCGCTACCTATTTGACTCTTCCCTCGGACTAGACCAGGGTTTCCCAAACTTTTTTCGTCCCGTACCCCAATGAGCCTTATCAATCAAATGAAGTACCCCCTTAAAAATTGATACAAGTTATATGTGTCAAATTAATGTTGTTTTTCACAATTAATATCCGTTCTCTTACTGGGATAGGGAAAAAGGTAGAGAACAACCCCTGTCCTACATAATAACATAATTAGACAAATAGGTACTTTCGCAATATCTGGGCGGAGGTCACGACAGTGACGGCAGCGCTGATAGCGACAAGAAATGGAACTACTACTTGATTGGAACAGGACTGGACCAGGAAACAAAGATGGACGAGTGATATAGATGAAGATGAACGCAACGCAACCCGAAGGAAAGGGGGCACAAAGAACGTGGGAAGGAACCAATACCACTTAACCAAACTTACCCAACCCGGGGGGACGAGTAAAAGGTCACGATAGTGACAGTAGCGCTGATAGTGACGAGAAATGGAACTACTACTTCATTGGAACAGGGTTGGACCAGGAAAATTTGAAGATGAGGGATGATGGCACATACTACTCGGCCCCCCGGGCTGGGTAACTTTGGTTAAGTGGTATTGGTTCCTTTCCACGTTCACTGCGTTCTCCCCTCGGGTTGGGTTGCTTTCATCTTCATCTATATCACTCGTCCTCCTCCGTTTCAAGGTCCAACCATTTCTTGTCACTGCCAGCGCTGCCGTCGCTATCGTGACCTTCGCCCATACATTGCGAAAGTACCGAAAAAAGGTTTCTAAGTTTCACTTCCTTTTCACGATAATTTGCAATATGACTCTTTTCCCAGCTTCATTTGCTGTGTAACTATTACGTACTTAAGTGCCAGTTTTATGACAAGATTTTTAGCATTTTGGCGTATTTCACTACACCATTTATTGAAATAATGTGAAGTTTAATTGCCACATGCTCTTAACTTGAGGTTTCTGATGTACATAGTTAAAAGCAATAATTTATGTTTTGAGCCTTGTGCTTATGAATGATAACGTCATACAAAGGTTTGGTTTCTGTTGCGTTTTTTTCTTTAGTATTATCTTCTTACTGCCATAAGAAATACATTACTGAGAACACTTAATATATAGATTACTTCAACTGTACTAAGTATTTCCTGAAATTATGAATAATAGAGCATAAATTGCAATTTGGACAGTTTAAAACATGTGAGTCGAAAAAAGGTTCAAGAGTGCTAAATGTTTATTATAAGGGATTTTATGAGTAAGTGGAACTTTTAACCACAGAAAACATGAATTTTAATAATAAAAAATTAAACCATCCGCCATTACGTAATTTTTTTTAATTACCCCCCTTGTACCTATCAAAGTACCCAGGGGTACGCGTACTCCAATTTGGGAAATCCTGGACTAGACGGATCATTGTTGTATCTGCCTCAAGGTTGAGCTAGCAAGAGATGGATGGAGTCTAGAGCGAGTGTGCTTTTATCATTCAAGCCACCCGTTCCCTGGTTCGAAACTTGAACGGCATATGAGACTGTAATTTTCCAAAATTAAACAACCTCAAGGAAATTGTTTAAACTGGTTATCTGGGCGTACGAGGAAAAGGCCCATGATGGAATCAATATATGCAAATTTAACAAGCTGAAATATTAAGATTACGATGATCCACTTTTTAAAAAATCCGTGCTAACTACAGGCATTGATATTCAGACATACGAAAGGGAAATAAAAAATAAACAATAACGGTTCAGAAGTGTCAATCTAGTACGGTCCCTCTCCTCATCCGCGAAACCGCCCAGCCTCCCCCGCTTTCCCCTCCGGTGACGACTCCTCTGACCCCGACGTCTCTCCCACGCGCCCTTCTCTCCCTCCCTGCCACGCCCAGAAAGTGGCCAACCTGCTCTCGGCACCCCCTATCCCCATAGAAACTCGAGACGAGGAGAGGAGAATGCGGAGAGATGGGCACGGCAAAACGACGGGAACGCCAAACCGAAGAAAGATAAAGATTATACGAGCATACACACGCTTAACAGGCGTCACACCCAAAAATTTATATATTTTATCTCCTCCATCTTGTTTTATACTCTATTTGTTAACTCCACATCTCTTTTGTACAGCGATGTGTCCAACCGTCACCGTCAATTCTCTCTTCCCGTTACTTAATAGATAACAGTCTGGATCACGGTTTATTCATTTTCGTGGTGCCAAGTATGCATCATTCCAAAACTCCACTGGTAACTCACAGCTTCCGGGTGGTTCTTAAAGATAACGTTCAAAGTTTTAACCTCGAAGGCGTCGATAAGAATCGACAGCACTGTTCGAAGACGTTTTACCTCGTGTGTGCGCGTATGTATGTTTTATATATACAGGACCTGCCAATATAAAAGAAGACCCTATACTATATGCTATAATACCTACAGTTGAAGAATGATTCTAATTTAATTTGTATACATCAGTGGCGGATCCAAGGGAGGGGCGATCACCCTCCCCTTGGAGGACCCCATTGCCCTCCACTAGGTGCATTCTTAAATTAATTCTGCGCAACATCCATTGTTCTACACCGAAGATTGTCTGTATGACAAGGGAAAGAAAGATTCTGATGGGGGTAGGGATTTTTAAAATGTATGGTTGTCGGCAGAGGAGGAATCAAGACGGGGAGGGGTAATTGGGGCGATCGCCCCCTCCTTGGGAGGGTTCTGGATCCGCCCCTGGTATACATTAAAATATGTTTAACTATCATTATTAAATGAAATTTTTAAACTGATAGCTGTACTAATTAACATTAACATGGTGATTTTACTTAATTACAAATTAACGCAATGTTATCAGCAGACTCATAAATCTACTAAAATAATGTCTGTTTTACTACGTTTTTTAACACAATAAAATAAAATTAGAATAGTTTTACAAGTTTAGATTTTATAGGTATAGGGTCTTTTTTTATTGGTAGACCCTATATATGTATAAGCAATGTATATGTTTGTATGTGGGAGGGATGATGGAACTCTTAGGCAGGAAAGGTGGTGGAGGAGGACTCTTGGACCAGCCCACGTCCCTAAAGGCCTCGTTCCCTCCCTCCGCTAAGGAGAAAGATGGAGAGAAAGGGATACGAGAAAAAGAGAAAGAAAAAAGGAGATCACAGAGTCACGATCCGTCAGAAGCATAGAATCTCGAGTTGCTGGTTTTGAATACGATCAGCATAAGCTTTGCCCGCCTCTCCCGATGTGGGTAGGTAGGTCGCGGAGCACGCGTGTGCTCGCTATTGTTGCGCACCTATCTATCCCTCTCCCGTCTTCCCACATGTTGCTTTTTTCTCCTATCGGGCTACCTCTAGGCGGCAGAGAAAGGTGACGCGGAGGGCGGAGATTGATGAAGAAATGAAGCGGAGGCAACTAGGCTCCCGTAGTGAACGAGTGCTGCGGAAGGTCGATATTATTCCGCTCCGATCGCCTACGATCGCCACGGTTACGTCACAGGCAGTTTTACCTTGGAAAATGCTACAGAGATCGGGAGTTGAGAATAGCAGTTTTTCCCGGAAAAATAATTTTATTTTGAACTGTTTAGAATATTTAATGCGGATCGCGTTTCTTCATCATGAACAATTGAAAATAAAATCATTATTGGTGAAGACAGAGACGTTACGTGGCAGTAAATTCTCTTCTGTACGGCTGTATTAAAGCCGTAGCTCAGAATATGCCCAAAACAAAATTCAGAAATGAATTAAAGCACCAGATGGTGTTTTTCGTATCTTCGACGGACGTTTGCGCAAAGCTATCTCGTGATAAAATTTGAGAACAAATATCGACGCGTTAACGGTCACTCATATCCCTGATTTATAGCTAGATTTTTTTTAATTTTGCAGACATTGTAAACTAAATAAGTTATAAGATAAATTTTATTAATCGAAAATTACAATTAAATCAATATTCCGAAAACAAAAATTGATTACAGAAGAGCTGGAACATTTTACCTCATGGTCGTTATAGAGAATATTCGAGCTCTTCTTTTGGCTAAAATAAAACTGACACAATATATCTTTACATAGGTATGATAATTGGAAGTCAATTAATGAGGATTATGCACAACTTAAAATTTTCCTCGTAATTTGTATATTTAAGTCAACGTAGGTACCGCGAAAGTAAAATTAATAAAAATAAAAATCCTTATTTTCAACGATCAAGAAATTATTCTTGGATTATTGCCTTAGTTTAATAATTAAGCAATGCCTGTAAAATGTTTTCATTTATTTACCGACAAATATAAAAAATTGAAGATTGCTTTTATAAATATATATATAGTTGACCAGGGAGCTTCCAACAAGCTGCACGTACCAGGAGGTACGTATATAATTTTAAAAGGGTACGCGAAAATATTAAAGATTATAATTTTTCTCCATGTTTCATCTTTCATGCATGTCTTCGGAATCAAATGTTGTGACGCTACGATTAAGAATAACGTTATAAACAGAAAAATGCGCAAAACTGTAAATTCTAACGTAATAAATATGCGTTATCTATCTTAAAAAAGTGTTACTCATTTCATTATCACTTTAAAAGAGGGTACGCGGCCATTTAAAAATGCTCAAATAGATACGCCAGAAAAAAAGATTGAAGAACCCTGCTGCAGACATATAGTCAAATTCAGATTCTTCGATTTAGACGCTGAATACACATAACTAAGTGAATATCCTTGACTCAAGAGGCACAGATCGGACAGAATAACTTAATAGTCTAAGAAATAATACAAAACCCCACCTGAGATAAAATTCGCACGATCGATCAAAGAACAGAAAGTTTCGTTTTTTTTCAACAAATATTATGGATCACAGAAGGAGAACCAAAGTAGATAGATTTTAAGAACTGCAATCTTTGCGAATAGATATATGATGAAAAGACTAGTTAAATGTCGATGAAAATGTTGATGAAATTCACGAATATATACAGCAAATTAATATATAAATGTTTTAATAAACTGGGTATAAAATTGATTACAACTCCAAGGAGGCATGGCATGCTAAAACACTAAAAGGAATTATGCAATTGCATCAGAGGAAGGAATCATTTAAAGGAATTTTATTTCATACAACACTCCACACTAGAATGACAAAAATCTTTATTCCTGATATAATTAAAATTAAAAATCGCGAGCCTCAAGTTTCTTAAAATATTAACTAGCATGTATTATAAACATAAATGCAAAAGTGGGAGCCCAGTAAAATAGAGTATTTGAAGTTCGCCAGTACAAGATAAAAAATACAAGAATGTGTCTATCACAATTCAACTCCTTTTGCATCCTATGGATGCTAACTAATGCCTCCTGGACAAAAACAACAATGACGAACATTAAAGTGATTTTTAATTTCCACCACTTAAATTATGTTCATTAATGTGCCCTAGAGGAGTTTAATACCTGACTATACTAGGGTAGAAGAATTTCTAAGTATAACAAGTATGGAAAGGTGTACTCCAAGTCATTGAGATCGACAAATTTTAGTAAAACTACCCAATACCAAATTTCATCAAAATACGTCAGGCGGTTCCCCAGTTGAAATAGGTACATTGTAAACTACATGTAGGTCTTCATGTAAAGTGGTCGTTATTATCGTCCGATTATAACCAACATTGGAATCGGGCGACAAATTTTACTAAAACTCTCCAATACCAAATTTCATTTAAATACGTCAGTTGAAACAAGTACATTGTAAACTACATGCAGGTCTTCGTGTAAAGTGTTCGTTATTATCGTCCGATTTTAACCAAAATTGAAATCGGTCGACAAATTTTAGTAAACTCCACAATACCAAATTTCATCAAAGTACGTCCTGCGGTTCCCGAGTTGGAACAGAAGTACATTGTAAACTATATGTAGGTCTTCATGTAACGTGGTCGTTATTATCATCCGATTTTAACCAAAATTGAAATCGGTAGACAAATTTTAGTAAAACTATACAATATCAACTTTCATCAAAATACGTCCAGCGGTTCCCGAGTTTAAACATGCGGACGGACGGAAACGACCTCCCCTATATGCGTTCGCTTCGTGCAAAGAACGCATAATAAGTAATAAAATACGAGGATACTTACTTTCTAAGAAATGTGTTTCTACATATGCCTACTGGACCACAAAATCGGCCGAAGATAAGCGGGAAATTTAAGTATCTAGAAACATAGACTAAAATTTCAGACGGGTTTGATCGAAGGAGCGAACCGATGACATGAATATCGAAGAAATGAAAACTTTCGCATTGGGAGTGAAAGCGTTAGGAAATTCCTTAGAGCCGAAGAGAGCTTAAGTGTTAGTCGAAAGAAATATTGAGTATTTCCTTGGGGACGCAAAACAAACACTTTTTACGCATTTTTTGAGGAATTAAAAAAATCATAAATTACCCTCAAAGAGAGAGCTTAACATAAGCATTAGCCATTCGCTACAAATAAAAACTATCCCATTCAATACTCGGCACATTTTCCTAAAATATAGCGCGTAAGTATATCTTAAAAGTTCCCTTTCTAAAGCAATACTATCACAATAGAAGTGAAGGCGAAACAGTCGAGTGGCAGTCTCAGCTGCAAAACTTATGAAACATTTCTCATTTGAGGAAAGGACATTGAAAATGACAAATGAAACAAAGCAACTATCATGAAGAAATTTAAAAAATGTTTAAAAAATAAAACTGCATTGAAAATTCGTCCTTTAAAGAAATATGCTTTATTTTTCAGAGTTATTTACGTGAAAGGGCAATTAGCTAGACAGAAGCAAGCATGAGAAAGTCAAGCGCAAACGATTTTGCGAGAAGAGGAAAATTGTCGCAAAAAGAAAAGGTCTTTCCGAGCGATCAAGAATGACTAATTACATTCTAGTGCGCACATTCGGCATTTTAAAGGAAAAAGGAGCGACATGCATACATATACCTCCGTTCCAACTCCTGCTTCGGTAGCTAATTTGATAAGGCTACTTTCACGGATATTAATCCGTCATATAGCAAGAGGATTAGATAAGCCCGCGCGAACATAGACCAACCCGTCGCTCGGTCTCATTCATTCATCATAAACCATTACCGCCATAAACTCTTCCTCATCTATCTCTAAAGTTGGCACGAGAAGGACATTAAGCATTGGTAAACAACAACAAAACGTGTAACAGCCATCATATTTCACGAGAGTTTGCATTCAAACGAAAGAGGGTGGTGAGCAGGTAGTGTGTATTTACCGCCAAGGGGGACAGGATATGTGGCACACGGAAGAAAACACGGCCCACTCTCCCATCCTGCTTCCTTCGAAAAAGAGAGACAACACAACGACGAAGAGAGACGTACGCATTGATTAGATGCTTTTTACCGTAAGGGTCACACGAGGGCATTGCGCATCTTCTGCAGAGACACAGAGAGAGAGCGAAAGGAGCAAAGATGACGACGACGACGTATCATTTTTCCCGTCATGCGATGCAGAATCGAAATTCTATCAAACGCAGACGGTATAGATTGAGTAATCAGTGCAACGGATAGTAAAATTTATAATTTATATACACTCTTGCTGAAATATTAGTTAAAATAAAGTAACTGCCATTTTTTGCTTCCTAGTCACGCGATGCATCGCCCCTCGGCGTGTTATTTGGAAGAAATCAAACGCGAGTCACGTCTTTTTAATTTTTGAATTTCGAATTTTACACTTCTACGAAAGCTATATAGCACTGGCACACTTATGACGAATTTAATATGTCGAAGGAATTTTCATACCGTTTAGGGTAACTTGACAAATTACTTTTTATGACGTTAAGGAGCAACGTAAACAGACTTAAACGAGATAATTAGCAGATGTAACGACATCTTTCAACACTCTCTCTCTCTGCCTCCATTCTCGCCCTTCCCCCTCCATGCCTCCTGGAGGAAAAGAAAGGGGGAGAGAGGCGGAATGGAACAAGGGGAGGAAGAGAGGCAGAGAGAAAGAAGACGTGGATGCCCGAAAAGGAGGTGAAAGTGTGACGACTCTTTCTTCGAGGCAAAATTTTGCCGATTCTAACGAGGGTGAGGAAGAAAGAGAGAGAGAGAAAAGAAACAAGCAGCAGAAATATACCATTTCGCTTAGATTCACAAAGAAAGAACGGTCAGGTTGCGATGGAATGCGAGATCGACCAACTTTCCTTGGACTAACGCTAACCGTCGATTCGCTAAGATAAACGGAAAATAATAGAAGAATCTTGAGTTACAGCGTATGATTCCCTAATATCTTTCCTCTTCGATGGTAGCAGCACAAGTACATAGTCTACAAATAGAAGGCATCACCATTTCCACTAGCGTCATTTCGTAGGAAAACATCCCGATTCCGTCTCTGAAAAAATGGACAAACTGGTCTCGTAATAAGATAAATGTTACGCTAAGGTGGATGATCGTGTCTGAATTAAATTATTTCACAAAAGGATGTGAAGCGTTTAATTTGACGGTGAACCATTTAAGGTGTAAGAATTTTATTTTTCCAAAACCTCCTTATATACTTATAGTTGATTTTATTGTTTATCCATCGAAATATCTAGGAGGTGGGGGACACACTCTACATCATGGCCTGAAACAACAAAATATATACTTTCTAAACGGTGCTCATCAAGCCACTTATGAATACGAAAAAAATCGGCAAAGTGCAAACATAATCTCGAGGAAATCAATCCTATTGTAGGTCAGTCCTCAATCTCGGCCGAGATTAATTATCTATAAAAATTAATCTTAGCTCAGGAAGAATTATAAAATATTAAGGTCATCAAAGTGATGACGGCCAATCTGCGTCGAGCAGCCGGTGAAGGGGCCTTGCAATAAAAATGGAAAGTGCAAGAATGCGAAACGCTAATTAAATTTTCGCCGAAAGAAAATCGTCGGGAGAGTGGAACGCGAGTAAAAAATAACTTCGTTCCAATGCTCAAGTGATCAATTAGAGAAAATTAAACTCAAGAGTGAACGCTTTATAGAAGTTGTGCTCCAAAATAGAATCGACTGGACTGTACTTGAAGAGATGAAATCTGTGATTACGTAGTAAAAGCTTTGCAATAAGTACCTTCCATCCAAATGACATTTCTCAAATTAATGGAGAGTAACTCGATAACATCGGTTTTACATTTCGATGTTTGAAGTGTGCTCAAACCACATCTTCTTTTCCAAACCAGACACAACGAATTATTATTTCAATAGCAACTAGCTAAGCAATAAAGCCACATATAACCCCAGCTCAAATATTCACAATATTTACTTATGAACAGTCATTTTGTTGATTTATTATAAGTTCACTTTGCGATAAGAATTATACATAACTAAGGGTCATTTATGAAAGAAGTATATGCGGTTGTCTTATATGAATAACCTTACTTCATTTGCTGATTAATACGACAGAAAGGTACTATTTATGTAATTTATAAAATTTCGATTACATTTAGTAGCTTATGCATTAATAAATTTAAAAGCTATTAATAGCATGAGTATACAAATTAAAAGCTAGCACTCATACTTGCTGTTAAAATAAATATAAGTGCGCACGTCAGTGTGCATGCATCTGATATTCGCCGAGAAAACATCTCAAAAGCAGAGGAACCAACGTCCAAATAAAAAGAAGAAAAGTGGTCGAAAATAAAATAAAAAACGAAAGAAATCTGATGAACTAAATTTCTTGATCGGAGATAAGGTCGTATGAGATCAAGCCGGATCAAAAATACAAGTTACTCGAGAGGGAGAGAATGGGAAAGGGAAAGAGAGAGAAAGAGAAATAGGGAGGGAAGAATGGAGGAGGAAAACAAGAAGAAATCGAACCCAATGGCTAAGGGCCTCTCATAACACGTGTAAAGCAGGATGAAAATTTTCAAAAGTTACTTGGGCAGAAGGTCGTGCGGGCCATAGGCGCGCTGCTCACGTGGAAACAATAATTGAGCAAGTTGTAAGACCAAAGAAAAGAGCAATTTTGACATCGCCAAAATCTAATTCGGTCAAAAAACAGAGTTTATAGCGGCCAGAAGAAAATAATTTTTACGAACTCATCGAATGTTAACTATATTTAATTATTGGTCTCACATTTCCTTTACTACCATTGACTACATCCAAGTTTTAGTTGACTGAGGTCTAAAACATTTCACCTATTGAACAGGTGTATAGTTACCTTTTTAATTGAGATTCATAAACAAGAAAAATAATCCGTTTTTCACATATTAAGCCCATGTGTATCGGTTATAATTAAAAAATCTTATAAATATTTTAGTGTGTGTGTATGTATGTATGTATGTTCTTTATACATTTTTACATCGTTAAAGCTATCGAATTCAAAATTTTCATGGGCTATCCTATGGGCCAAAGGAAGAACTTGGTCTAGGTTTGCAGACCGTGGGGTCTCTTGTACCCCATGGGGTCAACAAAATACTATTTCCATAAGAATGCATGGGAAATGGTGTGGAGAAGCCCAAAAATGCCATGCAGCCCTTCAATGACGTGGATATAAATATGTATACCTAAATATTAACTTACGATCACGGGATATGGCTTATTTTACGCGTGAAAGACCGAATATTTTAATTCTGTTCATGTTTTGTCGTATTACATGTTAAATCGCTCGAAATTATCCTTTACGCGCAAAATTTATTAACAGTTTCTAGGCGGCAACAAAGCTAAATTTCTTAATTGTTGTCCTCTTTAAAGGGAGATTGCCACGTAAAGATTAATGCAAGGAAGATCCGAGCCGTGGCGCGCCATAGAGGAAGAATAGCCAATGCCAAGATAAAGGATACAAATGGATTCATGCCTAAATACAGTCTATGAATACTTTTTAAGTGAGACAAATCATTTTTAAGGAATATTAGAACATTGTTATCTTTTACCATTAACATTGAAAGATGTACCGCAAGATAAATCGATACATCTACTTACATTTGTTCGTTAACCAAGATGATGTTTATTGTTTACGTTTTGGCTAATAGTATTGACATAATCCACATAATTTTATTGCTGCTTTAAAGGCTTCGGTGCATCTATCAATGTGAATATTAAGTAAGACATTAATGCGTAATTATATTAATGATAAAACTTTACAATACAATAGTAAATGTTAATGTAAAAATCGCTTGCGTAATTAAGGAAGGGAACGTTTGGTAAACTTGGGGTACCCAACAGAGAAAGTAAGTAAATTTCAGAATTTATTATATTAACAACGAACGCCTAAAAGAACGAAAGTTTGTTTTCTTGCCATCCCAAGAAAGTCAAGGTATATTTCCGTTCATTTTTTATTTCACAAAAAACTTTCTTGTTGAATTTCAACGGGCATCTCCCTAGTAAGAAAATATTTGACAAAATGCTGAACGAAAGTCTGTGTGAATGAAATGTCTTTCTGCTTTGAGGCTATTCTCCTTAGCTGCTCTGTTAAACACGATGAAAAAACCGGCGATGAAAATTTCCTCCAAAAAATAGTAATTTAACGCGGGAACTTTAAAAAAAAAATCCTCTAAATCGCGGAATGACACAAAAAAGTTTCATAATTCCGTGTCAGATGCTCGGAAACGTCTCCGGCGTAATGGGATTGAATGAAAGACTCGGAGAAAGGAAATGGAGAAGTTTCAGAAGATCCGACGAAACCCAGGGCCAACTAATGTTTGAAGAATGCAAGGAAGGGGAAATGAAAGGCACGGAATGGATTCCGCCCAAGGGCTCTCCAAACGCCCACAAGACTTCCTTATGAAGAACAATCACTCGATGCTGTTTAAGATTCTGCTCGCGATGCAGCCGCCAGTGCATGGAGGAGGAATTTAATGGGAATAGCGGGAGAGAGCGGAAAGAGAGACGGACGGCGGAAAAAGGAAAATTTCACGGGCCAAGACGAGAACGGTGTCGTTTTTGTAACTTGGTAGCCGCTAAAAACGACACTCGTACGAGAAAGCAATAAAAAAGACCCATTTTGTTCCTTCTGAAATTCTCAACAGCTTACATGGCGATTCTTTGACAAATCTGAGCAAATTCAAGTGGAATTTTTACCTCATCGTGTCATGTAAATAATGCAGTACCGTCTATTATGGAATGCTGTTCCCTATCTTTTTCATTGATTTCCCCAATTAATCTGCCTCTCTCCAATTCCGCTTTGCAACGGAAAAATGTTCATTTGGATGCAATTATGGCATTCACCTAAAGTAGCAATGAAACTCATTATACAGTTTCCCGGGCTATTTTGACAACGGATCACTCTATTTTGACAATGGCCCATCCTATATTGACAATGACCCATATCATTTTGACAATGGTTCATGCTATTTTGACAATGCATCAATTAATCTTGACAGTGCATCATTTAATTTTGACAATTACCCATATTATTTTTACAATATTGTGTGATGTTCCTTTTATTGTGGATTTCATCACAAAGTTACATTTCAATTTATTTGATCTTTTGCGAAAATAATGTAAGCTGAAAATTGTTAATGATTTATTACATTATATGAATATTACATAACTCAGTAAGAATACTAGAATGTAGAATTTAAATAAAAAACTGACCATAAATACATGCCAGAAATACATTTTACCAGAACTACATGAACATGCATATTTTTTATTTAAATAATAAAAACGACATTTACCTATTTAATCATTTATAACTTCTTTTTTGATAGGTACATCTAGGAATGTTAGTTGTCATATGCATGTAACAAGCAGCGAAAACATTTCTGATATTAAATCAGCTCAGTTATTGATTAATTCCAACAACTGTACTTCCTTTTCTGGTTATCCACTACTTAGCAATTATGAAACTCTCTTAAAAATCTGGTAATCTTAAAACTACAAATTTTTATTGCCACATGAAAAAGTCAGTTAGCGAGAAAATTTTTTCCCGAACTGGCGGATTAAATAGTTAAATGTGAAGAACTTTTGAAATATATTTTTGAAAAAGACCCTATATTAATAATTTTTCTAATATTCGTGATATGAAGGAATATATGAAGGCACGCTAAACGCTAAATCGAGCGTTGGATGAGGTACTGTAGACAGAGATGTTAGTGTAAATGGTTTTCCTTTGCTATAGTAGAAGATTTAGTTCTTAAAAATTCAAAAGAATTATAAAAAGAAGCCTACTAACAGTTTTTATGCAGTAATAACATATTTAAATGATAACTGGATGTCAAACTTCAATGTGGGATAAACTTACAATTATGACAATTATTTACTTTAACGTATAATATTTCCTCGACCACAGCAATTTAGAGAATAACTAATAGCTACATATACGACTCGCGGAGAGTATAATTATGATAATATGGTCTTCAATTCCGTTATCTCGAATTCCTCAAACACAAACCTAAAAATCTACGCGCACAATGAATATCCAAACACTTTACTTTAGGTACTTTCCACGATAAAAATTACTGAGATGTCAATTCGATCCATTTCCCGAACTATATGAACAAGAAATGAAAATATACTCCATAAATGGATTACACAGATTTCAAAGGCGATCTTTATGGGAAATGCTTATAAAACGGTATCGAAAGAGGTTCTTGAATTTTTATCTCCGAAACTATAAGTCGTAATTATATGGTCCCGCGGACTTTTTTGTGGTAAAAGTTGTCCTCTCTAGGAAAAAAATGTATCTATACCACACAGATCATATAAGAGCTTGGGAGAGAAAAATATGATTTTTTTTAAATCGTTGTTTCTCGATAGAATCGTCGTATCGACTGATGTGATCTCATGCTTAGGTTTTTTCGAATTTTTATCTTCAAAACTATAAATCGTAATTACGTGGTCCCGCGGACTTTTTCGTATTAAATGTTGTCCTCTAACCGAATACATTTTTTTAATTGGTGCTTTAGACATATAAGAGCTACGAAGAGAAAACATAAATTAGATGGCGGGCCTATCAAATGTTCCGCGCGTTGAAGCAAGACGCTGTTACGTTATTCCAATTCGTGTAAGCAGCCACAGAATTTTTGTTTGGAAAAACTAAAATTCGAAAACAGAAATCCCAGACTTAAGGCTCAAGAGGGAATTGGTAAGTAGATTCGCGAGAGGAGACATTGGCGAAGCGCTGCATCTCCGCCCCTCGACCCTCAAGGATAAGGCGAGTGGTGCAGGGGGTGGGGGAGAAGGGGACAGGGGAGGTGGGGGCGTGAGGGAGAGATGGGAGGGGGTCGGCCCAAGTGTCAGGCGCCTCGGATGTAAATGACGCAGCGGTCCGCTCACTCCCTTCCTCTTTCACTCCCCCTGTCGATCTTCTTGCGAAGAGAGGAGAGAAGCGAGACGACGACATCTTCCCCTTCCGCCAATTCCTCCCCCTCCCCTTCGGTCACCACGCGACACGCGCGCTGCCTGCCTTCCGGACAGAGTGACAGCCTCTCTGCGTCCGCTTAATTAATTGACGGTGGGACCGCGCGCGCACGAGCCGCCCTCCTCCCCCTTCTCCTCCCCTGACCCACGCCACTCCGCAAGAGCGAGAGGGAAAGGGGGAGAGGCACTATCTGCTCGTTTGACACGAAACCGAAAAAAACAAGATTCGACAGTTAAGAGACCCGCGAGAAGCATTAGTTTCCCTATGACTTATCTATGCCATTTTCGGGGTAGCTGAAGAGAGGTTTTCACTGGTAACATCTAACAAACGCATTATTTTGTCAATATAACACACTCCGTAACGGAAGTTTTCCCTAAATATTTTATAGCTATCATATATTTTTTCACATTTTATGTACGTTTAAAGACTACTGCTTTCCAAATATAAGCACGAATTATTTTACTTTCAGAAGATAAAACTAAGCAAAACTGCCAGCGCTCTCTTACTGATGTATTTGAACGAATTAAATTATGCCTAATGATTCGCCGAACCGCAACAAATTGATTGTTTTATACTTTATGAGATACACAGATTGCAATGTATGAGCCATAGGTGAGCACACTACGAGCCGCAGGCTTAAACCAGACCTCCTATCCCTTTCGCAAACCTTCACGAAAGGGATCCATTATTTTTTTATGCTGAAAATTTCACAACTGTAGCAAAAATTCTGCTCGATGTTAAACGTTAGGAAAATGTTTTGATACGACTCATTCAAGCAGGCGATGGCACAGAATTTCTGAGTAGCTACTGAAGCAATCGCGATTCATAACGCGACCCGAGAAGTAACATTATTTTCCTTGCTGTTGTACAAGCCATAACAACACAAGATAAAGATAAATGCGACAAACGGATTTGGCAAGGATTGCTTAACTGATTTTTTTTATTAAAGGCCCTTGCAAGCGCATTGTATTATCAAGGATGCGAACTGAATCACAAAAATCTGCTCTCACGCAGTGGTTCGACCTCGCTACCTCTTAGATAGGGTACAATGTCTTCGGTACAAATTCCAAAACAATCGAATTTCCTCAAAGGAAAAAGACTACAATGGCAATTTTTATTTTTTTCCCACATACATCATCGTAAGAAATGAAATTGTAATCAATTCATTACTCTAGACTATAAGGAAAACAAAGAATGAATTAAAAAGACGGAAATTTCATAACGAAAGCGAATTTCTCGTTTCTCCATCTCTACCGCTAATAGGATAGGAAAAAAAACTATGGGATATTACGGAATTTTTACATCCCGTCCATTCCCTCAACGTCAAAGCTCTCGAATGGAGGAGGGTCTCCCTTTGATTTTCCAAGAAGAAAACGATTAATAAGTGGGGTGAGAGGTGGAAGGGCGGAAATTGGGGAAGGGCGAGGGGAAAGTTTTTTTGTGCGCGTGGCTTCCAGGACGAGATGCCACTCACTCTCAGAGAAAGAGGCACATGCTCTCGCCATGGCGAAAAAAGGCTCGCGGGGCATGAGAGGCGACGCGTGAGGAATGCCACGAGGAATGGAAAGCAGGGAAAATGTCATAACATACAATTCGTGCAGGAAATGCGGTCGGGAAATGCCTTATGAAGAGGACAAATCCTTTTACTTTATACGTTTATGTTTTGGAACGGCCACTCCTCGATCCAACTGGGAAATCTGGAGAGGTTTCTTTCACAAATTAGCAACTTTCGGAAAATGAATTGGGAGAGAAATAAATAAAACAGCAAACTAAGGCAATCCTGCTTCGCAGAAGGACTTAAATTCAAAGCATTAAACCGAAACTGCCAGGCTTTCGTCTCAAGGTGATAAACCTTAAATTAAAAAAGCGACTTAATGATACCTCTAGGCGACAGAAAGGTTAAGGAGCAAACTTTCTTTTTCACTGAGGCTATCTTTACTTGACTATCGAACCTGGCACGAGACCTTTCACACTCGCGCAATTAAGTCGCGTATTTACCGAGACTCCATTATTTATTTGATTGCTTTAAAAGATATATAATAAGGCCTTTGGATAGGCAAAACAAGTTTTATGGCGAATAAAAATAGAAGGGATTACAGAGTTGAACAGCTATTTTTGCATACCACTTATTACAATACAGTTCTTAATATCGGATAACACAATAAGAGACAATCCTATAAAACCTCAACAAATCCGAGCGAAAGCTACATAAACGAATAAAAATTCCAATAACGACCGTTACAAAATGTAATAGTAACACCTTTGAAGTATGTCGACACTCCAAGTCGTGAGAAATCAGAGTTAATGCATATAATCCAGAGGCAGCGTAAACATCTATTAACTCAAACCTGGCAATAAATTAATTGCCACTGGAAAAACATGACGATTGCAAGACAGCCCTTAAAGGGAATAGCAAACAAACGGGGACATTTATTTTTTGACGCTGGAGATAGGAACACGGTTAATGAGTATGGAAATTCATAAACTGTGAGAAGAGGTATAGAGAATCGATTTGGCACGAACGTCCATTTTCGCGACCTGCGGAGCGACGGAGAAAGAAAAGCGACAGCATGCATAAAAAGCTATAAAATGTCGAGGAAATGGTGGAAGTTGAATGCTTCGATAATCGCATCATTAAGGAGAAAGTGATTTAGAGGCATGGATCGTCGAGTAAGCAGTAATAATGGGATACGGCGTTTCACTACAATGTTAGGGAAATATTAATAATATTATCTCTGAAACAATTCGAGTTGACCAAAATTTTCAACGACTGGACCATTTAAAAATCACTTTTAAACCAGTTAATTAAGGAAATACTTTCACTTGCAACAGCAACTAGCATCGGGTACATTTTACGTGTTTCGTTAATGACGGCTAAACTGTCGATAGAAAACATGAAAGTTCCGCATCACATTCATGGTTCAATGATTGCACGATAGAGACAATTATAATATTGAAAACAGTCCACTCTTACAGATAGTCCCATAAATTACAACCATTAAGTTGTACTACACGTGATATGAGTTTCAGTTGTTGTTGCTAATGCCTTCTAGCCAAACGTTCCATTTTTTACGACTTCGTATAGTTTACAGATGCTAGAGACATCGTATACCTGCCAACATCAACTTTCGATTTAAAAAATTAGGATTTCCTTCACCAAAACAAGATGCGGTAGTATACTTATGCAAGTCGTGGAAAATTCTATTAAGTGGAAAGTGATATTTTCTTATCTCGCCTAAAAATTTCTGATAAACGTTTTTAAAGTAAAATATTGCGTTCCCCCCTTCAAGAAGCAAGACCATACTTTTCCATTAAATTATATGTCTATCAGTAGATTCAATTTAAATTTGATCAAATCACTGAAAACTCGAAAGTTTTTAATTTTCTGAAACTTTGGGTTTCGAAAAATTCTTATGCAGTAAAATTAAACTTTTTAAGATCTGTCCTTCATCATCATCGTCTGTAAAACACCTTAAAATAAGGAAAATGTTTCAAGAATCCGGACAAACCGAGGAGATAAACTTTTTAAAACAGCATTTTTAAAGAGACCGTCACAATAAAAAAGACACTAAAACGGCGCGTTGCAATCATAGCAATGGACTATTTCGTCATCCCCTCAGTGTACAATAAAATGACGCCACTTATCAACCATTGTCATGAAAAGCTGTAATTTTTCGTACTAAAAAAAAAGCTGCTTTAACGATTTAAGCGAGATTACAATAACATGTTGGCATAGTACTACTATATTTTATGAAACGGAAAAAAAGTGTAAAAGACTCTTTCATGGTTGTTTCCACGCTCGGGAAGTTGGCTTTGCAACCAATATTGAGCAATCGACCGAGTTGAAAAATCTTCTAAATGGTCCAAACTAAAATCATTTTCGATAAAAACTTTCGCGGATCTACCAGGGTGACGTTGCGGACGCATTTTCTTAAATGGAAGGAAAAACAGTATCTCGAGAAATGTACGTTGCTATCGTAAAATTCAGGTTCTTGACAACAGAAGCACTTCCAGTTTATGTCGAATTGAGCATATATGATAGTAACACTCCCAAGAATACGCGAATGAAGCATCCACTAAGTGCCTATAGTGACAGAGAACTGAAACCAACCGATAGCTAAAAATAAAATTTATTGAATTTACATCTTTAAAAAAAATAATTGACTAATTATAATGTGTTTTAAATATACGCCATTGACAAGGGTTACTAGTTTTCTTAAATAAGATGGATATAATAAATAAATATTTATGACAGTTTTATACGTCAGTTGTAAATCAGGGATACGTGGAACACCACGCTAATGCTCAACTATTACAACAAAACTAGATATATTACAATAATAATCTAATTATAGGCGAGTATGATTTCTTTAGTAATTTGCCGCAGCATCTATGCCTCACATACAAGCAACTTGTTTCCGGTCTAAATCTTCAAGGTCATGCGTTCATGACGTGACACACCAAAGGAATACAAATTAATGAGATAAACACCGATAAATTTATAAATCTCAACCTCTATTTTCGATTTTTTTCCCCGCTCGGACGTTAAATGAGGTGACTCGACGTAAAAGTGGAGCGCTACAGAAGTTTGACCAAGGTTAGGAGGAAAACATACACTGTAGAGATTTGAAAGTAAAAAACACGACTTTTTAAATATGTCCTTTGCCGGCAGGGTAGTGAAAGGGTGAGAAACTCAAAGAATAATTTTCTCGACCAATCGGGGCGGCGGGAGAAGGGTTTAGAGAGGGAAACGAGAGTGTGGAGGGCAGTTGACCTATCGACTGTCCGAGGTAAAGGAGACGGCAGCCGTTACGCGCAGAGAATATTCAATGCAACGACACCTCACTCTCCTCTTCACACATTCCGACTAATGCAATGGAAAGAAAAGCTAAAATTAAAATGCAGGGTATTCATTCGAGTAAATTAAACGAGCACAAATAAATCAATCTGTTTAGAGAAACAACTTTTTCTAACACGGAAGCAACTTACATATTTCTAACGATAAAATATAAGTTTCCACAGAGATGCACCACTTAAGTGCTTTCAAAACATGATAAGCGATAAATCTGAGATTAGCACGTTTCTCAATAAGAAACTGAAAACGGGTTGATTTCATGTCAACCTCCCAATATTTCTGTAGTGGGGCGGAATTCGGAGGTAGAAACAGCTTCAGGAGATTTTATCGTATCGCCACACCGTATGCTCTTGAAAACGATAAAAAAGCTCGTTTTAGCAATATGTTACTAGTTACAACCATGCCTTTATAATTGTTTGATAAGATACGAAGCTGTGAAACGGAAAACTTTCTGGATGAGTTGCGAATTTGGTTTACTCAGCTGCCTAATGACTAGATCATCGATTAGATTTAAGCCGTGAAGTGTGTTCGATAATTTATGTTGAATTTAATTTTTCGCTAGTAAGATTATATTTCTAAATCCACGTTTTTCCTAACGATGCTGGCCTCACGATTATATCGAAACTTCACAAAATATAATGAGTTATCTGAATGAATCGTGATAATTGAGCTATGGTTTACTCAACCCAAGTATGGATGCAGGAGTTACCTTTACCGTTTTATACAGCGAAGCCCTAAAGTGAGATTAATTATTCAGTTCGATTCGCTCAATTGGATTTATGAAATAAAAATAAAACTTCCGCTTGGTGTGACAAACGGACATCTATCTTAACGCTAACTCGCATTCATTTGTCCATATATTAAAACTTTATATTTATGAAAGAATGAATTATAAAAATTGCTTATACAGGCGAAAATGAAACCATATTGTTAAATTTATACTTAGATACAAAGTGACATGGAATTCATTTACTAGAGATCTCTCCGCCGACAAATTAATTCTTATCATTTCCTAAAAAGTGATTCGCTGATTTAAGCAAGTAAAAATACTGCTGATAACAATCGATGCATAATGAAATTGAACAGTTATAAAATCATTTGTATAACACGTACATAAAATGCATCCCTTTTTTTGACTCACTCTGAGAGTGAGAGTATCTTATGGTACAGATCACGAAAGTTAGTTTATGCTACGATAAAAAGGCAAAAATTTGTTACTATCATCTTAGGGCAAGAACGCAATAAGGTAATCTATTCAAAATTTAAGCGTCGCGAAATTGCATAGACCAGAATCGAGATGCTACAAATTTTTCAGTTTTGTTTTTGACGGAATGTGCGCTTTCACCTGAAATACGAAAGATATTAATGTCAATACAATCTGCTCACTTAAGAGAAACCATTTAATAGGTAATAGTGGATAAGCTAAGCCAGGATTTTTATGTAGTGCGTCCGCCGAATATCATTTTTGACGGTCAGAAAAAATGTAGTAATTTCTGACTAAGTGCACTTGTCATTATATCAATTGTCTCACTTCGTAAAGATTAGAAACACATTAAAAAAACAATAATATCATACGAAAGCAATGGTAACTGTTCACTAAAAATAGCGAGGATGACCGAGTTAAACCGTCTCAACTCTCCAGTCCATCTCAATTAAAAGTTTCATTTTACATCTATAAGATATGAATCTTTCCATTAAATTTCACGGCGAAAATATAAAGGGAAAAATCTTCTGATGGTTATCGGTAAACGCAGGACTCAAATGAGGCCCTACACGCTGTGCGCAACTAACACTCGTGAAAATTTTGATTACAGAGATACCCCTTTTTTTTGAACCGAAAAAGCTAATTGAGATCGCTTGGTTGGAGGGACTGAAAAACACGTACGATCGGACCAATCTCATTTCCAACTATCTCGGGTAGTTGAGTGGTAATCCGCTGAGAGTAAACGTGTACATCACAATTGAAGGAGGCTGATAATGTGGCTCCAGAAGGGGCGGGGCAGGAGGATGAGATCATCGCACATGATAACCGAGAGCCATCCGAGCTTCCGTGAGGGAAGTGATGGCGCCGATATCAGGTATGCAAAAAAACCTATCTTTTTGTTGCCGTTTTTTCCTTTCATTCCTGCCTATACTGAACCATTATGCTCGTCATGACCGCTCGGACAAATAACCTGAGGAAGTGGTCATTACCAACGGTTGCACCGCCGAAAGGCGATTTGGGCTTGGTTCGGATAAGATGGGTTATGTTTGTGGAAGTAAGGGAGGAAAATGTTTGATTAGATGTTTGGAAATAATGAAGTGAATGTGGAATTACGGTTATGGGTAGCATAAATTATACTCGACAGAGATCACTTCTCAATTTGAGAATGTTTATTTTTCTTTTTAGGCATTTCGCGCTAAATTTCAGCAATTTGGAGGAAATCTATCTGCAACGCTGTAAGCCTACTTCTAGCTATTCCGGAAGGTAACTGATTGAAGTCATCATTAAATGTGATTATGATCTGTGATTCAAAGGAGAAAATATCCTTTCGATGAATTATAGATAAGAAAAAGTGAGAGGCTCGAACTTGTAAGAAAAATAACAACTGTTAAAAATAGATGCTTTGGGCAAGTACTTATTATTTTCAAAATTAAAAATTAAACCAAATATTACTTTTATCAAAAAGGAAAACCTTTTTAACATAATTTTGTATAAGATTAAATGTAAAGCAACAAATACAGATGAAAAGTTTCAAGAAATGTGCATAGGAACCAGAGAACTTCACAAAATAACTATAAATATTTTTCATTTTCTGATTCTAATCATAATGTAGTTTTCCAAACTTTATCCTTGCCTAACTATTTGTATACAGTAAATGGTTTTAAATAATTAACCATAAAGGTCCTTGGGCATGCGTACAGTAAAATTCAACTTTCGCAACTAAGGTTAAGAAAAAAAATCATTCTTATATAGACACAAAATTATAACATTCAGAATATACTAATTTCTCTCAGCATAAACATGCACGTTGATGACAATTTAAAAATCGATGTGTTGAAGTTCCACAACAATAAATAATTGTATCAAATTGTACGAACGAGAAAGGATTTTTTTTTAAGGTTTCATACCAGCAAATGTGTAAACATTTTCGTTATATTATCGTATCTATTTAACTAGCACATTTAAGCAATACAAACAATGTTTGCTCGTAACAAAAGAGTTCATTTTCAGGAAGCAAAAGAGAACATTTTATAAAAATATCAAAATATCACCAGAACACACGAGCAATGTAATGAATACTATTTCGGACAAGTAACTTCACTATGTTTACATAATATAAGATTAGAAGCTTGAAAGATAGTGTAAATATAACCCCATTAGTTAAAAACTTAATCAAAATACGAATTATAATTATGAATAAATTTTCAAAACGCTGCCCCTAAAGTTGCGTTTCCTGCACGCACTTTTCTCTAGATTATATACGGAGATATAAATCAAAATTTGAAATGCTCCAGCTCCCATGCGTTCAGATTCACGACATCGCCTTCAATAAAGATTCATTTTATTTACATATCGTTCGAGTAATAGCTCCAAATTATGTTTACGCATTCACGGATAAATAATAGCGCAAGCAGCAAAGCGGTTTTGAATTAGTCGGTGTATTTACCCGTGGATTAAGATGAAAGACAGGCTCTGAATAAAAATGCGAAGTGCGTTAAGACAGTAAACTGGATTGATGGAAACGAAACGAG
The DNA here is from genome assembly GCA_028673005.1 of Tanypteryx hageni. Lineage (NCBI taxonomy): Eukaryota > Metazoa > Arthropoda > Insecta > Odonata > Petaluridae > Tanypteryx > Tanypteryx hageni. Next base: position 106,658,720 of record CM054113.1, on the reverse strand, counting down.
AGTCGGGTGGGGTGGGGCAAATAAAACCGCCGAGCCGGAGATGGAGGGGGTGGGGGAGAAGAGGAGAGGGGGGAAGTGGAGAGTGGAGGGGAGATTGGAGAAGAGTGGAGGGGGGGGGGTGGAGAGGAGCGGCCGGGAAAATGAGTTACGAGAGAGGGGCGGAGGCACAAAAAACCAAAAGGAACAAACCAATCTAGAGGAGAATTAACCTCGCGATGTAAAAAAAGGAGGCATTGACGCGAGAGGAGTGGCAAATATCAAAAACGAAACTCCTCCAGCGGATACGAAAGCGGAAAAGGAAACGAAAGAAACGATCGAGAGAGAGAGAGAGAGAGAAAACGACGAATAAGACTTCCGAATAGCCAACAGAGATGAGTACAAATCGAGAAACGAAGAGAATAAAAAAAGGTTTCGACGTCTCGCGTTGTAGCATGTGCCGTCTCCGATCGCTCGCAGTCAATCACACGCAGCCGTGAAGGATGATAGCGACGAGAGAGAGAAGGAGATAAAGAGGAGGCCGCTGATACGGTAACCACGGACAATGAATGGATTCTCGGAAGGAAGGAGAAAAGGAGGAAGGTTCGATAAAAAGAAGATGGGGAAAAAGGCAAAGTTAAAATCGCCTGGAGAGAATCCCTTTGCGATCAGGTATGGCCGGTTCGGGAAGCCTCTCCTCGCGCACCGTGTATAATTTACTCCGCATAGTGTAGGTAAACACAGGTCGCATGAAGGCTCCGAGTATCGTGATGAATTAAATTTCTCGCACACTTATCATTAAAAGGTATCGCCCTATCTTATACTTCAGGGAGCGAAACTTTGGAGCCGTTTAACTCTCCTTAAAGTATACCATTTGCGAAAGTATTCTGAGAAAATTGAATGATCATTCGTCACGGAAGATGATATAGCTTCCATTATTAATTACCGGATCGCTTTTTCTCGCAAAAAAATTGATTTTGAAAATTGAGTTTACGAGGTGATGGCTTACCGCTTCCGATATGCTACTTCAAAAATATAATATTTCGAAGGCGCGGGCTTTTAAATTATTACAAATGATATTAATACCGTGATTTGCGGACATATTGTAAATATATATTAAGCTTCAAATATTTTTTCGATAGCAAGTCAAAAGCGAGAGTAGCCGTTAACTGTCAATTAAGGCCAGGTCGACATATTGAATGCATTGATAAAATCCAAGGATGGACTTATAGGACAGCGAATCAAGTTAACAGTGCAATGACTCGTGACCTAAATGCCACTCTCGTTCAATGCAATCGAAAAAATTATCTTGCGAAATCATCATCGAGCATATGGATAAAAACGCGTTATACACCTAAAGTAATGCTTTCGAGAAGTTTATAACATCTACAGAGATAAAAATGGAAAGCTATATCTTTCTTTCAGACAATGCACAACATTCCAAGAGCAACAATTGAAAGTAGAGCGTGAGCTTGACTGGAATTTAAAAAGGTTGCCAGTAAATTAAAATTATGAAAGAGTAAGTTAAGAAAAGAAATTTTCAAGTAAAATGTTTGAGCTTATGTATCGTACGTTTAAATTAAAAATCCCAAGAGTTCTCACGGTTTCATATTTTAAAAAAAAATCGATAATTGAATCATCTCCTTTTTAAAATAACACAGTTCTGCGCAAAAATTAGCAACTGCCAATAAATACTGTAATTTTTATGAATTATAACACAGAGATTGTAAATGAGGATAATTTCGTTCTTGAGTATCCTTTTGGAAACCAGTTAACCAAATAAAAGAATTTTCGCCGAACTACTTCATTCTTAAAAAAAGAACAACTATTAATGCTCTTAATTATTTCCTGGCATCCTATGGCTTTGAAAAAAGAGAATAAAGATATTTAAGTAGTCACAAACGTGTTACTGATTAATTATAGCAGAATAGCAATTGACTATAAATCAGCTACGATGATTTTAATTTAAATAAACATTTTAAATATTGTACACTGCAATATATTGCACACCACTTGCTATACATGGCAACCAATGCAAATGTTAAGAAAATTAAAAATATTACTCGAAAGCACAACTGCAATACAAGGAACCATCAACGTGTGATTTTTATGTGAAATATTCTAAATAGGCTGATTTCGCATGCAACCGTAAAATCGTTATAATCTACAGACACTTCGTGAAACCCATTACTCATATTTAAAAATGCATAACTTTGTAGGGACCACTATATAGCCTTAATAAATGACCGGTTTCGCAGCGTTACATCATCATCAATAGATGATTTATTTAAAACGATTTACATTTATTAAGAATTATTTTTACCCGACACTTTCACTTGAATTGATTTCAAATTATTTTGATTTCTGAAACGCCGATTATACAGAATTAAGTATCAATCAATAGCATACCACTTCTTTTAAGGTTATGAATGAGAAAAATGACAACTTGCACAATCGCTTCGAAATCGATAAACAACATAATCAATAACTAAACAATAACCTACAATTTCATAAATCGAACACTTAATATTCCTCTCAGGCAGCAACGCATACGAAATCACCACAATCTAAAACCAGTCGTTACATTAATAAACCATATGGTGTTGATGTCAACAACAATGGAGCCGAGAAAAATTATGGATCCACACCATTAACAACCGGACATTTCATGCGAGAAATATACTACTTTTATTTTGTGTGCGTCAGGCAACGTGAACACCATTTTATTCTTTGGTTTCCTGAATAGCTCCGAAATAGACGATGTCTCCATGTGCTCTCTGGCAGGTATTAAAAGAAAACACGGCGCGTTAGTTCCAATAACAATGACGTAAATGCATTCGCATTTTCCTTGCCATTCAACGTCGAGAGGACTACTTTTCTTACATCCATTAATTACGTTACTGCAGTTGCTTCCGTCTATGGTGAAACAGCTTGCCGAATTTGGAAGCTGAGATATTTTTTGTGTGGCGACAAGCGATAGCAAATTCGCAAACTAAGATACTTCAGGAATACCCGGAACGGATTCCTGGGACAAGAAAGTTAGGTTGTTAACTGCTTCTGAAAAACATCTGAACCATACGAATGATACAAAATAATGAGATCCATATCTTCGAATAAAGCTATTAATTAGCGATAAAATACTGTCTTAATAATATAAAACCTTTCTAAAGATTATTCCCTCGGCCGATGCAGCAGGAGGGATGTTTCTGGAAAGGAGAACGACGGAAAAATCGGAGAAATTGTAAATGGCGTGGACTTGCTAAAGCCTCGATCGCTCGGAATGCACGATAAACCCTGAATCCACTCTTAACTCTTTCAATGACTCGATAATTACAGAGCCGGAATGGAGGTTGAGCACATTTTGTTTCATTTTTTAATTAAGAGTTACTCCGCATGAAGAAGTAACTGGCCCACCAACATGTGGTCCCCTGAGGGCAATCAGATGAAAAGGAAAATAAAAAACGTTAAAATAAAAGATCTTAAAAGTCCTACTCCGTTAAGCCGATATATTGCGTTAGTTGTTTTCTCGAATATAAGTCGAACTCCTGAGTAGAGATTCAAAAACATTATTCTTCGAAATAAAGCGATTGCAACGCACCAATGCGGTTATAAAAAAATAACAATAACGGATTCACTATGGCTGTACTAAATGACGCTCAAATGCACAGAAATTAAGAAGAAAAATTATTAAATACGTGAAGAAACAAATAGATTATTTATTTAAGAACCGATCATATTATAATTAAAAATGCATACAGCCTTTATAATTTGTTAAATATTAATAATGAGCGGGGATTACAGCGTAGATAATATAAAGAAAGGAATAAACTCACATGCCGTAATTTAAATTACGACATGGTAGTTGATTCCTTTCTTTACAATGTTTTAATGATAACAATTGGTATTTCAAAAAATGCTGTCAGCAAATGGAGTATGTTTTGTGGTATTTGGTTATTATGGACCAAAAAATATTCTGCTTAGTACATGTAAAAATATCTATTTTTAAAGGGCACTTTCTTGTGAGCCAACACGGATAGCTCCTAGTCATTCATTCATGGCCAAAGAAGGAAATCGTTTAATAATGCAAAATCGGGGATATGTCAGATTGAATGCAATACTGCACTTGCTCCAACAACACGCAAAAAGGGGCAGTGAAGCATGAATCTTTCAATCATATACGTCCTAAAAATCTTTATCTTTACGAGAGACACGAAAGCGCTCACCTTGTGACATACGAGCCTTCACACATCTCCTTGTCCAGTTGGCGTGTTGCGAATCGTAAAATTCAAATCGCAAAAAAGTATACCCGCTCATTTTCCCACTTTTAAGAATGTAATCAGAGTGCGCGGCGGAAGAATGCATCACGTATGCTCACCGTCATAAATCATTTACTGCCGGTAGGTCCAGGGGAGAGAGGCTATCGCCGAGAGTGACCCCGATAAATCAGCCAAGGCTGTATTGGCCAATGGAGGAACGGCCTAATCACAAGGATCGTGCTGCGGCCTAATCACACGGATCGTGCTGACCAACCCAGCGGTCTTACCTTCCACGAGTGCCACGGTGTACCAGCAACGAGAAATTTCACGAAGATATGTCGTTTCCATTGAACCGGAAATTAATGAGTTGAAAAGTCTTTTATGGAGTGGAGGAGGGGCCGCGGTGTAACAACATCTACGAGCGAGACACGACTTTTAGCGAACCGAGTTATCGGTTAGACCCGGTTGCGGTTCAGGGATTCGAAATAATGCACGCAGGCACCACTCGGACGCGGAGAACACGTTTGCCCGAGTTTGGCTTTATTTTTAAAATCGCCGGTAATCTTGACGAGTAGGCGGTAGGCGTGTCATCGTAACGCGATAACCGAAGTCTCTTTGAATTTAAGTTAAAAACTACTCCTGCACCATTCTTAGACCCACCTTTCTTACAACGTGCAATTAAGTGTATATCATACTGGGAAAAACTAAGAGCTCGATTCCGCCACCACGAGACTAATTAAAATCAATAAAATGAAACAAATGCATACACCTAGGCCGCACAATTTTCAGCTTATTATAAAATTAATACCTTGCTACTTTTCATGAATGTTGTATTTAGACGGTAAGGGGAAAACTTTTGTGGGGAAATTTTTATCGCTTCAGCGAATTGTTAGATCAAGTCAAACTAGGAAAGTTAATTCTTTCAGTTTTTTTCAGCTGAACATAAGGTTATGTTTAATTCTTTAGACTTAAACCAATGAAGATGTGAAGGGATGCATATTCATACTTTTAAAATAATTACAAACATGCGCTTTTAAAAAAATAAGAAAATGTGAAAAAAATCGAATTAATTTAAAACTAACTGACTTAACGGAGTTTCACGAGCTTTCCAAGGCATTCATAATTTAGAGTTACTAATGGCACATAAGGTTGGAGGATTGTTAATCGGAGCTACACGACGTATACATATTAATTGAGCATGCCATTAAGCAGAATACGTATACCAAAAATAACGTCTTAACCCCATTTCAAATTTACACCTCATGGCCTTTAATAATTTTGCCCCGCAAAAGAGGACAAGTAAAAGTCATTTTCGGCCGGATGATTGTTGAGACAAGAACAAAGGAATACAGGAAGGCTTTCCGAGTGCGAGTACGTTGGTCCTTCAATAGGTGGTGTGAAGTAACAGGAGGGGGGCGGAAGGGGCAGAAACTGTTAAGGCCAATCGAGAATCACTCTCATTTTTCGTCCGAAGGATAGAGAAAGCGGACGTAAGAAGTTGGTTTGCAAATTAGATGAGAAATTCCGTTCCCCGCCTCTCCAGGGCTCCCCAAGGGGATATAGTTAGGAGAAAGCCGATAGATTGAACTATACACTTAACGATCACGTGAATTGCTTATTTTTCAAAAACACAATCTCGAATTCGAACTCAAAACAGTACCCAAAACATTGGTCATGAGTAACCTAAAAAACTGCAAGATGGATAAAAAAGTTTTAGAGAATGCGAATGAGGAAGAGCCTGTGGCATCAAATCTTCCGGGACTGGGAATTTCAAATTACCATCTGAGACTGACTGATTTCTTCGATGATTACTGCTCATTAGCGATGATTAAGTCTTGTTAGCAAAAAAGACTTTTTTTCAGATTCCGTAGAAAAACACATTATCACGCTATTAAAAATTATTTCACGCAAAATAAGCTTTTATAGTAAGATTTCTTTTACATAGAAGCAATTGAAAGATAATTAAAGCACGATTTATTCCGATAACTTATAACTAAGTAAATTCAACTGTAAATAGTAATAAAGCTGCTGAGTTCAAAATGAAAATATGTACAAATAATTTAACTCAGATCTTACATCAAAAAACCATTTTAAAAAAATCATAAAGAGAATTTACTACAAGTACTTCAATGAAGGTTCAGATTCGGAATCCGATAGTTTCTTTTGAATTTGTGACTCTTTTGCTAAATAAGAATGGAGACACCTCCATGAATCCTTGGATATAAAAGTAAGCTATTTGATTCAATGACATTTAAATTACGTATAAAATTAAAAATGGCTCACAATCTCTGATGCAACTACTGAAGAATTTGAAAACAGGAGAAAAATGTTGCATGACCGGGAATCGAAGCCGGATCTTTTGAAGTTTAGTGCCTTTAATTTTACTCGTGAAAAATTGCATGGTTGTGTAGAAAGTGGAACGTTTCCTGAAAATTAAGATTAATACAAATTAAAATTTTAGCTGGCCGGTGTGATACTTAATCAGCGGAGTTGTCATTCGCATCAAGAAATAGGCCAATCATCCTAAGAAACTAAACAAGTTTCGTTCTATTAATAAAATATACATAGGGCTAATTTCGACTGGACATTTAATATAGTTTGTCTTCAATAACTTTCTAAGCAGATGTTCTACGGTATATTTTTAGGCCAATATACATTATACAGCTTTGATAAAATATCTTGTGTCTACGCTAGACCCTATTTGCATGTAATTCATATGCAGCAAAAATGTATAAATATTTCTATCCGGATTTCCAAAGCTTAAATAAATGTTACTGAGTTTTACTAAATACGTTTTTTTTATTTATAAAAATAATTTATAATATTGTTATATTATTCCTAACCTGAGATTTCTCTTGTCGCTGAGAAATCAAAAAAGGTCGAGAAAGAGACAATCTAGTTTCGTGGCTTTCAGATAGTCGTGCTATTTTTTTATTGCTATATCAAATTCAGAACTTGAAGTTTATCTGTACCAAATATGAAAAATTAATACATATTATTCTGCATGCATTTAAAGTACGGGTAAAATCTGTTTGTTTACGTAGCGTCATTCTTAGTAGAAGCTTGTTACTTAAGCCATAAAAATTTGAACTACTTCTTTCACATTCAAGTGATGAAAATAATAATAATTTGAATACTCTGAAAAAATGTGAATAATAAAAACGTAATAACGACATTTAATAGGGAATATTTTGAACTTATTATTAACAATAATTAATAAAAAAATTTAGGATGGGCGCAGTAGGCGCCAGGGTCGAAGCCCCTAGTTTACTATATATTTTCTTAAATTAAATACAACTTGCAATCTGGAGCAGGATGCTTTTATAAGACCTTAAGAAGCGGTATAAACTGCTTGCACCCGGGCAGCAATTATGCCAGGCGTAGGGCTGCCTGTTCCGGCTGATTTGTTTATAACGCAGATTGCTGTTTATGATACATAAATTTTCACATTTCTCTGCTTATACGCGAGTAATCGGTGGATATTTTTAAATATAAATTTAATATTTGTTTTGATATTTTTAGAATTGTAATTAAAAGTATCTTTACCTTTTTTAGAAGCCTATAAATGGTAAAGTTTATAATTGGTTGTAAGCGAAAAAGTAATGAAGACTGTCCAAGCGCCAGTAAAAGTAACGACTTACAAAAATCAGGAAACCTCAAAATAATAAAATATAGAAAGGAACATCTTTCATAAGGTTTTACATTTCAAAATGTCGGTGATATAGAAAATGTATGTGACGAGGTTCTGGCTTCTGACAGTATGAGACCTTTCAAGCTGAAACGGCATTTAGAGAAATGTCATCAAAAATATGTCAATAAGCCAAGAGAATTTTTCGAGAAAAAGCTTAAACAAAACGAAGCTCAATCAAAAGCACTCATCAAGTTAGCTGTTGTGCAACCAAGATTATTGTTTGCATAATATAAAGCATCTTACAGAATGTGAATCAATTGCTAAAGAATTAAAAAAAATTCCTCTCTCTAATAGTACAGTACAAAGAAGAATTGGTTCGCTATCCGAGGATTTGTGTATTCAATTAATGGAAAACTTAAAAACCACACGATTTGCTTTGCAAGTTGATGAAGCAACCGATGTTGGAAAAGAAACACATTTGATTACATGTGAGATATTCAATTGGAAAAGAAATAAGTGAAGATTTAGTATTTTGTAAGTCTATTAAAAATAAGTCTACCTCTGAAGAACTATTCAAAATAATTGACCAATGTATCATAGAAAATGAGCTAAATTGGGAAACCTGTATGGGTTTGTGTACAAACGGAGCACCAAGCATGGCAGGTGTTCATAGTGGACTTCGAGTGTTAACTAAACAAAAAACAAAAAATGCAATCTGGACACATTGCATGTTACATAGGGAAGTCGTAGCATCAAAACATTTGAGTTCGAAATGACATGAAAATTCTCAGAATATGGTACATATTGTAAATTATATAAAAACACGTCCGCTAAAAGCTAGAATGTTTGCTGAATTATGCGAGGATATGGACTCTGAGCATACAGCTTTGCTCTTTTATTGTGAAGCACGATGGATATTCCGTGGAAGGTTTTTAAAGCGAATATTTGGGTTAAGAAATGAAATTGTCACATTTCTTGCCGAAAGCAAAAATGAAGATGCTCACCTAAATGACGGAAGCTTCGCGCATAATTGATATTTTTGAAAAATTAAACGTGTTAAATACGTCTATGCAAGGAGTAAAAATAAAGATTTTAAACTCCAGCGATAAAATTAAAGGTTTTTTGAAGAAATGCGAGTTATGGAAAGAAAAATTACAAAATAAAACCATTCAACCCCTGAAGAAGTATGTTATTTTAATGAACAAGTAAAAACTTCGAATGTTATCCCGCTGTAAGTATATTTCAAGGGGCAAAACTAATCTAATATATGATAACCGGTGTCTCTGCGTCCCTGGCTGCGTCTGAAGCCATCCGACATGAACGCATATAAACCGGGAACGATCGGCTCGATTTCAACAAATCTTTCGCCTGAATACTCGGCCCGAACTACTACAGGTTTTAAGTGGGTAGTCGTCCCCCGGAAAGGCATGGGTTCGATACCAGGATAGTTTTCGTTTTTTCATTTGATTAACACGTAATCGGCTAGAATACAATGTGTAGACTTTTATTTTTTAACATTTTAAAATATCTTACGATCGAGACTTTGACTCGAGATTTATACCATTTCACGCAGAAAGAAATGAAGATTCTTATTTTTACCGCCGATTCTGTTGTTTAATTCGAGTTTGCCCATATTTTAAGTTTACATACAATTTTCTCCGGTTTTTCGACATTTCGAAAAGGAAGTTGCTAGGGTAGCTGGCATTGTTCTTCTCGGATTTTTGCATTGTTAAGCCTCGTATAGGCTGGCGAGAAAAATCGCGCGAGTTACTGTCAGATAGTGGAATCGGTAATGTAAACACAGCCGCGAGACGACTTGCGCGAGACAAAGGGAGTTCTCGCCAGACATCACCACGTTCTAGTGTAACCACAAGTGAACTTTATTGCGACAGTTCTCACATTAATTCGAAACTGATCGGATATTTTTGCGAGTGGATCTGCGAGCGCCTCGTTATTATGGCAGGGAATAAGATGTGATCAAGTGAGGAAACAACGCGTCTGATCACATTATACGAACAAAATAATTGCCTTGAGATACCGGTCCTTTAATTATGTGTATATTTCAGAACAAACTTCAGGGATGAAACTATCAATGGTGCAAGCTGGTAATCTGAACAGGTATATTAATGAATGATACGAATCAACTACGAAATAAATAAAGGCGTTCTTATGAGATTGTAACCTGCTAAAATCTATGTGAGGCAAATATAAAAGCGAAACTTAAAAAAAAATTCTACCTACTTACCGCTGGCCAAGAAGCGTAGTGCAACTACCAAACGTTCACTAGGAGTAATTGAAGCACGTAAATGTGTATTTGCTTCTATATATTTGGTCCTACTAATACCAACAGTTCTTCGAGATCAACCGCCGACATCTGTAAAAAGTTCCTAAATTGCCTCCCATCTTCCATCCTTAATTCAGATAGCAAATTTTTGTGTTCCGAATTCCTCTCTTTTCAAAATCCAATCTCGCACCCAACATTTTCTAAAATTAAACACGATACTGACAATGCGACGAATTAAGAGAAAGTTGGGGATAGCGGACTAATAATCCTTCTTGATGGCAACCACTGGTTACCATCCTTAAGATGAAGCGATAAAGAGGGTGAGCAGAATTAGAGAAAAAAATACTCGGAGAAAACGAGAAAGGCAGAAGGAGGCGTGAGGACACGTAGAAAGGATAGATACAAGCTGCTGCGGCTCAAAGCTTCCGTCCGAGGATTTGTTTGGCCCACACCCTGGCGATCGTGACGATGGGCTTTCACTTTTTAACTAGGTGGACCAGACGCGTATGAACAACGGACGTGACGAACAAGGGCAATGTTGGAATAGTTGCAGCTCGAGGAAGTAAAAGTTATCCTTCGCTATCATAATGGTTTTCGAGATGACAAATCCGATACTTAAAGATTATTGCACAGCGCTTTGGTTAACGAAACTTTTGACCTTTTATTTCATAACTACACTTCTTAAAACAAGTTATTAATGATCCCACTTATTTGATAAGAAGTCGCAATCATTTATAAACAACCTACAGGAGGTAAAGTACAAATTACAAACGACTATATCCAATTACACTTATGCTTGAGCTTACCAACGGCTCCAACCTAAAAAGTATTAAAACAATTATGTTGTTCGGAGTTGGGCTTCTAAATGGATAAATATTTAAAATCGCATATTTCGACGCGCCAATAAAGCGACAAAAATTCTACTGACAACGGATAAAAATATGAGCTAGGAAATCAATTTAAAAATAAATTATTTGCTCCTTCCTTCGCAGGTATCATGAAATAGTCGATCTGATAAATGATAGGCATTAAAGGTCACAGGTAATATCAGTAGAATTGAAATACACGAATTAAAAATGACAACCCAGACTGCAACATGCTGCAAAAGTTTGTTTCTGAAAGTGTCACAGAAAAATAGTCGCTGAAATATTAAAATATCGACTGAAGAGTCCTAGAGATGACCCGTGAAAAAAATTGAACGAGTGTATTAAAGGAAGGAAACCATCGATGAGAGGGGCACAACGACACAAGGGGTGAGGAGGGAGAGTTAATGGTGGAAGGGGATCAAGAGGCCCGGCGTGTATGTCGCCCTAATAAAGCATACTCGCGCAGATTTATAGCTTGGAGCATTTTAAGGTGCAACGTATGTCAAGAATTAAAAATAGTTTGTGTTATACCCCGCAAAAACAGATAATGTCAGAAATATGGACGCGCGACGACAACTACTGCACTTCGGCGTATTTATAATGATGAACGAGATATTAATGTTTAATTTAAAAGGCACATTAAATAGTCCACAAGTTCATCGAATTGGATCGTTTACTGGAACAAAGGAATTACAAGCCAGTGCTTTTTATTATTTTTCGCTAAGAAACGGTAAATAAACTTGTTGAATAAGTTGTAAACATCGACGATTCTCATGAATACGAGCTAGTTCAGGAAAGCTTACTTCGACAGTCAAATTATTGCGATAGTTGGAGAACTTTGGTAGATAACTGAAGAATTAAAACAAATATATACGAAAATGATAAATATTGAGTATAAACTTGAAAAACCCAACTAATCGCACTCATCACGGTTATTTTTTCTCCCCATTTTCATTTGCGAGGAAACTAGGCGAATCTCTTTATTTATTCGGATTTTTTTTGATGTCGCTTGATATGAAAAATCATGAACGCAGCGGAAAATGCTCAGTAATAAAATAATTTATTGCAAAATAATTCTAAAAATTAATGAGCTGAAGTAACAGGTAACGACAAATGTTAACTAAATTTTCTGCCCGTTTCGAGAGCACGTGGAGCATTTTTAAATCTAAGAATTTTATACTTTAATCTTAGCCAGAAGAAATTTCACATAAATTGAGAAATAACGTAAAACTCTTCACTTTAAATATATATGAGGGGAAAATTGGAAGAGGAGTTGTAGAACCGTAAATATGATACTTAAAAACTGAAATGCATTCCTACGTTGCTTACGTATCGAATATCAAACTATCACTTTAAATCGAGTTTGTGAGTAACTTTTCGCACCAAGCTGTTGTGTTGATCACCATTAAGAAAAAGGAGAGCACTAGTTTCCTATAACGGGCATTAATTGAGGCAAGAAAAATCAAAATGAAATTGAAAATAAAACAAGGTACACGGGATTCATAAATCAAAATGTCATAATTTTATTTACATACATCGGCAATAATTAATTACTTCCGAGAACATGACAACGGTCGAAAATGTTGTACAATACCATTCATTGGAATTTCTAATATCACGATCTCGCTTCGAATTAAATCAACTTTAGTCGTGTTTTTTTTCACTTGCTTCCCGCAGAATTCGCACGATCCGAATGACTTAAGCACACTAAATCACGGCAACATGACCACTCCCTGCTCGCATATCTACGCGAGAGAATAAAGGCGCATGTAAACAATGGGCTGCATTAGAATTCCGCTACGATCCACGCCTCTTCGCCAGAGACGACAGATACCTTGATACAAACCGGCTGCTGCGCGCTGCGCGGGAAATGTCGTCTTTGTTAACTACCAAGGAGCATCCCGCGTGGGAGAAAGGACAATAAAAGGGAAATGGGCGAAGGTTGAGGACGACGGCAGCCGAGGGGAGAATAGGTGGTCTCGGGGTCCGCAGAGGTCATGTGGGAGCAGTCGTTACCGGTGCCGAGACGGTGAAAGAGAGAAATGAAGCCTGTTTGAAGCAAGTATTTCCCGTCGTCACTAGCGGCTCTGCAAACTAAAAGCGACACTTGATTAATACATCTTCCCTAAGCTTTCACCGGCATGAAAAGCAAGCTCTGTACGCACATGACTTCTTTCAGTGGTATCATATTGGCATTAGTCTATTTTATGAAACGCAAAGAAATAGTGTATAACCGCAAGACCGGGTGCAATCTTAAACAGAGCCATCGACTATCTTACTGGATTTTAAAAGCTAGTCATATATTGGTATTTGGCTAGTGTGTGCGGGTTAGAAGAATATCAACGGTTACCAGCCAAAGGTAAAACTAAATATTATCCAACCTGGACAATGTCTGTAGGTGCATTTTTATAACATAAAATAACAAAAACGAAATTATTTCATTAAAATACTACAAAATCTGCTATAAATCGAAATATGCACAAAAACATCACAATTTAAAACATTTCCTTTATATACGATTTCAAGCAGCAGATGCGAGCTCTATCGGCCTTTTACCGCGTAGGCGAATACCATTAAGAAAATCTCACGATTGCTACGTCAAGCGAATCCTAAAGAGCGTTTGAGCAAAACTGAGCGTTCCAAATCGAAGATTTCCTTATGCAGATGTCACTTCTTAAGGCGAGGATAATCAATATTCACGGCTCTATTGTTAAAAGTCGGGGAGGATACTTGAGTTTAGACCATTCCAACCCACAATATAAAGGTAAACAGGGTCAGAAAATGATTTAATGCTTTAAACGGATTAATACATAAAGACAGCGCTAAAAATCTCTTTAATAATCCGTAATTGCCATAAACTAACATTTTGCTATTTGTCAAGTAAAGTTACAGCTGTTCTGTAAAACTTTTATTCCTTAAATATGAGTCCTACTAAAACTAACGAACATTTCAAGAATGGAATTCTACTGAATATTTTACAACAGAAAGAAGAACATCACATATGCAATTAACTATAAAATTCAGTATGATATAATAACAAAATGAACTGCAGGAGCAGACGAGTGGTTCCTGACATTTTTGTAGGCGCGGCACAAATTCATAGATAACAGTATTTCGCGGCGCCACCTCCTTGAAACAAGGTTGTATATTTATGCATATGGGCATCACAACGTTTTGTCGCATTCATTTCATGGTACTAGATTATCAATTTATTAATATAAGTATCAATTTTAAAAGATTATTTCAACAGTTATTTCTTCTCATTTTTTAAATTCACTATTCTGGCGATATGCAGGATACCATGTATTTATATGTACATACATATGTGAATGAAACGAAGTTTTCAGCATTACCTATGCCCATGAATATAAAGCAAAATGACGTATTTAAAAATAATGGAACTTAGAATACAACGAAAATTATTCTTACGTATAAGAACAATTCTTTCATTAATAAAAATTTTATGGAAAAACTTCAGCAGCAATTTTTTCAGGAAAATTATTCACTATCAACAAAATGAAATATCTACAGTAACTACTTTATAACTTGACGTATAAGTTCATTTTCCTCAATAAAAAGTAAGGTAGGGGACCCAGATACGTCATCTTAGACTTTTATCTTACTGAATGGTTTATATACCAAAATGCATTACAAATCCAGCCTGCTAGATTCTAAAAATCGTCTTCGTAGTGCTTGAAGAGTGAAATTCGCGGGGAGATTTCAACGACCGTTGCAAAGAATACAGCTCCGAAGGACTCATGAGGCGGATAACGGGATGACAGAGAAAAACGCGCCTAGTGATCGCCCACAGCAAGAAAACACGTGGTTTTAGAGCGACCCGATTCTGAGATTCCCTGCTTAATAGCGCATGGCACGTAAGGTTCCTTTAGAGAGATGGAGCTTACGGGCACGGCTCTTCTCTCGCGGGAATTTATGATCGTATACGCGATTCACAGTAACACTGGAATGAATTTCCGAAATGGGATGTAGCGAGGAATAAAACGAATGTAATTTTCATCGTTGCGGTGAAGTATTAGGCACATCTCGGCCCAGTAACTCCGCCACAAGGGCCATCACCTACTCCACTCGTCATCATCCGTTGAACTTTCTCTCGCCCCTCCCCAGACGTCCCACGAGCCATCATCTCTGCCATCCATCACAAGATTCTCGCGCTTACGACCTTTCATGCCTGATTGTTGAATTTGGATCGAGTGGGATGAAACGAGGATAAATTAAGAAAATTATCAAATTTCGTTCCTATGTGTATCGAAATGTCTGCAGCGATGATAACAACATAAAAGAATTTTCAAGTGTTTGGTATAATCAGAGAAGGAATATAAATTTTTATATTGAAGAATTAGAAAACTTATTCCTTCCGACCATAATGTTTAACGTTTAAACGTAATTTAAGAAAAGTCGCAATCACTTATTAAAAATAGAAACGAAATAATTATAAAAAGACCGCAGAAAAAACAATAGAGAAAGTTCCTTCAGTCAACATTTTCATAACTACTTACGCTAGGGATGTAATTTTAGTCAAGGGATTTTAATGACAGCGATTGACGACATTCGTTTGCATCAACGAAGTTTGATGCTCAAATTTCTGTGTTAATCATAAATTATATGAGTTTAATTAAGCTATAAATATTTATTATTCATATTCAATCATCTAAATCCATCAATGAACCACGTAATTAGGTTCTACTTTTGAAATAAATGGGCGGGGCCAAAGCACAAACTGCAGCCATTCCGTGAGTACTATCCTAGATTAAGCGAGGTGGTTAGAATTTTTCGTGAAATATAAATGATTAATTACAATAAATGTTTAGGAGGTAATCGAATCGAAGATATCGATATCTAAACACAATGTAGCAGTTAAATCCGCAACTTGAGAGTGAAAGGCTAGAATAAAACCGCAATGGAGCTAAATCGGATTAAAAATAAAAGAACATATATCTTCTGCCTATACGAACTTCCCTCAATCTGTAAAGCATCATCCTTTCCCTTTCTATTTTATTCCGATTTTTCATTTGGTGAACAAGTGAAGGGAAGTTTACTTAAAATAATTCCAACATTATTGTGGAGAGCTTATCATCAACGTCTCCCCAGTGACAATGACATGCTCTCTCATCCGAGTAACAAGCCTTAAATTAAGAAGAGAAAGGCTAATCCGGTAGTATTAACTCGTGTCGTTAAAGATAACTTAAGTTGATACATTTAAAGGAATGTGGGCACTTATGGGTCATTAAAAGACACGAAGTGCAGTATAAAAAACGTTTGGACGTTTACATCAGGTAAATGCCTAGCGATGTTACTGAATTCGTAATATCCGTAAGTAAAGCTGAAAGCGAGAGCTTTTCTCAATACAAGAAATGGTTCAACGACGATAGAGTTACATACAATCTCGAAGAGATTTCGTTGGGCTTTTGATCGCTTTTCTGCTTTTGGTTTTTACAGGGTGTGAAACCATTTTGCGAACATTATATATTTAACTTTGAGAAATTCATAATACGAGTCGAAAGCTAGTACAAATATCATAGCTTTGGAATTCACTCATACATTAGCTCTACTTTAACAATGCTACTGCTATGGCAAATATAAAGGGAAACTGTTGGCGAATAAAATTGTTTCATAATATTTTTATAATATTGTGAACAAGATTTCGAATGGATGTTAAATAATAAGAGGGAATTTTTACCCGAATAAGAGAAAATCACAACTTAATATAAATTCAAATGAAAGAAAAGGGGAAAATTCTGTTCTTGACTGTGTATAGAACCTGTGTATTCCGCGCACCGAACACCTGAACTATCAGGATAGACTAAATTCTACTTCTGAGGCATTGGACCACAATTTAAACTTAATAACATCTAGTTTAAGACACTAATAAAATAAATCATAATACCAGCGATGAAATGAAATTACAGCATCTAAGCAGTGACAAAACCCTACCAAAGATAGTTAAGGGATACAGAGAAGAATGGGAGAAAAATGCGCACGTTCAATCGACCGTCAAATCGTTAAATCAACTTGATACGACAGGAAGACTTCCGGGAATGCCATGAAACGGATCGCCAACTTCTAATATAAATGCGAATTAAACGTGAGCAGTAAAAATCAAAGTGACTCGTTTTCTTTTACCGAGTTAACTCTCACCCTCTTAAGGCCATATCCATAAATTAATCGCATGCTCGGGTCATCGATAGTCAGAGGCAACCCGTTAGACTGGCTGAAAGCTTTTGATCCCACCAAAGTAATGCCCGCCCTGATTAACCTTAAGCAGACGGGTAAAGGGGGCACCAGTCTATTCCGTGCATAGCTTAGCCTACGCGGAGAATATCTGCTTGGTTTTGCAATAAAACGTGATAGGCATAGAAGGAAAGCCAAGGAGGACGGGTGGAGCGGATACTTCAATTAGCCACATGGATAAATAAAGAAAAACACATTCACCGCGGAACCCAAAATCATCGAGGGCTTAGCGATGCATGTAAGCGCGCGCTTCTGCGTGTATTGCTCACCATTAACAACGAAAAATTTAAATATTGTAAGTCTAACGAATTGTCAAAATATTGGCGGAGTTATTAACGGCGCGCGACAAGGAAATAATCAAATTCCTATAGCGACATTACAAAAGGCTTCAGTGAAACATCAAACAAAACGTCCTCACACGTCACTGTTCTAATTTTCCCATTGAAAACAGTGCCGCGCGTTTTAAATTCAACACATTTGGCACCACTTCATCCCCCCAAATACTTCACAAAGCAAAGCATTTCGGCCGCAGTTTAATGTTGCAATTAATATTTTCTACACTTCTATCTCGTGAATATGATAGGATTTATACAATTCCGCAAAGGATTTATGATTCAGAAACTGGCAATAATTGTGTGGATTTAATGGACTCATATCTTATACGCTGCTGGTTAGAAATAACTAAACTCTCTTCTGAAAAACTTACCGTTAGTACTTTTCAGCTGATACACTAACCTAGTGCGGAAAATTTTAAAAAGCATCCGTGACTCCGTGAGATATGTGGAGCGGCAGAGGGAAATCTGTCACGCGGATGGCGGTCTCGGGTTAATCAAACCATTTGGATTCAGGTGACGGCAGGTGACAGCACGCAGGCGTGCGGCCTTACTAGTTTGCTGTTCTGGCCCCACCTTGACGCAGGCCCCTTTATCGAGTTCCCACGAAATAGAAGAAAGAAGAATATAGGACAAAGTGGAGCCCACTGGGACACCACTTGTAATTCTTCGCGATACGATTCATAGCATTTTATAAGTCTTCAAAGAATTTCAGCCTTTTTGTAACGACTCCCATTGAAATTTTCCCGTATGAAGTTAGCATTAAGAATAAGAAGGTGCGATTCATCTGATCTTAAGTGATGTGTGAGATGACAGGTCCAGTCGGACTAGAGATTCCAAGCTCACTATTCGTGCGCGGGCAGTGATCCTGAAAGACTATACCAACAATATCCCATTTTGTTTCGATAAATGATGCATACAAATACAGGTGAATAGTAATCGAACGCACATAATGTCTTTTAGAAAGAAAAACACGGTGAACAATAAGGCAGCAAAAACGTGCGAGAAGTATGTGATTTAAAAAACAGGGATATCCGAGATTACTTTTCATTTTTCCAACAGTAGATATTGACGAATCATATTTTGCAGGTCATTTAACAAATTTACTAAAATGCATCATCGAACATATAACAAGATCTTGAGAAATCATATGGATGAAAACGGCTGACCGAACCAAATACGTCGGTGAATTGCCGTTGAAGAAGACTACTTGGTAGTTGAAACGCATACCTAATTTTTGCTTAACCGCTGTATAGCAGAGACCTCGACAAGCAAGTGTATTTTTAAAATTACACATACTTTCAAGAAATTAAAGAGAGCATGCGTACTAACTTTGCGTTGATTGCCATCTTTAAACGATTCAAATTTCCGGATTTATCCCGAATAAGCATGTAAGAGAGGAGAAACTCGAGGTGTTTACATAAACACGGTGAGCGTGTCAGCGGGTGTCTCTCTATCTCTTGACATGCGTATCATCGGTTGCCGACCCCTCCCCTATGGCCAATGCTCGCTTGTTGATGAATGGATTCAGAAAATAACGCAAATAACTAAGAACTTACAAGCGGGAAACAACTTTCTAAAGGGAATGACAACCAAGGGCGTGTTCTTCATCTGAGAACCGGGATGGAAGGGCAGGGTTGCCGACGAGAGTAAAAATCAGGGAAAGAAGACAGCCAAGCAGTCTAGAGCGCAATTTAAACATCGTAACTGCCCATCGCTCCTCTCATGAGAAGGTAAACGGTTTCGCCTTAAGTGAAAAATGCGAATACGATGCTGATTTTGTTTATGTCAAAAATAGGATGTTCTTAGTTAAGGTCCTGAAATTAGTGCAATAAGTATAAAACACAACATAACTGAAAAATGCCCGATTAAGCCAGAATTTATCTCGTTCAGGTGCCAAGCGAAGTTAGGAATTGAGAGATGGAGAATATTTGGGATTTTTAACGAATATATCTCCTTCGCATTGTCATAAATCGTTAGAGAACGGGAAGAGCTATTGCTGAAAGAGATGCACTCAAACTACAAATATGAAATTTTGATAGCCAATACAAGTTTCGCAATTTAATACTTAAATAAAATGTGATAATATTCTTTGCCTTTAATCAATACATCAAGTTACATTTAAAGTTAGCTTCTATTTTTCCTATAATTGCTGAGTCCGCAATAGTCTGCATCTTAACATAAACAAATATCATGAATATGAATCTATTTAAATCAACAGCAACATTTTAAGGTAATCTTCACTGCCTAAGAAAGTCATTTCGTACAAACACT
The DNA here is from genome assembly GCA_028673005.1 of Tanypteryx hageni. Taxonomy (NCBI): domain Eukaryota; kingdom Metazoa; phylum Arthropoda; class Insecta; order Odonata; family Petaluridae; genus Tanypteryx; species Tanypteryx hageni. The sequence continues at coordinate 106,638,852 of CM054113.1, read as the reverse complement.
GAAAATACCCACAAAAAGATCGATCTTTTAATAGATATCTTTTTTCATCCCAACAGCAAATAAGGATAAGTTTTAAGAGATGTAACCATCTACCTGAACTTCATTAATCTGAACAAAGAATGAATAGGGGAGCCGGTGGTGTAGTGGCTAGGACGCTGGCTGCTACTAATCCTGCAAAAGTAGGATTTTTTCCAAGGTCGCCCGGCCCCCTGTTTGTGTGGCTTGAGGAGACCGCGCAAAGTCAGCGTTCCGTCCTTCGGAAGGGACGTTAAGCCGTTGGTTCCCTTGCTGCTCTTCGTTAAGAGTAGGCTAATGCAGGCACCGGGTTTCTCTCCTCCTTTGTGTGTTCGGTGTGGAAGGAGCTATGGCTATAATAATCCAAGAGGTTGATTAGCCAAAAATACAGACACACTGAACAAAGAATGAACGTCAACTTAATGACTTTCCGGTCTATTTTATTAAGCTAGGAGTTCTTCTTATTGTCTGACTTGCTTTTAATTTATACACAAAATAATATCCATGCAACGGTTCACTGAAAATATATTCTTAAGATATTGAATAATCATAACTATAGTACGTATAAAAATATGAGTTGTTAAATGATCGCAGCTAAGTATCTTTAGCGTCGCATTTTCTCTGATAAGGAAATGTCTCAAAAGGAATATTTCTCGCTCTTCCAACCGTAACACTTTCTCTGTATATATTTTCAGCATATATAAATGCTAGCTAGCGAGATATAGAGAAAGAGAGAGAAAGATATGTTTTAAAACCAATCCTTTCATACGGTGCGGATGCTGTTGTAGGAGGTTAGAATCCCAGTTGCAAATAACGACTTTAATGGAAGAATCAAACTGGCAGCCCACACCTGGCATTGTATCCGATTGGGAGTCTATTTAACATAAAAAAGCAGGCGTGAGAGTGGCCCCGTTATGAGGACAGTGGGGCGACGGTGGGGAGTGGCCCGGGGTCGACAGAGTGAGGTCGCGTGGGCGGCTAATGACCACGGATAGAGAGGGGCCCCGAGTGATCTACCAGCCAACCATCGATATACGTCTTTCCAACACAATGGGAAACGCCGAACAAAAACACTCATCTCTTTCTAAAGCACGCGACTAATCTAGAGAACGGAGTTCGTTTCACACACGCCAGTGAATAAAAATGACGTCTTGAGTGCATTTAAAATGATTTAGATTTCCTCTCATTCCGAAACGTACTTCAACTGTACTTTAATTGAAGATGAGAATTAACGATCATGATGAATTTCAACGATTGCTTGCGAACGTCTTTATAATAAATGCAATAATAGTAAAAACAACATCAGCCCCTACTTCAATTTGTTCGGGATGCTATTTAGTTCATTTGAAATCATAAATGTCCTCACTATTCGACGAGAAATAGGAAAATTTCCAGCAACATCGTACAAAAAGAATCGATTTAAAGTGGAAAAGGCGCTTAGAAGAGCAGTTCCGCGCACCATTCTACATCAACGGCACCAATTTGCAGACACGATCCCTCGTAAGAGAATGAAATCCCTGATCTGACCTAGGCCCGGCGAACGGCCATCGTCGCGGCGAGGCCCGCTGTCCCCGCCACGGGAGACGTTTTCGCATTTGAGGTCACGTCACCTTCGCTTATATCTCCTCGCACGTGGCCACTGGCAACGAAAGTGGTTGCCGAGGAGACGGAAAAGAAGAAGCACGACGACGAACGAGACAAAGACGTCCTCTTGCGTGGAAAGCGAACGCGCAGCCCACGAGAGCGGAGAGCCGCGACTTACATCCAGGCGGCACACGAATTAGCCTCGCTTTCTTCGCTCTCTAATTCAGTCACTGAGAACATTATAGGTCCCGAATTTTCAAGGCTAATTGTAAGTGTTATCTGCGAGGAGCGAGACAAAAGTAATTCGCTTGCGGCCCAAGCAGCGTCGCATCCACGAGGTAATTGCCCGCCTTAATGGCACAAGGTCGGAAGAATATGAAATGAATTAACAAAGAATGAGAGAGAAAGAAATTCACGCACAGCGCAGATTCCTCAGATAACTATTAGATGGTGAACGTGATATTTTTTCACGACTTTAAAATGTTTAGCGTTTTGTTTCCACAGTGAGAAACAAAAACAGTTACGACTCCAAGCTCAATTATGACACATATTAACCGGAAGGCGAGAATGAAAACGTCACTTTCAGTTTAAAAAAAGTAAAAAAAAAATTCGGCAGAAAGGTGTTACAAAATTATGCTGTATTATATGTGGACAATTTCACATAAGCGATATCAAGCGAAGTTAATTCCCAGATACATTTTCTTAAATGTTGTCTTCATGAGACAACTGCACATCAAATATCTTACGAAAACGTTTTGGCCAAGAATAAACGATCGGCTCATGAAGGACGCGAGGTGTTCTTCACTTAAACGACTCAGGATTTCAATACGGACCACCTGATTGTAAGGATCCCAGAACGATCCGGTACAAAAAACCGGCACCAATTATGAGAATGAGATTGCTGTATTTATTAACGAAAACTTAGAAGCAATACATTTTAAAGTCATACTCAAATAATTATGAAAATGCTTTATGAGCACAATGAATGCCATATAAGTGTTGCGCAACCTACGGCCCGCGAGCCGCATGCGGTCCACGAGAGCCTTTTATGCGAAGCGCGAATCTATAATTAAAAGGATACTTAAAATTTAACACACAAATTCATATCATATACATTCAAATTACGACAATAAAGCGCCTGATATTGAAAAGTTAACCCTAAAAACCTAATTTAGATTTTTTTCACTTATATGATTCTACAGAATCTCTAGTTTACGTCCATTTTAAAGTCTAATCCGGCCCGTCGAAGCATTGGTAACTTGCAATGCGTCCCGCCGAAGAATTCGCAAACGCCAATGCGGCCCGCCGCTGCCATATACATTATGAAGCTATAAGGTTGAGTTATTTCTCAAATACTGAACTTAAAGTAACATTCTTGATGGATAAGATGAAGTTCAAGTGCGTAATGGGGCAGCACGACTAAAACCTTAAAAGTAGATCACCCAATTGTAAAAGGGCCACAAACTCATAATCAATATCATTATAAATAGCTGCTTCTTACACATATAGGATATATGATATAAAACCTAAGGTACTTCTAGAAGGGCTACAGTGCTAAGATTTGGCAAGAATATAGGATCTTTGGACCTGAAGAAGCCAACTGGAACGCCGGCGAAATATTGTCCAGGAACATGGGTCAACGCGGCAGTAACCCGAAAACCACCCCAATGTCAGAATCTAGGACATTGGGTACAAACTCGGAGAAAATCCTAAATTCCAGAAAAGTTATTTTTAAGGAGTGTTTCTTAGCCCCAAGTCCAATTAAAAAAAAACATATTAAAAGCATTAAAAACTATGCAGGCCTTTTTAAAATTGCTTTTTAAATTATTTACAATTAAGATAAAGTCGGGACATGCACCGTACCGTGGACGAAAGAATGAGGTTTATTTTTCTTGTAGGTAAAATTCAAATCCATGTTGAATTTGTGTAAAAATTTAAATTTAATCATAAAATTATGAAAAGTTTTTCGGTTTTCAACAGTAAGTAATAATATAAAAATGAATTTTTATAAATAACTTTTACATGGATAATGACTTTATATGCATTAACGTAATGTTATTTTCAATAACTTAGATTGAATTATTTAAAATATTTACACTGAACTTGTTTGAAGCACTTAATATATATTCATTCAACACTTGTATATTCATACTTAATTCAGTAAAAACTTACTATCGGCTGTCGCGGGAGTATATTCACAAGCTATTTCTCGTTTTCCATATTATCTAATGAAATCATACTATAAATGGAGCAAACGTACGTTTGTCTGTCCGAATTCTGACGGTCGAGAAGCGACAGCCCTGCCTCTGGCGACAATAAATCGTAATTTTAAAATAAAAATTCAATGTATTTGTTTCTGAATTGAATCAATTTTGCATGAATTGATGACGTAATAATTTTAAATTAATTTTTTATCTGGATACGTACTAAATGGCACGGATGATGACGCCATAATCCTAACACACAAAGTATCCTAATTTTTACATAAATTTTAGTGTAACATATAGATAGATAGATAGATATGCGTCTTGATTTGGGCGAGATTGAGACTAAATAGTCTCTTCTTCCATCTAACCCATTGTCAATTACAAACAGGAAGTAACAAATAATAAGAATAAAAGAAAAGATTACATAAAATAAAGTACTACATAAATAGAATGACTGGTTAACATTTTAGGAAATGAAAAGAGATGGAGATTTGTTTGAGGGGAAAAATTAGGGCTATAGGCTATTGTCTTAATGATGATTACATAGTTATTGCTAAAAATGGCGATCTGAGTCATGAAACTTGAAATTCGAAAACTTGGACGCGAGCCGATTGCAAGAGAATATAGAAATTCCGGATAGATGCCTTAATTTCGCAGAAAAATAAAACTATTATCTTATATAAATGGGCTCTGTGTAGTTCATATACTATCGTGTATCTTGGTGTATGGTGATTTTTTAAGTTCTTGCATTACACAAGCACCGAAAGCTCGTATCTTGAAATGTTACCATGACTAAACAACAAAAAATACTATAATTAACAGAAACTTATATGATCGGCGATAACTCCGAATTTTATAGTCGATATCGTTCGCTGCATTTTCTCGTCCATTACTTATCGCTAAGTCTTACGTTAGACACTAATGCACAAAATTGTTTAGCTCGTGGTGGCCGACAGAATAGATGGTATAAGGTCAAAAGGGCGAAAACAAAATGGGCGAATGTAAATAAGTACATATAGATAGATCCAATGAATGTCATACTATAAGAATTCAAGAGCGAAAAACGAATTGGGTTATCGCTTAAGATCGTTAAAATGGGTATAAAATGATAAGAGGTGCGAAGCGCCAATGGAATACAAATTTATTGTTATCAGGATCTACTACCAGTGAATCGCCACTGATGATGGCTGCCTTGTAACCTTTACTTTCGTTGGGGTTTTCTAACCTTTTTAAGCTAATTTATCCATTCTATCCTTCATTCTTGAAATCGATACAGAATTTCTGGGAGCTCGATTTTAACAGTACACGCACGACGAAAAAATACATATGACACTTGACAACATGCGTACATTTTAAAGAATGATAAATTGTAAAAAAAACAGTTCTTAAAAATTGACACAAGTAAGAGTTCCTGGGTAGCCCAACTATCTAATATTTCCACATAATTCATGGCTATTGGATCCCCCGTTGTCATTTAAATCTAACCAAACGCCCTTGAATACCAACAATTTCACGGTAATCTTGCTCAGGATCAAATTATTTCCCAATTGCTCAAAATTATTTTCGGCATTCATTAACATGAAGGTTTAACTCTCAAAATGTTTTATATTAACTGCGAAAAATAATTATTTTTCCGGCCTTGGTAGAGGGATCCTTTGCCGTCTTCACTCTCCTGATGATCTCTCCCGAGTGTATGGCTTCCAATCATAGGATTGGGAGCATGAATCCTGCTGAGGGCTGGCTATATATTGTTGTCTTTGCTATCGTTGTTAGGCTCATTATAAACGCCGGTAATTGCTGCTTATACACTATTAAAATCTATAAAAATAAATAAAAAAATAACAAAACCTCTGAATTGCACATATTTCCCGTCTATTAGTTATAAACATTCTTCAGAAAATATTCCATCGCCGACTAAGCTCCTGCTCTCTCAAGTAAAAATGTCTCGTGAAAAATTTATAATAGGGCATATTTCAGCAGTTATTCGCGGAGAAGACTTCTTCAACATATGGCTTAAAGGTTAGTTTAACTGATCGCCATTTTATTCAGGATACTAATGAGTCTGCAGACAGGATTGAACCAACACAATAATAAATTGTCTTCCTCACTAAGGAAAATAATACCTAAAGATAAATTTGGGGATGCTATTATAGCGTATTAAAATATGCTAGATCGAAATAAAACGATCATTATTCATATGCACCAAATTAATGGTGAAATGAATGGATGAGCGAAAGGGATAAGTTGGAATGCAAGAAAAACTCGAAATCAGAATAAAAATGCTGCCATGACTGCGAATCGAACCCGTGCCTTGGACTTGCTGGACGGGCATCTTGCCACTGAACTATCGTGACACTATCAATTGGCAATTTCGCCATTTGAGAGGGAGGGGTTTTCTTCGATGTATCTCTTGGAGGATGTCCGTAGGGGCAGGTTGATATTAGCTTGGCTAGTTCGTCCCCAACCAAGAAAACATCCGCGTTCAGAAACGAGAAATTAGATCTGCTACGATAGTTCAGTGGTAGAATATGCGCCCGACAAGTGGAAGACCCGGGCTCGATTCCCGGTCATAGCAGACATTTTTCTCGTTTCAAAAAATTTTCCCACTAATTATCCTGTTTCAGAATGTTTATGTTTTCTCGGTTGGGGCTGGGATAGTCAAGCTAGTATATAACTTTCCCAACGGATGTACACTAAATAAAACCCAATCCTTCTCTCTGGTCCTTTATTAGTCTGTCACGATAGTAGAGTGATAGAATATTGGCCCGGAATGTGGAAGACCCGGGTTACATTCCCGTTCATGACCGAATTTTTCTCCAGATTTTAAATTTCTCCCATATTCCAAATCAATGGGATAAAACCTAAATAAAACGAGCTTTTATCATGAGAAGATCACCTTTCCGAAATCACCAGGAAAGTAGGATGATTCAACAATGAAAATAAATTTTTCGGATAAAGGAAGGTTTGGATGTGAACCGAGCAATATTCACGGTCAATAGGTTCACGCGTCCGAATTTTGGAGCGTGAGAAGTAAAACAATACATTCCGTGCCCTTATAAAAATCGCTCGAGAGAAACTCCTCTCTAACGACTTAATAAGAAATCGAATGCGACTTCCCACAACGCCGTGAGGGAGGGCCAAAAACAAAAACCTCTGAAGAGAACAGATTTGCGCCCGATCCGAGCTCTCGTAAATGACAATGTTTCGCCGTGCGGAAGATGTAGCGAGGGGGAAAGCGGTCCAGTTTCCCCAGATACGCCCACTCCAATTCCCGTCCTGAGAAGATGGGTCCAAAAAGGGCGCCTAAATTTAAAGCCGGTTCGGGAACCTGGAATCTTCGCACGCGTTTCAGTCTCGCGATAATCGATCCGCCCCGAGGCTGCACGGAAAGAAAAGAATAAAATAACGTAAAATATATATTCTACACTTTTATATAGGCGTGTGTGTATCATAGATAGGCTTGTTGGAGTCGATTTAAATCGATAAATGTCGATAAACATCGAATTCGTGAAAATTCCAAAATTGACGAAAATGGTTTATCGTTGATAAGTGTCGATTTTTCACTACTAAATTTTCTATGAAATTATTCGTCAACATTTTTAAATTTGCTTTATCACACTCAAACAATATATTTTAGCGCCAAACGTCCAAAACAAAAGAGAACAAAAAGTCCAAATCAGGACTAATGCACGCTGGTTTCCCAGAGTTGACGTCCCGAATTATTACTTATATTCACAGGAAATGTTTCAGTATGTGGTAGTCATTCCAAGGAATTCTCATACCATTGGTAATTTATAGTTTATCAATGATATATAAAAATTGGAAAACAAATTAATAGAGCAATATCAGGTTTAAAATACTAAAAGCAATGTCAAAATCTCTTTCTGACATTATATTTTGCATGTATTTTTTTATAAATGAATTTAATAAATGTTACTGTTTATACGCTAATAGGTATGGATCAACTGTCCATTGCTGAACGGTAGTCGAGTGGAAAAGAAAATACTTATTTGTTCACTCGTCTATGCTTAAGCCAAGTTCGATAATAATCGTCTTCATGGCAGCAATCCGATAAAACGCAAAAACGCTGTTTTAGTAAAAATTCAAGAAAATACGGTAAATTATCAAAATTCTGTGATAAGAATTAAAATCTACATTCTTTTCCCCTTAGAACAGTACAAACCTCGCTCCAATATCACAATTTAAGATATTTTAAAGTATTAAAGAAAACATCTGCACGATGGATTTGAAACTTCCTATGTAAAACAAATAGAGAAACGCCGTTCCTGGAATCGAACCCGAGACTTCAATCTTCGCCAAATAGAATATAGCCCGGAGGTGGGCCCTGGCAGCACGAGCCTCATACCAAGTTTCATGAAAATCTGTCCATTGATGCAAAAGTTGTCAATAGGGGACACACATACAAACAGACAGGACCATTTTATAAGGCCATGTTTCCTTTGGAAACCAGCCTAAAAATCGGCAACCAGACTTCATTCGGTGTTTCATACGCTTTCTAATATCCCTTATGTCTTGGACGCATACTGAGCTGACACGGATACGGGACAAAACAATATGATCGGTCTTACGACTTCTGCCGACATCTTCCAAGTTGCGAAAAGAAATATCTTCCCAAACTGAATTAACACTGAAAGCCAAATATCCTTGTGTCAGGTCTCGAAAGTATAACTAAATCCTACTCCCCGCTTGACAAAATCCACCCGCCCATAACTCATTTCGTGTTCGATTAGGTTAAAAATCTACTACGAGAATATTTCTAGAACCCTGCCCTGTAGTATTTTAAGAAACACAATCATAAAATTTCTATTTTTGGAAACCATATCAACAATTCAATCTCCGAGTGAGACAGTTTTCTTTTAAATATTCATATATGTATTTGGTTGTGTATTATACTAACGTCAAATTAATTTTTTATTGAATGGTCTCAATTTCTTGCGCGATTTAACGAGTAAAATACATTTGTGATTTATTCCGAAAATTTAGTTGTTCCGGGTTGCTGGGCGAAGCCAACAACAACACATTCACCAAAGTTTAGAGAGCAACAAAAATCCGGCAAGTGAGAAATCTTATTTTTATGTATTAAGTTTTAGTAAAATTTAATTGGAAGAATCCAATTTATGTGATTTTTATTGATAAAAATCGATAAAATGTATTAAAATAAACGTTGATATTCTTCCTCGATTTTAGGAAAAATAAACGCTATTAGTAGTCGCTTTTTAAGAAATATAAACGTCGAAAACTAACGGACCTAATAAAATGTATTAAAATACACGTGAATATTCGTCGCCGATTTTTAGGAAAAATAAACGTCTATTTTAATCGTCGAATTTTAAGAAAAATAAACGTCGACAACTACCAATCCTAATTATAGATTATATTGATACTTTAGAGCTATATAGTTAAATATTTCATGAGGCAAAAAATGAACTTTTACCGCTGATTTTAGCTGAAGCGATATAAACGAATGATTTACTCTTTTCCGCATGTTACCTGTTCCATGAACGATGTAACTTTTTACATCCCTAAGGCATTCGAAAATTAGATAAGTGTGATGAAGTTTTATTGATAAACTATCGTTATATTGCTTATCAGTTACACTGGGCATAATGCTAATCGACTTGGTTTAATGGGTCATATAGTGTTTGATTCGACTATTTCATATACAATTTTATTTACTTTTATTAATAAACAATTAACAATAATAATTTCTTGCTAAAACTACTGTTTACAAACACTGCATGAAACCTCACCGCGCCACATTAATCTCTCTGTGGATAGAAAGGCTTTAAAATTGGTCACTGTACTTTAATCACACTCTAAATATTTACAAAAGCACGACATCTAACACCGGATATATACATTATGGCATCGCTATCTAAAAGGTAAGTTCTAGTGAGGGTGGCAAAACTTGGCATCATCTTCCCACGGAAATACTCAGGCAATGTTTATGATGCTGCAGTAGAATCAAACGCCTCACACATATAAACACACACACAAACACAAATGATTAAAATGAAGCGGCATGTTTGAGTAGACATAACGCTTTGTAATGAATGAATCACTAAACGGACCGAATAAAGTTGCTTAAGAAAACCACAGCAATAATTCCAATTAACCATTTTATTATAAATCCTAAAGTGAAACGGAATAAGTGGTTCAAGAGTCTAAAAAAGCAAGACGACCCTTATTTAAACAAAAAGGCGTTTTTCTCGTCTGATGGTACCTCAAGATTAAAGAAAGCGTGTGTTCGTAAAAGATAAAACCGAATTTTATGTGGTGTACTTTTTGGGGTGAAGGAAAGTGACTGCAAAAGAGGAAAAAGAAGAGGAGGTTTTGTAACTGTGAGAAAAAATGTATTTGATAAAAGTAGACGTGTGAGAACGCCTCGAAAGACTAATGACGATACGGATGAGTGATCTCAAGGATGGGAGCCAAGAATGAAGGTTAAGGAGAGGTCAGAACCTGAGAGAAGCTTGGTTCACGTCACTGAATACGTGACCCGGTCGCTACATTCCAAATCACCAAAACGACAGGTGTTTTCTTCGAGAGGGAATCAAGAGGTTGAAAGCGTAAGAGACCAGGCGAAGGCCGGTCACGAAAGACGAAGCCAAAGACATCGCCTCCAAGCACTCACAACCTATTTGCAAGTTACGTGCATCACGTCGACTATATTGACATTTCACGGGCGAGGTCATGCGTCATATCTCCGCTAAAGTAAAAAAAGATCGCCACGAGCATTGTAAATTATTAGATAAATTTATATCGTTTAATAAATTGTCCATTACTGAATCCGGGCAGCGTAAAGGTCACGGACCGTTTTCTAAAAGACGCGGTGAAGGCGAGTTGACGCCCCATGAAGACGAATTAGCCGGGAGAGCAATGACGTCTTCGATTGCTTTTGTCCATTAAAGGCTTTGAGACGAGGAATGAAAGCAGTGAGTATTACTCCTAGGAGGTTAGACAAGCAACGAAGCGAAATATGAACGAATCGATACGGGGCACCAAGTCTTAATTCATGTATCCTCGCGACAAATTATTAATAAAATTCATATCGAGAAACGTTGGTAACATGATATCATCAGTTAAAATTCATCAATGGTGCGATACATATCTATAACATTTGCGAAGTTAAGTTACCGATGAGTGCTAATTTTATCAAATAAGAAACAACTTTTAAATTATTATAATATTTTATTTCAAATAAGTTCACGCTAACGTTTATAATTTCACAAAAAAGTAATACGATTAAAATCAAACGGTAAAACACCACTTAACTAGACGTCCTAAAAATAGCATGAATTTTAATAAAATATTTGGGTTTACTTTATTAGCTAGGCTTTGGTTATGTTTATTTTTCTAAAAAATCGACGACTAAAATCGACGTTTGTATTAACATACTTTATCGATTTTATGTAGAAAATTTTCATTAACTGAAAGCCTTGTAACTGAATTTTACTAAAAGTGTCTGTTTAAAAATAACGTCTTGAATGTTGGATTGTTTGCTGTTCTCTAAATTTTAGTGAATGCCCTGTTGTTGCTTCCGACTCTCAACCCGGAACAGCGAATTTCTCAGGATAGATCAGGAAGTATAATTTATTCGTTAAATCGTGTCCCTTATTAATGAAATCGCGACCATTCAATAATAAAATTAATGTGACGTGAATATAATGTACAAACAAATGTATTTATGAATATTTTGAGGAAAAACCTCATCTTCAGTAACAAAAGACGATGAATTTATGTAGAAAAAAGCCCGGTGCGACCATGGAACGATGCTCCTTCGACAGCGATGCAAGAAATACTATGCAAGGAACACTTTCATTCGAAGGATGAAGAATTGTCGGTATGACTCCCAAAAATACAAATTTTATGGCAGTATGTTTGTAAAAATATTGTAGGGACATCTGGCGATCGGTACTAATCTTTCAGTTTTGGAATTTTTTTCTTTTAGCACCTTGGAGAAGGTCGGTAGATCTTGCACAGAAGATACAAGACACGTACCCCGTATTTTCAGTAAATGGATTAAGGCGGCAGATCATATCGCGAAACGACTCAAAGTGCATAGGGATTATCGGATCTGGTCGAGCGTAAAGGCCGAGTACAATAAACCGATCACATTGTTTTGTTCCTTATCCTTGCCTTTGTATCCAGCGGGAGCTCAGTATGTGCCGATGACAATGACATAAGGGACCTTAGAAAGCAAAGTGTATGGAATTCCGAATCAAGTGCCGCCGTCAGGTATGACAAATACCTACTTTCGCTACCGTTTTGGATGTTTTGTACTGAAGTATATTGTTTGAGAGTCGCAAATCAAATTAAAAAATTATGACGCATAATTTCGTAGAAAATGTAGTGTTGAAAAATCGACAATTCGTTTTCGCCATATTATAAGTCTTTACGAAATAGATGTTTATCGACCTTTATCGATCTAAATCTAATCCTACCAACCCTAGCATTTTCGAAGACAATATAGCCAAAAAATAAAAAGTAAAAGGAAAAATCTGGAATAAATTCAGTTTCTAATTATGAAAATAATATTCGTTAAATATGTACGACATCTAATTAATTTACACCTAATATAGAAAAAAAACTTGGAAAATATAATATTCTTAGGATTAGCATTCAGAATGCATTCGTCTTTTAGGGCGTCGAGTGAAAAGTTGGCGTTCCTCAAGAAAAAATGCATTTACAGGTTTCCCTCTCTTTATGCGGGTTCGCTTTATGCGAATTCGCTATTAGGCGACAAACTTATTGCTACCGGAATTTCTTTTTATGCGTCTTTGATTCGCTAACGTGGCCAGTGCAGTGCTATACAAACGAACGAGAGTTCTCCACTACACCACAAGACGACCATTCAGTCTCTCACTGTCTTTTATGCTGTGAGTATTAGTACTACAGTAAAAGAGATGAGAGTGGAGTGGATATTGTAGAGTGGAGATGAGACGGAGAGATTTCGTGTGATACTGTTTGAGCACACTTGAGAAGTTTTGTCTCCTTGTCCGCGGAACTTGCGTTGGGCCAAGACAACCCTCCAGTACTTTAAACATTCACTATTATGTCACTCACAACAAGCCCCCACTTATGCTCGTCTGCTTCCTTTTATTGGCGAGTATAATTTACAGTGTTAGTTGTTTTTAAGTTTGTATTTAGCGCATAAGAAGTCGTTATGGAACGAAAGAAGAGCGTCTTGGAGGGGAGTTAGAATTGCTTGTGGATGTAAATATGGTTCTGTTTATGCGTCACTTTCCTGAAACGCAACCCCCGCATAAAGAGAGGGAAACCGTATGTTGCTTACAAACGAAGATTTAATAAAATGCGAAATACTTTTTATCATTTTATGTGAAATGAAAAGTTACGCGGATTGTTTGCTTTAACCATGTAATTAATATTTAACAATTAAAAAATAAATACAACAAAGAAATCTATCGTTAATGTTCTCAAGAAGACGAATTAAAATTTATGGTCGAAGCGAACATCAAGTGCCACAAAGATAGAATCAGAGTGAATATAAAACTCGGGTGATAAATTATTTTACTTTCAAATTCCTTTAATGAATTTTACGACTTAAAGCTGAAAATAAAGGCAATGTACGAATCCAGGACTCTTAATTACTCCGCTCAGCGCTCAGGTCAACAATACATTCTAGTATATAAAGATAAACTTTCGAATATTTAGTTTATCCCTTCCGGGTTAAATATCATCTCATATAAGACATTCCAGGTAACTGCTGTGAATATAAAACAAAACATTTATCTACACTTTTGCTTTAGTGACATTCTTTCTAAATTAATGCCTGGAAAATTTTCAATACTAACCCTGAAAATTGTTTTAGAGTCGACTTTCAACAACCGACGATATCCGTACTATTGATAATTTTCTTTTTACACAATTATAAAAGTATTTATGTCGCTCTCGTTGCAGTCTCTCTCTTTCCTCAATTCAAGAGCAACTCTCGGATACACATCTCCAGACAAACGTTTCGCAGACGCCAATCGTTTCGCTACTAAGAGTTCGTCATAATATTCAGACGCACGGGGAAAACCAATTCGCAAAAATGTTCTCTATTTGTCCATCCACTCCGACCGTTTGTCCATACTCGGAACGGGTCGAAAAGGAGGATGTCCGGGACCTTTCTTGAGTTCCCATTTAAAGAGTCGACCGACGTGATGGTTCAGACAACGACTTTCGCGAAATTACCGCTGCGTCTGAAAACGAGATCGTGATTGGATTCGGAGCGTAAAACGAAGTATGCTCCAGATGATGAGAGACGCAGCCCAAAACGGGGCGAGCAGTTACCTCGCGATGCATCATCGTCTTTCCAGGGGCTCGTCTCATTGAACCCAACACGAGAGTCACGTAAGCCGAGGAACACTCGTGAAATAAAAAATGAACCAGTAGACGAGAAAGTTAAGCTCGAAGGGGCGCCATCGATGAATGAGTTCTGCTTTTATACGACAGTCAATGAAACGCGTGTTTAGACCGCTTTCTCTTAAGCCTACGATATGGCGTCAGAAAGACAATTCTAGATATATTCGTGCATTCACCGCTCATCGGTATATAATTATCGAATATAAAATTAACGAAATTAAGAGGAGAGTGAATTAAGTGACGAGCCAATTCGTTCTAGATATGCGAATCCTCCTCATTCGTCAATGTTTTCACATTCTTTTAATGCATTCCTCCGATTAATTAAAATTTTCAGCAGAAAAATATATCGATGACTGCTTCCACGAATGAAATATACCGACGGAAAGAAACAATTTCTTTCGTGCAAATTCCTCTTCGAGCCGCCTCGGTAGGAATGCCCATCTTCGGGGTGCAACATGTAAAGAAAGCAAAACGTCAATGCTTAGAGCAAAGGCGAACTGAAAACTTGGCATTAATTACACATTCGTTACGTAAAATATAAAGTAATTTGTGGGCTTAGTTTTCTCCAAAATCAAACTGATAGTGTGCTAGTATAACTACGACAAGCATAACAAGTATACTTAAGTTTTTCCCAAGCCATCATACATTCCAAGCATCGGTCATATAAATACATTGAATGAGTTACTGAAAAATGAACAAAGTGCAAAATACTTCGTGACCGACCAACACGAAGAACAATCCGCCGATATCAATACTTTCGCCCCAGCTTTTTAAGGGCCACAAAACTCAGTTGATAATTGTCGGACCAGTTCTCCAAGAAAATAAAACCGCTCGCCAAAGCGACCGCAACGCCTTGCAGACCATAAACCATAAAAGGCAACCAATCCATTTGCAACAACAGCCAATTGCATAAATAACCTCAATTTGCAATTAAATCTTTCCCTTATATCACGTTAAAACGAACGAGAAAACGTGCCCCGAAGCACCATTCTCCGCGGAAGCAAATTTCGTAATCGGGAGAACTCGTAAATCATACACTAATCCTGCACCTCCGATGCGTAACAACTCATGACCCCATGCGTCCGTTTGTATTCATCATCGTTAGGTCGAGGACAGGTTCGGCTCAGCTCGTAAAGCGACCGCTGCGCCCCCTAGGGCTTCGAAACGGCAAAAGCGCTCGCCACCTCTACAGCGGGGCAGAACTCCGCCCTTGCGCCTCGGGCACGTTCCATTTAATACCGACCGAGCGGACGAAAAAAGCGCACCTCTTTCACGAGGGCCTAAGAAGATGACGACCCAGAGACACGGCAACCTTTCCATGCTCTCCCTTTATTAGCGGATCTCAGTCGTGCTATAAAAGAGCACGCATACGCGAATGATCGAATGCGTGCAGTTTAGATCCTAGGAGAGCAGAGCGAACGATCGGATGGGAAAAACACTGTGGGTGGAGATGGGGCGGATAGTTCTCCTTTGTGGCTGGAGGTTCGTGGCGTTTCGCAATGACCCCAAAGGCTATGCGGAGGATAACAGAGGGACGCATCGTGGAGCACGAAATTCAATTACTTATGTACTACCGTTAAATCGAACCAATTTCGTTTCTCCAAGTACAACGCGGAGACGGTCCATTGAAGGTAATTTATCGAATGATATAACTATATGAAAGCATTTTAAATTGTATTATCCCAAACTTTACAGATTGGACATACGCTTTGGGAACCGACGTTATGACGTCTTTAATTTCCATTAAAAGCATTAAAGGTCCCTTTAAAAACAATGAGGTCGTTGTCATGGTTTTTATACATTTCCATTGTTGAATAGAGGAAAAATTCACACTTTTTTCCGATTTAAAGCAGATATTTACGCTAATTCGATATGTATTTGACTTCTGCCTTAAAAAATTAAGAACTCCATTCTTTCAGATAGACAACTATTTTTTTCCCCGAATTCGAATCCCAAATTTAAGTAATTTAAAAATGCATTTTTAGAAAGCCTTGCACTGAATCCCATGCTTTCCTTATGGGGTACTGAAATGGAACACTGGGGTTAAAAAGACCCCTTAAATATTAACTTTTTTGTGACATTCGATTTTTCACGTCGGTTGTGCCACTCGACCTACCTACATGCCAAATTTCAGATTTCTAGTCCTTCTATAAGTACCTAAGAGTTTTATGTCAGTCTTAGTATTTTTACATCAGAGTGAGCGTTACGCATCATGATGACCATTACGATTTTATAATACTAGAGAGCCCGTGACGCTTCGCTGTCACATTAAGTTGATTTTGATTTTTTTAAATAATTAATTTGATCAGACACGTTTATTTGACAAAAGATGTAAACTTCTTTCTTCATAAATAGAACAGAAGATTCTATTATTATTAACCTGTATTAGGATTAAGGCTAGGCATAATTTAACTTTAATTTAATTTAATTTTTTAATTTTCCAAGTTATGTGATAAATAAAAATAACTGACCTTGCTAAATTCTTTTAAACTTCTTTCTTCGTAAATATGACAGAATAAACAGGCTCAACATAAAGACATAAATTAACATAAATGTAAACAAACAAAATGACGTAATATCGTCAAGGGGCTCTATTTTAATCTTATACTGTTTAAAATGTTTTTCGCTTGGCTTAAAGAAATTAATTTAGTTAATTTTTTGAACGATGCTACAATAACGAATAAAATGGTTCTTTAATTCAAAGGGGAAAGGTTCATTTATTCTTAAAAAATGTTCGAAATCCATGTAAACAAACAAAATGACGTAATATCGTCAAGGGGCCGCGAGTATAGACTCGCTCAAATGAGGTGGCCATGGTAACTGACAATTCCCATTGTTTAAAAGTCGCGTTTTTCGTATTAAAAACGGATTTTCCGGGAAATTCGGAACGTAACTGAATTTTCACGGTAGCCAAAATGAACTTCTTTCTTTTTCCAACACAACCGTTTAGGTCCCGACTTCGTATCTTAATTCTAACTTTAAAATGCAATTTTATAATGCCCGAAACTGATTCCAATGCTTTTCTTATGGAGTGGCAGGGGTGTCGGAAAACCCCCCTTAAAAAAGAAAGTATTTAACGTTTCCAGTTGAATTTAGTACCGTTAAAGAACATGAGATTTCCGGATCTTTACAAATTATAGATGACGAAAATAGCACAAACAGCGGCGGAGATATAAGCTTCCCAATAGGCTATAACCAATCTACTACATGTGGAGAAAGTTATAAAAAACCGAAATACATAAAAAACGCCAGGATTTCGAATTTCCATTGATAACCATAAAAAGTATTACTGATGCAAACATGTAGAGATTCATACAGAAAAGCAAAATTGTTGATAACTCACCATAAATTCAGCAATTTTGAATTGATGACTCAAAAAATGTGTAATTATCGTTCAAAAACGAAATGTTTAATTCTAACTAGTAAAATAGGTATTTATACATATTATCTGTTATAATGAAATTATGATACCTAGAACAATTGGAAAATTTACCCACAATCAAGTCCCTACCATAGAAAAGAATTGCAAAAAACGACGAATAGCAATGAAAATAAGCTCTTAAAGATTCAGAAATAATGCGTTAGAACTCTCAACTGTTTGAATCCGGTGCTAATATGTATATATCTCACCAAGGCAACTCCAAAATGAGGTAAGGTATTTAGCTTGGAAAAAGGAGGTATTAGGCCCAATAGATTGTAATGACGGCCTGGATTCCTAGAGCTTATTCACCCATCGGAAATCCAGTTCACATTGAATTCATCGGTCCTACTGTAAGCTTTCAACTCAATCAAAGCGTCGCCATCACATCACAATTCCTAAACGGATTGCCAGTCCGCACTCGTTTTTCTATAAAGGGCACGTGATGCCCGATTGCGCAGAATGCCTAGCAATCCAGAACGGACGTTCACCAATTGCATCTTTTCTCGGGCAGCGGCTGACCTCAACACCGAATCCCATAATTGGACCCGAAAAGTAGCGACATTCTTTCCTAACTCTAGGAATCTTTTATCCAATTTTTACATCGAAAATTATATTAAATTACCTTCTTCCTATAAAATCGTAAGCACTTATGAACAAATGCTACGTCGCCAAGGTCGTGTTTTTATTTTTACTTTCTCCATATACGTAGTATAGGGGAAAGTGTTGTATTCATGAAAAAAATCGAGATTTCAATACACGTTTTGAGGTCCCCTAAACACGTTTTGACCATTTTCTGGATTATGTCTGTGTGTGTATGGGATAGCTTTTTTGTGGGTTCTCTAACTCAAAAACTATTAATCAGGTCAACGCGAAATTTTATATTTAACATTTTTATGATAGTAACAAGAACTGATTAGTTTTTGGTAAAAATCGGTCAATCGGAAGTGGGTTTTTACTCTTGTCACTTATCCGTTATTTTGAAATATTTGCTTTAATCTTCGATAAATGTAAAAATGTATAGGAATAAAAGTTGTAGGAAATTTAATTTTCTACAACCTTCGTTTGAAACATTTTTCCATATAATGAATTGTTTAAGAGATATCTTATATTTTTAGCTGCCACCATCACGCCACCTACCGATGACTATTGTTAGCAATTGACGCTTAGTTACATATTTTCTTTTCTTAATTGTTTGAGCTTTTTGGCTATATCCAACATCAGAAGGCTATGGTTTGAATTTATTTCTGTTCTTTGTAAAGTCTAAATTTTTCTCCCAGTTTCTTAAAATATTTATTATTATGTAACCTGAACAGTTGTATAAAACTCCTTAAGCCAAAAAAATTGTAGGGTAAGCCCTATGCATTTCGCCCACTAAGTGGGCATCTTCAGGGGAGAACCTGCCTTGGCAGTGAACAAGGTTGAACCTTGTTCACTGCCAAGGCAGGTTCTCCCCTGAAGATGCCCACTTAGTGGGCGAAATGCATAGGGCTTACCCTACAATTTTTTTGGCTTAAGGAGTTTTATACAACTGTTCAACTTGGAGCCAAAGTGATTACGAGCTACCATCTACTATTATGTAACCTATTTGGAATTATTAGAAATATTACAGATATGGGGAAAGTCTTGTGGTGGCCACATCAGATTTCTTCATTTTAACGATAAGAATGTACTCGGGAAGATTTTTGGGCTCCACAAGGTAGATGAGAAAGTTTTAACGTAGAAAAGCGAAAAAGACTGCAGTGTTTTTGAAGCCTCTTTCCCTTCATGACATGCACACTCAACTTCGTAAGAATTGACCAATTTCGGCGACAAATTCATCATCTGCAGCAGTCCAAAAGTCCTATATTACTTATTTCCGTAAATGCGGTATTTAAAATCGTAGAAAAGCGCGACTACAAGGCATAGAGGTTCACATCAGAATAATACATACAACCGCTGCTAACAATAAGACTTATATTTACAATGAGATAGTTAATTACATAGTCTACAGTTTTGCTTTAACACTGGTAATGTGAAACAAAAATTCAAAGATGCCTGCCCAAGGAACATTCTGAACCATGCATAGCGATGAATTGTATGGCATGGAACTAGAGGGCTAAGAAAGAAATGAAGTTTTAAGTAAACAAGTAAACATGTGAGCTACACAGCAACAACAACCTATCATATTTGAAAAGACGTTAATTATTCGACCAATAATATTTCTGTTAAAATAAGGTCCATACTGTTTAATATATTTCATTACGGATTCGAATGCTCCGATCAAAGTGCAAATGAGATCCAAATATCAAGCTAACACGAGCAATTTTAATAAACTGTTATTTGCCTGCAAAAAAAACCCTGAAAATAATATTTTTTAATGACAAATTACAAATTATTCTCATAAATTCAAAAACACTACAATATAATGCTGCTATGGCATCCAAGCTTAAACCATAATGCGGTGTTTGGACATAATCAAAAGCGCACCAATTAAAAAGGCAACTTTCCGACCGCGTTCTCTCCCCTTACTTCCACGGCCTTCCAGTACTCCACATCTGACATAATTCGAACCAAAAGAAAAGGAACAATGTGCGGTATTTACAAGGACGCTAACCGTGAGAATAAGAGGCACTAAGATGGAAAGTAGCAAAAAGAACGACGACATTGCTTAATTAGATGACTGCTGGCATGCGGCCTGGGCACCACGCGCCTCCGACGCTTATCTCTCTCGATCCTTGCGTGGCCTTGGAACAAATCCCCGCGAGGCAAATTGCTTTGGTCCCCATTCTTATAGACAGAGTAATTTCAGGGCACGGTTAAAAAAGGCGCGAGTCGTTCGTGACTTGCCCGACAAAACAAGCAATGCGGGGAAAGATCGTGGAAAATGCACAAAAAAACAGTGAAAGCTAATAGTTCGACTAATCAATAAGGTATAAATTGTTTTCAAACGGCACCAATGGCGGCGATAGGGCCTACGTATAACAACTAACGCGTGAACGCGGCTCGGTAGATTGTCGAGTTGCAGGTTTAGACCGACGGTTCCCAAACAATTTTCTTTCATGTACCACTTAAAAATTTTCATACGACTTTCTCCACCACCTACCTCGAAAGTATGTTGTAGAAATCTATACAGTACCTTTTTATTGTGGTGTAAAAGTCGACAATATTAGAAACGAAAAAATAAAATTATAAAATATAAAGCAATAGGTAAAAGAAATGTTTGCTCAAATAAAGATGATCAATAAATAATATGGTTACCCAAACAGATTTTATACTTCTCGCGTAACATATAAAAAGCTTGACGTACTATCATTAGTATGCATACCAGAGTTTAAGAGTCGTTGGTCCAGAATAACGGGTAGATTAACTATAATATGGAAGTGTAAAAGAAAATAGCATTAATATAAGAACATGTTTTCTCTGAAAATTATTTTAAATTCAATAAATCAATTCACGTTCTACTCACGAAATGAACTATGCATGCAAATTAAGTTCGTTTTATGTACCTACGTATTTCGTTATATCATGTATCGAAATTTCATATTTGAGCGTTATAGAATATTACAATACATTAGAATGGAAAAGTAAATTGATCACGCGTATTTGTGTGGCAAAAATAACGAGTGTATGTATTAGACCAGTGGTTCTCAACAGTGGTGTGCCGTCAGACATGAACTGGTGTGCCGCGGAATTTTGGGAGAAACGATAAGGATACACTGGAGAATGGCGGCGGGGTGCCGCAATTACTTGTTTTATTTGTGTAAGTGTGCCGCGGAATGAAAATGGTTGAGAAACACTGTATTAGACTATACCGAATCCGAGTCCAACAATAGTCGTTGCTATGGCAACTCTCGTAATGAGTGATAAGAACTGCAACAAGAGAGGAAAGATGCACACATCAGGCGTGCATACATCCGAGGCAGAGGCGTTCTTTACGATTTATGCAATCATGCCAAAAAAGATAAATATTAATGGATTATTGTTAGTAGTATGTCTAAGACCTGAAGTGCCAGTAGTGATGCCAAGGAAATATCGAATTTTTGATTCACCGATTTATTTCCTATCAGCTGCAATTAATAAAACAATCGACAATTACTTAAAACATATCTCACTCGAATAGTAGTAATATAATCTTTATGTTCGGGTCCATTCCTTCGTCGTAAATTACCCATTTCTTTTCACTTACAAACGCTGTGTATACGTAAAGAAAATAGACATATTTACGTTCATTTCTTCGTCGTAGATAATCCATTGCCCTTCATTTTCCAAATGTTGCGTACGCACGAAAGAAAATTAAACTAATTAGGTATTTACAGCAAATATTGTTTACCTCAGTTGCCACGAAGATTGTTTTCGTTGACAACAATTAAAAAACACGGGAAAATCTTTCTAAGTTCAAAGTGAATTACGACTTTCTCGTTTGATTTTCTCGAAATTGGCTACTCCTTCGATAAAAATGTACTGAACAAAACATATGCTATTTAATTAGTTCCACATAGTCGTTTAAATATTTTTTTTGTTTTTAGTGATAGTGTACGAGATCTAAAGAAAAGTTCATTTTTTCTCGCCAGTAAAGTGGCACTCCCGATTAGGTCACGTAAACTACTTAAGTATTTAATTTTCTTAGCTTATTTGCCCCTATATCCTAATTACCAAATTTCATCAGCATCCGTCCAGTAGTTTCTGATATGAAACATGCAGACGGAAGGACGGACGGACACGACCTGACCATAAGGCGTTCTTTTTTTAATTATTGTAAAGAACGCCTAAAAACACCAGTATTCGAATTTCGAAGAAATACGATCGATAAGCAAAATTCTAGAATCTTCATTCCTTTCCTCAGAGAAGAGTACAAATCCCGCTCCGATTTGTACTAGATCTGTACAAGAGAAAATTACCCTGCACGATAGATTTCAGATTTCCCATGTAAATCAAATGGGAGGGATAGTTTCTGGAATCGAACTCTGGAATTTCAACCTTCGCAACAAAAACTATCCTCGGGAGCTCGGCCCCAGTAGCAAGAGATTTTTACCAAGTGCCATGAAAATCGGTATATTGGTTCAAAAGTTAATAGGGAGAGACAAAGAAACTATAAGTCTATTTTCACTCTGAAATATAGGCTAAAGATGCGATTATCGTTATGATGGTGTATGATAGCAATTTTGGAGTCTCGAAGATATTTACAAGACAAACTGATGAATTTCGTTTTACAATAGTTTTCAGTTTCAAAGGTCTTTTATTCCAGGAGTTGAAAATAAGTCACGAAGAAGTTAAATACAGATGCCACCTCTCCGCCGGCCAATTAGAGCAAATGCAAGGAAATTCCGAATGGCTGGATGAATAATAATGTCTTTTAAGTTTTGGTGCGAAGGCTTTCGCGACTTTCTGCTGTAGGCTGCAAGGCTTTCGAATTCACCGCTGTTTTAGACGTTTCGCCGGCGTTGCAGTCGGCGTCCTCAGGTTAGATGAAACGTCGTCTAAAACAGCCGAACACCGCGGTGAATCCGAAAGCCATGCAGCCTTACGTCCTTTAAGTTTCTCTAAAATAACCGATACCGCTAGTAGAGAGAAGTAAGAGGAGTTTTAAAAAGAATCCAAAACAAGAACTCAATCGCACCTTTTAAGAGACAGTCTTTGTCGACTGAAAAAATAAATACTTCAACGACCTTTCCGACCGGGATTAATAACCCCCAGAGGTCTCGCATCAAACTGCACAAGTAAGCTTTTCATTTCCTCCTTTCCCCGCAGGCTCGGATGAGGAAGAGTCGGAGTAAAGGCGAAAGGTCACTGCTCGCAGATCCGGCCGATGGCGGCGGCGACGACAACCTGCCCACGCAGGTCAGAGTGAGATGAGTGCGGGAAGCGGCCGGGACACGGAGGACGGGGGCAAGGCGGGTACGGGTAGCGGGGGCGGCGGAGGAGCCGGGGAAAGGACGGGGGGAGTGACGTAACCAACACCTAGTGGGACGAAATCCCGCGATTCCTTTTGCGGTGAAGCAGCGGCGTCGCGCAGATAAACAGAGGCAGACGCCCTCAACGAGGAGAGGCAGCCTTCGTCGGAGGAGACCGAGAGGCGCCTCATTCCATTCTCTCGGGGAGACAACATCTAGAGAAGACATCTTCCGTGAGGAAATTGAGCGTCATGTCTGATTTGGGTCGACAATGATGCGAATACAATCTAAATATGGAAACAGAAGATCGAGGGGAGAATAAAATGTGATTCGCCCAATTCGGTCCAGTGTGGTAGGGAACACTTTACGATTTTTTAGCCATGAAATTAGAATATTATTAATAAATATTAGACTTTATATTTCTATTCTATCTTTACGTGAAGCATACCTCTATTTTAAAAGTCATTTCCTATGCAGATTATGAAGTTATCTTCTAATAGTTTTGACGTATGCAAATGGTGGTCTGTAAATGCTTTATCATCGTGTCCTCCGAACTTGGCATTTAAGCATAGAGAGGAATATGGGTGATATACAGAGGCGCAGCGGACGCCCCCGCGCGACGGGGGCCCATGTTCTTTTCGTGAGGCCCTTAATTTTTTTTCCAGAATTACAATTCTGTTTAGACGGGGGAGCACACATTTTCAAGTACCTGGCGATATATCATTAAGAGGCGGTATCGGATAAATAAGATTCAGCGCAAGAGCAAGAAACAATAAATTATCGGAACACCGTCAGCCTGAATGGTAAGAGGTGTCGGAGAGTCGAATGGATACAAAAGACAGACCTGCGTTTTGCTTTGGAAACGTTCTACCGAAATGCAGCACCGCGTACTCATTCCACCTTGCACGTCCTTCAGTCCAAGTGTGCACATGTAATGACGCCTGTCTGGGATATATGGGTTTCGGCGAAATCGAGACACTCGCTAAAATCGATTAAATTTTATTTTGGTGCGAACTAAGCAACTTTTTCTGCCATTAAAAACGCAGGGCGCCAACGAAAGTTTGTAAATACACTATTTTAGCACACCAACACGAAACCTTTTTATTACTCGCATTTACTTTTTACCATTCACACAGATTCTGGTTTAATAAAATTTAAGGACAGCAAACCTCGCTTTAACTTAACATCGGACGGACTGAATTTTACAAGCGCAATATATAATCAAGTAAACCAATCATATTTCTATGAATCGAGTTTTTGATTGCTCAAAAATGATATAATCCTCGCTAACGTTGTTGCACAATGACCTAAAGTTCTACGACTCGATTCTTTTTATTTTCTTTAGGATTCCAGTTATTGAAGTTTTATTTTATATCTGGAATTTATGTAAGCTCTATGGAAAATGGAAAATGAGTGAGATCTTTAGTATTTTAGCATCGTGTACATATAAAACGGTCCGCTATATCCAGCATATTAATAAACCCGGTCAAAACAATCAGAGAACACACTTCTACGCATAGAAAAATAACTTCGCAACTTCACGACGACAAAAAGAACAAGCCAAATAAGGAAAACAACGAAGGGCGTCCCAAGGCCAACCTCAACCGGAATTAACCCACAAAATCTCCTTGGAATTAAAAAAAGGGTAACGAAAGTCTGCAAGACCCATCTGGAATTTCCGTAGAACACTTTCCTTTGAAGGAAGCGGAGGATGCACGAAAAAGGATCGGGAGAGAGGAGGAGAGTGGGGAAGGGCGCTGGAAAGAGGGGGATGGGGAGGGTGGGAAAGAGGAGGAGGGGAACTGAGACCCGCGTGCGTGAGTGCGTACGATGGTGAACGTCCTCGGAGTACTGACCCACTTCGCACGCAATATTATTTTTTTATTCCGCTGCTCGCATTCACTTTTCTAGATATGCAAACACAGGCACTCGTGCGCGCTCCACTTAGCAGTTTTTCCCCCTCTCATTTAAAGAGGATATTACTGGAATAAAGGCTCTGAAGAAAATGACAATACGCCAATTAGTGTGTTGTTTGATAAGGAAAACGGTCTCAGTTATTCTTCACGGCTAATCATTAACTGGAATTTTATATCAAATTATGGATAATACGGAATATACCTAAATGAAATGTACATGAAGAAATAACGAGATTTACCTACGGAGTTCGTAATTAAATATAACGCAAGCCTAAAAATGAATTATAAAATTAGCAGGTCCCAAAGAAAGTTTATGTAAGTAAAGGTCAGGTCTTTGTCATTTGGCAATGATCCCGATGCAGCAAAACCGCGTAAAAAGTCATGTATCGAGGGAATGCAATATAAAATAGCGTTTAAATAGTTAGAAATAAGAGAGGAACTCGACACTCCATCTATCGACATCTGAATGTATAAAATTTATTTTATTAACTGAGAAAATTAGAGTTTAATTAGAATAAAGGGAAAACCTTTTATAATATATGTAAATATGGTTTCTTCCAGCTAATTCACAGTATGATACATAATTATTTATCATTCACTACGGCAGAAATTAATTATCATGTTGATTTATAGAGCGAATCGGGATAAATAATAGGGTAGCATTTATTTTATCGATCCTGAAAAAATTAAGTGCGAATTTAGTGACGAAACATAGTAATACGCCGATTTAGCGCCCCCTATATATAGCCAGCCACGCACACCAAGGAATGAGACGTTTCGCCGCCGCAGGTTCGCCGAAGCCGTTTCGCCGCGAGGTACGGTTCGCCGCCGTCGTTAATGAATTTTTAGTGTATTGAGAAAAATATGCTGAATCGATTTCAAGGAAATTTGGTATATAGAATCTTCACATAAATACATGACGTGTTTGGGATTTTGTGCCTGAACTATCCAGCAGAAGTGGATATTGCAACTTGAAACATTTCTGTTTTCACGAATTCGGAATAGATTAGCTCAACCAATATTTATCCTACAACAAAACAAGATTGGAAAGGTGTACTCCATGTCGAAATACACCAAGTTTTAAAATGCGTTCTTTGAGATTTCACAATTTTTTCAATATTTTTTGCTCGGATGAGAATTTAAAGAGAAGCAAGCGAGGTACGTTGTAAAATACATGTAGGTCTTCGTGCAAAGTGGTCGTAATTGTTGTCCGATTTTAACCAGAATTGGAATTGTTCAACTGCTTTTAGGAAAACTCCCCATTACTAAATTTCATCAAATACATCAAGCGGTTCCCGAGTTGGAACAAAGGAACATTGTAAACTACATTTAGGTCTTCATGTAAAGTGGTCGTAATTGTTGTCCGATTTTAACCAAAATTGAAATCGGTCGACCAATTTTAGCAAAACTTCCCAATACCAAATTACATCATAATACGTCCAGCGGCTTCCGAGTTTTAACATGCGGAGGGACGGAAACGACCTCTCCTATATGCGTTCACTTCATGCATAATAATTGAAAATTGCAATTTTATGTTTCCTTGCACAAATTTCTGAATAACACGTCGCGGCAAAACGGCCGCGGCGAAACGTCCTAGACCCCGCACACCACCCATGAATCGTTGTGGAAAAAATTTCATCTTATGAATACCGCCATCCCCGCTTGAGCGCGAATGTCTGTGATGGACAAACGGTGGCGCTAAATAGGGGTCTGACTAAGATCAACTGAAATTAGAGAAAGATGGCCAATTTTATTAGCAATTAAATTTTTTGTGTCAATTTAATTATAAATACTTTTCCTTCGTAATAGGTGCTAATACACCCTATTATAAAAATGAGCATTGGAAGACGAGAGATATTTTGTTCTATAACATTTCACTGGTATTTCAATTTCATGCTCAAACGTTGAAGTAATGGAGATGGTGAAGGGAATAGATTCAGTGAAAGGAAAAATATGAAAGAATGTGTAGAGAGAGTACTTTTTACTGTCGGATGATTACGGTCACAAACCTCATTATTTAAATATCTGCTAGTATAAAACGTATAGAGGTACATTTTCCTTTGATGGCAAAATACCTGCACATTTCCAAAACAAAAATTCATAAAACCTAAATATAAAATTTTAAGAGCTAATATTAAGTATCTTACATAAGAAAATAAAACAGTATGTTGTCATCGTACAGCTAATTTATATCTTATATATTAAATGTCATTCAAAATTTCATGAACATTCCACATTATTACATAGTCTCTCATTTTGAAGTAGCTGTAAACATATATACCTAACGTGGAACAGGCCTACATACTTTTTTATGTTCGATTCTAAGTAGCCTATTTCTGTCAATATTGTATACAGATGTAACTACGAAGCTTCGTTAATTCTTAAAGAACGTTAAAACGATTTTTTTTCTTTTGCCATGAATATTAATCAATTCCACATATTTCATCTTCAACTCATAGAAAATCTTCATAAATTTATATAGCACTGAATGGGTGAGACCTCTGGTATTATTTTGAGCAAAAAAATCAGTTTCCATAATAATTCACATTAATTCAGTATATTTTTATAATTAAAGATTTACAAGCACCAAATCATATCTGCTTGCCAAAAAACTATGTAAAACAGGTAATAGAGGATTACTCGGAAGTGCATATTTGACTGCAATTCATTTAGTTTGATAACATTTTTGAATCATGACATCAAAGCACACAGCCAACGGAAATTGACAACATTAAATCAGAGAGTAATGCCTCATTAATATGACTGCACATTAATATTATCATTTGCTCTATCAATAATTCTCATCCGTTGCATTCAATTTGATAAGATACACAACTTTAAAAAATGTTAAAATAAAATATTTATTAATATAAGAATAATATGAATTCTCAAACTACTTATGGATGTAGATATGATCTTCTGGTGCTTAAAATACTAGCATTATAATGAACTAATTCCTCTCACATATCTGTAAAACCCAAAATTATAACTCTAGGAAAACTATTTTACAAAAACTGACGGATTCAGAAAATAAAGAATTTCTTGAAATGTCACATTATTTTTAATTAACTAAGCATTATCATTACGCATTTAAAACAACTGCTTTAAATATTTGTAAAATTGATATAACTGTTGGTTAGTAGACTGATAAAAAGGCTGACATAAACCGTAACCAAATATTATCGCGTATAATAACGATATAAATCGATGGAAAAAAACATGCAATAAAATTAACCTTCTTGATCTAAACAACCAGCACTTCCAAATTAAACGTTTCCTACATCTGTAATCGGCTATTAAAAATACGATGCCGCAATACATCAGCCTGATTCAGACCACGGAGAAAACATCGCGAAACCTGAAAGACTGCCACGGATAGACGAGCGAAATAGAGGAAGGAGACCCGGATAAACGACCGCGAACGTCCTCCTCCAGCCACACACGAAGACCGGCAAACACAATCGCGAGGAGGCAACGACAGGCTGTTACTATTACCACGTCGAATGTTCTCGTATCGAGGCGATCATTACGTCTGGTCCTCCAATCCGCAGCATCGGCTCGAGAGTGCCGATCCAGGTTCCCCACCCTATCCCATCGACGCGGGGGGCTCTAGAAAGGCAGACCACTGCCACCACCACCCACCGAGAACTTCGCCCGCCCCCGACCTGCCCCTCCACACCCATCGCACCCTTCCCTCCGCTCCCGCCCCACCACTCTCTCTCTTTCTCTCTCTCCCCTTCCCTCCCTCCCCCATCCCATGCTCTTCCCCACTCCGTTCCAGCCCTCCGACGTTCGTCCGAGCCTCTCGAAGTGAAAGTTCGCCGACAATTGGCCGCGGCCGACACTCCACGCGTTGCTTGCCTTCCGTCTAGACCAGCGACTCCGTCGTCACCAGACGACACAAAATTCACACGCCGCCTCGTTTGCTCCCTCATTCATTCGCCGCACTCCGAGAGGGATCGCGAGATCCGACGCCAGCATATAAAAGTTTCTTTCGCTTTACGTTTGGTTCCGTGTTAAGTTCGTTAAGGGATAAGAGAGTACGCATAAGACTCACTCATTTCGTCGGCGAATACCCCCCGGATCCTTCCAGCTGCCCGCCGATAGGTCCTCGAAGAGCGGGAGGCGGAGGCGTCCGCAGCAGCGGAGTGGTACGGGGACGTCCGTTTAGCAGGAGGTGACCACGTGACCGAACAGAAGGGGCCCGAGGAGTCTCACTCTCGCGGGTGTGGCCGCACCCCCAGAAAAACCGAACCCGAGAGGGGCCTCACCTCCCTTGTCGCTAACCGGGACCAGTTTGCAGACTAAGGCAGTAGGCGTGGCAAGGCAGCTCCAGCGTCGGCGGCAACCTTGAGATTATTGCTCTCTTTTTGGCCGAGTGAACGCATTTTTCCCTCCCGAACGGAGCGATCCGGTACGGACCGAAACACTTCCAACAGACCGCAAGCTCTCGGACATTGTCGCCCCCAAGGACTCCGAAGAGTCGGATGAGTATACGGACTGTCCAGACGGGAAAAGTCGAGAGTGCTCCCGTTTGGGACTGGGACGCTGCAGTGAACAGATTTGACCCGTGCGAGTGTGGTTGACCCTTCCGATTGTGTTTTGCCCCCACCCCCTAGACTAAAGTCTCTGCCCCCCTCGGCGACTTGTTAAAAACCGTCCTCCTCCTGTAATCCGGTGACGCTAAAGTGCCGCGATGGCGAGAGGCGCCGTTCTCTCCATCGCCGTCCTGACGCTACTCCTCCTGACTGCGCCCTTAGTTTCCGCTGCCGGAAACGTCCGCGTGGGCAGCAAGAGCCCCTTTTCCTCCACGTCCACCCTCGCAACGTCCACGTCCTCGTCCACCCTCCCCGTCCGAGGCGCCGCCAGCCTTAATGGAAGCGTCCTCACTCAATACCAGCAACAACAACAACGGCAACAGCTGCTAATGCAGCAGCAGCAACAGCAGCAGCAGAACCAATCCAACGGGCAGGAAAGGCCTTTCGGGAGGGCGAGTCAACGTAGCAGGTACGCTCTTTCCTCCACTTTCCTCCAACAGAGAAATACCCGAGTAAATTATCATTAACAAAATTTTCTGAGTTCTTTAGATCCAAGAACGTATCGGGGGGGGGAATTATAAGTAATGCAGAATTTCTTTACCAACTTGCTGAAAATTTCTATCTCGTATAAATCGACATTTTATACGGAATTATAACAGTGGATTCGATGAGCCGAAGGAAGTAGACGTACTAAGTCAAGCAGACCAAAAAAATATTATTTGCAACAAAACACCCCCTTAAAACTCGTCACCCACATGAATTATACGATTCTATAAGGAGCGGCAGTAAAACCTGTTGCGCTTTAATTCTATACCGGCTAATCTTTTAAAACGGTTCACCCTTTCTATACTGCTCGGATTCCTAATGGGTCAGGCAGGCAGGACCGGTCGAGGCTGGACAACATTAGAGGAGGCACTCTCTCAAGAGTAAGCCAGTCGTATTAAAGAAGCGCGCCTCAATAAGAGTCGACTATTTTGTGATCAAAATATACAAATGCTTTAGGAAACAACGGACAGAAATAAAAGTTGAAGTATCTTCATCTAATATTTCAAAAGTTACCTAAACTATTTTTTATTACCTGCAATAAAGTTATAAACACCTGATCTACTGCACTACACCTCTTCCTACGAAAATGCGTTCTAGAAACTACAGAATTGAAAAATTAAAAATCGCCCAAATTCTGAAAGACAGCATTTTTGTAAATTAAGAAAGTTTCCGAGTTGAAAATAAGCATTTTAACGAAAGGGTAAAATATAAAATCTGTATTCTCATGAAAATTTAAATTTGGACGAAAATAAAGAGTTGAAAATTTAAAATGAGTAGCTATGATCTCACGCTAAGAATTTGATTACTACATGAAACTAAATCACGAATACGAAATTAATAACCATTAATTGCTTCATTTTAATATATTTGTAGATTATGAATAATTTTCACTATCTCCTTAAACTATTTGATACATATTTACACCAACAAATCATAAAAATAATTAGCAGAAAATTAATTTCAATAATTGTTTACGAGTCGCTAGTCAACAGAATACTATACCAAATAAGACGAAGAGTATTACAGTGAACATCATTTGCTGTGGAATATGTTGAATAAATCCCGCAGCGATAAAAAATTTTGATATAGGCCAATTACATCTGCAGAAGTCTACACTTTATTTTCTTTCGCTTAATAATTATATAGAATGTTTAAAATAAAAATTGACTACAGGGAAATTTCGACTGCATATAAATTGATGCAAAAATGTACGATGACTAAATTATGATTGATTTTTGTCAAAAAAAAGTAAAATACGGTGTGGTTTCGTTAATTGAACCAGAACGTAATAATAAATTTTTTAGTTAAATTCAGGCATTAGATTTATATATTTATCTAATGTAGTGGTTCTTAACATTTTTTGGCTGCGACCCAAATTCCGGTCGCGGCGATCCATGCCCTCCACTAGTTCACTTGTGAAAAGTGTTAAAATAAATATGAATTAAACAAGTAAATTCATTTAAGACGTTACCATTGAACAGGTTGCTTGGAGAAATGGTACATTTGGATAGAGACAGCTACGGAAGATCTTTGACGACCACTTAAAATGACTCGGCGACCCAATTTTGGGTCGTGACTCGGGGGTTTAGAATCACTGATCTAATGTCTTAATTTTTAAAGAAAAACAACATATAAATCTATTCAACGTGATGGTTTCAAATGCAATTCCATCTAACCGATTATAAAATTTCGCCAGCGATAATTACCGGAATCCTTATCTCGAACTGGTCATTAAAAAAACAGATTCCGCTATATTTACCTCGCTGTACTAAAAATAATTTTAATTTTACGTAGATCTTCCTCAAATTCATCCGAATATCCAAGCATCATTAAAAAAATTATATCATCGAGCACACAACCATTCTCCTAAATGGACAGACATAGCTCCAAATTAAAAGTGTCTCTCTGGAGTTAATATAATATATTATTGTAACCTCAGTGTTCTCCGTGGGGTAAGCAAACCAGAGAGAATCAATCTGTTTGGTGGGTGGAATTCATTCGAGATACAGTCCAAGGACGAGCACGGCCGGTAGCACACACAAAATCAACAGAGAGAAATGATGCAGGGGGTGCAACATAATGTGTGAGATAGCTATTATCGTCAAAGAGAAGTTAGCAAATGCTAACATGTCTCAGATGGTTCGGCGGGGAGTGAACCGGAGCGTGATCAACGGTAGGGGAAAAAGTGCGAGTGGGAGAGAGAGGTTCGAGGGGGGGGGTGCGAGGGGGGAGAGGAGGTGCAGGGGAGGGGGGGTTGCGAGGGAGAGAGGGGGTGCAGGGGAGGGGGGTGCGAGGGAGAGAGGGAGTACGAGGGAGAGAGGGGGTGCGAGGGAGAGAGGGGGCGCGAGGGAGAGAGGGGGCGCGAGGGAGAGAGGGGGCGCGAGGGAGAGAGGGGGCGCGAGGGAGAGAGGGGGCGCGAGGGAGAGAGGGGGCGCGAGGGAGAGAGGGGGCGCGAGGGAGAGAGGGGTGCGAGGGGGAGAGGGGTTGCGAGGGTGGAGGGGGAGAGGATTGGAGGGGGAGGGGGTGCGAGGGGGTTGCTCTCAAGAGTTCTCTCTGGGAATGAAAGACGAGGTGGGCTATTACGAGGGGGAGAAGGGGCGGAGGACGAATCGCGCTGATGCGAGAAAGGTGTATGGGTCCGCGTGGAAGGGAGCTCGTGTGCGACCGATGCCGCAAACGCAGCTCGACCAGTTATTATCCCGCTAGCTCGGTGGATACGGTTTCGAACTCGCTCTATTCGAAAAACAGACGAGGGAATAATTTTCAGACTCGACACGAAGGTGTGACGACATCCCTTTAACTGAGCAAACCACTGATAATAGAATTCCAGCAAGGTTTTTAAGTCTATCCAAACGTTTTAGCGTTAGTTTAATAAATTCAAGCTTGAATACTTTCAGATGATACAAAAATTCATGAAGGACGGTCATTGCTGACTAATGCATATTTGTATTCCAAGAGCAATGAATAAGTCGAAGACCATAATGTACTCAATTTAGGCAAAACTTTTTGAATTAATTATTATCTGATGATCATTTTATAGAGTGGAACAGATGCAACATTTACATCGAATTATGAGTGCAAAAAATTGCAAAACTACTTCAAGCGCAACTTGACGGTTATAGATGGAAATGTTTTATCCTTTGAAGTATGCAACTTGCCGGGCGTAACGTACGTATTATTGAACTTCATCCGAGTAAAACGCTTAGGAAGCAAATGCATAGTATATTGCACAAAATAATCCCTAGTATATTTTCAATTTTGAGCCAATCTAATCTTAACAGTAATCTATCAAAACCGGAGTAGCAAAAATTATTCCAGATTTTTTAAAATTTAAGATTCCATACTGACAATAAAAATAATATTCCGCTTGAATACGCGAAAATGTTTATGTAAACAAAATGCAACGCAAAACTGTATGTCTGATAAACACAGAAATAGAGATTGGAAAACATAATGCCTTAAATAAAAATATTCAATAATAAGTTAATCATCTTTACATTGACAAAAAATCATTCTCATTATTCTATTAAAAAGAGAATTGATAAAATTCACTCTCATATTATTAATCCTTACTTACAAGGAGCTCTACATTCGACGCAATTATGCAACGCACAACCAATAGGCGCTGGCAGACTCAAAATCGCTCAATTTTTTAACCGATTGCAAAGGCTCGGGAATAGCAGACAGAAAATGCCCCGGATAGTTCATTTTTCTCCATCATCTCTGCCATACGTCCCTTGTCAGAATTGCGTAATGGAGGGCGGGTCTATTCGAGGGATCAAGGCCTACAATAGTTTTGGGAGGTCAAATAGCGAATCTAGAGATCCCTATCGGTCCTAAATCCCATTCCGGATGGAAGTATTAAGCGCACGCCGAGCCAATTAGAGGAGCTGGGGGAAGGGAACGCGGCAACAGGTCCCCTATACAATAGCTGAGCCATTTCCCACGTTGTTACGTGGAGAGACGGGAAGTTATACTAAGCACGCGATGGACGCGAGGAAGATTTCGAGGAGGCCATACCAAAGGGTTTATCGTGGGTCAAGAATCGCCACAGGTGAATTAAGTCGCGTGCCTGCTTGGAGAGTTTCTTGCAATCCCACATGAATGAGGCGAAAATGAATTTCTCCGAGTGAATTGTATGTCCTTGGAAATAAGGAACTATTTACTCATTCTTCCATTTCGAACGGTTAACGAAAAAGAACGTTTTAATTTCGGTGATGTTTTGA
Organism: Tanypteryx hageni; assembly: GCA_028673005.1. Lineage (NCBI taxonomy): Eukaryota > Metazoa > Arthropoda > Insecta > Odonata > Petaluridae > Tanypteryx > Tanypteryx hageni. Next base: position 106,604,140 of record CM054113.1, on the reverse strand, counting down.
GGCGCGAGGGCCTCATCAGCACTATTTTTTACATCAAATACGTTATGTAAAAATAACCCAAAATCATCCCGACTTCATACGCTTTAACAGTGCAGATGGTCAACGCAGGGTCAATGTGGTTCCAGGCTGCAATAATATAACTTTCGTAAATATGCCATCATGCCAAGCCTTTGAGTGAATGGCACAACCAAGGAAAAGGATCGATCCGTGACTCGTTCATCTAAATAACTCTTCTATTGCAATAATGTCACTCAGTGGGATGAATGAGCTGAAAATTTCATGGAAGGAAATGTGCGAAATAGTAGAGTATAAAAAACTGTTATTCATTCAGTAAAGCATATCTGAAACATTCCAAAATTTACCAGAGAAGTAAACTGCGATATTATCTGCTGGCTTAAAGATATCGGAGCATGAATTTGAACCATTTTTGAGAGAGTCGTGATCGCTAAATAGGACCGCGTCAATTGAAAATTATTGCACCACAAATAGCTGTCAAAATCATGAAAATAAAATCATAGAACATCAGCTCTATTCGGAATTAGTACTATTATTGCTTAAGTCGTAGAACTTGTAGAAACGGTAAGTTTCGATTTAAAATGAACAACATCGGAGGCGTTAAAGCACAATTTGTTTTTATGTATTTCTCCCTTTTTCTGAGATTTTGCAGAATCGAAAATGATGGTGAATCTTGAAACTATTACCTGAAGGATCAATTGGCATTTATTTAACCGTTAAGGGTTCAAATTCGATAGCACAGAACACATCAAAAGAAAAGTACAAACTGATCTCAGGTTCGGATCCAGAAAACTCGTAAACAAATAAATGCATCCAAGGATAGCCGAATCTCAAGGTAAGCCTGTTTCAATATACAGAGCAATAAAATTGCAAATAAAAAAAATCAGTTCAATTTTCAAAATAATCACGCAGTAAATTAATGATTACAATAGATATGAAAGCTTATGATAAGCGGATATACAAAAAGAACCTTTTCAAGAAAAATTAAAGTTACTTTGCTCACATATAATAGTAAAAGGTCCTTTATCGCTAGCTGTCGCAATTGATTAATGTCACATCTAATATAAAAAACTAAGTTCGTTGTTAAATGTTATGTTTATAATTTTCATGGTCAATAAGTTCATTTCAGTATCCATAGAAATAATAAATAAAATCTATTCGCAAAGGAAAGCAATAAATAATTTACAAGCCCTCGAAGCATTTGCCCGTATTTTACGTGAACATTTTATTAACGTTTGTATCACATGAGATATCACTGATTGAGTACATTGCGCACATACTTAATAGCTCAGTAAAGTGGCAGGTTTCGAGAAGATACGAGCTTCTTTATGGATAACCCGTCGGGAATTTTCCGCGATTCCTCTCGATACCGCAGAAGCTTCTGAGAGCAACCGTAACAGATAATCTGAGTCAGGGATCTCTAAAACGTGTCCCGCGGGCCACATTCGGGCCGTCAGTACAGAAATTGCGGCCTTTCCGTTACTTTAATTCCCTAAAAGTATGCAAAAAAGACAAAACGTATGAGAGAATCACGGAATAACAAAGAGATACGAAACTACATAAAAACGCTACATATTTAGGAATTGTATGATTGTTTTTTGGCCTATATATATATATATATACCGGCGTAATTTCCCGACAAATATGACGGGTATGTGCACATTATGTATTAAAATTAAGATACTTCCCATTCATCCTCCCTTTCTCTCTGCCTCCCTCCCATTCTCTTTCCTCCCTCTCCCCATATTCTCTCCCCCTCCTATTCCCTCTCTCCCTCCTATTCCTGACCCTCTCCCTCGTATTTTCCCTCTTTCTTCTTCTCATTCTCCATCCCTCTCTCCCTCTTATTCTTCACCCTCCTCTTTTCTTCCCCCCTCAATTTTCCTCCGACCCATTCTCCTCCCTTTCTTCTAAAATGTAATTAGTTGCATTCGGAGGAAGTGCAGCATATCCTCCCTCAAAATAGCGCCACAAATGGAGTCATTTCTTCAATTACCATGTCAACCTTAAATAAACAATTTTGATTGGCTCCATATATAGATTTCTGCCAAATGTCAATTTTCTATCTACATCATTGATCGAGTTATTCTCATATTAAAAGCCTTCAAAGCACGCTTAAATCCACAAGGATTGAAATAACAATAGGATTTCGAGGTTTAACAATGTAATTGGAAGGCATGGCAACATCCTGTTAAAATTGCAAGATTTCCCCAAAATATGTGAATTAATCGTTTAACATGAGAGGTTTCGAACTGTAGACGAATAAAGATGAACGGAATAAAAAACCTTGTAATCTTTTCTTTGAAATGGTCTATATCTAAAGGTCGTGTGTTAATTTTTTCTAATTTTAATCTCTAAATGAAGAAGAGCCTGCACGTCAAAAAGTCGATTTTACGTGTTATCTTAAGGGGAATGCAAATAATACTCTGGAATCGAACCCTGGTCGTTTTTCGTAAATTTTCTTTCGTGACTGCATTTTCATATTCGAGTAGATTATCTCTGCCGAATTTCAAGTTTATACCTGCATATTTGATCGAGTTATTCGCGTTTTAAGAGCGTGACATGGACCAACCAACTAACAGCGTTTTATTATATGGGGGATATATACCATTTCAATTTCCTACGTGATACTTATTGTTAGACTCGTTATTATGGCATGCGGCTGGCCATATATTTCGAAACTGTCTGTTTGACCCCCATGCATTGTGAGTTAGAGACCCATGTCCTAAGCATTAAGGCCACGCCGAAGCAACCAACTCGCCCGATTCACGCGTAGTAACTTCATTCACCTGCCAGATTATAAGTCCCCCTTCCAGGACGCATTAACCCGATTTCCACCGAATCATGCGGATAAGGGACGGGAGGAAAGCCATGGCAGCCGCCGCAATGAGCATCGAAGACAAAACGATGCGAGGAACAGGAGTGTTCTACAAGGCCAGAGAGAAGCAAACCGGTGGTTCGAAATGGCCACGGGAGTGCGCCCGGGTGAGGGCCCATTCCCACAAGATCTAGGTCGCAGTAAAAGCGCACATCTCACGACGAAGGTTGGCCAGTTAGAGAGCGTGTAGGACTTCCGGCCCCAAAGGGAACCGCAATTACGCATATTTCTCCCACGGCAAAAGCGTGCATCGGACAAATAAGACGCGAGCTTCGAGAAAGATAACCCTAAAACCCAAAACGGACAATTAACTCATTGTTTTAAGCTCCTGGCTCGGGTGATTCGAGGATTGCAAAAGGAGGATTCGATGGAGGTCCCCCTCGAGAGAGAGATGAATATCTGGTTCCGCCGTCTCCCATTACTAGTTCTGACCAGAATGTCCTCGAGGGCACGACGCTGCGGAGATACGAAGCCACAAACTCCCTTGACCCGGCTGCTGGGTGTACGACACACCTACGGCCCACACGCATACCCGAAACCGCTGCTCCTACCTTCGTGGCAGATAAAAACAGTGGTGAATTCAACGACTCTGAATGAGATATGAACCCTGATTTGCGAGGGCGAGTTTCCCAGTGGCTCTATGCTCCAGTTCAAAGACTCAAAGTGGAATTCCTGACTCCAATGAACGTAGCGAAATGTCCAAGTCTTAGAATAGTGAAAAACAAATTTTCAGGAAAAAGCGATCATATTTAATTATACAAACATGTATGATATGGGAGATGACTTTTGATATATTTGTCACAGAGCAAGTTCTTCATTAAGGCCAATTCAGAAACTTAATTTCCAAACGCGCAAATCAAATATAGCTACGATAAGAAAAATGTTCACATATTTAAATAAATGACATAATTATTATATGAGAGGAAGGAGACTACGGTGACAAATTGAAAATTTACAGTAAAAGATTTTTCTATTCTTTAAAACAAACTCCTAAACCGTACGAATCTCAACAAAAAATAGAGGTAAACAGTTAAAATATATTTTTTTCCGTAAACTTGATATATTTAACTGTTTACCTCAATTTTTTGAGATTCATACGGTTTAGGAGTTTGTTTTAAAGAATTTTTAAAAATTCTTTAACCATAAATTTATATATTTATCAATTATCATATCCAGGGCTCGACAAATTATGTCAAGTCCTACCCGCCAGATGAGAAATTGTATTCGCGTACCCCCAAAAAATGGGATTTTTTAATGTCATTAACTGGTCGTATCTGGTCGCCAGCTGATAATATCAACTCGCCACTGGCAAGCGGGCGACCGTATTTGTCGAGCCCTGATATCAATCAAATGCTAAATAACACAAGGAATGCCAACACTAGTTTTAAACGCCGTATTTATCCCAATTCATTAAAAATATGGGGCTGATTATTAATTCCCGTTACCACAAAAGCTATCAGAACTATGCAATGAAATCTTAGTTTACTCAAAAACAGCGCGAGCCAACAGCCAAAGTTGAGACAATGGGCATAACCATCGGAGCATCCAACGAATAATTTGAAAACAAAATATTTCAAAGTTTAAAAAATAAACAGCATACAAGAGAGGTTTTAAGTGCGGCATGGCAACAATGAAAAAAATTGGCTGAGTATCCAATCAAAACTTCGTGTAAATAGGACCCGCTAGACGCAGTGGTACACAAACTACGGCCCGCGGGCCAGACCCTTGACGTTGCTTTCATCGGGTCCGCCATGAGTTTAACAATGAAAAAACACAATGTAATATAGAATGAAAATAGGAAATTATAAAGACAACATATGTCGTCTTTATCTTTCTATTCCCATTACAGATAACTGAATTTTTTAAAAATCAGGTAAAGTCGAACTCAAAATTAACTCTTTAGTTTCATTAAACTATTCTTCAAATCTATTTTTGAGTGCGTGCGGGCCGCAATTAGTGCGAAAGTGGAGTATATAGCCCACGTTGAGTACAGAAGTGAGCTCACTTCTGTACTCAACGTGTGGCCTCCGAACCGAAAGGTTTGACACCACTGCGTTAGAGGTTCGAAATAAAAGATATATTTCAGAATGACATTTGGCATTCTTCAGTAAAACGTTCGCAGCAAATAATGATATAAAAACATTTAAGCGATAAAATTTTACACGTATTCTCTAGTAATTGAGAAAAATTACGAGAAGACACGAAACAATTTGCAGATGGTGAGTCACACTGGTAAGGGAAAACAAAAAATAATTGTGTGATAGGTGGAGAAAAACGTTTCCCTATTAATTGGCTTCGGTCTTCATCAAGCGAAAACTGATTCGCTATTTTTTGCCTAAACAAAAATTCAACTTCTCATTTAAAAGGAAAGAAGAAGCGGTTCGTTGCAATTTAAACTCGTCGGCCTTGTTCGACAAGATAGAAACCTTCGGCGATCACGAGCAAGACTTCGAGGATGCTAAGGAGAATAATACCCGACAATCGCGGCAAAAGCGATATAAACTTGTTGAAATTGTATCCAGAAGTTAACACGTCAGGTATTTTCTTACAATAAACAAAGTGGTGATTTAACATTATTTTTTCTCTTGTTTTGAAACCTGAATTATTTCTGCAACACTCGATTGTGGCATTCGTTATGCAATTGACGAACGTCAATTGGCAACTTGAAAGTAATTTTTAGGCGTCTGCATGGTATTTTACGGTATTAGATTTTTTAAATAGCCATAAGTTACGTGAACACAAATTCTAAAAGGCAAAAGTAGAGCTTGGTATTTAAATTTTAGTAGAAATAATACCAACACACAATTACCGTTTAAACTGCACAATATAACGAAGAATAGAATTCTATGGAAAATGCTTTTCGTTTGCTGATGACCAAAAGAAACTCAAATAGGGCATCGCAACACCTGTTAGCAAAAAACGACTAATACCACGCAGAACTCGATACGGCCACCACTTTCAAGCCCTCTTCACAAGGAACAATGAAAAAGTGAATTATACGAGCGAGTTTGAAACTCCATTCCTTCCAATTTCGCCTCGCTTCCCTCCCTCCATTTTTCGCAAACCCGACCATAAGGCGGACGAGTGAATGATGCTAGAGAACCGTGAAATGGCATTCTCGACGGTCTCCGAGGGCAGGCGAGGAGGAGAAAGGAAAGAAGGAAAACATAGGTAGGAAGCCCCGAGGCTTTTGCTGTAAAAAGATAGAGAGGGAGAGGGAAGAGAAAAAGAGATAGAGATATAGAGAGAAAGAAAGAGAACGGAGGACACCTGAAGGGTTTGAACACCGGGTGGGCGCATGCGAGAAGAGATGAGGGGGCAATGCCGGACACCGGACTGGTTTTCCTTGATATTTCCTCGGGGAGTACGCAAATAAACATCGACGAGAGGGTTGCTTTTAAAAAAGACTAGCTGTATATGGAGCACGCAGACGGTATAAAACGTTGAGAATGCTGCCTCGCCTCTACTGACATTTTTTGCGGATAAAATGCACCCGGGCACAGGGTTGAAATAAACTAAGTAATGATATGTAATAGAAAGACGGAGTTGCTATAAATATAAGCAAATTCTTAGAGAGGGGAAAAAAGAGGCTAAGGGTCGCATTATTGCAAATGAAGTCGAGTCCTTGCTCCCATACTACTCAAAGGACATGGTAGCCTTTTCATTCCGTAATGCGAGTGACTGAGAGTAAGAACTGGTGAAAATTTGAATATGGTCCGTATCCCGGAACAAAAATCACAAAAAGCCGACAAACTCCATCAATCGGGATGCGTAAATTTTGCTATAATATCGTATTAACCACAGAGCGACAACACGCCGCTAAAATTTTATAATATTTTTACCCATTTAAAACTTGAGATGATAACTGGCTGTTCGAGAAGGAGCTGTAAGACCGTTCGTCATTTTTCTTATTTGGCATCGAATTTTAACTCCAATCGCCATTAACATTTTCGATCGAAAAATTCTATCAGAACGATACAGAATCACGCCATCACAAAATTTAACAGAAGGTTGTCAGTTCGCCGAAATTCAATCTCTGCTAAACTCGGAATGTGCGTCGAATAATTTCCAGAATTCAAACCTGAAATCGTACAAAGAGGTTAAAAAAAATAGAAATCGCAGTGAAAACATGATCAGCTATTTTGATTACACCTCAAAGCGAGGCCCGCGCGTAATCACAACTACAATTTCATCTCCAGACGCGCGTTGAGATCGGGGGGAAAAGCGCAAGTAAACGACAGCTGCACAATACCGTTGATTCAGTAACGAGGCCAGGCGTTCCGTTAGGAAGAGTGGAGAGAGTGAGCGAGAAGGGGAAAGGGAGGGAGAGATGAGGAGGTAGCCCTTGGGCCTAGAGTGGGAGACGCATTGAGTGAGGAAGGCGGCGTGGAGAAGATGAGCATCAGGGGAGGAAGGAGGAGGAGAGAAGAGGTGGAAGGGAGAGGAAAGATGTGGAGGAACGGAAGAGGGGATGGGATTAGACGAGATTTGCAGCATACGGTAAAATCGCATCGCATCGGCAATCGTTAAGTGATACGAATCGACATTAAGTCCCTAAACGAATCCGCTACACGAAGGTACCCCGAGAGACGCGAAAAGAGAAAGGAATAAAATCCTCATATCGGGGTGATGAAGAGTATATAATCTTGGAAAGGGACCCAACACACCAATTTCATAATTGATTCGGCCACATCAACGTCATCACCACACATAAAAGGGAAAGGCTAAAAAATTTAAAAATCGGACCTTCTCTCTGCAGCGATGTTTAAATATCTTTTGACTATAAGGTGGAAAGGCACGTGATTAATTGAAGAATATTCCCAAATGCGCTAACCTCGCTGCACTAAAAAAATCTCGGATCCGTGACAAAAGCAAGATAATTTACATCAGTTGAATGAAATTGCCAGTCTTTCCAATGCATGAGATAAAAGCTTCTTCATTCGGTTAGAATCGTGAATACAATATAAGGAAGACAAAAGTACGTAAGAAAACTTAATAGGAATGAGAATGTAGTTCCGGAAATTGTATGGCATTTAGATTTATTCTAAAATAATACCAGTTACATTTCACTATGTCCATTATCATCACGACAACATATACTCTCGTCAGAGACCTCTGAGGTAACATAAATGAATAAAGGTATAGACCGAGGACGCGTGACCTTTTGCCGAAAGCAATAAAAGCAGCCTACCTTTGATGGTATAGATCGTCTCATAAAACTATATAGCTCTCGAAGTAGATGCTTCGGTGCTTATGCGACGTAAGAAGTCTTTCACTTACAAAATACATCCAGTTTCTCCTCTGAGCGAGAGCTATACACTATATAAAATGTCTTAAAAGAATTCACTTACCTAAGATACGCGTAAAATGACATAACTTTAGTTAGCTTCAACTTCGCATTTTTCTGGCGATAGTTACAATTATAAAAGATAAATAAAGGTTGGTGGCTTGGTTAACTTATGGCTCGATTTTCATCGGTGAGACAACTCCTTCAGCCATAAAAATTTATTAAAAACCCGATACATTTCGCCCACTAAGTGGGACGAACTTGTATCGATAGTGACTGAAAGTCAACTGTGATAAAAGATCAAGTTGAGTATTGCATTGAGCAGATTCATTAGAATGCCGAAATATAGAACATGTTTAGTTTCAATGTCTTTTCAACTCACGGTTAACTTGTGTACCTTCAACTCACTGCCTGAAGAAATGCTTACGGCCAAATCGCGGTTTTCAGTCACTTGCGCGAAGATTTGGATTCGTTTCGAGAAATATACGAGCGAAGTAAACTCACTAGCCCTAATGAAAAAATCACGAAAAAGAACTCAAAATATTTCACTAAAAGAGATAAAAATGGAAACTTCAAAAAAGAGAAAAATAATTTATAGGTACATGTGACTCTTACAGCCATAAAAGATATGAGTTAACCACATGCGCATTTCAATTACAAACTAGCCGATCTCGGTGACAATAAATCCTAGCATTACATTTCATTTCATCTCATACGACGGATAGTATTATTTTAAACCAAATTAAAAACCTTAGAGCATTCTGAGACACTCCATTTCTCCCTAGTAGCTATCAAATTAATTCAAGATGAAGACTACGTCTAGGAGCATTGCAGCTCCATGTGAAACTATAAAAGACATGAAAATGTCTATTGAGAAAACTGGAGATGATCGATCCTCTTCACTCTTGAAAACATTACTTACAATAGTAGTGGCGTATCTGGGGAGAGGTTTGGGGTTCAATGCCCCCCATGAACGAGTTTTTAACTCAGATTGTCTCCATTCCTAATAAGGTTTCTTCATTTATTTAAAACAGTAATCAATATTTAATCATTTTAAATGTGCAATTGCATGTTTAATACTTGGATTATGCGTGCGTCAATGTTTTCCGAGCAGACTAGAGGTACGTTCTCATGTACGAGGTGCAGGCGGAGAGGACGACTCCATAAACTCGGGTCGTTTCCATGAAATCGGCAAACTAAGAAAAACTAACAGTTTGTAATGTGCTCCAGGTATATCTCCATCTTTCACTTTTTAATTTTCTTAGTCTCTATGGGTGTCCTTGATGATTAACTTATTTGAAATTGAATTATTAATTTTAAACCCCCCCTTTTAATTTATAGATACGCCACTGTACAATAGAAATTTACTTTTCGATAATAAACAAATAGTTGAAAGATTTTACTCGCATGATATAAAATTGTATTAACGAGTTCAACTTACGGCTCCTATCAAATAACAAAGAAAAAGTATTAAGAAAAAGATCGCCTTGTGATGAATCCAAGAAAAGTCAACAATGAGTAAATTTGGATACTTCACAGCATAAAATATTTATGCAATGTTGCATAACCATTGGCGGAAGAAAATCTTCTGACATAATCAGTCAAAGCGACGTTGAGACGCTTTAAGTAGCAATGTTTATTTTTAAATTATAAAGAAGTGAAGGTTAGTTTCTCTCAATCGGCATATGCCCATCGATTTCCCTCTCCCTGGAGTATATCCTTATCCAAGCACATAAACATTGACATATTTTCTATATCAACAATTTTGTCTTGAAGGAAATTCTCTTCAAGGTGAAGCTTAACACGTACGCAATAATTTATTACGAAATCGCTTTCAGTAAATCACGAAAGCCTTCTACGAACGCTTCGATTTATAATGTATTCATCGAGAAGACATATAACGTCGCAACGCATCCTATTAAGTCCACACGTATTCTCACGTCTCATTCACGCGAAAGTAGAATTCAAGCCCGCTAAATCATTATCGAAATGCGACGTAAAAAGGGAGAGCGGAGTGCAAAAATTACTTCTCATTCTTTTACGAAGAGCAGATACAATGATGAAACGTTTTTTTATCATATGAATCCGTGCGTCAAAACATTCGTGTACATTTTGGACTAAAAGATGGAAGCGTTTTTTTAAATCGACATCCATTTCAATAATAATAATGAGCTAGACCGTCATTCCACGCTCGACTATGGCGACGCAGGTGGCGGGGCTGCAAATTATTCTATTGCATATGATCTATAAGAAACATTTTACGTTAAAAACAACTTATTTTCTTTTAGCAAATAAAATGTATGAATCAAAGTAAAATGGACCGATTTTGCAACCTGCTTAATTGATCGATTAATTAATTAATAATTTACGTTGTCAGCCACAAGAGAAGTATTGTTGGCATAAACAAGTCCCTATAATTTGAGTCACAGAAAGTAGACTACAGTAAATAATATTAGTCATCAGTTAAAGAGTAAAGTGACGTTAAAATGGATGGTAATATTGAGGAGACATTTGAAGAAAGTCGAAAACGATTGGCCAGGGAACGAACTCGAAGACGAAGATCTAGATTAACTCAACGGCAGCTGGATGAAAGGAGAGACTGCAATCGAAAATATCACTAAACTATGATCAAACAAATTTTCTTTTTGTTTACCCGTCAACTTTGACGGGATATTGGCTAGCATGAATATAATACCCCAGCCGAGTCGAACTTACAAATCTCGAAATTCTATGGTAAAATTTTTCGCTTCATCCGAAAAAAATCGAACAAGACGCACAGTCACGTCGAGAATGAACGGCAACTCTCCTCTAAGTACACATTACGTGTTCTCACAAAGCCAAAAAACTTAACGAAAACTTCCAAAAAGGTTGCGCTGCAAAGATCACGGACGCACCTGACCCACGTACACGACGGACGGACACACACACGTTGGCCTTCCTCAACGCCCCCTTCCGCCCCGGGGGCAACGTAATGCCAGAGTTCAGCACACACGGAGAGGGCAAAGGATAGCCAGGACCATAGCCGAAGGAGAGAGAGGATCGGCGGGAGGAGGAGCAAAGGGGGTGAGGATGAGAGGCAGGCCTTCCCACGCGCCCCCGCAAACCTACTAACGCCACATGAGAACGAGACGAGAGGAGGGGGTGGGAGAGAGACCGGTCCGTATCCTTGCCTTAGGTGGGGAGTAATGTCATGGGAAGAGGGAGTGGGATGGGAAGGGAGCATCTTCAGTTGCATCACCGACCCGACGAGGATACCCAAGCGAGCGTGGTCCGTCATACGGTACACCCTTTCACCGGCGAAACTCATCAGCGTTGCCCGAGAATACCTCTCACCCCGTATAAACCTTTCCTTCGCGCACGCTATCCATCCCACTCGTGTGCGGCCCGAAACTACACCGGCAAAGGTGGCGATGGATTCCGTAATGGGGCACGCAGCCATGCAGCATCCGAGTTCGACCTCGGGCGAGAGAAGCGCAAGACGAAAAGGAGCGAAAGTGTTTCGTAAAATTATCGCGAAGCGACCGCATCGAGAACGGCGGGAGGCAGGAGAAGGAGCCTTTCAGACGGGACCTTGATGCATCGTTATCATTTCGCGCGAACTAACTTCGTAATTTATAGCCCATACCACTGCTCGTCCGCATCAATCTCTTCGGCGATTTTTCGCAACGTCGAAACTTGCCACCGACTTTCCTGGTCGGATGGCAAGAGCGCCGCTCTCATCCGAGAGGGTTTATGGGGTAGGGGAGCGCTAGGGGGGGGGGGAGGTTGGGAGGAGAGGGTTGGATGTCGATGGTGAGCGAGGACGGGATAGGAGGGGAGATCAGCACGCTTCCGATGCCGGTATCCTCATTCATCAGAGCGAGAGGTTCTTTCTCCCTCTAAACCCGGAGCGATATCGTCTCCTGCCCGCCAGTTACACTTTGATGGAGGTGGTGCACCCGGAGAACGACGAGGAAGGAAAAGCTCTCTTTACTCCGAGAACAAAATCGACCAATTCGGGTATTTTCTTTCGAGAGATGGCATTTTGGATAAAATAGAACAAACTTTCACTAACTCTCTTTCAAGACTTCGTTCGGCATCGACATTAATTACGATCGTTAAAATGTCATTCCGTCAGGATAGAGAAAGTAAATATAGGATTTAATATCGAGTGATGGTACAAAATCAGAGCGAAAACGCCCTTTAAACGGGAATGAAATTCCGCGACACTATAAGCGTAGTTTCACTTAACAGACATCAACGAGAGCGTAATTGCAATCTCACACGGTGGAAACATAAAAACGCATCGATAAAAGCGAAGTTTAAAGTAAATTCTACGTGTGATCTAAATATGAGGGCAGTTTACATCAATGACACAAATATAAATTTTTATTAAAAATTCGACTGTCTTTAACTTCTCCATTATAAATAGGTCTGCGTGGGACGAGTTCAACTGTTATGCAGAAATGAAAAGCGTCTCAACTCCTCTCCTCTCATACGGTTCACGGAATGATGAACATTTGCCAAACTAGTTAATGGGAATTATTTTAACGGTAGACTGGAATATAAAGAATATCCATCAAAAGGAAGTCCTATAACAAATAACGCACTAATCGTCCGAACAAAGTGTAGGGGCGAGCCACACCATAAGCGATGAAAAGAACAAGTTTACGGACAGGTCCATTAGAAAGAGGAAGGGACCAGGACGTGAATCACAGCGTCGCATCTTCTCTCGAGCTGATTTATTCCATTGCCACCTTGTTCAGAGCGACAGGGACAAATAGAAACTCCGGACGTTGAGGATGTTTTCACCGAAAAATCATCTCCGTTCGGTTGTGAGTTTTCTAACCTAGGAAATCAACATCGGGGCTCTTTAAAGGCTACACAACTCCACTTTCGCGTTTTAAGTGTTCCCTCCTTACTTTCTAGACACACCGATAACCTCTTCTCCGAATAGACAAGAACTAATAAGGTGAGGATTGTTTTAGATGCGGTCGATGAACTTTTATTTCGAAAACAGCATTCGACTAGTCATGAAAGAGAAAATTTCTGGCAATACCAGCAGAGTTTACAACGTGAAACAGAAAAGCAAGTGCATATACCTTCTATTTGTTTGGTATTTTACGTCCATCTTCGCGGTGAACTCATTGGTTCAGAGAGAGAAGGGAACCCTTTTACTAAGAAATGAGAGTTTATAGGAAGGAGGGAAGGAAAGGCGAGAAAATGAATTTGAAAGGTCAGAGAAATTATCCCGTCATGAGAGGAAAAATTTATTATTTTTAATCTCATGATCCTCGCAGATTACTAAGTAAATATTACTAATTATTAAAAATACTGACGTTAATTCAGTGTTAAACAAAATTGAAAGAAGTTGCTTTATTTTACAGTAGAGACTTTTCACGCCCAAAAGAATGAACAAACTCGCATATATGCTTCAGTGCTGGAAACATTTAGTTCAGCATTTGATTTATAAAAAAATGGGAGCGAAAACGATTAAGGTATTGAACGGAACGGACAAAAGCAACAGAAAAACTGAAGCTCCAAAAATGTTCGATTATATAAATCTAGGTCATATTTGGATGTTACTGCGTTTCATTCAATTACGCCGAGAAAACACCTTCCAATAAACAACCTAAAAACTGATTATTTAGGGTAGAATGATTTCCCTGAAAAACACCAAAGATGGGACTAACATAATATTTACGAGAGATGTGTAAATTCGCACACATGCGTAAATGCGCCACCCACCGCGACAACGCCTTACTTAAAAATAAAAGGTCTATAAAATTCCCCGCTTTAACACCAATGACGGGTAAAACATTCATCTCCCGTCTCCTCCAAAATTCCGTCACACGTCGTGAGAAATGCCCAGATTTCACGGGCATAAAGCGACGCTTGCGAGCACGAACGCTGTACGACACTTTCACCGATGAGAGTCAAGCCGCGAGAGAGAGAGAGAGAGAGAGAGAGAGAGAGAGAGAGAGAGAGAGAGGTGGGGAGGGAGAGATAAGGAAGGACGAAGAGAGGACAAGAGCAGGTGGGTAGGATGGACGGATGGAGGTAGAAAATGGAGTACGAACAGGGAAATGAGAGCGTGGAAATCTTTAAAGATTGGTTAGAACCTTATCTTCTTGCCTTTGCGCGTCACGTGTGATGAAATCCACGGAGATTAGACAGTAGGGAATAATAAGGTCGGTTATATGGCACGCCGACACGTGGGCTTTTAAAACGCGCGTGAAGAGAGAGAGAGAGTGATAGGGCTATTTTGACGCGTGATAGAATGCGGATGAGCCAAGTGGAACTACTTACGAACGATTCTTAGGATTGGAAAGGAGCGAGCGGATGAAAATCTGTCATATTTAAGATAGATTCTTTGAATAAATTCTCCGAGCAAAAATTTTAATTATACTATGAGGTTCCGGTGAAAAGTTAACATGTTCGAAAACGCGTCGATTCTTTGAAACCATCAATACGAAAAATAAAAAAAAGCAGAGTTTTGTATGTTTTGACTTGAAAAAAGTAAATCAATCTCATAGGGCAAAAATGAAGTAGATTCACTTCAAAATACCTTCGGTTAAGGAAAATAGTCATGATAGTTTAAAATACTATTATTACGCTATGCTATTTAAATACGCTAAAACAGCGAGAATAGAATTCTTAACATAAAAACTTAAGTAAAAAATATAAAAAACACTTATTAGAGAGTTATTTTCATTACAAATACTTCTATTGCCACTTTGCAATAACGAAATAAGAAACAAAACCAAGGTAAATATTATTACATCTGTTTCAATTTTGTTTAAAATGGTAATATCATTATAATGAGATATAGTTAATAGCGGAAGTAAAATTTTCAGCATGCCGTGAAGATGGCTAGACCGGACCAACTCTGGCAGAATAAAAAATACGCAAGGCGAAGCAAAGTGCACCATCCTACACTTTAATTGTTTAAGTATATTTTTATCCCCGCTAAAACAACAACACACGAATGAATTCACGATGTTTATGCCTCTTACACATCTCACTCACTCTAAATTGGACTCGTGCGGACATTTTGGACACAAACGGCGTTAATTCGCGTGATCACGTTGCCTCAGAACCGAATGCACGGAGTGAAAGTCCTCAGCGACAGCTTTAGAGTCCCTTCAGGATGAGTTGTTTTCTTTTTTCCTCGACCCATCCAGCCTCAAACAACAGCAAACCCATTCACCTCAATCCTATCGAGGAATATCTCACCGCCAAAGGACGTCTCTC
Source organism: Tanypteryx hageni (assembly GCA_028673005.1). NCBI lineage: Eukaryota > Metazoa > Arthropoda > Insecta > Odonata > Petaluridae > Tanypteryx > Tanypteryx hageni. The sequence continues at coordinate 106,588,727 of CM054113.1, read as the reverse complement.
ACAACACTTTTCCGCCAGAGGCAGAGGCTCCCCTCGGGCAGCGGTAAAGACCGCCTACGTAAAAATGAGGACGAGTAGGTTAGGTCGCCTAGCGAAAGGCGAGAGGGAGACAAACGATAAAACAGTCTCTTTACCGCCGCGGATACCACGAGGGGTCGCGAATTCGAAACCCAACTTCTCGCGGCCAAAAAGATACTCGGAAGGGGTATCACGAGCGTTTCCAGCAAAATTGAGGACAAAGCACTCTTGAGAGGAAACCAACCCTGAAATAGCAACCAGAGACGTCTTCTCTTAGGCAGCGGGAAATTCGCTAAGGAAACCGAAAAAAGCACTTCCGCGTTAACTTTCGAAATGTCCAGCACCAAAAAACTGACATTTTATGGGCGCAAACAAAATTTTTCGATAGATCCACAGCAAATTCTGACACTCGTTTGTATTTTGATGAATCTAACGTTTACTCGATTTCTTGAAAGATTCCTGATTGAACTAGTTTTAGGAAAAATATTGATTTATTAATTAATTAGCCGAGAGAGGAGGGTTTATCAAAGAAAACAAAAAGATCTGAGCCTAAAATAAGACGCGAAAGCTCAACTCAGCTTCCCGGTAAAAGCCGCTGTTTACCTCGTGCATTGTTGTCCACAGAGGCTAGGCCAATACAAACAAAAACGATCTTTTCTCACCATTTTAACGAGTTATGCCAAGAAAATTTACTGAGTATTTAATCATTAATATCCTAATATGCCACTATGCCGGCATACGAATGAGAAGATAAGTTTGGAAGTTATAAAATGCAGTTAGCGGAGGGGTTGCCAAAGCTGAAGAAAAGGAAACGCTGCATACAATGCTAAGTGATTTAGGAAACCAGAGCGGGCAGAACGGTGACGGCTTGAAATTCTATTCGGGAAAAGCGGTTGCCACCAAACAAGAAACGGGTATAATCCATCAACTACGGCTACTTGAGGAGTGTCGCTCAAAATACAACGAGTTCCCAGCGTATCCCTTTCCAATTAAGTATAAAAACACGCAGCCAATGCGAGAAATTCCCGGGACAAAGCAACAACAGGCACCTTACCTCACAAATGAAATAGACGCAAGATATTTGTTTCAATCAATTAGTTTCATGCTCTTTCCTTAAACATTTAGCAAGGCTAATTAAAATCTAAATTCATAAATCGTTTATAGATATATATTTAATAAGGAACCCAATAACAGTTGTTTTAAGAGAAGTCAACGCTGGGACGTACTCTTAACAAAATGCGTTCGTTTGATTCGAATTGCTACATCACATATCTTTTTGTCCAATTCCAACCTGTAGCAAGACAAATACAAATAAGAGATATGAAGGAGATTATATCAAATAATAGCGGATAATACAAAACTCCTGAATTTTTCATCACAATTAAATTCACAAAACATTACTTAAGCTCGAGAAAATTACGCGCAGGAATTAGACCCCCTAACAAACTCCTTCGATCGTCGTTTCCTTCCATTGTTCGGCCTATCCATCAGGACACTCCCGTCTGACAATTGACAAAAAACGACTGCTGCACGGGTCCCGACCGCCCTAGGAACGAGTTTCCTCACTCGGCGAGCACCGATAGGGACATCCTTCAGCATCGAAGCCTCGGTCTTGGCGTCTTAATGGGAAAGTACCGCTGAGGGTGGGCGGGCGGCTCGGCGGAGGATGACGTCTTCAGGCGACGCCCCTGCTTTCGTTGACGGCCGCCTTCATGCGCTGCCTGACGACAGGGGAGGGGAAGGAGGAAGGAAGGGAAAGGGAAGAGGGCGTCAAGGAAGAGAGAATGGCGTGGGTGACTTGATGTTTGTTTTCCTGAGACTCCAAAAGCCTTGGGTGGTTTTCGCCATCAACAACAAAGGTTGAAAAAATATTTCTTGGCTGAAAAATTCGTAAAATTTTAATCGATTTGAGTACGTCCCGCAAAGGAAACACTTGCTGAGACGTTAACAGCAACATTTCTCCTTAATATGAGGCAAATATTTCGGTTTGAGCAACATGAAAATAACAAAGCAAGCAAAGCCAGCAAGTTTCTACGGCGCGAAATGAGGAGCGTTTTCTAGCCTGCACTTTCTGCCGCACTATTAGTTTAAATTCACGGAGCATTCAGTTATTTAACATATTAAGCTTAGTTTATTTATTTATTTAGCGATATAATTTGACAGTGACTGAACTAACTATACATTTTTGGCGAGGAACTGAACAATTTCAGAAAATAAGCCACCTCAATCATTTAATTCCTTATTACAGGTGTTCCCAACCTTTATGTTGGCAAGGGCGCCTTCGACTTAAAAAGCGAAAGCGGCGGGTACCGCCAATATTTTACCCCCCACCCCCACTCAATACTTACAGCTTAGCTCTTAGCTATATGTTTATTTACAATTAGGTTTGGTAAGATTCGATTTAAATCGATAAATGTCGATAAAAATCGAATTCGTAAAAATTTAAAAATCGGCGAAAATGAATTGTCTTCGATTTTTCACTATTAAAATTTCTATGAAATTATCATGATTATTAAATTTGCTTTGTCACACTTAAATTTGATATATTTTAACGCCAAACGCATAAAACAAAAGATAAAATCGACATTTTTCATACCAAACAGCCACACCTCATTCGGCATTCCAAACCCTTTCTAAGATCCCTTACGTTTTAAGGATTCATACTGAGCTGACACGGGTAGGGGACAAAACAATATGATCAGCTTGTTGCACTCTGACTTTAATCTCGACTACACCTGATAATCCCTACGCCCCTAAGTCATGAAGTACTTTCTAGATTCTGTGGACGCTCATCATTATGCGTCAAAAGAACTACATTTTTTAGGGAGGATACCTGAGAAAACCTCGGCGGGCGCCTCAGCGTACCTTTGCGGGCGCCATGGCGCCCGCAAGCACCGCGTTGGGAACCCCTGCCTTATTATAATTAACGCTTCTTTAATATTCATTTAATTATTATTGATGCACAATCTAATGGATAACCGGTAAAGACCAGTCATAGTAGGCGACGCAATCATTCGGTAAACGGCACAAATTAAAAGACGTAACCCTTTCTACGAGAAAGAGAAAGGCTATCTCGAAGAGAAAGAGAGCAATTATCTGGAGAGTAATGATTCGATTTCCAAGAAATTTTAATTTTCGCGAGAGATAATTGGATGCCCAGGAAGTGGAACTGGATACTTCCATATTATTGTGAAGAGATATATTTTAAATTTACGCCACACTTAACAGGCCAAGGTAAAAGAAAGAGTTCATTCACATGGCATGAGTAGAATGGTAAAGACGGGAAGAAAAATCTCTTGGATGAATAGTACATATTTATTTCCTACCCATTCTAACTAAAGGAAGAATATGGAAGCCAAAACCAATGGCAACTATATCCAAGGTGGATTAAGAGCTTATGGAAATCCATCGCAGCATCTAGAAAACCACTGCGACTGAAATAATATGGAAAACGCCGTAACTGGCAAGCAGATAGAGAAAGATTCTCGTCTCAAATATTTAGGTATAAGAAATGAGAGAATTATTTTTTACAATTCGGCTGGAAATCAGCCTTAGGTTTCATCTACACACCAAGGCGAAGAATTTTCATTAATGCAGCGGGATGAATACGATTTCTACACGTCATAATCCCATTCTTTTCAATTTAAACTTTCCCATTGATTATTCAGTAAAAAATCAACTGCAGGAGGTTTCGAAGAAAAGATTGGACGGAGTCCAGAATGTACCTTGCCTCAACAATTACCATTAATGAAACCAATTTAAGATTTCTCCAACACCCATTACATACCCGAACCATGAAATTTTGGCACATTTCAAATGGAAGCTTTTCAATAGAGACATCACAAGCAGCACGCATCTTTTAGGACGCCCATCTCCAAAAATCACACCCCCGAACCATAAGCCCTATTTCGGTGCCAGCATAAGAAGAGAGACCCCACGACAGCTCCACTTTCTACATCGATCATACGCAAACGAGTAAAAAAAAGCCCTCGCGTATCATGAGATACGGCGAAGTGAGGCTGTTATGGCTTCCAGAGAAAAGGCGGCGAAGGGAGAGACAGAGAGAGAGAGAGAGAGAAATCCTGGGTGGCAAAAGAAAAGACTGGAAAAAAGAACAAAATAAGAGGGGAATGGGAGGAACCACACCCTAAAAAATCTCCCCCTTTCCTATCTCAGCCCCTGACGGTCCCAATCTCCCCAAACCACCGAGCGGACGCCATCCCATTCTTTGCGTGGGGCTTTTTCTTCCAGTTTCTGCTTCGGCGAGGAGGAAGAGGAGGCGGAGAAACGAATCGCGCGTTGAGGCCCAAGGACTCTTGTCTCACGACTAGTTAAGAAGGGGTATGGGTAGCGAGTATCCATTACGAGGAAAAATCGCGAGAAGGTTCATCAGGAAATCGCCCCGGGTGCTACGTCTCCAATGATTACTGAAATCCGCTCTTAGACGACTCTCTTGCGACTCTATATTCCTCGCGAAGGCGAAATGCCTCGATCGGCTGCGGAGAAGAAAACAGAAGCGTAGGTGGGTCGAGAGACGGAGAATGAAGGTTAACGAGAGGGGCGCGGATCGACCTATCACCCTTTCTACAGTCGTGACCTCCGCCCTGTTTTCCGGCGTGTATGATTTGAATCACTATTTCGTTCCGTTTCTTTCTTTCAAGTTCAGTGGAAGCGCAGTCATGGACGATCGTCTGAACCTAATCATAGCGATAAGATTAAATCATACGTTTTGAGGACCTCTAATAAAGTGAATTCCAAATAAAAAAATCCAAACAACAAACAACCTACCCAAGTGAAAAGAAGATATTAAAAACTCTACAAAAAGGCTCATAATATAAACAAGGAGAGGATTGCATGATAAGAAAATTCTAAATATTCGCAAATATAATGTCCTCACAAATATCAGGATACTTCTTATCCTTTTTACTTTTATATAGTAGATAGGTAATATTGTTTTCATGAAAAAATCGATTTCGAGATTTCAACGGAAATACACGCTCTGAGGTCCCCTGAACAGGTTTTGGCCATTTTCTTGACGTCTGTGTGTATGTAATAGAAATTTTGTAGGCGCTCTAACTTAAAAACTATTCATCAGATCAACGCGACATTATATATTTGATATTTTTGTTCAAGAGATAAAAGTTGATTAGTTTTTGCTAAAAATCGGTCAACCAGAAGTAGGTGTTTACTCTTGTCACTTATCCGTTTCTTTCAAATATTTGCTTTAATACTTGATCAATGTAAAAACATGCTGGGATAATAGTTGTAGGACATTTAATTTTCTACAGCTTTTGTTCGAAACATTTTCTCATATAATGCACTGTTTAAGAGATATTTTAAAAATTATATTTTTAGCTGCCACCACCACACAACACAATTGAGGCTAGATACGTCTTATGTTTGTAACGCTCCTTTTTGTTCTCAATTGTTGGAGCTTCGCGGCTATATCCAATATCAGAAGCCTACAGCATAAGTTTATGTCCGTCCTTTGTAAGGTCCTTGAATTTTTATCTAACAAGGAGAGGTTACGACCTTCGGGTCACGGATTTTGATGAAACGCGACCAGGTGATTCTACATCGAAAATAAGAAGACCCGTGTCTCGGGGTTTTTGTGAATGGGCCCTTGAATTCGAGAAATCACGGACGAAAATATGCAAAACCATCATAGGCAAGTTAATAGGCTTCATTGTCGAATTATTGATAAGAAATGGAATGGCTGAGGGGATAGCGTGCCTAGGTTTTATGGCGTGGGTCTGGGTATGATCAAAAATATTTTCGTTATTTTTTTATTATCAAAACTTTATTTGAAAAGTAATATTCTACGGTAAGAATTCGCTGTATAATTATTATTTGGAGGTAATGAACGCATAAACATAATAATGGGCATTTTAAATTCTTTATTAATGACTCCACTGTTAACTTGTTTTTTCACGTTAACGTATGCAAAATATTCAAGGAAATTCAGAATATTCATTATTTTCTCTTCCGATTGCTTTCCGCCAAGGCAAGGCTAATATTATCAATAATATATAATTAATATAACAATAACATATAATTATAGATGACCATTCTTGCACGACGACATTTTTCATGTTACGAACCAGTTTCATTGATTGTAATATTAAAAGTACTCATTATTATATGTTTCTGCGTTCATTACCTCCAAATAAAAATTATACGGCGTATTTTTACCGGAGAATATTACTTTTCAAATAACCCTTGGATAATTTGAAGGAAAAAAAAAACGAAAATGTTTGGGATCGAACCCTCTTATACGCCGTAGGAGCTAGATACGCTATCCGCTCATCCATTCCCTTTCTTAAAACAATTCGACAATGAAGTCTATTAAGTTGCATACGATGTTTTTGCACATTTTCATTGCTGATTTCTCGAACTCACAAAAACCCCGAGACACGGGTCTCTTTATTTTCGATGTAGAATCGCCTGGTCGCGTTCCATCAAAATCCGTGACCCGAAGGTCGTAGTCTCTCCTTGTCAGTTCCTGCAAATATTTATTATCATTTAACGTACATATTTGGAATTTTTAGAAATATTACAGGTATGGTCATATGGTGGTCACATCAGACTTTTGTAAAATAGATGTAGAAATCACACTAATAAAAATGTATTGGTTTAGTAACCGAGTTTTATTAGAATTCTTATTTCAAGAGAATATGATAACTGCCTTATCTAACCCTGAAGTTAAAAAAAAACTGAAAATTCACTTAGCAAATCGGCTTAATTAACTAATACAGTTTACGTTTATGGAGGACAACATAAATAAAAGAAGACGCGATAGGCATGCAGCAACGAAACAATTATTTTTTAATGTAAACCATCTTGAAAGATAACCGCCACAAATATAAAAAGGACTTTGAATTAAATAACTGAAGCAACTTACAGGATCAAAAACATTAAACCTTACTCGAAAGTGGAGCCTGTAGCATAAATCAAGAAGAAATCCAACTAAATCAAGACCGCATTAATCTCCATTTGGCCTGCCCGCCACGAGAAACAAACCCTCGGGGCAAAAACTTCGATTCCGAGAAGGCACCCGAGTGAGGCTGACAAATGCTTTATCACATTAACAACGCCTTTTACGATCGAACACAATGGAAACGGACGATAAAAAAATACCCGAGAAATGTTCACTTCTCCTAGTATCTAGGTCACAAAGAATTGTCCAACAAAAAAGAAAACAAGCGAAATTCGGGTGGAATGGGATGGAAGCGAAATCCAGCGGTGTCTCGCAGTCTTTGACGATTGTCTCCGCTTGGAACTATTCGCAACAATGGCTCGCTAGGTGCGAGATGTCTCCTCTTTGTGTAATAATCGACCAACGAGATCATCGATCGTCAGAAATAATATCATAAACGTAGCTGAATTCGTCATAGAGTGGAGCATTGTCTTATGAAAATACAATCTTCAATTAAACACACGAAAAATGGCCGGTGATATCATGGAAATAATTTTTCTCTTGAGCCGTGAAAACACTTCTATACCTTCAACGGCGCAAGAAATACTAGACAATTTTATTTACTGTTTTATTTGAAGTTAGATTATTATCCATAACATAAAATCATATATAAATTAAAATTAACAAAGAGGCCGAGACTTCGTGGAATTCCATTATCTTGAGAATATACAAAGTTGTTAAAATAGAAACAAAATTAAAACAACAAAAGTTTAATATGTACATATGTACGTATGTGGAATAAGTCCAAGTCATACTAAACTTTGTGTTGCTTTAATTTTGTTTTTATTTTAGCAATTCTGAATATTCTCAACATATATAAATTTACAACTTCTTCGTACAATTACAGATTTCGCTAAACAAACCATAAAAACGCGTAATAAGAATAAGGCAGCACGTGTTGTTAAGAGATGACAAACGCGTAAATCAACGAACGGAAAACAATTACGTGAGCTGCAGACTCTCCTCGGCAAACCTGAGGAGGATACTGCTGACCCAGATGACATTTCGAAAGCCGTCCAAGACGAATCGTTCGGAGGCGCAACTGCAAAGGTGGATGCTACGCCTCGAATGTAACCCAGCACCAAGCAACCCCCTTCGCACCGCGACCCTCGGGTCCAGCACCGATCGGCTCATTGTATGCAAATCCGGCAGATGAACGACCTGGAGAAAGTCAATGACAGCCGCATCGGACAAGGTTATTATCGGAAGGGCTATATTAGACGCCCGTCTTGCCAGACGTGAGAACGCCGTCCTCTTTTGAGTCTCGTTTCGGTTGGAGGCGAGTTCCGACGCATTGAGCATAAGCAGCGACGGAGATGAATTGCCGAGTTCGACGACCTTGCGGTGACTTCTGGGCGTCAATATTTGCGATTGTGTTTGCCTTCGACAATGTGCGGCCCCCGTCGTAGACTTGAGGTCAAAATAACACCCGAAGCCTCGGATGGCACAACTTTGTTTTGATCGAAAATTCTTCTTGATCCAAAAGAAAAATTTTCCACGTACGACGAATTCTGAACACGAAAGGCAGTAAAAAAAACCGTTGGAACATAATAGAACAAAATATCTTTGATTCCCATGGAAAGAATTGGTAGAGAAAGGCGCCAAAATTAATTCTAAAAATACACGAGTACGGAGCAATTACGAGAGGATTGAACGACGACCATAAACATATCCAGCAGAACATTTACTTCGATAGAAGGAATTTAAACAAGACTTTACAATGAAATATTGTAAAAGAAATGACCACGTCTGGAGCAGTCGGAATTACAATCAAGTCACTGGTTAATTAAAAAATTCAGGTTTTTGTAACTTTTACTAGCTTACCTATTTTTTCTTTGTCACTGATATATTTCCGTCGAATGCTTCGTGAAAATTAAGCCGTACACATAAAAATGTAAACGGATCCAAAAAGTGGTTTAAAATCGTTCCTAATTATGAAGATTGTTCGTTCGATTGGCATAAGAATTGCTGAAAAACGGTAAAATGAGTATTATTTCGTGTGCCGCCCAGTCGATGTCAAGTGAGAGGTGGGTATTTAATGCACCGCCAAAAGCGATCGTAAAAAATAAATCCAAATAAGGGTGAGCAGTTTGAAGGTCTTCTGTATAAGACTTCATTTCGGTTTTGATTTGCCTCGTTGAATCTGCATGCTTTTAAAACATGAAGTCTCACCAATAGTAAAAATTAAATAAAATTAACAATACGAGAAAGTATTTCTAATAAAACTTTTGCTAATTTCCACAAATGAATGAGAAACAAGGCTGGTTCCGGTGAATAATCACCATCATCACCTGATGATGGTGGTTATTCACCGAAACCGGTCGTGTTTCGTATTGTTAATTTTATTTGATTGTGGAATTCCACTAAGTCTCGGCCTCGTCCATTAACTTCAGTAAAAATTATACTTAAAAGTATACTTCTGTAGGAGGAAATAGAAAATTAATTTCTGAGAGAAATTACTACATAACCGGAGCTGAATTTTAATTATAAATGATTGAATATATTTTGAAAATTGCACTGTAAAAATATTTTTAAAAAGGTATAATAATGAAAAAATTGCAACAGGAAGGAATAGTGTGGAACTGATAAGTACAGAATGCACCAAAACTATTTCATAAAGAAAATAAGAAGAAAAGCAAATTGATGTTACAAATCTCTGAAAATTACGAATAATGATTATCACTAGTTAAACAAAGTCGATTTTCCATTGACTAACAATATGCGATCACTGCGCTCTAGGTCTTAATTCCATTTTCCACGCCCTCGAACATAAAAAGTAATCCCATTCTTAGAGGAAATTTTCTGCGAAAAATACATACAGGTTATCTTGTTACTATTGACACATATCCCTCATAAAAGACACCAAATCATTAAATGCGCAAAATACACCATAGAGAATCCCAGAGCCGGGGTGGGATGGCGTCCCTCGACGCACCGGTCCACCTTCGCAAGGCTTTAGAAGGAAAGCGAGGGATTCTGGGCATACGATATTCCAGTGAATCTTCGCCGCCCACTCCGCCCATCTTGGTGCGCATCCCCCTCCCTATCTCCCTCACCCCCTTCGTTTTATTTTACTGCCGCGCCCGGAATGGGTGTGGCCGCGTGTTTTCCATTCGCGCACGAGGGCACCCGGACTCTGGTGCGGTTATGGACGAGGGTAGGAGTAAGCGAGGGGTGGGCGTGGGGGCTAGAGAGAGGGGGCAGAGGTGGGGCTTGCTGGGAATGGCGTGGTCGCCGCTACCACCGCCACCTCGCCTCTCGGGGAAGGCGTCGGCCGCAGCCTTTAGATCCATCCTCGACCGGCGGGGGCCAGCCATGGACGACCTTGCCCTTCGCACGCCCTCCTCCCAAGGATGGGCACAAGTATCATTGTGGGAAGCGATGTTGCCAAACTAATGGCCCATCCACAGTAGTATATTGTTTACATTTCTCGTGCACTGTTTTTTGCCGTTTAAGAAAACAAATAGAGGACAAACATGTCTAGGTATTTATAAAATGTCTGATTGCGTTAATATAAATTATTTGTTCATTTTTCCATAAAACAGCATCTGCGATCCCCTATCAAGGCAGTCGACCTAATTGCGAGCACCTTAACCCCATCTATCAACCAATAAATATAAAAAATAATAGCAATGTCACAATATTATAAATATCTATTTTATCTGCGCAGAAATTAATTCCACTCTAGATATATCCATACATAAAATTAAAAAAAAAAAGAAAAAGCATTCCATTTTCGGAACCCTGTAAAAAGTTTTCGCGATCCCCCAAGAAGCCACGTCGCCTAGTTTGGTAACCACTACCGTAAAACATTACAAATTCTATGACTTCTGATGAGCTTGATTTTTCAGTAAAATGTCTTACAAGATTTTGATTTATAATCAACATGCGTATCAATCATTTGAAAAAAGAAGGGTATATCGGTGTAGCCAATTATCTAGCAATCTAAAGCTGTAAATCTCCCTTTCATGTCGCATGAAAGAAAAAGTACGAATCAAGAGACTAAAAGGGACTGATCACATTTTTAATTAGGCTATTCTTCGAGGTCGATATCCGCTGAGATCTAGTGAGAAATATATAAGGAAAGGAGCAATAAGATAGTCATCGGAGTAAATTAAGGTAACTGTGAGGAAAATTGTCACTGCGATTAAATTTCTTATTGGTGAACAAATAAAAACGCAAATTTTTACGGATTATTTACACATTTTTGGATTGAATTGGAAGCTCTGCGGAAATTTAACAGAGATCAAACACTTGCGGCTCAGTTTATACGTCAAACGAAAATGCTCACCCGAGTGCGATATCAACGTGGGAAAATATGAAGGGTACGAAACAATGGCGAAATAGGACAGTGACCGAATACAACCCGCTCGCGGCAATGATGCACTATCGAGAGTATCAAAACACCGTTCACATAACAAGAGCAACCCGTCTTTCTCATGGATCTCTACACCAATCGAGGTCAAAGCCCTGGGGTGAACTTAAGACGTAGAACATAATATGGCAATGGAGGGGACGGGTTCGGATTAGGACCTCAAGGCGGTAAGGCGAGGCGACAGAGGCGGTGAGATGTCAGTACCAAGACGCGGCAATGCAGTTTAAGACGTCCGAAGGAAACACCAAGCGATCTCCGAAGAATGATCGGGAAAAAAGTCCTTCATTAAAACGAAATTTCGTTAACTACATAAACGAAAAGGTACTAAAATATGTGATTGTTCAATGAGTAAATTTCAAGTTGCTTCTAAAAGGTTATCAACCCCAATTAATTAAAGTTTGAATATAGATAATTAAATTTAAGTAACAAAATATAGTTGGTTTTCATAAAAATTTAATATTTTTTATATGGCCGTCATCGCCGAGATTACGATCCTGCATAATAACCACTTCTCGTTAACTTCCAATGGAGTATATAGCGTGGAAGCACATTAACCTCTATTTGAACTCAGTTTTGAGAGAAGTCGAAAGTACTTTTATTTCCGCCAAACAACATCTACCTTCAATTGCATCACACGCTTAGAATATTTAATAAATTAATAATTTAAAAAATACAGAATTTCGTAAATGAAAAACGAAAGCGGGACAGGAGCAACGGCTATACTTAACATAATTTGAAGGAACTTTAATTAGCTTTCACAAATTTAAATTCCTTAATTTATCAGTAGTAACGGAAGACAAAAATTTAGATGAATGCGATTTTAAACTTATTCATAAATAAACAGACTAAAGAATGCTTACAACAAAAACCTGTGAGCATATCTTAACATACAATAAAAACTAAGTGGGAAAAATTGGAGGAAAAAGTGACTTCGTTTCATAAAGCTTTGCCATTTCGTACTCTGCTTTCGAGTGCAAAAATCATTCTTCCTAGTTGATTCAAGATTTCCTTAGAGTGTTGAATATAAATATACTTTTATTAACAAATCCTTTCAGACAATCACAACGATCTGTGCCTATAATCCGAGGAGGCAATCTAGGCGACCGCCTAGGGCAGGGGTTCCCCACCTGGTGCTCTTTGGCAGATTGATTGTGCTCTTCGGCAGCCTGGCTGTGCACTTCCACGATGCACTAATAACATTCACGTTGGTTTGATTTTAGTATTTATGATCATTATTTTTTCGCAGAAGTATACGGATGCTCACTTGATATTCTAGGACATAGCTTGGTGCTCGCTTGATATACAACTTAGTGCACGCCACATGGTAAAGGTTGGGAATCCCTTCTCTAGGACCTCGCGTTTAGAGCCGCTAGACCAAGGTTTCTCAACTGCGGCCACCAGAACATTTTTATGCGGGCACCAACAAAATTTTCAATATGAAATGATTAATACGCAGATTGAAATGTCACATTTTCTTATACTTAATTAATATTTCACCCAAAAATAATGAATATCTAGACGCGATATGAATTACGCCTGTCTTCTATTAGTTCGCCATGGCGTAAGCGACTAGTGGTAGGAAATTTGTTTTCAATTTTCTTTGCTTCCGTCGTCCTGGGCCGACGAAGGATCTAAGAAGGTCTCTGAAGTGTAGTTAATTTTCCTTTTAACAAGTTGCTATAATTGTATATTGTAAACGTATTTGCTTTTTCACGTATTGTTACGTGTATTCTTACTAATTGTGATTTCAACATGTATTTTCCATTATATTTTCAGACAATGTAAATTACCAGTATAGAACATCATTAATATTATAGTGTATTGATATTTTACATCGATATACCATTTGGGATTTATTTTCGAAAGACCAAGTATTACTTTTACCCTAAATTTAACAGTGCGGCCACCAGAACTTTGCTGGTGGCTGCATCTGCGGCCACGACGAAATTTGGCCTGAGAAACACTGCGCTAGACAGTTAGTGCTAACGTAATCAGGATCTTAGTGCGAGAGGAGAAAGAAATGTATACATTGAGTGCGACAATCCCAACACAAAGAAGCGATCAGACATCCATAATGATAAGTACGATCAACGTAAAGGATAATGGTCGAAGGTCAGTCTCAACTGACGGGTTTCATCTAAAATAGAATCATTTCTTATTCGAAGATATTGATCTGCGATTGGCATCGACTTCAGAAGCCCTCCAACTATAGTGTAATATAATATGCAAATAAATTATTAATGTCAGAAATGGCAATTTGCGAGCCTCACAAACTATTTTCACTTGGGGCCCCTTATTCCCTAAATCCGCTATACCTACCACTAAAGCTAAAACCTCTCCAACAATTCTCCTTCCTCCCTCACGATAGATGTGGCAACGTTTCAAGGAGGATTTTTGAAAACAATAAAAGATAAAAGAACAGAGTTGATTTCTAGGGACAGATGTGGGCAAAAAAATCGAAGGAGAGCAAGGTGCTGCGGAAAAGATGGAGCAAAGAGAAAAAGAATAAGAAGAAGGAGAAACTAGCAGTTGGAAGAGAAGGGAAAGAAGAGAGATAGAGCGACCCCACCCAAGTCTCTCCCTCTCAACCTTTCATTTCTCCCTCCCTTATCCCTTTCTTCTTAACTCCTTTCTCCTCTACAAGCCAACTCTAAACCTCTCTATAACCCTCTATTGTTCACCCTCCCTCCTTTCCCTCCCTCTCTCTTTCCCCCATCCTCTTTTTTCTTTCCAACTCGATTCGTTTCCTTACTGGCGCAAGGCCGCCCGGTAGTGTGTAGCGAAGATTACCGCTAGTGAGTCTACCCCTTTCCCCCCTTCCTCTCCTCCCACTCTCACTCCCCTCCGCCTCCCGCCTTTGCAGCGGTCGGCGAGTGCCGATCCATTCAAGGACTAAAATATACGGCATAGTTTCGGAGGCCCTTCGTAAGCCACGCAAAACGCCTCCCCGCCCTGCCTCATAATTACCTGCCTAAGAAAATAAGTACGGCATTGTTGAGGAGTGAATCCCGCGTCATTATTTTCTCGTCTCCGCGACGCGTGATATCTAAGCAACAGGCGTGATAAAACAATTCCAGCGTTACTCGCTAAAGGTTCCTTACGAGAAATGGCTAAATGGTCGTCTAACAACGCAGGAAGACTAAATTGAAAAATATTTGCTGCGGTTAGATTAAATAAATCAACGGTAAAGAGGAGAACGCAATGACCATCCATAAAATATAGTAAAAAATTGGACTATTTGTTTTCGTCGGCTTGACATGCAGGACAAGGTTTCAGAAACATTACCCAAGCTTCGATTTAATTACTGTCGCGTTGATTCCCGTATAGTCCGATTTTCAGTATGAATCGAAAATAAAAAATTCAAACACCAAATAACAAAGACTATCTATTAAATCTTAATTTAATTGGCACAATTAAATCCTAAGGGGATGCAATTAGACATTTGTTTTCAAATATCGGCCAACTAGGCAGTGTTCTCCCTTCTAATTGTAAGTGATCACTTATTAAAATCACCAACAGCTTAATTTCTGTTGATGTAATTTCAAAAATTATAATTTAAGGTATAAAAAGTCAATCACTGATTAAATTATAGAATTTTTACGGTTTTTATTGTTACTAGGAGCCCTACCCCTACGCGCGTCAATTTCGACCTCCGCTCGCTTCGCTTGCTCGAGGACTTCGGCACTACGCGCCTCGCCTTTATTCTCGATAAGCAGAAAGTAATTTTCGGTTCTGCTCTTATCAAGGCGCATATTTTTTGTTTTGTTTTCTATCCGACATACCGTTTTCGGGATATAAATGGCCCCAATTTTGTTTCAAGATGGCGGGTAAAAATGTTAATAGTTTTCCTAGCTTTATATTTTTAATCACAACAGCTATCGCAGTATCTCTCCACCCTCAGATTTTAATGTTAAAAGAGGGAGGGACTCTAATTACGGTAATTAGAGTCCCTCCCTCTTTTTACATTATCATATACCGTAGTGCTCAACCTTTTTCAAACTGAGATTGAAAGTTTAGCGATAAACTTCTTAGCACAATGCTCTCTTCAATAATTTGTTTGTATCAACGATACTTCTACAATCATGTATCAAAAAAATAATCATTACACGTTATATTGCGGAAGATAATATAAACACTCAATATAACGGTAATATATTCCACTTTAATGATTTCACACGTTTAATATCCGATTAAACTGGCATATGATATACATATAAATGAAATACATGCATTATAATTTTCCTAATTATCATCCGTTTAAAATCATCGGATGTTATACTGCTCAAAGCACAATAAATGCTAATTTTATCGGCATTAGATATTATCTAAGTTGCTTCAACCGCTACTGACTTTGATTATAAGTTTCATAGCTTGGTCGTTAATTTGTTTTATATCTAGACGAATATTTTCACGAAAATTTTCAATCAATTTGAATCCTCCATACGTTGATATAAATAAACTGTCAATGTGCAGAAAACTCGAGGCCAACCCTAGTAACTTAAGATAAACTCGAATATAAAGACAAAATGTGAAAAATACCAATTAGATAACAGAATCGACGAAAAGAACGAAAATTTCCATACTTTTCCCTGTGAAATAGTTCAGATCTCGCGTCGAAGTCTCAATTATAAGATACTAGCTGAAATTATCGGGCGTTGCTAGGGTTTTTAAGTCAAGAAAAAAAAATAGTGAGGAAGATTTGAGAATAAAATCAAGTAATGAAACCAAGTTAATTTTTATGGTAATGCTTGATGGTATGCAATATTTCTTGTCTTCCCATCTTTTGCCCAAATAAATACATTTTTCCCCGCATCCTTGATCGGCAAATTTGACGATTGAATTTTTTATCAAATAATCATAATAAACAATCAATGGAATAATTTTTAAAATACAGTTATTTCACTCGAATTGATTTCCAGTGGAAGACACTGCATCATATTATGTGTTCACGAATCTAAAAAACTTAAAGCCTTTGGCAGGAATTGAAAGCTCAAGGGATACAACCGGTGGAAACACGTTTGAAGATATATTCAAATTTAGCTTAACAATACGTTATTCCATGCAAAGGCTCATTCTGTGGGTCTAATTTGTCATGTGAATATTTTGAAGTGAAACCTACAAAATAAAATGAGTTCCCAGACTTTGAAATCGATTTTGGTGATAAAAATTGTGTTAGTATGACATGGAAAGTGTTGTTATAATTAAATAAGTATAATTGGTTCAATTGATACATAAAAATATTCAATCGAAGAGAAAGCAAAAAGGAAGTTACGATTATATTTTGTTCGAAATTAAAGAATTGTCACAGAAGTTTTCTTACTGTACCTTTTGTGATAAGTTTCACTTTCTTAATTTCCAATGTAAATGAAAAAACAAATTTCGCAGTCAATTATAGGAAACGAATGCATACATTCCTATCAAATAAAAATATTGCAGGCGATGGAAATCGCCGATTTCATGGGAATCCGTTGGATATTAGCCGAGATCGTATATAATTGATAAGATATATTAGTAACACTAATTGACGCTTTTGCTCCGATTTAATTACTGGAGTGTAAACTATACTTAAAAATACAATTTGAAAATAACGATTGAAATATGACGCCATAAATTCCCATTAAAAGCATTAAATCAATGCTATCGTAACATATACGATATCAGTTCCCATTCAAAAGTATTGAGCTTGTCACCATGGTTATTAGTATTTGGCATTGCTGAAAAGAGGAATAAAAGCCTTTTTATGTGAATAAAATCAGTTATTTAAGCTAATTCGGCATGGATTTTAATTCTGCTTTCAAAAATAAGCAACTCCATTTTTTTCTATATAAAAATTTTGTCCCGAGTTCGTATATTAATTTTAAGTAATTTAAAAAAAAAGCGTTTTTGTACTGGCTTGCACAGAAACCCATGCTACTCTTATGGCCTACTGTTGAAATTGAACAATGGGGTCAAAAATAACCCCATAAAAACGTTACGTTGACCAAACCTTGACCTTTCACTAAGTTAGGATGTAAGGAAGAATCGTACCAAATTTGGTTGTTCCAGCTTTTATCGTTTAGGAGTTCCATGAACAAACAAACAAACTCTTCAAAATATATAATAGTGACTTATAAATGTTAAAAATCATAGTTCTTACATCAGATTCCTGTCGATTACGTATCTAAGCTAAAAATGCGAGAGACTTTCAAATATAATAAAAATTTCACTTGTAGCAGAGAAATTCATAAATCTGATTGAAAATGGCATACAATAACACGAACCACTATGGGTCGCCAAATTGCAAGAACGCAAGTGGATACTTTGTATTCCGTCATTTAAACTCGCGTTTAAATGCAACTTTGCCAAGTCCGACATGATGGAAAGTGGAGAACTCCCGAAATCCGACATTTGCAGAAAACATTTCGAAAAAATCTACGAGAAGAATGCTAAATCCTTATATTTCAACCTAGAATTAAGGATATATCCTCAAAATGACAATTTATTAAATTATGTCAAAAATTTCCAAGACTAGATCTGTAAACATTGTTATATAAAACAATAAATAAACAAGGATAGATTTTGAAGATTACGATTTTTCAATTTACCGAGGAAATATTGCGATTTTTTTCGTAATATTCAGCAAAAACTGCGACATACTTTCCCTATCGTTGGAAAAAACTTTTATAAAACACCAAGTACTTTTTTGCAAGTTTGGAAACCCACTTTCCGATAAAAGCCTATGAAATATATTTGTCTCGCAGAGGAGTGATACCCTAAAAAGTTAAAAGAGTTAGAGAAAGGATTAAGTGGTGAAGGAGAGACAGTCGAGAGGGGGAAGGGAAGGAGAGCCGAACGCTTTCTTGTCGAGCTATTCAGGGACGCCAGACATGGACCAGCAAACGATTCCTCCCTTTGGGGCGAGGCGTTTACGGAGGAAGGGGGAGAGCACCCATATACACACAAACCGCGAACGAACGTCGTAAGGACTGGTTTGCCATGTCGGATGTGATCGAAAGTGGTACCATTTGAGGCAGCGGAGAAAAAAAAAGGAGAGTCGGGGGCCACGGAGGTCAATGATGTAGAGGAGGCCACGTACTAAAACACGGCGCGGAGAGAAAGGGCGTGCCCACAGAAGGACGAAAAAAACTGTGAAAAATGAACGTCGAAATCCACGGAGAGCACAAGTACAACGTTTCTTTCGAAGCGAAATGTATGCTTACATAGAACAGGGGAGTCGAAAGCGTACGAGTCGGGACAGAAGAGAACAATGCCTCCAAGGTGGCCGCGAATGTTGAGAAGGATACGGTAACAAGTTCTTCGTAACTTTCAGTTGGTTTTTTAAACTCACCGTGAACTGAGATTTTTTCGCCGTTGCTTAACAATGTCTCTCGTTATCTCAGCCTTACCGACGATGGGACAAAGAGTCGCGTTTATTCCATGCTCCGCTGTCGCATCCAACGGAATGGAAAATATGCAAAATTTTATTCCAGGGACAAATTTCACTGAAAAATCCATGCATCGTCAAATCTTTATAGCGAGCGTAAACTGGAAGTTGATGGTTTGGACGCGTGTCAATTCTGTGTAGCTGCTATCAATATGGAGCCGACAAAAAGGGAAATAAAAAATTTGAACAACCACTTAGGCCGAGAGAGGTTTCGGAAGAAATATTGTACAACCGAAACGATTAAATTAGCCACAGATCGCCTAGCTTTCCAAAAAGGTTCCTTTAATTTGTTGTCGATTTTCCGTAGTGAACTTACCTATAGCAACATAGGCTTGAGGGAACCGCTCATTAGGAGCCTTAGTTCAGAACCATATTCTTGTAGACTGAACGACGCACTATATACGGAAGGGGTCCTAGAAGACACTAACCTGAATTTCCTATAAATAAAAATCTGCCACTCCCTATTTTCGGCGCTCATTATTGTAGATTCGTTCGCAGCTTGGATATTGTCTCGATTCGCAAGCGTTAAGAAAAAATGTAGCTTGAGTTTCGATGCATAGAAAGGGAAAGGCCATTAAGCACTCGTTATGTAAAATGAATTGAGAAATGACGTCGCTCAGAATCTTTGAAAGGCGAGGTCATTGACAATTGCCGCCGAGGCCGTTCTAATAAAAGATCGCGATGAAATGGAAAGAGAGAACACGAACAGGTGTATTAATTGAGCGAAGGGAGATATAAAACGATCTCGCAATAATTTGATGAAATTATACAAATTATTTATCTTTATCATTAACTTTCGTCGAACTCAAGTTTTATAAAAAATCTTCTTTAAAAAATGCGAGGAAAATAGTTTGATACGCGATTGTGACGATTCCCATCGTTTCACGGATGTTAACTGAAACCCCCCGCGGTAGAAAATCAAGGACGACTTTGTTTTTTGTATATTTTATGTCTTTACCTCGCAAGTCACCGTTGTCTATGATGCAATCTCAACTTCCTTTCGAACTCAGTAACGATACACTTTCTATAAAACGAAATGAATGAGGGAGAGGGAAGGGCAGAACATTAAGGGGAGGAAAAGGAAATGAGCGATGGGGTGAAAATGAGGAGAACCAGTTGGTTACCCCCTCAGCAGACTCACTTCTCTGCTGGAAACTTAAATGCAACTGCAATAAAGACGGCCGCAAAGGAGCCTCCAAATGGTTCGTCGATACAATGTGATATTTCTCTATACCACAGGCTCACACCAACTTCTGAACAGGATTTGAACAACTATTTATGAACACTCCTCACTGTTTTAATTACAAACCTGCCTAAATAAGTATGCTTTTCCGCGACATTGGCTACAGAATATATTGAACGTAAATTTTTTGTGGTATTCCCATTTATGTCTTATATTAAAAATATGAAGACTGGGATCATATATGCACCTGCTAAGTGGACTCCGTCAAAGCAATTGGCCCCCCGAGTCAAATTTTTACAGCACAAATATTAGATTTGAAAACGGGAACGGTGTCCCGTCAGATGCATGCATTCATACCGGATGAAATTCGCGATGCTTTCCCTAAGGACATTAAAGCAAAGCATTCCGTTAATTTCGTTTCAGATGAAAGGCCACGGTCGACTTGTTTCGCATTCCACACCCTCCTACCACCCTCCACCCGAAAAAAAGGGCGCGGTTAAGTGGAAGAAACCACCACAATGACCTAGATTAGCCTCATTTCAAACATGGGTCTGCTAAAATCAATGGCGTCCGCCATTTACAACCTCGGTGTCGATGAGATGATAACGACTTCGGTAGAAATCACGGATTAGAAAATTGATTTGATTCGAGAACCTTCCTTCAGTAAATAGTACATTTGAAAAATTATTTTTTTTCGCAGATTTTCACCCTTAGAAATTTTATAGCCAAAATCATGCCGAAAAGCAAATAATTCCATTTTTTCAAGTTTACTTAAGCGGAACAAATGAAACCCAGTATAGCAAACAAATGATGCAATATCAGAAGCGCGTCTTCTTTGATTGCATTCTTGGCAGATTGGAAACAACATGTTCGTGGCATAATAATAATAATCTAAATATAATAAAACCCTTATTCTCTTGGTCACTCTGTCCGTAAAGCTCAATATCTCAGCCGTTTCTTCGGCCAGTTCAACCAAATTTTATAGGATTGCTATACTATCATTTTATAATAAAATGGTCTAATTTGTTTTTTATGTTGTTTGATTACAAAGCCCGTTTTAAACGGGCTAGTTCATTTTGTTTCTTATATTAAGTCTTGAGGATTAATATGCCTTGTGGCCTGTTTTTTATGTAAATAAATTTGTATAGTATTTAACAGATGCTATACCAAAATTTGCCTTTGAAAATTCTAATTAACCATGATATTCAATAATCCGTCACTGCCCAAGTCCCAATTATCCGTGATAATTTGGAAATGGGTACATAAAATATATTAAATCCTACGAATAACTTCTAATATTATATGCATAACGAGCCCGATAATATTTTCCAAAATAATATTTAAATTAAGATAGATTCCGAAGTGAAGACCTATAAGGCCACGAAGAGACATCAATGAAAGTGCACACTCATTTGCTTTTATCCAGTTTTCTAGTCAAACGAAGCACTTAAATTTTGTCTCAAATCCTTAAAAAGACCGAAGAAAGTAAAATAGAGCCGGAAATTTTGCACGAAATTATAGAGAAATTCTCCTCTCCCGTGACCAAATAACTAACGCAATCGGGCCATGAGGCAGCGAAAGCTCTCATTCCAAAACACCTGGCCGAGTCGGCGAGATGTACGCCTCCTTCCCGCGTGCTTTCATAACACCATGACATTCAAACAGGTGGTTCGCCGGATTTTATCCCAACACGCACATCCATAAACCTATCTGATGCCAGGAGAGCCTTAAATTACGCTTCTCCGAAATCAATATATATATCAAACGCGAGCGCATTGCGAAAGAATAAGCAAAAAAGCTATATCGCGAGAAAGCTTTGTTCCTTTTTATAAATAAGAGCCACACGTAAGCATGAGAATCACTTTGCGGCGATCTCATTTAAACCTGAAAACGCGCCACTCGATGCGTGATATAATCTTAAATCATGTGAGGCGTTCAGGTGTTCTCGTTAATCGGGGAAAGTCACAGCGGCTATCATTTTCAAGGCAATCAAAGAGCGGAAAGCGGACCGTCTCGAGGACGCGGGGCGCCATAATTTGAGCCGAGAACCATTTGGGCTCATTACGGATCTCACTTCAACGCCATCTTCGGACCACGCGATAAGGGGTATTTCCGCCAAATTTTCGACCGCGGATAATTTACGAACTGGCTTCAAAAGTAAAGGTCCCTTGTTCAATTGTATTTAATGGCTCATTATTATAACTAGGAAGGGAGGAGGTGGGAGGGAGGGGGGGGGGACGAAGGCCCACCACTTTTGTCTTCCTCTATTTCACTGCAATGAAATTCGGGAATTTTTTAAGAACAAATTGTCTACAGACTTGTTTTAAGTAAGCAATAAGACTTTTTTTTAAATCACTTTAATGCATACTTATCATTTTTACAATTACATGAGCCCGTGAGACTCGTTTCTTGGAAATGCTAGGGGGTTGACTGAGTTTGTATAATCTGCCAATAGATGTAATAAACTGTCATCTATTTGCTATGAAGTGTCTTTCTACAAATTTGAGTGTATTTTGCACTCTTATTGTGATATGAATTTGAGTATACAAATATAGTAAGGATAAACGAGAGAAAAGTTCTTCGGTGAATATTTTGCCTTTCTAGTATATTACCTCAATATAATCAGATTAACTATGAAAATGTGAATTTAAATTCTTACCATTTACTAAATATAACAAAATGCCTAGTACGAATAATTGGGACTTTTGTGAAATCCTAGATAATGATCCTCTGAGACTCCTCCCCTAGATGGTGCATAGGACAAAAGTAGCTTGGTTTCCTTGTGTTACACAAACTACATGGAGAGGAATAAAAGAAAAAAATTCAAGACTTACTAAGAGAACACATAAAGAACCTCATCTCGTGCACCATTTTTACTTCAAAGAGAGCGATTTCTGGAGAAACGAGGGCTGTTTAATATCACCTCTTATAGTTGACCCTTTTATTAATGGAGGAAGGACACCTTTTGCCAAAAAATAAAAATCAGTCTAAGTCTGTGAAAGGTCTCTTCCATTGAAGGATGTAGAGAGTTATCCAATTTAGGGTAACTATTTTGAATACTAAAAACTATGATAAAAATACATATTATAAAATTGCATTGGCTTTTCATTGCAAATCCATCTTATTTACTACTTTATGCTAAAAATATGACAGCTTACAAAGTATCTCATTATTGTTAGTGATATTTTCATGCACTCTACCTCTGTTACCCTACTATCTGGTGAGTTGCAGATTACAATTCAAAAATAATAACATACATTTTAAAATTCGACTTCTTAAATCTTTTTTCTTACTATTTTTCATCTATTGTATCAGATACTAATTTTGCCTTATTTTTTGCAGGTAAATACAATTTCTTTATGCCTTAAAATTTACTGGGGTCGTTTATTCCTCCTCTGCCGTTGCTGGATTTTGGTAAGTCAATTCTCATTGCTATTTTCAAATTCATAGTGTAATTTCAATGTTTACCGTATCTTGCCTCTCCGGGTACTGCAAAGCGCATACGAAAGCATGCCACACGGTGCCAAAAAATAAATGGTATCTTCCGGAATTATACTCTCCACAGGAGCTGCACATGAAAACAGACATTCTCGTTCATCTAATACGTAACTAGTTCGTAACATAAAGCTACCCTATCTACTTTTGAAACAAACATTCCGTTCCGGCAAATGGTCGCAAACGATGAATAAGCCCCGGTTACGTATCGGCGAACGACAAGGTCGAGTGATCGATCGGGATAGTGAGACTCGTATGTGCAGCCAATTCCATCGGATTCCTTAAGAATCTTCCCACGTGCATCCGCAACACTGCACATGAGGAAGAATTATGGTAGCACCAGGGGAGCTTTGCTTATCTTTCACGAAAAGTTTTTGCCGCGATTTTCTCCCGTTTCCTAGAGAAAACAAGCGTTTCGAGTGCCTTTTCCGAGGCACTCGGAAACAAATCTAAAAAGGACGCGGGTTAAGAAGAGAACGAACACGGGGCGAAGGGAGGCAGGGCGCACCCACCTTCTCCAGCCTCCGCAAGCGAATCCGGAGACGAATAACATAATTCGTCAATCGTCTCTCCTTCGGACAGATACGCGCTTTATCACGAACTCGGCATCGCATGACTTTCTTATTGCTCCAATATGTGGATATTTACGCAGGTTTAGAGAAAAATCGGAACGGTTAATAAAATAAAAATTACTGTTGAGGTAAAATATAAATCCATAAAAATAAAAGGCGCAGTATGTTCCAGAGGAGTGACGACGTACTTGACGCTTGAGTAGAGGGATAATAGAGATACGTTTACGATAAAAGCTGGCGTTAAAACTGGCTTTGGGTGGTCTGCCTTTGCAATTTCTAAATGAAACCGCAAAAGCCTGTCGCTCGCGGACGATGCTTGGTTTAAGCTGTCGATTTGAAATTTAATAACTTCTAATGTTATCAAAAATACGCACAACGATTAAATGCATGAATGCGTGGGATCGACCTCTTATGTTCCTCCGTTTAAAGCTGAAATAAAACGAGAAGTAGTCGATGCGAGTAAAACTAAATCGAATAGATATAAAACTAAAAAGGTTTCAAATGCGCATTTTCTGCGATTTTGATCAACTAGTTTCTTTTTCAATGGGATGCACGCTTCACATTTCTCTAACATTATAAGTAGGCTTGGTAGAATTCGACGCTCATTTTTTTTTAAATCGACGATTTAAAACGTTTATTTTCCCGAGATATTTTCGACGAATATCGATGCTTAAATATAGGCTTGATAGTTTTCGACGTTTATTTTTATCAAAAATCGACGTTTAGTTTATTACATTTTACTGTGATTAATAGTTTTCGACCTTAACTTTTCTTAAAAAGCGATCACTACCATTGTTTATTTTTCATAAAATCGACGGGATATATCAACATTTATTTTTATACATTTAATTAGGCGTTTTAGTTGACAGGGTGCTTTTGGAAATGCCATAAGGCCATCTGACGATCGGTACTCATTCTTCAGTATGGGGAAACCTTTCATTACGCCTGTTGGAGAGAGGTCGGCAGATATCGTCGCGCAGAAGACGCAATAGACGTCCCCCGACTATTTGGTAAATGGAGTCCCAAGTACGTAGGGATTATCGAATCGGGCTGAGGGCCGAGAAAGAGCGCAATAATCATAATATTTTGTCCCTTACCTTGGAATCCAATGGCAGCTAAGTATGTGCCCTTGAGACAGTGACATAAGCGACATTGGAAAGTAAATTCCGAATGTTTGTGGCCGTTTGGTATGACAAATACAGACTGTCTCTTACGTTTTGGATGTTTGGTGGTAAAATATGTTAAGTTTGAGAGCGTACTGTGTGTGAAACTGCACCAGCAAGCAAGAGAGAGAGATAACAAAATTTTAAAATCATGACGCATAAATTTCGTAGAAAATGTAGAGGTGAAAATCGACACTTACCGACAATTCATTTTCGTCGAATTTAAATTTTTAAAAAATTCGATGTTTATCGACATTTATCGATTTAAACCGAATCCTACCAAGCCTAATTATAAGGTATCATGATACAGCAACCCTTTCATCCACTACTATAAAGAATTATAGGTAAATAAATATTAGTAAAATTTATATTATTACCCTGAAAGGTTCCAAGAGCGAAGGGCACTATTGAAGTTAAATAGTATAAAGAGGCAGCGCCGGGTTTGTTTCAAGCACATGCCCCAGGCAGAATCTGCCTACAATTCTTTAGACTGGTGAGTGAAAGGGGCGCTCTATCACAATAATTCGTAACGTTCGAGAGTTGCGAACATACGCATTTTAGTTTGCTAAATATATAAAATATTGAAATATAACTTGTGGACCTTTAATGCAGTTCCAAAAGGAAACAAAAATTTATCGATTAAGGAAACAACATTGAGGAACTTATAGATAATTACCGATCTCTTTTTATGGCTGAAAATAAATTCAAGAATAAGCACTTGAAAAAACAAGTACATAATTAGGATTTTATCTTAGGTATATCCCATAGCCATAACTTATCTTATACCCAAGTATGTACTTATTTTTTCAATTTCTTTTTCTTGAAAATTGAGGAAGTTGAAAGGAAACAATTATCTGGTGAACAGTGCAGTGTTGAAAGAGTAATTTTACAGGCTTGGCAAAGTACGCCAGATGTATTTAATTCGTTAACTAGAATTGTAATTACAATTTTAAACATATTTTTCTCGATTTGTAATTACATAAATTTAATGTTAGAAACAAATTAAAAGAAGAAGATTTAGCAGCTTGTGTCAGTCTTCGGTGGAAAAAATTCATACCAAACTCCAAAGAACTCTCATCAGAAATGATTCAAAAGAGTCCCAACAAATAAACACATTAATTTGATTTGCGCATTTTTCCAATTTCGTAATTATGTATTTTTTCCTTGAAAATTATAAATACGCAAACCTTTGTACAATAAATTTATATAGAATAAATCCATAAGTGAAATTTATTAATAAATGTATGGCATACCTGAGACTATGATAGGCATTTTATATTTTTGGCACGCTAATGAAAACCTATTAGCCATCTCTGGTATAGGTAAACGCGCGATCAAATTTGACCGTATCGCTGATTTTGTTTTTACAGTTTACACCGAGAGTTGTAACGTCGTCCTTTAAGTAAATCGTCATTTACAATGAACACTCCTCACAAGATTACGATACACCTAGATGGTCACGACTCTTAAAGGGTAATCTTTCAAACAATTTATCCTTAATTACATTTAGCCTTAGAAAGAGTCAAAATTGATAAACTCATACAAGCATACATTCCAGCAATTTTACGCAACCTGAGGTGATGGAAGGACAGTGTAGGGTAAAGGGAATACGGATTTTTACGAGAAAATTATACCAAGTTTTACAATGTAGCAAACTGGATAAATAAGGCTGGATTTTATCTCATTAAATGAACGGAAAACTTCGAGGCTATGTAAGAATGAGGATGAAAACCTGTAGAGCGGAAACACTTCGGTGAAGATGTGCAATCATTTTGACTGGTTTAATAGGATGAATTTTTTCCCCAAGAGTACTGCCTCCGATGTCCTGCTGGCCTGTTTCACATTTGCATTTATTAAATCGGCAACATAGGGGAAATATTCCGCGAAAATTGTTGTAATATATGCACACAGTGTAATTACATCAACTCCTACTTAAATAGCGTCGGCATTAACATATTTCTTGCGTAAAATAATGCCATATAAGCATAATGCAGTCTACTAAAATAAACTATTGTCTACAAATTAATATTATTGGTGACAATTAAGTATGGTTCGATCAAACTTAAAAAAATAATTTAAAAAACTTCATAAAGATGGCACTACCTGAAATATGAGATTATTTTATTGAATAAAGGAAAATGAACAAAATAACTTTCTTTAAAAACTGTCGACTAAAAACACAAAAACCATGTTATGAGCAAAATAAATCATCCGCCATTAAAATCAAACAGCTCCTTGCACAATATTTTCCGACGTGTTATGCAGACTTCTAACGCATACCAAAATTTTTTCGAAACCGCTTTAACCACCACGATGGCATGGCTGCGGCTTTGAAGATGTCGTGATATCGGGGGAATTTAAATAATCGGAAACAAAATAGAAAGTTAAGAGGGAGAGGAGGGGCGGTCGGTGCAGCTGAGGAGGGCGGCAATAGAGGAAGAGCGGGGAGAGGCGAAAGGAGAGGCGGAGAGACGAGTTTTGGAGAGGGCGGGGGTGAGCACTCTTTTCAGGACACTGCGAAGCGGATGCTATATTAGACATTGCTCTTACCTTATACTGACCGCGAATTTTATAAATTAAATTTCGCGTGGAAACGTTTAGGACCATGTTCCGTAAGTAGATTCGTACGGAGCTTTCGCATGATTCAAGCGATCCTTGAGGTAATGGCGTTTTTAGTACGAAAAATCACGATAGAGTGAGTGAGAGAAAGAGACGATAAATTTAGAGCAGAGGATATTGAGATTGAAAATAGCGACGATAGGTTGAGGGTAGGTTATGTATAAACACGCATACGAACAATTATAAAGCAGGTTCAGTCATGAAAATCGGAATGAAATACATTAAATGCAAATCAAATAGTCCCTTAAGGACTATAACAATAACTGCAGTATCCAGCGAATGAACTTCACCCTTTTCAAATGAGTGCCTGGCAAGAATTCAAGAAGCAATTTAAAAAATTTTACTATTATTATTTTCTTAGAAGCCAGCGGTTCTATATGAACAACGAAGTCAAATGCAGTACAACTGCAATAACAAAAACATCTTAAATAAATACTGTGAATAATGAAAAACACATCTAATTATTGTTCAAATTTGAATGGAACCGATACAATGCAGAGCACTCGGATAGTCACCCCCTTCTAATAACCGAAGTTGGTAGCTAGCTGTCTGTTTCGGTTTCATTCTGCAAAATGTTTTTCGAACCTAAAGATATATTTGGAAAGATTCCCAAAATTACATTTTACAAGTTGAATGTTTATACCGGCACTGTAGCTGCATATTCATTTTTCAATAGATAGGCCAAAAAAGTATTTTTTTAAAAGTCGTGATTCTTATTAATTACTTGAGATGCAAAATGTGTCTTATTAGGTCAAAATACAACATTTTACCGCTTTTAACTGACTACATAGTATCTCCTTTGGACTAGCAAAGAAAAGAAAATGTTTGTATCTTAACACAAAGTAATTTCAATCTTCGAAGAAAAGGTCTCACAAGGATTACTGGGAAGACCTGAAAAGCCAGTCATTAATGTCTCTCATGAACTGCAATGTTAAAATAAGAAACCCCACTCTTCCCTCTTTTCGTGTTCCACATTTCTTTAGCCCAAGTAATTTAGTTTCTCGAGTGGGGCCGGTTCTACATTAACCTGTTACAAGAAACTATTGGCTGTTAGAGGAATTCGCTCAAACTATATCTGCAAGACCAAAAAGAAAGCGGCAATCGCTGTAGGGCTGACGTCTTATCTCTTTAATATATTAATGAGAATGTATGCCATAAAAGAATACGAGATAAATTGTCTTCTCATGGACCAATTAATAGAGCAATCTTGTGGGACACAACGTTTCATGATTATTTCATCACATTAATTCGCGATTAAGCTATGATTGCTCAGCCGGAAAATTATAAATTCGAGCACATGCTATTTGGAGGAAAGAAGCTTATTGAATTTAAAAGCATGTTGATTATCCTATGCTTTGAGGTGCCCTTAAAATCAGTTAAAGAACTTGATGGCTTATTTACCCGAAAGAATACGTTGCTTCGTCATTTCTCGTATCACTTGCAGCTCGTTAATTTTCATCACGTTTATTTGCATAGAAATTAATATGCGTAAATAATTACCTATCTTCTCCTATACAAGCCCTGTTATTACAGCGCACTAACACATTTTAAACGCATACGTTAAATCAATAGCAACTGTTCATTTGATTTTATGGTTGCGGTCGACTCTGAAATTAAGTTATTACTTCCTATAAAAACACAAATATCGGCAGATATCATTTGAAAAATCGGAGACAAACGTTTTATTTTTCAGAATAAAGTTTGGCAAGAAGCGGCAGTAAAAAACTTTTTAAATTGAAATTGAATTGTCACTAAAGAAGTGAAAACGAAAGCTGGAAATTAGGCGCGGGCACAATTTCCCGCGGGGTTTCCTTCAAGAGAAGGAGAAACCGCAATGACATTGAGACGCGACAGGTGCTCCGCTAAAGCCGACCGCAATTGTTCAATCATAGATGAATAAAAAGAATCGAAGAAAGGAAATAGGGCACCAACAACACCGATCGGAAAAAGGATTGAAAAAAGATCTTTTTAACCAAGCGGAGAGTGGGAGAGAGACACGCACCTAGCTCCTCGCCTCCACTACTATCAGAGACTCTCGATAAAACTCCTCGACCGGATGGCGATTCGAATTAAAGGAAAAGACAAAAGCGAGCATTTCGAGATTTCATTAATCAAGCTGCTCGAATTCAGATTGTGATCTCTCGGTGGGTGAGAAAAGAGTCCAACACGTGTCGGACAGCCTCCTCTCCCATTTGGCTGCGTGCGTAACTTACTGGTAGGGGTTGTTAAGGGACGAGTGTGTAAGGGGGCGGTGTGGTGGGGAGGTGTGTGGGGGAGAGGGATCTTGTATGGCAGGGGGCGATACAGCGGAAGAGAGGATGCGGGGACAAGTCGGGAGGGAGGCGTACGCGTGGGTGAGGTATCAAGTGGATGACGGGAGGGGGCGAGGGAGGTGCGGGGGCAAGTGGGGAGGGAGGATCGGGAACCGCCGGGAAGTGTTTTATGGGAAGGTCGAAGCACTGCCAGGGTGGGTCATATAACATGAGCGACGAGACCACGCGAACCGAGAAACAAACACATCCGCGTGGGAGGAAACGGGATTTTTTGGAACGCTGCCCCAAAGAAGAAAATCAACCCTAATCGTGTCGGAACAACACCACTGCCGCTGCATATAATACGATACCTTCACAGAAACAGCCATGGTTTTTTTGCTTGTTAACTAATACTGGAAGATCGCTACGAGACAGGGGTAGGGACTTTATTCAAGGCAAATGAAAGCATGGGCGGCTATAGGACTAAAATAACCGATTAATCGAGCAATTGGGGAGCTCTAATTTCAGTTTATTATCAATTCAGAAATTATTTAGTTGCGATTCGTTTCGTCGAGGTTACGGCTATTATTAAATTCTTCCCGAGGAGGAGAAATCTCGGATAAAAATTATATTTAAAAAGGAATTGTTCTAAAAAGAAACGAACTCTCACGACCCCCACCCCTTAAATCACGCATATAAAAACGCAACGATGCACAGGAAAGAAGTAGAACAGAGATTATGAGAAGGATCGTAGAAACAGAAAAACAGAGGAACTAGACGAACGGATAGCAGCTTAAGCAACATGAGGGGTGAAAAGCGATTGCCGTGATTTCAGCAGAAGAGTCTTCGAAAGAGCGTTCGAGAGAGAAAGGTAGAGGAGGAGGGAGAGGAGGAGAGAGGTAGGGAGGGCTGGAAGGTGACGGTCGGTATCTGCCAAACGGCAGGTTGTAAAAGTTAATCACGACACACCGCAGTAAGTTCGGGTGGACCACTTTCGCCAAAGTTTCGGAGAGAGGCATTTCTGCGAGTTGGAAGAGAGAGAGAGAGAGAGAACTAGAGAAAGGAAAGGAAGTAAAAAAAATAAAGAGGTGGGGAGATCGCGGGTGACAGCTAGTGGCGGAGGGAGAGAAATGGAGAGACAGGGAGATAGAGAGTGTGAGAGAGAGAAATAGGAGGGAAGAGGCCGAGCGAATGTGTAATCAGAGAGGGAGAGCGGCGAAGAGGAAGCGGCAGAGGAGGAGGGGGAGAGAGGATGAAGGGGGAGGGGAGGTCGGCGAGAGGAGAGGGCGGGGGTGTGGGGGTGACAGTGAATGATGGTGGCGACCGAGGCGAAGGTAGAGGGAGCAGCAACTCGGAATGAAATGAATCGGCGAAGGTTTAGAGGCAAGCGAGGGAAGTTACTAGCAGTTTTATGAGGCGTCGTAAAAATTAATCTTTCGCGACAAACTGCCACTGTCAGTGCATAGCGAGACATGATGACTTTCGAGGATTACTACGTCAAGAGCAAGTTCACTTTTACGAAAAACTATTACGATTGGATCGCTTCCAATTCCTTCTTAAATACCAAGGATGACAAATTTTCGCAAGGCTCAGATTAAAGCGAGCAAAAAAACTACATGTCCTGTTAAAAATCGTTATATTTACGGCAAGGTAAACGAGAGGAAGGGACGGAAGAGACGGACGAATGGACCAATATGGCGGGAGTTTAAAACCAAGCTAAAATTTGGATTCGAATCGTAGACAGAGGGTGATTTACAATGAGTTCGGGACAAATATTATATATCAATTTCTCTGCAATAACAATCAGGACATTAACGTGTCATACACAATTTACTTATTTGGGAAGAATTTATTCTGAGACAAAAAAATATGAACTCACGGTCTGTCCACAGTAAACCATTTAAATCCGGAGAAAGTTACAATCAAATGTTTTTATATACGGGACTGATTTTATAAATTAAAAGACAGCTTGAACATTAACAACATTAGCATAGTAAAAACACCTATATAATTTGACTTGTAGAAAAAGTGCAACTATAAAAAAGAGGTCAAAGTTGGTGGCGATGAGGAAAATAGACGGAAATAAGGGCAAGGAGATACAGATGAGGAAGGACGACGTTAGAGTAAAAATGGACAAATGAGATGATTGATAGACGCTAAACGAAAGATGAAAGAGAGAAAAGAGTTTGCACAGAGCGAGGGATGGAGAGGAGAGGAGGAGAGGGAGGGATGAAGCGTGAGATGGGGTTTACAGCCCAGAGGGACCCGCCCTTCTTTTTTCCCACTCCCGACTCTCAAAGGACTCGGGCCGCTCAGGTGTAGCCGTCGGAAGCAAGCATACACACGCACTCTAGCGGTATCGAAGATACGCTTTCCCTCGTAACTCCATCCACTCCCATTCGCCAAACCCCCTTCTCTCCCTCTCTTCTCCCCCGCCCCTCCCCTCCGACCCCTTCCCTCTCCCGACCACCGCTTCATCAACTGCCTCTGTCACACTCATCCTCTCCCATCCCCAGCGAGACACCAAAGAGAGAAGAGTTTTCTCCTCCGACCAAACGATACCTCCCGCGTCTCCCTTTGCGTCTCACCAAAAGACGGCTCCTCTGTATCTCTGCCGCCGAATCCGTCGCTCTTCCCCGCGCGACAACGCAAGATTCAAAGGCGATTCGATCAGGACGCGCATCTCATTAATTTCTTCATTAGTTCCACATGTAAGGAGTAATTTTGGGCGAGCGAGTCGTGTTGTTAAGCGGAGCTTAATATGACATTTACGAGGAGATTATAACGAACACGTCCCAGTCACGTGATCAGCAGTGCAGATAATATTTTCTTTGGTAAATATTTGCAAAAACTCGAAGAGATAATGGTGATGGCTACCAATGTTTTAATCGGGTAAAGATAAATGAGAAAAATTCGTATAATTTAGGTATCTGCTTAAACATGAATTTTTAATATATATGTCAAGAATTGTTAGCTAATTAAGAAAACAGCAAATTTGGCACTAAATTAGGAAGAATTAATATTAAAGTTTTTAGAACATTGTATTCTCGTATAGTTGATTTGGTAGTCATCGCGGCACAAGAAAAATCTTACTCAGTTTAGCGTAATACGAAAATATTTCAGAGTCAACTAAATAATATCATATGGAGACACGGAAATAAAGCTACTTATACCGTTGATTACGTATTATACTAATTCCAATACACTAACAACAAAGGCACAAGAAATTCCCTAAATACAGTCATTATCATTGTTCTTAAATGCACAATCGTACAATAACACACTCTACTAAACTGGTCCAAACATTTCATCAACTATTCAAGTTACTCTAGGGAACATGAAAGTAAAAACGCAAATATAAAATAATATAATATAGAGGGGAATCGGATTTTAGGGGTGTGGACTTCTACGAAGCATATCCGCGTTCAAAGCTAGTGTGCCAATGATTTTGAAATTGGGGCCATCTCGTCCGTAGTGGGTGATAAAAAAAGCCAGGTATATAGTGCCGTCCTTCGCGAGAACGACAGGTGCATTCGATTCAATATAGGCATATTAAGATACCGGTTCTCCATCCTCGGCGAGGAAATGCGCGTTTATGACATCGCATAGTGGAATGGCGAGAATGGGTAGTAAAAATAAGCTAGGTGTCGGGAAGCAGCTAGAATATATAGTAAAAATAGTAATCTATAAGTATGACATTTAAGAGAGTCTATAAATTCTTCGTTTGAGAAAAGGATCGAATAAACTTTCTATGATTTACACATTTTATTAGTGAGAAAGTTAAAACAAATTTACAAGTGGAAAGAAAAAATAAGCCGTTTGCAATCAAATCCGAGTCAACTCATGCGAAAATATTTTCGGTGGAATAATTAATGATCCATTAAAAAGTTGACAACTGATGTTTGGTAAAGGGAGACATTTTGTCGTCAAAATAATCTCATTCGTAGATTTATTCAAGAAGTTACAATATAAAATTACGAGTAATGGCACGAATCCGATGAAGTAAAATAAAACTACTGCGTGCTTATTACTAGAACAGAATAAAAAATGCCTCATATAAATTCTTTTTCTATCAAGAAGGGATAGTTTAACGTCAGACGCCATCCCTCCATATTATAAATATTCCTCAGTCGAGCTTTTGACTCTCTAATGGGATCCGGTTTTCAACGCCAAAATCTCACTGCCCACATTTGGGGGACCAAAACTATCGCATTTTCTACGAACATCTGTGAAACTATTTTAACTATTAGAAATAACTGTTCTTTTCTGGCCTCGTTAATAGTATAGAAGACCACAATAGGCAGTGATTTAACGATATCCGATACATGACCTGATTCGTTGGTTTAATTTTTATTCTTCTACACCCTGCAAATCTTCCCCAGGAATGGAGTTTTCGAAACACTTTCATAGGCGAGCCCGCGTGTTCGAGACGCCCCAAATTCACCGTCTCAGTCTTCCTCCTCGATAACTATCTCATCCACATCGGCCAACCAACTTTTCCGCTACAACTCTCCTTCCTCAAATGAATCGTTTCCGCTTTGCGGACCGGGTTTTTTTTTCATGGCACCATCTTCCTTGGGACCCAAATCCTTCGAGCACGACACGCACACGGCTTCTCCCCTCCGCTCCCTCTCCCCTCCTTTCCTCCCCGCCCAGAACCCGCCACTCCTCCACACTTCTCGCCCGCGCCTTACGACCCAAACTTCCAAGCCAAACATTAACTCCATCAGCACGATAAACATCTCTGCCCTTAAAGGAATATCCCATGAATTTACTGCGAGAGCCATTCCATAAAAAACTGGCGAATAAATAAGCCGACTTTTTCAGTCTCTTAGAACTTAATATTCTACACCTATGCACGGTTTTCCTACTCCAACATCTTGCACCTCGACAGGACGTCGGCCCGCGTACACCGACAAGACGACGATGGGTAAAAAGAGACGACTGAACCGTTCGATGCTCCACTACATCGGGAGGGAGACGCCGTGCCGCGGGCTTCCATTCGCGCCGTGTTGATACGAGGCGGAACAAGGCCTCTCGGGAAAGATCCCTAGCAGAGGGAAATGGAGGAGATAAAAGGCGATCGGAGGAAAGGGGAGATAATAAGGAGTTGCGAGACATAGAAGAAGGGGAGAAGAGAGAAAAACGAAGGTGGGGGAGGGGGAGGTCATCCCTCTCGAATACAAACGCGTCTCGTAAACACAGGTCGAGAGTAGAGAAAGTGCGCGGGAGGGGATTTCCTCCCCCAGTCACCTCCTCCACCGCCCCCCCTTTCCCTCCACCCACCCTCTATCGAATCTCTCCTTCCCTTCGGTCCCACCGATGGAGGACTCCCGTTCCCCTGAATCCAGGGGACCCGGTTCCACGAGTGCCTCCTTTTACTCTCCGCGCGACTATCTCCACCTATCTTTTATTAATCAACCCGAGCACGACCATAATTCGACGGTGATAAATCAATTAAAGGATCGCCGCTCTTATATTTCTTCTCCCCCGCCGAGAGCAGAGACTGCTACGAGATTAGCGGACGTTTGTAATTGCTAAGGGCGAACTATAATCACGCTTAATGCATCATTAACTCATCTTCATTAGGTTGATGGGGAGCTAACAGCTTCGATTGATCGACTTGAATTAGCGCCGACCTCTCACATTCATTATGGACGATTTTGATGAGATATTGACGATAAATGGTTGATTTGGAATGCTGCTGCGTGAACACTGATCGCATTCATCAGACGGAGGGAAATACTAATAAAATTCACGCTTGCGATTATCCCGCGATGGAGATAAGACAGATTTATTACATAGCGATTCTGCAACGACGAAATTCTACAGAATTAAAAGTGGCGATCACGCAATATCAGGCTCTCCATATACACTCGTTC
This sequence comes from Tanypteryx hageni, assembly GCA_028673005.1. Classification (NCBI taxonomy): domain Eukaryota; kingdom Metazoa; phylum Arthropoda; class Insecta; order Odonata; family Petaluridae; genus Tanypteryx; species Tanypteryx hageni. The sequence goes on along the minus strand of CM054113.1, from coordinate 106,552,769 downwards.
ATTACGATTTTATTTCGAGTTTTGCATTCGATTTCATAACAGGATGTATAAGATAAAATTCCTGAATACATTAAGAAGATATAAGACAGTAACGGAGGCCTAATTTCTATATTCCATTCTCAATAAAGCATTATAATACAGAAAAATATTTGTATATATATATATATATATATATATATATATACACACACGATGATAAAATGTATTACATACCCTTGTCCGTTTTTCAAGCGTGGAAAAAGGGCCAGAGACATTTAGTACGGGCTAGGAAAAAAGTAGTCATTAAGTATTCTTACACCTTCCATCCCAGACAATTTAACGAGTTAAAAAAGCAATTCCATAAAATCGAAACTGTTTCACTCCCTCGAGCGAAAAGACAAAACTGAGAAATAAAAACGAGACATTTACGTCACGCTCCAAATTACTCCTCTCCATCGCCGGAAAACTAAAACTAAAGGAATCTAAATCGCAACCGATCTCCGCAGCTAAAAAAAATCTAAATGAGTCGATTAAGGACTCTCGCTCGCAAAAAAGAACGAACAAACGCGGCGAGAAGAACGTGCGACGAACGGCACCGACGCAAGGCGGCCGAAACGCTAAAATACGACCATCGCGCCACCACGGCCAAAAAAAACCACCGCTTCGATATGACGTCTTCCGGTGCGGTTCCGAAACGAAACGCGAAGATGACTGCGGGTTATTTTGTTTTTATGGTCCGGCCGAAGGCACGCACTAAGGCAAACACCTGTTGCGCTTCGGGGGAGAGGGTGGGGGCCGAAATCGCTCGCAACTCGCGCATTAACGCGAGAGTTACTCTCCCGCTCATTTTTTTCCCGTTTTCTCGGCGGGAGGGGAGAGCTGGGAGGGAAGGAGGGCGGAGAAGGAAAGAGGGCGGGGAGGTGGGGGATCTTCCAGACGGAGAGAACGAGGTGGGATGAGGGAGAGAGCACCCGCGAAGCGCTCTCCTGAACCGCTACTCGAGATGGTCCGCATTTATTTTTAGGAGCCAGAAGGACCCGTCCGACCGAAATCCTTCCGATAGCTCTCCTTCGCTCTCCCGCCGGCTGGAGGGAGGAATACAGCGTCCTTTTTTTCCTCCCCTCCAAAGAAAAGTGCCTCCGATAAGTGGTAATGCGTGGGTTTTTTGGGATGCGTCCCCGAGTCGTGACTGCTGTAGCCACCGCGAGATGACTGAGCACTTTAAAAGAAACGTCGGCATCCAATCCGAGAGAGATAAAAACATGGCAAAGACGAGAACGTTTTACGATTAAGTAATCATGACGCCCACGCCCTGATATTCAAGAACTCATTCTGCCAGATTATCCGTTCCTTCCTTAACATTTCTTATCCTAGAAAGATCAAAGTTACCATCGCAAAATTAACCTTGCATTACCTGTAGTAATCAATTTCGCGTATTTCTCCTACGCAGAGCCCGGACAAGGACTAGGCGAGCGAGGCGCTCGCCTAGGGCGCAGCACGCTTAGGGGCGCACCAAATGACAATTTGAACTTTTTAGCGTAACGGTTTATAACATAAAATATACCGAATTTACGCGCGTTACTACCTCCATCGCGTAGCTGCCCCACCTAAACTACGAGAAAATAAAATATTTTTTTCCTGATATGGCCACTACTAGGTATAATGGGAAAACCGCGTATTTAGGGTAAAAAAAAATCGTTCGAAAAGTCTGGGTAAATACGCTAGTAAATACGAAATTTTATATATTTTATTTCTACACTGTAAATAAATTACTGCTTTAAGAGATAGCATTGTGTACCGTATACTTTCATTAGAAGGGGGACGCAATTCTCAAACCTTGCCTAGGACGTAAAAATACCTTGTCCCGATTCTGCTCCTAGGTATTGCTTTCTTCGTGAAATAAGAGCAGAGAATGTTATGTCAAAAAACTGCAGCAAGGCCATCATCTGTTGTCACAATCTTCACCTGCGCAATACTTCTCTTCATTTAAGAAAACGTCTCATACACAAAAAATCGTTACAAACAGCGTTTAAAAATTATTTTAGGATAACTTACGTAAAATTTCTCCGTAGCTAAATTCGGTGATCTATACCACGCTTGCGAAAAAACAAAGCTCAAGGAGGGAGTGCAATTGCGGTAAAAATTATGAAAGTAGAGAAATCAATTTTGTCCTTCATATCAATTTACCGAGAAAATTCTTGCTTAAGCAACCTAAGCAGCAAAACGAATGAAAAGGTAAACAGTTCCTTTATACACGTAGCATATTTAAAAGAACATTTCGCCAAGATTACCATTAAAACACGATAAATCTTGGACACGATAGTAAAAAAAATTTTAGACCAATCACTTTCACTCCAATATTTAATGATTCTACGGTCAAAAGAGATATATTATGAAGAACATCAAATCCGTCCCTCCAATAAATAACGGCAGCGAGGATAATCAATTTATCAGTTGCCATTTCCACACATTACAAAATGTTTAAACGCAGCTAGTAATATCACTGGGAGTGCGTCACCGAATCAATAAGCTCTCCCAAATAGCGAATATAACACATTTTCGACAAATTTATTCGCGAGTTACGCGGCCTTAGTGCCACATCTGATTCTGGCATTCAGCACTTAATAATACGAATGAATACTTGTTAGCGGTTCATGCTCGAGACTTTTAAGTAACAAAACAGAAGAAAGGGCACACACCAATAAAGCAAGAAAACAACGGGTTGGAGAGGAGAATGTAAATGGGAAGAAAGGTGCTGGTGTTGTTGGCCAGACCTCAAAACAACTCGACCTCTCTCTCTCTCTCTTCCACCCACCTCACAGCTTCTACCCTCCGATTCCCACCTACTTTGTCTTCTCCCTCTTTTTCTCTCTCTCCTTCCCTCTCGTAATCCCGTCTCTCCGCCCCTTAACGCCCTCGCTCGGGCAGCTTAACAATTTCTCACACACATCGAACAGTTGTCGTGGTCAGACAGCTCTTCCATTGGGGGGCGAGTCTGCCTTGTTCTGGTGCCAGATACACTCTCAGGACCTTTAAAAAAGTCTTTCGTCGGAAGAGAACGACGCCCTTTGATCAGTGTTGCCATCGCAGATTTGTAAATAGCGCTAGATCCAACCTCTAAAGGCGCCAGATAGGTGCTAAAATTATAGTAAATAGCGCCAAAAAAGCGCTAGGTAGAAAAATCCCTCCGTTTATATATTTTTCCTAATTTATGTTGCCTATGTGCATCAGTAAATACTCGACACTCTTATAGTGGTGTTAAATGGACACAAAACTAGCTGAAAATAGCGCAAAACAGTTTTGATTTGCATTTTAACATTTATTTTTAAAATTACTTACAATCATCTCGGGCACTCAGGATTTGAAACGAAATAAGATTAAGTGGACGAATCTAAATTTCCCTGCCGTATATTATCGGATATATGCATATATTCAATCCAAAAATCAAATTTTTATTTTTTACATTTCTCTGAATATACAAAATACAAAAACAATGATACATGGAAGGGCAAGCAGGGCGACCATCCGGCGCCGAAGACCAAGGAATACAAAACAACATCTAAAAAAACTCATAATTTTAGTTGTATAAATTATTGTTTAATAAATACATAGATAAGAAACCTAAAGGCAATAAAAATGATAATAAAGTTAGGGGTTGACAATTAATTGAAAATATATGGGCAACACTGTTTGATTGAAATTCTTTGCCACTGAAGTACATTGACCAAGAAATTTAAAAACAACATTTCATTTCTTATATTCATAGCAAGGAACACAACTTGTCTGACTTAACTAACATCAAAGGAGCCATAGTAATTTTATAACAAAGTTTCCTATCTCTAGTCTGTCGAATAAGTGAATGAGAGAGCCAATTGTATATTTCATTAATAAGAAAACCGAGGTTCCGACGTAGGCATTCACGGACGGCATGTGAAGTTGCAAGCTTTAGAAAGTGGCACACAAACTTAATAAAAGGCAAATGGGGAATCTCTTTAGTCTTTAACTTTGCATACAATCCATTATTAATACGTCATTACAGATGAATTATTAGTCTCAAGAGCAACAAGTCTCTGCAAATCTAATTCATGAATTCTTAGGGATCTTTTTAAAGCCACGCATATTGTGTCTGCATTACATTCACACAATTCAATCAAATCAGAAGGCCTCTCGACTTGTCGCGAAAGTCTTTCTGCGGCCGAGCAACTGGACCCGCATTTTAGGGCAGAGAACCATTAAAGGGTCACATCGCATAGAATTTTAAATCCCATTGGGGGCCGCAGAATTTCAGTGTACGTTTGCGATATTGCTGCGCAGCTTTTCTTATTTAATCGCTGACCTTCAGGACAATTTTCATATTGAGTGTCTAACAGCCTATGCAAGTGGTGTACCGAGGGAATTTTTCGTTTGTTCTGGTTTTCCCAGCTACCCCATTCCATTTTTAAAAATATGCCTCGGTTATGCTGGATGACCATCCTCGACGTTCTCAGACTGTAGATCAATGCAATCTGTTATATTTGGAATTCATTTTTCTTCTCCTCAATGAAGGTAGATTAAAACGCTTAATAAATTACATGAGAAAAAAGGCATCCAATTTGGTGCTAAAATTAAAAAAAGTGCTAAATTAGCGCCATGACGCTAAACGTCAACAAAAGGCGCTAGACAAAACAAAAAAGCGCTATATTTAGCGCGAAAAACGCTAAAAGGGCAACACCGGCTTTGATGGCCACGTTAATTTTTCTTAAGAAAATCCTTTATGCAGAGGGAGGGTTGTTTGTATTTAAGTTTCTAAATATTTTTCGGACTTAAATCGAGGAATATCTTAGCAAAGACAAGTGTCTTGATTTACGTCATAATAAAAATATTAGCAACGATCGCATTCCAAAAAGAAATTTCACGCAAAAATCACAGAGAAATATACTAGTAGGTTATTAGGTCATCGAAATCTATTACAGTTTGAAGACAGTATCCTTTCTGTTGTTCTCATTGACTTTTACAATGTTTTTATAAGCTGTTATAAAATGCCACGAAAACTTCATTTTCGAAGTAATCGCTTACAAGGAAAATAAGAACATTTGGGTACCACTGAGAAAACCAAGGAAGTGTCCTAAATGCAACATTGACAGGATTTACTAAATAAAGAATAAAGTTGAGCAAAACAGCGTAAAGTCTTAATTATTTGTTGATTAATGCACTCCTATGTTAGATTGGTCCTATACTATAAGGGAAAACGCCGAGATATATTAATTACTCCACCGGGATTTAAAAGTATTTATACGCAATTAAATCGGCCCACTTTAAACCTTTAGTAAATAAATCGTCCAAAAAGGAGGTAAGTTAAGCGATTTTCTTTTATTTCCGGAAGCGCCCCTATAAAAAAATACAAATATAACGCAAACATAAAAAAAATTCGGGCGTCGCGAAAACAGAATTTTATCTGCCGTGAACAAAATCGTTCAATTCCCTCAAACTCCTAAATCTAATCTCGCGATTTCGCAAATGGACCCACCCCGGGCCTCCTAATCACCTTCTTGCTTTTCTCTCTCCGCAACTCCTCCATCTCGAGGCGGAGGATGAGAGCTCGAGGTAGATGCAGCCGAGGGTGGAGATACGAAGGGAGAAGGGTCAAGGGGCCAGCGACGGAGGAGGACGAAGGGAGCCAGGCGGGGGAGGGGCGAGCAGGAGGGGAGAGGGGTCTTATCCGCGCGATGAATGTATGCGTCCATTAAAATCCCACGCGTGGACGCGGGAGCGCTGGGGAGAAGCCGCGGAGACACGGACGGGGAACGAGGCGTAACAGCGGGAGGGTGGCGCAGACGCCGGCACGATTTTTTCATGTCGGCGCTCTAGAAGAGTTTCTCCCCGCCCTTATCAATTTCACGTGTTTACGTCCGCATCATTCCGACGCAAACAAAATGACGTATCCCCTTTCCGGTGGCATCTCGTCAACGCCACATCCCGTAAGTTTGAGAGTCCACTCAAAAAACCGTTTGAGATTAATTGCCGGCGAGAGAAAGAAAGCAAGACGGCAGGAAAACAATGTGGGTTAAGCGTTTGAATGGCCGAATATTTTTTTATGAAATTTAAAATTCATTCAACCTTTACGCTCTGAATGCAAGATAATAATGGCATCATTTAAGGAATTTCTGTAATGATAATTTCCGTAAAAAAACTATAGTAATGATGTATCCCGAGGGTCTAAGCTTAATTGAGTATGGAGCCTATGAAGGATAGCATTACACACTCTATTAAGAATTACTACTTTCGAAATATATGTAAACTACGTTCTCTGACGATAAAACTACAAATTCACATAGTAAATACCTGAAAGCGAAATTCTGTTGAAATATAACTCCATTAAAATCCTAAAGAGCTATTAGAAACATCCGCTATAATAACTTAGTAATGATATTTAGAATCGTGCGGAATTCCTTCCACTTAGATTCTGAAAATCTATGACAAAATATTTATATCATATATGCAGAAACAGCCAAACTTATATAACATTTAGCCGTCCAGTAACTTTTTCAAGGACTAGACACTAAGTAACTAAACTGTTTAACTCCTCATTACTTCCTGGACAAATAGAAAGAACAAATTAATTAAAAACGTCCCTAAAATGTACAAACGTGAGAGCTCTTTGGATCGCCAAAGATTTTCACAATTACTTCCTCGCTGGAAGGAGGCCAAGAGAAATTATAATTTCAATGACTCGCCAAAGTAAGCGCACCAACACCACCATCCCCTTCTCCCCTATCCACCCGCAGACCGCTTCCTCCTCCGCCCACCCTTCCCGTGGAAGCAATCCCCACCAGGGCTTATCTCTCCCATCGACGGATTGCTTTTATCTCTCGCGGCTCCTTATTTGGTGGCCGCCCATGAATAACTCCTCCTCCTCTGCCTTTATGCTCCGTATCATGGCCATTTATTGCGCCCTCCACGCCCCCCCCGTTGCCACCCATTCACCTCTTCTCTCCTCCGTGGAGAGAATGCTATCATTTTTGCAATGACCGAGGAGTCGTGAGACGCAGGAGGCGCAAGGGAAAAGAGGAGCACGCGGGTTCGGCGAGGCTGACGTCGCGTGCAGTTTCACGGGAGTTGCAGCCGTTTCCTTCCCTGGCCACCAAACTCACCCCGAGACTACGCCCTGGCGACGAATGAGGCGCGCACGCCGATACGGAGACGTTTAAGCCCCACCTCCCGGTAGGAAGGATTAATGAATGCGTGGGCGGAAGGGGAGAACTCGCGATAATCGGTTCCCCGAGTCGAGACGCAATATTTACCGGCTTTTCCCCGAGGGGCTCGAGTTTCCGACCTCGACTAATGCTTTAGCGACCCCTCCCCCCCCCCCTCTTTGCCGCTACCCCCCTCCCCCGCCCCAAGTTCGCGAAAGGCACCGGGAGATCAGTGACCGAGAATAACCGAGTCGGCCTCCCCGAAGAAAAATGCCTTATGAATTTTGAGATACACGGCAGGTGGGCCATTCACCGAAGGTTTGTTGCGAAACATTCCGAGGTCGTTCAAATGACCGCACAATTTATTCGGATTCCGTGTGAAACGCATTGAATCGTGAGACGGTAGCAGAGATGCTGGTGGCCGTATCGGGGCGGGTTCGATGGTCATCGCTTGTATGTTTAAACAGATCATTTAAAAAGGGAAACCACCCGTCGCTGACGCAATGGCAACCACGAAAAAGATAATGTCCATTCAAGTTCAACTGCGGAGACTTCGGTGACATTTCGACGATCTGAACTCGACGATTAAAATTTGAATCGTTATAAGTAACGCGGCAAAACTAATATCCGATTTATTATAAGGAAGTAACGCAGTTTTGAATTAGCACGTAACATTACATTTTAAAAGTAATAATTACATTTAAATGAAAATATAAATGAAAAAAAAAAACTAAAAATGGAATCACGTTTACGGGTAGTTAAAATGCGTTTAAATTCAAACAATATGCTTTTTGTTGAGGCATCCTATTTTCTGATAGATGTATTCGAAATACTGCGTTTACCTCTAGGTAGTTTTATATTTCACATTTAATTTTTGGCCCTTAAATAAAATAATCGCGTGGCTTAAATAATCGCTAGTTAATGAGAGCACTTTTACAGTCATTAAATCAAAAAAGAGAAAGTTTCTGCGCGTCTATTTCGCCTGGGGAACTCCGAAGGGAGATAAATCGATCATCGAAAGACGGAATATCGTGGGCTCGAGGTAAACGGCAACATGCACAGCCTCTAATTTTCCATCGACCCCACCACGACCCCTTCGCAACCACAAGTGCACTTAACGTTTTATTCCCTTTTATTTCCGATTGCAAATGAGCAAAATAATTATTTTTATGCGAGCCTTCCACCTAAAAGGTGGTATTCTCCGGGTTCTTAGTGTCTAAATCGGTGGTTCCCAAACGCTGGGGTTCCGCAGCTGATTGTTAGGAGTGGCGCGGGAACTGCTGTCAAATAAATCAAAAAAGTTGGCAAGTCAATGCGGGAATAATCTTTTCTCCGATAAATTGATGACGGTGTGGTACCAACAAATTAATTCGCCCAAACTTGGTGATATCCCTAAGCATAAATATAAAACTTCGTTTCAAGGTGAGGATACCGCGAAATTCTGATTATCTTTGAAAGGGTGCCGCGCCGCCTATGGAAAAGTTGAGGACCACGAATAAATTACCCAAGAATGAGGAGGCGGCCGTTTTCTTACTTAAGCATCGCATATCAAAGAAACGGAGAGCTTGTAAGATCTTTCTTATCCTTAACCAAGTTTTGGCTAAACCTCCTATAGATATTGTCATGACTGAAAATAGGACGCTCGATTTGCCTATTTCTTGTTATTTAATGCATAAAAAAGTTTCGTGAAATTGATCTAAATACGTTCCTTCTTGAAAACATTATAATAATTGATAAAGAGAAGGATTCATTTGGAAGTAATTTATTTTTCGCCAACGTTAAAAGTGTTTCGATTAAAAAACACCCTCTTTAATTATTCGAAACTACTGAATAATAAATATTCTTTTATAAGCACTACATAATAAATAGGAACTTCGAGAATTTTATATCACACGATTTAACAGTCCGATACCATGTAACAATTCATTCTAACGAGTGATACGCATTGCATTCTTTGCAGTAACGCCAATGATATCTAAAGATTAGAGGATGGCTTTAATATTCAAGATAGATATAGCGCTCATTTTCCGCTTGTGGATAGTTCAGACATTCGAATGCTTCCTTGACAATGTTTCCGAGCATACTCGAACATCCCACATTCTTTCTAGGATTACCTCTCAATTTATAGCACGTAGCCATTGCTCTTCATGATTCAATGCGTAACCTCTCCCACTTTCCGCCAGTCTTCCTTTGATTTGTGACCGTGACTCTTGGTGCTCTCGATAGAAGCGGCGGAGATTGCCTTTCCCTTTGTTGGTGAGTTCACTGCGCATCTTCCCAACGATCCGATTATTACTGAGACGAGTAATGAGTTCCACTTGAAAAATGAAGGCGCGTGATCGGCACCAGTTTCCGAATCGGCGATACAGACGTTCCGCGCCCTAATCAGTATGACCTTCAAGTCCGTTTTAATTGCCCTTTTTCTTTATTTCATGCGGAAATAAAAAAAATCCTCCAGAGTACGCTGATTAGTTGAGAAATTGAATATAAATTTAAACCCACTGAAATCACATAAAACCACTTGGATAGCGATCAAAATGGCAGATAAGAAAGCAGCTCCTGCAAATTGAACATCATATTTGGATTTTAAATGTGTAAGCGTTAACGCAAAGTTGAATTTTAAAGCTAAGTGTAAGACTTCAGCAGTTTGAGTAGTAAACCTCTGCCTTTCCTGTTAGTACCTCAAATACCTCAGTAAAAACAATTTGTTTAAAAGAGAAAATATTTCAATATTTATCTATCTAAATGAATGCGATTAAATATAATTTCTGCATAAACATTTATAAATAAATTGGCTGGAAAATAATTTAAATAGGCGGCCACAGCCAACGATAAACTTTTTGAACGAAATTCCACCTCAAGAGGTACATCCACGGGCACACGAATACCCAGAAGATTACCCGATGCGCTTATGAAGAACACGTTTAATAAGACCAATTCCGCGACAAACAAATGCGAGAGCATCTGCTGCCAAAAGACCTCAATGACTCGATGACATATTGATAAAAATTACGAATTGATAAATTCCTCCGATGGGGAAGAAAGATGGCTCCAGAAAGCTTAGGTCCGCGGGACCGGATAATTTAAAGGAGCCGAGGGAGTGGGATAGGCCGACAACTAAAACGTGCCTCACTAATTACTGGACACCACCCCAACGTCATCCACGCCCTTTCCTCCGATCCTCTGCCGAACCACGCGATCCACCGCCTCCATTACGAGGCCCACTTTCCCCGCCTCTTCTCCATCCCGTCCACCCGCGAGCGCCGTTCCCTTCTCTCCGAGCGTCGAAATCACCCCGGGCCATCGTCCGGTCCTTGTCAGAAGGAATCCACTCGTACACTTATCCTCTTCTACGCGAGATACGCTACCTGCATCCCGTTAATTAGTCACTCCGCGGAAAAAAATGTTCGATATGAGAGATTTATGACCTGTGGGGATTTTTGGGGAGCAATTACGAAAGGTTTACATTAAATCATTTCTCAATTACACTCCTTCGCTATCGCACAAGAAGGTGTTTTTAATGTTTCTCTTCCGAGTCGGGGAAGTCACTTTGAGACTCTGACGGTCGACGGGAAGATGATCTTCTCGGTATTTAATGGAAAGAATTGGCCTTGTTTGCCGGCGCTCCGCTTCTCGCCTCCTTTCCTTTTCCGTTTCGGCAATTCATCATATACTTCTAAAATGATTGAGTGGTGTGGGCTCGAATGTATTTTTAAAGCAGAATATAATGAATTCTAGTAATCAAGTCTTTCACTAAGTCATCGATTCAGACTAAATTGATGAATTTCTTTCGATGATTATTTGTAAGAAAACTGCTCGTATCCAATGCTTCATCCAACGAGTTTAAAACTAATATGATAATCCCTTCAAAGTATGAGCTGAAACTTTTACTATAGGTAGTTAAGTATTAAAAAGTTTGCTTAATGAAACTCGGTATTAAAATAACGAAACACCTGCCTAATGAAAATAATGGTGACGAGTTTATCTTAATTACGGCGCGGAAACGGGAAAGAATAGATTAATAATCTATGCTGTGAATAATAGTTGCAAAATCGGATAATTTGATTTAAATGGGAATGTATTAAATCGATCCTGGCTAAAGGTGAAAACATTTTTCCAACACATACAAAAGGTAGTTCGTCCTGTTTTTTATCCGATCGAAAATTAAGGCAAAACAGAACATTTATAAAAATGCAAGCATTTGGTCTCCTGAATTGCCTTTCTCGAGTTCAAAATTCTTTTTCTTGGCTGTATTTCTGCAACAACTCTTTCTCTTTTTAAGTACCACCTCTTCACTCCAGGCACAGCGATTTTTTCCTATAAATCACTCTCTCTGCTATTGGTAGAAAACCGTAGAAAAAAAGCGAGTGGACGAAAAGGATAAATTGGTGGCGAGTTTTTCTTTATTTTCTCCATTTCGAAATACTAACACCGGAATTTGGTTCGCCGTTAGTGAAGCGTTTCTTAAGAGAAAGCATTATTTCCTCCTGCGTTGCATCCGCTCTAACTTCTTGATTTCATACTTGTGGCTACACGCATAACGAATAAAGACCGTTTCTTTGGCGAGATCATGGTATCTCTCAGAATCGCTGATGATCCAAAAACCTTTATAAAGACCTCTCAGCAGTATACTTAAACAATGCTGATTTCATGAAGGACCGTTATTAAAGGTATATCCTGACATATGCAAGACAGCAATTTACCACGTGACACAAAAACAGGAAGATCTTCCGTCAAGAATAGTGAAGAAGTAGGCTAACTCTTATCAACATGAACTACTGACTTTAGAAACCGTAATGGCTAAATGATTCACTATTTTTAACAGAGTTAACAAACTAAAACATCTCAGTAACACTTGTAAACTTTAAAAAGCTGGTTTAAAGTCTTAACATCATAATAATGCAGAAATATTAATATTTTTGTCCCAAATACTACTCTTTTTAATGAAAAAATACTACAATCCAAAGAAATTACGTCTCTAAACCTCCAAAGCCGAGCTTAATTTTTGACATACTAATATAAACATTACTCGACGTCACATTACCTATTCCAATGAAAATATATTTATATTTCACAACTATTTACTAGACAATTTTAAATTAAGAGAGAACTTTTTTTCTACAGACGATAAATAGGATAATTTCATCGCCGTACATTACCTCATCAATATATGTGACTACAGAAAGGCAGGCCAATCAGAATATTAAGCAACGCAATTACGTCTAGTATGCCCGAGGAAAGACTTATTCCGAAGTGATCGCCATCAGAGAATACATTGGAACGCTGAGACGAAAACTTTAGCTGTCGACAAGGAAATAAATTACACAGCACTAGTGGTTAGACTTCGACAGGGAGATGGGAGTGTTCGAAGAAAGTGTTACCGCAGGGCGACGAGGAGATTAAAACATCTTCCTAGAATAAACTCACCGCGCTCCTCCGGAGATGCATCGAGCAATAAACAAGCGAACGTTTTAAGACAGTTCACACATGACGGCGCGTCCTTCGAATTTACGACAATTCCACCAATCAACATACTTTTGAAAGATCGTCTACGAAATGGACAGGCGTGAGTAGGCAGACTTTCTAAAATCTAACCGAAATAATTTCCTTAGGAACATATTCGGGTGAAATTACTTCACGAAGTAGGATAACAACGTGATGGGGATGTCAAAGGCTTTTAGAAGAGGACAATGGGAAAAGAAACTTCCAATGAGGCAAGCGCACAGGGCAAATAGGACTGTCACTAAAAAAAACGCTATAGCAGCGAGAGAGAGAGAAAAAAATTCTAACCCATTTGGAGCTTAATGCTTGAATGATCAGGTTAAGAAGCACTTTGGGATGAAAACAAGCGAAAGGAGTTTTACTTACTTTCTCTCCCGTCTCGTCCGCGCTGGTTCTGCGAACGATTGCTCGGATCTACGAAAGAAAAGAGAAAACCAAGCACATAAGCGACTGCATGGTAGTTAATTTTAGAGCTAGCCACCAACACAACCTTATTACGGGTACTCGGCGGCATGCGAGCATAACAATGCATGACGTAAGATCTACTGAGCTGGAACAGGTATAACAATAAAAATAATCAAGCGTGTGAGATAAATTTAACGGGTCTCGATATTTGCGAATTCCAATTAAGGATTAGACGAATGAAAATGAACCAATTAACTAAGAAATATATGAGAATTCTTTCATGGATAATGAATGTGGTTAAAAGATGATGACGCAGTGCCTTCATTAACGACTCTTGGGAAAAATAAGAAAATTGCTGCATGCGAGAAGAGTTGAGCAAATTTACTTTGCTATTTTTAAAACAATTAATTGATCGGGGAAAATATAGAATTAAAGGTGAGTGGAATTCTAGGGGAAAATACAATCCACAAAAGCGAATACTTTAAATATATGAAATGAGCTTCAACATCAGTACGGTCAAGTGTCATTGCTGTCCCAAATATAATTAATGGCATGATAAAATACACACGAAGATGAGTTAACGTCTAGTTCCGTAGCAAGGAAATCTCACGCGGGGTGAAAGACAACATTTTTTTAAAAAGTCAAATATATATTATATACTGAAATCAGACAGTAATTGAAAAGTCACCTTTCTTCCTAAAATTTTTAACTGACCAGCTATTACTTGCACTACCTCTCAATGTCAGATACCCATTGCGCGTAGACCAGAGGGAATCAGGTCGTAAAAAAGAAAAAAAGTCAAATATAAAATTTCGCGTTGATCCGATTAATAGTTTTTCAGTTAGAGCGCCCACAAAATTACTATCACACACACACACATCATCGAGAAAATGTTCGAAAAGTGTTCAGGAGGTCTCAAAACGTGTATTTATGTTGAAATCTCGAAATAGATTTTTTTCATAGAGAAAGTAAAAAATGGGAGTCTCATTTGTTGACGCAATATGAAAAAGCGCGTTTAATTATTGAGGTTTATTTAGAATTGTTAACTTAAAATTCTTTATAAACTTAGTATTCAATGATTAATTTAAAAAGTATAGTCATACACTTACACATGTTAGGTTTCTAATCTAATGACTATTGGCTTATATGAACATACTACATTACTAAAATGGGCCTTCCCGTCGCCCTCCGATTTCTCCAAAAAAGGGCTCTCCTGAAGCTACCCGATTTTTCAAAAACATATCTTCTGCAGTGATATAGATGGCATTAAAGGCTTCACAAATAGTGAACAATTTAACTTTCCATCTATAACCACTTGCTCGGCCTTAGTTTGAAAATTCTGAAGGCACCCCCTGCCGCCCACCGATTCCTTCAAAAATTTCTTTGGCAGCGTAATAAATGGCATCATAGACCACATTCACCCTGTAAATTTCAGTATTCTATCTCGTGCTGTTCACTTGCTATTTTAATTTAATTGATTGCAGACGGACAGACAGACAGACAGTGAAAATATAGGCGCGTTTATGAAATAAAACGCGCTAAAAATGAAATATAAGTCGTCTGACAAATAAGGAAAATATTATAGCATTACTATAATTATTAAAATTAAAATTAACAATTTTTTCACAATATTTATTTAAATATTTATCGACTGGTCTGCTGACACCCCTTCGCTTCAACAGCCGGGTGGTTCTCAGGTCGCTCATTCATTGCTACGGCAATGATTTCATTACTTACTACATAATCCTATAATCGGTTACAACCCAGATGGGAAGAAAATAAAGCAAACATATACTCTGCTTAAATAAATGTTGAAACTACTTATAGTAAGGCATTTATAGACTTTTACATCAGTTGGTCAATTATTAATTAACAATTTAGTGTACTGAATTATCACGTGATATGAGAATGTATTGATAAAGAGGGAGAAGATTAAGGATATGAAATTCGCTAAAAAGTTATTTCACATGTCCTCCCAAACGAATGCAAAATCTAGAGCGGTAAGACACCTACCGTTATTTCAGGTAATCTATAGAAGCAAATATTCAAATCATGCAAGATGTGAAGTCTTGTTTTTTAATACTATTCTAGCATTTTATTTTAACCCCTAACTACCCCACAAAAATACGGAAAAAATATCACTCAAATTTTATAGACTAATATTTCCTTTTGAAAAAATAAATACGAGGCTTGAGTCAATTATATATTTATATTTTTTACAAATAAAAATGTTATTTCAGATACTCGCTTTTTTATTTTCATCGCTGAAATACACAGGAAAGTTTTAAGAGAGGCAATTAATATCAGGATGAATATTTAATAATGGATATTTTATTATCAGAATATATATTTTTTCATTCACTCGCCAAAACCATCAAGCGTGATAAACGCACCTGTAATTTTTTCTCATCATTTCCATCGGCCAAAAACGAATTATTATCAAAACTATAAAGCAAAAAAATGCCCGAAATCCTGCGGGAAAAGACGCAAAAAATGGAAGATCGAAATCCTTCGGGAAAAGACGCATAAAAGGACGATATCCGAGGTGACTAAAATGATTGCCTTTCACCGCACAGCGGAGAAAGTAAACACAATTTAGGAAAAGGCGCTAAAGAGAGCGAAGCCAAATAGCTCGGGAGGCACACGCCTATCATTAACAGGTGAGACCGTCGCAATCCAAGAGTTGCGGCTACCAGGACCTCGGAGCCGCCATCAAGATGACGATCACCCTCTCCTAGTCTGGGCTTTCTCCCACATCGGGGACGCCTTAAGAGAGGAGAGGGAGGAATGGGGAGGAAGGAGAGGGAGGGAGGGGGAGGTAGAAGAGGGAGGGAGGGGGAGGTAGGAGATGGAGTGGGTCGAATCGGATGGGAGTGAAATGGAGTGTGAGAGAGGGGACTGGTACTCTCCGGTATGAACCTGCGCTAGTACGTACCCCGTCCCCGGCAGGGGTGCGCAAGTATTTCTCTCTCTCTCCCGCATTCCCGATTTTAGAGAGAGGTAGGAAATAAAAGCCTACCCACCCTTTCCTTCCCACACCGCCACGATTGCGGCAGTATGCACAAGCACGCGCGCGCACAGAGGTGCACAATGAGCGATGACCTAGAAGGGCTACGCGGTAAAAGGTTGTCGGTGGAAGGAGTGGGCAGATAGGAAAGGGGGGGTTCTCTCGTACTTCAGAATGTGGAGTGCGTTCCCGCTTTTCAACTTTCGCTTTCCGTGATACTAGAGTGATTCGTGCGAAATCACAAAAACTGCCCGGTGATTTAAGAGGGCGTGTCTCTTTGATCTCGGATTCCAGAAAGCTATCCCGATTAAGCCCGGTGGAAGAGAACGGATCGAATTTAGGCTTTCGGTCAGAGGTGAGAAGGGGTGAGGGGGAGGGCGCGTATCGAAGACCGCCGGAGAGGTGGGGTGGGTGAAGAGAGGGAGGAAAGGGACGGAGAGCGCGAATAAATTGGCAATGCGCGAAAGCACTTAGCGCCGCCGCTCCTCCTCCCATATTCAGATGCCACTATCCGATCCGATCGGCCGGCATTTATCTCGCACACTTTCACTTAACGTGCCTATTAGTATAGGGAAGTGAATTCATTGTTACCAAAAAGAGAGGGTCGGGAACGGTAACACTTTCACCATACGTGACACAACTATACTTTTTCTCTTTTGGCTTATGGATAGGGAATGTTTGAAGTTACGCCCACGAGCAATTCCGTAACAAACTCGGTTGGCTGGGGTAATGCGAGCCAATATATCTATAAATCAAGTCGCAATTGCACTAGTCGTTTCTCGGTCAACTCGGAAGAAATAGCTTGGGAAACTTTTCTGGGGTTTAAATCGAAAAACTATTGAATAACAACCGATTTTAAATGCAAAGGAAAAGGTTTCACTATTGAAAGTACATGTACTACAATTTGCAAACGAAAGTTTACATTTGACATCACAAACGATAATAACCAACGAACGAGTAAATTTGCAAAAACAATTAATTAATTTTTACACTATCCAGAGAAGGTAAAGATGTTAATATCTCAACATCAGGTCTATTACTTTACACAGTAAATAAGAATAAAAAATGTAGCCAATAAATTATTTGTAGACCACCATCCGAAGACTAAAATATTCAATATCAGAAATTCAAGAGATTACTCGTTTCCAACATCAATTTTTTTGCAGACTGGCATGAATGTTTTTGCAGTAACAATGCATGCAGTCGGATGCTATCTGGTTACTCTATGCGGCGTTCGCAACGGATGTTCGATGTTTCGCAAGCTTCGCAGCTTACATATTTCGATGTAAGCTGAATCAAGTGCGAAAGATGCACCCTGCGAAGCGTGCGAAACGTCGAATATCAGACATGTTCACTCAGCGCGGTAACTCGGAACCACAAACAGACATATTTCAGTTTTTTAATACAACTCACACAAAAAAATCTTTGCCTTCAAATGAGAAACATGCGGAAATTGAAGTAAAAATGGAATAAAAATTGTAATACTCTAAAATACGATGACCATCCTACGCCTACGAAATAAAACGAGGACATATTGATAGCAATAGAGCGATCGAGAAAATGACTCTATTATCTGACTCAATTTCGTACTAACTACGCCATAAAACATTCTAGATCAAACCATACTTTTCACAAAAAAAATCCGATAATATGCATTTCACGTCCCCGATGTCGTCAAGCGAAACTCATTTATCATCCTCTCAAACATCGCGATGCCTCAAAGAGGTTCCCGATATTATAGATAAAGCACGCCACACGATCGAGGCGACACCGCGAGAGCAATCTCCCACGGGGTAGATCTCTTTAGGGACATTCAACCAGGTTGATTTACGACTGCTAACACTCCATTCCTGTTCCTTTTCATCCGATGATGCATGTGAGTGTCGGCAGACGAGGGAACCAGTAGAGATTAATGCAGAAAAGGCGGCCATGGACCCCGGCCGGACCGCGGGGCAAAAACCTGTAATTTTTTCGTAGCCTTCGAGGGTGAGAACCTTAAATCTCTCGAGCCCCCTGCGACGAAGGTCTGGGGACAGGCCAGTGAATACGACTCCCGACTGGAAAGCATGCATAAAAGTATCCCACGGACGCCCCTTTCCCCGAATGACTTTCCGAACCCGTGGCAGAAAAGGTGCGAAGGGCGGGAATCAAAAACTTTGCTGGAAAAGACTTCCCAAAAAGCGCGCTCTGACACCGAAAACTGAAATGTCGGACACGAGCGCGAAAACGCGTTTTCGTCGTCGTTTTCGTTTTCTACGTTCCCAAGGGGGTCCCTGCGGCGGATACGACGCCAATAACGCTTTGCGACCGCAACTCGTAACTTCTAGAGGGCACATTCGTTATCTTAAGTGGGTACGACAATGCTTATCCGCCCCGTCAAAGAGTGACACGGCTTCGTGAGCGAGCGTTATACTCCTCTTCCCAATCTCTCTATTTTAACAACGCCGTTGCGCAGAATCGTGAACTCGAGTTTTGAGACGATGAGATCGAATGAATCCAAGGCGATGAAGAAATTTAAATACATATTTCTGCATCTATTCTCATTCATTCAGACGCAATATAAAACTTTTTAATCCGTCTTACTGGAAAGATTTGCTACGCAGATAAAAGAAAAGCCTTGAGGCACAAATATTCACGTTTGAAAAGAATTTTGCAAACTGGTGCAATTAATTCGAGCGAAAATTTCATCATTTGCATTTACAATCACGATTAACTTTCGCTGGTATTTCAGATAATCATACTTGCACTAAACCAGTAGAATAAATCGTAAAATCATAGTAAATGAACTAATTCACCCTTACTGTATCTCCGAGTTTTGTTCTAAAATTAAGTGGTAGAGTTTGTTTCAAAAGAAAACTTTAAAATACAGTTATTCAAAGGGTCTGCAGTTATTAAGTTATTATTTATATTTTCATCTAGCTTCCGGATTCCTTACGTTTCTTTATAAAACCGAATCGATTCAGCCGAAAACGTAAATTTTAAGTAATTTTTTAGATTGCAGTAATACTTATTGAAGGAAAGTATCAAAATGTAAATGTTACATAATTATTAACACTGCAAAATAACTTAACGAAAGAAAGTGTCAAATATAATATTACAGTAATAATTATTTTTAAGATAAAGGTATCAAAACTGATTATTATGCACCACACTAGGGCCAAATGTAACGACAAATGATGCTGCCGTAAGAACGAAAAAATATTCTAAAATTCGGTTTCGGTGAATCACTACTGAAGACGACTTCATTGTAGCCGAAATACGCATCTGGTTTTTCATAACCTTGTTATGGCATTTGGAGAAACCTAACCAAGTACTTGATTTTTCAAATTTTGATACTTATGCTTATCTTTTAATTTTCCTTTAAACGATTTGTTTCACTTACAGCGGACTCCCGATTATCTGGCGTGAACGGGACCGAGGGGTAAACCGTTAAATCGAAAAGATGATAAAACTTGTGTTGAATTTTCAGATAGGTCATTCAATAATTAAGAAAATGTAAAAAATTAACAAAACGGACTACGATACCGGAAAAATTAGAATCGTCTCGGCCACAACAACGCGCCCTGTCAAACATTAAAACTCCTCAACGGAAGTAGTCTGATACAAGATAGTAATTTTCAATAATTTTTACAGAAGGATGAAGATCTGAAGATACTTTCGCTGCAATTTTCCAGGCGAAGAAAAGGACACGGTTAGCAAAACGAAGGCGTAAAGAGAGAGAGAGAAAGAGAGACGGCTAAGCAAGTGCGGATTGAAAGAGATTTTTGTGTTTGATATTTTAAATTATAATTTGTATTGTGAAGTATTTTGACCTTTATTGGCGGGAGAGGAACTTCATACATTAGCAGATTACGACTGATTAAAAAGTAACTATTAAAGGTTAAGCAACAGCATACACGATTCAAAAGTTGTTGAAGCGTAGACAAAGATTTCGCACGTCTGTTTTCCCAAATGAAAGCAGCGGTAGCACACTTTAGAAATACAGAAATCCCAATAACTCCACGCTGCCGATTACGAAATAAATAAATGGGGATATTTATTTCATCAGTTTTCCTTTGGCAAATAACACATTAATTGCAATAAATATCTCTAACGCCGAAGGCGAAACACCGTTTCGTAAATGAATTCTCAATTCAAGAAAGTCACGTTCATCGTCTTAAAATACGCGACCTAAAATGGGGAACGCGGAGGTGGTGAACGACCCCGCTACTAGGGATCATCTCCAGGAATCAAAACAAACGTGCCATCGTCACAAAAGCACTCGAGGCCATGCATGGGAGTGAACAAAATTCGAAATCGAGCGACGAATACCCCGAGGCTAGGGAGTGAAGGGGCGAGGAAGACATGTTGCTTGCTCAACACCGCAGTTCTGCAACAGGGGTCGGCTGACTGGCGAGGGTACCATATTCTCACGAGTTGCCACATACTCACTCAATAGAGCACGCGGGCGCAAAGGTGGGAGCCGAGCGGGCAAAAGAATCCAATCTAGGTGACAAGGCTCGCTTCTGCACTCTATAAATTGCGGGCGGCAATAAGACACGATAAAAACATCCGTGGGATTGACGACCGGGCGCGCGAAAACAAACGTGTAGAATACGTGGCCGGAGTAATGTGACACCTAAGTCGAAACGCATGACACGAAAGACATGGTTTGGTGAATAATTGGACTGCCAGTGTCAACGTCCTTAGGAGCAAATCGTGAAGAGGAGGCACACTCCGATAAAAAACGTACTTGCCGTTGCTTTAACTTATGAAACCCAAATAATCTATCGATAGATTCGATATCACAGACAGGTCGCTAGCTGAAAATTCAGATGAGCTGACTACTTGGGTCCTCTTCGCCAAGTAGTCAGATAATTATATTTAAGAGTAAGCCCTGTTAATTACAGAGATAAGTCAACTTATTTTTGGCCTTACGATAGCTTATATACCACGCAGGGAACGCATTTTTACGTTAAGGTTCGAATCAAATAATGCAAGAATGGCGTAAATACTCGGCGATAAAACAACGCTATATTTTACCTCCTTGGCTTTACTTTCATTAATTTTTAAAATTAATTTAAAAAATAAAAATGGAAATTTAAAATTAACTAAGTAATAAAATTAAAAAACATTAAAATTTCTAAACTAAGGGTTTTGGGGTGGCGGAGTGGTTAGAGCGTTGGCCTTCCACACAGCGGTCCCAGGTTCGAATCCGGCGGAGGTCGAGTTTTTCAACCTGGGATCGTCCCTTCCCCTACTGCGTCATCAACTTCTGGAGAACCAAGAGTATCTCGTTGGATAATAATTATTCGTTGGACGGAGTAGAGATTCCAGTTTCAGACTCGATTAAATATCTCGGAGTCACGATCCATCGTGATCTCTCGTGGGACACCCACATTCGCCGACTGGTAGGTGCCGCTAACAAAAAGCTGGCTTTTATAGGGAGAATAGTTCGAAATAGCTCCGAAAAAGTGAAAGAATTGTGTTATTTATCATTGGTTCGACCGCAGATCGAATATGCTTCAGCTGTGTGGGATCCCTACGAAAAGGGACTCACTAACGAGATAGAAAAGATTCAGCACAGGGCAGCTAGATTTGTAAAGAGGAATTGCGATAGTAAACAAAGCGTAACATCATTAATAGAAAATCTGAAATGGACATCGTTAGAGGAACGTAGGCTGCAGGCTAGATTTAAACTACTGGAAAAATTTATGTTGGAGGGACTAGCAAATGAGGTAGTAGGACTTATCAGAAGCCCGACGTATCTCGGAAGGCAGGACAGTGAGGATAAGATTCGCGAGATCGACTGTAGAACGGAGCGATATAGAGGATTGTTTTTCCCTAGGACGATAAGAGACCATAATAGGAAAAGATAACGTAGGAAAACTATGGACCCTTGGTGCACTGCACCCCCCTGCCATCCACCAAAAAGGTGACTTGCAGGGTATAATGTAGATGTGTGATTTGAGGTGACCGAGCAAGACAGCGCTCCGTCCTTCGGAAGGGACGTTAAGCAGTTGGCCCCCTTGGTGTTCTTTGTAAAGAGTAGGCTAATGCCGGAACCGGGTTTCCCTCCTCCCTTGTGCGTGTTCGGTGTGGAAGGAGTAATGGCTATAATAATCCAAGAGGTTGATTAACCAGAAATTCCATACAAAGAAACAAACAAACTAAGGATTTCGTTTAATATGCATTTTTTATGCGTTCAGTATTCATCACTGAATGGAATGATATACTTCAATAGCGTATCAAACAGATCGCGCATTCCAAACAAAAGAGGTTAGTGAACCTTTCATAAGCAGTCGCTCAACATGAGTCACGTAAAAGTATTTCAAAATTCGCGAAAGAAACGACACAACGGGTACGTACTTAAGTAGCGAAACGCATTCCAAAGCATAAAAACGGAACCTACTCGAGCGCTAGTACCTTGTTCCTTTCTAGCCCTTCGGTTTTAATTGCGACTGCCATTCTAGAGGAAAGTATGTCCCTCGCCAACACAAAAACGTGACTCCTTCGAAAATCCTTCTGTACCTCGGAACGGCATCCACCCAACGCGAGTCAAATGACTCAACAATAGGTACAAGAAACGAACGAATGGAGAAAGTTCTCTCGCCTGTTAGACAAACACGAAGTACTACGACGATAGAGAAGCCATTTGTTAAAAAGTATATCTAAATTTCGCAACCGATAGGCGCATCACGAAAAAAACAGAAGCGTGGGCGTATGAGGACGACTTGTTTAATCGGAGCGTATGACTTGCGCGACAATGGAAGAATGAATCAGGTACCGCGACCAGAGCAAAAAACCAGGTGACGTCTCTTCTCTGCACAGCGCCGCCTTTTTTCGAGCCGCGGAAATGCAGACGAGTAGCCTGGAAGATTCGCCGAGAGCGAGATGATGGAGCCGAAGCGAGGGAGGCGGGGGAGTGAGGATGGAGGGAGAGAGGGAGAGAGAGATGGAGAGAGAGGAGACAGAGGAGAGGGAGAAAGAAGAGGATAGGGAGAAAGGAGAGGAGACAGAGAGAAAGGAGAGGAGAGATGGAGGGGCGGCGGCGATAACGGGACCGGGGCAATGATGGAACGCGCGAGTAGGCGAAGGGCCGCATGCGGCCTCCCCACACCGTCTTAAAGAAGAGACTGCGCACCGCCGCATGGACGAGACGCTTTTCCTCCGCGTGACTCATCGCCAAGGACTGATGCCTGCCTCGGCAATAAAAGGCAAGCCGTTCTTGTATCGCTTTCAAATTATTCGAGACGATTTATTGAAGGTTTCTATGACTTTCCACTATTAAAAGGAAATTGAACGTCATGTGAAGGGAAAAAAACATAAACGGAGAGGATTTATCGGAAGATAATGAGCGAAATCTACGTTTGTAAAAGAATGTTGTGATTCGTGTCGTAATACTTCCTAAGACTAATAATCGATGAAAGACCACATTACATACATATAATCCATATTATCACTACAGGAGATAATAATCAGCACAATAAAAACAGCATGCGTGCGTGTAAAACGTCATGACAAACAAAATCAAGCATAAAACTAATCGTCTACCGCTAGTCTTCCAACTCATATAGCACAAAATATAAAGAGATTGATAACGTAAACTTTTACAGGACGCGAACATCAGATCTGCAAGAAGAAAACATGTACTTCAGAAAATTACAAAATGAACAGGAGGAAAGATGATGGAGTGGTTAGTGCGCTGGATGCCCGCACAGAAGGCCTAGATTCAAGTCTTGGCAGAGACGGATTTTCAATCCGAGATTTTCCCGTCATTTACAAGTTTTTTTTATAAACTAGCAAATGCTCGTCAAAATGACAGGGACATTTATTTCGATATTTCATATTTAGCTCACAATTTTATGAGAAGAATCATATTACCATCGCATCGACTTGAAAGATATCCTAGTAGATATTTTATCCAAGCAACATTTTTGATGCCTTTATTTCACTTTTTAAATTCATTCAATTTTCTTTAAGCACAATATTTTTTGTGAAACTCGTTTATCATTCATTCATTTTACATTATTTTTGATGGATTAATTTAAATACCAAAATGCTAATGAAAAAATAATAAATTTCGTCCATTTTGATGATGTAATCGCTCTTTCATTTTGCCAAATGAAAAAATACATCAATTAATACGCTAAAATATAATGAGCTAGGTTTGTAGGGTTTGTTTGTTTTCGTTGCTGCAACAACTCTTTCTCTCATTTGCTAACTCTTCCGGGTAACACGATAACCTGGCTTATTATTTATATAGATGATCAAAAATGTCGACAAATTCTTTATTAACGACTAATAGATAGTACAGATCCCGCAACAGCGGAGACATTTTAGTTTTTCAAATATCATTTGAACGAGCTCCAAAACGTTTTCTAACATGATGTGTGTCGATACATTTACAAATACTTTGCGATAATATCGATATTAAAACTTAATTGCATTAAAATAACGGAATGTATGTCAATAGGAAATCTTTTTCAGTTTTGAAATAAACGCAAATTTTTATTTAGTTTTAATATTAACTAATAGAAACTTTCTAAAATAAACTTGGCGCCTACTATACTGTTTTGATGAAATGATATCTGAAATTGGTCGGAAGTTTGATGAAGCGACAATCCGGTAACTTCACTCGCCAGCGGTAACTTAGCATTGTTAGTGTAATCGTAATTGCCGTTTTTAAGACATCTAAACATATTTTCGAGTAAAATCGACACGGATTCGAATCCTTTCATCAATAAAACGAAATTATCTTTTCAAGCGCACGAACGTCCAAAGATCAGGGCACGTTCTTGATCTATTTTTAAATAACAGATAAAAATGTGCCACACTCAGGGAGAGACGTAAAGAGACCATCTCGATTATTTTTCTTTCTATTATTAATAAAACAAATTTTTTTTAAAGCGCGGTTTAATTGACAATCAATATATACGAATGACTATTCTTCAAATCAATTTAAGTTTTAGCAACGTACTCATACGGCAAATAAGAGTAATTTTGCGAAAATTCCCCTGCGACCTTGAAAAACCTGCTGAAATGTAAAGTGATTTAATGTATATTTTCGAGGGGTAGCTGATTAGGTCTCTAAAATGAATTGGAATTATATTATACGCAGGCAAACTTTAATAACTTGCACTATAAGATAAAACAAACAAAGTTCGTACTATAGAAACCGCCGTGTTGTAGAATTTTCTAACTTGTACACAAAGCACTCCCACCTCGTTTCGCTCCGAAAACCGCGTCGCTAAGAGATAATCAATATCAGGAAAAATAAATAAAAACATTTATTTCTGTGATGTTTACATAAACAACTAGCTAAGCTCGTAAATTTCCGCGAATGATATTACTATATTTAAGCGCTTTTCCGCCAGAAAGGCAGGATGTAATGACTTCAAGTACGTTACACTGTTGGAGAAAAGACCAAATGATAAGAAACAAATTTCGCACATTAAGACTATTGGCAAAAATCACAATCGCATTTTTTTCCTCACCTGAATTTTCCTTTGAGTAATTGATTATGCATCTTAAATCGTGTTAAGACTAATGAAATGTTATATAAACTTGACTGTATGGACCTTCCCTTGATGGTACATATTCCATTTTAAAAAACACGACAAAAATAACTTTTACAATACCACAAATTTAATTATGCTAAGCATCGAAACCCGTTTCGTGAGTTTTGAAAAGTAAATTTATGGTATTGTAAAAGTTATTTTTGTCGTGTTTTTTAAATGTTATATACTTATTCCGAATTAAATCGAATTGTCCAGCAGTGGTGAAAGTAATGAAAACGAGACGGCGAATCGTAGGATTTTAATAATGCACTAAGATTTCCTAAAATGTGCATGGAAACAATTAAAGGTTTTAAAAATTTAGAATGTATTAATGTATATTAAAAAACGAAGTCTTAACAAGCAAACGAATGCTCTGAAAAAATATCTTCTCCGATTTACGGCAAACTTAATTCACAGAATCTTGAGTTATCGGAAAATTACAGGAAGCGGATAGAAAATGTACGGAGGAAATCTATTTAGTTCGAGGCGGCTACAATTCCAATCATAGGAGTCCGTGTGGTCGTGGTTCGACCGCATATGATATCGCAACACTTTCCGGCGACGATTTGTTTCTGTCGATTTTATCGAGGAACCAAATCACCGATGAAAGTTCAGTATCTGCCGTGAGAGCATCTCGCGCGGCGGAAAGAAAGGGAGAGGCAGACACAGGCGGAAGGACCACATGCGCCCTCGGGGTTGGAACCCGACCACGCCCTCCCGACGCCCACGCGCCCAGATACGGCCTTCTCAATGAGGTGTGGCACCAACCTACACTTCCTCGAACTCGCAAATCGCCACTCGAGGTGAGAGGCGGTACACGGCATTGTCGGACACCGGTCCGAAACAACCGTTCCCAGTCTCATCTCTCGCTTCTCTTCCCGAACGGCCGCACGCATCATTCCGTTCGATTACCCCGTTCCCAGTTTACGTCGGAGAATCATAACAAGTTATTTTATCGAGAAATCATCTCGTGGCAACGTATTCCTGTTCCGATGTTATGCCGTCACGAATCAGATCGTGCTATATTCTCCGAAGAAAGCCTGCCGCTCCAGGAATTAATTTGCAGATTCCAAGAAACGAGCAGCTCTGATGAAAACATCAAAAGAACACCAACGAATCACTTAAGATAAAACTAAAACATATCAAAGTCGATGAATTTTATTTACAGTCAATTGAAAAGATGCGATAAAACCAAAATAGAAGCAACTCTTACGATGCTATAAGATGGAGATTTTTCATCTTAACGTAGTTTATTGTTTCGTTCGAGTTTGAAAACATGACGAAGATTTGATACACACCATCGATAAAAGAACAAAATCGCAAATCTCTTTGCAGCAATCTATAAAATTCATATTATATACCAAGGATAAACCACGGAAACGTAAGACGTTTGAAATGTGTCTTGATAAGAGCATTCTGAGAAGTGAAAAGGAATTGAACTGCAATCAAGAAGTAGTTCATCGCTTCCAATGCAAGAATTATCTACCAAACCACCGGAAATGTACTTTTAACTCTTTAACACTCGGACAACCAAAGAGATTGGTACCCTTTCAGTCATAGGTTCAAGACAGCGTTAGTTGACCCCAACTTTCTCTTTAATGCCCCTACTGTTTCACGTGCATGCTCCAGATACGATTGTTTGATAAAGGAGAAACCATTAGGTTCTTAAATAATTTAATTGGGTCAGTGCGATACTATTGCGTAAATTGATAAATCGCTGGTATTGCTATTTTGCTAACACTACACGCGATAGATTTAAATGGTGATGGTTGCATATTGATTGTAATTACAGCAATAAATTATAGAGTTAGAAGAGTAAATTCCAATGTTGTAATAGTAGATTGCGGCCAAGAGATCAATTATAGAGTTCACTAGTATTAACGGAAGATTTTGTAAATTAAAAGTGTTTCCATATAAAATAGTTATAAACGTAAACTCAATCAAAGGTGTTTAAAGCAAAAGTATTAGCATTCCTTGAATGTGGACACATATTCTCCATTGAGCTCATTCAGATATTTCAACATTAACAGATTAAACTTCAATCAATATAAAGCATACATATTTCACCGTTGATTATCGAAAGATTGGGGACACAGCCTGGTAAATAAGAAAACCTGGCTTTAATCGCCTAGGGAAAATTTCATACTTCTTTGATATTTGAGCAGCTTTTTTCAATTACGTACATATTTTTACGCTCTAGGTAAACAAGCATTTAAAAGCGAAAGAAGCTAACCAACAAGTCTGTCCCAGTGAAAAAATAATTTACACTCAGGTTATAATAAAAAATATACACTTCCATTTAAGGGCGTCAACGAGTTCTACTTTATAATTACGCTAAAAACCACAACATAACCACGGTCCTCCTTAACTGCGTGTCTGGCGTGCCGAAACTTCGCTTCGGCACTGTCGTTAAAGGAAAATTTCAGGCTTTTTAAAAACGTTCCTTAGAAAGCGAGAGAAACTAATTCGGAAACTTAATTACGGAATGCGGATAAAGTAACCTTAAGTTATAAACGACTAGCGAATAATAATTCTTTCGGCAAATACCGATCAAGAACGTAGGACAGCAAAAAATCACGAGCGAGCGAGCACCCCAGATCCGAGCACCGCTGGAGCATGCAGGAGGAGGGAGTATAGGTGACGGCGAGCACCTCGGTGCAGGGCGGGGAGGGCGGCGGTCGTATATCTGCCGTCGAGCTGAGTAGGGCGTGCGTGCACGGGCGAGCGCGGCACAGAGTGCGGGCGGAGTGGAAAGGGCGGGCTGAGAGAGGGAGGGTGAGAGAAGAGAGGCTGAGGGAGGAGAGGCTGAGGGAGGGAAGTCTGAGAGAAGAGAGGGATCGGGAGAAAGGGAGAGGAGGAAGAGGAGGGCGTGGTGGGGGAAGGAGGAGGAGGAAGGGGGAGGAGGAAGGGGGAGGAGGAGGAAGGGGGAGGAGGAGGAAGGGGGAGGAGGAGGAAGAAGGGGAAGGAGGAGGGGAAAGGAGGAGGAGGAAGGGAAAGGAGGAGGAGGAAGGGAAAGGAGGAAGGAGGAGGAAGGGGAAGGAGGAGGAGGAAGGGGAAGGGGGTAGGAGGAGGAAGGGAGGAGGAGGGGAAGGAGGAGGAGGAAGGGGAAGGGGGTAGGAGGAAGGGGAAGGAGGAGGAGGAAGGGAAAGGAGGAGGAGGAAGGGAAAGGAGGAGGAGGAAGGGAAAGGAGGAGGAGGAAGGGAAAGGAGAGGAGGAAGGGAAAAGAGGAGGAGGAAGGGAAAGGAGGAGGAGGAAGGGAAAGGAGGAGGAGGAAGGGAAAGGAGGAGGAGGAAGGGAAAGGAGGAGGAGGAAGGGAAAGGAGGAGGAGGAAGGGGAAGGATGAGGAGGGTGGTATCTCCCAAGAGCCGATCGGGTGCGTGAACCCCAACATCGCCCTCGCACACTCAATTACGTACACAGCCGCCGACCTCGTTTCGAGATCCATCGGGGACGGGGAAGGTGGGCAGCGGGCAGCAAGCACGACCGGCCACCACAAGAAGCTGGCGGGGGAGTGATGAGGGGGAAAGGAGAGAGTAGGGGGGGATAAATAGAAGGGAGTGGGAGAAGGGGACAGGAGAGAGGAGTGAACCCCGAGCCCGCGTTTTATGCACGTGAAAGGACGTAGGGTGGACAGGAGGGAGGTGGAGTGGGAATGGGGAGACGAAATCGCGTAATACCGATATGCTAGTTCCCAATACCTCCCCTGCTCCTTCCCAACTCTTTAGCCCCGCTCTTTCGCGCGTTTATTTATCTCCAGGCCGGCATCCAGACCGCACAAAAGGCGGCGATGTAGCACCTAAAGAGAGTTGCAGATCTCTGAAAGAGTTTTCCCAAATTCTCGCTAGTTAGCCGAAGTTGTCATTGACGAGAAGTTTCTCGAAGATGCTCAAAAAATAAAAGGACGAAGCGCATATTGATCCCCTATGGGAAATTCATCGGCACATGTATTGCTTCTCGGAATAACAAGTAAATTTAAAACAGAAAAATTTAACTCCCAGGCTGGTAAGTAAAATAAGAAGGCAAGGAATAAATATTCTCGGAAATGACAGAAAAAATTGCCCATTCATTTTATTCCCCGCCGCCAAAAACTATATTGACCCTACGCAATAACCATGGAAATTTTCTCTTCAGTTCCGCTTCATTAAATTCAAGAAAATTCGTTTCGCTCGAATTAAGGTCGCCCACCCCTCCCTCTCCCCAAAAAATGGCCTTATGGCATATCGTAATAGCAGAAATTGCTTCTGAAAGCGGAAATTATTTCCCGTAAGCGCGGAGAATCGACGATTATCCTCGAGACACGAAAGATCGTGCAACAGATGGAAACGCTCTCCATCGGCCGGCAGCATACGAAATCGGGCGTTGGACGCGGCCGACGCCCCCTCCTCCCATATATCCCACCCGGCCAGCAGCCACCATACTCTCACGGACCCCGCCATCGGCGTAGCCCGCCCCGAGTTCATGGGGGTGCGGATTTTCACTTTTATCCCTCTTTGTACCACGCGAGAGAGCGGGTTGCATTTCCGTGCCATTCTAAAGCCCGCAAATGGGGGAGGAAAAAAAACCTTTCCGCATTCTTTCGAAAAATGGCCTGGACGGGACAAGGGTCGAGGCGAACAAAACGAAACTAATACGTGGCCGCGTTTCGTTCTAAAAATAAAGCAAAAGCGATATATAGGTCCGAAGCGATTCCGCACTTCTTATCACGCAGCCTGGATTCCTGCTCCATGCGGCCACACCCCTACTATCCCGACCACACATCACCTAAAACCAGAGACCTTTCCATCACCCGTAGAGCACTCTCTCTTCGCATATCGGTCGAAAAAAATGGTCGTCGAGGAAGAATTTATGACTGGAAGATGTCAGAGGTGCAGGAAATATAACGCGTTCGGAGTTCAAGACGGTCAAACGAGATATACGAAACCCGCTGTTACGAATTTGAGATATTGAACGAATATTTAATAGCCTCGCTAATTTTTTTATAATAACGGACGGCCGCGGGGTTGACCTGCATACGCCCACCGTGCAATGCCGCCTCCGGTCGTTAAAAGGTCACGCCTTACTCAATAATTGGGCAGTTTCAATTGACTTTCTAAAATAAATACCTGACCCGCGAAAATTTTATGTGACAGCAAGAACTCGAGCAATGCGGTCGACAGTGGAAAAGGTTTCACTCAAATTCCTAAGGTATAATTAAAAGAGGAGTAACGAGGGAAGAGGATCGCCCTTAATCAAAACAAAACTTTATGAGACGAACGATTTGATTAGTTTGAAATGAGCAGTGTTCGACGTTAAAAAAACTGTCGGAAGTTTAAATATAAAAATTCAATAAATTGAAGAAAAAGGCAGTCGTATAAAAAAATCCATATAATAACCATTAAATTTCGCCAAAAAATAAAATTCTGATAAAAATAAATATAAGCCAACTTTCATGATGTAAGATGTAACCAAGACCTAATGACAAAAACATCACTTTAAAGTTAATTTTATGAAACTAGTCATTTATGCAATCTCATTATATGACTAGAATGCGAAAGCAATAAACGTATAAAGAATAAAAAATTCTCTAGCCAATAAGCAAGGAAACTCAGCATCCTCAAAACAAACTATATTAATTTATTAAGCGAAGAGCGACCGGCTATTATGCGAGCTCATAACACAACTCACTTCATCGCGGATGCGTTCATCCATAAGTCACTAAAGACAGTAAATACCTTAAAAGACACTCCAGGAGGAGGTAAACGCCAATACCGCGACGTCAAACATCAATCTAGCCTTTCCCCTTCCGCCCTCCTTCTCACCGCAACCCTCCCCCCACAGCGTGGAAAGATCTTATTTGGAGCAGGTCCCCTGTTAAGGAACTTTTCCTTAAACCCTTCACTACTCCCATCCCCCTCCCGAAACGGGCCCCAATAACACACACACACTCCCCCTTTACCATTGGCGTCGTGCGGCTGCCACATAACACTCGATAATGTCCCCTCCATCCACCGCGCTCAAACCCCACTCATTCCTCCCCCTCCCCATCCTCCCCCCGTCCTCTCACCGCCTATTCCCGTCTGCCGCGCGACAGACGCTTGGCATCTATCCAGCGCCGCACCGCAGAATACACCTACCTCCTCACACTCACTCAGCCGCCAGCGACCACGCCGGAGTGAGTGACCGAATCATAACACTCGTCCTCGAAGGGAAATATTTGCTCCGGTATACGCGGACCCGGGACCACTTTAATGATTTTTACACGCTATATAAGATTTTAATTGCTCCATTAGTAGTCGTGCTGACCTACTTCTTGTCCCAGCGGTCATAACGTGTAAAAATTTGCGTTTCCCAATAATTAATTACTTGAGCCTTAGAGTGATTTATTTTACGATGCATTTATTAGCTGTTTGAGTGAAAGAGCCACAATAAAATACACTGCTTAGATAATATATATGACACATAAATGCACACTTATCAAGACTGGATCTAATGTTTACTTTCGGTAAAATCAATTACAACGTAAGTGAAGCATTTTTTTTAAAGGTGAATTCCTAACGACGTGAAAATTCAGTTTTTGAAAACATTCGTGTCACACGAAATTCATGGCTTATACTAAAGTACAATTGCTGTGAAAAGTATTTAACCAGCAATTTAAGAAATGTCTGAGGCAGTGTAATTAATAAAACGGTATTTCTCAAGGAATTTCAAAACTTCTTAATTAATACAGACGTCGCCAGCAATGGGTACATCATTTGAAGTATTAAATTGAGCAGTATATGGAGCATGAAGCAATTCCTTCAATTACTAATCACGCTTCCTCGCTCTCTTAAACTCTTTCATCTCTGCAATTTCCACGGTTATCTTTATCAATTTTTATACCTTCAACCGCTCAGACATATCAGTTTTTTTTGACACATTCCTAAATGCAATTAGAGGGAATCGTTATAAGGCTGTCATTATGATTAAGTTGCATTGTATAACTGGCATATAATCTTGGAAATCAGACGTACGAACGGCTGAAAGACTTAGGTAATTTTAGCTTAGATTTAATTCATATTCGTTCCTAATAAAGCTGAAAACCAATTCAGAAGACAGAAATAATATTCAGATAACTAAGAATAGAAGCGTAAGGAGATGGAAGTTGAAAAATTAGCTTAATACGCGTGGGCAAGGGATAGAAATTAAAAAAATCTGATGTGGCCACCACATGACTTTCTCCATATCTGTAATATTTCTAAAAATTCCAAATAGGTTAGATAATAATAAATATTTCAAGAAACTGCGAGAAAATTTTAGACTTTACAAAGAACTGAAATAAGCTCAAACCATAGCCTTCTAATATTGGATATAGCCACAAAGCTCCAACAATTAAGAAAAGAAAAAGGAGCGTTATTAAGCGTCAATTGTTAACAATAGTCATCGGTAGATGGCGTGGTGGTGGCAGCTAAAAATATAAGATATATCTTTTAAAATGCATTATATGGAAAATGTTTCAAACAAAGGTTGTATAAAATTAAATTTCCTACAACTTTTATCTGATACATTTTTACATTTATCAAATATTAAAGCAAATATTTCAAAATAACGGATGTGACAAGAGTAAACATCCACTTTCGGTTGACCGATTTTTACCAAAAACTAAACAGTTCTTCTGACGTTTATAAAAATGTTAAATATAAATTTTCGCGTTGACCTGATTAATAGTTTTTGAGTTAGAGCACCCACAAAAAAGCTATCACACACAGACCGACAACATCGAGAAAATGGTCAAAACGTGGTCAGGGGACTTCAAAACGTGTATTTCTGTTGCTATCTCGAAGTCGATTTTTTCACAAATACAATACTTTCCCCTATATTACGTATATGGAGAAAGTAAAAACAAATGAGAACATTTCTAAAAGAAGACCATAATTTTATCTTCTCATTTAAAATTCAGAAATGTAAATATGGATAATCCTACCTTGGATATTTACGGAAAAGAAGGGGTTTTCCACGCGAACACTATGGCATAATCGCTACACTTCTTAAACATTTGTAAATGTAATTATGACGGTTGCTTCGTATGCTGCTGCTTATCATCTTATAGTTTTAACTGAACTGTAAGAGTAATAGTAATTGCCAATGCAGCGAATCTCCCGTTAATTGTTTTATCTTCCCGTTAAGATGAAAGGTAGTAAGATAAATCAAATAAAGATTTTTTTAAATTCAACTTTTGTATGTCGCGCGAAAATTAAAATAACTATAAAATCTTCTACTTAAATTTTTATTGATAAAATTGCATAATCAATTTCAGATAGCCTTATCGATTGATACTTAGGAACTTCAAGTACTCATTTGAAGGTTATTCATTAATGACCGACAGTAAGCAAGTTTAGAATTAGTTTAAGCCCACAAATTTTATCGGATTATTATTCATGCGATTTTAATTCAATTTTTCGTTAAACGCTCTAAATAAATGCTGTTTTGAAAAATGACTCAAAAATTTTCTTAGGGATATTATCATCTTCTCATAAGGACTCCATCTGTCTTCTTTTCATAGTGTTCCTTAACCTACATCTAATTGTCTTCTGTATATTTAAAGATATGTTCATATAAAACTAGACATTAAAAATTTACTTACCAATGAATTTTCTTCGTGATTTTTGTGAGCAAAAATCTTTTATTGTCAGCAGTACTTTTCTTTAACTGCCATTTTAAATTAACACTTGACGAGAAAAACAATCCTTAGTATCAATATATTTATCGAAGAGATTATAATTATTTTTTAAACTAGCTTCACATCTGTCCTGAAATAAAAATTTAAATCCTTTAAGCAAGCTAGAAAGAGTTCGCCTTTAATTTCATTCATTCCCATTTAGGTAAGAAATTGTGTGTGATTGTATCACACATTTCTTCGCTGAAGCGCTGACAAATTTAATCTTATTAGGACCGATTTAACATCTAACTTTCAGGCGTTAGTTGTTTTCCAATTGAAAGCCTGCCATTAATTTCACACAAATCCATTCGGCCTCCTTTTTGCTGCCGAGAATATTTCAATCTCATCCTTTCTATTCCCATTTACTAGAAGCTTTCTTGTTTACAACATTCTTAAACACGTTATAATCTTCATGGTTTACTCAAAGATTTTAAGAGATAGAGACGACTTCCAGTTTACATGGAGGCGGGATTAGTGTCTGAATTATATAAAACTTTCAATGGAGAACATTGGCAACAGAGGCTCCATGAGCACTTCCAATGCAACAAGATGACTGCAGCTAGTGAGCTCCTAATTTCATGCGGTGCTAAAATTTCCGACAAACGTTTCATCATCGTAAATAATTTAGTTGTGAAGACGACGATGACCCTGGCTCAGTGGCCTACTTTCCACACGATTGAAAACGAAATTTGCTGTCAGTTTAACAATGTGCGTATGGCTTTCGAATGCAAATCAGGGCGGAGAAGAAAAGAGTCAATGGCGCTGTCTTTAACTTTGAGGCAATAGGAATGAGAGCTACAAAAATAAGCGTCGCCTACCATTGCAAATCAAATAAAAGTTCAATATATTATTTTCTGAATTTTAGTAATTAGCTTGATTCCTTTCCAATATCTTTAATTTGCTTGGTTTACATTGTCATTTCCGCAGCGAAATATTCGAAATTCTATAAATTGATGATTACGAAAACGTATGTAAATATTGCGATAGTGCGAGGGAGTTCATAACTCGAAAAAAAAACGGGGACAAGAATATGGAGCATTGACAGTCACCGACAAAATTCCAATAACTTGTACGTATTAGTAAAAAGGCTTATTTCAACAACAAATGAGTATGAAGCTCACACTAAACGGTATTAAAACAACACAAAAATTTCTTAGAAGCTACAATAATAAAATACAACATTTGACTTATGATCACATATGCGTAGCGATTAGTTTACCTTCCTAAAATCCGGAAATGAGTTAACATTCGAATTCGTAAAACCTTCAAGTGATAAACATTATGCCTGAAAACTATACGGGGCGTGATTCCGAAACATACTACCGTCGCCTAAAAGGTCCTAAACGAAATAAAAAACGACACGCTCCACGCAAAGTGAGTACAATAAAAGTCATTGTCATGAAGCCGTAAAGTGAGTCAAGGTTTTGGGAATATACTTTCCATCTTAACTTACAACCAGAAGCAAACTCAACTGACTATGACAAACAATGAGTGCCTCGTTTCCGCTAAATCGATTAGACACAACTCCTCGTAGTGACAGTAACGAAGCATATATTTTTTCCGAACCACCGCCACTCTCTCGCTTCCCATCTTACGCTGAAAAAAATCCCTCAGAGCGACGAGAAGCAGCGAACCCTACCGACAAAAGGCGCGGCGATGCAGAGGCAACGGTCCGAAATGACGGCGCTCGAGTAAAACGGGCGAGATTACCGAGACACGCCCGAGAAGCAAAGGGGTCGAGAGAGAGATGGGAGAACGAAGGAACCTTTTCCAATAGGCAGATATATCAGAGCGGTGAATCTACGAATCAAAGTGAAGGAAAATAAATGGGAGCGGAAGACTTCGAGAGAGAATGATGATGGAAACGGTGAATTGGATAACTTTGGAAGTGACCATGGGTAAGATTGAGAGTGACAGAGAGTGAAAGAATGAGAGGGAGGGTGATGAGAGAGAGGGAGGCACTTGCACGGACAAAGATAAAAGAAATGCAAGGACGAAGCGACGCCTCCTTTTGCCAGATCTTACGAAAAACGTCTTGCGCGCGCCGAGTATTTCCATTTACGATTGGATTAACACGATTGCCTCGGGGAATAACAGCGCTCGGATATATTTCCCGGGGGAAAATTCCAAATAAGTCGCTCGCGTTAAAAAGTCTCCTTTCACCTCCCTCTTTCCTCCCCGGTGACCGGACAGTGACCAACATTTCGATGTTTTTTTTTCTTGACAAGAATTGAATAAAAAAGGAAACAGAATACGATAAAAATGTAGAAAATGGACATATCAAGGGACGAAGAAGAAAAAAGAGGAACGTTTGCCTGAGAATAGCAAGGAATAGGAAAGGATAAACTGGTAAAAAATTCATAACCACGTGATTGTGTGCTTACACATCGCAAGTCCAATTAATATGAACGCCTAATATAAATCTCATTGTCTATAGCAAGCCCAAAAATATCAGTTTCCAAATAGCTATCAAATCAAATATCTATTAGCCAGAAAGAAACAGGTTTTGAAAAAAAAAAGAGAAATTTCGATTATCTACCAGGGCCAATCGATAAGAAATATCGTCACTCCCCGGAAGTAATCAATTTCGATCATCGCCGAGTAAGATTATGATGAAGAAACTTATGAAACTCACAATGCGGATACAGCAATGACATTAAAGATGACATCACCACGTAAGGAACGTACGCAAAATAACAATAAGGGTTACGAAACTTTTATAAATATACCTACTCGTGGCGAAAAAAATACTGATAAATAAAAGAAATAATTCAGCAAGGCAAAAAAGTAAATATTAAAAATCACTGTGCAGGAAAAATACTTAGTTTAAATATTTTAAATGCTTTAATACGACCGATATCTCAAAACTGGAAAATGGGACGTAAATCTAATTTAAGGCACCCTAGATAACTTATTTTGCAAGTATTAAAAACAAGTTAAAAAAGATTAAAAAATAGTACGTTCTTATGTTCAATGGAGTTGTTAAAAATGAAATTATAGTATATAGGATTTTAATAAATCACGTTTTACGCATTCCTTTATATAGAAAGTTACTGCATATAACGTAATTAGTCCAAAACTAATAAACAAGGCTTACTCAGATATAGCTTCGCTCCACAAATACAACTTAATATGTTATTATTATTCAAATTGTTGATTTGTTGATACGAAGGGTTGCACAGTATTTTAACTATTAAAAATCATTTTCGCCTGCGTAAAATAGCGCCTATATGTGGAGTATCTCTACTAATTTAT
Organism: Tanypteryx hageni; assembly: GCA_028673005.1. NCBI lineage: Eukaryota > Metazoa > Arthropoda > Insecta > Odonata > Petaluridae > Tanypteryx > Tanypteryx hageni. The sequence continues at coordinate 106,515,236 of CM054113.1, read as the reverse complement.
CGATAGTGGGTGACAGATTTAACAGTAATATACACGCGCGCGCATGTCATTTCTCATGCTGTTTCCTTCGTCAAATCATTCAAGTCCAGACCTTTACTTTCTAATATGAAGTAAGATCCGAGTCCAAAACAAAACCTTCCAATTCAATTTTAGAGCGTGGGCATTCCACACAGGAGGAACAACAAAATAATCACCACCATTCGCGAAAAATTCCAACGAAAACAAAAATGGATCCAAACACACTCATTACGCATCGGGAACTTATTACGAGAAGACGGCGAAAGATCAGAAGGAAAAGTAAAGCGGGGGTCGGAGGAGGAGGGAAAGGCGGCGAGGGGATGGGAATGGGCGGGGTAGGAATATCGCCCACGGCGGGGCAGAAAAAAGGCTCATATTCCACCGTGTCCCGGCAGGAATTGCGACACCGCCCGAGAGAGCAAATCTTCCAAATATGGTCCGAGCGGTCATTCCCTCTTTACCCTAGATCCCCTCCCCCCCTCCGATCGGCTGCACCCCTCCCGCCACTCTTCTCTCACCGGAGCGATCGAGATCTCGAGGAGGCGCTATTTGGCCAATTCCCTACTCCGACGACAAAACCCGGCTAAGGATCTCTCTGGCAGAATAATCTTTATACTGCTACGATTTTATGGCGGAAATCTCGTGTTATAATAAACATGTAATAGAAGGCCTCACTTCCTTTGCCGTTGCAAAAGAATTCGTAAAAAGAAAGGAGACGAATGTGTGCATTAATAGGTTAGATTTTTGAGACCACGGAACGGGCATCGGAGAGAACGATGCAACCTAGCAGTACACGATAAAATTTGCTTCATGGAAGACTTTCATGCGCCGACCGTGGTCGTTGGCCGCATTCTGATTGCTTTCGCAAGGGTTAATGGAGGTATTTAAAGTGCCTATGCGAATGAGTCGAATGAAACTGAAAGTATTGTTCCGAATCAAAATAAGCCCACTTCAGCTGCCTCAATGTTAATAAAACTAAAAAATGCGCGTGGGATATTATGAAACGCTTTAAACCAGGAACCCGTGCCCAAGCATTTGTGATGAAGTCACTCCGATTTGCACAGAAAGCTTGAATCAATCCCAAACACTCATCTTAGGCCCACGGAGATTAAATTTAGGACGCGAGTCTAGCAACCGCGGGAAATTACGTCACCCACTCATTATCGGTCATAATTATCTAGGGAGCGAGCTGGTTCTGCGTCTTTGTGCTCTCCGAGTGATGGATGATCGCTCCCTCCTACCTGCCTTCTTCCTTTTCTCTCCGCCTCCCTTAATCCTCACCGCCCTACCGACGCAGTTACCGGGAAACTAGATTGACCAGCTCCACAGGATACGCACCAGTGACATAGGGAGCGAGAAAAATAATGCGAGGCCGAATATAAAACCGCACGCGCGATCCGGCACACACACACGAACACGCAGATGGAAGGTGCCCCTCGGAACTGGAATGAGGAGGGTTCACGAACCTTCTCGTTTCGGGGCGTTATTAAAAAATAACACTTTATTACGGGGTCTCCCGGTGGCCAAGAAAGATCTCGGAGAGCAATAAAACACAATGTTACGAAACGAGATCGGATCGGAGCGGCCGCGGCCTCATGAACGACCGGCCGATCGACAACCTTTGCGGCTGCAGGTAGCCCTCCCGAACCGCGATCTTCTCATACTCCCGTCCGAAATTCGTCACACTTTCACTTTCCACTCTCTTCCTCTGCCCTCTCGAGCGCTATATTCCGTACGGGTGCGAGGAAGAGAGCGCTATCCGAAGGAAACGGAAAGGCGGGAGTTAACGGTGTCCCGAGGGCCGCTGGGGGTGCGGGGGCGTGCCGGTGTCGGTCGGAGAGTGGCTGGCGAACGGAGCGACTTTGGAGAAGATTGGCGGGGTGCGGGGTCCTTCTTACTCGTCCGTCCCCGGAGGCCGCACCCGAGATGACCTCCCAAATCCCACATCACCATTCGCGATGAGGTGGCTCGACGAATGCGCATTGACGCACTCTTCCCGACCAGCCCGCGAATGCACCCCCGTCGCGAATATTCGCTCCGGGGGATTCTTTTGGATTTGCGCCAGGCCGTAAAAAATAATATAGAAACCCGCCGAGCAAAATACAAGTTCGATGTAGAGCCAATGATGCGCAGATTGACTTAAATCGATATCGAGAGGGATCATCGAGGTAAAAATGCGAAGGCAAATATCGTCATATGAAAATGTATTTACTAGCAAGAATGTCCGAAAACGCGAAGGAATTTCGTTTCGCGGTAGCACAAAATTATTTGTTCCGAAACTATTTTGTTAAATACGTTAATTTGATATGGCAGCTGCTTTCCGTTAAATCGAATTGATGTTAGAGTTTTAGATGGACTGGGGTTTATGGAGATTACGCGAATTCTTTCAATCACTTTCTCTTTGTAAAGTTTAATTTTGTTAATATTGTCGACAAAAAAGATTAAAAAACAAAACGCTAACATTTTCGTATAGCAATTTTTTATATATCTTGACATGCCATAGCGTGAACATTAAAAAAATCAAAAATGTATTATTAAGGCACATTTATCATATTTTAATGAAACACCAACATAACAGAAATATCAAAAATAAACATGTTAAATTGCAAGAGCTTTAAAGGAAATTTGCAAATTTTCTCCATAAAAAAGAACAATTTTGCAACTATGATGCCAATTAAAAACGCACCCGTTCCATTTAGATTTTATAACTATTTTTCTCATTTTTGGCACTAAATTTAAAGACATTATGCACCCCTTAAACTGCACTAAAATGCATTTCATAACGTTACAGAGAGTGGACGAACTGGAAAACCTTGCCGTGCAATCAGATCGCTCCATAAGACGGGGTGAAAAAATTACCATCACGACTTCAAACCTCATTTTCCGTTATATCTGAAGCGAGAGAGAGGGAGAGGCAGTAAACGTCCAGTGAGTTTGAAGAATTCTCGGCTAGTTTAGCAGGGGAACGAAAGCACAACACTTCCACTGCATTAGTTTCCACGGGGCACTGGCAATACGTATCGGCAGCAATTAGCCTCAATCTCCACCAGGGGTGTATATGAAAACTTGTCGGTCAACGCATTCACCTTTTCATGCGAGTTTAAGGACTGGATTACTGAAGTTATGAGGCCGGTTTTTGGATCGCCAATTTAACTAAAGAAACACTCGAGATTTAATTTCGTGGTCGATTTGATACATTTAAATATCAGGTTTACAAAATTCCTATCCTCGATAAAAAAAGACGTGACGTGCATTGTTTAGGCAGAGGAAAAACAGGAAGGTGGATGCAAAAAAAAAGTTAACTAAAATTATGAAAATTGAACTGCATAAAATATAGCCAAAGAATTATCGAGCTCCTCTTATGGCTGAAAAAAAATCCACAATAAGTTTTTATAAATAAAAAATTGAAAAAGTAAGTACTTGTCTTAGGTATCTTCAATAGCCATAACATGGAGATAGTTAAGACAAGCACATAATGTTTCAATTTTTTATACTTAGGTGCTTATTCTGGAAGGTATAAAATCGGCCAATTTTACCTGCGTAAATGATATAAGCCAAAAGTCAACTTAATTTTTCAAACTCTATGATCCTTCATAAAGTTTATGGTAGAAAAAAGTGACAAGAAATGTACAAATAGAAATTTCTCCGGGTTTGGAATGCGTCAATATTTTAATATAGGCGCAAATAGTTTAACGTCATCACGTAATGGAAAGATATGCCACATCATTAAGAACTCTTTACGGGCAATTAATAGGAAGAGCGAAAAATAAGGTCGTAATTGAAGGGTTAATATTATCTGATGCCAATCAATGAGCACGATAAAATTGCAGCAACACTTTTTTGGTAAATAAAAATATGACGGACATTAGGTGAAGGTTTAATATGGCGGCTACAAATTCTAGGTTAAGGTTTTGTAAAAGAAAAATATGAAATTTAACGTGATGACAGGTTTTGGAAATAAATGCACAAATAATATTACCGAATGAATTAATCATAACGAATAGTCTTAAATAAGAAAATATAGCTTCATTATAACAAATTGATGGATAAACAAGATGGTTTTCAGTTCAGGCATTCCATAATTGCTATGATCTTTCTGAATATTGATGAAATAATCAACAGTAATATTTATGACCAGATTTGCGATTGTGATAGATGCACGTTGTATCATACGTGCCCATCCATAAGATCAATGCATCATTAAAGGTAATATTTATGATGAAATTTTCTACTACCTAATGACCCGTAAGTTGCGCCACAGCTGCGAATTACACATCTCTCCTAAGTACATGAATTTATGAATACGCATAGTATGATTCCAACGAAATCAAACACGTCAAACTAAAATGAAATACATTGTGAAATTATCTGAAATATTTAATAATATAACCCCGAGCAGCAATTCCAATGTAAATGTGTAATAAAAAAATCTGAAACGCAACTTTCCATAAGGCTTTTAAAAAAACGCACAACTGTATAACCAAGAAACTCGATAAAGATTGAAACGGAGCAGATACGAATTCGAAACTCGTTATACTACAAAAGAAATGTGCGGAAACCTTCGATTTAACGTTGAAATTACGGACAACGCCAAGAACGTGTAAGTGGATGGTTAAAATATTCCCGTGATTTATCCTGCGGAGGAACACCCTCTGGTCAAACCAATAAGATAAAAACAGTATGACGCAAATCAAAGACCGCAGGCTCGGAAATAAGACCGGCGCCCCATGAGAAAGACGTCACGGACAAGACGCGAGTCTATATACGAGAAAAATTCCTCACATAACGAGGACGGGCATCACTGGAAAGAAATGAAGATGAGCAGACGAATAAATTAGAAGGGTTTAGAAGACGTCAGATAGGAAGAAGGAAGCGGAAATTTAAAAAAATTATCCTTCTCGACGATACAAAAAAGCTCCGAGATGGGCGGGAATAAAAGGATTGCGCAGGAGACACAAAAGGAAACGAGGAAAACACCATTTGTCCCGCCACCGGCTTTATGGAGCCACGGGTGACGTCAAAAGTCACTCTTTTAGAACGCGGACTCGCACACCGGCACACATGAAAGAGAAAGGGACTAGGCGCGGGGAGGGTGGGTGAAAGGGGTGATTGGATATAATGGGCGGCGAGGAAGTGCGGCACTCTCGACTATTGCGAGGCGAGAGAGTGGATTACGAGGAGGGCGAAGAGGGCGGGAGAAGCAACGACCTTCCGCAAAGATAAATATCGACGCTAAAGGCCAAAAATATCAACGTGTGTTTAAAGCAGTGATCCAGTTATGTCAGCGGCAGTAACTCAACTAGGAAATTGCACGGAGGAGGGAATGAATGATCCCAAGAAGGGCGAGAGGATGGAAAGCACTTTAAAGGGGCGTTGCGAAGGCTTTCGAGAAAAGGCGAAATGGTGGAAGTGAAACTTTTTAAACATAAAAACCATAATATTAAAGTTAGATGAAGAGATTCATTCGTATTATATAGGAAGGAACTAACGCATGAGGCAAAAAGAGAATAGTGAGAGGAAGAAAACATCTGCATTCTTAAATCAAAGAATTCGTTGATACATTGATGCCTGCAATTGTAGCAAGTACTATAAAACACGATGATAAATAGGTGTATAAAATATATAATTAGTATAATAAATAATAATAATAAAATATATGATTAGTTAGCAAGAATTTCAAAAAGAAAAATCACACACTAATATGAAAAAATAACAACATAAATATTTACGTATTTAAACATAAGGATGGTAAAATTACCACACTCGTTTTAAAAAAAATATCGATTTCAATGCTGGACCAACAAATACGTTTTTATCTTGCTAAAATAAATCATTTATATCCAGAATGATGTAACCTTGTACGATTTAAGCTTACAAACAAAGTCATTGAAAAATATGTACTGGGAATAAAAAGAAACTGAAAAGGATAATCAAGTTCAAAAAATACATTTATTCAAATTCATAATATCAAAACAACATAATTTACATTTGTATTATACGCATTACGATAAAGATTATTTTCTAGACCCACAGCCACAACATTTATGCATTTCGTCGAAAAAAATAACTGCATGTCAATGTCAAACTTTCGATGGCGATGAGATACAAACATTTTGAAACGTGTGAGTCAAACAAACACGCGGATTTGGAAAAAAACATCGGCTTTCTAAATCACACATCCACATTTTCCTCGATTTTCAGTCGAATATCAACCAAATCACCGTAGGGCATCGGCGTTAAGAAGGACGTAAACAAAGCGGCACCATAAAAATGTATAATGAATGTGACATTCGAGTTAAAAATAAAACGAAGGTTAGACTTAAAACAGAGGTACTACGTACAGAGATACTATGGTCGTGAGAAAAACAATGAATTCTTAACGGTGTCAATCTTGTTCTTAAGAGTGACACCCGACGATGTTAAGCCGAAGAGGAGGTACGATTAAAAATGGACACTCAGGAGACGTGACGAGTCTAACAATGGATCGGGCGACAAGCCAAGATGCAGCGAAGGCTTACCTAGACATTCAATGACTAACATCGCGCATACTTTAGGTGCTTCGACTTCGGATAAAATTAAATAAATACGGTTATTATCTTGATCGTAAAGGGGAATACGCCATTATTTATGGAGCACACTGCTAAACTTGAGAAAATTTTGCATAAACACAAAACTACCTTTCAACTTGATCTTGGGTCCAGTCATACAAATTACTGTAATTTTAAAGTGCAACCCTTTAAACCTAACCGCTATAAAAAGGGTTATTAGGCCTATGCTTCCAGGCGTTGAATATAATTTGTGTGGCACAAACTACTTATTGTGGAGGGATGTTGCGTATATAATCACGCATAATAACTCACCACAGAATAAAAACAGCAAGTTAACACGACACACACACTTCTAAAATGTACAGGATGGCAAGCTGCTCAAGTGAGTAGTTTAGGATGCTGAAAACATCGGCTATTATCGTAACTTATCAAAGGAAACACGATTCAACAAGAACTCTTCGATTTAAAATTTCTCACAAGAATAAAACAAATTATAAATAGGACGTATAACCTTATAATACAGCAGAAAACAAGGTAGTGTAGTATTTAAAAAATAACTTGCCGTTTAATTTCTTGTTCGATTAAGCTGATATAGTACAAGTTGACTGTGAAATATGGTTAATAAACGAAAATGTGTGAAATCTTAAATGATATAGACCACGTTCTTTGAAATTAATTCACGATTATTAAGGGATGCATTGGTATTACAATCAACGTTTATTACACCACTAAAACGATAAATAAAGTTCAACTTTGTATTATAAAAAATCCATTTATAACTGTAAGCCATTGGAATAACAGAGTATATATAACATCAATGTAAAAATTAATAGCAAAAGAACACTAACGGCCATCGAAGCAAAACATGGATGGATGCTGAGAATCAAAACTGCTCTTAATTGCAAGGCCTTGCCACCTGCTGCGATCTGGAAAGATATTACTACGGTGTCATTTGCTCTTACAAGAGAAACCACCGGGCGAGAGTGAAAGTGGACCAAAAAAATCGTACGAAATTAGGTAATTCAGTGCAGGGACAAAAATTTATCGTCCGCTCCGTAACAGGTTCGGTAACGCCGTTAGTTTTGCCTTCGAATTCCCACGATCCCGTATTTATGGGACACAGACTATCCAAAAAAAATTTTCTTTTCAACACTCCCACCGCAAACTTTCCACACCCATTCACTCTCTACGGTTCTCCAATTCTGCTGAATAGGCAAATCCTGTTTTCCCGAAGCGATATGACAAAATGTTTCCGCTTTTCGTTCCATCGGCCCTATCATCGAATTGAAAGAGCGAGCCGGTCAGGCAGGAAATCTCCTAGAGTGTAATCTTTAGGCCCGAGCCGAGTGTGAAGGAGAGGCCCACAGACGGAGGTTCCAAAAAAATGAGGCATATATTATAACAAAAGATTATTGATAAAACTCGGGAGCCATACCACTTTCCGAGAAAGCTTGAAGCGAAAAATGTTGCGCAACCTGCTCTAAAGCAGTCGAAAAAAACAAGCGCGAAGACAAGAGAACGACATAAAGGCCGAAATTTGTACGACTTTTAATTCTCCGTTGAGGCGAGCAGGATGCTATTGGTGTCTGGGTCAAATCTGTCGGGAATTATAAACCTAATTCATTGAGTGAATAATGGGATGATGGAGTTATCTCTCTTGTTACTGACTTTTCACGTACTTCCAGATTTGTCAGAAAAACAAAAACGGTGTTAATAAATTTTCAACAAAAACATTCTAAATTAATATAATTTCACGCTCATATTGATGATTTGTGAAACTAAACGCATTTAACTATCAATACGCGATACAAATTCGTTAATGAAAATCCGACTGTAATTCCCAACGATGTAATTTGAGATCAAAATTAAAAGCTAAAGAAAAACATAGTTTGGTGTGATCAGTTATTAAATATTAACTGCTGTTCAATCCGAAATAAAAATTTTGAACAAATAATAAACGATTAACCCCCAAGTCTTCCAAGTGTTATTAGATAGCTTCTATTTGTCATTAATCAAAAGCCATTCGTCGGCAGAACGAACATCGCCAATTAACATTTGCAAAGGCAAAAATGTTTCTAACATAACTTCGTGACTCGCACCACATGCCTAAATACCACACTCAGATACCACCTCGGCCAAAATATGACTTTCTCCACAAATCCGTTCCCTCGCCAAACTTGAACACCCCCTCCTGCCTCGCCATCCCGCCAAACTGACCCTCGCAATGACCTTATAAAGACGAACACTTTGCGTGACGGGGATAGTAGTGCTTGCGAGGAAAGGCAAGAGGCAAGGGGAGGAAAACATACATGTGTTCCTTGTTACACAACAACTGTTACCTACAAAACTCCCTACTCGCACTTAACAGCTGTGTCAAGGAATGGAGGAGTGAGTAGGAGAGCGAGAGAGTGGATGGAGAGAGAGAGAGAGAGGGGCGGAGGAGGGAGCCCAGCTTTCACTTTGACGGCCATTCATGCGTTCTAGAGGATCGGAGCCCGAGGCGAATGGACCGCCAAGGAAAGGAGTGGCCGAGATAGAGGTGGGGGGAGGGGAGAGGAGAGGGAACCCCTCAGGATGATCTGTCCAAACTTGACCACGCTAGGGATGCCGATAGAGGAAGAATCAGAGAGGAAGCAGGGGGAGAATGTTAAACTAGAACTGTGAGAGGCACGATTCATTGACCCGAACCTTCAAATCTGTCAAGCGGAAAAAAAAGTCTTTCCGGGAAGAAATAACGTTAGAGTTCGGAGCCGAATAGAAAGTCAGTACGAGAGAAAAAGTGATATTTTCTTAGTAAATAAACTTGTACATTACACACGAAAAAAAGTTAAGGCCGCACGTAAAATAAAAGTGAGATAGATCACTAGAAAGAAGAAATTGTGCAGAGAGCGCAATTGCTCGAGCGCATAAAACTACGAAATCTCTAAAGATGCGAGAAAATATATACGCGTACAAATAAGTAAATATGAGGTAGATACCAATAAACAAAGTATGCATTTGACATTAATGGTCCTAGTATAGATAGAGTTGTGGTGACTAGATCGATCTGTTTGCAGAATGTAAAAAAATAACTGCGTATCTAAGAGACTGTCGCGGATTTCCCCGTTAATAGGATCTCGGGTTCCAAGTGAGGAACTTATGAGTTTTGAGCTCTTATAAGTTAAGAAAGGTCTACAAAACATTAAAAAATTAATAGTAAGACTATAAAAAATTAAAATCTCTTGAAAAATGTTGACCGAAATTAAAATTGCAGCTCTCGCTTAGTGTTTGAAGTTAAAAGCGGAAACAATTATAACAATCAACTTGGAAATGTTATTTAAAGCTCAACAAAGATAAATGGTACTTCATGATACAATGCCTTTTTTAAAGACTAGTCCACAAGCAAGCGGTTTTATTTTCAATTAAATGTAATGTTTATAGAAAACAAAACATAACACATGGATTAGCATTTTAATTTGGAATAGTTGTTCCGAAATTTCTAAATCATGCAACGGTGAACTGAATAACACGATTAAATATTATGAGGGCCGAAAATTAAAACGTTCGAAAAATCGCGATCGATTTCTTCAAAATTAATTTCACTGTTACGGATTATTAACGGCTTAAAGAAACTCGATTTCATAATTTCATCGATTCCAACTAAAATATTTCCCTCAGATCATATTTCAACATCTTTGTACGAAATGCACTATAAAATATTATTTAAAGATATGCGAAGCGACTAGAATGAGAAAACGGATGTGGTAATATTGACTGCAATAGCGCTTGAGCGAAGAAGACAGAGGCTGGTGACGATTTGTGACCTCCGAAGGCATTTATCATGCTAACCTCTTTTTTTCCCATCAAACCGAGCATTAAACCCAATCTTTTCAATATTCGCGCTCACGACCAACGCAACAAGGCCCATGTGGCACGACCGTCCCTTTATAGCTATTGTTTTCCTTAAATCGCAGATGCGTGCTTTCTAATACTCTTATCGGAGAAATTCGTGAGAAATGTTCATTCCGATTTGTCCAAAATACGTTGAAATGGATAGCATTTCAAGAGCGTACTTTCACTAATATTCACTTTCCATCACTCGTTTGAAAATAAGTATAAATGTATAAACATTAAAAATCTAGATCGCAGTACTATCATAAAACTCGATGGTAATTCCAATCAAACAAGAGGCAAATTTGTAGTAAAATTTATTAATGCTTAGCAAGAAATAAAATTCAAAAGGGAACATTGTCTTCTAAATTTATATCATCCTCTGGGGAGAGGGGAGGCAGCGAAAGGTTTTCATAAGAGTCGCAAAAGATTTTCATAAGGGTCGCGAAAGGTTGCTAAGACAGAATGTTGTTTTATTTTTTAATTTTATGTAGGGAGATATATATATATATATATATATATATATATATATATATATATATATATATATATATATATATATACAATAAAATTAATTTTCGCACAAATTAATGAGTTATTTCTAATATTTTAAAATTAGTATTACAATTATATTTGTTGAATGGATGGGTTAAACGAGGTCGCGATAAGGTCGACCGCCTTAAGAGGGGGTCGCAGATGCATACAATTTGGCAACCGCTGCTTCAGATGAGTAGGCAGCCAACTGCAGTTCTTTCGCCAACTTTTTATAAAAGAACCCTAAACACAGTTCCCCTAAATACAAATTTCGACAGTGCCTATTCTATACATATACAATGGGTAAAGCCGTACATTGCAAACAAAACAAGCTTTACCACCATTACTTTAAGCGAAGACCCTCACTCCTCTTCCTGGTTTCCGTTTCTCGAGACATGAAGTCAACCGAGCGTGGATCAGTTAAGAGAGCGAGAAAAGTGAAACTATCTCATCATTATCCCAAAAGAAACCGCAATGTTACCGTTCGAAAGATGAACATCGCGACCTCATTTAAATCCTTACGTGAGATGAACTTTTCATTCAATCGAAGGAAACAAGCGGAATACCGATGAGACGCAACGCTGGCGTAAATAAATCTTTCATAATCCCTCTCATAATACTTCCGTACTCCCACGCGTAAGAAAGAGATAGCTCCATTGTCCCTACAAACACAGGGAATTTATCGGCTACCGTCTCATCTCTTCTGTGACTCTTTTATGTAACAGCGAGGGTATTACTTCAGACCTTAATAAAACCCCGGAAAAGAATCTCGTCTCAATTTAACTATTCTCTATGACGTGAGCCACCCTTTTCGCAGCTCGGAGCACGTTATATATCTCTGTCGCTCGCAAATAAGGCGCCTCGAGGGCTTTACTGCGCCGCGGGCGCCTAACGACAAACGCCTCCCCCGAGGCCAGCCTCCCACCGACTAACAGTGAAAGTGGCCGGCCATATCGCCATCCAGGGCAACTCATACGAACACTCGCAACCCTTCACAACCTTTTCGCTAACCCCTTCCCTTCTACCTCTCTTATATCACTCCGTATAACATTTATTCCCTTATTACTTGCATTCTCCCTTTCCCTCCTCCGACGCTTGATTGAGCGACATTTTTCCGTCTCGGTGCACTGCATCGCTTGAATGCCAATGCTGTGCTTGGGTGTCACGCATGCCTATCGGAAATTCTGCTTGCCGCTGTTTGCCGAGAGAGAGAGGTGGCCTGGATTCGCCCCCACGCCTTCCCCCTTCCATTATATCACTCCCTTTCCATACCTCCGTATGCCTTCGCTGTTTCCACAACCAGGAACGCAAGTGCTGTTTTTTTACTCGGGCTCAACGTCCCCTTCGTGAAAGATTAGGGACAAGGCACGGCAAAGCGCCTTGAAAAGGCCAGATGCACGATTAAAACGCATTAAATGAAAACGTCCGTGAAGATATAACTCACAGTACAACAAATATAGAATTACAAGATAAAAGGCGTAAGAATTATTCAAATGAATTCTATATTACAAAAAAATGTAAATGTATGTCAGGTTAACAGCCCCAAGAAAGAACCCGATAAATCTCCAAACGACTGACGACTGTGAGTCGCTATGAGCGTTGAGTTTCATCCTATTTAGGAAAGACGTTTCAAAAATTTTGAGAGATAAATCCACTCCAAACAAGCGTGCAAGAAAATCAACGCAAAAAACTTCGAATTTCAAATGATTCAAAAATATGAAATCAACGAGGATGAAACAGTTCCCACGATCATCACTTGTTTCACAAAGCCTAACAACGTAAACCGTCACAAATATAATAGACCAGAATAAACGGCAACGGCACAGATCGACGGCTACAGCGGCCAACATATTTACCGCTATTCGGTTAAGTGATCATGCGATTCTGAAAGATGAAGAACGAGCAAAACTAACCCCACGAGCGGCGCTCAATCTTTTGCGTCACCGCCGATTGTTGTTCGCTCTTTCTGCTCGGTTACATAACTAGACTAAATGCATGCGACAGAGACCTTGACGTCATCCGCGGAATTCCTAGCCATGCGACATCATGGTCAAGGTGCGGTCAAGAATATTCTAAAAGTAACATCTATTATTCAATCCGAGTCATTTATCGCTTCGGTTTGTAGTTTATACTTACTTCGACCAGAGTTAAAAATACGCATTAGCCTATAAAAAATGATATCGCGCCAGGGAAGTTGGAAAATTAAATCAGTCACCAATGTCTAATTCCAAGGAATAACTAAGAGTTCAATAAATATTCCTAACTAAATAAATAACCTCCATGTTCTCTATAAGTTAAAGTTCAGTAAGCAATTATGATACATTGGAGAAAGCAATGGTAAATATTTTAATCGCATGTTGGTGCAATTTATGCAACATCTCTAAATTCAATAACACAATAAAACTACTAGTTGGTCTATAAATATAATAGTATAAGCCAAAATCTGTTGCTTTATCAAAATAAAACACTATATAACGGGTATTTTAACCAATTTGCTAATTTACTACAGACCATTTAGTGGTTAACAATAATAACAAAAAATATTTGCTTATTTTTTATTAAATACGCCGGAGAATTATTGAGCTCGTCTTATGGCTGAAAATTTTCAAAAGCTTTAAGAAAAATTGAAAATAGTAATAATCTCAGGAATCTCCAATAGCCACAACAAGACGCGCATTTCGGCTACAATGCATCCGTCCACTTTCAGTGAATTATCACTGAAAACGGCGTCATTGTAGTCGAATTCGGATTTGGTATTTCATAACTTTGTTGTGCCTTCTGGAGTTACTTGAAACAAGTGCTTTTTTCAATTCCTTTTTAATTTTTCTAGATGGTTATTCTTGAATATTTTTTTATTAATTCACACTGCATTCTAATTGTTTTAATCAGTAAAAAAATAAAATCAATGATTTTAATTTGCAAACAGTAACAGCCCCACAAAGTTAATTTAATGGACATTTTGAGGATAATGAAAGTCAGTTTGCTTCCTCGAGCGTCTCGAGTAGAAAAAACATATGCCCCTTAGCGAAGGAATTTTAAGTAAGTTCAACAGATCAACTTCTTAGAAAAAAAAGAGAAACAAGGCTGGCAAGTGAAAAGGAAAGCGAAACTAATATAAAAGCTCAATTGACCGATTCAAAAGCGATATTTATCTTCAGAGAGCAGAAAGAGAAAGAGTGCAAATTGTTTCTCGGGCGTAATGACAGATTGCTTAGAGCGGAGAGTCCTTGAGGAAATCACACACGTCGCACGCAATTACCGAAAACTGGGGCACCGATGGAAGGCAAAAGAGAACAAAAATGAGTTCCAAATAAAGGCGAAAACAAGTCACGCAATTAAAATACCAACTCAATGGTCGAAATATTAGGGATCGAAAATACGATTGCCTTGAAATATTGAACTTAGGAGTTCCATCAAATCTAGGGAAGAATTTACATTGCTTGAAGTAATATTAAGACAATGGAAAAATTTTACAAAAATTAGTAAACAAATTGATTTAGTAAACAGTTTTCTTAGCATTCTTATTTAAATACTAATTTCGTTCCAAGTATTAATTTCGAAGATGTATATATAATGGAATTGTATGTTGTCTCGCGAATCAGCCTCTTGGGATATGATCGAAATATAATGGAAGAAAACACAATGATAGATTATATAAATAGAAAAAACAGCAAAATTGGAACTAAAAGTTTCACAACAATTATAACCTTAATTACATAAAAGATAACACACTTAGGAATGCTGCCGTACATAAAGAACCTTTCCACGCGCAAATGCTGTCATCGGTACTATATAGACTATTTCCAGGGATGTAGAATTAAGAGAATTTTTTCACGAAGCATGGTTAGTTTTCTCTAGCTGGCCTAATCAAAATATATTAAAATATTTCAATCCCAAACATGGCTACCACATGTCATCGTAATAATACTAGGTAACTGCACAAGCGCATGCTTTTTAAACGATAAAAAACAGGAAATTTGGCGACCCCCTGCATTCACAATGTTTACAAGCTATTATAAAAGTATATAAAAAGAGCTACAGTGCAACAATACTGCCTTTGTACGCAAAACACGGTTTTCATCAGGTTATTAATGGACAGAAAACATATGTAAGATACGAAATTACATTTAAAATTAACACCATCAATAATTTTAGCTTGGTGTCTGTAAACAAATTTTCAAAATTTGCAACATTTAGTTACTAAGACCAAACACGACAAATTCAAAACTTTCAAAGAAATTTAGGACCTAATTTTTCTGACATGATGTTTTAATGATAAATAATTTGCCCATTTTACCGAATCGTGATTATATATTCCGATAAGATACGGAAGTTAAAACAGCAGCTATTAATTCAAAGACGTCGAGGCATTTAAACGGTATTAAACATCATACCACGCCCACGAAGATGCTCAAACTGAAGACATTACAAGAGAAAAGATCATCAACTCCGCTTTTGTACCATCAAATCGGTTCAGATAGAGACCTCTAGCTCCAAAATCATTCCGGCCTGTAAAGTGGAACCGATCCATACCAGTCGATTACATACAATAAACTTCTCGTCCTCCAAAACACACAGCCCCGATACGAGGGAGACGATCCAGATATGCCATCGCGCACTGCAACTAGAGTGCAAGCCATTCCCACGTGACCTCTGTAAGATTCGGAAAATAATAAAACTCAGGTGGTCTCCGAGGGAGCGAAAGATCCGAGAGGGACGATAGAGGGATGGAAGGAGGGGCTGAGAAAAGAGAGTAGTAATGCGGATTGCGTCAACAGTTATCCGCCAGTACGCCGCCCCCCACACTCCCTGCAACCCACACTCCCGCCTTCAGACGGACACTTGGGGAAGTGACTGGCTGATTGCCAGGAACAGGTGCAGCGGTCGAGCAGTAGCCCAGAAACCGTCTCGAAAGATATGCAGTATATATTATTTCACGGCTTGACTCGGCTAAATCAACGATCTCCGAAAAACTTGGCACTATATTCACAGAAAACCTACACCATTACTCGTGGCATGCTGACACGCTGCAGAGCATATGCTCCCTCGCGTTGGATTGTGTAATGGATTACCATAAGAGGTTATGCGGCACAAAGAAAACGTTATGCCGACTCCTAGAAAGCAACTTAATCTTACGGCTCGTGTTCCTATCGCTACAATCACTAGGATGGACCAGATAAAAAATCATTTTGATACAGTTGCCTTAAGGTATTTGTGTGTTTTAATGGATTCCTTATCAGAACCTTGATTGTAGCTAGAAGTTCGAACATAAACAATGACGTCAATCGTCAACACAGACTCACAGAGAACGAATTTGGAGAAAGAGATTTTTGTATTTATATAAAGTGGCATCTGTTTAAACTCAAAGAACATTAGGGCGCTTCAATTCCGTAAATACGATTATTATAATTAAAATATCAGCAACGATTGCCAGTTTAAACAGGTAACAATTGTAACTATAATACGATTTTCAACGACAGATTACAAAAATATTACCATGTCGACTGAAAATACCGTCAAGGCATCTAAAATATTTTAAAAGATGTTTAAATTGATAGAGGTAGATGCAACTAATACCAATCTGAAATACATACGAGCATCTTATTCTGAAAATGATTAGAAACTGGTTAAACAATTATCAAACGAAATTCTCCTTTTTCTTCTCTTGATTGCTTTTTTAACTGCTACTCTCCAGCAATATGAAAACAACGCATACTTGAGAGAAATATCTGCTAAGATATTCTAAGGGGGCGTGGCACGGAGGGCTGCTCATTTATTAATGGTTAAACGGTTTTTAAGTCAGAAATTCACTTGTTTAAATCAATTTTATTACGTCGACAGTTTCTTCTAAAATTCTCGTATGTCATCACAGATTTTACGAATATTAGGACGACAACGAATTTCACTCCACAACCAACTCATTACTTCGTCAAAAGGAAACATTTTTCCCTCGCTTATTTCATTCGGCCGCACGAGCAGTGGCGGATTTAAGGGGGCGCGACAGGGGTCCCTTGAAGTAAGGGGCCCGAAAAAATGTTCGTGTACATAACCTCAGAAATATTAAACGTCTCAATTTAAAAATAAATGGAAACTCTCTATGATTCCATACGATTCGTTACGAGGTGTAGCAAACGTTGGGAGCGGTTTCACAATATATTTAGATTGTACGCCCCCCGACTGCTTAGCGCCAGGGGCCCCCAAAAGTTTAGCGCCAGGGGTCCCAGGAGGAGTAAATCCGCCACTGCGCACGAGGGCACTTTTCTCCGCGTATCGAAACCACGATAAAACCATCTGTCAAGACTAAACCCAATGACCATGGGCTCCAAAAAATCCGAGGCTAGCGGACAGTATAATTCCACGCTTCAAGGCGTGTCTCCCGATTCAGGTCACGGCACTGCCGTCCATTAAGATGTGCCGGCATCACTCCATTCTCGGGCAATTCTGGCTCCGGCACAAACCGTACAGAGGCACGCGACTGAAGCGAGCCGTCCCATCCTCCTAAAGGAGGACTCCAACTGAAAGGCCGCGAAACAATGGGTGATGCCTTCTACATTCTTAAAACAGGAAGTCCTTATTCTTCCCTCCTCGTTCGCCTGCGCGAAAGGATCTGCGGGAGTTCATCCATTTTTATTTCCGAGGACGGAGATATTTTTAAATTATACAAAGACTTTTGTTACCAATCCATGGAAGTAGAAGGTAACTTTCGCCTTCCGCCGCATTATTGTAAGTGAAAGGGACTCGGTTGGGAAATACTCGATCGTATCAGAGAATTCTCGAATTCGAGGGTGCGAGAGGCAGCTGATGATTTACTTGAACGAGTTTATAATTAATGAAATTAAATCCAAACATTTATAAGTCAAATTTAATAACTAGATGATTAAATGACCATAAAGTGAATGTATCATACAATTGAAAACTAAAGGATTTGAAATGTGTCTGAAGATTCTTTTTCACATGTTAGGCTTTCTGACCGTCTTTTTTCTTTACTTTCAGGGAACAATACCTTTTCAATGTCTTCGAAGTAATCGTATCGACGCTCGAGTCGAAACTTCAGAGAATTGAGAACCTGGACAAGGCCGTAGAGCACCTAATGAGACGGGTCGAAGCCTTGGACTCGCGAGTGACCGACAACATCGACAAGACGGAGTCTGTCATCTCCAAGCTGCGTTCGCTGGACACGAAATTGTTCCAGGGCCAGCAGCAACCCCGCGGCGTTCGAGGCAACAACGTCCAGTCCAACAACGTTGTAGGGAACGGGACGAGAGGAGGAATGACGCCCGACGCGAGGGAAGTCGTCGAGAACCTCGACATGAGACTCGTATCCCTCAACAAAAAAGTAAGCGATATAGACAACAAGTTGGTAGGACTGAAGAACCAACTGGATACGAACTTCCTTCCAGCCGACGATATCAACGCGGAGGCCAGCGAGAAAAAGGCCACCAGTATCGACCTCTCGAAGGTTATAAGCGCGGAAGTCATGCAGCACGTGTCCGACGAGTTGGAAGCTCTCAGGACGACCACGGCAAATGTTGACCGCAAGCTGCAGTTCCACATCAACCTGGTTTCCGAGAACCTGGGCAAAATGCTGAACATGGTTACGGAGGTGCACGAGGCAGTAGTTGAACCCATTCCGGCACCACACCGCAACCGCAGTGCGGTAAACCCCACCACGCCGGGTCCCACGGTACGCCCCGGAAGCAAATTGGACCGACTCGCTAGGCAGATGAATCCAATCCTGACCGTATCCGAGAAGATGGACGAGGTTTGGGATGTCGTCGTCGGCACAAAGAGTTCGGTAGACGACCTGGTGCCCAAATCCGACGAATTACTGACGCAGACGCAACGTCAAGAGAGAGCCATCAGCGACATCCACGCCGATTTAAGGCAAAAAGCGAACAAGATCATCCAGAACCTAGATCTGGTGGAACAGAGGCTTAAAAAGCAGGAAGACGTGTCCAAAGATATTGTAACTCTGGCGCAGAGACCTGTACCTGCCGAACTCCTCCTTGATCCGACGATCGATAGGCTTGTCGAGTACGACCCTACGAGATACGCGGCTGTAAACAGTCCCGATGAAGTTACCGCCGAGACCTATCCTCCACCTCACGGGTCATCTCCTGTAGTCACCACGCCATCCGCCCCTGCCGTGCCTTCTCCTGCAGGCTCCACTACCCCGTACGCCTCCTCCCCATCTGCATCTACCACAGCGTGGGCATCGGCTACGACCTCACCGACTACAACCGTTGGAATAGCACCCGTGTACACCTCATCTTCGGCCTCATCACCAGCATCCACCTCTTCGACGTCCACCTCAGGTCCAGCAACGGTCACGCCTCGCAGCGCACCAAGGAACAGAGGGGTAATCTTTCCAAGCGTCAAGAACAAGCCTTCCCCGGCAAACACAACGTTCACGACGGATCTCCTCGCAAACATCAAGGATGTTAAGGTAAGAGGAATCGAAAGAAGTCTCGATTATGTATTCCTTAATAAGTTTAATATAATTTTACATCTAATATGAAATCACGGGGATGATCTAAGTGCTTAGGGAAAAATTGACATCTCGTACTTAAATTGGCTGATATTGATTCAAGTTTTAGATTTGAACGTGAAGTTAAAAGATTGACAAATTCAGTTGTATGTTTTATTGAGTGAATAACGTTGAGAGTATTTTTCATAGTTTGAAGGCAAATACTGTAAATATAAGGTGTAATGTAGGTATTGATGTATTTTCATACGTCGATGCATATATCTGAACATATATTGCAAGGTAGATCAAAATAAAAATTCTGAATTTGACCGGAAATCGAACCCAGGTCTTTCACTCGATAAATTAAATTCATACTGGTTTGATAGCTTTGATGGTTAAAGAATCCGCCCAATAAGTGGAGGATCTGCGTTCGATTACAGATAAAGTTGAAAACTTTTCTCCTTCATTAACTTGAAATACATATTGTAAATCTATTATATATATTGATATGATTCACTTGAACATATAATTTAGAAAAGCCTCGAGTGTTTCATTAGTAAATTGACTTTTTCAGAAAAATTGAAGTTAAATTAAATATTTCGAATATTTCAAGTCTTAATTCTCTCTGAGGTAGAAATCGCCAATATTTTCTATAAAAAAATTCTCAATTAAAAAACGATGAAAATAGTTTGAAACTGTAACAATAGAAATTTGATTATACTTTAAATACCATTTTCTGTTATTGACAGAACAGGATAATCATGTCTTAAAACCAATTTTGGTAATACTTTGTTTTTTATACCATCCTAAAGAATGCTAAAACAAAATTTCTCCGAAGTGATACAATCGGCGCTAAGGTCAGGGCCACGGGTATTGTTCAAATTCACGTGGCCATAATCATCATGGTCCAAAATATGAGAAAATAGGGGGAGTGGCAGCAGTGTATCGCGATGAAACCGAGGCCGACGTAAATTCAGCAAAGGAAAAGCCTCGAAGATTGCAATCACACTCAAGCTCTTAACTTCGCTACGAGATTATTATCAAAAGAAATGGGATCCTCGGACACCGAGAAGTTTTGATTCGCGAATGTATTATGTCTGAAGTTGGATGGCCATGAAAAGAATGAGAAAATGTTTTCTCATTTACGGTTCAATTTACTCAAAAATTTAATTGAAAGGCTGCAAAAAACGTAGAAAGAGAACAATATTTTCCTTTTATCGGCACTTACGGCAGAGAAATTACTTGAAGTCAATTCTGCCAAATAAAACAGGGAGTCGAGACATGATTCGCCGAGATGCGCGATTCTCGCTTCGCTGATCTATCTTACATCATTTATGCAGTAGAGCCAGTTCATCGCGCGTCTGTTTAATAAGTCATCATTACCCTATATTTATGATTGCCATAATAAAAATATTTCGTATTTCAAATATAAATTAATCAAATCACATGAAAAACATTTTTAACTGCAAACATTACAAATAATGTACAAACTGGAGTTTGCGGGCCAGATCTGGTCTGTAGAACATTTTACCAGAGCCGCAAATGTAGTTTTTCCTAAGAACCAAACTTACGCACGTACATTTTTCATTATTACACAAAACAGGAAATATTTTACATCTAAATTACTGCTTTCATCTTTTATTTTGGTTAACTTAAACCGAGCTTACCGAAGAACTAGAATAAGCGGGGCTTATCTATAAACTCATAAACACGCGTGGCGTGAGGTGAGAGGGACGACCGCCTAGAGGGGAACATTTCTAGAGGCGCCTTTGCGCCAAAATAGCCGCTATCTGCACCTTTGTGCAGTGATCTGGCCTTTTGTTTTGTAGCCTCAGGCGGTAGATTTCTACGTCACGGTCTTGCTCATAAAAGTCAGCAATTTTCGTTTTACTGTCACATTACAAGGCAATCTATAGTAAATAATGCGGAGAAACCATTCGCCCTACATCGTTCGAAAAGTTAGGCCAATTGCACTACAATTCAGAATACGAAACCTAGTTGAAAGAACGTAGATAATCCATAATCTTGAATAAAAATAACTACAACACCGGTCACTTATCCGTAGCCAAACGCTTAGACTATCTACGACAGCAATGGAGGGTCATGGGTTCAGTCCTCTTTAAAAAAATAGCACTTTTTATTTTATATGTTCAATACGGATTTCTGGAAAATCCTTAAGATATATGCTAGGAATGGCAAATACGTGGCACGCGTACGATTTTACTTGGAACGCGTAAGCATGTATTTTCTGTATAAAATATGAAGTTTTTTAGTGAACTAGTGGGACGCAAAAAAACGGTTCACATTACTTTCTAGACACACGCCAAAAAAACCATTTGCCATCCCTAATATATGCGATCTTGATGGCAAACGAGATGCTCTCCGATATAGACACGAAACTCAAAATTAAGCGTTTTCCACGGGGATTTTTTTTTTGATCGATGCATAAGCGCAAACCGACAAAATTCTGGCGAAAAACCGGCTGTGGCACCATCTCGTGCGAAAATGAGGACGAATACTCATTGGGTCGCTTTGACTGCGAGTGGGAAACCTTGGGTACATCTGACCCCTAACTCAATAGAGATGAGAAAACTTTCCCGGTTCGGGAAGAGAAAATGCGAGTGCGTGCGGCGGGGACCCAAATCTCATCTCCCCTCCGCCAAACCTCGCCTCGGCCATCGAATAAACGCACCGACCGAATGCGTGGGCGAGATAGACGCGGAGAAAGAAAGACGGACGAAAAGTCGAGGTACGTGCTCGCCACGGGAGGAAAACCGGTCGCACACCCAATTCCAACGCTCTCGCGACGGGGCTGACAATTTCGAATTCGAGGAACATTTCGTACAAACAGGCGGCGGAGGAAGAAGGGAGGAGGAGAAGCTGGTACTTATTGTTAGTAGGACTGTGGCGGCCTGGGCGTCAAGCGTTGGGGGTCAAGGGCTACGAGGTATAGAAGATGAGACGCGAGAGGAGAGAGGGAGAACAAGAGAGTGACGTAGGGATGATGGAAAATGGCGAATACTTGTTTAGGAGAAACGCAAGAACCATCCCCGAGGATGTGGGAGAAAGAGCTAGAGAGATAGAGAGAGAATGAGTGAGAGGGATTTGAGAGGAGAGAGTGAGAAATGTTTTAGGATGTGACAGCGAAAAGGTTAGGAGAGGCAGGGGAAAGTGCAAGGAAAGGTTACAGAGCTCTGCGGCACTCGAATAGAAAGCACGGTTGTATAGAGACGTCCTCCGATGAAATAGGCCATAATGACACATGCAACTAATAATGACCGGCGAATGACGGAAGTTAAAAATTTGCAAAGCGGAAATTTATTAGAGGAAAATCTACTCTTTTGGTGACAGTAAACAAGAAAGGGTGATAAATAATTTTACATGCATTGCAACAATTTTCCATCATAAACAAGATGAGCCAAACGGAACTTATGATGCCTACTTTCCACTTAATGATTTATTTAATACTTATATTGGCTTTAATAGCTTTAAAATCACCGCGGATATGTTGCTCTGTGTTCCTAAATTTCATAATTTAGCGCTATAAAAATATTACAAATACATTCGAACGGAAAACTAAATTGATCACATGTATTTGTGTGGCAAAAATAACGCATATACCGAATCAGAGTCCAACAATAGTCTTTGCGATGGCAACACTCGTAATGAGTGATAAAAACTAAAAAAATGCCAGTTTTTACCCGAAATGCAACGAAATACGATCGATAAATAAATTCCTACGATAAAATTAGTCTCCATTCCTTTCCTCAGAGAATAATACAAATCCCGCTCCGACATTACAATTCCAAGGTACTTTAATCTGCAAAAGAATATTCACCTGCGCGAGATTTCAGATTTCCCATGTAAATAAAATGGGATGGATAGTTACTGGAATCGAAACCGGGACTTTCAATCTTCGCAACAAAAACTATCCTCGAGAGCTCGGTCCCAGTAGCAAGAGATTTCCACCAAGTGTCATGAAAATCGGTCTATTGGTTCAAATTAATAGGGGGGACAGACAGACATACACAAAGACGAAACTATAAGCCTATTTCCATTCTGGGAAGTAGACTAAAAGCGTTCGGTGAGAAGCTAATAATAAAAGCGAATGCTTAGTAACAGCTTTTTACAGCATCGACTAAATTAAATAAATGAATTAAATTGCAAATCAATACAAGGAGCTAAAGTCAACGTTAAATTCAAATATAATTCAATTTAAACCGCTTCATTTTTAATGAAAGTTAAAGAAATACAAACAAGATAAAAGCATTCGATACAAAAATGTTTCAATACTCAAGATAATACCTGAACACTACACATCAAATGAAATGTCTTTAAATTAGGCTAGAATTCCACTAAATCTAACCTTTCTCTGTTTCTTATTTACCGACTAAAGACAGATATAAGAAAGATTGTTTTGAGATTTATCAAATGCGTTACATAACAATCAGCGAATACGTAATGATGTACGTCTTTCCACCTTCCGCTATGTAATTGTAAATTCTTCAAAAATCCTTTTTTTCCATCTTTTGCTAGCCATAAAAATTTGACTGCGTCTTTTAAACTAAATTTTTAAACAGGAAATTTAGTAGATGTGGTTTTTATTTGAACGTAATTAATATCAACTCCATGAGCTAAAAACTTCGGAATGCTTGAATCGGAAACAAAGTTTTTTAGCGAGGCCTTCTAGTGGAGAGAGAGACGGCTAATTTCGCATGGAAATATATTCGAAACATTAATTCGGAAAGGTGGAAACTACCTAATTTGCCACATCTCACCGAAGAGAAAAGTGATACAAAATACATCGTCGAGACGCCGACCTACAAAAGCAAATGTCCTAAAAGACGAAAACAGCATTTCTTTTATAGCTCTCGAGGTAACACTTAGCATTAAAGAAATACAAAAATCGAACGCCGATAATGAATAATCGCGCAAATGTTTTAAACGGCATCTGTCGATACATGTCATCGTTTATCTATTGGACGGAAAAATCGTGCATTCCGCCAATTCGATTCCATTTTCGAATCGCGCCACAACCTCCGACGGCTGCGACCAAGGAAAGCAGGAAGACGTTCGTCGAAAAAAATACATAAAATCCCGTGGAACGAGAACCTCGATGAGGCTAGCAGATAACAGCTGAAAGTTGCAGCGAGGAAATGAGAAGGTTTACGTCTCCCTTTCAGCAATTGCACTTTCCTTCGTTTTTCGCACTAGTCTCCACCGATATGCGCCATAGGCTTTCTAACGATGTATACCTCAAACGCCTAGTTAATTACATTTCCCGAGGGATCTCAATTATCAATTCAGTAAGACACGCAAAACTCTATCTCTCTCCCTTTGCGGAAGCGGTAATTTCATTCCGACTAATCCGGTTTTCACTATTTCTAAAGGGATTTGAAAATACGAGCTTTCAAGCCTAATGTTTATCAACGGAAATAACTCTCGATTTATCAGTCGATCTTTTTATTCGGACTTAGTTTCGTGAGAAAATCTCAGGCGCTTCCTCCCCAGTAAATAATTACATAGAAAATATTTACCAAAATACACAACAAATTACTCAAAGACTAAACTAGAATGCCATTTTGAAATTGTCCCATTTGATTTTTAAGAGTCACAGCTTGATTGAAATTCGTTTTCCGCTCCAAATGCGACATCATCCTCACGTAAATGCGATTTTTTTGACTGAATTTCCGTATCCAATTATGCATAATTCAGGCAATGTAAATCGAAAGAGAAAACAAGTTAACGAGAGTGTGACCCCCTCCCGGTGGTTTACCTGGATATGAAAAACTTGCATACATTCACAATTATTGAGCCAATACTCTCCGCTAAATATTATCCGGCAAAATAATATTTTAAAAAAGATTCGACAGAAGAAAAAAATGATGCTGCTCTTATTCTCAATTGTGGGGAAAAAATGGTTCGCTCCAAATACACCAACGCTTATTTCATGGGTACTGTATAAAGCAGCGTTTCTCAACTGGTGGACCGCGAAAAATTTGAAAATATTTAAGACCGGTTAACATATTTAAAAACTGTCGCAAAAGTATAGGGAAAACTTTATATTTTGTAAAAAAGCAAACGCAATAAATATCTAATGAAAATTTTCTTCAACTGTTTTATTATTTTTTTTTTAACCTCGCCACTTTTAGTCAATAGTATAGAATTTTCCCAGCCTATATATTGATATATAAGCGGATCGCGGAAAATTTCTTGTAGTTTAGGTGGGCCGCGGATTTTTTCCTGTAGCTTAAGGCCGTATTATCAAAAAGATCGAGAAACACTGGTAAAATGCATTTCGATCGGGTATAAGGCTCTTTTTGAATGGGAAATTGATCAGCACAATGCGAGAAAGTAGGTCGAGGAAAAAATTTCCATCTCTAACTACACCAGCGATCACGAGTAATACCGTACATAAACAAGAATAATCCAAAGCATCGTCGCACGAGGTGATTTATCACGAATACGCGAGAGAGGCGAACTGAACTGCTAAAGCAATCATTTGCTCTTCTCCCTTCGGAACCAATACTGCAAAGCGCGAAGAGAAGAAAATGATGACATTGCCTGCGACCAAACATAATGAACGGCTTCCTAGTCTCATTCCATTCTTTAATCCGAGCATTTCAGCAAGAAGATAACGATTCCCAATTTATGATTCAATTAAGAATCATATGATACATAGTTCTACACAATTTCACCAGTAAATCATGCAACATTTAACCATTATGACTTCTGAAAAAAAAACTTCTTGAATATTTCGTAGATGATTGGTGAATCTGGAAAAACCTAAGCGAATCACAGAAAGAAGAATAAATACTTAATAAATCTCACACAAAGTTCATAAAAAATAAAATTTGAAACCGATGAGAAACATAACTTTCAGTATAACATACTAATTAAACGCCGCCACAGTATCAGGTTATACCCGCTTCGCCTAAAAAAAGAAAATAATTACGCTGCAGGCTGAATATGTAAAAGCATTCATCCATATTTCATTAAAACCATCAATATGAATACTTAACCGCAAACCTTTTGAAAGCCGCGTGGGTTCAACATCGAAGAACTTTTTCATAACCTCCACTGGAGATTCTACATCAATAGGCTAACGCAGACACAAATTTAACAGGGCCAAATAACTAATTTCAAAATATATGACGGACCACACGTAGCAATAATGAGCCTAACGATTTAACTGACACATCATTACGACTGGTATGAATTTTAATATTTAAATAAACTATTGCACAATTACTTAGCATTTAAAATATGAAAATTGTTTCGAATCGCTACGTCAATCCATGACCTTCTCTCCCTCGCCCTACACACTTGCAATAGAATCGAAGAACTGAGAGGACCGCATTTCTTGAAGCAGCGGGTCGCGCGTTTGAGACCCTGATGAGGGGAGGGAGGGAGGGGCGATGCCGTAGACGTGAACGAGAGAATAATGAAAAATGGTCCTGAGTTTTTCCGAGCAGACGCGAATTATTTATTCCAAAAGACTAATCTAGGAGGGACAGAGTCGAGGACGTTGACTTGCTACGGCCGTGGGAGCAGACGAGTCAGAAAAACTCCTCTGTGGAGCTTTGGAGCGCGTTCGTGTCGCACCCAGACTTTCCCATACAGGCTCACACAACATTTTCCTCATATTCCACCAAAAAATTTACTTTTCTCTGGCAGTAAACCAAATCTCCGCTCGGTGTTTTCCTCCCGACGCCTACGTCCGAATAAACGGGAGAATCCGCGGAGCTTCCCTTCCTCATCCCCTCACACTCCGTTCAATTGTTACTCCGAATAACAAGGACGGAGATAAAATCAGCCCAACGCCTGACACGCACCGCCGCTCGATCCCATGCCCACGGACAACGCGGGACCGGTTCTTTCGCGCGCCCATCGCTTGACACTTTTTTCCAAGCGGCCAAGGAGCCAATCTGATCATACGCGGGCGAAATACCACGAGAAACCCACTCGCCTCCACGGAGGGATTGACTCCGGTCTTCGTGCGCCCTGGGAGAGGGATGCGAAATAGATAATTACGCGAAGCGAATGATTGAAGGCCCATGTACGTTAGGATCTCTCTCAAATTACGAAAAATGGGTATAACGCCAAAGGCTCTCATATCTTCGGAAGATCTGTGCAAGATAAAATACGACAGAAATGCAAAGTTTGGTAAACGGCATGTGGAATCATACAAACATCCCTCTTCATTATACCTCTAGTTAAGTGTTTTTATAATACAAACCAGAGTAAAGGTCCGTCAAAAATGACTACACGTGAATATGAATGTCCTAATTTAAATGCTCAAAACAAAAAATCGACGGTCAATTTTTCCTAATTTTTTACGTGTTATCTAACGGGAAACAAATTATTTCCTGGAGTCGAACCCGGGTATTTTTCCAAAGCTTTTTCCGTCATTGACTTTTAATGCGTGATTACAGCATTCCCGACAAATTTCAATCTTCTACCTAGAAGTTTGTTAAAACGTGAAAAAAGCGTAACACACCAAGTCACAGAATAAGCGTTTTATGTTGAGGGCGATAAAAATTATAACAAGTAGTTCTGGAAAGAACTAACCCGCTTTCTTTCCTTTCAAAAAACAAAAGGGAACAAACCAATTCAAGACCAACAAAAACAAAAAAAATTCTCTCACCAAAGATGCTGTAAGAATTACAAAATCTGAGGTGGCCACCACATGGCTTTCTCCCTACCTGTAATTTTTCTAAAAATTCCAAATTGATTACGTAATAAAAAATATTTTAAGAAACTGCGAAAAATTTTAGAATTGAGAAAGAACAGAAATAAACTCAAACCATAGCCTTCCAATATTGGATACTAGCTGAAATGCCCGGCTTCGCTCGGGAAAGAGTTCTTTTAAGTAGCAAACGATTTTTAATATTTATTATTTTTATTGATATATCACTTTTGATGTCATATTACAAAAACTAATACAATAAATTCTGAAATTTATCTACTTTTGCTGGTGGGTACTCCAAGTTTATCAAACGTTCCCCAATCCTTAATTACGCAAGCGATGTTTACATTAACATTTACTATTTATCTATAGTATTGTAAAGTTTTACATTAATATAATTACGCATTAACGTCTTACTTAATATCCACATGGATCGATGCATCGAAGCCTTTAAAGCAGCAATAAAATTATGTGGATTATGTCAATACTATTAGCCAAAACGTAAACAATAAACAACATCATGGTTACCGAACAAATGTAAGTAAATGTATCGATTTATGTTGCGATAAATCTTTCAATGTTAATGGTGAAAGATAAAAATGTTCTAATATTTCTTAAAAATCATTTGACTCACTTTAAAAGTATTCATAGACTATATTTAGGCATAAATCCATTTGCATCCTTTATCATGGCATTCGCTATTCTTCCTCTATGGCGCACCACGGCGTATATTTTTCTTGCATTAATCTTTACGTGGCTATCCTTGAAGAGGACAACAATTAAGAAATTTAGCTTTGTTGCCGCCTGGAAAATGTTAATAAATTTTGCACTTAAAGGATAATTTCGGGCGATTTAACATGTAATACGACAAAACATGAAAAGAATTAAAATATTCAGTCTTTCGTGCGTAAAATAAGCCATTTCCCGTGATCGTAAGTTAATATTTAGGTATATTTATATCCACATCAGTGAAGGGCTGCATGACATTTTGAGGCTTCTCCTCGCCATTTCCCATCCATTCTTATGGAAATAGTATCTCGTTGACCCCATGGGGTATAAGAGACCCCACGGTCTGCAAACCTAGAACTAATTCTTCCTTTGGTACATGGGATGGCCCATGAAACTTTTGAATTCGATAGCTTTAACGGTGTAAAACGTATAAAGAACAAACATACATACACACACACTAAAATATTTATAAGATAGCCACAAAGCTCCAACAATTAAGAAAAGAAAAAGGAGTTTTACTAAGGCGTAAATAAGTGTCAATTGTTAACAATAGTCGTCGGTAGGTGGCGTGGTGGTGGCAGCTAAAAATATAAAATATCTCTTAAACAATGCATTATATAGGAAAGTGTTTCTAACAATGGTTGTAGAAAATGAAATTTCCTACAGCTTTTACTCCAGTACATTTTTACATATATAAAATTTTAAAGCAAATATCTCAAAATAACGGATAAGTGACAAGAATAAACACCCACTTCCGGTTGACCGATGTTTACCAAAAACTAATCAGCTCTTGTGCCTTTCATAAGAATGTTAAATATAAAATTTTGCGTTGACCTAATTAATCAGTTTTTGAGTTAGAGCACCCACAAAAAAGCTATCACACACAGACATCGTCGAAAAAATGGTCAAAACGTGTTCATTGCATTCTGCAAGCATTTCATCTCACCTTAAAAACCCCTAATTTTCCAGAGAGATATTTGATTATTAGAAATATTTTTTTAGCTAAAAATATTTCGCCTCTGTACCAGTTTTCGTTCTTTCCTTTTGGAAAAATAATGGAGTAAAACATTACCTAAAATTTGCAATTTTAAAAATATTATACCTTTCCACTGTGGGGTACTAATGCCACACCTTTGTGCTAAATTTGAAAGTTATAGCACATCTAGAAGTGAAATAATATTTATCTAATTGTTAAAATTTTAAAAAATTTAACGGCCGCAATAACAACTTCATGGAGATATTCAAATACTTATTTGTGCATTTGTACCTATCTCTAAATAACTTTTAAATTTCAGCTCCCTAGCTCGCACCGTAGTACCTAAACCTTTACCTATTTGTTTAATTTTTAAGAATTTTTAAAAGCCAAACAAATTAAAATATCAAAATTTCTATATTCCCTATTTCGTTTTTTTTACAAATTCTACCTTTAAGAAAAATTTCAGCTCTGTAGCACATTCGCAAATAAATAATCCTTGAAAAGTTGTTTAAACAACTGCAATTTTTAGCGGCCACATTGTTGAAAAATTTTAAGAATTTTTCTTGAAGACATAATTAAAATCCCTGCTGAATTTGCGTAAAGATTTGATTTTAATCAAAATTATGAAATTTTTTCGGTCTTCAACAATGAAAAATATTAACTACCATAGCAACGACTCCAATGCCTTTCAATGGAAATTGATTTTCCATACTTTAAGAGCATTGATTTAATGCTTAGATTACATTATAATAAATTTGATTTCAGTCAATACATATGATGACGTGATAATTTTAAATGAATTTTTTTATTCAAATACGTACTAAAAGGCACGGATGATGAAACCATAATCCTAACACGCAAAATATCCTAATTTTTACATAAATTTTAGTGTAACATATAAGCTATTGTTTTAATGATGATTATAGTTATTGCTTAAACAGGGCGATCTGAGCCATGAAACTTGAAATTGGAAAACTTGGACGCGAAGCCGATCGCCATAGAATTTAGAAAATCCGGACAGATGCCTTAATTTCGTAGAAAATGAAAACTATTATCTTATATAAATGGGCTCTGTGAAGTTCAAATGCTGTCGCGTTGGTTTATTTACGAGTTTATATCTTGGTGTATGGTGATTTTTTGAACGCTTGCAGTATGCAAGCACCGACAACTCGTTATATATATATATATATATATATATATATATATATATATATATATATATATATACACACACTCCGTAAGAAGCAGCTATTTATAATAGATGTAAGAAGCGGCTATGTATCATGATCTATATATCCTATATATGTAAGAAGCAGCTATTTATAATGATATTTATATGAAAGAATTTAATATGGAAGATATTTTTCGAAAAAAGAATAAATGAGTGGTAAGACACGCCAATTAATTTTGCATAAAATCCAACAAGTCGAATGAGATGTTTTGAATTTACTGTCTATTTTCAGTCAAAACTTAGCACGTCTTATTTTTTGCAGGGTTATTCGTGTGTGGACCTTCTTAATGCTGGAATGAGGGACTCTGGAATCTATTACCTGCAGATAAGGGGCACTACATACTGGTACCTCAAGGTGTACTGCGAACAGGATGTAGCTGACGGAGGATGGACAGTAAGTAAACCTACAGCCAATGTTCCCTCTAAGCAGCGCGTCCGCGTCCCACAAATTTCTAAATACCCGCGCACAGATTACTATACTCCGCGCACCACAGACTAAAAACATTGACATAGGGGTCACGCCCGAAATTAAAGTTTCTATTTTGTTCTATTTTTAATACATATTTCCTTATCACGACTGCCTTAAATAATCTCCGTTGACACAAGCTAATCAGTGAGGCCGCTAAAAGCGACAACCCCTTTGCACTATTTTATTACAATTTTCATAAAATGGCTAATAAAAAGTAAAAAAAAGTATCTTAGAATAATCTTATAGTAAATTTTATAAATTAAATTAAATCTTAGATTTCTTATTTATACCTTATTTTCATATAAAATGTAAAAATTCTTGCATAAAAGGCCGCTCAGTTCATGCTGTGAATTTACAAAGACCGCGCAGACTCCTCCATTTCCGCTCAGATAGTCAGCCACATTAGAGGGAACATAAATCTCATCACATACACGCTAAACCTCGACTTTATGTCACTTGACAGTTAACCAAAATAAGAGAGGTTAGAGCGTGGAATAAGAGAATTCACAGAAACCAAAAGGACGAGATGGCTGCAGCGGTGTCATCTATGCAGCGTTTCTCAAAGGGACACGTAAGACCACTAGGTGGAAAACGAAATTTTGAAGAAAATGTAATCCAAAAGCTTTTACATTAATATCTCCATCACGATACATGCATTATTAATACAACAGTAAAATGTATGTAAAAGTATTTTTTTCTGGAGAGAAGATGTTTTCTGTTTTCAGTAATGTGGGACAAGCGTTCGAAGAAATCTTTTGGAGTATCGTAGGATGCATCCAACCTTATCCCACAGGGGTTTCCAATCTTCTCAATGTAACGAGCACAGTTATTATTTTTTTAGAATGCCAAGCGAGCACTATATTTTTGAAAATTGGAAATAATCATAAAATTAAACAAAGGTCAAAATTAGCACTAATATGTATTAAGGTATTGTAAATAAAAAGACTTTGCAAATTAGATTCCCGTTGCACGTGAGCGACAATTTAACCAGAGCGCCATCAGAAGGCCCGAGACCACAGCGGTGCTCGCGAGCTCCAGCTTAGGAACCCTCAATCTTTGGGATTGCCATCTCTACCCTTTCCTTCCTCGATTCTGTTCTGAACGGTTCGTCGTCCGTTGATAGTCGGCCATAACAACTCCTACATCAATCTCAGTTTCGAGACTGTTATCACGTCTCAGTTTCCGAAAATCGCATTGTAATTTACTGTCCTTGAACTCATAATGATGCCCAAAATCTTAATATGTACATATATAAATCTGAAATTCTGTTTGTTTGTCCGCAATACAAATCCACACCTTTGAAGCTATCGTCACGAAACTTCGCGTAAGTACATAATTTAACCCAGCGGGTAACATTGGCTATATGGCGATAAAAAATTCAGGGAGGGAAGGGCTATAATGCAAGCGTGCTGTGCAGGACACTACACGCAAGGCCCTATATATATAGGGCCTTGACTACATGTAAGCGTAAGCGCCATCGTGCGGAAGCCGCGTGAACTGCGTGCTGTGCATGACACTACAATAGACGTCAGCGCCTACGGACGGCAGCCGCTTGAACTACGTTCGTGCCATCGGCTGGAAGCTGAGTGAAGTTGCGACGAAAGTCGCGTGAACTAAATTCCAATTCAATCAATTTGCTATATAAATCGCCATAGATCAGTTCGACTTCAATGAAACTTTAATAATATTACTTGGCGTTTCTGACCGTTGTGAAGTATCAAAAAGACGTGGAAAATTCTTTTTTAAACGAATGGAAGTGAAAAAAGTATTTTGCAGGTACATATTTACATTATTACCATAAATCAATATTTTTTGGTTTATTACAATTCCCGAGCAACGACGGGTATTTTCAGTTATAGTATGAAATAATCATCAAAAGAATAAAATGCGCTTATGAATATTTTCGTTAACGATGTTGTTATACGTAGTTCCCGTGATTCTTTCAATTTATGCCCAGCCAAAGGCCGCGAAAATTTTTATAAGGTTCCTCCCATCTAGAATCAGTAGCAACAGTTACGTTTAGGTTTGTGTGTGCAAACCAGCATACGTAAACTAATCTGTAAAACGAAAGCTCAACTAATGGCTAGCACAGCGATCGAGATGCCAGTCATCCTTCATCAAATAGGTAGAAATAGTGATAACGTGGGCATGCAAAAATGGACTTGTTGGACGTACCGCGGTCAATGGAGAGTTCGTTGGTCTCATCTACAAAACGAGTTCCCGAAGAAAATGCCGCTCCGAACTATGCAGAAGACCAATGGACAGGGTCCATAATGCGACACAGGTTAGAAAAACGTTTCACAAGGTCAAAGGGATGGGACGGGAAGGTTATATCGTTAGTCAATCAGTGCGACACTGTTGGAGATTGAGGCCCTTCCTCGTTATTTCAGGATCGAAGAATAGGTGACGAAGACATATGGTCACGAACCCAATCAATCCTCGAATAAAAGTAACAGCGAGAAGGTGTAGAGGGGTTTTAGTGTATTTTCTTATGAAAAAAACGCAACAAGACGTTAAAAAATATCCCGCTCATGTATTCCAAATATCGGAGTTTTACACACAAATTCGAGTTTTGTTCCTTGAGAAATATGAGCCTTACGTACACTTTTGCGATCGTCATAGCTGGATATGTTTTAACTTACACGGTGAAATTTTATTCAAATTAGCTGAAAATCTTTAAACTAGTAAGAGATACAAACGCAGATATATCAGTGAGACGTTTTCTAAGAGTAATAAACAATCGAAAGTAATGAATCTATAATTTAAACGAAATTCTACGAATAGTACGGCTCCCATTCAAAGGAGAAACTGACTGCGCCAAATTCGTAAAATTGAATAAACTCAGGGGTATAAAAAATGTCTAATAACTTAGAGTATGGAATTCAATGTTTTTGATTTTTTTCCCTGCCCCCAATCTCTATGATGAGATAAATATTGAAATGACATCATGGAGTGATATCATTTCCAGATGAGATGGAAGAAGTCGGACAAATTCATGAATTATGTAAAGATTTCCAACATAAAAAAGCGAGAGAGGGGAGGCATCTTTAATGCCTTAGAGTAAAACGGCAACTTGGCCTACTTTTACTATGAAATATTCAGCTTTCGAGGTGTGATTATGGAAAAACGTAACGTGGAATGACTTCAATTAAAACGATCACATTATCCGAGCACTCCAAACAGCTTTCTAATAAAAGACAAAGGCGTAAAATATTTTCTTCAACCGCGCAATCATTGGGTTGAAATAAAACGACCCAAAGTAAGCGAGGCGCCTCACGGAAAGCCATTAGCGTCAAAATATGTGGCAATTTAGGTTGGACTCGGTGACTGAATAAATGCTAACAAGTTGAAACGATGAGGGCGGAAGTGTTAACAATTCATAGCCCAATGCCTATTAAATTATTATCTACGAGTACATTAAAGCTAACAAGAATTGTAATTACATATTTTAACATTAATCTTTGTTAAGAGCGAGACTAATCATCAAAATTCCTAGAATACGTAAAAGGCGTACGCGACACGCTGCCAAAAATATTTTTTAATTTGAAAAATTTTAGTAAACGCTTTATGCAGATGTTCTTGAGAGAAGAAGAGATTTGCCTTCGAATGCTGAAAAACAGTGGGCACGTATCCTCGTAAGGTTCTCCCTAGCTCATCATAGGAAAAATAAATTTCTTTTGTGTGGCACAACTGTGAAGTGTAAATTTTACCGGTAAATAAATATGCTTATGTCAACTTGTAAATAATTACGTTTCGGATGAATCCGAATCTGATTACTGTGGGCGCATTGAGAAATGACGGCAACTCACTGGTAACAAACTTTGATGCCGTTGCATCCAATTAACTAAATTAGTGTAAAAAAATCTACGAAACAAAATAAAGCCATTAATCACATGGAGCAGTGGTTCCCAAATTGGCTGCCGCCGCTGATTGTTAAGAGGTGTCGATAAAAACGTTTTCAAATAAATCAACGCTACGGAAAGGTCGATAGATTATTTGAGAAGATAACCATTTCTCAATTAAACTGTTGATAATCTATAGTAATAAGAAATGTATGCGTCAAAGTGTCCAAAAATAGAAGCTTGTTCCAATACGGGAATCCGCGAAGTTCTGTTAATCTTTGAAAGGGTGTCGCTTCCACGAAGGATTGGGAACCATTGGTATAGAGATTGGAGAATCGATGAAACAACTGATGTGTACGGGTTAATGGTCGATTGCAATCAGAGGTTAATTAAGTTAATAAAATGTGTTTGAACTCTTTAGACTAGCGGCGCCCTAACTTTTCGGCTCGAGGGCCACCTAACTCATTTCTGCACTCATCGCGGTCCACATAGCCTACTTCCGCTGTCTTCGCGGGCGACACAGTCAGTCGAAGATAGAGTTGAAGATAAATTTAAAGAAACTAAAGGGTCTAGTTACGGGTCAATATTATCAGATTTGTTTTAAATGTATTTATATATGGGAATAGAGGAGTAAAGACAAAATATAGAGTTTTCATAATTTTCTATTTTAATTTTGTTACGTGGTATCCTTTAATTGTTAAACGAAGACTCTAGGTGGGTCGTAGTTTTGGTACCACTGTTATAGATATGTAAAATTGATGATATAAAATAGATCGCGGGCCACACTTCGGGAACCTCTGCTTTAGACTAATGAATATTGCACATTTCAATATTTGAATATTCTTGAGTGGATTTTGGGTGGAAATGGATCTAACAGTCTTCTAAACTACAAGCGCGATCGTAGAACAAAAAGATTCCTAAATATGGAGTCAGAAAAGGGAAATTACGAAATTCTGAGCTCATTTTTTTATTAAGAATATAATTAGGGAGTGCGGGGGATATGAAGTACTCTTTGGATCGAGAAAAATAATAGCGCAGGAAAATAGATGGAGAAAGAATAGGGTGAAAGTCGGGAACCAATTGAGACGTACACTTTCCCCTCACACATTGATGCTGTGGTTAGGATAGGTTACCAAGTAACGTCAAATATTACTGAGAGCGCCAATTATTCCTGAACTTAACTAGAGCAATACTTATCACCCAATAAATGTAATAATGAAAACAACTGACTAATGAAGTTATGATTTCTGCAAGGTCAACAATACTCCGAAAATTGATCGAAAAATACTTTTTAATAAACTAATTTTTATCAACATGTATACACCTTACTATTTTCAATATGATAACGATTACAATTATTATTGGCGTGCTTCTCCGTATACATAACTTTTGAATATTAAGTTACGAGTATTTTTTATCACATCATTCACTTATGCGTAGGATTTACGATCATGCTCTCAATCAAATTGTCACATAAAATCTGAGGAACCAAGGTAGTTTCAAAAATGAATTGATGATGAAGATAAATCCGGAACTTCAATACTCCGAATTCGGAAAGAACACACGCTAAATTTAACATGTCAAAGATAAATCAAAGGCTAAAACCACTAATGTCATCCAACTTAACAGGCGAATTTAGTTTTTTTTTATTTTAGTTTCTTAAATAAATCTATATTAATTTTGATTTGAAAGCAAAAAATATCACGGTGTTCCAGTAAATTGTGCCAATCAAGCACACGTCCTAACAGTACCTAGTTATACGCAGCTGCATAACAGACGGACCACCCAATCAATCGAAATTCAACGCATTTTGTATACTTCGTCATCTGAATAGAGATGTCCTAGGGCAAGGGTTCCCATCCTTTTTTGCTGCGGCCCTAACCTGAAAACCGATAGGACCTTACGACTCGTATCGAACCATCGCGAGCCATACTTATAACTGAGCAAAGATACAATATAGATAGGCCGGAGAAAAAGCAGCGGGCACTGCTATTGTATCGTTACTGCATCGCAAATTTGGTCGGTCTCTGTAATGACAATTTTCGAGAAAAGGTTAGAATTATTGTGTGAAACCCATGTTAGTGTGTGAAAGGAGGGAAATTGTTCGGTTGCTCTTTATCACATACATGTTTAAAGCTTCGAAAGGCTAAGGTGGGTTGCATCAACTGCATCAGGGTGGCCAGACGTACCCCATTGTGAGGTTCAATATCCCATTTATTGAATCAATTTTTAGAAATGGCCCTTCTCGTCTTATTTGCGTAGCCCAATTCTAAATTTATGATTTGGCCACCCTACTAAGCATGTTTTATGATGGATCAAGGTTAGGCAGCTTTCCAGTTTCACACAAATATAAACTGACAGAAAGTTTTCTTCTGATTACTCTTCACAACCCTACTGAGGACCCCCTCCTCCCCGCGACCCTGATATCGCTCCCGACCCGAGGTTGAGAACCACTGTCCTAGAGAGTAAGAGCATTCCAGCGCGACTGCGAGTCGGCGCAGACGGCGAAAGCCTAAAGGCCCCATACACACAACGATGTCGACAAACTTGTCGAGTTTACGGCCAAACCGTCGCGTGTTTGTCAACCGATTGACGTGTTCACGCGGCGGAGTGCCGATCCGTCGACCGCCGATCGTGTTGACAGACAAGTCGGAACGTGGGTGTGCTTGTTGACAAACGCGCAGCGGCCACAGCAGTCCGATCAGTACAAGGATTGGGCCGATATTGCACATGAGAACTTGAGATTCTCGTAACTCCTTCCAGTAGCCAGGAATCGTAATGTAGCGACTAATCGTTCTTCGGCGGTAATAGACTCTCGCATTACGGTAATCTTTCAATGTGTGGTTTAAGTTTAATAATTGATAGAAAGTGTGGTTTTCCTTTCGTAAATAATTTTTTAAATCTGCAAGTTAATTGGATTCTAGCTCTCATAATCAATTAATGTGTGAATATTTTTTTCTTCCCAAAAGCCAGTTTTGTTCAATTGCTTCTCTTCATCCACACACAAGACGAGTGCTACTGTTAGCATTTCTTTTCTTTTTCGGTCCAGTTATAACATGATTAACAATATTACCTAATATTTCAGCACAGTGAAAACGATTACTCATAGCCCACGCTTCTCGCGACTCAAGTATGTCCAACGTGTCGACGAACAGGTAATCGCGTGTGTGAAGTACGCGCGGTTGACAAAGTGGTTTGACAACAAGTCGTGTCGACAGATCGTCGTGTGTGGGGGGCTTTTTAACTAATATCACCTATGCTGAAAGAACAATGTAATAATAGATAAACGCCGAAGCATATTGAAGGTATCATGAGCAATTGCAATAAGTTTTTTCCAGTAGGATTTTACCATTGAACTACTCTTTTTTGATTTAATTATCCTAAATCTTCAACTGTTAGCAATAATTTATACATAAAACAATAATTAGGTAATTATATTGTTTACCAAATTTTTACTGAAAAAGAGTTTTCTAGATTCATGATAGGCCTACCCGACAGTGGTCATGGATCTCATTAAGGCCCCAACATACTTCATCCCATATTTCCTTTATATCCTCCGACTCAAATCATTATCAATTGCAACCTAAAAGGCTTTCTATAATCAGTATAATTCTTTCTTGCAACTTTTCGAGGTTTTATTTAAGGGCACTATGGATAACATATTCTGTTGCCTGACTCTTTCGTTCAAGAGTGCCACGCAATATTTATTTTCTGTACCTCGATTTGATTAAACCTTTTCTATCACACTCTTTAAAACTTTCCATTCCTTATTTTTACTACTAGGCTAAAATATACCACCTAATATGTTTATCCATCTCCTGTTCTATAGTGTTTCCAATCCTAGCATTCCTATTACTTCCATGATACTATCTTTTCTCTTGAAATAAAACTGTCATGTGTGATAAACCCTTCATTTGACTTGCAGGTTATTCAGAGGAGAGATGATTTGGGAGAGCCAAGAGAGAACTTCAACAGAGATTGGACCGACTACAAAAATGGGTTCGGAGATCCAAGCAAGGAGTTCTGGCTCGGAAATGAAAACATTTACATGCTTACCAACAATGAAGAATACACGCTGAGAGTAGAACTAGAGGATTTCGAAGGCAACAAAAGGTATTTAAGCGTAAACTACATCCATATAAATTAAGAGTCATACAAGGTCGAAATTGACCTTTTCAGACACCCAACAGGCACCTTTTTAACATGTTAAAAATTGAAACGACGAAGCTGTGATAAGCAACCTTAATAGCCATTAGGTCATTAGGTGAAAATTTTGGATTTTAAGCAAGTGGCAAGTCAATATAAAAAAACTGTGACAAGAGCAATATAAATAAGAAAACTTCCAGTGTTTCTTTACTAATTCACAATTCTCCTGTAATAGGATTAAGTATTTAGGAGCAAATGTAAACTGTTCAATATTTCAAAAGGAGAAAAAACAATAATAGTATAACCTCAAACGGAGCATATTAGATCCTACTGAATGTGAATGGGTAACTCATGACTGTTAATGAGCATCAAAAATTTTTCTAATTAAAAGAATTCACAGAAAAAAGAATAATTACAATACAGTCATCCCTTGTTTTACGAACTTAATTCATTCCACGAAAACTGTTCGTTACACGAAAACTCATAAAACAAAAATTATTTTCCCATTACTTCCCATGTAAAAAATTTTAATTGGTTCCGAAGGTCAAAATAAAAAAATATTCCATAGTTCACTTAAAAACAATACAGAATGATACCAAATTGAGAGAAAAACATCAATAATGATATATTAATGTATTTAAATGACATTCTTAGTCATTAGCCTATGATGTCGTACTCTATATATTAGCGGTATTAGCCTATGATATCCTATCCTATGTTAACCTACAATAGATTAAATGTGGTGCATATGTCCTTCGACCGCTCGCCTTTCTCCAATCTTTGAATAATATTTAGTTTCTGGGCTACACTTAAAGCCCTTCTCTCGTTTTTCACTTTACCACTTGCAATACCTGAAAGGCTGGCACATTTAGGAGCCAGGGTTCACAAAAATTTGTCTTGATTTAAAAGATAAAAATGCACACCACTCAGTAAACTGAATTTCACAAAGAATGGCAACGTGTGTACTAAGACTGAGATGATGGTTCTTATTTAGAACAGCGTGATGCGATCTGACGAACTTTACCGAGCTTTCCCGAACTTTCCTGAAACGGATAGAGCACGTAAAAGCAAAAATTTATTCGATATTTGAAAAATAGGATTTTCATGTGAACGTAACGAACTTGTATAAGCGAAAATTTGTTCACTGATCGAAAACTAGGTATGAAATTGCTCAGTCCGTATAAGCAAAAACTTGTAAAATGGAAGTTCGTAAAACGAGGGAAGGCTGTACTCGCAAATTTAATCTCAATATTGTACAAATACTACATTAATAGTTTTCAATCAATTTTTATGGTAGACACAAACCACCATTTCTAGGGTTCTAATTATTGGCTAAAAATTTTCCAGATATGCCCAGTACTCTCACTTCAAAATATACTCGGAAGCTGAATATTACAAACTAGAAATTGATGGATATGAAGGGAATGCTGGAGATTCCTTGAATGATCCATGGTATGGCAGCAATAACAGTCCCTTTTCTACATACAACAGGTAAGAATTAATACATTAATTGAATAGGGGTAAAAAAATGGAATCTTGATTGTCAGTGACCATATTCATAATTTTTCACATTAAATCTTTAGCAGAAAGATTAAAGTCATTTTCTAACAGAAATAACCTGATTAGGATAATGAATGAATAACTTGATAAGAAAATTATTCTGAGTGTGTTTGTTTTGGATAGCAAATCAACCTCTTGGACTATTATATTAAATGACAACACTGTAATTTTCCACTATTGGTTATAATTTTACAATCTAGTTTCAACTCTTAGCACCATCATCAGGTGATGATGCTAAGTGTTGAACCAATAGTGGAAAATTACAGTGTTGTCATTTCATATTATGGAATTATTCCACAATATTACGCCATCAGCAGTTGAGATGATTCTTTGACTATTATTAAAATTATTCTGAGTTAATATAATTTGATAAATATGTACCTATTAGAAAATTACAGTTTGAATCTTTGCAACATCTGTAGTAAAGACAACCTAAATATTTCAGTTGAATATGCACAAGATTATTAGATGCTGATAAGCACTCTGCAGAGATTTATGACCTTAACTATTTATAAAAAATTGCATTCAATAAAAAGATAATAAAAATCAACAGTTTAGGAAAACCTTATATACAGTAACTGTGCAATATTTAGGCATCAAAGGTTGTCAAGTCACATCAAAACTTTTTAGCAACAGTTTCAATAACTTTTGCAATGACTTCAAAAATTATGTATAGATTTATGGCAATGATTTGTCTGAAGAGAGAGACACATTTGACATATTTTAAAGATGTTATGGATCTATATTTGTATAATATTTCAACAGCACTTTAATGGTGAAATTTGTGAATCACTGAACTGTTTACAAGTGTCTCACAAGTCAATCAATTTGAATTTCTATTAAATGTTTACATGCTTTTAACCAATATGAAATTATTCACAGGGACAATGATAGATCCAGTCTTAACTGCGCATCTATGCTGAAGGGAGGATGGTGGTGGAAATCATGTGGTAGGGGACTGAATGGCCTCTATCTTAATGACCCACAAGACCTTACAGCCAGACAAGGTGAGAAATGTTGTTGAAATAATTTTGCAATTAGCTTTATATTAAAAAATTGAATTTTGGAACCCTTTGGTTAATTACAATAAAAAATTAAAATGGAGAAACCTCCCTGTAACCATAAAAATAATAAGTTAAAAAAGAAGTACACAAATACATCCCGTTTTAGGGGAAATTATTCCATGCCAGGGACCAAACACACAATCTCACACACTCTGGGTTTAGGAGAACTACTCCACACCAGGGACCCATTTTTGCATGCGTACAAATCACGCAAGCAAATAAACCACAAAGTGTACTTCTTTTTTTAAAGAATGCCTAAATATGCATTTTGGAATCAATGATTTCATCCTCAGTAGGCCGATCATAAAGATGACAAAATACGGGTCGTGGAGAGTATATATATATATATATATATATATATATATATATATATATATATATATATATATATATAACTCATTTATAAAAAAATCGGCACAATATACATAACTATCAAGTATTATGTGAAAAAATCGACAGATAAATCCTTTATTTTGTGGAACTCCATTGTTTAATTTAAGTATTACAGCGAATCCTCGGTATACCAGACCTCGATGGAATGAACATCGGATATAA
Organism: Tanypteryx hageni; assembly: GCA_028673005.1. Taxonomy (NCBI): domain Eukaryota; kingdom Metazoa; phylum Arthropoda; class Insecta; order Odonata; family Petaluridae; genus Tanypteryx; species Tanypteryx hageni. The sequence continues at coordinate 106,472,538 of CM054113.1, read as the reverse complement.
CGGACAATGCATCACAGTTAATTGATACCACTAATACATTGTATCTCACACAAGCATGATGCTGAAGACCTATTTATTACATCGGAACATTGTGTCTAGTTATATACACACTATAATTAGGATGACCATATTTCAACAAGATGAAAACAGGACATTTCCCATCATTTATAATTAAAAAAGAGAAAAAATTTTTGTGCGATTTTTATTAAATGGGTGATTTTTATCCCTTTAATAAATGTATCATTTGAAAGAGTTTGAATAACTCTATAGATAGGAAAATTATGTGTATCTGGTTATCTGTATAAAAAAGAAAGGAACAATACTTCATGCATGTATATAAGCTCACCAGAGGTGTTCTTTAGGAATTTTGTAATCATGTGAAGTAAATTGAATACCTTTTTAATGCCAAAAAGTTATTTTTTTGAAGGAAAAATCGTTCGCTGTTATGTTAACCCTCATTGTTGTATTTTTCATGAGAAAGCTTAATACTAATGGGAATAGAATTTAGTATGGATTTTTTATGATCTTTATGGCTCTCGATTTTAATGCAATAATAAACTAGGCATAAGATAATTATTACAGAATATTGCTGAATGCCATATTATGCTGAACTGAGAGGGCAATATGATCGGGAAAAAGACAGGCAAAATATTACCTCCGACATAAAGCAATGATACAGACATTTCTTTGCTTGAGGTAAGATAAAATGTATGATAGAATGCACCTTTAACTATGTAACAAAGCTGTTGCATCGACCTTGCTTTGCTTGATCAGCACAATTAATTCCACAATAAGATACAACTACAGATACTAAAGCTTATTCAGAGCAACCAATGAAAAGATATGGTGATCGCAAAACCTAATGCTGGCAAGTAAATTTGTTTCCCGCTCAATGAAGTTGTAACCATGGCCTTATTCAAACTTTCCTAGACTGAAAAATGGTTAATTACGATTTAGTAATATCAATATTTCCAAGAATTGTACATATATAATTGTAATTTTAGAGAAAATCTTAATTTTTATAGCGATAGGTTTTAAAACAGGACAAAATGAGTTTATTGTCCAAAACGATGGTCTGGAAAAGGCCCTGAAACGGGACACATGGTCACCCTGACTATAATGTATATAATTAGACACTGTATAATTTAAAGGTGCAGTATAGCCATAAAAATGAGTTGCTCCTGTTTGATCATTGACTGGTTGTGACAGACTGACTTGGGTTACTCGTAGGTTTTCTGCCTTAAAATAATTTTTGCATTTAATATATTAGATACATAAAATATTTAATATTTACGATTATAATGGCTTCTATGAAGTGCTGTGAGAAAAGAAAGCATGTTAATCTGATTGGAAGTGAGAAATTGAAATTACTTAAGAAGCTGGAGTCCAGATGTTACGGTGGCTAGTGTGTGTCAAGAGTATGGAATTGCAAAACAAATGAGCAGTTAATATGAGCCACATAAAAAGGGAGTAAATGTCAACTACTTTAGGTTCAAGGCTTGTTTATATATATTGCAGTATATATAATGTAAAATATACTTATTTATACATAAATTAATACATTTAATTTCTACTTCTAATTTATGATTTTCCAAGTGTCTGTCTTTCTGTTCCACTCTTCATTTCAAAAATTGTACATTGTAAATGAATACAGTAAACACCTTTTTGTTACTATTTTCATTTCCAAAGCCATTTTTCGTATGGCTTCTATTATTCTTTCATTTTTAGTTATGTTCTGATATAAATATGTTCCTACTAGCAAACTGCAAGCATCTTTTACTTGTAAAATGTAAAAATGAATATGTAATTTATACGATTCATATTTTTTGTAAATTAATTAGAAAAACTCAGTGCAACTATTGCATGCACTCTAACAATAAATATACAGCAGAGTAAAACATTACCTTACATAACATGCACATTTTAGCTATTCAAGTCAACATGTAAGTTTTCTTCAAATGTTTTGGATATAACAGACAGTACATCCCCCTTTATTCTGATATATCAAGAGTCCACTGTATGTGGATTAGCGAAAGCACATAGATGCTGAAGCATTATTGTTGAACAAAGATAGTTGTGGATGAAATGTGGTATTGTTAAAATTAAAAACAAAAATTAAAACAATTTTAATAATACTTTGACTTCTTCCACACAACACTATATAACAACTATAGAAGATAGTTGAGTGGCATTACAGAACTGGGGAGAGTATGGTGTAAAACTCAATATATTATAATATCGCTGGATGCTATACAGTTATATTTTAGAAATATGGCTTACACAGTATTGTTTGACTTCTAGCTCTATAGTTGAATGAATTGAAAACAAAATCATTTAAGCCATTTTTAATAAACCTAATTTTATGAAAATCAACAAGAATAAACTATCCTTAATGGTTCCACAATATTGTTCATCTCTTCACAGCTTCAATTCTTTATAATAGTATGCATAAATGCAAACTATAATTTCATTTTGGTTAGGCTCTAGAGTCATTTTTTTGGACTCTGGGACACTTAAAACATGAATTTCTGTCAAAACACCGAATTTGTTTTTTTTTGTAATTACAATACTTTCTCTAAATACTAAGAAAGTAAAAAAATAATTGCAAACAAGTACTCTTGCTAAAGAAAGATATGCAAGCACAATTTCTTAAAATTTTTAGCACTTTTTTGTCTTCCCCTTTGGGGAGGGACCAACCTGCACCATTGGAATGTGTATCTTCACTAGACCTTTCCATCTATGAAAACTTCACTCCTCTAGCTTCAGCAATACTATTAAAAAATTTTTAATTTTCTGACTTTAAAGCCACCAAGTGGAAAATTTATCAACTACTGGCTTGATAAGAGATATCTAATTTTTAAAAATCCCTAACATCTCTTTAAGAAGTTGGTGGTCCACAGACAGATAGGCAGACTGAGTTAGCAAATGCCAACTTGGGTTATAGGATGTACATGCTGTAGGATGTATATGCTGTAATTATAATGTTTATAAAAATAACAATAATAATAATAAATCAGTGACATTGATGTAAGAGTTTATAATGCTATGTCAGCACCATTATACTATAGAGATTTATATGCTTTTAAAGCAGGCTCTTCAAAAAGAGTTAATCTAAAGTATTATCGTTCATTCTTGATCATAATTTTGTGCATAAAATACCAGCAGATGAAAACGTCTTTCAGATTTAACACATGTTGGAGAAATAGTGAGTAAATAATCATAGATACGGAAATTTTTCACTTCCAAAGTTACCTTCATTGAAGAGATTCAACCAGTTTGGTAGTTTTAAAGTTTATTCAAGTTGGATTCCCCATGGACCAGATTCAAAAAAATACTCCCAGCATATATTTCCCTACAATTTGCCTCCATATCTCACTAGAGAAATGCTACATTAAAAGGTGAATTTAGCAGCAAATGTTATAGTGAATAGTGAATGTTTGAAAACCCCAAAATCCTGGGATTTTCTTCGTGAAAATTCTGGGATTCCTGGATTGTGAATTTAGCGGGATTCGGGATTGCAATCCCTAGTTCAAAGAAAAGCAATTAATTTTATTTGGACCAACTTCTTCATAAACTTCAGATGTTTTTCAGATATTAATTTTCCACTACATCATTAAAAGTCATTCGGAGATATATTGATTAGCTCTTTTGTAATCAAAATGCAAAATGTTTAATAATATAATCACTGAAATGTCAACTAAATTTGTGAATAAAATATAATATTTAAAATAAGTTAGATCTTAACTTTTAGCAGTTTTACCCTGAGATAACTAAAGTTAAAATCCATGAAGTAAAATGATAGAATTATTATTCATTACTACAAGTAGTTCAATTTTAACCATCACATCAAATAGTTGTACATACGACTTAAAATGTTCATGTTGGGACAACCCACCGGTGGGTTGTTGCTGTTATTCTGGTACGACGGAGTGACCCACCAGTGGGTCGCCTAGATTCTTTTTCTTGCAGCTGATTTTTATGAAAGGGAAAATAGTTAAGGAATAGCAATCCACCAGTGGGTCGTACTACTGCAAGGGAAAGAAACCTGGTGACCCACTTGTTAATCGCTGCTATTATTCCAGTACATCGCCCTGGCATATGTGTTAAGGGATATTTAATTTACAATCCTATACTAATCTTTCTCCATACAATAGTCACATATGACTTATACTTTAGATATTTCTTCCTTCATAATAAATGAAAAAAGTTTAATATAATTTCATGTTATAAATTACAATAATCTTTACATAACTTCTAGAACTTAGGTGATTGAAGATAACACAAAGCATTCTTGAAGTGCTATTATACTCTTAAGTGATTCTAAGGTTTTCTTATTGTACCAATTTGTATAACTTTACTTTTCAGGAATAGTATGGTTCAGATGGAGGGGGTGGGACTATACTCTGAAGAGGGCCAGTATGATGATAAAGCCAAAAGCAACATTTCCAAGCACATGATTTCACTTAACATCAATGGTACAAGGCTAAATCACCTATTATGCAGTGAAAAAGTCTCTATTCCATTCTGAAGGACCAAGCAATTAGTTGTATTCGATGAACTTACTACAGCAGCTTATCTAATGAAGGAATTTGAGAATGACTGCCACATTCCATAAGTGAATTCTTAGAAAATACAAGTGGAATAATGTGCATAAGAAAAAGAAGTTCGAGAAATTGACTATTCTAAGTCAATTTAAGAGGTGGATAAACCCACTATCACCTATATGACACAAATAAGCAGTATATCTCCCAATAGCCTTCCTCACATCTAAAGAAGTGCTTTCTTACCCCTGCATAATTATAACTTCAATGAAGTAAAACTGTACCAAATACAACACATTCTATTATAAAATTTTGGCTGTAGAAACTATTTAAACTGATGCAACAAAGCATCTTTTTTCCAAAGTATTGTAAATAATGCTAAAATAACAATAATTTTTAAATAAAAAATTATTATATTGATTAGTTACATGTTGCATTTAAAATTTTGAAAAACAACTGTAATACAACTTTTTATTAGATCAGCCCAGGTATTTTTAAATTTCTCATAAAAGCCATTCATTACTATAACTTAAAAATCAAAAAGCTCCTTATCAGTACTAGTACAAATGATGTGATGAAACTATTAGGAGTGCTATAATTATTCATTATTTAGATTATCAGCTCCTTTGCCACAAAATTGCTAGAACATTTTAATGAAAATAGCTTCTAAAGTTATTTATAACCTATATAAAAGCATTTTATACTTTATTAAAACAACAAAATGCAGTAACTATCAGAAACAGAATACATAAATTTGGTTATGATCAAAAATGGAACTGGTGAAGGTTTGGCAGTAGTAATTGGGCAGTATTGTTTGGTTTGTCCTATATATTTTAAGAAGAGATGCGGTTGATGTAAATATTGTGAAACTTGTATAAAGCCTTTTTTGTAAATACCCATTGTTTTAATTTTAGCTTCATACTAGTTTAAAAACCTCCTATTGTATGCACTGTAGGTATCCTAAGCAACAAGAGGCTAAATATACCTAAGAATAAATTAATTTTAGAGCATAAATTTAAAAGAAAATGTTTTAAAACAAAGAAATATTCTTTTGGTAACATTAAAATTATACAGATTAAATTTTATAAAACTCATGAAGATATTCTACCAAGTAAAAATATAAGAAATTTATAAAAATAAATGGAAAGATTATGGGGGAAGCTAAGAAGATAAATTCTATGACAAAAAATTGAAAAAAAAATAAAAGACATACCTGATGAATGCCTCAGTTTATTTAGTGCTCCATTTCTTGATAATCCACTTCTCTCCTTTCCGAGTAAATACTGTTTCTTCTGCAACTTTGTCATCTAAAAAATAGATTTCTTTATAAAAACCTGAGCTCTGTGTTAAGCAACTATGTTAATTAAGTTTGGATCATTGTGGACATTACAATTTTTAGAAAAGATTCATAACACTTAATGATGGATTAATATAGACCACCATATTAATTTAACATTAAATGTCATCGGCAAAATCATTTGTCCAAAATGCAAGTAACAGAGTATTTTCAAACTTTCTGAAGTATTTCATATAAAATATGCTGAAAATAAAAAAGATGATCACTCAGCTCCATTTATAATTAATTCTTCACGAGAAGTTTGAAAATTTTTCAAGACTTAAATGCTAACTTTGTTGGTGTAACATCAACATACAAATTTCTATTAACTTATTGCTTCATAATATATTTCTAAAAATAGCATTCAATTTATAAATACTTGGACCAGAGCTCTCTTCTTCTTTGGAAATATTTTCCTTAAGTTTCCATTTTCTTTTTCGTAGTAATGGCTTAGATTTGCAAAATATAATGAATTACTCTTGAAATGCATTTTTAAAGCAATTATTAGCTGAAGAACTTAAGAAATATACTGGCAATATTTTGTAGAAATAGAAATTCTCTTTGTTGAAAAATTAGTGTTAGGTATCAATTAATTTGATCATGGAAAAACTTTGTGAAATGGCATTAATTTTTTTAATTGCTAAGTGTTTGGATTAAACAAGCCAAAGATTTTTTTAAAATAAAAAATCAGAGATCAACTTATACAATTCTCAATAAGAGTTTTAAAATTAAATTAAACCTGGAAAAGTTTTGTTTTTTCTTGTAAGGGTTGTATGGCAGTTTTGGAGGGAAGATAGTATTCAAAATAATTTGTGAATATGTATATAATAAATAAATTTTCATTGTCATGAAAGACTATAAGTATGTAACATGGAAAATTCAGGAACACCCAAGTTGGAGAGTTAAAAAATATAACGCAGTATACCATTGATCAACATTGAATGGTATTTTCATCAGTGGCACACCAGATGAAGAGTGCCATGACCAAAGTGGGTCCAATATTGAGGAATATGAATCCATGGAAGGACAACCCACTATGTTTCTAGTTTGCCACTAATTTTTACACAAATAAATTGTATATCAGCAGTTCCATTGAAAGTGCTTTTTTAATTTTACTATTTAATAGTAGTGTGTCAACTTTGAGTGGGTGCATTCTGGATAAGAAGTTCATGCACGACATTCTCTTCCTACTTCTCCTGAGTTACATGCAAAACATTCTTCAGAAGTAGGATGATGTTGTATGCTATAGTGGGGAGCACGAACAATGGTGGGTGGCAACTGGATGCACAAAAGGTAAGGAATGTCACGTGGTTTCTCTCGCTCCTTCACTTGGCCAATCAGTGTAAGTCAGTTACAGCGGCTCTTGACAAACAGTACTTACATTTGCGGCGTGATTTTCGTGTTTATTTGCGTGTTTTACGATTGAGATTTAAATAGTACCATCTTGTGGTGTTCTAAAATGGAGGGCGAAAGAAGTTAACTCAGGTTTTGCACAAACAAGCCAGAGAAATCATATATAAAGTGTATCAGTACCTAAAAAATGAGATGAAGCATGCAGACGATTCAACATATACAGCTGGTTACAATGTTGCAAGCTGTCAAGAGCAAATGTCGAACTTGTGGGATAGGACTTTGTGCATCATGCATTGTTTTCCGAGTGTAAGCTTATGCAGGCTGGCGGTTTGGCAGCAATGTAACGTGTATTTCTTTCTCTCTCTCTGCGCAGTAATTATGACTCACCTGCCTTCGTTCAAGCTCCCAACTAGTTTATAGAAATTATATGGAAAATTTGAACAACATAAGATGAACTTGAGCCAAAATACATCACCTTTTTGAACTTCGCGTGCTTGCAAAAAAAATTTTTGTGACCATTACTTGTTTTGCGCCGATTATTTTCATTTCGCGAAATGCGTTTGTGATGACGGGTGAACTCTCCCTACTTTTTGTTTCGAAGTTCAGTTTAAACTTTGGCACCCTAGCAAAGGACTTATTATTATTACATTTATAATGCTCATTATTTGCAGTTTTCGAAGTTAACCGCTATTTTCGATGACGGAACTTTGGTTTAAAATTTATAGAAATCCCATCCTTTTGGAATGTAAGGTTTTCATTTTCTATTATCTTTATTTAGATTTTGAACGTAATTTAAGGAGATGTTATTTTGTTTTGCTAGGGTTTCATTTTTTATTACGAATTTTTAATTTAAATCTAAGAATTGCTATCATCTTGTAAACGTAAGATTTTGTGCCGCGTATTTTGAACGCGATTACTTATGAGAAAATAGGACTTGCACTTCGCGAATTTGCATTTTGCGTCAGTTTTTCGGAACCAATTATTCGCGAAGTTCAAAAAGGTGGTGTATTGATGAGTTAGCAGGTTAACTTGGTAGATTTTTCTTGGAGGAAACTACAAGCGAAAATAACGTCCAGGTATTATTTGGTAAAAGGGCGGGTGAAAACATAGCTAAGTTCTGCAAAGATGCATCTTTTGAAGTTGACTATTCAAACATGACAATGAGGCAAGACAGCTCGCCGACTGTCTGTTAATAACAGACTTTTGAAAGCTAGATAGTGATAATAGTTCACTCAGATCTTTCACAAATTATAAATTTAATCGAGATGTGTAATAAAATATAAAGAGGTGAGCAAACATTTTTATTGAAATACGGATTGTAAACATACGAAACACCTTATGTTAATGGCTCAGCATGTGAATAATTTACTTCTCTTTCTCATTCTATTTACACAATGATGAATATGTTAGATAAAACTTATATATAACAATTTTATGGTAGGCATAATAAAAGACAAACATATTTGTGTTATGCCGAAGTTAAATATCAAATATGTATTTTCTCCTCTTGGAAAATGTACACAGCAAATTTCAAAATTAACAAATAATGGTCTCCAAAAAATTACATAATTATTTTCATTACTAGAGTAATTGCCTTTCCAAAATAACAGATATACATGAATCAAGTATTACATTAAAATTGAGACACTACCCATACTCCCTCGTTCTCCCGTAAAATATGTAGCTATTTCTTTCATTATTATTACTGTTCATTAGATTCAATTACGGATAATAGGGCATGTCAGGAAAAGGATACAGAAAATAGTCAAAAGAAATAAAATACAATAAAAAATGAGAATACAATAAAATATGGCTGAGCATAATATTCGTAAATTTACATATTATCGGTATTATATTAAACTGATATTACATGCCGAGCAACTATATAAGATTCTTAGATGGCACATTTCCAGGGGCGGCATTTTAGTCATCGGTTTTTTCGCAAAAGCCCACCAAAATACGAGAAATCAAGATTTAAAGTTGAATGTTTCTATTGTATTTTGGATGCTGCTATAACTTCCATCGAGGAGAGATTTTATCAGTTGCATAGTCACAGTGATAAATTCGAATTTTTGTACGATATCGGAAATATTATAGATGAATTTTCTAAAGACCTCATGAAGCTGCTGACACTGATGGAGCAGAAATATATGATGAATTGATAGCTTTATCTGAGCTAATAAGTCCTAAAACGTCTCCTCTAAAAGTATTAGCATTTGTCCCAAATGTTTTTTTTTTCACTCCAAACGTTTCAATAGCATTACGCATTCTTCTAACATTACCAGTTTCAGCGGTTTCTCAAAACTAAAACTAATAAAAGATTATTCGAGGTCAACCATGTCTCAAAATCATTTGTCGGGACTGGCACTAATTTCAGTTGAAAATACCATAGCAAAAAATTTAGATTTCATCGAATTATTAAAAGAATACGCGAATGTAAAAACTAGAAAAATTAAGTTCATAAATTTCTATAAAATTTGCATTACTTTCCTTTAATTTTTGAGAAATTCGGCACACTGGAAGACAATGTAACGTTTTTCTTCATTACAGTATTGGGTTCAACCCAAAATGTTTGTAATTGTGTTTTTGTTAAAATTAAATGAGTACACCAGTTCGAAATTGTTTTATTTCACTAATTGCAAATTTTCTTCGTTTTATTTTTCTAAATTTTGAGAAGTCAAAAATAAATGGTACAAAGAGCAGACAAGTCGGGGTAAACACCGAGAAAAAAATTCACAGGGGGGGTGCCAAATATTTGTTTGCTTGGGGCGGCAGAAAATATACGTGCCGGCCCTGGTTATAATATGCACTCTGCATCAGAAACTTTTTAATCTTTGGTACAAAACTTTGGAAGGTCAACTCTACGATTTTATTTGGAAGTTTGTGTAATATTTTTAAATGCAAGTTCTGTAAGATAGTATATGTTGTGACACATACAATCTAACATACAGAACGGTATTAATAATAAACAAAAACAAAATAAAGTATTTTTTAACAAGCGCTTATCAAACTAATGAAAAGTATTACCCTTTCTCCCAGTTGCAAATATTTCTCAATTTTTTTGGGTTTTCCAAGTTGTGTTTCGCGCCTTTTCCTCTGATCCATTGATGCACAAATATTACAAGGTGTTGATTTTAATCAATTTTTTCCTGGAGTAATAAATTAGCCATTTAGAACAGAAAATTTAATAAGCGACTAAGTGTAACAAATGCCATTATAGATAAATAACAATACCTTAGTGAAAACTCTAGTTCACGTTTCATTTTTAAACCAAGCAACGCTATTTAGGTATAAATATATTGTAAATTATTTGCGTTTAGTTGCTTCTATTTAAAATTTCAATTCAAAACATAGGAAACAATAAGATGTCCTCGTTCATTCTTTATAATGCACTATACCTTTGTGTGAAATTCCAGATGAAAAGCCTACATTTTATCAGAAACTAAATTAGACGAAATTTACTCACTAGTAAAATCCATGAAGTTACTTTAACTTTGGTGTAAATAAATGCAAATAGAAAATCATCGGAAAGGTTGAAATCTTACGAGAGTTCACCTAACTTAAACAAAATAACATTTCAAAGTATTGTCGTTACAAATGCCCTCTATCTTTAGTACGCCTCTTAAAAAAATGAACAACGCAAATCCATTATGTATGAGTCGGGGTTCACAGGGGTTCCGTTCGGGCATTAATTCTTTTCTTTCGTGTGCTAAAGAATTATTTAAACTACGTAGTTAACATTCGCGTAAATATTTACCTTTATAATTTATCATACAACTGTTAAATAATCTTCAAATGTATCTTTCTTGACATATGAGAGATGCACGATAAAAATAGTGATAAATATAAGAATATTTAAATGAGAAAAGAAACTTGTAAATTTTCATTAAAAAGTTGAATAAGCCAACGGTTTCGCCTGTTACAGCATCATCAGGTGACGAAAGCATGGTTTTTATATATACGGAAAGTAGGGTAAGAGTGTTAGTTGAACAATGATAAGCAGGAGGGAGAACCTACATACGAAGTATTGTTTTCTTGAAAAAATCGAATACAAGATTCCAACGGAAAACGTTTAAAGGTTTCCTAAACATGTTTTAACTATTTTCTCGATGTCTGTGACCGGAATTTTGTGGGAGCTCTAACTCAAAAACTATTAATCCGATCAGTATAACATTTCATGTTTAGCATTTGTAATAGAAAGCCAAGAACTGATTTGATTTTAGCTAAAATCGGTCGACCGAAAGTGGGTGTTTACTCTTGTCACATCCGTTTCTTTGAAATATTTGATTAATGTATCAAGGTACTGGATTAAAAGTTGTAGAAAATTTAATTTTCTACAACCTTTGTTTGAAAATTTTTCTCATATAAAGCATTGTTTAAGTAGGGTTACCATCTTCTGTACACAGGAGGACATTTCCATGTTTTTGGGTGAAAAAAGAGGACAAAAAGGTTGTCCTGAATTTAAAAAAAAGGACAAATTTATTAATGAAAACAATATTTACTAATGTTTTGGATTAGCCCATTCATATTTGTCTTGTGAAATGATTTCTTTCATTATCTCTGGATTGCCTCTCAAGTATGTATTAGTGCATGACATATGTTTGAAATTGCACTGCAAAAACAGAATACCTTTCTCAGACTTAACATTAAACCTATTCCTTTCTTTTGTCCACTGACTGCATTAGTGAAAATGCTCTCTACATTTGCATTGTGAGGTGGAATTGCAAAGAAAAACTGGGCAATTTTGAACATTTCTGAATGGCATTCAATATTCTTTGAATTACTAAAATATTTGACCCACTTTTGAAGTGCAAGCATGTTTTTCAAGTCGTCATTATTAATTTAACCTTCAACAAATTTCTTGAGATTGTTCAAAACACTTAACGTCATCAATTGGTACCCCTTTGTCAATCAAGAAGTGAACAGAATATTCCACATCATTCCAATTTGGTTTTGTACTAAGTGTCATCCACATAAAACACAAAATGTATTCCATAGGTTTAAGCCACATCCAAATATTCTATGCAATTACCATAAAGATAGTTTGTATCACTACATAATTTTTCACATTCATGATCAAGTCCTTCATAACATTTTTTGGATAGGTGTTCCTTCACTTTCAAAGGCATGAAGTTGTGATCCATTTGTTCAGAGACTAGGATATTTAATACTTCTGCAACTGAGTTATTTTCCCTTTCAATTTTTACCAGTCTATGTGAGCTTATTGTACTGGACCTTATCTGTTCCTGGTAGGGAAAACCATTGCACTTTCCATTAGGTGGGAGCTGTTTTTTGTTGCAATCACCAAATCACCTTATGGGGCAATGAAGATTTTGGCTTTCCACCAAGTTCCTCACAGAACTTACTTCCCACAGATATAATGTACTCTTGCATTGATGTTGCACCCAGCAGGATGCAGCACTTCATTTTTGTCCATTCCAAAGAAAGAATTATCCTTAGCTTCTCTGTGACCTCGATCATCTTTCTACCCGCTTTTGCTCTAAGTCAGGGATGCATAAGTTAATACTGACCAGTCAATGACATTATCTAGATGTGGTTTCCGTTTCAGAGCTGCAAAAGGTAAACAGGATGGGATGACAGCAGGGGTAGATCCAGAAACTGCTTAACTTTTGCCAATCTTGAATTTGTTCTTTACTCTGAAAATAACTACCGTCAGAATCTTTCATTCCTTTTCCCTAGGGGCCTAATCTGCAGTGCAGAATCAAGGCATTTTGCACAATGTGTATTTCAAAACTGCCTAAAATTGTGTCAGCAATGGTTAGATCCATGTTTTCCTTCAAGTGGTTAGATTAATGGCACTTGTAGGTCCAGTAGGTATTGTTTACGAACTGTGATCGAATATGATATAGAGGAGGATGCTAAGACTGTTTATTTAGGTGAAGGGAAAGACGATTATGTAACATTTGGAAAATGCTTTATTAAGAACTATTTTATCAAAAATGTTTTTTATATTATCTAGAATGTTTGATTTCAACAAGTTTTCCATCAACAAACTTCAAAGATGGCAAAAGCTGTCCAGTAAATCGTTCATCTTTAATGTTTTTATAGTATAGTTCATGTAGAACTTCCAGTGATTCTGAAAAGCAGAAGAAGCATAATCAGACTAAAAGCAAATCAATAATTATTTAATTCTTATAAGGAATTATATTAAACAATCAGCAGTTTTAATTTTTTCATGTTAATTACCTTTCCATTGTTCCCCTAAATATTTCAAATTAAATCTTTTACACAAATTCGAAAAGGTGTGCCATAGAAAACTAGGAGGTAAATTGTACACATCCTTCGATACTACTGCCCAGTTAACTTGCTGAGAATAAGTGATATTCATTTCCATCAAACTAAATTCAGGTAAAAAAAATTAAAATGTACTTATTACAAGCAAGGATTCATTTTCAACTTAAATATCAATCTTTAAGTAATGAATAAAATGAAAAACTTACAATTTGTTTTCCTTAAATCAAGCAACCACATGTTTACAATTAGCTTTCTAAATTGTTTGGTTTTGCATAAATTTTTCAATATTCAACATTTCTAATAACTTCTATTTTCTCTTAATCTGGCTTTGAAAATGTAACAGGCAAAAAGATCATATAAATTAATTTAAAAGTATAACAGCTCACCTTTCTAGTATCTTGCAGTTTAAATCAGCCTTAAAGATGGGTTCTCTTACACAGAGATAAGCAGAGAGTTTCCTCAGCCAGTATTCTTTGCAAGAATAATTCCTACATTTTAATATTTGACCAACTTTAGTCCAATCTATATTTTTACCATTCACTTCCTCAAAAGTATCTGAATTGGTAACTTGTAAAACAGCTTTCAATAACTTTTCCTTCTCCTCCATAGTTCCAAATGCTTTGGCTAAAATAAAATATATATTAAAATTTCTTGGATAGAATATAATAAATCTAATTGGCAAGGAAAAAAATTCATATAAATTATCAAAAAATGTTGTTCAAAGAAACTGCAGAGCTACATTCTATCAAATGAGTAACCTTAAGTTTAAGATCATATAAAATATAAACACTAACAGAATGAAAAAGCATGAAAATTCGTATTAAAATTGGCTTAATCTTTATCATACAATTTATTACACCAAAATTATATCACAGTATGACAATTTGGTAATAAAAACTGCATTAATTTCATCAACTGTGAAAGTAAGAAGTTGTCGTGACAAATAAATTTTTCATTGTTGAAATGAATTTTACCATGGATATAAGGTCCTGATAAAAATATGAACTTAATTCTGTTAAAACCCATTATGCATACCAAATATAAAATGCTAAAAATAAATATGCCTCATTCATTCCTACGCTGATGAAATTGAGTCAAGACACATTTGGAATCAGAAGTTCTGTCTATATCTGGTTCAAAATTTAATAATTTTGGTATCAATCTCCTAGATTTTATTAGACTTAGTCTTCATTATCTTCTGCTATCTCATCTTGGATTTTGGAATATCTGACAGTGTTGAAGCAAAGGTCTTCTTCTCAACCAGGCACACAGATAGGCTGTCACTCGAGCAAAAAAACACAGTTGATGAGTTCTTAGTGAATGTTACAATTTTTAGTGAGGGTATAAGTAAACACTTATCTACAAGTGGGAATAACAGCTGATGTCATAATGAGGGATAAACATGAGCATTTGGTTGGTCTTTTATATCATGTGTGAATGGCAGACAGAAAGCAATGCAGATTAGAGAAAACCCCTATAAAAACAATAAGCACTGATACAAAGAGTCCTCAAGATCTATAAGTCAGTAGATTGTGAACTCAAGGAAAGGTATTGAGAAGGCCCAGGATGAGAGCCAAATACGAGGTTATAAAATTAAGGAAACGGAAAGCATGCAGTCTAAAAGACTGTGCATAACCTCTTAAGGACTATGGGAGAAAATTCAAGTTTTCTTCAGCATTTATTGAGATTTCTTTTTTCTACAAATTTGCCACTTAATATTTGTGTTGAATTAGTACCTAGTTGCTGAACATGTATACAAACTTTATAAGTCTATTTTGCTATTTGGCATCACTTCCACAAACCAAGAGAACATGCATTCATAACCATAATGCTTCTGAACTATGGTAAATCAATTATAGTAATTTCTAAGTGGTGGTCAAAAAAGGGGGCAGCTTATATTAACCTTCATCATACGAAAGGGAACTTAAATTCCCATTAAAAAGTAGAGCCAAAGAAATGAAAGGTAACTTAAGTTCCCATGAGTTTCTTCCTCTCATATATTCAGTCCTAAAAGTCGTTGGGCTCAGGTTTCAAGTCCATTGCTACTTCACTTGAGTTCTCAGCATGGATGAGTAATAGTTTTAGTGTGAGCTTACTATGGAGAATGAACAAATCATTGTGGGAATTTTCATGCTCATCTTTCTCACCCAGTTGGATTTCCTTGTCTTCGTCATAATCATTCAGTTTTTCCACTGATTCTGGAGGATAGAAGCACTGTGTTTTCAACTGGGATACAAAGTTTGTCAATTTGAGGAGATGGGTGACCACCAAATCAGTTTGTAAACAAGTATAAATCACTATCCTTATTTAATTTTTCTAGAATTACAATGTATATATTTATTTACGTTCTTTCAATGAAAAAAGAAAATTGCACATACAATTTAGCAGGACCTTTTTTAATGTGCAGCTCTAACAATTTTGTGCAGTTCTAAAAGTCAAATGTGCAGCTCTATAATCCGATTTTGTGAAGTTGCTAGTTCTTTTCTTCAAGTAATACACGAATCATGAATGCCATGAATAAATTACCTATACTCTTTGTCGTGGGTTAGGTATCTCAGTATCTGAACCTAAACCACACTAATGGCCTATTTAGTTAGATCTTTTCTCAGCTGAAAACATCATTAAGGTCCTCTATGAATTTAAGCACTGAAACTAAATATTTATATGTGCATTTTAATATGCCAAATGTTATGGATTGGGATCAAAAGAAAACTGTTTTATTGTGGCTCAATAAGCAAAAAAAAGGCATCATGAAAATGTTTCGAACAAAAAGAGTTAGTGCACAGAGTACTTCAAAATGACATTTACTAAGTCAGGGACACCAGAAAACGAAGATCATGTGCCACAGAAAAAAATTAAAAGGTTTTGATTGACCTTTTTCACAAAAATGATTAATATAATATTTATCTTGTTTTCCATTACAACTAACTAGTCCTTTGGTGTGATTTATTATGTGATGATCTATATTTAAGATTGTTAATTTTGTAAGAATATTTGTTTAGTTACTTTTTTTAAATGTTAACAATAGTTTTAAGTTTTTTATTAGGCAGTGAATACTGTTAAAAGAGGGAGAGGGACTCTAACTACAAAAAAAGAAGCGAATACCCCTATCCCCCATTTTACGTGATTTCGACTTACGCTAATTTCACGTTAACACATTTCATATGAGTTATTTTTCATTTAGTTTTTAACAATTTTATTTTATCAACTTTATTCCGAGGCGAACTAATCAGAGAGTAAAAAATAGTGCATGCGCAGTTGCTTGCACACAGCTAGGGTTCCGCATAGTCACCAACCGTCACCCAATAGCCCTCGGCTAGATCAGTTTATCAGTGTGCTTTGTGGCATTCGGGCATGAGAACTGCTCTTTATTTCAACTCTAATCCTAGTGAATATGAATTCTAAGTGATCTAATACTGGCAGTGATGTGACTATTAAGAGGAACAGAAAGGCACTCACTTCAGAAGTGAAATATGAAAAAGGAGAGAGTATCCAATGTGCTATATGTTTGAGTGAATCCATGCTCAGGGCAATTTGTTCTAATGCTTTCCAAACTAAAGAAAGTAGTAAAAGCACTATGAAATTGACCTCAGCCCGATCAACAATTTCATTCTAACATAATGGAAAAAATGGAGAAGATGCTCATTCCATGGATTGAAATTCAAAATCATTATATGATGACTGACTGTGTCTTGCTATATGGAGCTCTACGAAGAGGAAATTAAGCGTGCTAATGAGCTGTCCTTAGAAAAATTTTTAAACATCAAAACAGTCAATAAATATTTTCTTCATTTTTTTCATGCAAATGTTTTTTTATTAAATTAATTGTTATAACAAAAATAAATAGACATTCATTTATTCATTCCTCTTTTTAATGTTTTTGTTACCTAATAAATTAAAAACACTTAAAATAAGAAAATTTTGTACAAAAAAGTTAATGTATTTGGGTAAGTAACCTTCATTTATAATATTATTGCTATCAGAAAAAAAGTTCAAGTTACGCGATTTCAAGTTAAGTGACCAATGCTGGGAATGTAACTATCGCATAAGTTGGGGGTTAGGTGTACTGCAATTTTTTATTTTATTTGAGTTCTGTATAAAATTATTGAAATTTCAAATGTGGTTTTTCTTATGTGTGTCATCTGAATGTATGGGCACATTGTGGAACATGCTGCATGGAATGCACAAACAAGGGTCCCACACATACAAGGCTCTTTTTATATGATGTTTCGCTGTGACAGCATGGCATTTCTAATATTACAGTTTTTCCGAATTTTTATCAAAAAATGGGCGGCTAAATGAGCCCAAAAAATCGATTTGTGCAATTTAAACCATCATTCTGAGTTTTTAAGATGCTTTTGATTAAAAATTTTTGTCTATGTCAGTATAGGAGATAATGAAAAATATCCAAAAGGCTGCAGTTTTGTTTCAATGTCCTTGAAAAAAACTGTCTATCAGCACCTGCAAATTGGATTTAAATTCCATGTGATAAAGGTTCAAATCAGATATATATGGTATACAATCTTGTTTCAAGGTTAGGATGTATTCATTATAAAATCTATTTATCTTTGAAACAACGCAAAAATGTTGGGAACACTGGTATAACCTCAGCTGACTCAGCAGTGGCATCACTACTATGCTGACAGCTCCACCACTGAGTTGGGCAAAGAAATGCACTGGGAGGAGGAGGGAGGTAGACTGGGAGGTTTATAGAACTTAAATTTGATAACTTACCTTTGTATTCAGAAGTTAATTTCCTAGCAGTTTTGCCTAGGTTATTATTATTTTTTAATAGAATATAACTCAAAGCTGAGTAATTATTACCACACAGTTCCACATGTTTTTTTAATAAATCTTTATCTTCAGCAGTTAACCTAGAAGAAAGATTAATTGTATGTTTCATGTGTGTATCAATAAATAGAGGAAAAATATAACATACAACAATGGTAAAATTATATGTATGGAAAGAAACATTAATTATTTTGTTAATAAAATTTATCAAAAATATGAGCAAACAATTTACAAGCAAACAATCGGTATAAAAAGATAAAACCCTGAATGATATCTGTTGTTCTCAGATTGATAATTTTCTATACAAAGATATCTATGACAAATTAATTGTTAATTCTAAACAAGAAATGACCAGCTATAGCCATTTCTTTAATTCTACTGAACAATACTTACTCTTACTCAAACCTATCCAAAATTCAGAGAAACTAGTTTTGTGCTATTAATGCCTAAAATTTTGCTTTCAATTCCTGTACTGAATTCAACATATATTTTAGCTTCAAGGGTCACAGAAATGAAATACAACAGAGATTTTGATGTGTAAACCTATGGTTGACAAGTTAATAGCCTTAATTAAGAGGCTACCGGACAGAAGGTTTTCCACCCGAATATTCGTCAATTGATTTCTCGGAATCTGTTCAACATAAAGGATGGAAATTTCGTATTTAGAATCCTTAAACTGATACAACTAACTTTTTAAAAATATTTTTTTTAAGGCTTCTACATTGTTAAATATCTTTTAAGGGAAAAGAAAAATTAAAAAAATCTCTCACACCGAAAAATTCATATTTTTTCCTTTTAAATTATATATAAATTGTAAATGTAGCTTAATTTTCAACAAAGAAATCAGTAAAGTTGTAAATAATGTCATTTTTGCTTCTAATAGTTCACGGATCTGTAGACTGATCGCGCCACCGTAGTTCTGACATCATTCTCACAGCCCACCTGCTAGGATTCAAGACCCTACTAGAAGACGGGGAGGACTTTTAACTTGACTGTCTAGAGAAAAGCGAGGAAGCATCTGTTCTCCAGATGGCCCTATTCAGTATAGTTTTGTCTTAGCTACGTATTTCGCTTTTTTACTTTCTCATATACGTAGTATATTGAGACTATTGTAATCGTGTTCTACGCTGTATTTGTCTTCTTCACAATCATTATGGATAGTAAAGATCGCAAGCATGGGCTAAGGCCTTCCGATAAAAGAAGAAAAAACCATGGTGGTGAGCGATAACGATTGTGGCGCAAATGTCAGTGTGTGTCAAGAATTGAGTCCGCTTTGGAACCCTCAACACCATGCGTATCACCTCTTGAAAACATAGAAACGGAAACGACTCAAGAAAAAAACCAAACGACTCCACCCTCGCCGACATTGGGTGAATCGTACACATTAGATAGTTCATCCAAACAAGGTGCCTCAACAGTTTTCAATCTCACAGGATGAAGGATCGTGGACCATTTGGTTGCAGATTGGTGGACATGGTAGTAACGGGTGAAAAAATTGAAGGTCTTCGAAGTTGTCTCACCTTTGAATGTAAGATGTGCCAATTCAAAGGATTAATATGAACCGATGAAAAGAAAGAACCGTCGAATCTCGAAATAAATACAGCATCTGTGTCCGGGTATCTGAGCACTGGCGGTGGTCATGCTCAACTGGTGGAAGTTTTTGGAGCAATGAATATTCCTCCAATGTCATCCAAAACTTACATTCGATACCAGCATACATTGGCGAACATTTTACAGTCCAGTGCTTTAGTTGAAATGGAAAACGCAGCGAAAAAAGAGGCACGTACAGAACAAAATACAACTCATTTTCTGGTCTTGTATGTAGAATTTATCTTGTTACACTTAGTTTTTTATTTTAGCTGTTCTATTTTTGGGCTAATAAACACAGGAATGGTTGCACGAGGTGCTGTAGACACCCCAGCTCTATGTTTAATGACAAGGTTCACTTACTGTTAGGTTTTATGTCTCCTACCCTTCAGTAGCTGGAGTGGCTTGTCCCTTCAACCATTTGCACCTAAAACAACAACTATCCTATGGTTATTCTTTGAGTTTGGACGTTTTTCTTACAATTAGATGGCGCGACAGACTGTTGTGTGGAAATCTCTGTTTTTTGTTTTACGAATGATTTATACGTTTTGTGAAATTATTGTTACTATTTGCATTGTTACTGTTGTTGTTTATGATCTGGGATCTCTATTGAACAATTACTTTACTGATTAAAAAATATAAAATTTCATAAAAATAAAAACAAACGTATTTTCCAGAATTTTTATTTTCTCCCAATTTTGTTAAATAACTGACATCTTAAAATAAATTTCAATTAATCGAAAATACATGAAGTGACATGAAATGAAAAATTTAATGAAAATCAACGATTAATAATTTTTTAAACAAAAATATCCATAGGGTGTCAGAAACACCTCTGGTCTAGATAAAATATTTCTGTTCTATCTTTCGGAAGAAATCAATCAACAGCAGAATTCTCATTAGCCTGCTGAAACTGATACCGATCCCATAAATGATAAATTATTTTTTATTAGTAAAGTGTGTTTTTTCCTATATTTTGAATGTCAATCCTCTAGATAGCATATAGAAGACACGCCAGGCAAACATGGAACGCACCAAATTCATAAGCACAGTGGAGATAGTGATAATGAAGAAAGCATAAATTCTTTCTAAAATAAAAATAGAATGTTTCCAACGAAAAAAAAATGTCTGAATGATATGAGATCTTTTAGTGAATTAATACTTGTAAGCAATGTTCCCTCTAATTTTTTAAGGTTCTGTGCGGCCGACCAATCTTCATGAGTAGAGAGGGTAAGTGAGTGCGCAAAAATATTTAATGAAACAGACTTAAAAATATTTATAGTATTTGTTTGCTTTCATCTATCTTTTCTTTTGCCTTGTCATAGTAATGAATGTTATGGATAAACTGGTGTAATTATATTTAGGATTTTCTGGATGGGTGGATTTTCTGATTTGTGTGTGGTAAAGAAGTCTGTGCGGGGAGGGAAAATGGTCGTGCGCGGCCGCGCACATGCGCAGCTAAGAGGGAACATTGCTTGTAAGTGTTGTTGTTTTTTCTATAAGCAATGTTTGTTCACCCGTAAGTATAATTATAGATTTTAATATGTACTCATAGATTTGTTACTCGTTTATCTTTTTTCATGAACGATTTTTCTGTTCATTTTTATTAATCATCTGAGTAAAATTTATTTATCAACTATGTAAATGTTACATATTTGTTTACTATTTTAAGGGAACTTGATTATATTGAAAACTGCAATCTGTCAAAAACATAAAGACGGCACTTAAAACTGGTCACCAAGATTTTCCCCTCTGCCCCAGCGGCCCTAGCTTTCTCGCTCTGCCAAAGTAAAGTGAAGAAAACAACCCGAGCCAAACCCTACTGCAGAAATGTAAACAAACCTCGGTTGAGTTATGGTCGAGTCGTGACCCTTGAGTAGCTTACAGAGGATGGGCATTTTGAGCCCTGAAAGTAGTTCTGATACTAGCCGTGAATGCCCATAGCGCCACGGTCAGCACTGGAATTTTTCGCCTATCAGGTAGCCTCTTAAATGAAGACATGGGGTGTTGGAGTGATAGTTTAGTATTATGACTGTATATAGTAAGGAAGTGGTATATAACAACATTTCAAGATAATTTATTTCTTAAACATTGCATTAATTCACTGCATATTTAAGAATATGCAAATACACAAAAAAAATCAATGGGAAAACTACTGGAATTTCAAGTAGTTTTCTTATGTTCTTAAGCCAATTTATAATTTTTGGAATTAAATTTTAGAAAAAACTTCTTGGATTCCTCCTCACCTATAGCCCCAAACGTAAATAAAAGCAAAAGTTTTTCTGCAGAAGAGTAATTGGGTGAAATAATAAGAAAATTAAAAAGACCAAAAGAAAACATAGCTAACATTTTGAACCTACCTTTGATAATAGTACCATATACACCTGAATATAAGATGACTCTGATTATAAGACGACCCCCCATTTTTTACTCCTAATGAAAGGAAAATTTTATTATGCACACAATGACAGAGGTTTGTTATACCATTGAGTAATGAACATTGAACCAATTGAAATAAGCAACTTTGATTGGAATTTCCAATTGAATATTTTGGAAAATTAGAATTTCTCATGCAAATTATTTCTCATTAGCACATTTTAATTGTTATTTTCACTTTCACTACTGGAGGAATCTCCAATAGCTGCATCATCTTCCTCTGCCCACAGAATGTCATCTTCTGATCCATCCAAGCTGTTAGAAACACAACACTTCTAAAATCCATGGACTATTGATGCTGGTGAGATACTGTCCCATGCAGTCTTAATTCATTTTCCCAGTAGAGCCTGTTGGTTTTTTCATTTTACCTGCTGGAGTAAGAGGGCAATTCTCTGACAGCAACCATTCCCCATAAAGGCGCCGCAGGTGACCTTTAAAGGGCTTATTGACAACCACATCGAGCACTTGTAGTTGGGAGGTCAAGCCTCCTGGTATGACCACCAGATCAGTGTGATATTTTGGATTTCATGTCACCCGTAAGATGTCCTCGAAAACCATCAAGAACTCCCAAACTTCACTCAGCCACTGAATCATCAAATCACTAGTCATCAAGCCTTTTTTCGTTGCATCTGTAAATGATACTAGGGGGTAGTTTTTCTTTTGGTAGATTCTTCCTCTTGAATATTATGAAGGGTCACAATTTTGTCGCATCAGCTAATACCAACAACATTACTGTTACCCTTAGTTTTTCATTTCCAGTGATTTTAACTATCACTGACTTTGCCCCTTTGTTATCAACTGTAGTGTTAGTTGGCATACTGAAAAACACAGCTGTTTCATCTGCATTCCCCATTTGGAACTATGTTCACACCATAAACAAATAATAAAATGCTGATATTCAATGATTTTTCAGCAAAATATGCAGGAAGTCTTTGCGCTAATGTTTTCTTCGCTGCAGATATAAGCCGTTACCCCAGCATAAACTGGGTGATCCACCCTGCACTTGCCTTGAATTGCTGCCGTGAAATCTTCATCTTCCTCCAATTCTACTGCCTTCATTTGTATACTCTCCCGTGAGACTGGCAGTCCACTGTTGTGCTTTTCTTGCACAAATGTTATTAACTGGTCCTCTAAATTTTTATGACGTACTTCCTTAGGCCCACGAAATGCTTTCCGATTTGAACTTGCACACTTGAGCATTTCCTGTGATTTTTTCCACCGCCGCACATTCACCTCGGAGACACCAAACCTTCTTGCTTCTGCACAATTGTTAGTTTCATCAGCATATTTCACCACTAAAAGTTTAAAATTTGCATCATAACTAATATGCAATGATTTCAATATTTGTGAAGGTGTAAAACCTCTCTTCTCAACGTAGTCACCCATATTTTTACGTAAAACTGGATAGTTAACAATCACGAAGACTTTAATTCACATGGAATTTACTAGTCATAGATGGTTCACTTTGCCTTCAGTCAACACACTATGATATTGTGACAGGATCAAATTATGTATGCTGGTGTAAAATCTTTCGCCCATTCAACCTTACTATGTACGAAGCCAGCTGAGAAGTTCCATACATATGCAGGAGTTGCAACTTTGATGATACAAAGAAGCAAGGAAGCATCTATACATAAGTCGTGGTCATAAAAACAATATGCCAGGTGCCTATCTCTACCTTCGGTTCCTCTGTCAGTCACACTATTATGCAATGTGCGATTATAAGACGACTAGCAATTTTTCAGCCATAAAAATTGGAACAAAACCTCATCTTATATTCAGGTATATACAGTAATTACTGGCTTGTTTGGTTAAGCAACTGGAAGTGGTTCCAATATCGGATGATATTTAAAATATCCAAGAAAAATTCATCAGCATTAAGAACGAGATTTTTCTGCTATGCACCTATGACCTTATAGCCTCCGTAATTGAAATCCGGGGATGCTCAATCAAAACCTACCCACAAATTCCCCATCCCCTTTTCCGCACACAAATACCGACGTGTTCATTTAGAACCTAGTTTTAGTGAATTGCCACTGAAGACTGTTGTAGCCAAAATGTACAGTTAGTTTTTCATAACCTTCTTGCAGCTATTGGAGATACCTGAGGTAAGTACATTTATCAATCTTTTGATTTTTAAGTGCATATTCTTGAATTTTTTTCAGCCGTAAAACAAGCTTGATAATTATATTGTGAGTACATACCTTTGTTTAGATTTACTGCCATAAAGACTTCGAAATCTTTCATAAATATTATGCAAACTTCGGTGAGGTAAACCTCTTCCCAAATATTGAGCAAATTTTATTTTCTCCTTCAGTTTTATTAGAAGTCTGTTGTCAACAGAGAGCTTTAAAAAGACCTGAGGATTTGGAATTGAGTATTCCTGCAAAATAAATAAAATGACCAATAAGTCTATAAAAAACAATTTCCAACTCTTGAGCATATACTTGGGAGCATAAAGTGCCCTGAAGCAAATAATAATAATAAATAATTTTTAAGTTCCGAGTAATGAGAGTGCTTGGCAAAGCCCGTACCTCATTGAAATAACCGGCTCAAAAGCTGTGAAATACAAAGGTAAAATAATAATAATAATAAATAATACAATAATAAATGTAGATACTTTAGCACAACTTCAACAACAGAGCATGTACTAAGATTCTAACAATATAGTTATCACAGTAGATCTGAATGGATATACCGTATTTCTCAGCATATAAGACACACCGGGATATAAGAGGCATCCCGGTTTTTTAGAAGTTTTTTCAGGAAAAAAGTATTTTGATTGACCAAGGCATTTAGGAAAGGCCACGTCGTGTATCATCTCCAGCTGTGATTGGGTCCATATCCGGCAGCATTTACAAAAAATATTACTGTGTGATAACGATTAAATATAATGTTTTAGAGAAACTTAATTCATAAAATAAATAGGGATGATCTAAAACATAAATAATTGCTTCGAGATTTGTATAGCTAAATGTGCCCTGCGTGAACTCAGCAGCCATATTAATTAAAGCTGTCAGAGTGCGCCGCACATATCAGGGCATGGAACCGAACCGAAACTGAAAAAAAACCATTATTTTAGCCAGAGTGAAACCAAACCCAAACCGAAAAAAAATATTCTTTTGAACCCAAACCGAAACCAAAAACCGTTATTTATTTCGTTCCATTTTTTTGGTTCCCATAAACAGTGGGAGCAAAAGAAGGTTTTTTTCCTTTTGCTTTAATACGAGTCTTTTTTGTAAGCCTCACTTTTCAACATCGAATACGACAAAGGCTAATGATTTTATTTATGGTTTTATTGCTCCTAAGCCTTTGGAGAGATGCATGCACAACTGCGAGAAAAATTTAAAGACGTTACAAAGAACAGATATAAATTAAACAGTAGCCTTCTGATATTGGATATAGCCCTGAAGTTCAAACAATTAGGAAAAGAACAAGGAGCGTAAAGTGTTTACAATAGTCGCCGGTAGGTGGTGTAGTTGTGGCAGCTAAAAATTTAGTTTTTAAAATATCTCTTCGACAGTGCCTTATATGGGAAAATGTTACAAACAAAGGTTGTAGAAAATGAAATTTTCTACGACGTTTATTGCAGTACTGTTTTACATTCATCTGATATTAAAGCAAATATTAAATAAATAGAATAGCTCCTTAACAATGCGTTCTACGAAAAGATATTTCAAACAAAAGTTATAGATAATTGATAGTAGCTCAATAACTTTGGCCAAAACTAACAAAGGTAAATACTCCTTTAGCCAAAACAACTAGAGGGCTATAAAACCCAATGCATTTCGCCCACAAGGTGGGCATTGTCAGGGGTAAAACCTGTTTCAACAGTGACTGGGAGCAGCAACTGAAGATTTAACTGTATGGATGCATAATTTATCCTTCTATCTGGGATTTTTTGGCAATCTATTATAATCTATTTTGACAATCTATTACTCACATGAATTTTTTGAATGTCAGTACTCTTGTGGGGTGTATCTGACACCCCACAAATATTTTTGTTAGATCATAAATTTATTGAAATTATTTGATAAATTTTTATTTGGTATGCTTTTTTAACTATGGCCACTTTATAACCAAGATACATACATATTTCAAGTTTTCTAAAATGAGTTTTGCATTTCCTTAGAGATCCTAGGGATATTAAATAGAATTAACTCCTTGACGGTAAAATTCAAAATTAGAGTCACACAATGAAAAAGGGAGGGGGGAAGCAGGAAAAGGCACAAGACAATAAAAATTATAAACTTACAGGTTTAGGGGTTGTTACTCCATGCCAGGGACCTGATGTCACTCACACATTCACTCACTCAATCGCACAAGCACTAATCCTAAGGTGGAAAGGAAACGGGGCCAGGTTTGCGAGGAATTACTCTGCGCCAGGGACCCAAAAACTCACACCGTTGCTAGAAGGTTTGTGAGTCAGTACGACCGCGACAGGGACCTACTAAGCAACCACAAACACGCACACGTACACGCCAAGGGGTAGAGGAAAAAAAGGGGGAAAGGAACGGGGAAATAATACTAGGTTTACGGGAGATTAAACCATGCCAGGGACCTAGTATTGCACACAGTGGCCTGTAGGTTTATGTGCCTTCCGGCAACGACAGGGACCTAACAGACAGAACAATCACACACGTAAGCACTCGAATACACACACACAAGATCTCTAAAAATGAGTTAACGTACTAAATATGTATTTCGAGAGCAATGCTCTCATCATCAGTAGCTGATGTGTAATCCCCTCCCCCCCCCCTTTTTAATTGTGTGACTCTAATTTTGAATTTTAAGGTCAAGGAGTTAATTCTATTTAACATCAATTTCACCGTAGTCTCCACCTTTACTTATTTATCCTAGGGATAGGAAAAAGTTTCACATTTGAGTCGCAAACATTAATATACCACAACAAGTGGCCTACCTGGTGATTTCCAATACTGGCAGTCCAATATCACATTGGTGGATGCCTCACTGGTGTTTGTGTGTGATAATTTATATGATACATAATTCATCATTTCATGTGACTTAGGAACTATGCTAGGTTATATGACAAATAAACTTAATTTTACTTTGTTACTGTTGATTTGTTTCTCTAAACAATGTAAGAGTAAATAAATGGATTGAGAGTTCTATTTTTTAATGTCTTAAAATGTATCTTATCTGCAAGTAAAAAACTGTATATATAGCCATTGATATAAAGCTTAACAAAAATGATAAAATTGACTTATTCAACATTTGTGTTATAATATTAAAATTACTGTCAATACATACCTTACTAAATTTTTCCCAATTTTCTTTAATAATTCTATCTTCCTCTGGAATGAACTTTCCTTTCTTCATGTTTCTGTTGAGTAAATAAAGTTCTTTTTCCTGTTCTGCAGTTGGTTTCTTAGTGATCCGAGTTTCCACCGAGTGAGTGGGAGCAACAGTCCAGTTTACATTTATATTTAAGGTGGACAAAAGCTATAATGAAATAAAATTTTACTAATGAAATTTTTAATTTAAAATTGCTTCACTTAAAAATATATTAAGTAAATTGCATTAAACAGGCAATAAAATACAAACTTAAAGAAAATTATATATACCCACCAAAAATGGGTTATCAAAAATAATACATAATATTTTCTTTTAGTTTATAAGAATGAACCAAATTTAACGCTAAATATATTCTTCTTTCAGTATTCTAAGGGTGGTTGTACTCAGAAAAAATGGGTAATATACCAAATATATATATTAAACCAGCACTTTTATATGTGTAATGTTTGTTCCTGACAGGTAAAAAAAAACAAAATAGTGTTTTAAAATATATAATTCAAAGATACATTCAGGATGAAGAGGCTCATGCTTTTTTGCTGTAAGCAGCACATCCATACATTCAAATGATGAAAGAACTAACTACTATCTTATTATGATTACGGTTTACAACCCATTGCTATAATGGCAATTCCATCTTTTCTAAGAATGGGTGGCTTTTAAATCTACCTTTGAAGAAAGGGAACTTGACTACTACACCCTTTTAATTTTGTCACTGACCTTATGTATTAAGTAGAGGGTTTGTTCATTGCCTCTCGAGTGTCTTAAAAGTGGAGTAGTCTCTTTGCTTTTTAGATTTCTTTAATTACTTTCTCCATGCACAGCACATTTACAGTACTTCTAAACTGCTACAGATGTTCGTGCCGCCGCCATGTTGTGGCCTGTGTTGCAACAATCATCCACATTTACCAGGGTCTCTAGGTAAATGTGTACATTTCCCCAATCCAATTGGTAAAAGTATGTTATACTTACATTTACCGAACTTGGTGGTAAATGTGCACACATTTACCGGACTACAGTAAAACTTCACCGAACGCGGGGGTTAGGTTCTACAAGGGTGTCGCGTTGCGCGAATCCGTGTTGGAGGAATCATTAGTCTTATGGGAATAAAAGGGTTCCATTTCGAGTTCGGAAAAATGTACTCCTTGAAGGCATTTTTTCAATAATAATGACATAGTTTGCTTATATTTCCTTGAAAAAAGATTATAAACATCGCATCAACTAATTATATACAGTAGTATTGTGTTTAAAAAAATATTTATTAAAAAATTAAAATTAAATTCTCGCGTAATTTTACACTAGGCAGACATTCACTTTTATATTTTTCCCTTTATACCTGGAAATGCTTGCTTAAATACGACACTTTCATCGTTCGCAGTGATAAATATTTAGAAACAAGTTTTGAAATATTTAAACTTAATGTTCACAGAACTGAAACAATACATATTAAAAACTTGTTGATTAATATCGATGGCAAATCCAACAATCGGTCCTCAGCTATGCCGGATTGGCCTCTGCACAGATGCATAACACTAGTGGCACTACCGGCAGTTGTTTGCACTCACTGAAACGGTACATACTGGCATTAATTTTCGCATAATTTTTATTTATCGCTAGAAATATTTTATTGAAAATTTAATGAAATATTTTAACGAAGTTACAGTGAAACTCACCAAGGTTAATTAGATGGTCTGCTCTTGGTCTTGTGATTTCGATGTGCTCAGACCTTGACTGGAAGAATTTCGTGATAGGCATCTGTTTGGACTTTTTTAACTCCCTATGAAGTTCTACGTAGGGAGCTAAAGCTGATTCTAGACTCCTCTTGAACTTCAGGCTTCTTTCTACTGAAGGATCAAATTCCAGTGGGGCTTCTTTTAAATCTTCTACCTGCTTCAAAAACTTCTCCAAAATTTTTACTGTTAACTTTGGCTTCTCAGGCTCCGAATCTTTCTCTTCTTTTTTGCCTTCACTTGAAGTTTGTGTCACCATATCTAATTCACCAATGGTTAGTTCCTCTGCATGGGACTCTAACAATTCTTCCACATCACTTTCTTCCATGTCTTCAAAGCCTTCACCCCCGATGTGTCTTGCGATATTAATTATTTCCCTAACGTCCTCCGTATTAATGGGAAAACCTCGGAAGTCACGAACGATATCAGGCCAAAGAGTTTTCCAGCAAAGGTTAATTGTTTCACTTCTCACTTCATCCCTTTATTATTTCAATGGGCTTCGAAATATCAATTTTTTTCCAGCAATCGCTAATTCCTAAGGATGGATTTGTCTCCATCATTGAAAGAATGTTAGAGAAACTTCTGCAGATGTAATACGACTTAAAGGCTGCAATAACACCCTGGTCCAAGGGCTGCAGAAGTGAAGTTGCCGACCGTTCGTCTTTAGCAATCCACGTTCGTTGAGGCATTTTTTTCCAAAATTAACTCGTCTCATCGGCGTTAAAGACTTGCTCAGGTCGGTAATTAATTTTTCCTTTCAGTGAGTTCACTGAATACATCTGGATATTTAGCTGCTGCTTCATGATCGGCAGATGCAATTTCGCCAGCAATCTTCACATAATGAAGTTGAAATCACTTCTTAAATCTATCAAACTATCCTCTACTGGCTTGAAAAGTAAAGGCTCCTCATTCTTCACCACTTTCTTGCGATTTTAAATGCTCATATATACTAAGGGCTTTATTTCTGATAATAGGTCCATCCAAAGGAGCACGTTTTTGTGCCTGATCTTCGATCCAAATGTTTAACATCTTTTCCATTTTCTCCATTAGTGCATCTCATCTGCTAACATAGAAGGTACTAGCAGAAGCACCGGCACAAATACTAGAACGAATATTTTCTACCGTCTTCTTCATGGTTCTTATCGTAGATTCATTTACGTCGTATTGTCGGGATGCTGACCATCCAGAATTCATCTTGTCAATACCTTAGTGATTCAGCCTTGGCAACCTCCGCAGTGAGTTTTGTGTGCGTTGCATCTTCGGGGAGAAAAGATATTTCCAGCGGAAATATTCCTGAGGGCTAAGAGATCCATCGGCGTTACTTATGTGACTTCTTCTTAACGACGGTAGTTAAGTGCTTAGTCTCACGTGACGTGACGTTGTCGGAATGTATGTTTTCCCGCTATTTACAACATTTTATTTGGATCCCATTAATTTTCTTATGATTCCAATACAAGTAAAACCCTGTATTTACACTATTTCATTTTAAGTCTTCCCAGTATTTGCGTAATTTTACATTAGAATTTCCGATTTTTTAAAAGAATTTAGCATGCGATTCCAAACAGTTTTTAAACATTTTTTGGCTTAGCTTTGCAAAAAAATCAGAACTCCTTTGGGTGAAGATTTCGAAAGCGGCAGCAGAGTAGGAACAGTGCCCCTAGGGGCAGAAAGATGAACTCTTTCATTTTCAAAACAGCACTCGCTTTAACAGATGCTACTCAGGAACAACGTACTCAAGCATACTTAGAGACAGAAATACATAAGAACTCTTTTGGGTGAAAACTTCAAAACCTCATACATAAATCACACTAGCAGAGCATAAACAACGCACCTACATATGGAAATACTATTTATGCTATTTACTCTTTGAACCAAGTATGAATGCTATTGAAAAGATGTTCAAGTTTGGCACTATCATGTTTTAACCATTTCCACTCAAATTCTGCCCCTTGACTCCCACAGTTTGTAATTAAATTTAAATTAATTTGTAATTTGTTGTAATTTAAATTACCTTATTATCCCAAATATAATGCGTTTTTTTCCAAAAAATGAAATTTTAAAAGTAGTTCCAGCGTTATATTCGAGTGATAGTGATTTTAAAAGATCCTAAAATCGTGTTTTGAAAAATCACCGTACCTTTTGCATGTCTATTAAGTGATACAAGATACTTGTTACATTGTAGACACATTAGGCGTACATGTTACAATGTTACTTGAAAAGCGTCTGAGGCAAGAATAGATCGAGTTCAGTCAGCGGCTGAACTCCTCATTAGTCATTGAATTGAAGCTATCAGTACATCGATGTATTCTTTGTGCCTACCTTAGCTACATCTACATGATACCCTGCAAGTCACCTTTTACCCATCCATTATTTTAACAATGGGTGACAAAAGGATGCTGATTATGTTGAGAAAAAAATGTCAGGTTAACAGAGGAATCCGACAAAGTTATGACATGAATTTTTAAAAAGTCATAGCTCAAGAGGCGGAAAAAATGAACAATATTCAACTTCGAAAAAGTATGTTATTCCTGAAGTAAATATACCTATGAACAATTTTCCAAACAAATGAATGAATGAAATGGAAACCCAAGCATACTATACATAATAGCATTTTAATTCTTCACATATTTTAATATTATTAATAATATTAAAAAAGTGTGCTGGTTAAGTAAATGAATAAATAGATATACTCTTTATAAACTTAGCAGTTTTAACACTGCTTTTATTGTTTGTCTTACTGTAACAAATGAGTGAGTTTAAAAGTAAAATCAGTTGAGCTATTTTTCCTTTTCTCTCAATTTGCACTTTCCTGCAATTTACATTTTTTTCCAAGGACCTTAGAAAAGTGGAAATAGGGGATTGTACTGTGTGTGTGTGTGTATACTCCTATTGTCTTATTATTAAATGTCAAAAAATATATTAAAGTGAAAACCTGTTCATCTATCTAACCTAATGTTCGTATCAGTGGCGGCTTTTCAAGTGCAGCTAATGAAGTGCCACTTCACCTATAATTTATGAATGTTTTTCAGCTGATAAGTACAATTCGTTTACTTGGAAATTTAAAATTTCAAGTCCAAAAATTTCAGTTTTGCCAGTAAATATTTCTTTAATGCAAAATATTTCTCCTCTGCACCGATTTTCATTTTCTCCTTATGGAACAATAATGCAGTAAAACAAGTATTAATAGTCGCAATTTTAAGAATATTATACCTTTTCCACATTCGGTTGATAATGCCACACATTTCTGGCAAATTTTAAAGTTATACCTTATTTAGAAGTGAAATAACATTTATCTAATTGTTTAAATTCAAATAATTTTTAACGGCCACAATAACAATTTCATGCAGACATTGAAATGTTTATTCGTTTACATAGACTAAGATCTAAATAACTTAAAAATTTCAGCTCCCTATCTCGCCCAGTAGTATCTAAACATTTACCTATTTTTTTAAACTTTACGAATTTTTAACTGCCAAACAAATTAAAATATCAAAATTTGTATATCCCTATTTCGTTTTTTTACAAATTCTACCTAACAAAAAAATTTCAGTTCCGTAACACATTTGGAAATACATAAACCTTGAAACAATTGCAAATTTTTAGCGGCTGCATCATTGAACTTTTTCAAGATTTTAGTTTTTTCTAGTTAGTTTTGTGCATAGTTCTACCAGCAAAAAAAAATTTCGAGTCTGCCGCTCATCTGGAAGTGCCTAAACATTAGTATCCTCCTATATATATGATATATGTTACTCCTACTCTGTAAGAAACATCTATATATAAAGATATTTGACTGTATGCTGTGCATATGTCGCATTAACACGTTGTGTACCAGATTTAGATTCCCATATTACACTCAGTTCCTGGACATTTTGTCATAAATCCTAAAATAACATGCAAAATCTCGTGGCTGGCTCAAATATGCTTTTCTTTGTTAAAAGTCATGATTTAATTAGTAATTGATCAAATTAATGATTTAAATATACTTCTTACTTTGTATAATTGAATTGTATACTTTTTTACTGTAAATAAAAGGTAAAATAATATTTTAACAAATTTGTTATTGAGTGTTTTCGTTAATATTAACATTTAAAAATGAAGAAGAGTGTAAATGCAAACAAATAAAATAAAATTTATGAAGAATGTAATATATTAGTTCGATTAATTTTTACATGAAGATGTAACTTCCTATAAAAATTTAAATAAATAACTAAAGTATTGTAAAATAAATGTAAATTTTACGTAGACTTTTGAAATAAAAAGTAAATTTAAATCATCGAATTGAATGGCCAAAAACTGCCAGCCATATATGTAAGTAGTAATTTTAAGCATCGATGTTCTCTTTGAGGAAATCTGTTGGGGCAGTTTGATACTAGCTTGGCTAGTTCCGTCCCAACCAAGAAAACATCTGAGTTCAAAAACGAGAAAATTGATCTGCTACGATAGTTCAGTGGTAGAATATCCGCCCAGCAAGTGGAAGACCCGGGTTCGATTCCTGGTCATAGCAGACTTTTTTCTCATTTCAAAATTATTCCCATATTAGTTTAGGCACTACTGTATGCTGAATTTGTTCTAGATTTTCAATTTTGATAACTGTTCTTACCCTCTCTGCATGAATATTTTTTTCTCCAATGCCAACATTTAATTTATTCCATTCTCAACAGCAGTGGTTTCCAAACCATGGGGTGCGCCCTCCTTGGGAGGTGTGATGGGTAGGTTGACGGGACGCAAAGTATTTCTCATATATTTACTGTCTATTTTTAGCATCCTAATCTTGAGACCTACAATATGTGGCAGCCAAATTCTAGTCCTCAATTAGCTAGGACATATCGTTTGCATCCATGTTTTTCTTTAAGATGGTTATATTAATGGTAACTGTATGTCCAGTAGTTATTATTTATGAACTGTAATTGAACATGGTATAGAGGGCATGAAGATAGTTTTCTTAGGTGAGGGGGGCACGACATTGTAATGCTTGGAAACAACTGCTTTACAATCATATATCATAACATTCAAGGAGCAAGTTAAAAACAGCTGTTCATCCAATTATGGAATGTGATTTGCTGGCAGATGCCAATTCAACCCCTAGCAAAAGATAGAAAAGTTAAACCACTTACCTCTTGAAAAGATTTTGAATGAGTTGATTTCTCTTGAATAAGTTCTAAAACTTCCAAGTAATGCTCCTTGGGCAAATCATCTTTCAACAAGAACTCTTTCGTTGCATTCAGGCATTTTTGAATATCGCTATTACAATCATCTATATAAAACATAAATAAGCACATGTGAATTTTCTTGGCAAGGAAGCAAAAAAAACTTAACTAACAAAGATGTAATACAAAAACTTACTTCAAAGCAACTCAGAATGAGCATAAAAGGAAACATTATAAAAATAATGCAGTGGAAATTGATATTTTATCCTTGTGTAATGTTCACAAATGGAAGCAATAATAAACTAAAAATGAAAATATTACATGCTGATTCATATAAAAAGTACTGTAATTTTTGGGCTATAAGATGCACCAGTCCATAAGATACACCAAGACATTTTAGAAGATTTTTCAAGAAAAAAGTAATTTGGTTCACCAAAAAATTTAGGAAGAGAAACATCATGTATCATGTATAGCCATGGTTAAGCACCTACGAGGCAAAATTTAAAAAATATTGGTGTAATAACAGCTAAATACAGTAAAACCTCGATTAAGCCTATATGGGGGAAGGACCGTCTAATAAACCAAAAAGTCAGATAATTTGTAAATAATGGTAACAATGCTCATTTAAAAACATTATGTATTTATTAAAGTATTTCACATATAGCTAAGGCCATTTTACAGCCAATTTTAAAATAAAAAATATAGTAAAATATTAACAAAAATATTTAAATTAAATTATCAGTGGTCTCTCGAGTGAATCTACTGTCAGTAGGGTTGTCAACTCATACAAAGTTAATTCCAGGAGATTTTCTTCTAGATTAAAAAAAAACCTTATGTGAACTATGAAACTTGTTTTGAAAACACATAATGAATATTTAATCATAATTTTATTTTACTAAATTACACAATTAGCAGCAATGATCTCCTGCGTGAACCAACTTTCTGAGGATGCAACTGACATGCTTTCCAACTGTGGTTAGACAGCTCACCTATTTTTTGTTGGTTAAACCTAAAGATTTAAATGAAAAAGAAACATGTAAACTTCCACTAATAATTTTAATATATGACCAGTTTTGCCTGTTAAAGCATCATCAGGTCACCTGATTATACTGTAACAGGTGAAACTGGCCATATATTAAAATTGTTAGTGGAAATTTACAAGTTTCTTTTTCATTTAAATGGAATCTTTCCACAAAGTGGAGCCTTCCCAACTGAACTTTGTTAAACCTAAACATGTATAAACGAGGGTTGGATAATCGAGTGACCAAAATTCTCCCATAATTGGTATGAACAAATTAAATATAAATTTTGATATTTTGCTAAGAATATTCAAAATAAGTTGTGTAATTTTACAAAAAAATTAACACAAGCCTCTAGTCAGGGTACGACTTGTATGGCACCCCCTCCCCTTCCCTCACCCCCAAAATCAAAATTCTGGAACCAAGGTACACATCCTCCAAGTTTATTTAGTAAGTGTACCAAGTTTTAAGTCTCAAAGTTTCTTAATTTTTTAGGAATGCTGTAGGATATGTGATGTACGGCACCCCCTTCCCCTTCTCCCAGCACCACAAAAATAAAAATTCTGGCACCGAAATATACAACTTCAAGATCTCTTTAGTAAGTGTACCAAGTTTTACGTCTCTAAGTTTCTTTGTTTTTGAGAAATGCTGCAGGATATCATTTGTATGGCACCCCCCTCCCCTTCCCCACCTAGAATTCAAAATTCTGGCACCGAGGTACACTCCTCAAGTACTCTTTAACACATGTACCAAGTTTTAGATCTCTAAGTTTCTTGATTTTTGAGAAATACTGTAGGAAATGATTTTTTATGGCACCCCCCCTTCCTCCTCTTCCCTTCCCCAAAAATCAAAATTTTGGCAATGAAGAACACATCCCTCGAGGTCTCTTTAGTAACTGTACAAGTTTCAAGTCCCTGCTTTTCTGAGTTTTCAAAAAATGCTGTAGGATATGTTTTGTATGGCACCCTCTAACCCTTCCTCCACCACTACAAAAATCAAAATTCTGGCCCTGAGGTGCACATCCTCATGGCCCCATTAGTAAGAGTACCAAGTTTCAAGTATCTAACAATAAGTTTCTTGGTTTTCGAGATATGCTGTCCACACACACCCAGATACACACTGCCTTTTATTAATATAGATTAGCAGTCCACTCACAATAAGGGGAACATTTTTCTGGGTCATATCCTCTATCCTTAGATTCAAATGTTTTTCCATTTTTTACTGCTTTTCGTCATTACTGAAAAGCACTATTATCTTCGTGATATCTGTCCATCCGTACGCATATATCAGGGAAGAATTGGCTGAACCGATTTCAACCAAATTTGGTAAATAGAATCTTCACATAAATATAGTACCAAAATGGCATATTTGGACCAGATCAACTCAGCAGGGGTGCCACAATTGCAAAGTTAAACTTTTCGGTAATAATGAATTTGGAAGGAATTGGCCGATCCGATTTCAATGAAATTTAGTATGAATAAGGTGTGCAACATTAAAAAATAAAATCAATATTTTAAATGTAGATATAGAAATCTGGGCTGCCACAATACAAGTAAAAAAAAATTCTTTTTACAAGTATTTGTGTTGAACGGTTCACATCAATTTTAAACAAATTTAAAATTTGATGTACACATATATACAAAACCATAATAGCATACTTCGACAGGATCAACCCAACAGGGATGCCACACTTGCAAATTAAATTCTTTCAGTAATTACGGATTTGGAAGGAATAGCCTGAATGAATTTCAACTAAATTCAGTATATAAGATTTGTACAAACATACCATAATGACATCAAGATGTTAAAGTGGAGATAAAGAGCAGGGCTACCACAATAAAAAGTAAAATTATATTTTTAGACGTATTTCTAGAGAGCTGTCCACATGGATTTTAACCCATTTTGGCATATATAATCTTCATATAAATTAATAACCCAAATAGTATATTTCAACCGGGTCGACTAAACAGAGTTATCACAATATCAAGGTTAGAATTTTTCAGTAACTATGAATTTTGAAGATTTGGCTGAACCGATTTCAATAAGAAATTTTTATTGTAGGGCGAGTATAGAATGGCAAAATGAAATGAACATGTTTAGAATGGATCTAAAAAGCAGGGCTACCACAGTATAAGTAAAAATAATTTTCAGATTTCAAAGCAAATACATTAGTATACGGTTATACTATGGCAAATTTCGCGAAAAGCATTACTGTACCACAGGAAACCCATTTACATCCCTACTTGTTTCTCTCTTTTAGCTGACTGACCAATTCCACTTGTATTTGCATACTTAGAATACATTTTCAATAGAGGGGCTAAATTTGAAAGACAATTGTTAAAGCCCCTTAGCAATCTGTAGTAGTGGCATAACAATAGGGTGGCATAGGTGGCCAAATGCAACAGGCCCAGGAGTTCTCGAATTTTTCCGAATTTAGAAGAAAATAATATTTTTTAGCAAGTCCTCTTTTTATGCAAATTTCTGATTGACTTTCTAGTTTATCATTATTTTTAAATGGAACAATTTAAAAAGCTTAACCTTTTCATCACATTCCCGACAATTGACTACTAAATGAAACTTGATAGGCTTTAAAATGGGTTTCAGTATGTGTTCAATGATTGTGGGGGTAGAATGTGAGGGGCCACTGATAATAATTTTCATACAGGCCCTTCTGCTCCTAGTTAAGCCACTGATCTGTAGGTTTCCACCACAAATCCCATTGATGTTCCACTAAGGGGACTCATTCCTTCTAAAATCATCACTAATAAATGATGTGTAAAATGAAAAGCGTAAGCGTACGCTCTACGTCAAACCTGAGCAAACACTCCATGTTTAGTGAGGACAATGCGATTTATTTCATAAATAGAAAATTTTGCATAGCTTTTCCCATGGTTTTTTCCATGAAAGAGTGTAACAAGAGACTACAAAAGACAAAAATTGTCACAAATGCAGAATCACAAAAGTGAAACATGCAAAAGATAAGGTCGTGAAAGACGAGGTCTGCCTGTATAGACTATTGTCTTAATGATGATTATTCTTATTACTCATACCGGGCGATCTGAGCCATGAAACTTGAAATACAAAAACTTGGACAAGACCAGATTGCCCGAGAATTTAGAAATTACGGATATTGCCTTAATTTTGCAGAAATATTCTGTGAGAACTCATGGAATTTATTATCTAAAACATTATGGGCTCCATGTGGTTCAAGTGCATTTGCCCTAGAGATTGTGTTGGTTTACGTATGAGTTTAGAAATTTTGGTGTATAGTGATTTTTATAGCGCTTGCAGCATGCAAGTACCAACAACTGATACATAGCATCAAAAGGGCGAGCATCAAAAAGGTAATGTCAAAAGAGTAAAAGTCAAAAGGAAAAATTCTGCCATTAAGATATTACAGTTATTCTGGGACATCTGTGCTCTAACCGAAATTGTGCTAGATGAAGTTGGTAACATAGCACTTAACCCAGTTGATTTTTACTTTTCAGAAATTTTACTATTTTTATCTTGCAACTTATAAAATGATAGGCCATTTATATATACAGGTATGCCTTGTTTAGCACATGTTCTTTTAGCGAATTGGCTTCTCAGGAATAAAATTTAAATTTTTTTAAATTTATAAAATAAAGTTTCTAAATGCTACGGTCTTTTTTTACATTCCCAACATTTTTCTCATATTCATTTGTAGTACACTCAGTCCAGTGATAGTCTTTCCACTCTAATTAAAGACAAATTTGTGGTTATTTATATGTTTATTAGCTTTACTTCTATTTCACTCATTCACTTTTATTATGATTTTTAGAATGGTTTGCCACAATTCCACAATCTTTTGCAATGATGCTAACAATGGAAGTTCTAAACTTGTTAACGTTACTGTTGAGATGTGCAGGGCTGGATTTGCTTTGGATGGGTTTTTGCTTGGGATTGGGTTAAATGAAAAAAATCTCTTAGCAAGTGTTATTTTCCATCAAAAAGAATTAGTTTTTTTGAAGCTGTTGTACACCAATATGTTCACAATAAATAATTATTTAAAGATAATCGTCATACACTTTGTTTCCTTGAATTTAAATTGCCATACACACTCATGTATAATGTGCTCTCCTGCATAACATGCACCCATACTTTTTGCCAAAAGATTCTGACTTTTTCATATATCCTTTGTATAAGGCACACTAGATTTCGAGAGGTTTAAGAACAAAATTTTAAAATTATATCATGTCATGTTAGGAATTAAATAGAGTACCATAAATAAATAAATATAGACCCGTCTCAGGTAATGCAAGACTCGACTTATGCTAATCAATCTTTATGTGAAAACCTCGGAAAATTAATTTTTTAAATCTGAAAATTCAGAGTTGCAGAAATTTGCTTACAAGGCAAAACATTTCAAACGTAAAGGACAAATTTTGAATGAAGTTTAAACACATCAATTTATATTTAATTTATCAAACTATATGTAACACTTATTTTACATATTATTAAATGGCTAGAGAAATTTAATAACAGTATTTAATATGAAATCTTAAATTTTGTTGCGCACTGCAGTCGCCTTCATCTCATAGTTATTAGGTGATGAAGATGATGAGGAAGATGAATTCTATGGGTTTTAAATTACTTACATTGTTAATTACATACAATATATTCATTGACTAAATAAAATTATTTCAATTTTGAGCCGTATTTGATGACTCGGACTGCAACAAAGGCGGCGAGCTATGGAGGGGCGGCGGCTACGAAGGCACCTCAACTGCCCCTCACCGCGGTGACTGGGTCGACTATATAAACGAGAGTGCGGAGTGCCAAGACCTGTTCCATTGTAGAGTCACCTCCCCTACAGGCCAAATAAATTCATTATTCTGAAACTGACTTCAATCGCGTCAAGTGAGCCGGAGGAAGTAGAGTGAATGCTTGGTAGGGTGAAGTACGGTGGGGACTTCGTGGGCCCCAGGACCGCTACGGTAACCGTGAAGGCCTACCATGAACCTCGAAAACTTCGGCTCCGATTAAAGCCAAGGGGAAAGTAATTGAATTATAAGTATTTTAGCCAAAATTGTATTATTTTTATAAAATTAATAATTTTATTCAGTTAAATTTTGGACAAGTGACCTTGATCACGCAGTAAGTTAGATGATGTGAAATTTATTGACAATAAGTCATGTAATGTTACCACCTGGCATGTAGCCAAATTGCAACTCATTTAGTAAACAATAAACAGTAAACCTGGCGCAATGGTAGCAGAG
Source organism: Tanypteryx hageni (assembly GCA_028673005.1). Classification (NCBI taxonomy): domain Eukaryota; kingdom Metazoa; phylum Arthropoda; class Insecta; order Odonata; family Petaluridae; genus Tanypteryx; species Tanypteryx hageni. Next base: position 106,431,790 of record CM054113.1, on the reverse strand, counting down.
CGTGGTTCGTGTTTCGAGTAGCGAGTTGAGTGCTGGAAGGGCAGAATGGCTGAAGGAGGAACTTTGTGGATCTACACGTTAAAGAAGGAGGAATTAATTGAGGCCATGAAGGAGAATGGTTTCAAGGAGGGAGAAGTCGGTGGAACTCTATATAGTCTGCGGGCAACGTTTCGGCAATTTCTCAGTGCCCAAGGGGAAGCACACAGGACGGCCCAAGAATCAGCGCAACAACCATCAGGTGGCCGCTCAGGAACGGAGAGTAGCTGGGATGGACCATACCAGTTGGTACAACATGAAGGAGAACTCACTAAGTTGGAAAGAAATGTACTCCTCGATTTCGTCAAGACCTTCACGCAGTGCGACGGCAGTGATCCACATGTCGTCAGGCATTTTCTAATGTCTGGGGAAAGGTTAGTCCGTTTGAAAATGTTTCCATTAAGGGAAATTATTATGAATATGTTGCCGAAGACCGATGGGCTACTTACGATATTGATGGCCAAATCCTTGAACCTCGGATCCTGGGAGCGAATTAAAAAGAATGTGCTGACGAATTTTATACCGCTTCGTCTGCGGGAAGATTTTACACGTATCTATGTCACACACAATTTTCAACAAGAGGAAGAGGATTTGTAGGTCTTTATTGTGAGAATTAAACAACTGGGGAAAGAACGAAAATGATGTAGTGGATGTTATTTTGCAAAACATCTGCCCCGAAGCACGAGGATTATTTGTGTTTCAGAGTAAGCCTAGGTCTTTCATCGAGCTGTTTTGGCTTGTGGGAGAAGTGGCTAACCTGTAAATAGCAGCCGGTCAGCGGTGCTAAGGGTGAAGTTCGAATCCACAGCCGCATGAAAACTCTCAGGGGTTCAGTGGATTTGGGAGTGGAAGACGTGCCTCGGCAACAAATTTTTCTGAGAGGCAGCTGGGTAGCCTGAGGACTGATACTCAGGGGAGGAACTCAGGAGACGAGTGCTGGAAGTGTCACAGGAGGGGGCATATGTCCATAGAGTGCCCAAACGGGGGGAGGAGAGCCAATGTGGGAAACGAGAGAGGCAGTCGCTATGGGGAAGCAATCGCCTGCAATGAACGGTATTTCTCGGAAGGACGCCATCGCTCTCGGCCTACATTTAAAGGTGGCAGCATCGCCAGCTCCACACGTGTCCTGCTTCATTGAGGGAACTGAACGGCTGTCGTTATTAGACTCAGGGATGACGCTTTCCTTTATACACCCTTCAATTCTTGGGACTAGAAAGAACCATCATAAAGCGGCAGTCCAATCGGTCAAGGTGACCTGTAGTACAGCAGGAGGGTCAACCTTTGATGTCCATGAAAAGGATGAGTTTCAGTTGGAGACACGAGTTTCTAGTGTCGCCCTATTTAGTCGTGCCCATTATATTGGGGGTGGACTTTATGAGAAAGAGCGGGATGGTGTTGAATTTTGTGGAGCAGTCATGTTGTTTTAAGTTCGATAGTAATGGGAAATTTTTTTCCATAATGGACCTCCCTGGAGGAGAAAACGGGTTGGAAGCCGGGAAAGAGAAGGAGACTGAGAAACTCAAGATATTGGTACGTCTGTTTCCCGACGTTTTGACACCAAAATTAGGAAGTGCACGGGATTTTACCTGTTCAATCTCCTTGAAGGACGATATTCCGGTACGGTGCTCGCCATATCAGGTACCACCCCTAAAATTGGATTTACTTCAAAGGAATCTTGACGAACTGGTATCGAAAGGGGTCATCGCGAGGTCACGATCAAGTTATTCGAGTCCAGCGTTTCTAGTTCCAAAGCGGGAAGGGGGTTGATTATCGAACGTTAAACAAAAAGGTAGTTTTCGACTGCTTTCCCCTCCCGACAGTAGAGAATGCCTTTCAACATTTTAAAGGGGCTGCAGTCTTTTCTGTTATAGATTTGAATTCCGCATACTACCAAATCCCATTAACTGAACGATCGAAATCATGTACTGCCTTTACTACACCACTAGGCCTATTCGAGTTCCAGAAGCTCCCCTTCGGAATATGTGTAGGAGATCAAGTGCTGTCGAGAATTCTGGATGAAATTTTTTATGACATAAAATTTAAATACTGTAAATACCCGCGTATAGTGCGCACCCTCTTATAATGCGCAGGGGGGTTTTCAGCCTCGTAATCTATTATTTTTCTATATACCCGCCTATAGTGCACACCGATTTTTTTTAGCGTTACCGTTCCAGAATAAAGTAGATGGTGTAACGTGTTCTAAAGCAATGATCGAATTATTGGTATTATGAATTGGTGACATAATGAAAGTGCGAAATGAAATTTTCGAATAACGTTCCAAAAGATCGTCAGCTAACTCAATCATTACATACTCTGTTTACTTACAAGGTGATACTAGGATATACACAATAAATCGAATTATATTAATTTTATAGTATGGCATATGACATTCTTTGAACTAATAAAATGAAGGAATGACGATAATCCTATTTTTTACACACGTTTTTGTCACGCCTAAGGTGGACGGGTTCGCCCTACCTTCAGTTTTACCCTTATTAGAACACTCTGGAGCACGTAAACACGATAGCAAATACCCATAATTAACTACAGACTCTAAGAATCAAGATTAAATCATGTATCACCAGGCCGGGCACCGGTGTAAGGTTACGTCATGCGTAAGATGCCGATTCCAATAACAACATCAAAGAAGAATGGTCCAGTGACGAAGTATTTCTTGGCTTTTAAAATGAATAAATACTGAATTCATTCTTTTCATATCTAATTAATGAATGTTTGTAGAATTAATAAATAAATTTTAACTATTATATATCTTACTTTTCGTAAAAATCACCAATAAAATTATGAGGATACCCGGGCAGTAATTACTGTGCCGAAATTGTGGAAATATGGAGTCAAATGAAAATAGGAAGATTATGTACCCTCGTATAACACGCATCGTAATTTTTAACTCAAATATTTCGAAAAAAAGTGCGCATTATACGCGGGTATTTACGGTATGTTTATAACTATTTGGATGATTTAGTTGTTTATAGTGAAAGTGAAGAAGAGCACATGGAACATTTAAAAGAAGTGCTGACGCGTTTGCGGACGAATGGCCTTACTGTGAACCCGGAAAAGGTCTGCATTGGCGTGGAGGAAATTGCATTTCTGAGGCACCTTGTCTTGAAGGATGGAATTAGAGTTAATCCCAAACGAGTGAGGCCAGTTCTTGAATTCCCTATGCCAAGGAATCTTAAGGAAGTAAGGAGATTTTTAGGGATGTATAGCTTTTACTCTAGGTTTATCCCTAATTTTTCATCAATTTGTCTGCCTCTGAATAAGCTCAAGAGAAAGGGAGCCCGCTTCGACTGGGGATCCGAGCAAGAACATGCTTATAACCGACTGAAGGAATGTTTAGGGATGGTCCCCGCACTCCATATGCCGGACTTTGACAAGGAATTTATATTGCATACAGACGCATTGGAGGAAGGGATAGGCATGGTACTGAGTCAGGAAGTGAAGGGGTGTTTAGCACCGATAGCCTTCGCTTCCCGAAGTTTCAATGCGGCAGAGAAAAATTACACTACCTACGAGAAAGAGTGCCTAGGCTGTGTTTTTGGTTGTGAGAAATTTCGTCAATATTTAGAACATTCTGAGTTCCTGCTGAGAACGGATAATGAGGCGTTATCTTAGATGAGACATCACCCAAGGCAATTAGGGAGGATCGGCCACTGGATTCTCAGACTATCTCCATTCAAATTCCATGTCGAACACATAAGGGGGAGTGAGAACATGGTGGCCGATTGCCTCTCACGGATGTTCCAAGGAGACGAGGGTCCTGCCAAGGAAGCAGAAATACCTATGCTACACGAAATGCCAGCTTCCTTCATTTTTCTGCATGAGCACCAAAGGAAAGATCGAGAGTGTCGAAGCATCTATGATAATCTAAAGGAAGGACAAAGAATGGGGAATTTGGAAAATGACAGTGGAGGTCTAGTGGTATTACAAAGCCCTAAAACCAAGAAAAGACGAGTGTTAGTGTCCTTGGATCTCCATCCAGCTATCATTAAGTATTACCATGACGGCGTGTTTGGAGGCCACCTTGGGGTGACGAAAACCGTCTTTAAGGTATCAAGAAACTTTTTCTGGAAGGGGTTACGGAGTGAAGTCGTTAGATATGTGAGAGATTGTTATGATTGCCAGCTGGCTAAACCTGCCTGTAATCAAAAGGTAGGCATGCATTCAGCTGGGGTTGCGACCCATCCGTGGGATAAAATTTTCATAGACCATGTCGGAAAAATTACGAGGTCAAAAAATGGAAACATTACCATACTGGTCATTGTTGATGCATTTACTAAGTTTGTATTTATCATTCCAGTGAAAAGAATAGATGCGGCCCTGAGTCAGGAGGTCTTTGCTCATTTCGGGATCCCTGAAAGTATCGTCTCAGATAATGCATCCTTGTTTGGGCCAAGGTTATTTATGGATTTCTGTTTTTCCTTGGGAATGAAACACATAAGACTGGCCCCATACCATCCGCAGCCGTCTCATGCCGAAAGGTTTAACAGGAACCTCAAATTTGCGCTCACCATTTACCATCAGGAAGACCAAACTAAATGGGATGAGAACATTCACATTCTGAATGTCGCATTTAACTCTGCATACCACGAATCGATTGGATGTACACCCGCCAGCATATTTCTGGGAAGAGAGATTAATTCTCCTTTGGAGGCACAGTGGAGTTGACGAATGAGTGGGTCAACGAAGATAGGAGGACCAGCATGGAGGGGCGGTGGAGAGAGGCGTTTCGGAAACTTAGGGCAGCGAACAGGTGAGTGGCGACCAGGTATAACAAGGGGAGGACGGATCATGATTTTACGGTGAGTGACCAGGTCGTAGTTCGCACCCATCCTCTGAGCTCTGCTGTGAATAAGGAATCCACCAAGCTGATGAGGTCAAGGCCGCTGAGCATATCGAAATTCCTCACTCCCGTCACCGTCGAGTTGAAAGACCCTGCATAGGGAGCCATCGTTCGACGGGTGCACATGACGGAGTTGAAAGGATATGTAGAGCGAGCTGAAGAGACGACGTAGCAGGATGAGAAAAGGAATGGGAAGGGAGTAAAAAATGCCTAGAGATCGGGTGCTACGTCGGACAACGGGAGAAGCAGATGCAGCCTTGAGCCCTTCTTGTCTTTTCCTTGGCAGCAGAATTGTGAATGGAGGGGAGGCGATTTGCATAAGTTTATCTTTAACCCATTCAATACGGAGGACGAGTCACACTCTCCATACTGATTTGGTTCAAGCAAAAAAGTGGCATGGTTTTTTTTAAATAAAATAACCTAGAGTTAGTGAAGGACGAGTGCGACACGTCCTCCGTACTGAATCGGTTAATATATTTTTTGCCTATAACATTATACAGCCTTCCCTCGTTTTACAAACTTCTGTATTAAGAGTTTTTGTTTATACGAACACAGCAATTTCATACCCTTTTTCGATTTGCGGACAAATTTTCGCTTATACGAGTTTGTTACGTTTGCATGAAAATCCTATTTTTCAAATATCGAATAGATTTTTGCTTATACGTGCTCTACCCACTTCAGGAAAGTTAGGGAAAGCTCGGTAAAGTTCATCAGATTGCATCATGCTGTTCCAAATAAGAACCATCATCTCGGTCTCAGTATACGCATTGCCATTCTTTGTGAAATTCAGTTTGCTGAGTGGTGTGCATTTTTATCTTTTAAATCAAGACAAATTTTTGTGAATCATGGCTCCTAAATGTGCGTCTTTCAGGTATTGCAAGTGGTAAAGTGAAAAACGAAAGAAGGGCTTTAAGTGTAGCCCAGAAACTAAATATCATTAAAAGATTGAAGAAAGGCGAGTGGTCGCAGGACATATGTGCTGCATTTAACCTATCATAGGCTAACATAGGCTAGGATATCATAGGCTAATACCGCTAATATATAGAGTAAGACATCATAGGCTAATGACTAAGAATGTCATTTAAATACATTAATATCATTATTGATGTTTTTCTCTCAATTTGGTATCGTTCTGTATTGTTTTTAAGTGAACTATAGGATATTTTTTTATTTTGACCTTCGGAACCAATTAAAATTTTTTACATAGGAAGTAATGGGAAAATAATTTTTGTTTTGCGAGTTTTCGTCTAACGAACAGTTTTCGTGGAATGAATTAAGTTCATAATATGAGGGAAGGCTGTATTTTGTATAGTAATTTACTTTGTTTGTGGTCTTCCATGGCATACAAATATATGGATTTAAAAAAATCCTTTTTAATTCATTGAACAGCCCACAGATGTTGGTAGAATATTTTAAATACAATAATTACATTTTTTCGAGCTGAGGAGCTTTAGACAGCCCACGGGCCAGACCTACAATTTCTTTAACAACATACAGGCCAGGTCTGAGTCAGACACGCTATTCATTCAGCCAAATCTGTGCTTTGCAAAAATTCTATAATGAAAGCTAATAAATTGCATACGATTTTTAGCGTTTTTTTATTGCAGATTTCCCAAACCCAAAGGCCCATTCACAAAAACCCTAAAAAACAGGTCTCCTTATTATTGATGTAGAATCACCTGGTCGCATTTCATCAAAGTCTGTAACCTGAAGGTCAGCCTCTCCTTTTCAGAGCAAATCATACAATAATCAGGAAAGGATTATATTAACACCATTCTCTAAAAAATGACACAAAAATGGTGAAAAATATAGGACAAATACAACATTTTCATTGGATGTTCTAATACTCAACATATAAAAATAATACAGGGTATAAAATTATGAAGAAATCACACACAGCCAAAAACAAATAAACCAATGCTTACCTAACAATAAATCATTTCTGTAAGACTTTAAAACACAAGATTCTTCCAACTCAGTAAACCCCTCTTGTTGTGTCACGTGATTCTTCCTTTTCCTTTTATGTTTTTTCCTGTTATCTATACAATCCTCATCTGAAGGCTGAATTAAAGAAGAATCTTGTGAAAAAATTGATGCATCCAAATTTTCTCCTAAAAACAAAAGTCAGTGAAATTATTCATACAATAAGAAGCAGCCAAAGGAATTTTGACACCCCGGGCGAGATAGTACTCCACCATGCTCCTCCGTTAATCTTTGTTAAGTATTTACGAAGTACATGTTAATTTATTTATCGCTCTGTAAAGATTATTGACAATAAAAATTAAAATGAATGCCATGAAGAATCTAGCCTGTTCCTCGATATAAATCGGTATCCAATATTTATTCACTTGCAAGTACCTAATGCATAGATATATAATCTGGATATCGCCCACATTACTTTGTAGCCCAGGGCGGCTGCCCGGCTCACAGGTAGCTCGGGCCGGCCATGCATAAAATACAGGATATGAAATTATTAGGAATTCATCTTAGTAACTAAAGTCAATGAAATGAACAACTCTATACCTCTCAAGTAATTCAATTCAGATACTTCCTCTTGATTTCCTTCGTGCTTTTTCTTTTTACTAAGTATTACATCATTATTGGCTGAAGGTTGTCTTATAGAGGAACCATGAGAGAAAGCAGTTGACTCTTCTAATTTTTCTCCTGAAAATAAGCACACATTGAACCACTTCTTTACTTAATTGTCGACATAATACAGGGTATGAAATTATTAAGAATTTGTTTAGTTAGTTAGTTAGCCAAAAACAAGGAAAACAATACTTACCTAACAATAAATCATTGCTGTAGGACTCTAAAACACAAGACTCTTCCAACTCAGTAAACCCCTCTTGTTGTGTTACATGATTCTTCCTTTTCTTTTTATGTTTTTTCCTCTTATCTATACAATCCTCATCTGAAGGCTGAATTAAAGAAGAATCTTGTGAAAAAATTGTTGCATCCAAATTTTCTCCTAAAAACAAAAGCCATAGTGAAATCATTCATACAATACAGGATATGAAATTATTAGGAAATCATCTAAGTAGCTAAAGTCAATGAAATGAACAACTCTATACCTCTCAAGTAATTCAATTCAGATACATCCTCTTGATTTCCTCCGTGCTTTTTCTTCTTACTCTTTTTACTAAGTATTACATCATTATTGGCTGAAGGTTGTCTTATAGAGGAACCATGAGAGAAAGCAGTTGACTCTTCTAATTTTTCTCCTGAAAATAAGCACACATTGAACCACTTCTTTACTTAATTGTCGACATAATACAGGGTATGAAATTATTAAGAATTTGTTTAGTTAGTTAGTTAGCCAAAAACAAGGAAAACAATACTTACCTAACAATAAATCATTGCTGTAGGACTCTAAAACACAAGACTCTTCCAACTCAGTAAACCCCTCTTGTTGTGTTACATGATTCTTCCTTTTCTTTTTATGTTTTTTCCTCTTATCTATACAATCCTCATCTGAAGGCTGAATTAAAGAAGAATCTTGTGAAAAAATTGTTGCATCCAAATTTTCTCCTAAAAACAAAAGCCATAGTGAAATCATTCATACAATACAGGATATGAAATTATTAGGAAATCATCTAAGTAGCTAAAGTCAATGAAATGAACAACTCTATACCTCTCAAGTAATTCAATTCAGATACATCCTCTTGATTTCCTCCGTGCTTTTTCTTCTTACTCTTTTTACTAAGTATTACATCATTATTGGCTGAAGGTTGTCTTATAGAGGAACCATGAGAGAAAGCAGTTGACTCTTCTAATTTTTCTCCTGAAAATAAGCACACATTGAACCACTTCTTTACTTAATTGTCAACATAATACAGGGTATGAAATTATTAAGAAATTGTTTAGTTAGTTAGTTAGCCAAAAACAAGGAAAACAATACTTACCTAACAATAAATCATTGCTGTAGGACTCTAAAACACAAGACTCTTCCAACTCAGTAAACCCCTCTTGTTGTGTTACATGATTCTTCCTTTTCTTTTTATGTTTTTTCCTCTTATCTATACAATCCTCATCTGAAGGCTGAATTAAAGAAGAATCTTGTGAAAAAATTGTTGCATCCAAATTTTCTCCTAAAAACAAAAGCCATATTGAAATCATTTATACAATACAGGATATGAAATTATTAAGAAATCATCTAAGTAGCTAAAGTCAATGAAATGAACAACTCTATACCTCTCAAGTAATTCAATTCAGATACTTCCTCTTGATTTCCTTCGTGCTTTTTCTTTTTCTTCTTACTCTTTTTACTAAGTATTACGTCATTATTGGCTGAAGGTTGTCTTATAGAGGAACCATGAGAGAAAGCAGTTGACTCTTCTAATTTTTCTCCTGAAAATAAGCACACATTGAACCAAAGTGTGTGTGTGTGTGTAATTTAAGGCGAATCAGCCTCTTGGGCTATTATTGCCATAATATGCACTTTTAACCACAACCCATTTGTGGCAAACTAACCATAGCACCAGACACACAATAAATATATAAATAAATTAATAAATAAATAGATAAAACAGATAGATAAAACAGATAAATAAATGAAGTTAAAAACAGATGGTAAGAGATTGTATAAGGGTCTCTCCCAATCTGTAGAATAAAACATCAGCAAGACTGTATAAGGGTCTCCTGACATGTATAAAATTTTTCCCTGCACTAGAAGGAGCTATTATGCCCGTAAAATATAAAACCTTTAAAAATGGATAGAGAAAGGATCTTTCTTCCTCTTATCCCATTCTCAAAAGATTAAAAACATTAAAAATTAAATAAATGCTAAAATTCTGGACTCCCTTAGGAATGACAATGTTCTATTTATATTTTCTGGATTATCTCCAAGAGAGAGAGTGAGGTTCGAAGCCCATGCCCTCTCTCTCTCATTCCTAAATTGGATACAGTCCTGTAACACATGTAACACTGTCAATGCAGTATCACATGTCTCACAAACTGGGGGTTCCTCCGCCCGCAATAGGTAACTGTGCGTCCACCAGCAGTGACCTATGCGAAGTCGTGCGATGGCAACCTCTTCGAGTCGGGACGACCTGGAGGAGGACTGCCATGGTTGTACCGTGTTTTTTATTGCCGTCAGTTTGTTACCGATAACTCCATTCCATTCTTCTTGCCATTGTTGATAGACACGTTCCTTCAAATATGTTTTAATGTCCCCAACAAGAACTTTCGGTTGGTTTATAAAATCTTCATTAGCAGCCAGTTTTGCTGCCCTGTCTGCCCTCTCATTACCCGGAATACCGACATGACCTGGTACCCAAATAAAAACTACCGTCATCCCTATGGAATCCAGATCCATCAAGGATGACTGGATCCTCTGAACCACAGGGTGAGAAGGGTACAAAGACTCTATTGCACGTAAGGCTGACAGTGAGTCAGTAAAGATGACATATTCACTGCTGGGGTAAGAGTATGCAAACCTCAGTGCTTCCCATAAAGCATACAATTCCGCTGTGAATATACCACACAGCGGATGTAGACGGAAACGGTACGAGCGTTTGCCGATGGTGAAAGCACACCCCACATGCTCCCCCTGTCACATTGAACCACTTCTTTACTTAATTGTCGACATAATACAGGGTATGAAATTATTAAGAAATTGTTAGTTAGTTAGTTAGCCAAAAACAAGGAAAACAATACTTACCTAACAATAAATCATTGCTGTAGGACTCTAAAACACAAGACTCTTCCAACTCAGTAAACCCCTCTTGTTGTGTTACATGATTCTTCCTTTTCTTTTTATGTTTTTTCCTCTTATCTATACAATCCTCATCTGAAGGCTGAATTAAAGAAGAATCTTGTGAAAAAATTGTTACATCCAAATTTTCTCCTAAAAACAAAAGCCATAGTGAAATCATTCATACAATACAGGATATGAAATTATTAGGAAATCATCTAAGTAGCTAAAGTCAATGAAATGAACAACTCTATACCTGTCAAGTAATTCAATTCAGATACATCCTCTTGATTTCCTCCGTGCTTTTCCTTTTTCTTCTTACTCTTTTTACTAAGTATTACGTCATTATTGGCTGAAGGTTGTCTTATAGAGGAGCCATGAGAGAAAGCAGTTGACTCTTCTAATTTTTCTCCTGAAAATAAGCACACATTAAACCACTTCTTTACTTAATTGTCAACATAATACAGGGTATGAAATTATTAAGAATTTGTGTAGTTATTTAGTTAGCCAAAAACAAGGAAATCAAAACTTACCTAACAATAAATCATTGTTGTAGGACTCTAAACCACCAGATTCTTCCAACTCAGTAAGCCCCTCTTGTTTTGTTACATGATTCTTCTTTTTCTTTTTATGTCTTTTCCTTTCTTCAAAATAATCTGAAGGTTGAATTATGGAAGAATTTTCTGAGAATACAGGTGATTTTTTGGAAATTTCTTTTGAAAGAATGTCATAATTTAATCATTTACATTAGATGCTGTATTTCCCCATTCTCCCTCCCTCTCTCTCTTTCTTTCTCCCATTCACCAACCCTCTCTCTTTTCCTTTCCCTTGCTAGTCTTTCAATATTTGAAACTGAAGAAATAGCTTGTTATGCCATCTCTTATTTACATGGATAATTAACTGACTTTGAATTCATTTCAATGTCATAGGCTTTCAATATTGGGTTTCTCAACAACATCGATCACCATGAAAAGGAAATCATTTTCATTTTTAAAAAAACTCGATATTTTGTAGTTTAAAGCTCATTTTTGGAAAAATTCAAATGGTATTTGAAATTTCACCATAGGAAAATGAAACTTCATAATTTTCTTTGTCCTCAAGTTCAAGTCCTGAATTTGTATGATGATTTTTCGTAATTTTAATGCACAAATGAAAAATAGTCTACACTCATCTCCATATCTTTAAATGGGGAAAATGAAAACAAAATATTTTTTTAAAATGAATTGGTCAAATGAAACCAGCCTACCACCCTATACTCTTTATTTCAGTTAAAATGAAACATTCCATTTGTTTCAATGTTATTTATTTTTTGAGTTATAGATACATACTTATACTTGACCGTACACAGCCTCAGACCCTAAATTATTTTTATACTAGCTAAAATTACCGTGGTGCTCGGGGTTTTAAGTCAAGACTAACGGCACAATATACATTGCACAAACATTCTCATATACGTACATACGTTTGGTCTCACTACACTCTTTGCCCCGAAATTAACTCTGTGTGCTTGGCAATTTACTGCCAATTATGTTAATAATGCATAGCAACAGAACCAAAACAACTGACACCATCATCCTTTTACGTCTAATGCGTCAACAGAGAAGTATGGAATTTTAGACAAAGGAATCTCCCTTCACTCTGACACGTGAGCTGAGCGTCTTGTACAGAAATAATGCCACTGGACGATATATAGTAATTGTTTTGGGACATATGGCTTAGTTAGTATTATTTGTGACATCAGGCTGTATGTTTGGATAGATTTTAATCAAAATCTTTAGAGCCATTTTTAAGTAAATCGAATTTTGTTTCAAAATATCCAAGAATAAAATACCCTTAATTGGTGCACATTATCGTTTATCTCTTCAGAATGTCTTTTATGAGTGATATTATCTATAAATATGAGATATCATTTGATTTAATTTAACCGTAAGGCTGTAGTAAGAGTTTAAATGGATTACAGCAAAGGCGTGACGTCATAAGGCTTAGGTAAGGTAGCTTAGCATACATTGTAATGTCACTGGACACCATATAGTGATTTCAAGGGACATATGGCTTACACAGTATTATTTGTGACATCAGCCTCTACAATATGATTGATTTTAATCAAATTCTCTGGAGTCATTTTTGAGTAAATCAAATTTTTCAAAAAATCGCCAAGAATAAACTACCCTTTCTTTTTGTGCAATATCATTTTTATGAAAAAGGGGTATGCAAAAGATGATATGCTGCACAAATATGAGATATAATTCGATTTTAAGCATGCATTTGTGCCCTAGAATGGCGAACAGACCGACTGACAGACGGCATGGCAAAAACCACTTTTATGGACTCAGGGACACCTAAAACATGTATTTCCATCAAAATCCCGAAGTTGAATTTTTTCACGATAACAATACATTCTCAATATACCAAGTAATGAAACCAGGTTAATTTTTATTGTATTGCTTAACCCTTTCGCTCTCACGGCATTTGCCTTTTTTAATCCCAGAAAGCTCGCGCCTAATTTTTGAAAATTTCAAGTGTTTTTTAAATTTTTTTTGCGAGCCTAATTTTTGGTCTAGGATATCGAAATTTTTAATGGGTTTTGAAAACAAATTGCAGTTTAAAGCAAAAAAGTTTTATACGAGACAAAGCAATATTTATTTTTATAAAAAAAAGGTTGCACAAAAAAACGTTTTTATGAAAAAGAAAATAATTTTCAAAATTATATAACTTCATAACCTCAACATTTATCATAGATTTGCAAATATATTATGAAATATTGCATTAAGCACTCTAACATATCCAAATTTGACTCAATATTTCTTTTTATTCATGAGATATAAAACATAATATGAAAAAGTACATTTCACCACGTCAGCATTTGTGTTTGGCCAAACACTCCCCATGTAAGCCTTTATTACATCTAATGCAAACAGTTCGGGATCTTTTTCTTCTATTCTAAGCGCTGCAAACACAACAATTAGCCTCTATTTTTCCATCAAGTTTTTGAACACCCACTTTAGCTGTATTTTCCCTCATTGAAACCCACTCATTACCTAAATGTTCAATTATATTTACTACGTATGTTAGCCTCGATTGCAGTTTCCCAGGTCCTTTGAAATTTTCTTTATATAGAATAAAGCTATTCAAAACCATCCTTGAAATTATATTTAATGCAACTTTTTTCCAATATTTTACATTCTTTCTTTCATCCATGTAAGTATACAGCATCATAGAAGAAGTGTCAATCCCCCCCATAAATTAATTGTCAGTGCAAATTATTTCCAGTTTCAGCGTACTTTTTTCTTTCCCATTTATGGTAGACTTTATTTCCTTATCCAATGCAGTTGCTTTACTAGAGAGAAGCCATTATGGGTTCCAGAAATTATAGAAATTTATATCAGCTCCAGGTAGCACAATTTATTACACCGACAAAAAGTCTCTGAAGCAATCAAAAAGAAATTATTGACAACAGAATATGGGTTCACCAAATAAAATACACATGAGGAATACAACACGTCCTCTGGGTAACCATCTACACAACCAACTGAAAGAAATAGTCTCAACCGTAAGGGGGAATGAAGGAAAATGCATGAACAGAAAAAATTATGACAATGTGATAGTATATATCAAATGAATATATGATGAAAAATACTCTACAAAGTTGCTCCGTGTCATATTACCAGTGAGCAAGACTCAAGAGACCTCCAACAAAGTTGAGCTGTAGGTTATGTTACCAGAGAGCGAGATTGATAATCAAGAGAAAAAATAAAAGAAAAAAAATCCTCAGAAAATTTCGGTAAGCATTTCGTCTCATATGATGTATCAGCTTTTGGATTATAACATTGTGATGAAAATGCAATGACAGGCACGCTTATGAAAGAACCGAGAAAGACAGCGTGCATAATCTACGGCCGTGAAGGGCAAAAAATATTTTGGATGATGACTCACTGCGAATTACCTGCGTCAGACGGATGGGGGAAAAAACAATTACTTTTGTTTATGTAAAATACTAAAATCGTAAAGAGGAATACCATTTCTAAAGTAAATATAAACATTTATATCATCTTCAGTTTGGCAGTAATTATAATACAAAATGCGATCTATAAAGATTTTTAAACGGGGTTAAAGGTAGAGCCGATATATCGGAACCTTGAGTGTTTTAAGGCGATCAGGGGAAGCCGATATATCGGCACCTTGAGCGTCTAAGGGTTAATGGCATGCAATATTTCTTGTCTTCCTATCTTTTCCCCAAATATATAAAATTTGCCCGCATCCCTTATTGACAAATTTGATGATTATTCTTTTATCAAATAATCATAATAAACAATCAATGGAATCACTTTTAAAATATAGTTATTTCACTGGAATTGATTTTCAGTGGAAGAAACTGCATCATATTATGTGGTCATGAATCACAAAAACGTGAAAACCTGGGCAGGAAATGCAAGCTCTAGGGATGCAACCAGTGGAAACACGTTTGAAGATATATTCAAATTTAGCTTAACCATACGTTATCCCATACAAAGGATGATTTTGTGGGTCTAATTTGTCACATGAATACTTTAAAGTTAAACCTACGAAACAAAATGAACTCTCAGACTTTGAAATCGAATTTGGCGATAAAAAGTGTGATGGTATGACATGGAAAGTGTTATTATAATCTAATAAGCATAATTGGAGTAGATGTATCAATTTATGTTGCGATAAATCTTTCAATGTTAATGGTAAAAGATAACAATGTTATAATATTCCTTAAAAATCATTTGACTCACTTTAAAAGTATTCATAGACTACATTTAGGTATGAATCCATTTGTACCCTTTAACTTGGCATTGGATATTCTTCCTCTACGGCATGCCATGGCGTGGGTTTTCTTTGGATTAATCTTTACGTGGCTATCTCCGTTTCAAGAAGACAACAATTAAGAAATTTAGCTTTGTTACCGCCTGGAAAACAGTAATATAAACCAATAAATTTTGCGCTTAAAGGAAAATTGAGCGATTTAGCATGTTATACGACAAAACATGAACAGAATTAAAATATTCATTCTTTCATGCGTAAAATAAGCCATTTCCCGTGATCGTAAGTTAATATTTAGGTAAATTTATATCCAAATTCGTGAAGGGCTGCATGACATTTTGGGGTTTCTCCACACCATTTCCCATGCATTCTTATGGAAATAGTATTTTGTTGACCCCATGGGGTATCAGAGACCACACGGTCTGCAAACCTAGACCAAGTTCTTCCTTTGGTCCATAGAATGGCCCATGACACTTTTGAATTCGATAGCTCTTATAGTGTTCAATTTATTAGCGAACAAACTTACAAACATTCTCCTTTATACATTAGACTAGCTATGTGACCCGGTGTTGCCTGGGTGTGATTCGGGATTGCACAAACTTATATACCCTCGCACCACCCGTGCGCTCAGTGCATGCTCGTGGCCAAAGCTGCAACTTATATACCATCGCACCACCTGTGTGCTCAACATACAAAGTGTTGCTTCTAAAAATTACCTACAGAGAATTATTTTGTTCAGTAAAAGGGTTCTTGAAAAAATGTCATAACTTTCAATCAGACTGTATATTCATGTTTTTTGTACGTGAAATGTATTTACACTATGGTAAAAACGATATTTGCCTTAAACACTCTGTATATTGTATTTTTTTATGTAAACCTCTTCGTTGTAATGCTGAATAAATTAGTGAAAGAATGGTGCAAATCAGTTCAGCCATTCTCGAGTTATAAGGGAACCTAGTTACAGAGAGACAGAAACACATTTCTCACCAGGGCTGTGCTGTGCGAGAGTGGAGGGGGTTAAGAGTGGTATCCAAACCTACTTTGGGGCCTGCCCTGTCACCTAAAAAAATATTGATTAAAATCGGTTTTTCTGGAGATATTTTGGTTAGAAGGGGGTTTTTGATTTTTGCCTTTTATATATTAGATATAGTATGATGATATAATAATTTCAGAATTAATTTTTTTATTTTAAATTTAAATTGCTTTTATTTTAAAAATAAGACTATAATAAATTTAAAATTTATTTCATTTGATGTTTAACAAAAATCTCTTTTTAAATTTATTTTTTACCTTTCAGTGAAGAAAAACTAAAGGCAATTTAAATTTAGAAATTTCTTTATGTACTTTATTTGTTACTTTTTAGTCTCGTTTATTTGTGTATTAAAACATGGTGATTACCCAAAAGCATATTTAGATATCAACCTCTTTAGGCATACGTCAGAATGGATAAAATAGATTCAGCCATTCTCAAATTATTCAGCATTCTTTGGTATTTGAATAGTTTAATGCATATATACATGTATATAAAAACTAGTACAATATACATTACACAAACTTTCTCATATACGTATCCATATGGTCTCACTATACTCTTTCCTGACTGGAATGAACCCTTACTGACACAAAAACAAAAAACCACGGAAAATGCCTTCTACAAGCAAATGGTACACTGCACCCCAGTTATAATGCTGTCGGTAACACCACACATTTGGATATACCGTGGGTCTTCCCTTCTCCACGTTTCTTGGAAAGAAAGTCCAGTCATAAATATGATTTTCCTCAGTTATATCGAGATTGTCTTATAATTAGGGAATTTATTTTTTGGGGTTTGCCAGATTTTGCCAGTTTTTTACCTACCAATTGGATTTTTTAAAATTTGTGTAAAACCTGAATAAACCTGAGTATGCTACACTAGTAATAAAATAATTAATATTAAACTAGGGGCTTGGAACTTGGGGACATGATTTTAATATGCAAACGCTTTATATTTGATATAAATAACCTTCATTGATTTCCCTGTAATTTATTTAAAATCTCGAGTTTATAACTTAATTATAACTACTTCAAAAATGCAGAGAGACTGAAATCAAGACGTAATTAATTCATGTGGACATTATATCTCACGAAGAACAACAGGCGAAAGGTTTCTACAAGACGTAAAACTTTGTTTGATCGTATCACAGATATGGAATTTCATTTACATGCCACACAACAAATCATCACATTCTTTGCTATTTGTTAGGCTGAGGGAATAGCAGCAACAATCAGAATAATTCCAGACATTTTTGTATGTTACCAGCTTACATGTATCATCAATTTAGGTTTAGCAGTTGGCCGACTCTACATAATTATTTTGAATACAACTTGTAGAAATTTTTTGACAATAATTTTGTATTCAAATGTTGTCAATTGTAGCATGCATATATTTTACAAAGTTTTGTAGGCTAGAGGTCTTATATATTTCACATACATTGCATTGTGTTTTTCTCTGTGTATTTAGTACATTCCAGCATCGCTAATCCAGAATTCTGTAATCCAGAACAAGCTTCAAATTGGCTAGTCTGGAAGTCCACCTGTGATTCGTAATTTTCTAAACTGCCACTAATGCTTTTCGGAACAGTTGCTTTGGTGTGGTGGCGTGCTGGTTGGTATCTGCATTGAGTCACATGTTTACTCATGTTTAGTCCTGTACAGTACTTCATTTGGCAAGCATTCTGGGTCCTATCCTGACATTAGGAAGCAGAAGCAAAACCTGCTTCAGTTCTACGAAGTCAGCGACTCAAAGGAGATGGAAATTAGAAGAACAATGAAGGAATGATTTGGAACACGTACTTATGCAGTGGTTGAGGTTGAGGAATAAATACATCCATCATGTGTACCTGTGTGTTTATGTATGAAGAATAGAAAAAGGAAGACATGAAATTTAGATGCAAAAACTTCCCTGAGAAGCCATCACTCTGCTTCGAACTGTGTTTTGAGAAGTATCACATGCAGTCAAATGACTAAAATTGCAAATTTTGTAATGACAAGCAGCCATCAGGATGTTAAAATATAAGTATTTATTGTTTCATTAGATAATGTAAACCTTTATAAATATCAATCAATTTTTTCAGAATTTATGAACAAAAGAATAAAGAGTAACATGAAATTACTTGAATCAATTATACCATAATTTTCACGGCTGAAAAAAGTCATAGTGAGGTGTTTAAATGCCCCAAAATACATCACGCTTAAGGGGTATCACATCTTATGCAGGTAGGAGAGATGTTTGACTGTATTTACTCTGTGTTCATGTAGGGTGGTCTGATAAGATCAATTTTTTTTAGAGTACAGTGATACCCAGTTTAACACTGCTCCATACAATGCTGATTTGTTATAACGCTCTTTGTTCTCAGACCAATTTTTACTTTCTTCACACATTTTTGTTGGCACTCTTAACTCAAAAAATAATTACCGGATCATCACCAAATTTCATATTTAACATTTTTATTATAAGAACAAGAGCTGATTAGTTATTGGTTAAAATCGGTCCAATGGAAGTGGAGGTTTACTCATGTAATTTTTGTCATTTTTCTCAAATATTTCTTGTGAATGGTTTTGTTTACATATATCATGAAATTGGCCATCTATTGGTACTATTGGGCGCTGATTATAAGGGGAGGATGTGTGGAATCTGTTACAGTAGATAAAAAAAGCTGCAACAGATATTGTATTGCAAGATTTTCGGTATGTAGCAGATCTGCTCCATTGCGCATTTAAGAACAAATAAATCATTTACAGTACAGTTTTAGAGTATCAGAGAGAAAACAAGCTATACTAATATTTTGAAAATAGGTAATAAATTACGGTTTTAGGAATGCATCTCCATAAGTACTATACTAAAATGACCCCACATACGCTTAATTCAGTTACCGCTCTCATTTTCAGAAATGCATCCCCAGCGTTAAACGGGGTGTGGCTGTATTTTTAACAACACTTTTGAGAGTGTTTTTTTATTATGGGTCAGAATAGAAAAAGTGCATCGGATTGGGTTTTTGAATATCCAGACATCAAAGTTTTTAAATGTGACGAAAGCAATAGCGTAAAATTTTCAGTAGAACCAAGTACAAAGCCCAATGACAGTATAAAAGAACATCTTGCTTATTCAAGGCATGGAAAATTATGTGATGCAACTTCAAATGCCAGACCTTCAACTTCATGCAAAGAGACAACACTGATTGAGATGCAAGTAAGACAAAAAGAGAAGGAGAAGAAGCTCATGTTGTGTGTTATGCTGGTCTGAGTTTAAAGAAATGTGATGGTCTGGTGGGTGACTTTGTAAAATAGTACTGTCCTACAACAAAGACTGCGACAAAGTATGTCATGCTATTAAAAAAATATTTGCCTTGAGTATTCAACAAGGACTTTGATGCAAGAAAAGTGTCAGTGAAAGATGTCAAAATTAGTGTCATTAATGATGAAAATAGTGATGTAGTTGGGTGACCGACCGAGAATACTTTGGTGGCATATTATGATGATAACCATAAAAAAGTCATTGTTTTTAGTAGATGTTTCTTTTGTAATGGTTGCTAACAATGTTACTATTGCCACAGTTCTAGGGGGAGTTATGGAAAAAATTGGCAAACAATGGGAAGATGTTCTCTCCATAGCAACAGATAGTGCTAAATATATGAAAGCATTGGTTTCAAACATTCAGAATTATGAGGGTGGACCACATCCTCTATGTCACTGATATACCCCACTTAATTCATGTTGCTGTTGATAAAGCCATTAACTGTCAAACTATGACTAGAGCTAAGAAATTTGTTGTTAAGCTAGGAGCTGTTTTTAAGAATTCGCTTAAACAGTACAGTAAATTTTTAACTGCATGTAGCAGTGTATACATTTCTGGATTCAAACCTACAGCGGTTGTACCTATTGGTTGGGCTAGCTTATAAGAAAGTTTAAAAATAGCAAGTGTGGGATGGCATAAACAAATTTTTGTCAGATTCAGAGGCAGCCGATGGTAGCAAAATATCTGACCTCCAAGAAATTATTGACTCATATGATCAAAATGAACTTTACACTTTGCTCTTATACTTAGAAGAGTGATTGATGCCAATCATCAATTTTCAGAAGCAGCTTGAAATTAGCACACAAATCATACATCAATTTGAAAATATTGTCAACATATGCTTGAAGAAACAAATAGAATGTTTCTGGAAACCACTAGAAATAGGCATTTGTGCTGCTGTTACGACAACAGTTCGGGACACTACAACAGTTATTGAAGCATTTCAAGGGTTTTCTGAGTTCTTTCTTCAAAACGGATTGCTATGATGAACAGAAAAGTAAACAAATCAAAGAAATATAGAAGAAGGCTTCTGTATAAGATCCATTTTACAAATCTACGTTTGCCAAAAATGTTGATGCTATGATCAGCTAAAAAACCGTTGTGAAGCAGATGACCAATTCAAATCCGAACTTGCACCCTATTTGCAAGACCCCTCACAAGAAAGCCAAGACTTGAATAGTTTGAACTTTTGGATGGATGCTGGAGCTCGATACCCATCACTAAGCAAGACTGCCTTAACACTGTTACGTATGCCTACAAGTAGCTGTGGTGTAGAAAGACCGTTTAGCCATTTGTGCCATTCACAAACTTCAGAGAAGAATAGAGCAACAGAGGATACTCTCTGCATGCAGATGATGCTCTATGTAAACAAATTGAAGTAGAACCTGTTTTACTGTATGGAAGGTAGGAGAATATAATGTGTATTGGTTATAAATTTTATTTCTAGTAAACCTGTTTTAACCCAAATTCTTTAAAAATGGCTACTTTCTTTTCCACTTGACTACCCTTCGGCAATGGAAAGTTGATCCATACGTACTAGAATATAAACAGTAACATTTATTATTTGTTTATTTAAAAAATACATGCAAAATGTCAGAAAGAGATTTTGACATTGCTTTTAGTATTTTAAACCTGATAATGCTCTACCAATTTATTTTCCAATTTTTCTCTATCATTGATAAACAATGAATTGCAAATGGTATTTATGGTATGAGAATTCCTTGGAATAACATACTGACACATTTCCTGACAATATAAGTAAACAATTCGGATATTTATAAGGTGAAATTCGGATGTTATCTGAGGTGTTTGCTTAAAAAAAAGCCATAAACTAAATTCAGTGAGTATTAATATTTCTATGCGAATACAGGTATTTACACGTGAGTTGCATTTCTGGAAATCGCCGCATAAAGCGAAAACGCATAAATCCAAAATATTTTTCCCTTTTAAAATAATGTAATAGGTGTTGCTTCTTACATTTCTGATCAGAGGTGTTCCATTTAGAAATGTCTTTAAAGTCGATTTAATGAGTGTTTTAACTGCTCAAGCATGTACAGCGACATATGGCATCTTGTGCAGCGTCCACTTTTACAATTCCTTCATTTTTTCTGCTTTGTGTTTTCGCCATAAATTACAGATGTCTCAAAGCTCCTTCGATAAGTGAACCCTCCTATACATATATATTCTCCTCATCCAACTCAATGAATATTTTTGCAAGGGTTACAGTTGTTGACCACTGACAGTGCATCACTTTCTAGAATAAAACCCCTTTTCAGCACAAAAAAGTGCGTTCAAGTGCATTGTTTGCCTAAAGATAGGAAAAAGAAAATATTCTACCACCGTAGGAACTACCAGAAAATCCTGCTCTGTCGTACGATGCAATGGTATCACTGCATGGACGATTAATGGGCAAGAATCTACAAAATATTTAATAAACAATAAAATATATTAATGGTGCATACTGTGCACATAACGAATCTCATTCATGCAAATATGTGAGGTGTATATTGAAAAATGGTCGTAAGAATAAAATCGCGTTAATGCAAATACACGACGCATCGAAAAATGGCAGTAAGAATAAAATCGCGCATATGCGGAAATGCGTAAACTGAACATTCGTAAATCGAGGGATGCCTGTAATACAAATCATGTAAATAATATTTGGTTAGGTGAAATTGTTCCATAAGTACGTATGTATGTTAATATACTTTGGATTAAGTACAGAAACTCGCTACCTAATGTGAGACTGAATTCAAAACCAAGTTGTTGAACTGAGTCAGAAACCTAAGATATATTTATATTTTTTCTTTAACCTTCTTTTTAGTATTCATATGAATGCAAATATATGCAACACCTATAAAATATAAATATCTTTGACCCAACAAAGAAAACATCAGGAGATTGGGAAAAAGTTCAAATGCTGGCTAAAAGATTTCCAAATATTTTTGACGATGGTGACCTAGACTTTTTTAATGCTGAGTTCATTGCCTACACTATGGAATCAGCCCATCCATTGTTTATTTTGACTATATTGACACATATTGGTACAAGGAGTCATAATATAAAGAACCACAATTTTCATTTAAAAATTTGCAAAGGCAATGCTTATACTTCCTCATAGCTATGCTGAAGTGGAGAGAGTTTTTAGTAACTTGAATATTATTACAAGTATACACAGGTCAACACTCGAACCATCAATGCTGAATGTTCTGATGCAGTGTTCATTTAGAAAACATATTGCAGATTTTGAGACAATAGATGACATGAGGAAAAAGGCGAGGAAATTAAAGAAGTAGGAATTTGTTCATTTTGTCTAATTTTGTTGAACCATTATAGTGCTATCATTTAAATGAGAATTATTTCATGTAGCCTTTGTTAACAGTTTTCCCAATCTAAGGCCTGTCCTTTAAGCCAGGCCTTGGCTTATTTATTTTTTCAATGCATTTGTGCTATTTACTGTACATTTAAAATTTGAATACATTTTTTAAAACTTTCTATGCCATGCTGTTGATTTTGTAATGCAGAATAAATTAAAATTCATCCATAAAAGTATGATTAAATTTAAATTACAGGGTTATGCATAAACAGTTGTGAATAATTTTACTCAAAATATGCTACAGATATGCTGAAAATATTTATAGCATAAATTTGTACATTTTGCATTGAAAAAACAAGATGTTACATACTACAGGATTTTACAGGATATTTTGATGGAATTAATAGGATTTAGAGAAAAAATTGGCGGCGGCCCTGTTATAGAGGAATCTTGCGAGAAAGCAGTCAACTCTACCGAGTTTCCTCCTGATGATAAAATAGTCATAATGTAATCATTAACATATCACAGGGTATGAAATTACTAATAAATCATAGCCAAGACCAAATAAATCAAAACTTACCTAACAGCATGCCACTAGTGTAGGGCTCTAACACACCAGATGCTTCAGGTACCTCCTCTGAAGTATCATGATTCTTCTTTTTCCTTTTCTTCCTCTCTTCTATAAAACCCTTATCTAAAGGCTGAATTTCAGAAGAACCATGAGAAACAGCAGCTGGAGTTTCATGGCACTTCGTCTGTTTCTTTCCACATTTTTCTAAGTTTTCTCCTAAAAATAAAATTGTACATGCTGGATGAGAAAAAATATAAAAGAAAAAGGAAATGCAGACAATGAATGTTGGGAGAAGTATCTGACTTAAACGACAGCTAAATTCAATGAAAAAGATGCCAAGGAAACATCCCAAATGAATAATATCAAATTTATTAAGTTGGTTGGCATCAAAAACTTTGCCAAACATGAAAAAAATTAAAAGAACTTCAGAATATTGGAAGTTATTAAGAGAAGTGAAAGAAGAAAATCTGACAATCATGATGGTTTCATAGGATGACCTATTAATGCCATTCCTTTATTGAAGCTATAGTTTTTGTCCTGTCAAGGTATGCTTTGATAGATTAAAGCACCAGAATACCTGTTTAACTTTCCATACCATGTTTTTAAGAAAGAAAGTAGAAGAGAAAATTATTGTGGGATCAGTCAATTTAACTCAAGTCTACAACATTTATTCAAAAATACCAAAGTATACTGTTTGAAGAGTAATGTGGACTTCATAAAGACTTTTCCTATATCAATGACTTTTGCATGACAACTGATAAAGGAAAATCTTACAACTTTTAAAGATTTACAAAAAGCATTTGATTGCTGCTTAAGGTAATAAATTATGCAAATTGATGGATATTAAACCTATATAGAGCATCTTATAAAAGAAGAAAAATGCTCTACATGTTGGAACAAAAATCAAAATAGCAAGTTGAGATGAATATATTTAAATGAATTAATGGGTCAGATAAGGATACAGGTCATCAACAATAGTTTAATACAGCCAAACTCCTTTAAATTGAGGACCTCAATTTTTGCAAACTCAATGAAAAGGACTCGACTCTTTCACATCTGACAAAATCAATAAGTTGTGTTTTCTATAAGTAAAATTATTTATGCCCTACCTTAGGCTGAAGATGACTTAGTGTAAATCCAGAATGGTATTTATGTATGAATATTCATTTTGCAGATGACCACGTTATTCACAGAGAAATGGAAAAAAATTGCAATTGGGTCTGTATGAATCATTCAAAAGGAGAATATGATTGTACAAGGATTGTACAAATTTGACCTGTAAATTATTTTGTGAAAAATCATATAGTCGACACAGCAAAGCTATATTACAGTCTCTTCTCAAGGTACTCCCCCTCCTACAGAATACACTAAGTCATGTTGTAGGAGCTATCTAATGCTAGTTTCAAAGAAATCCTGCATCCCATATTAATGAACTGTGCCAACTGTATGATTATCAGAAAATAATGTCCAGGACAATTTTGATCACCTCTCATAGATTAAGTACTTCAATAACAAAAGCAATGCTTCCATGTCAACGAATGCTTTTTATATAACTCTGTTTAAGATGATAATTTTCTTGAATAAGTGCAACATTTCCATTACCTAGGGCAATGTTGCCCTAACGTTTCTGTTTGATGGGCCACATAGCTCACTTCTGTACACATTATGGACAACATAGGCCACTTCCACACCCATTGCAGGCCACATACAGTAGAAAATAGAGTTGAAGAATAATTTAAGGAAACTAAAGTGTAAAGAGAGGCAAAGGCAAATTACAACGTGTCCTTTAATTGCTCAAGTAAAGGCAAGCCAGATGAAAACGCATGGCAGGCCATAGTTTGGGCTCCACCGATCTAGGATGTTACCTCTCATATGAGTACAATGACCATCTTTACCTCTTTTAAGACATTGATAGGCTAATTCACCTGTTGAAGTATTTAACTCTTCCTTGATCTTCTGACTCGCCTACCTTTGGGATAGCAGTTCCAACATATTACAGCTTACTTATTTAGCCTTTCCTTCCAGATTGCAGAACCATTTGTTAATTCTCTTTTATTTTATCTTATACAAAAAATATATCCAACCCTGATCTAGTTTTTATATATTATCTTGTCCTGTATGGTACAGTACTAATAGTGCATAGAAATTTCATTTGTCTAGTAACTAACAAAATAATTAACTTTACTCAACACAGTTTATGAATTGTTTTTATGCAACAAAACTCCAATCCAAACTCCTTACAGAGGATTCAAGTTGTCAGTTTCTAAAATGATTTACTAAAGAAAAATGAGTCACGTCAGCAAAGTAAACATTGCATAAGCAGTGAAATTAGAACATTTCACTCAAGACCTATTAACAGACACGAGTCATTCTTCATAAAATATAATTGATAATAAAACTTGAATCTTATATTTTCGATCAAAATTCCTCTCTTTAAATCCGAAAATAAATAGATAATTCACCTGACATAGACTGCTACCTTTTGATACTCCTTAAATTATCAATATTAGCAACAGAGAGGGGTGTTAGAAATTAAAATAACAGTCCATCTGAGTGTGAATATAATATGCACTGTACATCATTAATTTGCCCTGTTGTAGTATTAGTTTATTTGGTCCAGAGATCAAGATATAGATAAGTCAAACAGGAGAAATTAGTAAAACAAAAAATTAAACAACAGTAAATTTAGAATGACTAGTAGAGAGCCCACAGTTCTACTGTGGGAAATTTTGAGAAACGTCAAAAAAATATTATAATAAAAGAAGAACAAACAGAAAAGAAGAATCAAACGTCGGGACAGATTGGCAAAATGAGTAACAAACAAATAAGAATAAAGAAAGAACTGCAACGACTAACAAATGATAAAAGCAATAACAAATGAAGAAAGAATAGTCAAAAGTCGACAGTGTGTGACAAACCATTTAGTTACAATGCCTTACAACAAATAAATACATCTTCCACTTCTTGTTTTCTCCCTCTCTCTCCCCCTTTCTCTCCCTTCCTCCCATTCTCTCTCCCTTCCTCCCATTCTCTCTTCCTTCCTTCCATTCTGTCAGCCTTGGTAGATGGGTGGTTCAAGTTTCTGCCAGGATGCTAAGGTTGCGGGTTGGAATCCTGCCCAGGACATGAATGTTTGTGTTTGCCATATCTGGGTTATATGTAAGAATCGACAAGATTGTCTAAATATCGCACTTAATAAAGACGGATTATTATTATTAACATTCTCTCTCCCTCTCTCTTCCTTCCTCCCATTCTCTTCCTCTCTCCTTTCCCCCATTCTCCCTCGCTCTTTCTCTTCCTTCCTCGCTCTTTCTTCCTCCCATTCTCTCACCCTCTTCCTCCCATTCCCCATCTCTCCCTCTTCCTTCCCCTTGCTAGACTTTTGATACTTGAAACTGAAGAAATATCTTGCTATGCCATTTCTTATTTACATGGATAATTAACTAACCTTGAATTCATATCAATGTCACGGGCATTGATTGGCAACAATAACGGTTGCCATGGAAAGGAAAATTTCTTGATTGAAAAAACTAGAGATTTTTTAGTTTAAAGCTCAATTTTGGAAAAATTCTATCTGTATTTGAAATTTCACCATAGGAAAATGAAACTTCATAATTTTCTTCGTCCTCGAGTTCAAGCGCTTATTTTATATGTTGATATTTAGTAATTTTAATGTACAAATGAAAAATATTCTACACTCATCTCCATGTATTTAAATGGGGATAATGATATCAGAAAATATATTTTTTAAATAAATTCGTCGAATGTGTTGGTTTAAAAACCAGCCTTATACTTGTTATTGCAGTTAAAATGACACATTCCACTTGTCTCTACATTATGTAGTTTTTGAGTTATAGACACGTACTTATACTTGACTGGACACCATCTCAGACACAATTATTTTTATATATAGTATGATAAGTATATGCCAAACATTGACATCATTATACAGCATCCAATTAATCACCTATACCATAATACATTCTGTTCAACAAGAACTCCTTTACCTTATTTTTAAAAGTTGAAATGGGATCATTAGGAAGTTTATTATAGTTGTAATCCCATTAATCTAGGAACAAGAGCAGCTGATCTTGTACGAACAAATGGAATATGGAGGTTATAACTGCCTCTGGTATTATGACTGTGTTTACTACAATTTATATGAAAATGAGATAATTTCCTTCCATAAATACTAATACTGCAATGGTAATGGAAGAATTTTAAATTTTTTAAAAATAGAGTGAAAAGGTTCATCATATGGTTCATTTGCAATCAAACAAGCAGCTGTTTTTTTAACTTTGAAAATAGAGACAGAATGAGGGGATGAATCCCAAAATAAAATACTGTAAATTACACATGTATAAAATTCATCATAATACGAAGTAAGGACATCAAACGTTACAGTAGATCGTATACATCTTATGAGAAATCAAACAGAACTAAAGTTACTTGACAATTTACATAAATGAAATTCCCATGTAGGGTGACCAAATCATAAATTTAGTATTGGAGTATGCAAATAAGACGAGGAGTATTTCTAAAAATTGATTCAATAAATGGGGTCTTGTATCGCACAATGGAGTATGCCTGGCCACCCTGCATGGCAAAGACATCCAATGTCTATTAAATTGATATTAAATTTTTTGAGTTCAACAAACAGGCTTTGATGTACACCAAAATTAATGCTAGCGTTGTCGGTCTCAACAATAACTGATTATGTTTTTAGGATTTTAATGCATCTCCTTTGTTTTCTGAACTAAGCAGAGTGATATATCTTTTGACGTTTCAGATTGGATGTTAAATAAAAACTCAAAAGTTTTGGTTTGCAGACCACTAGTTTTTGAAAATTTTGACAAATTAAAAGAAACATTTTAATGCTCCCTTTATTTGACGTGTCTGTTGCAATTGAGAACGGATGGTTATCTTTTAAATCAGTAATAACTGTAGCCACAGATTATTTAGCCAAAACATTTGTTAGAATTTTAATGTTTTCGTGTGCACACAAGAAAAATAGGAAGCAATTTTTGAAACACTAAATAAAGTTGCAAGTAATGAACTAGTACAATCGGCAGATTTCTCTGTTCGAAAATGATGATTATGCCGATGGCATGAAAAATGAATTTAATGTTTTCGTCGTCTTAGCAGATATCTCAAAACTTTTGGTACTTACGAATTAAAGATTAGAATTATATTCAACATTAATTTAAAGCAGCTAAACATAATAAAGAATATTTTGGTACATTTTATCCTCTGATTTTGCATAACTATTACATCATTAAGGACTCGCAAAATTAACTCAATTTTAGCCTCACTTCAACTTTCAAACAACTTACCACTACACATTTAACTTAGAATCTTATCTTACACATGAACGAAATATTACCCTCAAACTTCTGACATTCACAAATACCCTAAAACTGTAAATCGACTGTTTATTCTATTTACCTTTACTGAATGAGGTTATTTATGCGGTGCATTTAATAAATTAACTCTTCGAAAAATAATTGGGGAGTTGTGGGTACCCCATTTGCGATTATTGGAAAGGGTTATTTCCTCAAATTGATTCAATGGATAGGGTATTATACCCCACAATGGGATGACTGGCCATCCTATTCCCATGAAATACGAGATTTCAAATAGATTCCCAGAAATCTAGTATGATTTATTTGATTAATAGGTATACAGTTAACCCCGATTATAAAGCTTTTATGATTTTTATTAATCTTAGCAAAATACATCAATTGAGATTTGTCAACATTCAGGTTTAAAAGATATTATAATCAAACAAACTCAGACCTTTGAACGTCTTCAGAAATAATAATTTCATGAACAAAACTATTTTTACTGTCTGTAACTTAACTAAACTGAAAAATAACTTGCAACGGAAGTCAACCATCGTGCTGACATTTTCTTCAAGCTACTTACTTGTAGTTTTACATTCCATGGATTTATAAGTTTATTTGAGCTTGATCACAATTTAAGGCAATAACGATACTTTCAAATTCAGCTTAATATAACTCTAATTAAAACCTGATCACCACCTCAACACTGAAAAACACATTCAAAACACTATTTACGATACACAATTCAAACCAAAGAGAACAGCGATTGACGAGTCAGTATGCAGGGTATGCAGCCAGTGTTGCCAACACAGTATAATCATAATTTCATCAAGTTCATTTTTTAGCCCTTTTTAGACGTTCTTTAACAGAGAAGCTATAAGTAGGAGTGATCGTTATTAAAATTTATCGCCCAATTGTGATTTTGAACTGCATCCGGAAATTAGAACTTTCGCTTTACATAAATACTTTAATAAACTTATGCTTGTATCTCGATAAACGGCATCCGTCAAGCAACAATTAAATGCTATAAATTTCTCTCCCGAGTGCTAATATGATCTGTAAGGTAGTATAGATCAAAAAATGTATTCGAATAGAGAACTTCATTTACCACAGAGAAGTCTGCGAGACCACATAATAATTAAGGTATAGTTTCGGAGATAAAAATTCGAGAAAATCCCCAGAAAAACGTCGCACATTTTGTTTACATTGATCGCTGATAAACAACATCTCAATAAACAACAAGATTGGAAAGGTGTACTCCATTCGATTCCATGTTCGAGTACACATGGTTTCCAAATGCTATCTTTGAGATTTTGTATAAAACAAAATACAATCGACATTAAATAGGGTTACCATCTTCTGTACACAGAAAAGGAGGACATTTCTATGTTTTTGGGGGGAAATAGAGGACAAAAAGGTCGTCCGGAATTTAAAAAAGAGGGCAAATTTATTAATGTAAACAATATTTACTAATGTTTTGAATTAGCCCATTCATATTTGTCTTGTGAAATAATTTCTTTCATTATCTCTGGATTGCCTCTCAAGTATGTATCAGTGCATGACATGTTTGAAATTGCACTGTAAAAACAGAATACCTTTCACAGACTTAACATTAAACCTATTCCTTTCTTTGTCCACTGACTGCATTAGTGAAAATGCTCTTTCTACATTTGCATTGTGAGGTGGAATTGCGAAGAAAAACTGGGCAATTTTCAACATTTCTGAATGGCATTCAATATTGTTTTAATTACTAAAATATTTGACCCACTTTTGATATGCAAGCATGTTTTTAAAGTCTTCATTATTAATTTGACCTTCAACAAATTTCTTGAGATTGTTCAATTGGTCAAAACACTTAACGTCATCAATTGGTAACCCTTTGTCGGTCAAGTAGTGAACAGAATATTCCACATCATTCCAATTTGGTTTTGTACTAAGTGTCATCCACATAAAACACAAAATGTATTCCATTGGTTTAAGCCACTTATCCAAATATTCTATGCAATTACCATAAAGATATTTTGTATCATTACAAAATTTTTCACATTCATGATCAAGTCCTTCATAACATTTTTTGGATAGGCGTTCCTTCACTTTCAAGGCATGAAGTTATGATCCATTCATTCAGAGACTAGGATATTTAATACCTCTGCAACTGAGTCACTTTCCCTTTCAATTTGTTGTATGTGTGTATGGAACACACTCATAAGTGATTGCATGAGCCAAAGATAAATTTCACTAAATTCATTTTCAAAGAACCTTTTGATCAGAATGGGAGGTTTTTCTTGGGACAGAAAAAGTGCCTTTAAAGCTGGAAACATATCCATAATTCTAGTAAGGCCTGGAAATCATGACAGTCATCTCGTCTTGCTGTGGGAAAGAAGCTGTATATATTCAATCTCAACCAACTCACAGTATTCCTTAAGCTCCTCAGTCCGGACTGTATAAATGTGAAAATACTAGTAAATTTTAAAAATAATGTTCTCTATATCAACATCCAAAAGTTCTGCTGCATTGTGAAGACAATTGTTCAAGGCAGCCCACTCCAATTAAGGTCTTATTCTGCAACAATTTCTTTAATTGCTGAATAATTACTGGAAATATCTTTTCAGAACCATGATTGCTTCCATCAGTTGAAACCCCACAGTATGCAATATTATTTTCTTTAAAAGTTGTTAAAGTAATATTAAGAGAATGGTTTGCAAGTACAGAGTTTACAATGGGTTCTGTCTTGGTTCTAGCACTGGAATTTTTTTTACTATTTCTGAATCAAAAAATGCATTTTTTAACATGACAGACGTCAATTTATAACTGCTATGATGTTTCACAGTATGAAAAGCAAAGGCGCCCTCTGTAGCAGCTAGATCATATTCTGGTTTACTGATAGCTTTGGCAAAAAACCTGTAACCTTTCCCGAAGAGGTGCTTTCTTATGCTTGTCTGATTCTATTTGATGCTTTAAATCACTAGCTCCTTTATTAGCCACTGAAACATATGTCCCCATTCTGCATACTTTACACAGCTTCCTGTTCATTCATGAAAAACATGGAAATTTGTTTTTCATCTCTTCTGTGAATGTGCACTTCCTTTTAGGCATTTTAAAGGAATGATAGTCTTTAATAATATTAATTTTTATATATGAAATAATCATAACCAATTTTATATTATAAGTAATGAATCATAAAATCGTATTGTCTAGAACTATAAAAGTGAAAAATAAATATTTTCGTATTTACAGTGAAGAACTGTGGTTTTAAACAAAGCTGAACTTCAGTACTAAATGTATTAGTGGCTGCACTATTGGTTGGTCTTCTACTAAATATTCTGAAATTAGTCAACAGAACGAAACAATGGATCAATGCTGTTCTCAGTGGCTCAAGTCCACATTTCCATGTTGTTTTTTATTGTTCAAGAAAACAGGGTCCTGAAACACCTGGCAGGTTATACCACTACAAATATCTATTTATATACGAGTGAATTCTGGGCAGTGGCGGCTCGTAGCTAAAATTAGTGGTGGTGCTGCTCCAGAAAATTTTTAGCCTTTGTTTTAAAATTGTGTAAAAGGAAAAAAACATGTATAAAAAGAAAATTTATTCAGGAACTTGATAAAATCTTAACAAAAAAACCAAACATTTTTTACTTACTTTAACTTAAATTGTTACAGTTCAAGCTTGATCTATTCATTTAAAAATGAAATCCATTCTTCTTGTTTTAATTTGCGCAAAAAGTTCAATAATTTTCTCCTTGATCTCTGGATGACAATTGAGGAAATTTTTCTCCATTGAAAGTACTGCAAGCGCATTTAGTCTTTCCAAATTCATAGTGCTTCTTAAAAAAGTTTTTATTCTTTTCAATGTTGAAAAGCAGCACTCTGCCTCTGATGTAGTCATGGGAATTGTCAAGAGGATTTTTATCAGTTTCGTAATTTCACTAAAAACATCATCTAGATTATTTTCCAAGATAAATTTCAGCAGCTCAATTAATTTGCAATATTCATGAATATCAGTCCTACAATAGAATACTTTTAGTTCAGTTTCAAGCTTTTCTTTGTCAATCATGGGATAAGCTTCAGTGGTCAGTACTATCTCTTTTGTGGGATGTTCATTCTTAAATCTAGTGAAGCATTTCTTGTTGAACAATTTAGCAGCTACTAAGTGTTTAGTGGAAGTATATCTGTCCATTATATCAACACATATATAGTCACACACTTCCTTAGCTTCTGCCATGAGTGTCTTTGAAGGATTCTCACAGTACTTTGAGTTTCTCAATTCTAAAATAGCAGTTTTGAAATTTTTTATATATTCATTAACTTTAAACACACTAATTTCTCGAGATTGCATTTGGTTGTAAATTATTTCAACATGAGGCATAATCTGATGAAAAGCTCTAACCAAAACTTGAAATTATCATCATTCAGGTATTTTAAAATTCCTGTTGCTTCTGCAATGGTTTGATCTGCATTTGATGTTGACTGAATTTCAGTAAGGCAGTTTTTTAAAGGTTGCAAATTTTCATGAACTCTGTTTATGGTCCGTATGTTGAAATTTCACCTTGTAGAGGATGGACGTGGAATGCTGACGTCCATATGTTTCTTGAGAATGGACACACGTTGTGGTGATCTTGAGAAGAATGTTGGAATAGCCAGAATGTTAGAGAAAAATATTCGTGCGTTTCGTGTAATACTTGCTGCATTTCTCATTATTAAATTAAGTTGATGTGCATAACAGTGAATGAAATGTGCATTACTATAAACTGCTTTTATTTTTGCTTGAACTCCTGCTTTTTTGCCTTTCATGACATTTGCACCATCAAATGTCTGAGCTATCAGTTTTTGTCCATTTCCTTGAAGGATTATGTCCAATTGTTCTAAAATACGTTTTGATATGCCATCTGCAGTTTGATTTTCTGGAATAAAGAATTCCCAAAAACGCTCAAATATTTCTTCATTCAATACGTACCATAGAACAAGGACCATTTGAGTGTGTTCCAAAACATCTGTTGTGTCATCAGCCATGACAGCTACAAAGGAAGCTTTTCTAATTTCCGTCCTTATCTCCTCATGGTATATTTGTAGCAGGCAGTCAAGTATCACATTTTGAATGGTCTTAGAAACACCTCTGAAGACTGCACTGGTATGTAAGTGATTATTCAAATCTGAATCTAATTTAGATGCAAAATTTACTAATCCTCTAAATACCCCTGGATTTACTGAATCGTCTTTTTCATCATGTCCACGTAAGGGAGTTTCAAAGTTTCCACAAAAGTAAATGCAGTCTATTATTTTGGACAAAATTTCACGGTTCTTTATAACTTTTATATTATGCTCATTGATTGAAAGTCTGTATGCCTCACTAAGTTTCTCCTTAATACTTACGGTTCCTAAAAGTGACAGTGAAACAACATTATCAACGTGCTTCTTTGACTTCTCATGCTTTTCAGTTTTTTCTTTCATTTTGTTTATATTTCTAAAACCATCTTTTGTCCACGGTACATCACCTCCAAACAGCAAACACGGGAAGCAAAACAGTGCATTTTTTACTTCACAGCCGCAAAGCCAACTTTTCCGTTGGTACCATTCAGAATTAAAGCTACGAATATATTTCTTGTTGTTGCTTTTGCCTGGCTGAGATATTAGAATATCAGGTGTTGAACAACCTCTTTTCTTAACTGTAACTTTCTCATGGAGAGATAGCTGTGAAAACTTAAGCTGTTGAAGTTCACTTACAGTCACAGAACTTATTTCTTGGGGATGCAAGGCCATGGTTAAAGTTTTCTGTTAAATAAAAGAACTGAAAAAAAATGAATCAAATAGAATAGCTGGAAGCAGAATAATAATCTAATTCTACACTCTTCTACACTTTATCACATTCAAGAATATGGTACACGGTTTTTAAGCACAACACACGCTGAGTAAAAAAAAACTTCCTTCCACCATCACGCCAGAGCCGGCACTGCGAGAGCAACAGTGCTCTCTCTACCTGGCAGTCCCGCCTTCCTCCCCACCCCCCCCCTCCTATGTGCGCATGCGCACAACAGTCAAACACCACCTCGCTGGCACTGTGAAGCGCACAGTTCCATACAAAGATTTTTGTATCTTTTTCATAAACTGGGGGATGGCTACTGAAGTACTGACATTAAGCTTAAGGAATATATATTGTACTACAAAAATAAAGAAAAAAGGACTCATTATATTAAATGTTATTGATAATATCAAGTGGAAATAGGGGGTGCTGCAGTTCCACAGTGCCTATACATGAGCCGCCACTGATTCTGGGGTAAGCATAGGTTGACAATGCTTCGATGTAATGAAGTTAGCGTTGTCAGGGTCTTCCACACCTGCTTGGCTCCCGCGAAAAATTTGAATTGACCAATCGTCTCTCTGTATCCAAAAGAGATATCAGATAATGTAATTCAGCATTCTTCATTGTGCTTGCTTAAAACAAAATGTCGCAGGAAGTAAAAATCCGGACATTTAAACAATAATAACAATTTATAAAAATCCACCCGGACAGAAATTTTAGACAAAAAATCTGGACAAATCTGGGTAAAAGAGGACAGATGGTAACCCTACATTAAAGCACAAATTGTCTTAATTCAAATCATTTATAAAAAGTCATAAAAAGGGCTTTCCACTGCAATCAAAATTGTACCAGAGATTAGAGCTACTCATCCGGAGACCAGAGATTATGGCAATGACCCAGAGATCACCAGGCTAAAAGCCATAGGTTGGCAACCCTACTTATATGATCTGTAAGGTTTAGGTTAAAACAATTATTCAGATAGAGGACTTCATTTACTGCAGTGAAATCTGCAAGACCATGTAATTACGAGTTATAGCTTCGGAGATAAAAATTCAACAGCCGCCCAATCTTTTGATGCCATTTCATATAAAGAACGCCTTTGAAATCTATGACAGTGTTGAAACCAAGGGGGCCTTGGTGAGGATTTTCACTCCCTACGGAATAAAATTCTCCCTAGGGACAATTATTAAAATTTTATTTTTTTAAAAATAAGAAATGTTACCCTTAAATAGAGAATATGTTGAAGATTGGTTGAAAGTGACATCAAGTGCTAATTTTGACCAATCACAAAGGCATTGTGGAATGATATTCATTCATTCAATCCATCCAAAATTGTGCTTTGAACAACAAAAATTACATTTTTGAAGCGAAAGTTTTGTTGCCAAAGCAATGCAATTGTTTCCAGTTACTTTCTCTACTCCTGATGAGTAGGAGGGGTCAGGACCTATTTTAAGGGAAATTTAAGAGCTGCACAAATCAATTTTTTGGTCATATTGCACTATTGGAGGGGCCCATTTTTTTGTAAAAACTGTAATATTAAAATATTTATGCTGTCATGGCGAAACATTATATAAAAAAGGGCCTTGTATGTGTGAGGCCCTTGTTTGTGCGGGGACTGCAGCACATTTCCCAGTGTGCCCATATGTTAAGATGACATGTATAAGAAAACCAAATTTGAAATCTGAGTAATTTTATTCAGAACTAAAAGAAAACAATATAAAAAATCACAGTATTCAGTCTAACAAAAAACTTAAAATTATTGTAAACTTTTTAAAATAAGTAACTAAACAAATATTCTCACAAAATTGACAATCTTAAATATAAATCATCACATAATAAATCACACTAAAGAAAAAGTCAGTTGTAATAAAAAAACAAGGAAAATATAATATTAATAATATTTGTGAAAAAAGCCAATCAAAACTTTTGAATTTTTTGTGACACATCTTCGTTTTCTGATGTCCCTGACTCAGTAAATATCATTTTGAAGGACTCTGTGCAATAACTCTCTTCGTTTTAAACATTTTCATGATGCCTTTGTTTTTGTTTACTGAGCCACAATAAAAATCTTGTCTTTGGATCTCAATCCATGACATTTGCCATATTAAAATGCACATATAAATATTTAGTTTCAGTGAGTAATTCATAGAGGACCTTAATGATGTTTTCAGCTGAGAAATTATCTAACTAAATAGGCCATTAGCATGGTTCAAGTTCAGATACTGAGGTACCTAACCCACGACAAAGAGTATAATTTATTCATGGCATTCATGAATTACTTGAAGAAAAAAACTAGCAACTTCACAAAATTGATTATAGAGCTGCACATTTGACTTTTAGAACTGCATAAAACTGTTAGAAGTACATGTTAAAATAGACCTGGAGGGATAGAAGGTTATTGTTAGCTGGATGGGCAGATGGCACATATTCATTAGAGTGGAAGAAGAGCATGGGCAAGTGTAGAAATGGAAGGGTGGGGAATAGCAGCTTTTGCAATAACTATGAATAAGTCACAGGGTCAGATGTAGGACACAATAAGGCTCTTCTTAAAGACCCATTACACAATCGGTATTTATTGACATTTAAATATTGTCAATATTATTTATGATAGGTAGTGGTAAAACTTCCAAATAACAGAAAAAACAACATACCAATCAACAATTTTTATTAGCTATGTCACTATCAGTCAACATGAATGCCATTTTGGGTGTTACATTCTATTGATTGAATTAATCTTGACACATTTTTTTTATATTCTTCTCCAAATTGGGTTTGATTAGGTGCCTGTAAGTAAATAAATTGTTATTACATCAACTGACTTTTGGACTTTCTTTTAAACCTAATTTTATTTAGATGAGAATCCATGAAGTTACTTTTCAAAGATAAAATGTCTTTGATCAAATTAGTTTTTCATGACAAAAATATTTGCAAATTTTTACCCATAAAATAAATCCCAAGTGTTAGAATCAAATTATAATCATAATTATAACTTGTTTGCATTTTTTAATCACAGTAAAATGGAGAATTCTACATTTATAACAGATTACTATTAGAACATTTTCACTAATCTTATACTTAAGCAATAAAAATTCTATATATGATTATATATCAGATTCAGATTCCATATAGAGAAATACAGGATTTATTTTTTACTAACATAACATTACTTAAGACTTTATTTTAGCACATTACACATAAATTATACTTATTTTTATTACCGTATTTGTCCGATTATAAGGCGATGTTTTCTTTCTAGAATGTAAGCCAAAAAATTCATACTCGCCTTATAATCACAACCAACGATAACTTCTACTCCTCCTCTCCCACTCACTAAAATTTAATCCTTCATGTTCTACAGTCTATTCCATCCTTAGAGTACAGTATTATGCTTATGGCATGCAGAGCTGCAAAATTTTTCCTTATGTCTTCATCCCGTATTAAGGGTTTTAAGAAAGCCAATAAATGTGTTTTATCATAATTATTCATTCAACTTATTGCATGATTATAATAGGTAACAATTGAAGCATATCATTTTCATGAGCTGGTTGCAGCGCTATCATTTTAAAATAGCAAAAAAAATTGTCAGAATAATTTACAATTAAAATGAATGTTAGTTAGTATTCGTGTCAATATCCCAAAAATTGTTTTTCTTTTGCAAGGATCCTGAAATAGTGAGGCAAATACAGTACTTTTATTTAAATTCAATAAGGTAACATGAATAAAACTAGGTATTTCATTTGAAAAATATGAAAGGTATAAAAACATTTTTACCTTTTGCTCAAATAAAAGTGATTTAAAATATATAGTTATGTATTTAAAATTATTTTTTGTACTTTTCTTGTACTACATTTACCCAAAAGAATTTTCAAAATATTCTTCTACTGAAATTACATAGGAAAGTAGGCTAAAAATACTCCAAAATTAAATTTTAGTTACAAATATGTTTTTAATATTTTTTCATCAAACCAAAGACGTCATGTTATCATATATCCAGGATATGAAATATGCTGAATTTTGGAAAATTGCTCCTGAGAGGTGCTCAACTTTGTAAGACTGCTAGTTTCATTTTATCCTTATTTTGGACCACATATTTGTGTGATGTGTATTTATCCAAGTTGAAATATATAAAGAACTTGTACCAGTCTCGACTTAATGATATGGGCGTCAATGTTTCGGATAGCTATTTCTGAATGACAGCCTTACCTGCAAAAGATTACTCATAATACTTCTCAGTTCCACCAGTCACATTGATTTTTATCATTTCTGTATTATGTTGTAATGAATTAATGCTGTAAAAAATATATTAACAGTTTCACAGCAAATCATATTTCTTCTGGCCTTTCACACTATTAAAAGTTTCACATGTGGCCCTCGGAGAAAAAAGGTTTGAGTACCACTAGACTAGAGGCCCAAGAGAGTTAGTGTTAACAGGGTCAGCAGCTTATGTATAGATTGAGTGAGAAAAGTCCAAACACAAAAAGCAATCATTAATCCTAAATGGCGATGAAGATAACATAAACTATATTTGACGAAGACCAGTCTAACCTGACGAGTATCACTGAAAAAATAATTATTTCTAAGGGTTCACTCGAAGAATTATGAGCTGATATGGGTTAGATGGAAGGATAGGCTGCTTAGTCTCAATCTCGCCCAACTAAAGACACATATCTATCTATCTTGACTGAGACCTGACCGTGATCTGTCCTGCAAGTGTGAATGCTGTTTTACATTCCCAATAGAATTCCCATTAAAAATAGGATATTTATATTTTGTCTAAAATGACCAAACCGTGACCTGACCACGATCTGTCCCACAGTGCAAACCAGCCTTGAGGCTGCCACTTGAGTCCACAAATTTCAACAAGAGCTTTTGGCAACAAACAATCCCTCAAAATTTGGTCGCTCTAACTTGAATGACGATGAATAGTTCACCAGGCATGAAAATGTGATGGACTGGTGGACAAAAGGATTACATTAGTATATGAAAAACAAGATGATCCAAACAGAACTTATGATGCCTACTTTCAACTAATTATTTAAAATAAAATGTGGTGCAGCAATTACTTATATTGGCTTAAATAGCTTTAAAAATAATCACAACGGATGAGATGCTTTTTGTTTTCCTAAATTTCATACTTTAGCATTATAAAATATTACAAATACATTTGAATGGAAAACTACATTGATGAAGCGTATTCGTGTGGTAAAAATAATGCGTGTATGTGCTAGATAGACTATACCGAACCCGAATCCACCAATAGTCGTTGCAATGGCAACACACTCATAATGAGTGATAAAAACAGCAAAAAAGCCAGTATTTACGTGAAATTCGAAGAAATATGATCGATAAGCAAAATTCTTTGTTAAAAATTAGAATCACTATTCCTTTCTTCAGAGAATAGTAAAATCCTGCTCAGATATAATTTTAAGATATTTTAATGTGCAAGAGAAAATTACTCTGCATGACAAAGTTCCTGGAATTGATTGCGGGACTTTCAATCTTTGCAACAAAAGCTATCCTTGGGATCTCAGGCCCAGTAGCAAGAGATTTCCACCAACTGCCATGAAAATCAGTCTATTGGTTCAAAAGTAAATACCCCCGATTTACAGACAGATGGACAAACACAACGACGAAACTATAAGCCCATTTCCATTCCAAAAATTTGCCATGACCAGGAATTGAACCTGGGTCTTTCACTTGCTGGGGCTGGTAGATTATAGCTTGGCTAGTCCAGTGCCAACTAAGAATACACCCACCTTCTGAAATGGAAGAATTAGACTGCTACAATAGTTCGGCCATAGAATATCCATCCAGCAAGTGGAAGACCTGGGTTACATTCCTGATAATGGCAGAATTTTACTTCTCATTTCAAATCATATCCTAATTCCAGCTTAGGCAAACTAGGTTTCCCTCATCCCTTCCTTCCCTGTAAGAATGTGTAGATATGCAGCTGAAGATTGACAAGCTGGCTCCATTACTTTGCCATTAACTCATGTGAATTCTCCATAGGATACTTAACCCATCATTCGACAGATGAGAGAGTGAGTAAATATATGAAATGTTTGTTTAATGCTTATGTATTTCATTATGTTTTTGTCCACCTAAAATTGAATGATCTATTTGTATAAATTAAGAGGTCCAAAAAGGAATTTTATAGCACTAAGAAGAACTGTGGCAACAAATTAAACCTATTTACATTCATTCTTATGAGAAAATAGGATCCATTTAGCACTTCTTAGCTCAATGCTTGATTTTCCTGAAAGCAATAAAGAGTAATAAGCAGGGCTTTCCTGCATTTTGCTTTGAGATAAGCAGATTTGTATCGGTGACTGCAATGAAGTCATTTTTCTATTGCAATCTATGAATGAATTGATTCAGAAAAAAGTAATGGCTTACCAGTGAGACCAGTGTCCTCATATGTGATTTTAAAATGAAAGTAGTTTATTTGAGAATGGCCTCAACTCCTCATTCAAAAATCAAAATTTTATAATTTCTATAATGTGCTAAATCTAAAAAAACTAAAATTGTATCTTAGATTTTTATATTATTTAAAAATTCTTTGCTAAGAGAGTAACTTACTTGATAGACCTTATACTCTTTTGATGGAGGATTCAATTTTTGAAATAAATTTCCTAAGTATGCTAATTTTAACCATACTATGTCTTCATTAATCTTGCAGGCCAATTTGTAAGTGCTGATACAGGCATCCTGAATGAGAAATCACAGAAATATACAATGATTAATAGTACTCAATAAATATAATACAACACATTAACACTAATTAAATGCAATATAGATCTGAACATTTAGTTAAAAGATGCAAGGTCTACTCCTTTAAATTAACCCAAAAAATACAAAGAGCAATTTAAACTGAAAAGTTAAAAGGAAAATCACAGTTTTAAATAAAAACTGTATCCTAAAACTAATTCTTTCATTAAAAAAGGAAAAACATTAAGTGAACATTGTATTCATTGGAGCACTCCTCCAATTAAAAAAGAAATGAAATAGAGTTTTCCTGTATAATGAAAATTATCAACAATTAATGGCCTTACAAAATGCTTGAAAATTAATTTGAATAAACAGCAAAGAGTTTATGGCATTGAAAAATGATCATCTGACAGACCTGAAGTGGCTGTGGCTGCAGACTGCTTAGATATGGAGCAGTTGCAGTTAGCATTTCAGAAAGATCTTGCTCCAGAAATTCCAAATGGAATGCCAGCTCTCCAAGCCCTTTTAAAAGGGTAAGCTGTAGCTTGTAGGCTTGGCTGAACCTAAAGTGCATTTAGTAGTATAAATATAATGTTAGATCGATACTCGGGCAATTTGGATCAAAATTTAAAAAATGAATGTATGTAAACATTTTAAGGCATTTCTAAAGGACATAAAATTAAATGAAAACAGATGTGTTGGTCTAGGATATTTACAGAATAACACTTGATAAGAAATTAATGAATGTTTTTTCTAATCTTTATACTGTCTTGAAACTATATTTAACATTGTCTACAACGAATTATGAGGTTAAAGGTCATTTTCAAAAATGGCTTATATTAAAAATAAATTCAGATCAACAATTTTGAACAAAAGATTAAATTACTTATGTTTATTATCAAGGGAGAGTGATATAACTAATTCAT
Source organism: Tanypteryx hageni (assembly GCA_028673005.1). Taxonomy (NCBI): domain Eukaryota; kingdom Metazoa; phylum Arthropoda; class Insecta; order Odonata; family Petaluridae; genus Tanypteryx; species Tanypteryx hageni. The sequence goes on along the minus strand of CM054113.1, from coordinate 106,389,417 downwards.
TTACATACGAAGATACAATAAAAAACTATTGTAATTTAAAGGCAAGAAGGATGATATAATATAAATAAATCGATAATTATATAAATATAGAAATATTTTTTGTTGTATTTTACAATTGTTATAGTTCCTATTTTATAAATTACTAGCGTAACCGCCCGTCATATATGACGGGATTATCATAAAAGTATTCCAAATATATATGATTTTGATATGAAAAATCAGTAAGATATGCTATGATCTGCTTTGGCTTTCATGCACATTCAAATCAGTGTTTTTGAAAGTTATCTTTGTTTTAATTATACTGTTTAAGTAATTATCAGTAGAGAGGCCAAATGATTATTCAAATATTTGCTGAAAATAAGAGGAAAATTGAAATAATAAGATATAATGCATAAAGAAGTAGCTGAAATTTACTTGAAATATTTGAGCAAATCATAAGTTATTTAAAACATATAGAATTTAACTTAATAAATGAATTATTTTACTCTTATAACTCATAAAAACAGGATAAAATGTTAACAAACAGTCAATTTACCATCAAAGGAAAATTGTGTAGTAACTTACTATTAACTAAATACTTACATGAACTGCAATGAGTTTTAACTCTATTTTAAGATTGCACTTTTCTTTTAACTATATTAGTTTTGAAAATTTACCAGAAAAATCACTTCATTTAAAGAAATTTAAATAAAAGTCATAAAATGTTATTTTTTCAGTCCTATTTCAAATTTGGTTTGAAATATTTGCTGTATTATCAGTTAAAGAAATCCATTGAAAATTACGTGACCTATATTTAGTTTTATGAATTCTCACCATTTGGCATGGTGCATGATTCAATAGTATAACATTTTTTATAATCAATTATAATTTATTGTTATTTTTGTACTGCAGCTCCTTTTAATCCTATACAAATGCTATGTCTTCTTCCTCTTTCTCAATTTCTGCTCATTCCCATTCTCTTTTCCTTCCTCCGTCTAATTACTTAATAGATTCAGTAAATAAGTTATACACATGTATAAAAGTCTGACCCGTGTTAAAGCACTAAATTAATGCATTTATTATAAGGCCAAGAATAGAATTCAACAATTGGGACAACAGTGGCCCAATATAAATAAAATGCGTGAAAACATGAAAAAAACATAATTTTTGGAGATTTACGAATGAGATTTAAATTCTTTTCTTCGCATAACTAAGTTAAATACCTCATCCTTGAAATATTTTAAAATGTAAACGAAAAAGGTCTGCATGTCAAGGAATGGCTTTTTGCATGATTCATATATGCGATGCAAATTTATAACACCAGTTAATTACAAGATGCACTACAAAAAACTATGAAAATAATTATAAAAATAGTTAATTACCAAAAATTTCAATAGGAAGTTAACTGAAAAGAAATTAATGATAAAAACGATTTTTATTATAAATAATTCGGGGGCCTTCTCTCTCTCATACTAAAGCATTCAAAGCACACTTTCCTTACACATATAGTATAAGGATGACAATACAATCTCGAGGTTTAACAATGACATGGTCGACAAGACAACATATTGTTAAAAAGCTTAAAATTTTCCAATAAATGTGATTTAAACATATAACTTAAGTGATTTCAAACCAAAGGCAAAAGTCGACAATAAGAATAAGAATCTATGTTTATTTTTCTTTAAAATGGTCCCTGTCTAAAGATCGTACGTCAATTACTGCTAATTTAATTTTGCAAAAGAAAAAAAGCTTGCAAGTGAAAAAAAGATATTTTTAAGTGTTCTCTTATGGGGATTTCTATATTATTGTTATCATATATAATTATTATTTATTGTTATTTTATTATATTTATGTAGAGAGCCCTAAAAAATTAGCCGAAGGCCCCAAAAATTCACCATCCGCCTTTGGCGGCAGCTATCTTGGATCGGTACGCCTTAGGAAAAGCACAAGGCAGTCGGCTAGGCGAGTTTGGAACCCACCAAGTTCAACAGGGACAGGATAGGCAGACCCACAACAGGCATAACCATTTTACGGGCTTTTTGGGGTATAAAAACTTGATATAAAATTGTCAAAATTTGTTTCTTTGCGGGAATGGATGTAGCTTGGGGAAATTAGAGAAAAACACTAGAGGAAGGGGGTTCTGATCATAATAGTTTCGGAGATATCAGACACAGAAGTCCAATCACAGCCTATAGCGGAATTCATATTTCCTGCAAATTTTTTCCAGTGGTACAGTTGTTTTAGATGTAAGAATTATTCTCATTACTTACCTATCTAAGCAGTCTACTGTGTCCTGCCATTTATAACCTGACTGATAAATGCATTCTTCCTTCAATAATTGTAATAACAAAAGTATTATTCGACTATGTACACCCCGTAGAGGACATCGTCAAAATGTGCATGACATCATGTTTGCCTAATACAAACCGACATATATCTATATATGGAGTGATCTTAATATAAAGGTTATTAAAAAGGAAAAATATAAATTTCTCACCTGTATGCAGATCCTATATCCTTCTTTAAACTTAAATTAGCTTGATTCAGTAAAAATTTACTGATAGGTGGAAGAACTTTCTTCAGCGTTCTGTCTCTGATGAAACATCTGCAAAAGAATGCAACATATTTATTAATAATCAAAATAAGATTAATTAAAAATCTTTAATTTCAATTAAATAAAATAATTATTTGTATTTCATGGTAATTCATAAAAAAGTTACTACATGAAGGCAAATTAAAACATCTGCAAAAAGTGAATTTAATATGTCATGACTGAAATAGTGAGAAACAATTTAAATAACAGGAAAATTATGCTTTTAGAATTTATCCATCCCAAAACACTGTATTTACCCGAATCCAAGACGAATGTTATTTTTTTCCAAATTTAAGCTAGTGAAAATCGAGGGTCATCTTAAATTCGAGTACGAAGTCCTATACCATCAATACATCGCGGTCAATTGATCATGCGTCAATTCGTTGTGCTTCAATTCGTCACACGAAAAACTGGTTGTGTGTCAATGCATCACACAGCAAACCCATCGCACATCAATTCATCGCTAGAAAAATTCGTCGCGTGACAAATTGGAAGGTAAGACAGCATGACTGGTGTATGGCAGGGTGATCCACTTATTGGGTCGGATGTCACCCCTTGCCATACACCATCCAATGTGTCTCGCATAATTCGCAAAGAGAATTGAGATTTATTCTGGTATTATCGAAATATAAATAAAAATTTTTTCGTGGAAAATTGTCTCTCCGTGCCGTTCACCAGTCATGGTGTATCGCAACGAATTTGTTGAGAGATGAATTGATGTACAATGAATTTTTTGTGCGATGTATTGGCACGTGATGAATTTGTCGTGCAACAAACTGACCGCGACATGGAATATGCTAGAATGCAGTGACAATGGTCATCTTGCATATAACAAAAGTTAAGTTAGAGCAGACACCTGTGACTTACACAGCAGTTAACCTGTTAAATACTGGACTATCAAAAATATCATTCAAACAAGTATACAGTAATTCCTTGTTTAACATGTTTAACACGAATAAGTAAAAAGGGGACACTTTTCACACTACAAGGTCTTTCCTCATTACAACATGATACTATACTCTGGGATAGGGTTTGGCAACCTTTCATTAGTAACATCCTAAACTCGCATTAATCTCAGAAATGTGGGTAGATCCACTATCACTCACAAGTTGCTTGTCAACAGTTGTTCAGTTTTAGTATAAAAGATCCAATTGCTGTTCTTACTGAATCATAGGCTGAAGTGACTGCATGTATGAATGGCATTTGGTGGAAGTTATGGCCTTAATGTACCACACTTTCTGAGAATGTTATCAGTGTCAATTTAGTCAAGAAAGCTGGCTTTGAGGAGGTGGAGACTGATGTGGAGGAATCTTTGAAGAGGATGATCCAGATAAACAATGCAAATTTAAGTTAGCCGGAACAAATAATGATGCTAAGTTTTTTAAAGAAATGGGTTGACCAAACTCACAATCGCTTATCATCATCATCATAGGTAGTCCTTCTGTAGACAGGTCCATGATTATTCTTGGTTAAACCTGGTTCTTCATATACTCCTATTTTCCGCTGTCCTCTTCATATCTTGATTACTCTCTTTCCCTTTCAAATCGTATATCAGCTGAGACCTTTTCCTATCCCTTTCCCTTTTTCCATCTAGTTTTCCTTCTAACACATCTTTAATCATACTCTCTCTCCTCAGGTAATATCCAACCCAATTTGCTTTCCTCTTTCTAATAGTCAGTATAATCATTCGCTTCTCTCCTATTCTTCATAGCACTTCATCGTTTTTCATCCTATCTCATAATAGTTTCATATTTCCTTACTCCCTCCTGTGTGGTTTTGAATGTCGTACCAAGCTTTGCACCGGCGGTAGACATAAAATGCTCCGATGCGAGTGTGAATGTAACTATTTTTGACACCACCCTGACCTGAAGCGAGTGCAAATGTAACTGTTTATGACACCGTCCTGACCCAATGCGATTAAAAGCATTACATTTTCTTTTAACTTACTTCTTAAGAGGAGTTTTCTGGAAAAACTTTCTTATGACCTTACTATGAATTATATTGTGCACAGGATGAAAAATATGCCCTTTCAATTAATCTAAGAATGCAAATAAGGCTATTTTTAGCTGAAAGAGGAATTGAGGTAGTGGAAGACGAAAAAAGTGATAAACAACAATCATCGAAGGCAAAAACCCGGAAGAGATGTCATCTCTGTTCTAGCACAAATGACAATAAGCATTCTCAAATCTGCAATGTCTGCAAAGAATTCATTTGCAAAAAAACATTCACCAATTGTCTGTACAGCTTGTGATGAAGATTTGACATATATTTGGGTACCAATAGGAGGGTTAAATGCATTATAGACAGGATAACAAGTTTATTTTATTTAATACAAAATGTATGTCTTCCATGACAATGCCTCATAAGTACATAAGTGATCACAAAAATTTGATGTTATTAATATTTTAATAAATTTCTTATGCAAAAATATTCTTATTATAGACAAATACCTCTTGTTTATGTTATTTAATATTGTTTGTTGGTTTGAAATGCTAAAAAAATGCTTTTTCACAAATTGAGTCATACTGACCCGACGCGAGTAATTATGTAACTTTTTACCACGCAAGTAGTTAAGGGTTACATTTGTGTTCATGGACACCGTCAGAAGGAAAAATATCTGATGCAGCCACCACATGACTTTCTCCATACCTGTAATATTTAAAAAAAAATTCCAAATAGGTTAAATGATAATAAATATTTTAAGGAACTGTGAGAAAATTTAAAGACTACAAAAATCAGAAATAATCTCAAACCATAGCCTTCTGATATTGGACATAGCCATGAAGCTCCAACAATTAAGAAAATAAAAAGGAGCATTAATAAGACTTAAGCGTCAAGTGTTTACAATAGTCGCCGGTAGGTGGTGTAATAATAATAATAATGACTTTATTCACCATAAAACCAAATATACATGTGTGTATGGTATAGGCTTTGTCAAGTACAGTCATAGAGTTCAAACATATATACCTACAATTAAGACATTCAGTACAGATGCAACTAAAAAAATATTAAGTTTTTGATTTAAGGTACTCTTTTATGCTATAGAAGCAGTTGTTAATTAAATAGTCATGCAGAATTGTTTTAAATTGTTGTGTATCGCTTATGGTCCTGATATGGTTGGGGAAATGATTATAAAGTTTTGTTGCCATATTTTTTGCGCTTTGTTTAGCGAGTTTAAATTGTGAGTATTGTACATGGATATTTTTGCAAGTTCGTGTGTTGTGGTTGTGGTAGTTGTTGTTAGTTTCAAAGAAGGATTTATGTGTTCTAATTAACTGGATGGTGCAATAAATATAGATGGAAGGGATGGTATTTTTAATCAGATAAACGTGTCTTTGCAGGGGGCTCTGTAAGGCAAGTTAGCCATGCAGCGAATTACTTTTTTTTGCAACTTATCTTGGCTAACAGTCTTTCTTAATATAGAAAAGAGGTAAAATACTGAGGAAAACTTTTTATATAAATAGTCAGTATGGTTGCACCAGGTAAGAGTAGGATCAATGTGCAGACCAAGACATTTGACTTCAGCTGCTGAAGTAAAGTCAAGATTTTTATATGTGAAACATAAGTCATTATTTTAAAGTGATGGGGAGAATAAAATGACTTGGGTTTTGGCAGCATTCAAAATTTGATTGTTAGATTTACACCAATTGTCTATTTGAGACATTGTGCTTATTGCTGAATTAATCATGGGTAAAATAGATGAGTTACTTAAGAGAATATTGATGTCATCAGCATACATTATTATTTTACATGGTTGGGTGAGTTGTGTAGTTGCTGGTAATTCATTTATGAATATAATAAATAGTAGGGGACCAAGGATTGATCCTTGTGGGACTCCTTTAGCTGTTGGAATTGGAGAGGATGAGTAGTTGTGGCCACCATGGCTAACAGAAACAAATTGTTGTCTATTGAATAGGTAGCTAGATAACCAGTTGAGGGCCACTCCATGGATTCCTAAGGTTTGGCATTTGTAAAGCAAGATGTTGTGGTCAGCAAAGTCAAAAGCTTTGCTCAAGTCGAAGAAGAGTCCAGTGACTTTGTTATTTTTGTTGAGCTCATCTATAGTGAAGTTGATTAATTCAGAAAGAGCTTTCTCAGTTGATTTTCCACCTCTAAAGCCAAATTGAGAGTTGGAGAGCAGCTTATGTTTTTCAAAGTAATCAATAATTCTGTTACTAAAGACATATTCAAATATTTCTGACAGTTGAGGGAGTAGGGATATAGGCCTCTAGTTTTCAGGATGGTTACTGCTGCCTTTACCTTTGTAAATTGGGATAACTTTGGAATTTTTTAGAGCATTAGGGAAAATACCTTCTCTAAGAGATTCATTGACAAGATGGAGAAGAGGGCCCACTGTTGACAGAGCACATACTTTCAGTATAGGGTCAGTAATTTCATCACTACCTGCATAATGTTTGCGACCAGCTTTCCTCAGATAGCCTAGTAATTCGGGTTGAGTACAGGGCTGAAGATATATGGAATGAGCATTGCAATTGTTTAAATGGTGAGTAAATAATTTTTATTTTAAATTGCTACCAAACTTGGATGGCATATTGGTGAAATATTTGTTGAGTAAGTCTGCGATAGTGATGGTATTGGTTATTGAGAGTGAATTGTGACTAAGAGAGATAGGTGATCCATGAGCCATGTGATTCATTAATAATTTTCCATGCCATCTTTGTGCAGTTGGTGGAGGTGATCAGCCTATTATCATTGAAGGTTTTTTTTGCTGTCTTAATTGCTATCCTATATTGGTTTCTCAAGAAGATATACTGTCTGTGTACATCAGGTGAACCACTGTTTTTGTCCATGTTTGCCAATTGCTTTAATTTGAAACTGAGTTTGTAGATCTCTGGTGTAATCCACATTTTGAGAGGTCGAGTTTTGGGTTTTACCAGTACATGAGGGAATACACAGTCAAAGAAATACAAAAACGTTGTATGGAATAAATTAAAGGCCTTGTTGAAATTGGTAGTATTATACATTTTGGACCAATCGTGAGAGAGTAGATAATTACACAATATTTCAATTTTGGAGTCAGACATAATCCTTTTGTAGGTACGCACTATAGCTGCTGTTTGTAGATGAATTATTTTAAATTTGGAGAGGACTGCATGATGATCTGAGATTGAAGGATCAAAAACATCAGTGTCAGTAGGTAGTACTGTGTAATCAGTGAAGATGTTGTCAAGAAGAGTTACACATTGAGAGGTTGTCCGAGTAGGCTTATCGACTAAAAGCTTCAGATTGTATAAAGTCAATAAATTGTTAAGTTGATGTTGATCAGGACCACCAGACACCATGTCACCGTTAAAATCACCACATAGTATTTTAAATGACCCGTGAGAGTTACTTGCCAACATATAAAGTAAGTTGTCAGCTTTGTCAATAAAGTCATCAAAGCAGGCTGAAGGAGAATGGTGTATTACAATCAAATCCAATCGTTGTTCTCCTAACATAAACTGAATAACACAACATTCAAATATTTTTTCTTCACATAAATGATTAGATACCTTAGACAAATCGTTTACATTGATATTGTGTTTAACTAGAATTGCAACACCACCGTTTTTACATTTCTTATGGCAGAAGGAAGTAACAGTAATAACCCTGGATGGTGATGTTGACATCCCGCATCCAGTGTTCACATAAACAGATGAAATCAGGATCAGTTTTTATGGCAAGGGATTCAAGTTCAAGAATTTTGCACTGTAAGCTGCAAATAGTTATCAAAAGGATCTTAACTGCCAATGTTTCAAAGAGATTATTATTACTAGAATTTAGTCATATTTGTTTGGGTTTGGTTATACCAGCCTGGAGGCAGGTATTTGCCTTCCAGTGAGATGTTTGGTCATCACTATGGGGTAGGGGGGAGTTAATGCACAGGGTGTTTAGGTTATCACTGGTTGTAGGAGATTGAAGGGTAATCTGAGAGTTAACTTCGGTAGTTGTGCGATCCTGTGAAGCTATTTTGGGAAACATAATACGATTCACAATTATGCCATGAGGCCACTGAGATAGATCTACCTATTAGTTTTTCTAATAAGGTAGAGTCAACACCAATTTTGAATGCACGATACGCACTCTTTACCGTCACTTGTTCACATGATTGACACTCTATGTTTAATTTTGTTTTTATGTGGTTTGTAACATGGTTTGCAGGCATGTTTGCATCGAAGCGGCCTACATAAACATACGTAATACATTTGGCTGCTCTAAGGCTACTTACAGAGTCAGATACGTTTGCAGTACCAATGACAAATTTCTGTCTTCTCCTTTTGTTTACGATCTGTATGAAGTTGGTGGATTCATCGGGCTCTGATGCAGATATCACAGGATTGGCCAGGTTGGATTTCTTAGCAGCAGTTGTCAGGACAGGAGAGGAGTTTACTGGACCATCAGAGTTGTAGATTGCAGACGGTGAAACCGGTGATTTTGGGTATCCCGTTGGAGTGGCAGTGATGTCAGGAAGTCGGTGTGAGCTTGAAGACGATGACTCGGTACGAGAGCCATCTCACACAGGAGATTTTTCCGAGATAGATTTATTGGATTGTGGAACACTAGCAAAAGTTACTTTTTTTGCAACTGCAGGTCGGAGTGGCTTCTGACTGTTTTTTAAAGTAGTTATTTCACTCTTAAGGTTTTCAATATCCGCCGCCATCTTGGCTAAAACGCTTATGTTTTGGGTACAGCATAATAAACACTTCCAGAAAATGGAATTGCACTCATTTAAGGTTAAAATAATATTATTGCTCAGGCCGGTGCAGTTAGAGTGAGAAATATATTCACAGGAACAGCAGGAGATAAATTTATCTAGGGCTAGTATGAGTTTTTCACAAGAGTAACAAAAGCTAGTTCCACTGGCATGCACCATGATAGTTACAGTATATGTACGGGTGAGAGCTAAAAAATTACTTTTAAAAATACCTCTTCAACAATACATTTATATGGGAAAATGTTTCAAACAAAGGTTGTACAAAATTAAATTTCCTAAAACTTTTATTCCAATACTTTTTTACATTTATCAAAAATTAAAGCAAATATTTTGAAAAAACGGATGTGACAAGAGTAAACACCCACTTCTGGTTGACCGATAGTAGGCTAAAAATACCACATTGTGGTATTATAGTGTATCAAAACTATTTTTTTATGAGAAACCTAACAAATTCAAATGAATTTTCTTGATTTAACAAGATAAGAAAAAAATGTACTCTTTAAACAAGGAATGAATTAGATAAAAGACTTACTTAGAGAAAACAGCAATGACAGATAGTAGATGAAAAGCCCGATTCATTACCAATGGATCAGTGTCATTGAATTGTGCAGATAGAGGTCCCCATATTTTGTGAACCAGACCTAGCAACTGATTATCGTAGTCTGAAACAACACAGATCCCCTTGGAAAGTACATCCATAGCCTACATAAAAAAATTACAACATGATTAAAAACTTTGACAGCACAAAGACACAAAATTTCAGAACCATTCAAAATAAAAATGTAAATGGTATGCCAAAATTTCAGGTTGCCAAAATGATGAAAATTTCATATTAATAATAGGCTAAGATTGAAAAAAAACCTAAGATTTAGAAATCTTTCCATTAAGTTCTAAAACAATTTCATGTTATTTTTGATAAACACACAAAAGGTGTATCTAATAAGTTACAAATCTAACTCAAATGAATATGTCACTGCATATACTTTTCACTAACTTAAGAAATTAGAATCAAAATGCAAAATTTGGAAGTTTCAACTAATTTTAGGGAAGAAAGTTAAAATGGTTAAATACTACTTCATTAACATATAAAAAAACAAACAATCAACTCCATCAGGCTTCAATTTATGAAGATGAAGAAAATCATTAACAGAACACCATCAAGTCAAAAAATTTACAGTTAAAGAATTTTTTTACAAAGATTCTTTAAAAAGCAAACTCCTAAACCATATGAATCTCAAAAAAAAAATTTTAGAGGTAAACAGTTAATCTATATCAAGATTACGGAAAAATTTCTTTCATAGCAGTGACTTGATATCTCAAACAAATGTCTGATGGTTTATGTGTCTCACGACAACAACAGGAACCAAACAGACTAAATTCAAACACACACACACTCAAACTCAGTCGCACAGATCTCTAAAAATTTTTTAAAGAAGGAAGTTATTCTAAATGCGCATTTCAAGAGTGAAGCTCTCATCATCATAGATGATAATGAATGAAGGGGCAGAATCTCGTATGAGGTATTTAATGGTGTCACTTTTACCTATCCTACAGACTGATAGTTCTAAATTTCACTTTGGAAAATTCAATTTCAATTGCTAAAAAAATGAAAATCCAGGGAGTGTTAAGAGGCTGTATGTATGAGGGTGGTTCAAGATTGACATGGACTTTAATTTTTTTAAGAGGCCAACACCAGTATGACAAAACTGTTTCTATGGCAGGTGGTGGCAAAATTGCTCTCACTACTCATTATATGATCGTGTTCCCTGCATCTGTGCATTAGACACAATACAAGATAGCATCGGATTCTTTCACACCAAGTGTGGGACAGCATTGAATTATCAAAGTTCCAGTGAAAGAGAATGTGAATTCCGCTGAAATTCTATGCAGGTTAAGTGCACATTTTGGTTAAGAGACTATATCACATATGAGTGTATATGACTGGTGCATCAAGTTTTCTGAAGGCCGTAAAGAAGTCACCAACTGATGGCATGCCCATGTTCAGCCGACTGCTGTCACAGGTGCAAACATTCATCATGTCGAGCAACTGATTTTGGAAAACAGGCATGTTACAGTGCACGATATTGCATCCAAAATGTGCTTAAGTATAGGAAGTGTGGAAACAATTATTCAAGATCACTTGCTGTTCAAAAAAGTTTATGCATGATGGGTGCCAAAGATGTTAGCGTTGGACTAGAAGGCAAAGCTTGTTGCCATACCTGCCAAACATTTGCACTGGTCTGAATCAAAAGGAGATGCATACCTGGAACAAGTAGTGACTCATGATGAGGCTTGCATACACCACTTCATGCCAGAATTGAAGCGGTCCAACATGGAATGGCAACACCAAGACTCTCTACGACACAAAAAATTAAAGTCACAGCCATCAGCTGGCAAGGTCATGGCCAATTTCTTTTGGGATACAGAAGGGATAATCCATGTTGATTTTCTGCCATAAGGTTCGGCAATTAATGCATAGTACTACAGTAACCTACTACACAATGATGTGTGGCTGGCAATTCCAAAAAAAGGCCTAGGAAACTGCCAAAGATGACGATTCTACTCCATTACAACAGACGACCACATACTGTGAATTTGATGACAATGACACTGGAAACCAAGGGTTGGGAAATTACGAGACATCCTCCTTGGTGTCCAGTGATTTTCACTCGATTGCACCACTGAAGGAACATCTGGGAGGACAGAAATCCCAAACAGATGAAGAACTCAACCGTGGTGTCCTGAAGTGGCTACATGAACAGTCTACATCTTTCTACGCTGCTAGCATCAGTGTCTTGCCATGGCAATGGAATACACATGTCAGTGTACTGAGACAATACCTTAAAAAGGAGTGATATTTTGATCATTTATTGTAAAATAATAGTCCAGATCAACCTTGAACCACCCTTGTAGTTCCAAAGTTTAAGATGGATAAAAAATTTCCTTTGAGAATTTGCTTTTTATTGGAATAGTCACTGCTGCGTACAGTGCTCTGACTGTTTAGTGCCTTGAAGTGATACCTGATGAAGGAATGAATCTGAATTGTTTAGTAAAATGCCCTATCTCACAAAATGTTAAATTAATTATAATGCCACTAAATGAGAATGCATTGCTCATGTTATATTAAGGAATGGAATCATAATATTTGATTTTTCCAATTGAAACACTAAACAGGCAAAACATGAGCAAGAAATATTCAATATTGGAAAACATTATAAATAAAAAAATCAAGAGCAACATGTATGAACAACATATACAAATGTAAAATTCTGCATAAAAAGACTTTTAATTGACTTAACACTAACCATTAATTTCCTTTCCTTTTCCTTGCTGGAGATATAAGTCAAGCATTGTTTCATCACAGTAATTGTTAAATCAACATGTTTTGGAAGACGTAATTTAGATTCTTCTTTCATAAACATGTCCTTATCATTTTCTAAAGCAAAATCAACATTTTTGCTGTTTTTTTCTGTGTCGATTGATTCTTCCATAAATTCTTGGTTCTTGCCAATAAAACTGTTTGCTGTTTTTCTAGTCCTGAAAACATTTTTACAACAAATTTCTTTAATGAAATTTTCAAAAATAAAATTCTTTCTACATGATGAAAGAGAAATAGACTTTCATAAAATTAATGTGAAGGAATGTTTGTCATCATAAGAATACATTTTTTTAAACTTCACAAATCATTAACTGAATTAAAAATTACGTATATTATTACATCCTATACAATTAACTTCTAAATTGACAAACCATTTTAGGCTTCAAAGAAAATGCAGTACAATCACCTTCCCCTATGAATGCTACTGTTCAGTTAGATTTTGCTTTACAGCAAACAATATTGTCAGCCTCACAAATGAATTGGTTGAGAGTTACTTATGAATGATTCAATGATGGGTGGCTTGGGGATAAACATGGATTGATGTGGGCAGGGTGGGTAAGATTGTGTTATGATCATTACCAGCTGTCTTTTCATTTTTTTACAAGGTAAAATGTATTTTAATTTACACAATAGTTGCCATGATCATTTCTACTGATTCTGGTGACAAACTTCTTCTATCACTGTTTTTTCCATGCATTATTAAATCCACCAAACATGATTTTCCTATAAAAAAAGTACTACAGTGCGCTATATCCCATGTTCAGTGAGGGATGACTGCACTTGAAATCACCCATCAAAAAGTAAAATTATTGTAGGTGGATAATCTACATTAAATTATAAATTCAAAACAGCCTGTTTTAATACCTTTGATAATCTAACAGCCTCTGAGTGACAACTCCTTTATTATTCTCATTTAGAATATATTTTGTATCACTTGCATGTACCAAACTATTTTCAAAATCATTCATTTTGTTTCCTTCCAAGTTCTTCTGTTTTGAGAATTTTTTGTTAACAAATTTTGCAAACACATGCATACATTTTAAACAATCCAGAGCCTTCAGATCATTCTCATATTTAAAGCCATAATCCACAACCTGAGGAAAATGTTATAAAATTAAAGATATTGTCCTATTATTATTATTATGGAAATTGATAAGAGAGACAAAACAACAAAAAATAACAAAAAATAACACGAACTCAACAGTGCATATTTCAACAGCCAATACCCACTTTTTTGTGATGTTTGATATTGAGCGCAATCAATGACAAATATAAAAAAGGTAATTAAAGTCACAGTTACAGTCTTAATTTTCTATTTCTTGAGTTTAATTTACATCATTTTAAAAATACTAAATTACAAAGGATAAACTCTTTCAATCGATGCTTTTTTTTGTAACAGTAACAGAAAGAAAAAATTAAGAGTAAGATTATTGAAAACTACTTTAACACAGTTTTATGAATACTTTAAATGCTGATTCAAAAACATAATATTCATCTTTTACAACTACAAATTATAATTTTTGCAACATACACTTGTCACTGCTTCTTCCAAGTTGATGAGCATGTCAGGCGTGGCAAACTCTAAAATGGCTGTCAAAACATTAAGTGGAGCCAAAGAACTGAATCCAGATGCATGCCTGAGTTTTGCCACAATATGGTATGTCAGATAATCTGAATTATTCTGGATAACAGCTGGTGTTGACATTCCTGTGTCATGGGAAATCTGCGCCATTGCCAATGTTCCAGCACCAGATAACATAGGGCTAGGATGGCCAATTCTTTCCAGGATGGGATATAGACACATTCGAAAAAACCATGCATCAAGAGAAAACTGCTTCATTTTTTCAGAAGTTGCAACACGAGCTAGCATACCAAGTCCTTCAACCAAAAGGCATGCTTGCACTGTTCTGTTCCGAATATCTACTATGGCGAAGCTTTGGTCAGATAGGTTACTATCTTCAACTTTCATATCTTCCCATACTCCAGGGTCTAGGTAGGAAGTAACAATTCTTTTGATAATGGGGACCACAACATCACAATCTGATGATGATGCTGCAACTAAAAGACAAATTTTCCAGTCACTTACTGTGATGCTTCTAAATTTAAACAACTGCAATATAAAAAGTTAAATATTTTTTCTCATTCTTTGAAAATTATGACAAAATTTTAATAATTCACATCAAACCCTACATAAATTACTAATAAGATAAAAATATAATCTTACCATTGGAAAAAATTTCATTAATGATCAAGGTAATTTCTTTTTTATTTTCCAGGTCCACGTGAAAATTATATAAAAAGTGATCTGAGATAGTGGATATATCACCAAATTTGCTAAGCAATTGACAAATTTCCTTAAACTTCATGAAAATCAATTCACTTTTGAAGTTTTTAAAACACTTCCAAGGAATACTAATTTTCAGAATGTCTGTGTCACTTGTTCCTAGGAAATAAATGAATTTGTATTAAAAGCAGACAATTTTTTCATTAGCTAATGAAGCAAGAAAAAAACAGTAGATTCTCACTATACATCATAAAATTTTTGAAGTACAGTCATCCCTACTATAACATGAGTAAATTGTTTCTGGGAAACACTGTGTAATAAGAAAGTGCATTATAGAATACCTTAAATCTATGGGGAATAGGGATCTATCACACTAATTTTCAATATTAAATCTCTGAATAATATAATAAAACAGAATAATATACCATATTTACCCGAATCCAAGACAGCCCCAAATCTAAGATGAGCCTCCCCCCTTTTTAGCAGACTGTCAAATCAGAAAAATGACTTCATGACCTAATTTCTCACCAACTGTATTTGGTGTATATTTCGAAAACGCGCCCTCAATATAGGTAAACTAGTTCATTCATTAATTAATATGATTACAAATTTTTTCTGAGGAAAAAAAAGAATTTTTAAATGCATTTTTAAAATTAAGAGTTTATTAATAGAATTCTGGATCGTAAGTTTGCAATAAAAATACAATTATTTAATCTTATGTTTCATTTGTTTAAGAAACATCGATTAAACGCGTAACCATACTTCCTACGGCTCTATGAAAACTCGTCGCTGTCATTTTGTCGCGCATCAATTCGTCGAGCGTCAATAGATCGCACGACAAACTCATCGCGCGTGAATTCATCCCTCGACAAATACGTCATTCTTAATTTGTCTCGCAACGAAATTACCACGCGACGCATTATTTCTAGTTTGTCGAGCGATGTATTGACGTGCCACTAATTGAAGAGCGATCAATTGATCGCGATTTATTGCCTGTATATATTTAAGACGACTTCCGATTTTCGCAAGCTGAAATTTAGAAAAAACCTAGTCTTGGATTCGGGTAAATACGGTAATAATAAAACGATATATTAATACAAGTTTTCTTCAATAAAACTGAATATAATAAAACTTGGTTTAATATGGTAATAAATGGGTACAAACTTCATAAATTTCACATAGTGTACATACTGTAATACTTATTATAAAGCTTGGTACTGGAATATAGATACAAAATATACACAGTGACAATGATAGAAGACAAATTGCATAATAGAAGAACATGTAAAAGTTACCTATACCCCTCTTAATATCATGGGGTGTCTGACGACCCCAGCAAAAGTTTGTCTTTCTGTATTTTTGAAACCTGAAGAATAAAAAAGTTGAAAAATATGGACTTATCCTGTCTCACTTCTTATTCTAAGGCCCTGTACTGTTTTCAATTTTTTTCTATAATAACAGTAAATACTGATAGTTAAACCCAGTACCATTGGGGTCAAATGCAACCCCAGCAAATATGCGACTTTCTTGACCCATGATGCTGTTTTTTGTGTGTTGCTATGATGCTCATATTAGAATATGTAGATAGCAATGCTTTGCTTTGAGTCTATGTTTAGCTCAGGAGGAAGGGTAGGAGAAGTATGTGCAAATAATTGCTTTACATTTCTGCTGCAGTCTGACATCACAATGGTTAACATATGCGAGATGAAAACCTCAATAATCAAGATGCAGAAGTTTGTTTGCTTGAAATGTTTCATGAGTTAGAGTGGTGAAGAACAAGATGTTAGTGAAGGTGAAAAATCTAATGACGATGGAAAACAAGATTTCTGTGAAGCTCAATGCAGTTCATGTGATGAAGAACATATTTCTGAGTCTGAGGTTGGTGGCCTACCAAATTCTTCCAAATTTTTCATGTGGCAAGGCAAGAGAGTAGTTCTAGGTTTCATTGCTGGTTTAGAGAATTCTAGGTGTAATATTGCAATAGATAATTTATTCACAAGTCTTAATTAGGCAGGAGAATTATAAAAGAGATGACTGACAATTCTTGGAGCAATGTGAAAAGTTTAAACTGAGTTTCCTCAAAAAGTTACCGATCCAAAAGGCTCGGAGTGTTATTTGTCCAAGTCTGGCTTTCAAGATACTTCTCCAGTTGTTTCTTACTACTACTCCTTAGCATCATTCATTGTGCACCATATATCTCTCCTGAGCAACATGCTAAGCTGACTATAATTCTTTGCTAGGGGCTCTGCCCCTGCTCGCTGCACTCGCCAATTCTGATGGGAACTCCGCTCCACAGACCTCCGGCATGCTTCGCACGCTCTCTTCTTCCATTGAGAGCAGATTGCACAATATTATTATAATATAATATTATTACTCCGCCAATCATTTATCTATGCCAACGTACTAAAGTCACCATTATTTTTAAGTCATAAAATCATTAGTTTTTCATCTTTCTTGTATATATGGGTCAATCCCTCCGGACCTCGCTGCCCATCCCCCTCCATCACTGAGGTAAAAATATAACTCTCTATTAGTGATGCACTGAATATCAAAATTGCTGAATAAATACCGAATAAGTAACCAAATTCTGTCACAGCCGAATAACAAATACTGAATAAATAACCCTATACTGACACTGCTGAATACTGAATATTCAGCCACTGAATATCCACATAAAAGAAACCTACTTGTCAAATTGATTTCAGTAAAATAATTATTATTGGGAGTTTATAAAATATCTATTAAACCAATATCATAAAGAACCTTCGGTGTTTGGAATTTAGAAACTTTACTGTGCCTTATTGTGTCCCAATTATGGAAAAAAATATTTGAGGGCATTTTAATTTTTTTGTGATCATTATTATGTGTGGTTATTATGTGATGGAAAACATTTCATTTCAGTAATAAATATTCATATTTGAGAGTTGGTTCTTGGAATTTTATTTCACTTTGAGGCTTTGGCTTGTAATAAAATTTACCTCCATTTCAATAATTTCGAGAATCAGTTTTATAGTTTTTTATTCTTTCTTGTTTTTAATCTTTTGTGTTTTTCAGTATGTACTGAAATAAAAGTTGAATATTTTAAGAAATTTACTCAATTTTATGATTTAATTTTCAATTTTTATTGCTCATTATTCAGTTTGATATTTGGTAAATTTTAACTGAATTTGAATACCAAACCAAATATACATTTTGTCAAATTCTGAATACTACCGAATTCAGAATAGTGGAAAAAATGGCCGAATACAGAATAGTTTTCGAATATTTGGTACATTCCTATTATCTACTGATTTCTTAATATTTCATCGTACACAATATTTTGAATCGTGTGAATTTCCGTGTCGTTTTAAGCTCTTGTAATTTTGATTTTGAGACTGGCCATGGATCAACACCGAAAGAGGGCCATGTATAGCTGACCGTGACCAAAGATAGGCTTATTCTGATTGATGTGAATACCCAATCGGTTAAATGTTTGGCCTTGAGATTTATTAATTCTCATAGCAAAGGCTACCTGTATGGGGAATTGTTTTCTGTTAAGAATAAAAGGTAACTCATGACTATCTTGAGTATTTAAAGAGATTCGAAGTATCATAACGACATTTCCTTGTTTGTCACCTGTCAATATTGAACAGTAAAGAATTGATCTATCACTTCTCCATACAATTAATCAAGTGCCATTACATAAGCCATCATTGATACAAATGTTTTGAATTAATATCATGATAGCGCCTCCTTTCAACATTAACTTTTGAGGTGGTAAACGTGAAGGGGTTAGAGACACCAGATATTCGGGTTGGTAACGTAACATGATTTCATCATTGTCTGTGCCGTCTCCATCTATGGCAGTTGTCCAACTGCATTCCTCACAGATAATTTCGTCTCGTGGTAATCTATCCAAAACTTTTTCATGCAATGAATTTACTTCATTGTTTCTCTGAGCGAGAAGTACGCTGGTTCTCAACAACTCTTCAGTAACAGCGAGAACGTAGACAGTGGTGACTAAATCGTCTGATCACAGCATTTCTGGAAGAACAATCAATCGATCTACTTTACCGTTGCCAATGTCCAACAGCCACTGACTGAAAGAAAGTAAAGCGTATCTGCCATATAACAAAAAATTTCAAAGTGAGAAGATGGGATTGTCATGTGTCTTAGAGGTGATCCCGAAAGTGTTAAGAGTTGTTTCGCTTTCTTGGTTAAGGGGACAGGACCAATGTTTCCATCTGCAGTCATATGAAGAGACAATTTAAAGACACGATGAGCTGTTTTTCCACTGGGGAGAAGAATTGTGGCGATTCCCGTCCAGGCTATCGAAACAATTTTTTAAGCGAGTGCTTTTGGTGATGATATAGGCACTTGGAGTTGGCCCTGATAAAGTCGGTGAAATATAAGGGTGAGTTGTGCCTGATAAGGGCACTTTTGCATGTGAAGATGAAGAAAATAATGACAATCTCATTATAGTCAGAGCACAAATGGCAGGAAACTTCAGCTGCCTCTCGCCTGGAAGAACTAGGATAACTGCACCTGCGCACAGGGGTGGTCTAAGGAATTTTGTCACCCCGGGCGAAATAGCACTCCAGATATTTACGAAGTACATTTAATTTATTCATCGCTCTGTAAAAATTATTGATAATGAAAAATTAAAAGGAATGCTATAAAAATTCTAGCCTGTTCCTTGATATAAATTGGTATCCAATATTTATTCACTTGCAAGTAATGAATAGATAAACGATCGTGATAGCGCCCCTAAAATTTTGGCACCCTGGGCAGCTGCCCGGCTCGCCCATATCTCGAGCACAACGGTTATTTTCTGATTACGCATCGCTGGGCCATTCCATTAGAAGGGAGGGGGGAGACTGCGGCTGCTTTGCCTGGGAAGGTGGTGGTTGGGAGAGTATTGAAACTACGTACCTGTGCACAACGGTCATTTTCCGATCATGCGTCACTTAATTAGTCCTTTAGAAGATTATAATATAGAGAGATTACAATGCAAATAAATCAGGGCTAGACACAAAGGATAAGCCAGTAAGAACACATTCATTGAAATGGCTGAAAATAATTAGGCTAATGGTCATATTTTACAAAATGACTGACATGAGTTGATTGAATGCTTAGATTATATGGCTGCAAATGAATCCTTAGAGGAGCATAACAAAAGGCTATCATCAAAGTGAGTTAGTGTTGGAGCTAGGAAAATCTGATTTCTCCAAAAGTATCTAAACAGGCTGGACCACCAAGAACTTTGCCACAAAATAAAGTGAAGAATAGGAAATTTACAACTACTTGTGACATGTGCAGTAGTTTTGTGCATTATTCATATATATAAAGAATTTATGAGATGCTTGCTAATACAAATAATAATTAGTAAGACATAATAGATTGAAGTGGTTAATATTGATTCATATATGTTCACAGTATTTTGTAACTAAAACGTTCTTCTGTGGCAGCAGGCGAAAGGCTGAAGTGCAGCAGGGACTTCAATTGTTCCCTGCACTTCCAGTGCCATCTGCCAGGGGCAACCGCTAGAGTTGCCGCACAACCATTCTCCAAGAGAGTTGGTCTATTACCTTGGAGAGCGAGAGACACACGTGGAGATACGCGCCCAGGCCCATAGTGCTGCCATCTTCTATATTCCATTACCACGCTGCCCATGCATGTAGCATAAGTTGCCCATCAATAAATGTTGTTATTGTTATGGAGATAGTACTTTTATTTCAATTACCTCACACTAAACTTCAATAGCATTTATGCTTATGAATCAGTTGTTCATAAGAGGAATTCTAGGAAAAAGACAAACAAGTAGCAAGAAGGGATTTACCTATATTCTTTTGAGACTCAGGAACCAAACACCCCTTTCCCATACACCCTTTGTTTTGATATATGTGGTTTTGACATACGTATAGTTTTCTGGAATACAGCCTCTTCAGATAAACAAGGGTCTACTGTGTTCGATTAAAATGTAACTAAAAATGAAAAGACGTACCAAGATAAAAAGACCCATGTAAATCTACGCCTGCAAGATAGTACTGCCTGCACTAAATTTTATATTGATTTTAAGACTTTCTTTCATTATTTCACAACGGATAAATGACTGTGCAACCATACAAAAGTTTATGGAAATATCATCCAGATGGCAAAAAAATTGGTAATTTAAGTTTTGAAAAATTACTTCATGCATAAATTCAAATTGACTAAAATTTTTTGTGGCTTCAAAAATAGAAAATATGGACAAATATTTTCTCATGCTAGGAATATAATATTCATTTTTCTTACCAAAACTCCAGTCCTCCAAAGGAGATATAATGAAATAATCAAGAGTGATTATTCCAATGAGTGCAGAATATATTGCATTTAAATGTATGCTAGACTTAACTATTCTTTTTAGATTGCTTCCAAACATCCTCAGGTACCCACACATCAAATTCAGATGAATCTTCAAATCTTCTTCTCCTATAAAAATTAATAGCACTCATTTGACTGTTATAAATATATCTTTAAGTGTTAAATAATTATGACATATTACCTTGAATTGAAGAACACAGTTTTTTTGTAACTTTAAGAAAATGATCTTCCATAATTTCCACTAATGATTTCCCACACTGCTCTGAAAAATTAGATAGTGCAAGCCTACTTTTTTGGGATATATCAGCGATTTCATCTTCTGATAAACTCAGCAACAGCTCAACAAAAGGTGGGACACATTCCTTCATATTTCTGTTCATAAAGTTAAAATTAAAAACAATTTCAAAACATCAACATCTATAAAAATGAAAAGAATATCAATAATTACAAGAAAATTTAAACATCCAATTTAGTTAAGAATACCTTTTAATGTATTACTGAATGAACTTCAATTGGAAC
Organism: Tanypteryx hageni; assembly: GCA_028673005.1. Lineage (NCBI taxonomy): Eukaryota > Metazoa > Arthropoda > Insecta > Odonata > Petaluridae > Tanypteryx > Tanypteryx hageni. Next base: position 106,367,606 of record CM054113.1, on the reverse strand, counting down.
CCATGGAGAAAAGGAGTTATTAAAACTAAAAATAAGGGGCAAACTGGGACGCTCAGAGAGAAAGCATTCTATATCCCAGACGGTGCCACTCATAATGGCCAAGCATGTGCAAGCTCCTATTTAGCCGCCCTTTTTCAAATCAAAGTAATGTACTGACACATAAAAGGCATGTTTTAAGCATATTTTCTAGGTAAAATTAAAGTAAGAATATCCTAATAACAAGAAAATGAATTTAGATATTTGGCAACCTTAGGTCTTTGAAAACAAAGCCCAACTTCTTGACATAGGCCTGCAAGGAAGAAGGGAAATGAATATTTTGTCAATCTCATTCTCACAGGTTGAGGTTGGGAAATGCCCTATCTTTTTCTCCTTGTTCTGCACCACTGTTGTGCCGAAATACAACTTTCCAGACATTATATGTACATAGCAAATACAGAATAAAATTAAAAAATTAAAGTAAGTGGATGACAAAAACAATCTACAACGCAATGTGTATTAAGAGCAACTGACTGGGTTTGATTATTCAGCCACCTGTGTGTGCTGCCAACACCATTGTATATATCCTATCTGCCCGTGTGTGTATATATATATATATACTCTTTCACTGAAGAAGGGCATAGGCCCGATAAGCTTGCATGTTTTTTTGTGTTCGTGTGTTTTACATGTCTCTTCCAGCAGCCTGCCAACTTGGTGTTTTTCCTTAAGTTTATATATATATATATATATATATATATATATATATATATATATATATATACACACACACACACCCTTTATTAGAATGATTTTACTTTATGAAAGCCACTCACTTGCAACAAATATAATTTCAGCTTTTCTATCCAAGAAATTACATGAAATAATACACCACCAACCTTGAACAATTAAGGAGAAGAAGTTCAATTGATGAAACCATTTCTTGACGGATTTTCCAGTTAGGAAAGTATAAATGGCAGATTTCATCAACTACAAGAAATATACTTTTACTTGCATTTGTGTACCACTCTTTTGTCCTTTGTTTTCCTTTAAGCTCCCTGAGCATTATCTCTTCTGCATTAACTTCTGTCTTTTCTTCTCTTTGTTTTTCCATAAATGCAACTAAATCTAGCTGTGCTGAAACCCAATCATGATTTGCTTCAGAATTCTCTGGCAGATAATAATCTTCCATGACAACAGCAGTAATATGACTCCACGCTCTGAGAGCTAGCTGTAATAAGATAGAATAAACATCATTTGTCATGATGGGCTTCAGAATTTTCTGGCGGATAATAATCTACCATGACAACAGCAGTAATATGCTTCCATGCTCTGAGAGCTACATATTTGTAATAAAATAGAATAAACATCATTTGAAACAAATGAGATTAATAATCAATACTATATTAATAGGGTACCAGTGTTATTTTGTGGTTCTGCTTTTCATCAACACTAACAACTTTTCTTAGATTAAAAGTGATTCCTGGTAAGCAACGCATTAGAGCATCACCAACTTTAATTCGAAAATCCAGAGGTGAAGGAATGCCATTATGAACTTGGCATAAATGTAGCAAACAGTTGAAAGCAGCTATTCTGTAAATCAAGTATTGAATTACTCAATAACAGGTTTTGTTTACATACTTTATGGAGCACTCTATGTTACCTCTATACAAACCTCAGGTCCAAAAATAACTCTTCCCTTATAACGCTTAGACAAAAAAATATCCCATAGCCAAATACAGGCAATCTATTTTCACTGTACAATTCAAGAAGTACATCCTTTGAAGCGTTGGATAAAAGAACTGTTGCACATCTCATCACACTGAGTTTAAGTTCTTCGGAGGCATCAGGAACTATAATAGACCTCTACATTGTATTAATCAACTTAAATGCAATATAAAGGGAACGCCAAACTTCACATTGCTGATCGCAGAAACAACTATAACGTATTATGGATCAATGATTAAATATAAAATGATCATTAAAAAATCCATTTTTCATATACCTATCCTTTCACAAGAAGTATCACTTATAAGACGAAATACATCTTTAAAAATTCTCTCAAAAAGATCAAATTCACATATTTTCGTCTTTGCTAGGATTATCAACAAAGAGTCAACGACGTGACGCTTCACTTCTAATCTGTATTAAAAGAAAATTAATAATAAAAATTCAATCAAACCACTTAATAGTCAACAAATTAGCTTTATAATTACCTCACATCTTTCTTGACCAAGGAAATGCAAAGTGGTAAACAAATATATCTTTGGTAAAACTGTACGGAACCGGTAGGCATTTGATTGATCAAAGCTTGTAAGTTTAAGAGGTTTTCTTCTTTGGGACATTTCATTATATCTTTACACAGTGGACATAAAAGGGAAAACGGCGCATGACCGAAAACAGTAAACTGTCCGTTTTCCATTATTAAATGTGAAATGGAGAATAACAGGTGCAATAACAAAACTTGACTTTAATAACTTTTTTAATCCGAGATTCTATATAATGGCTAATCTTATTTTTTAATTATCAACTTGCTTTAATTGTTAATAAAGATAAATCACTTAGGCAAACACAACAAAAGTCATTCAGTTAAAACTGTTTCGCTGTTTGAAATCGCTCTCCGATAGTATTTTTTATAAGAAATTTGACATTAAAGATAGTATGAAAATCTCTTAATTCATGTATTCAAGATAGGCGCATCCTCTAGGGCAGCAGTACCAATATCCAAAGTAATACCAGCAAAATCTTGGTACATATCAAAGACTAGTACCCCTACGGTACATATTATCTATACTTTGCATTTTCATTAAATTGCATACATAAACTATTAACTATTAAATAACTATTCATCCCTCTACAGTATAAGGTTCATTAGAGATGCAGTTTCTGTACATCTATTAAAATCCATTTATTACGGAAATTTCTTGTCTAGAGCTACATACAATATTATTTTCTGGGGTTCATCCCCAGCAATGTTGCACAAAATATTTCTCATCCAAAAGAAGGTAATAAGATGTATGCTTGGTGCATCACCTAGAACGCCTTGCAAACCTTTATTTAAAAAATTAAATTTACTCTCTATCCCTTGTATATATATATATATATAATTTAGCTACAATTATAAAGAAAAACTTAAAATTATTTAGTGCAAATAGTGATCTACACAGTCACTTTACTAGAAACCAATTAAACATTCATGTCTGTTGCAATAAGAGGCGCATTGCCCATAGAAACCCCACCAAAATCTATAATGCCTTACCTAAGTCATTAAAGGACATTCCCTCACTTGAGAAATTTAATAAAGAATTAAAAAAATTATTATTACTAAGATGTTACTACGATGTCACCGAATTTTTGTCAGACAAGGGATAATCATTAGTCTACCATTGTTAATTTTTTTATGTACCTGACATTTATATCTGTCTTTTATCATGTAATATGTTATTTTCTATGTATATCTTTTTGACGTGTCCTATACCTACATTTTTGACAATTGTATGGTCTTTGGAAATAAAGAATTATTATTATTAACGGTACCGAGTAAGTGTATATTTTGCCACTTCGGCACAATGACTTTGATGTCATTTGTTCAGGACAAGTTATTCTTTATGAAAAAATGTAGGGGTACGAAGTAACTGATGAAATTGTCCAAAGGGTACGTGCAAAAAATTTAATAGCACTGCTATAAGGTAGTGTCGCAGTGTTGCCCAAACTTTTCGACTCGATGGCCGCATAACCCATTTCTGCACTCATAGCAGGCCCACTTCCGCCATCTTCGCGAGCAACCAGTCGGAAATAGATTTGAAGATTAATTTAAGGAAATTAAAAGATTTAGTTGTCGTTAAATGCTATCAGAGATGTTTTATATGTATTATCTATGGAAATTCAGAGGTAAGGGGAGAATATGTTGTATGTATTAATTTTCTATGACTGGCTACAACCGGCCTACGATGATTTTTAAAATTACGGAATGTAATAGAAAATGAAAATAGGAAATTATAATATCATTATATTTCGTATGTATCTCTATAATATCGTACTAGATAGATTAATATATTGAAATCAAGTCAAGTAATGTTAACTACCGACTACAACCTTTAGTTTCCTTAAATTATTCTGTCTGTTTTTTCGATCGTTTGTGGATCGCGAAGAGGTCGTAAGCGGACTATGTGGTCCGCGATGTGTACAGAACTGGGTTATTTGGCCATCGACCCAAATTTTGGGCACCACTGCTCTAGAAAATTGTAAAAATTCCTATTATTTTAAACTATATTAACCATGGAATCACGACTGAACTATGAAAGATTTGTCCCTGTTCATTCATTTCTTTGATATTAACATTTTCCTGAGAAAGATTTTTGTAAGAATGAGAAGCAGAAGTGGGTGGTTCTGTATGCCACGTTAAATATTTAATAGATTGGTTCCATGAAACTCTTAAAATCCTTGTTAAATATTACAGATATGATATAACTTTAGGTTTGCCAAAAGGCCGTTATTCTATCGTAAAGGCCGGTTGCCGGCGCCGGGCTAATTATTAAACCGGCCCTATAGTAAATATTTAAATATAATCTAATAATATTTAACATAATAATACCGCAATACTATAATACATGCTAAATACTATTATATTATATTCAAGGATTTCTAAATCTGTTATTTTTTGTTAATCACAATTCAGGATGGCTTTCCAATTTTTCTGATGTGGCAACCCTATTTAGGTTCCTTTTTGAGGGAATGTTTCTCAATAGAAATATATAGAAACTGAGAAGAAATTGTACGATGGAAAACTAATATCAATAATCCCTAATATAATACTGTTAAGCTTAAATGGGGTTTTACTCCGAAGTTTCCGGATTTCAGACCAAAATCTTCGGGTTCCAATGTTTGTAATGTTGGCAACTCTAAATGAAAAGAACTAAAAATGTAATTACTTGAACAATAGTCGGTAATTTAGAATGAAGAAATTCGCGATTTAATTTTACTATCATGGAATACTTCTTTAAAGTCATTTATATATTTAAAATATATTCCTGATGATAGTGCTTAAAATTTAGCTGAAATGTGCACATTCCCTTGTATAACGGAATATACATATGTTGCTGCTATGTTGGTATTGCCAATACAGAGATGTTATGAGGGCAGAAGCCATAATGGCAGGACAGAAAGTCTCTATTATTTTATCTGTTCTTTTATTCTTGATTCACGTCTCTTCCGGGCGAATACATAAATTAGAAATTCAGGTAGTATTTTAAGGATAAATGATTTTTTAAATAATATATCATCCATCAAGTTTCTATTTGAAAAAGTTAGTGTAGTTTCCTTACGACGTATGTCTTGTTCATTAAATTATCTTCTTCTACTTATTTAGAATGACGTGAGGAAATATATTGCCTTAAGCACATTTGGGTTTTATGAAGGGGGCTTGCTGAATGTAAAATTGATTAATTTTCACGCGGAACCTTTCGAGGAATCAGACGTGGTGAGTTATTCTGTTTGTAGCAGTTTTCTTTGTCGAGTTAAAATATGTATTCTCTGTCTATGCGCAGAATTTTGCTGTATATAAAGTCTTTATTTTCTTTTAACTTAGTGATAATCACTTGCGATCAATGCCACGAAGTATATGCTGTGCTACTCGTTTTTCATGTCTTGCATTAGAATGTTTGTGTCTGTAAACTTTTAAATATACGAGGCTGCCCTTTATTTGTCATGTTACAAAATTTCTGTTCAAGTATTGCATGTTTTCGTATTGATTGTATAGTTCTCATTCATTTCGTTTGGAGTGGATCTTCTCAAGATTCGTGTGAAATTCTTAGAAAAACATTAATATGTAGTATTGAGGTGTTGAAAAGTATTTTATTTCTGTTATTAAAAATTGTATTTCTTATATTTATCCATGAATGACATTTACTCGATTTTTATTCTAAAGAATTATTGTTTTACTTGTGTATTTACAAATCGTAATTTTCAGTATGGGTTCAGTTTGGATAGAACAGTGAGTGATGCGATGAATCCATACTTGGATAGTCATCAGGAAAACTGCTTGCTTCAGGAACCAATAAAGCATGATAATAATGGAGCTGTTATATATTTTACCATGGATTTTAAAAAACAGCAGTAAGTTATTAGTTAATAATAATAAATAATGTGTTTTAAAACATTTAGGATGCGATGTTTTAATCATTTTTTTATATTTCATTAATATATGTTTTTATAAACTAGCATAATTTATGCCATTAATTAATTATGATTAAGAAATCTTTTCCATCAGCCCCTTTATAGATTGCAGACGAATTTATGGCATTGTGTCAGAATCTGTAAATATTTCAAAATATTTCGCTGAAATTTACTCTCAAATTTCATAGGTTATTCACCGACTGATAAATTATTACTTGTATATCAAATTTTAATCATGACCATGTTAGAAAGTAGTAAACCCATCTTCATTCGGGTTTTAATTCGCCATGTTGTATGTATCCTTGCCATTGTTTTTCATTCTATTCTTGCCATTGTTTTTCATTCTGCAGGGTGCACGTGAACTGCAGTAAAGATCTTCGAATGATTCACATATACAAGAATGGTACTTACGCACCTGCACTGAGGGCCAAGAGAGATTCAGTTGTATCACAGCTCAGTGACACATCTTTATTT